>CP136054.1:268470617-269816033 GCA_032464435.1 Aegilops umbellulata | reverse complement strand
AGTGAGGCGCGCACGAGGAATGAGGGCTCATCCGGCAGGAAGCGGAGGAAGATCTCCTCGAGAAGCTCGCCGGACAAGGATGGTGCCGCTAGCGACGGCGTGGTTGTTGGCATGGAGGCTGGAGGCGAGGGTTTCGGGTGGGGGAAAATTCGATGAAGCAAATAAATGTGGCCGCGGATGTAAGGGTTTGTCCAACATATGGGGTCGGAGTGGCAGCGAGAGGGGGTTGCTCTTGTGGTTGACTTGTAGCTGAGTTGTCCTTTTAAGAGTGTTTAGTTTTGTACAACCAGATAAAGAGAACAACAAATCCATACCAAATAAGACATATACCCATATTCAAAATGAAAAGGCTCTTGGTATAAATAAAAAATCTACTCAAATTCTTGAGCCATCTCGCAGCCCCAAATCCTTAGCCTCTCTCCGTCTTATTCAACTCTATCTCCTGAACAAAAATAGTTACGAGTTTTGCTTTGGTGCCCCCCCCCCTCCCCCAAAAAAAGTTTACAGTTGATCCTGAATATGTACGAGAATACCCTTTTAAGTAACTTTAAGATTCATGAAAAAAAATTGGGAAGAGGGGGTACTAAAGCAAAACTCAATAGTTATTATTAAAATTCACCATAACATGTATGATTTATGGGTAATTTTTGTCGAGCACATGCCACACAACATCAAAATGTCTTAGAACAATACCCCTAAAAACCATACTAGTCGTACAAATCAACAATAAAATATATCCGGCCCCCACCTAATGGATGTGAATATATTTTGCTTTTTCGCTACTTTATACGCACCTCTCATTTTCTTGTAACCGGTAGATGTGCCGAATAAACCAGACATATTATTTTCTGCAATTGAATCTCATTTGGAAAAAAATGTAACTTCTAGTATTGAATTAAATATGCATACATAATCAGTATGTATGACACAACATAACAACACGCAAGAGAATGTGGATGGGCTCCTAGACACTAGAATGTGGATGGGCTCCTAGAAAGTTCACCTTTTCCCCCTCCCTCCCGAGCCGCTCACGCGGGCGGCTCTAGAGGCGAAAATCCTAGCCACCCCGAGCCCTCCTCCCCTGCTCCCCTGGCCGCCGCCGGCGGCGGCAGTGGCGGCACCCGGCCGTCGAAGGCGGTGGGCAAGTTCCGCGCGCTCCGACGAGCCTCCCTCGCGCGGGGGAGAGGCGTCAAGTGGGCGGCGCGTCTCGAGGTGCGTACGGAGTGGTGGAGCAAGGTCATGGGTTGTGACGCCCGGATAATTAAGCTACAGTAACCTTCTACTAATGATGCCACGTCACCACGATTACTGTTGCTAATCTCGCATTAGTTCAAAACGATTCAAATTCAAATTTGAGTTAATGGCAAACATCAAAAGTTTTCAAACGTTAAAACTAAAATGTTCGGTTTGCGGAAAATAATCCATAAATTATTTTGGTGAAGTAACTACGCTTTTACAAAAAATTTAAATATTTTGAAATAAATAAAACAGTAGCAGAAAGAGATAATTAAATGCCCTTTTCAGTTAATAAAATATTAAGCTAATTTATTTAATTGCCCGAACTAATTGGGCGGAGACATATTTGTGAAACTAAATTAGGAACTAGTTTTATATTTTATCTAAACTATAGCAATGTGAAACTAAATAATACATAAAAGAATAAATAAAACCAAAATAAAATAAAACAACAGGAGAAGAACCCTCCCTGGGCCGTTTGGTCCACGTGGCCACTAGCAGGCCGGCCCACCCTCTACCCCTGGCCTACATACCCCGGTCCAACCCCCCGCAAACCCTGAACACCCCCCACTCCTCCCGATCCTCTTGCTCCTCTCTCCCCCATGACCCGATCTGGATCGGGGGCGCTCGACCCCCCCCCCCCGACCTTGGTAACCCGTCACCCCGCGCCCCGATTCCGGCGCCCATCCCCGGCGTCACCTCGTCGCCGACACCTCGCCTTCTCCCCGTCACCCCGCCTCGCTGGACGCCCCCGCCGCCTCGACACCGCGCCCCTGCCTCGGGTCGTCGTCCACCCGTCGCCTCGCCGGCGCTGCCCGACCCGCGCCACCTCATCCACGTCGTGCTCGCCGCCCCGACGCCGACTCGCCGTCGCCCCGTAGCTCTGGCCCTCCCTGAGCACACTCATGCACCTCTACAGGGGCGGTGAGGACCTCCCCGTTCGACCCCATCTTCCCTCCCTACGGACACCGCGCTCACGCTCGTGCGCCGCTAGCTCGACGCCGACCGCGCCTCATAGGACCGTGCGCCACCCGTGCCCTGCCTCGCCCAGTCCACCCCCTTGGGCGTGGCCTGCGCCCTCAAGCGCGCGTGCCCGCGCGTACTTGGCCGTGCCCTACAGCCGCTGCGGCCGCGCTCGCTACTGCCCCCCATGCTCACCCCGCCGCCCTTGGCCATGCGCGTCGCTACTAATGCCCGCGCGCGCCACCCTCCCTAACCCGCGTCTGCTAGCGCCAGCTGCCGCTGCTCCCTGGCCGGCCGGTTGTTCCATGGCTCGGCCATGGCCACGCCCGAGGGCGTGCGTGCGTCCACGCCCCTCCGAGGCTGCCGGGTGAGACACTGCTAGCGGGCCCGCCCCTAATTAGTTTAGGGACTAACCCCCATCGGTGTTAAACCCCTCCTAATTAGTCTATGACAGACGAGGCCCAGCCCAGAACGTTTTAAAATAAAAATGAAAATAAAAATGAATTAATAAAATTTATAATTAATTAATTAATTAGTGAATTAATTAAGTTAATTAATCCTATTTAATTAATCTGATTAACTGTTAGTTTAATTAAACAGTAATTAGTTTAGCTAAACCCTAATTAACCTAAACAGAGTATGACAGGTGGGTCCCACTTGACCCACACGTCAGTTTGACCCAGTCAACACCTCTGTTGACTGTCGACGTCATGATGACGTCAGCAAACACTGTTCTGGATAATATTAAATTAAAATAATTAAATAAATCCTAAAAATGATTTAAATCTTTTAAAATTAATATAAAATAAATCGTAGCTCAGATGAAAATACTTTCTACATGAAAGTTGCTCAGAACGACGAGACGAATCCGGATACGCAGCCCGTTCGTCCGCCACACATCCCTAACCTATCGAACTCGCAACTTTCCCCCTCAAGTTCATCTGTCCGAAAACGTGAAACACCGGGAATACTTTCCTAGATGTTTCCGCCCTTCGCCGGTATCACCTACTACCGCGATTGGGCACACCTAGCATCACGCTTTGTCATGTCATGCATTGTCATGCATTTGTTTGCATTGTATTTATTGTTTCTTCCCCCTCTTCTCTCGCTAGACACCGAGACCGACGCTGCTGCTACCCAGTACAACTACGGTGTTGATGACCCCTCCTTCTTGCCAGAGCAATCAGGCAAGCCCCTGATACGTCTCCAACGTATCTATAATTTCTGATTGCTCCATGCTATATTATCTACTGTTTTAGGCAATATTGGGCTTTATTTTCCACTTTTATATTATTTTTGGGACTAACCTATTAACCGGAGGCCCAGCCCAGATTTGTTGTTTTATGCCTATTTCAGTATTTCGAGGAAAAGGAATATTAGACGGAGTCAGAACGGAACGAAATCAACTGGAGAAGTTATTTTTGGAAGGAAACCCACCTAATGGACTTGGACCCCACGTCAAAAGATATTGGAGGTGCTCACGAGGGTGGGGGCGCGCCCTCCCCCTGGGCGCGCCCCCCTGCCTCGTGGGGCCCCCGTAGCTCCACCGACGTTCTCCTTTCACCCATATATACCAGCGTATGCTAAAACTTCCAGAACAGAAGATAGATCGGGAGTTCCGCCGCCGCAAGCCTCCAGAGCCACGAAAAACCAATCGGGACCCCTTTCCGGTACCCTGCCGGAGGGGGGATCCATCATCGGTGGCCATCTTCATCATCCCGGCGCTATCCATGACGAGGAGGGAGTAGTTCACCCTCGGGGCTGAGGGTATGTACCAGTAGCTATGTGTTTGATCTCTCTCTCTCGTGTTCTCTCTCGTGTTCCCTCTATGGCACGATCTTGATGTATCCCGAGCTTTGCTATTGTAGTTGGATCTTATGATGTTTCTCCCCCTCTACTTTCTTGTGATGAATTGAGTTTCCCCTTTGAAGTTATCTTATCAGATTGAGTCTTTTATGAACACTTGATGTATGTCTTGGTGATCAACTTGCGGCTTTCGTGACATTGGGAACCTATGCATAGGGGTTGGCACACGTTCTTGATTCTCCGGTAGAAACTTTGGGGCATTCTTTGAAGTACTTTTATGTTGGTTGGATAAATCTAAGATTGTGTGATGCATATCGTATAATCATGCCCATGGATACTTGAGGTCACAATGGAGTATCTAGGTGACATTAGGGTTTTGGTTGATTTGTATCTTAAGGTGTTATTCTAGTACAAACTCTTTTATAGATTGATCCGAAAGAATAGCTTTGTGGTGGTTTCGTACCCGACCATAATCTCTATGTTTGTTCTCCGCTATTAGTGGCTTTGGAGTGACTCTTTGTTGCATGTTGAGGGATTGTTATATGATCTATCTATGTTATTATTGTTGAGAGAACTTACACTAGTGAAAGTATGAACCCTAGGCCTTGTTTCCTATCATTGCAATACCGTTTACGCTCACTTTTACCGCTAGATACCTTGCTGTTTTTATATTTTTAGTTTACAAAAACCTATATCTACCATCCATATTGCTCTTGTATCACCATCTCTTCGCCGAACTAGTGCACCTATACAATTTACCATTGTATTGGGTGTGTTGGGGACACAAGAGACTCTTTGTTATTTGGTTGCAGGGTTGTTTGAGAGAGATCATCTTCCTCCTACGCCTCTCGCGGATTGATAAACCTTAGGTCATCCACTTGAGGGAAATTTGCTACTGTCCTACAAACCTGTGCACTTGCAGGCCCAACAACGTCTACAAGAAGAAGGTTGTGTAGTAGACATCAAGCTCTTTTCTGGCGCCGTTGCCGGGGAGGCTAGGTAAGTGAAGGTATATCTTTAGATCTTGCAATCGAATATTTTTGTTTCTTGTTTTAGCACTAGTCTAGTTTATAAAATAAAACTACCAAAAGAATGGAATTTAGTTTGTCTCATACGCTTCACCTTTTTAATATCTTTCGTGAGTATGATGGAAAGGAAAATTATGCCAAAGTGCTAGAAGAAGAAATCTATAAATTGTTTGGCACTAAATCTTTGAATGATGAGAATGATTGCAATGTTGTTAGTATGAATTCCTTGAATATCCATGATGCTAATGATATGCAAAGCCACAAGCTTGGAGAAGCTATGTTTGAGGAAGATGATATATTTTGTCCCCCAAGCTTTGATGAGCAAAATTATTATGATGAAAGCATGCCTCCTATCTATGATGATTATTGTGATGATACATATGCTATAATGAATAATTATAACCATGAAACTTGTCATCTTAATCTTAATTTTCAATCATATGATAGTTATTTTGTTGAGTTTGCTCCCATTACTATTCATGAGAAGAAAATTGCTTATGTGGAGAGTAGTAAATTTTCTATGCAACTAGATCATGAAAAGAATGCTTTAAGTGTTGGTTATATTGTTGAATTCATTCATGATGCTACTGAAAATTATTATGAGGGAGGAACATATGCTTGTAGGAATTGCAATAATATCAACTTTCCTCTCTATGTGCTTAAAGTTTTGAAGTTATGCTTGTTTTACCTTCCTATGCAAGTTGATTATTGTTTCCATAAGTTGTTTGCTCACAAAATCCCTATGCATAGGAAGTGGGTTAGGCTTAAACTTGCTAGTCATATTCTTTATGATGCTCTCTTTATGTTTCAATTCTTATCTTTTATGTGAGCATCATTGAAATCATAATGCCTAGCTAGGGGCGTTAAACGATAGCGCTTGTTGGGAGGCAACCCAATTTTATTTTAGTTTATTTCTTTTTGGTTCTGTTTAGGAATAAATAATCCATCTAGCCTCCGTTTATATGTGGTTTTATGTTTTAATTAGTGTTTGTGCCAAGTTAAACCTATTAGATCTTCTTGGAAGATAGTTATTTGATCTTGCTGTAATTTCCAGAATCTTTGCGCTCAGTGCCCGAATTGTTAAAAATCACCAGAACGTGATAAAATAGTGATTCAAATTTCTTCTGATCAATAAACAAATTGTCCAGGTCTTCTAATTTTGGTAGAATTTTTGGAGTTCCATAAGTTTACGTTTGATACAGATTACTTCAGACTGTTCTATTTTTGACAGATTCTGTTTTCATTGTGTTGTTTGCTTATTTTGATGACTCTATGGCTAGTAAAATAGTTTATAAACCATAGATAAGTTGGAATACAGTAGTTTTAACACCAATATAAATAAAGAATGAGTTCATTACAGTACCATGAAGTGGTGTTTTGTTTTCTTTCACCAACGGAGCTCACGAGTTTTCTGTTAAGTTTTGTGTTGTGAAGTTTTCAAGTTTTGGGTAAAGATTCGATGGACTATGGAATAAGGAGTGGAAAGAGCCTAATCTTGGGGATGCCCAAGGCACCCCAAGGTAATATTAAAGGACAACCAAGAGCCTAAGCTTGGGGATGCCCCGGAAGGCATCCCCTCTTTCGTCTTCATTCATCGGTAACTTTACTTGGAGCTATATTTTTATTCACCACATGATACGTGTTTTGCTTGGAGCGTCATTTTATTTTCTTTAGCTTTGCTTGCTGTTTGAATAAAGTATCAAGATCTGAAATTATTAAACGGGAGAGTCTTCACTTGGTTGCATAATTATTCGACTACTCATTGATCTTCACTTATATCTTTCGGAGTAGTTTGTCATTTTCTCTAGTACTACACTTATATCTTTTAGAGAACGGAGGTGGTTTTATTTTTTAGAAATAGATTAACTCTCATGCTTCAATTATATTATTTTGAGAGTCTTAATTAGCATGGTAATTTGCTTAAAATCTTAATATGCTAGGCATACAAGATTTGTAAGAATTCTTATGAGTGTGTTGAATACTACGAGAAGTTTGATGCTTGATGATTGTTTTGAGATATGGAGGTAGTGATATTAAAGTTGTGCTAGTTGAGTAGTTGTGAATTTGAGAAATACTTGTGTTGAAGTTAGCAAGTCCCGTAGCATGCATGTATGGTTAAAGTTGTGTAACAAATTTGAAACATGAAGTGTACCTGGCTTGTGCATCCTTATGAGTGGCGGTCGGGGACGAGCGATGGTATTTTCCTACCAATCTATCCCCCTAGGATCATGCGCGTAGTACTTGGTTTTTGATGACTTCTAAATTTTTGCAATAAGTATATGAGTTCTTTTGACTAATGTTGAGTCCATGGATTATACGCACTTTTACCTTTCCACCTTTGCTAGCCTCTTCGGTACCGTGCATTGCCCTTTCTCACCTTGAGAGTTGGTGCAAACTTCGCCGGTGCATCCAAACCCCGTGATACGATACGCTCTATCACACATAAACCTCCCTATATCTTCCTCAAAACAGCCACCATACCTACCTATTTATGGCATTTCCATAGCCATTTCGAGATATATTTCCATGCAACTTTCCACCGTTCCGTTCATCATCATCATGACATACATTACTTTTGTCATATTGCCATTGCATGATCATGTAGTTGACATCGTATTTGTGGCAAAGCCACCATGCATTATTTTTCATACATGTCACTCTTGATTCATTGCACCATCCCGGTACACCGCCGGAGGCATTCATATAGAGTCATACTATGTTCTAGTATCGAGTTGTAATCATTGAGTTGTAAATAAATAGAAGTGTGATGATCATCATTCAATAGAGCATTGTTTCCCCCAAAAAAAGAGAAAGGCCAAAGAAAAAAAAAAGAAGGCCCAAAAAATACATAAATAAAAATAAAAAGGGGCAATGCTACTATCCTTTATTCCACACTTGTGCTTCAAAGTAGCACCTTGTTCGTCATGTAGTGAGTCTCATATATTGTGCTTCAAAGTAGCACCATGTTTTTCATATAGTGAGTTGTCTTGTTCATACTAGTGGGAATTTTTCATTATAGAACTTGGCTTGTATATTCCTATGATGGGCTTCCTCAAAATGCCCTAGGTCTTCATGAGAAAGCAAGTTGGATGCACGCCCACTAGTTTTCTTTTGTTGAGCATTCATAGCTCTAGTGCATCCGTTGCATGGCAATCCCTACTCCTCATGTTGACATCAATTGATGGGCATCTCCATAGCCCGTTGATTATCCATGTCAATGTGAGACTTTCTCCTTTTTTGTCTTCTCCACACAATCCCCATCATCATATTCTATTCCACCCATAGTGTTGTATCCATGGCTCACGCTCATGTATTGCGTGAAGATTGAAAAAGTTTGAGATTATTTAAGTATGAAACAATTGCTTGGCTTGTCATCGGGGGTATAGAAGTTGGGAACATCTTTGTGTGACGAAAATGAAGCATAGCCTAACTATATGATTTTGTAGGGATGAACTATCTTTTGCCATGCTATTTTGAGAAGACATGATTACATTGATTAGTATGCTTGAAGTATTATTATTTTTATGTCAATATGAACTTTTGTCTTGAATCTTTCGGATCTGAATATTCATATCACAAGTAAGCAGAATTATATTGAAATTATGCCAAGTAGCACTCCGCATCAAAAATTATCTTTTTTATCATTTACCTACTCGAGGACGAGCAGGAATTAAGCTTGGGGATGCTTGATACGTCTCCAACGTATCTGTAATTTTTGATTGCTCCATGCTATATTATCTACTGTTTTAGGCAATATTGGGCTTTATTTTCCACTTTTATATTATTTTTGGGACTAACCTATTAACCGGAGGCCCAGCCCAGATTTGCTGTTTTATGCCTATTTCAGTATCTCGAGGATAAGGAATATCAGACGGGGTCAAAATGGAACGAAATCAACTGGAGAAGTTATTTTTGCAAGGAAACCCACCTAATGGACTTGGACCCCACGTCAGAAGATACGGGAGGTGCTCACGAGGGTGGGGGGTGCGCCCTCCCCCCTGGGAGCGCCACCTTGCCTCGTGGGGCCCCCGTAGCTCCACCGACGTTCTTCTTTCACCCATATATACCGGCGTACCCTAAAACTTCCAGAATAGAAGATAGATCGGGAGTTCCGCCGCCGCAAGCCTCCAGAGCCACGAAAAACCAATCGGGACCCCTTTCCGGTACCCTACCGGAGGGGGGATCCATCACCGGTGGCCATCTTCATCATCTCGGCGCTATCCATGACGAGGAGGGAGTAGTTCACCCTCGGGGCTGAGGGTATGTACCAGTAGCTATGTGTTTGATCTCTCTCTCTCTCGTGTTCTCTCTCGTGTTCCCTCTATGGCACGATCTTGATGTATCGCGAGCTTTGCTATTGTAGTTGGATCTTATGATGTTTCTTCCCCTCAACTTTCTTGTGATGAATTGAGTTTCCCCTTTGAAGTTATCTTATCGGATTGAGTCTTTTATGAACACTTGATGTATGTCTTGGTGATCAACTTGCGGGTTTCGTGACATTGGGAACCTATGCATAGGGGTTGGCACACGTTCTTGATTCTCCCGTAGAAACTTTGGGGCATTCTTTGAAGTACTTTTATGTTGGTTGGATAAATCTGAGATTGTGTGATGCATATCGTATAATCATGTCCATGGATACTTGAGGTGACAATGGAGTATCTATGTAACATCCCAAATTTTCAATTTGGAATGTTATACACTAGATCATCATGCATAACATATTTTCTTGCATTTTGGTTGATCCGAGAAATTTCACGCAACTCAAGGACCCTCGGAGAGAGTTGGAGATTTTCGTTATTTTCAAATTTGAGTTTTCTCAAATTTTGAAAAGAGGATCATTTGATTTTATTTATTTCATCTTCAATTATTTTTCCAATATCAAAAATATAAGAGAGGAATAATATGACTTTCCCAAATTTAGGAAAAAATGAAGATTTAATAAATAAATCAAATTTTGGATTTTCCGAAGTTTATTTGCATTTTATTTGGATTAGGGAAAAATGCGTGTTTTCAAAAAAAACTTTGCATTTAGGCCGCGAGTAAAAGTTCATTTTGTTCGACTCATTTTTAGGAGTCGGGGAAAATTTACTTCGTAAATTTTGGAGTTCGTTAGATTTTCGTTTCTTCATTTTTTTTCTGCGCGCGAAACTATTTAAAAAAATGCGCAGCGCCTGACTGGGCCAAGGGCCCAGCCGAGCCGGCCCGCACCGCGCCCCTCCCCTCGCGCGCGCGCCGCGCGCAGCCACCGCCGCCGCCGGCCGAAACCGAGGAGGACTCCTCCTCCTCCTCCCCTTGCCTTGCCCCCTCCCCCAAGTCTCCTCCCCTCCACCCTTTAAATACCCAACACCCCCCTCTCCTCCACACCGCCGCGCCCCGCCCCGCAGCAAGCAGTAGCAGCAACAGCCGCCGCCGCCCCGCCTCGCTGCCCCGCCGCTGGAGCCGCCGCCCCTCGCCGAGGTAGCTGCCGCGCCTCCCTTCCCTCGGTTCGTTTTTTTTTAAACTGTTCCGGATTCTTTTTCGTTGTTTCGTTTTTTTTCAAAAAACCCTAGATCGGTTTTCGTTTTTTTCGGTTTTGTTTTTAGCGAGCGTTCGCCGGACCGTTCGTCTTAACGAACGTGATCACCGGTTATTCTCGGTTAACGAACGTCCGTTCATTTAATCGTTCTTCATTTTCTTTTCGTCGGATTTATTCCGCGATTTTCTAACCACGATTTCAGATCCGATCTTCGTTCTAGTTTATCTTCTCGCTCGTTTATCGGAATCAGGTGATTCAAGCGCCTGGAGTTTCGTTTCGAAACCGCCGTTCCGACTAACCAACTTAAACAAGTTTTTGCTACTGTAAAATTTGACCTAGTTTCAACTTGCTAGAACCGAGTTGTTTTCTTCCGCCGTTTGTTTTCCGTTGCTTTGTTTGATTTGATTCTTTTTGCAACCGGAGTTCTTAAGTTCGCTCTTTTGTTCAGTTTTACCTGTGCATTAGATGAGTACTTATTGTATGCTTGTTGTTTGTCTGCGATAGATCACCCGGAGTGCGCCGCCTGTTATTTCGAAGCTCTAGGTTTCGCAGATCCTCAGCAAGGCAAGTAACACTTTGATCATACCCTTTTCTACTACCCAGTTTTATTGCATTAGATCAATCCTCAAACATTGCATGACTAGGATCTAATTAAATTGTGGGATGGGAAGTAGATGAGGTAGTACCTATTACCTGTTTTACTTATGAAACCTTTGGGAGTTACTTCTACGTTTTCCTATTATGCCATGCTATGCTAGTAGACGTGGATTGGGTGAGTGATATCCATGACAGATGTGAGTATTGTTAATTAATGGTTTATCTAAGGTGGCAACTTGAATACACATCTCGGTGGATTGAGGCACCTGGTTTCTATCAGGACTTGCCTATTTTTCTTTGGACCGCCACCCAGGCTCAAAGGGATCATAAGATCATTCATGCTAGTAACTTCCGTGTGCAGCCACAAGCCATTATGGGCTCTGGCATAGTTGATTAAGTCGTGTGAACTCTTACAGGGTAGGCTAGTAGATGTAGGGGAAAGTAGGTGTACCGGTCTATCTAACGTAAGGTGCTAGCGCTTCTGAAAGACTATGTCTCGGTCATCCGTTTCTCAAACACCATGTAGTGCGAGAAACCAAACGGAGGCGATCGAGTCTTGTGGGGAAAAGTGCGCAAACCTCTGTAGAGTGTACAAACTAATCATGATTAGTCGTGTCCCCAGTTATGGACGTCTTGAGTATCTAGTACTTGAATATCATGTGAATCTCATCATGTTACTTCTAATTAATATTGTTGGGTTATTGATGATTACTTTTAATTGGGATCGGAATGCTGTCAACCATTCCCGATGTTTAACAACCACCATGATAGTTAAATAAACTTATTCCTTTGCAGTAGGGAAAAATTGGCTTTACTCAAAACTATAACCATAGAGCTTTCCACCAGCCATACATGCATATAGTATAGCTCAATACTGTTCATTACTCTCTATGTGTTACATTGCCAGCATATTCCATGTGCTGACCCGTTTTCGGGCTGCAACTTTCATGTTGCAGACTTTTCAGACGACGAGTAAGGTGCTTTTAGGTCGTGGTTCTATACTCAGTGATGCCGTTGGAGTTGATGGACTCACTTATCTTCCAAGTCTTCCGCTGTTATCATTATTAGATGGCCTTAAGCCATATTTATTGTAATAAGTTCTCTTTGAGACACCGATGTAATAAGTGTGTGATTGCTACTCTGTTATAAATCCTTCGAAGTACTGTGTGGTGTCAGCATTACTGATACAGGGATACCACCGGAGCACAGAGACTTGACCATCTGAGGTCGGGTCGCTACAGAGATGGTATCAGAGCACACGCTGACTGTAGGACACGACCACTAAGTTAAAGCCATAGAACACTATTCTCCTCTCATTTTCTAACTCCTCATCTTTTCTACTCTTTTAGGATGACGGACGCGAAGATCAAGTACGCGCAAACGGATGAAGGCACACCTTTTGGATTTCACTTGAAGGAAGTCACCAAGTACCTGAACATTGGACTACCAAGCTTCACCGGGACCTTCAACGCCACTCTGCCTGAAGAGGAGCGCTGGAAGATTAAAGCCCACGTTCCGGGAAGGACATTCGCGCCAATCACGAAGCCCATAGATAGTGTTTTCAGTGCACTAACCTGGAGTCTGGGAAAGAGCATGGCAGCTCATATCACCATGGGACGCATTGGAGAAGTTTATCAAGAAAACCTCAAGGACACTATCTACCAGATCTGCGGACGCCGAGATGAACAATGGGAGATAGTCAGCACCAAGAAGGATAGGTCCATTGCAGCTTTCATCCGGGAGTTAAACCAGCACATTCGACGCCAAGAGAACAAGATGTGCAATGATATGATAGAGTTGAAGAATGCAAAGGCAAGGATCATCGAGCTAGAAGGAGAACTGAAGGCTACACGCAAGGACTACATGGACGAGATCGTAGCTCTAGCAAGGCACAATCGCGATCTTAAGCAGGAGATTGAAGAACTCAACGGGAGATTAGCATCCAAGAAGGAAGACAAGTACGTCGCATGTCTGGACAGCTACATCATCATCGACGACACCGATTCGGATCCAAGTGAACCTGACTTTGAAGACGAAGCTGGAGCAGACATCATGGAGTCTTCCACGGATTCAAATTTCTAGTTGACCACCAAATATTAGTAGCATTTCCCCCATGTATACATTATAGTTCGAGCACTTTTGCGATAGTTCTAGACCGTTTGTAAGCCCTTGTTTGAATTGAATGAAGTGATTTTGTGTGCATTTGTCTCATGTGCATTTGGGTAGTGTTTTCTCTTTAGACCTCACTCTATTCTTAATTCTCATCTTTTCTAAACCCTCAGATGCCTCCGAGACGTGACAATGGATTTCCACCGGAGCTCACTCAGTTGATCCAGCAGCAGAATCAATTGATGCAGTTGTTAGTCCAGAACCAGTAGAACAACAACAACAATAACAACAACCCTCCACCGCCGACACCTGTTGATCACCTAACCCATTTCCTTAGGCTGAATCCGCCGGTGTTTTCCAGTAGCACCAAGCCAATAGTAGCAGATGATTGGCTCCGCAAGATAGGAAGGGAGTTGACCACTGCAGGATGCACAGATGAGGAAAAGGTGAAGTTTGCCGCACATTAGCTTGACGGACCCGCGGCAGCATGGTGGGAGAATTTCACAGCCACTTACCTAGTTGACACTGTCACATGGGATCAGTTTCAGCAAGCTTTCTGCACTGCCCATGTTTCAGCAGGAGCTATGGCCATGAGGAAGCGTGAGTTTCGCAACTTACGCCAAGGAGGAAGGACAGTTGGCCAGTACGTTGACGACTTCAGCAAGTTAGCACGTTATGCCCCAGATGACGTTGCTACGGATGCAGCTAAGCAGGAGAAGTTTTTGGAAGGACTGAATGATGAGCTAAGCATGCAGTTGATGGTAGCAAGTTTCAACAACTACCAGGAGTTGGTAGATCGTGCCATCATGATTGAAGGGAAGCAACAGCAGATTGAGAACCGCAAGAGGAAGTATGGACATGGGAAGTATAACTCTGGAGCCCAGCAGTAGCCCCGTTTTACCCCTAAACCGGGAGTTCAGTTTCAGCATACCCATGGAGGAGGTAGTTCGCACAACCATACTGGCCACAAGAATGGTAATGGGAATGGAGGAAGCAACGGCCAGAACTGTACCACCCCATCAACCCCAGCCAAGAGAGATCTGAGCCAAGTCACCTGTTTCAAGTGTTCCAAGACTGGACATTATGCCAATGAATGTCCCGAAGGCCAAAACGGAAATGGAAGATCTGGAAAGAAGCCAAACCCTTTCAACAGGGGACAGGTGAACCACGTTAATGTGGAGGAGGTTGAAGCTCAGCCTGATGCAGTAATCGGTAAGTTTTTGGTTAAGTCATTTACTGCACTCGTTCTTTTCGATACTGGTGCATCACATTCATACATATCAAGGGGATTTGTGGAAAAATATAACCTGCCCACTAGGGTTCTTAAAACACCTATGCTAGTAAGCTCGCCAGGAGCAGAGTACATGGCCAGACAAGGATGTTTTCAAGTGCCACTAAGTATAGGAAGGCATGTTTTCCCAACGGATTTGATTATTCTGGAATCCCAAGGTCTGGATGTAATTCTTGGTATGGATTGGCTGTCGATGTATGGAGGAAACATCGATTGCGCCAGTAAGACAATTTTGCTCACAACACCAGAAGGAAGAAGGATCAAGTATGTATCCCAACATACGCCAAACAGGACACAAGTAAATTCTTTATCAGGAGTTGTGCAGGAAGAAGTACCAGTGGTGAAGGATTTCCATGATGTATTAACTGAGGAATTGCCAGGAATGCCACCTGATAGAGATATCGAGTTTTTAATTGAGCTTTTGCCAGGCACTGGTCCAATATCGAAGAGACCGTACAGGATGCCCGCACAGGATTTGGCGGAAATTAAGAAGAAGATTAAGGAGTTATTGGATAAAGGTTACATTCACCCAAGTTCTTCGCCTTGGGGATCACCCGTACTCCTAGTGGAGAAGAAGGATGGATCGTTAAGAATGGTTGTTGATTACCGTGGATTGAATGAAGTAACCATCAAGAACAAGTACCCACTGCCAATGATAAATGATCTGTTTGATCATTTGCAAGGAGCTAAAGTGTTTTCTAAGATCAATTTGCGATCAGGGTACCATCAATTGAAGATTCGAGAGCAGGACATACCCAAGACAGCTTTTACCACGAGATACAGATTGTACGAGTATACCGTTATGTCATTTGGACTGACTAACACACCTGCCTATTTTATGAACCTGATGAACAAGGTATTTATGGAGTTTTTGGATAAGTTCGTCGTAGTGTTCATTGATGACATTCTGATTTTCTCAAAGAATGAAGAAGAGCATAAGGAACATTTGCGTTTGGTTTTGGAGAAACTAAGAGAACATCAGTTGTATGCCAAATTCAGCAAATGTGAGTTTTGGTTAAAGGAAGTTGGATTTCTTGGACATGTTATATCCGGAGAAGGGATAGCAGTTGACCCCAAAAAGGTTGAGACCGTAACCGAATGGGAAGCACCAACGACAGTTGGAGAGATCCGGAGTTTTCTTGGACTCGCAGGATACTACCGGAGATTCATTGAGAATTTCTCAAGGATTGCAAAGCCTATGGCTGAATTGTTGAAGAAGGATACCAAGTTCAATTGGACTGAGGAATGTGAGGCCAGTTTTCAGGAGTTGAAGAAACGATTGGTTTCCTCACCAGTATTGATTCTGCCAGATCAGAACAAGGATTATGAGGTGTATTGCGACGCTTCACGTCGAGGACTTGGAGCAGTGCTTATGCAGGAAGGGAGAGTTGTTTCGTATGCCTCACGACAACTGAAACCTCATGAATTAAATTATGCTACGCATGATTTGGAGTTAGCAGCCGTAGTGCATGCATTGAAAACGTGGAGACATTTTCTCATTGGGAATCATTGTGAGGTGTACACGGATCACAAGAGTTTGAAGTACATTTTCACGCAGAAGGAGTTGAACCTCAGACAAAGGAGATGGTTGGAGCTCATCAAGGATTATGATATGAGATTGCATTACCATCCCGGAAAAGCTAATGTAGTAGACGACGCATTGAGCCGTAAGAGCCATGTCAATACATTAATGACGGGAGAAATACCAAGGGAGTTAGCAGAAGATCTTCGTGAACTATGCTTGGAGATAGTTCCGAGAGGCTATGTAGCAGCATTGGAGATTCAGTCAACATTGATGGATAAAATCAGAGAGGCTCAGAAGACTGACAAAGAGATTGCAGATATAAAGAAGAAAATGAGCGAAGGAAAAGCAAAGGGATTTCGTGAGGATGAGCACGATACCCTATGGTTTGAGGACCGTATTTATGTGCCAAATGACCCGGAGATCAGAAAGTTGATTCTGCAAGAGGCACATGATTCACCCTACTCGATTCACCCCGGAAATACCAAGATGTATTTGGATTTGAAGGAAACATTCTGGTGGACCGGAATGAAGAAGGATATTGCAGCATATGTAGCAGTTTGTGATGTGTGCCATAGAGTAAAAGCAAAACATCAGAAGCCAGCCAGATTGTTACAACCATTGCCGATACCCGAATGGAAGTGGGATAAGATAGGCATGGATTTTATCATAGGACTACCCAGGACGAAGGCAGGCTATGACTCGATATGGGTAGTAGTTGATCGTTTGACGAAGGTAGCTCATTTAATCCCAGTAAAGACCACTTACACCAGTGCTAAGTTGGCCAAGATATACATGACTAGGATCATTTGTTTGCATGGAGTTCCGAGGAGTATCGTATCAGATAGAGGAACCCAATTTACCTCAAAGTTTTGGAATCAGTTGCATGAAACTTTAGGAACCAGACTAGAGTTCAGCACAGCTTTTCACCCACAGACGGATGGACAGACCGAGAGAGTCAATCAGATTTTGGAAGATATGCTGAGAGCTTGTGCACTAGATTATGGATCTAATTGGGACGATAACTTGCCATATGCGGAGTTTTCTTATAACAACAGTTACCAAACCAGTTTGAAGATGGCACCTTTCGAAGCCTTATACGGAAGGAGGTGCAGGACACTGTTGTCATGGGACGAAGTTGGAGACCGTCAGTTCTTTGGACCAGATTTGATTAAGGAGTCTGAACAAAAGGTTAAGATGATTCGCGATCGGCTCAAGGTAGCCCAATCCAGGCAGAAGAGCTACGCAGATTCTAAACGCAAGGAGACAGTTTACGAAACCGGAGGCAGAGTTTATCTTCGAGTATCCCCACTTCGAGGAGTTAAGCGCTTTGGAGTTAAGGGAAAATTAGCACCGCGTTTCGTTGGACCGTATAAGATTTTGCAACGTATGGGAGAAGTCGCTTATAAGTTGGAATTACCAGAGGGACTGTCAGGAGTTCATGATGTATTCCATGTTTCTCAGCTGAAGAAATGTCACGCCGAGATGGCAGAGGTACCGCTAAGAGATACAGTGCCGCTTGAAGCGATTCAGTTGAAGGATGACTTAACGTATGAAGAGAAACCAGTCAAGATTCTCGATTTTGCCAGCAGGGTTACCCGCAGCAAGGTTATCAAGTTTTGCAAAGTTCAGTGGAACCACCACTCAGAGGATGAAGCCACCTGGGAGAGAGAAGAAGATTTGCTCAAGGACCACCCTCACCTATTTTCTAGCCAACCCGAATCTCGAGGACAAGATTCATCTTAAGGGGGGTAGGTTTGTAACATCCCAAATTTTCAATTTGGAATGTTATACATTAGATCATCATGCATAACATATTTTCTTGCATTTTGGTTGATCCAAGAAATTTCACGCAACTCAAGGACCCTCGGAGAGAGTTGGAGATTTTCGTTATTTTCATATTTGAGTTTTCTCAAATTTTGAAAAGATGATCATTTGATTTTATTTATTTCATCTTCAATTATTTTTCCAATATCAAAAATATAAGAGAGGAATAATAGGACTTTCCCAAATTTAGGAAAAAATGAAGATTTATTAAATAAATCAAATTTTGGATTTTCCGGAGTTTATTTGGATTAGGGAAAAATGCGTGTTTTCAAAAAAAAACTTTGCATTTAGGCCCCGAGTAAAAGTTCATTTTGTTCGACTCATTTTTAGGAGACGGGGAAAATTTACTTCGTAAATTTTGGAGTTCGTTAGATTTTCGTTTCTTCATTTTTTCTGCGCGCGAAACTATTTAAAAAAAAGTGCAGCGCCCGACTGGGCCAAGGGCCCAGCCGAGCCGGCCCGCACCGCGCCCCTCCCCTCGCGCGCGTGCCGCGTGCAGCCGCCGCCGCCGCCGTCGGCCGAAACCGAGGAGGACTCCTCCTCCTCCTCCCCTTGCCTTGCCCCTCCCCCAAGTCTCCTCCCCTCCCCCCTTTAAATACCCAACACCCCTCCCCCCTCTCCTCCACACCGCCGCGCCCCGCCCCGCCCCGCAGCAAGCAGCAGCAGCAGCCGCCGCCGCTCGCGCCGCCGCCGCCGCCCCGCCTCGCTGCCCCGCAGCCGGAGCCGCCGCCCCTCGCCGAGGTAGCCGCCGCGCCGAGCCGCCCTTCCCTCGGTTCGGTTTTTTTTAAAAAAAACCGTTCCGGATTCTTTTTCGTTGTTTCTGTTATTTTTAAACCCTAGATCGGTTTTCTTTTTTTTTCGGTTTTGTTTTTAGCGAGCGTTCGCCGGACCGTTCGTCTTAACGAACGTGATCACCGGTTATTCTCGGTTAACGAACGTCCGTTCGTTTAACCGTTCTTCGTTTTCTTTTCGTCGGATTTATTCCGCGATTTTCTAACCGTGATTTCAGATCCGATCTTCGTTCTAGTTTATCTTCTCGCTCGTTTATCGGAATCAGGTGATTCAAGCGCCTGGAGTTTCGTTTCGAAACCACTGTTCCGACTAACCAACTTAAACAAGTTTTTGCTACTGTAAAATTTGACCTAGTTTCAACTTGCTAGAACCGAGTTGTTTTCTTCCGCCGTTTGTTTTCCGTTGCTTTGTTCGATTTGATTATTTTTGCAACCGGAGTTCTTAAGTTCGCTCTCTTGTTCGAGTTTTACCTGTGCATTAGATGAGTACTTATTGTATGCTTGTTGTTTGTCTGCGATAGATCACCCGGAGTGCGCCGCCTGTTATTTCGAAGCTCTAGGTTTCGCAGATCCTCAGCAAGGCAAGTAACACTTTGATCATACCCTTTTCTACTACCCAGTTTTATTGCATTAGATCAATCCTCAAACATTGCATGACTAGGATCTAATTAAATTGTGGGATGGGAAGTAGATGAGGTAGTACCTATTACCTGTTTTACTTATGAAACCTTTGGGAGTTACTTCTACGTTTGCTTATTATGCCATGCTATGCTAGTAGACGTGGATTGGGTGAGTGATATCCATGACAGATGTGAGTATTGTTAATTAATGGTTTATCTAAGGTGGCAACTTGAATACACATCTCGGTGGATTGAGGCACCTGGTTTCTATCAGGACTTGCCTGTTTTTCTTTGGACCGCCACCCAGGCTCAAAGGGATCATAAGATCATTCATGCTAGTAACTTCCGTGTGCAGCCACAAGCCATTATGGGCTCTAGCATAGTTGATTAAGTCGTGCGAACTCTTACAGGGTAGACTAGCAGATGTAGGAGAAAGTAGGTGTACCGGTCTATCTAACGTAAGGTGCTAGCGCTTCTGAAAGACTATGTCTCGGTCATCCGTTTCTCAAACACCATGTAGTGCGAGAAACCAAACGGAGGCGATCGAGTCTTGTGGGGAAAAGTGCGCAAACCTCTGCAGAGTGCACAAACTAATCATGATTAGCCGTGTCCCCGGTTATGGACGTCTTGAGTATCTAGTACTTGAATATCATGTGAATCTCATCATGTTACTTCTAATTAATATTGTTGGGTTATTGATGATTACTTTTAATTGGGATCGGAATGCTGTCAACCATTCCCGATGTTTAACAACCACCATGATAGTTAAATAAATTTATTCCTTTGCAGTAGGGAAAAATTGGCTTTTCTCAAAACTGTAACCATAGAGCTTTCCACCAGCCATACATGCATATAGTATAGCTCAATACTGTTCATTACTCTCTATGTGTTACATTGCCAGCATATTCCATGTGCTGACCCGTTTTCGGGCTGCAACTTTCATGTTGCAGACTTTTCAGACGACGAGTAAGGTGCTTTTAGGTCGTGGTTCTATACTCAGTGATGCCGTTGGAGTTGATGGACTCACTTATCTTCCAAGTCTTCCGTATGTTATCATTATTAGATGGCCTTAAGCCATATTTATTGTAATAAGTTCTCTTTGAGACACCGATGTAATAAGTGTGTGATTGCTACTTTGTTATAAATCCTTCGAAGTACTCTGTGGTGTCAGCATTACTGATACAGGGATGCCACCGGAGCACAGAGACTTGACCATCTGAGGTCGGGTCGCTACAATCTAGGTGACATTAGGGTTTTGGTTGATTTGTATCTTAAGGTGTTATTCTAGTACAAACTCTTTTATAGATTGATCCGAAAGAATAGCTTTGTGGTGGTTTCATACCCGACCATAATCTCTACGTTTGTTCTCCGCTATTAGTGGCTTTGGAGTGACTCTTTGTTGCATGTTGAGGGATTGTTATATGATCTATCTATGTTATTATTGTTGAGAGAACTTACACTAGTGAAAGTATGAACCCTAGGCCTTATTTCCTATCATTGCAATACCGTTTACGCTCACTTTTACCGCTCGCTACCTTGCTGTTTTTATATTTTCAGATTACAAAAACCCATATCTACCATCCATATTGCACTTGTATCACCATCTCTTCGCCAAACTAGTGCACCTATACAATTTACCATTGTATTGGGTGTGTTGGGGTCACAAGAGACTTTTTGTTATTTGGTTGCAGGATTGTTTGAGAGAGACCATCTTCCTCCTACGCCTCTCGCGGATTGATAAACCTTAGGTCATCCACTTGAGGGAAATTTGCTACTGTCCTACAAACCTGTGCACTTGCAGGCCCAACAACGTCTACAAGAATAAGGTTGTGTAGTAGACATCAGCCCCTCCTTGATCACCAGATATCGCCTATTCTTCTCTATACTGCTTGCATTAGAGTAGTGTAGCATGTTACTGATTCCCGTTAATCCTATTCTGCTGCATAGCCACTACTGTTGTTACCTTTACCTGCAATCCTACATGCTTAGTATAGGATGCTAGTATTCCATCTGTGGTCCTACATTCTTGTCCGTATGTTGTGCTATACTATCGGGCCGTGATAACTTGGGAGGTGATCACGGGTATATACTATATACTTTATACATGATACATGTGGTGACCAAAGTCGGGTCGGCTCGTGAAGCACCGGTGAGTGATTCACGGATTGGGGGCTGAAAGGACCTTTGTCCCGACGGCCCTCTGGGTGGATCTTTGTGGTGGAGCGATAGCGTAGGTTGAGACCACCTGGGTGAGAGGTGGGTTTGGCCCTGGTCGGCGTCCGCGGTTAATTCAAAATAACACGCTTAACGAGTTCTTGGTATTTGATCTGAGTCTGGCCATTTGGTCTATACGCACTAACCAACTACGTGGGAAAGTTATGGGCACTCGACGTCGTGGTATCAGCCGAAGCCTTCGTGACGTCAGCGACTGAGCGGCGCGCGCCAGGTTGGACCGCGTAACGTGACCTCCTTTGTAATGGAGGTTGCTAGGTCTGCTCTCCGGCCGCGTACGCAACGTGCAGGTGTGCAATGGGCGATGGGCCCTATCAGGGATACAACAATTTGTGTAAGCCGCCCTGGAGGGGCTGGGTTATGCAAAGAGGATTACCATATGAAGCCCAAGATCAATCATGAAGATGGCGGTTCAAGGAAGGGTCTAAGACCCACAGGCGACTTAAGGCCCGTAGTGATAAACCGTCGTTATGGCATGACTTGTATCATAAGGTAGAATCAATTAGTCACCGAGCTAGACACTGTTTATGAGCCGGCCGGGACTCTGTAGGCCGCAGGGCGTCAACCCGTGTATATAAGGGGACGACCCACCGGCGGCTTAGGGCAAGAAACATCTCATCGAGGCCGGGCATAGCGTATCTTGCTCCCTGGTTATCAAAACCTCAGTAATACCAACCCAACTAGACGTAGGCTTCCTTCACCGTCAGGGGCCAACTAGTATAAAACCTCTCTCGTGTACCTTGTCCCGTTAACCCCTTTAACTAGTTGCGATGGCTCCACGACTAAGTCCTTGCAAGAGGACATCTGCCATGATAATTCCACGACAGTTGGCGCCCACCGTGGGGCCAGCGCACGGTGGATTTGAGTTCTTAAAGGGCAACTTTGAAGGGCTCAAGGGATACGCTGTGGGCCCCGATGCGGCAAGATCTACATCGACGACGAAGGTTGGGGCCCCGACGCCGGCTCAGTTGAGTACGGGTACCGGGTCCCCTTCGGCGGAATTCACGTCTTCATCGGCCGGATTGGTGAGTCGGGCCCTGAGCCGGACAACTGCACCGACCTCGTCGAGACGGCTCAGCGTGCGAGACCCGCCCGAGCTCAACCCGTCGTGAAGCGTGCCTTCGTGGGTTGCATCCACGGAGGGGAACTTTCTGGAGGATCTGTAGATGAAGGTGAGACGGCCATCCACTCCGATGGTGATTCGTCCACTGGTGAGACGGATTCGTTGTATCAACTGCAAGATGGCAGGCTTGGGGGCTGCTCCGATGGTAGCAGTATTCCGGACCCCTTTGAGCCGCCAAGCTGCGTAGGGGTCTTCATGGCTGGTACTCAACCCGGTCAAAACTCTACAGCCGTAGCAGCAATAACGTCCGGGTCAGGAGCGGCCGGGGCAGGAGGCCCTGTGCGCCCGCTGGCTTAGGTGCTAATGGATCTCATGGATAAGCTGACGGCCCTGTTAACCACCACAGTTATTCCTGCGAATCAAGATGAGCATAATGCAGAGGTGGCACAGGTGCGTGAGGAAATAGCCCGGGCCAAGGAGGCCTTAGCAGCTGAGGATACCAGGTTAGCCACAGAACGGGCGGTTTTGGATGCACGAGCGCAACAGCTCCAGGCCGAGGCTTTCTAGCTTACGATGATCCTGAACGCATCTAATGAGGTAATGAGGAGGAGACACCAGAAAACTCAATCCCGTTTGCCTCCGGTTTATGATCCTCGGAAACTTTTCGCTACACCCGGAGCCGGCCCTAGTAACCCGCCAGAGGCAAATCTATTCGTGACATCCGGAGTTGGAGGACCGGCTCAGCCCCGGGTGATGGTACCCCCTCATGGGAATATGGCCCCACCCCGCTATGTACCGACGCCACCGGGTCACTTTTCTAACCCCATGGAGAACCTAATCGCAGCATCGGCACATTTGGCGGCTCTCCCAGTGGACGGTGACGATCCAACAGCGGCGGAGACGCGAAGAATCAGAGAACTTGTTCAAACGGCTCTGGCTCAGCAAGAGACTTATTCCTATAGCCGGGACAGGATTCATTCAACTCCTCCGCCCTGGTTAGCTCCGTCTCGTCCAAACCGGAGTCCGAGTTACAGCAGGCACATGGAGTCAGAGGCTTTGTCAAGCAACGCCCAGCGCCGTAACCAGCCCGGCGGTTATAACCAGGTGCAGGACCGGATATGTCAGGAGGACGAGCAGGCGGCTCAGCTGGCGGCTCAGCAGACGGCTCGTCGGGACTTTCCAGATTATCCAACGACTTCTGTTGAGGCAGGAGTGGCCACCAGAACCAGCGGTGTTCCTTGTTTGGTGTCGGCTTTGCGCAATGTGCGTTTACCTAAGGATTTCAAGGGACCCCGCAAGGTGCCAAATTATACGGCCGACTTGCAGCCCGGGGAGTGGATCGAAAGCTATGAGATGGCCATGGAGCTATTGGAAGTCAGTGACGCAGCAATGGCTAAGTACTTCACCATGATGTTGGATGGAACAGCCCGGACATGGTTAAGGGGCTTACCGCCCAATTCTATTAGCTCATGGGCGGAGTTAAAAGCCCGGTTCATTCAGAACTTCAAGGACACCTGCAAGCAGTCCATGTCGATTGTGGACTTAACCAATTGTAAACAAGAAGATGGTGAATCTACCACTCATTGGGTGCGCCGGGTCAAGGAGATAATACATTCGTCTGACAAGATGGATGCCGGTTCTGCAGTCCTCATGTTGGAGAAGAATTGCCGATTTGAACCGCTAAGGCAGAAGCTCGGGTGACTCAAGTGTGATTGTAATGATATGGGTCAGTTGATGGCGGCTCTAGTCAAGTATGCCGATTCTGATAGTACCAAGGATCCCACGTCTGATGAGGAAAAGACAGGGAAGGGAAAGAAGAACGGCAATGGAAAGGGTCAGCAGCACAACCCGACGAATCAAGGAGGCAATAAACGTAAGGCTGATGGTAACCCGGAGTTTATGGCCAATGCTAATGCACAGGGTAACAATCAGAGGCGCAAGGGAAGGCCGCCCCCTCGGGCTGGCGGGTCAGGTCCATCTCTTGAGCAGCTACTCAATGAGCCCTGCCCGAGACACGGCACCCGGGAACGGCCAACCACCCACTTGTGGAAGGATTGCGCGATCATGAAGGCTTTTAAGAATTCCAACACATTTGATAGCAATCATGGGTCGGGCGGCGGCTCAGGTGCCGGCGGCTTTCATGGCCCGGGCGGTGGTTCAAGTTCCGGCTTTCAGGGAAATCAAGGCGGCTATAACCAGTGGCAGTATGGTCAAGGGGGGCAGCAGTAGCAGTCGGGTTATCAAAGCCATCCAAAGCAGCTGAATAGTGGACAATATCATGTGTTCACCACTAGCTTATGCAAACGTGACCAGAAGATTCATAAGAGGGCGGTGAACTCTGTTGAGCCGGCAGTCCCCCGTTACTTGAGGTGGTCAGAGCAGCCCATTGTATGGAGCAGGGAAGATCACCCTCCCCGGGTTGATAATCCTGTCAGTTAGCCTTGGTGGTAGCACCTCAAGTTGGTGGATATAAATTCACTAAGGTACTCATGGATGGAGGTAGCAGCATCAACATCCTCTATTATGAGACCTTTCAACGTATGGGGTTGACGGATAAGAATTTAAAAATGTCCAACACAGTTTTCCATGGAGTGGTGCCTGGTAAGTCGGCATACCCGGTTGGCAAGATTGAGCTGGAGGTGGCCTTCGGAGATGAATATGATTCTAGGGCTGAGAAATTAACCTTTGAGGTGGTCAAGATCAAAATCCCATATCACGCTTTGTTTGGACGGTCGGCTTATGCCAAGTTCATGGCACGTCCGTGTTATGTTTATTTGCAGTTTAAGATGCCGGGTCACAAGGGCACTATCACTATGCATGGGAGTCGAAAGATAGCCCTGGAATGTGAAGAAGGCGATGCGGCTTATGCCGAATCTGTTTGTGCAGCGGAGGAGCTGAAGTTTTATCAAGATAACGTTGACGCGGTGGATATGACCTCTCTGAAGAAGCCAACTACAGAGCATGACCCGGCGATGAAGTTTAAGTCGGCTGCTGAAACCAAGCTTGTTGATTTTACTCCAGGCGATTCATCTAAGTAGTTCAGTATCAGTGCTAATTTGGATCCTAAATAGGAAAGCGCGCTCATCGAGTTCATCCATGAGAACCAGGACATCTTTGCATGGAAGCCTTCTGACATGCCGGGTGTACCAAGAGAACTCGCTAAGCACACTCTTAATATTGATCCGAAGTTTAAGCCGATCAGGCAGTTTCTTCGACGGTTCAACGAAGAGAGACGAAAAGCTATTGGGGAAGAGGTGGCCGGGCTCTTAGCGGCCGGGTTCATTGTTGAAGTTTTTCACCCAGAGTGGTTGGCTAACCCGGTGCTTGTGCTCAAGAAGAACGGCACCTGGCGGATGTGTGTGGATTACACAGACTTAAATAAGGCTTGTCCGGTTGATCCCTTTGCTCTCCCCCGTATTGATCAAATCATTGATGCTACGGCGGATTGTGAGCGTTTGAGTTTTTTGGATGCTTACTCTGGTTATCATCAGATCAAAATGGCAGTTAAGGACCAGGAGAAGACGGCTTTCATTACTCCGTTTGGAGCCTTCTGCTATGTTTCTATGCCTTTCGGGCTCAAGAATGCCCAGGAGACTTACCAGCGGTGTGTGCAGAATTGTCTCCATACTCAGATTGGGCGCAATGTTCATGCTTATGTGGATGACATAGTGGTGACGTCCAGAGAGAAGGAAACCTTGATATCTAATCTGAAGGAAACTTTTGATAATCTCCGGGTCTATAAAATGATGCTTAACCCGGCCAAATGTGTGTTTGGTGTGCCTGCAGGCAAGATTTTGGGTTTTCTAGTCTGAAACAGGGGTATTGAAGCTAATCCGGAGAAGATCAAGGCAATTACCTCTTTGGCTAAACCGGCGTGCATTAATGATGTTCAGCAACTGGCGGGTCGTGTGGCTGCTTTAAGCGGGTTTATAAGCCGGCTGGGTGAGAAGGCCTTACCACTGTATCAGATGATGAAGAAAACGGACACATTTGTCTCGAGTGATGCTGCTGATGCTGCCTTTGAAGATTTAAAGAGACAGCTGTCTGAGCCGCCGGTCCTTGCGGCTCCCATTGATAGAGAACCATTGCTGTTATACGTGGTCGCTAACTCACGTGTTGTCAGTGTTGCAATCGTGGTGGAGCGCAAGGAGGCTGGTAAGGAGCATCCAGTTCAACGGCCAGTTTATTACATCAGCGAGGTGCTCATTGAATCTAAGGAAAGATACCCGCATTGGCAGAAGCTTGTTTACGGAGTGTTCATGGCAAGCCGGAAGCTTAAGCAATATTTCCAGGGTCACCCCATCACCGTGGTAAGTTCTGCCCCCTTGGGAGATATCATCCAGAATAGAGAGGCCGCCGGACGAGTCGCCAAGTGGGCCATTGAGCTTGGGCCTCATGGTTTGAAGTACGTGCCACGTACTGCTATTAAGTCTCAAGCCCTGGTAGACTTTATCAATGATAGGACAGAGCTGCAGGCACCTGAGGAGAAGCCGGATAACACGTATTGGACTATTCAATTTGATGGGTCCAGGCAATTGGAAGGCTCGGGGGCTGGAGTCGTGTTAACCTCCCCCCGAGGTGACAAATTTTGTTATGTGCTCCGGCTTGTGTTTCCTTGTACTAACAATGCAGCTGAGTACGAGGCCTTACTCCATGGTCTCCGGATGGCCAAAGAGATGAATTTGAGCCAGGTAAGGTGCTTGGGCGACTCAGATCTTGTGGCTCAGCAAGTGTCAGGCAAGTGGGACTCCAAGGATCCCCTCATGGCGGCTTATCATCATGAAGTTGATGTCGTGGCTGGGCACTTCAAGGGTTATCAAGTGGAGCACATTGATCGAAGGAAGAATGAGGCGGCTGATGCTCTAAGCCGGCTGGGGTCTCAGCGTAAGCCGGTACTGCCTAACACCTTTCTAGATGTTTTGAATAACCCTTCTGTCAAGTTACCCACAGAGGAGGACCTAGCGGTGCCAGACCCAGAGGCGCAGCTGGCGGCGGCTCTTCACGTCATCCCAGATTGGACAGTGCCGTATTTGGCTTACATGACCCGGGGAGAGTTGCCTAAGGATGAGACCTTAGCGAGACAAATCATCCAGCGGTCTAAATCCATGATAATTGTTCATGGTGAGTTGCATCATCGCAGTGTCACTGGGGCGTTTCAACGTTGTGTGTCGCCTACGAAAGGACAGGAAATACTTCGTGAGATCCATGAAGGGGATTGCGGTCATCATGCCAGCTCAAAATCTCTTGTGTCCAAAGCCTTCCGTCATGGGTTTTATTGGCTGACGGCTCATGCTGATGCGGAAGATATGGTCGGTAAATGTGATGGGTGTCAAAAATTCTCACGACGAGCTCATGTGCCGGCTCAAGAGTTGAGGATGATTCCGATTACTTGGCCGTTTGCAGTCTGGGGGCTTGACATGGTTGGACCTTTCAAGAGTTCTAAAGACAAAAAGACACACCTCCTGGTGGCGGTTGATAAATTTGCAAAGTGGGTTGAGGTAGAGCTGGTCAGTAAGTGTGATGCAGCCATGGCGGTTGAGTTCATGAAAAAGGTGATCTTTCGTTTTGGTTTTCCACACAGGATCATAACTGATAATGGCACCAATCTCTCCAAAGGTGCTATGGAAGAGTTCTGTCAACGAGAACATATCCGGCTTGATGTTTCGGCAGTAGCTCATCCTCAATCCAATGGTCAAGCAAAAAGAGCCAATCAGGAGATCTTGAAAGGTATAAAACCCCGGCTCTTGGTCCCCTTACAACGAACGCCAGGTTGTTGGTTGGAGGAGTTACCCTCTGTGATTTGGAGCATCAACACTACACCTAACAGGTCTACGGGTTATACACCTTTCTTCATGGTTTATGGAGCAGAGGCGGTCCTGCCAAGTGACATCCGTCATGACTCGCCCCGAGTGGCGGCTTATGTTGAAGTTGATAATGAACAAGCTCGTCAGAATGCGCTTGACTTATTGGATGAAGAGCGAGACTTGGCAATAGCCCGCTCGGCGATTTACCAGCAAGACCTGCGCCGCTATCACAGCCGCCGGGTTAGATCCATAACCTTTCAGGAAGGTGATTTAGTGCTCCGGCTCATCCAGGATCAATCCGATATGCACAAGTTATCCCCTTCTTGGGAAGGACCCTTTGTGGTCAGCAAGAACCTAAACAATGGGTCATATTACCTCATTGATGTTCGAGAGCACAAAAACTCACGTAAGTCAGAAGAGGAGACCCGCCGGCCATGGAATATCGCTCATCTTCGGCCTTACTATACTTGAGCCACCGGCTCTCAGGATGTACATATTTTGACGATGTATATATTATAAAAGCAATAAAGCAGGACCTCTGTCCTTTTCATCCTCAAAAGTGTACATGTCTTCCTTGTCATGACGTTGAAATAACCAACAGGGAGCGGATCATATTTGAATCCGGCTTTCCACTTGGTACGGCTTATGATCATATCTGAATCTAGCCAGGATCACTTGGGGGCTTCCTGTTCAAACATAGGTCGTATTCGAACCAAAGAGAACATAGCTGTCGATACCCTCTTGATCGGCATACTGCCAAACCCACTTGGGGGCTTCCTGATCATATATGAATCATAGCTTAACCCTTTTGGGTCTGACATGGGTCGTATTCGAATCAGCGTCATTAAAAAACTCTTATGGTCACTTGGGGGCTTCCTATTCAAACATAGGTCGTATTCGAACCAAAGAGAACATAGCTGTCGATACCCACTTGATCGGCATCGCCAAAGCCCCTGGGGGCTATATGATCGTATCCGAATCTTAGCTTAACCCCTTTGGAACGGTTCACTGATCGTATTCGAATCATGTCGGTGTACTAGAGTAGGGGTACCCTAGTATCCCGAACTTGTGCACGGGCAGTTGCAGCCTCCCGCGGCAAGGCTTGCTAGGTGACCGCCAAGATCCTCCGTGGTTCCTTTGGAGCCATTCAAGAACAAAGTATTCAAGTCAAGGAAACAAGGCCCCGGCAAGAGGAGCTTGCCGGGAAGGCCACTCAAGGCACAAGACCCCGGCAAGAGGAGTTTGCCGGGAAGGCTAACCAAGGCATCTCAAGGAACTTGCCGCGACGCGCCACGCGTCCCGGCAAGGCCCAGCGAGCGACAAGCTTCCGGACGCGACAAGACAACGACCGCGGCAAGGCGTTTGCCGCGGCAAGCAACCACACTGTACCCGTGCTCCAGCTCACCCACCAAACGTGTCGCTCTGAGACCCTTCCAGGCGTACGTGGCGAGAGGCTGTGCAGCCAGGGGGTACACTGTGGCAAGCGGCACTGACAAGATCGCCATCGTGGCGAGCGGTGGCGTCCCTAACGGTCGTTTTTCTGCACTGTTTGGGCGACGTAGATAGGCATTTAATGCCCTTGTCCCCTGCCATCAGGGTTAGGTATGATACACTGTACAAGTAGCTGTACCAACCGCAACAACTTTACATTTTTACCCTTGCCTGCGTTGCCACCTGTCGGTGACCCCTTGAGCATATAAAAGGAGGCCCATGCGCAACGTAGAAAGGGGGGAGGACGAACAGAAGCACGCCCGGTCTCGTTAGCTGCTCGAGTGTACTGTAGCACTCAGCGCTCCTGAGCAAGAACACAATACAATCCACAAAGCAGCAGTAGGGTTTTACGCATCCGTGCAGCCCGAAGCTGGGTAAAACTGCTCGTGCGCCTCGCCTCGATCTGCTCTTCGTGCGGCCTCCGCCCCCCGCCGAACCGAAAAGGGGCTCCGTCCCCATAGGTGCTCGTGGAGGCAGTTTCCCCGACATCTTTGGCGCGCCAGGTAGGGGGCGTCGAGGTTGTGTGAACCTGATCCAGCGTTCACACGGGCTAGATCTTCATCATCGACATGCCGCCGAAGAAGAAGGCTTCGGAGGCGGCTGACCCGCCCGCGACGGACCCACCACCGCCGGAGCAAACGGCTAGTGGGGAAGACGCCGGCGGAAGAACGGGCATCGACGAGGGAGCCCACGGTGCCCCCAAGTCCAAGGACAAGGCCGTGCTGCCCGTCGGCGGCGTAGCCGGCTCCCACGACGAAAGGGCGTCCGTGGATGCACCACGCCCATCTCAGGAGGTGCGGGATCGGCAGCGTCATGGTACTCACGGTACCATACGCTTGCTGGACCCAAATCGAGCTGGCGGATCTCGGGATGCTCAAGGCCAACATGCTGGCGCGAGCGAGGCACGGTTGCCTGGACGGGATATTGCTCCTTCTAACGCAGTTAGAAGTCCGAGCATATCCCGCTCCTCGCACCGTTCGCCACCGCTACCCGCCACTCCAGTAGAAGCTTTGGCGCGAGCTCAACTGCTCCTAGACTTCCCTCCAACGCCGGACAAGATCGACGACTGGAGGGCCACCATTCAGAGCCTCATCGGCTTCGCCAAAGGTGGTGCTCAATTACTTTCCTGGGAACACCGGGGATGTCAGATGGTTGCCACGCAAACACATCGACGTTCGCCCGCAGGAAAGCAATGAGCGCGCTTTCCTATTTAGGGTCGAGAGTGGCACTGATGGTGAAGGTACCACCGGTGCCGTCCTCCTTGGCGGACACCTTCTTGGTCGCTGGCGGAGCTGCCATCGTCTTCTTACACTTGCCGGTGGAGCTCGATGGTGCGTCCTTGACGATCAACTCGCCGTCCTTGACGATCAACTCGATGATTACACTTCGCCATCGGCCGCCAAACTCATCGCCGGCGCCAACTCCGGCCACCCCGACCCCAACTGACTCCACCAGTAGCCGCGGTTCGTTCCCAGGAGTGCGCAGATGCCTTCCGCGCCCCATTTGGTGGCCGGAACGGCCAATTTCACTCTGCTCCGCCGCGTCTGGCCTCGCCGGCGGCTAGACGCCGGCGAGTTGACCTTGACCTTGACCACGGGTGGGCCCTGGTTGACTCTGTTGAGTCAATGACAGGTGGGGCCCCCCTTCTGTTAATCACCAGATTAGTTTTAACTAATTAAACTAGTTTAATTATCCACTGACATGCGGGTCCCACTGGTCAGTTTGACCTGGACGACTCCGTTTACCCCTGACGTCACGCTGACCTCATGCTGACGCCACAATTAATTTTCTGGATTTATTTTTTTGCACAGGAAATTCCAGAAATTAGTTCAAACTTCAAAAATTCATAGAAAATTATCTATAACTCCAAATGCAAAGTTTTATATATGAAAAATTATCAGAAAAATCCAACCTATCCATTGGTACTGGTTTCATGCATGTCAGAACAAGTTAACCCACTGTTTAGGCATTACAAGTTGATACACTAATATGATCTTCATAAATGAGCTACCATTTGAATCTTTGGTTCAAATGGGTTCATTCCCTTCTGGTTTAACTTGCACTAGGTCAGGACACATTCATATTGCCATGTCATAGCATGCATCATATTGTTGCATATCGCCATGTATTGATTGTGTTCCGTTGTGCTCCTCGTGGTAGGTTCTGCCTCCGAGGATATCTCCGGGTATCCAACTGAAGGGCAGTATCCCACGACCACTCCATCAGGCAAGCAACCCATTGATCATTCCGATACAAACCCATGTTCTCGCTTCTGCTCTCGTTTACTGCATTAAGACAACGCGTTTCAAACTGCTGCGTGTCGCGGTAGTTGAACCCACTTCCTTTGCATGACCTGTCATTGCCACAGTAATTAGATGAAACCCACTAGCATGTGTAGGAGTTGATTGAGCCAATACATGTGTGTGTGTTCCTACCATGCTATGCTTGCTATGCTTAGAGTTGTGTCAGGTCTGGCTCATCGGGATGATGAACTGGAGTGAAAGGTTGTGTCGGTGACAAGAGTGAAGTGTTGAATACGATTTGGTAAAGGAATCGATGAGAGGCCATGTAGGAGTACATGGTGGGTTGTTTCATTGAGGCCGTCCTTAAGAACTGAGATCTGTGTTTGTGATCCATGATACAGTTACTACCACACATTGGGCCCTGAAATATGACCCCGCTCGACTTCTTATCCACCCTTGTCCTCTGTCCAGGAGTTGCAAGTAGTTTCTGGTGTTTGTAGTATGCTGGGGGCCGCACGCGGCGCTGACCATCGGGGTGGGCTGTGTTGCGGTAGGCACGTGGCACGGTGTACCGACTCACCCGTTTGGTGTCTCGGGAACCCTGTTCACATCGTTCGGGGCCGTTAGTGGAAACCTCGGCCGGACTCCCTGCGGATGGAACCCGAATAGGCGATAAACCTGGACTAGAGACTTGAGTGTTTAGGTAGGTCGTGGTCTACACCCACGTCGGCTTTCGCTTGAAGTCTGCCGAGCACATGTCGTGTGCAGGCGCTAAGTGGTGGAAACATGTGTGAAGAAGTACACCCCTGCAGGGTTACAAATGATCTATTCGAATAGCCGTGTCCGCGGTAATGGACTTCTGGGTTGCCTATATCAGTTCATAGACAAGTTAAATGGATACTACTAAAAATCTCAAGATAAGTGTGAGTACCGCGGATGGCCCTCTCGTAGGATGGCGAGAGAGGATCCACGGTGGAGTATTGTGATGGTGATAGTGGATTCGTGCGCGATAAATGATTTACAAATGGTGTCTATCGTAGGATAGTTTAGCCAAGAGTCAAAGCTGGCTTGCTGCAATAACCCCACTACCTTCTTGAGAATGTGCATGTATAGTAGGTTCCTGTTGTAAGACTTGCTGAGTACCTCCGTACTCATGTTGCTTTAATCATGTTTTTCAGACGACTGCACCAACCCCTCTGATGGGTTCTATATAGACCTCGATGTTGACGAGTGACTTATCACCCAGGTGGTGATCCAAGACTTGTGAAGGGTCATTGTAGATAGACAGGCTTCGTCAAGCCTTCTTTCTTTCTAGTGTCTGTACTCAGACTACTTTGCTTCCGCATGTGCTTGTATGTTTGTATGACTTGAGTGTTGGGTCATGTGACCCCTATCTGTATGGATGATATGTATGGCTCCTCGGAGCCTTCTAAATAAAGTACTTGAGTCGTAGAGTACTGTTGTGATGCCATGTTGTATTTACTCATATCGGGCATATTGTGTGTATGATTGAAATGCTTGGTATGAGTGGGATCCGACTATCTAGTTGTTTATCCTTGGCAGCCTTTCATATGGGGAAATGTAAGTCTTGTGCTTCTGAGCGATAGTAGTCCGCTACAGCCCGGTTCACCGGAGTCCTGCTAGCCCAGCACTACTGCTTGGACACTTGACTGGCCGGCATGTGTTTCACGTCGTTCCTATGTCTGTCCCTTCGGGGAAATGTCACGCGCTGATATTCGGAGTCCTGCCTAGCCTGCTACAGCCCGGGTTACCGGAGTCCTGTTAGCCCAGTGCTACAGCCCGAATAGATACGTTGATGACCGACATGCTCGATGTGATTCATGTATGCCTGTCCTCATAGGCTAGCGCCGCTTCGGGTTCACGACTAGCCATGTCGGCCCGGGTTCTCTGTCATATGGATGCTAGCGACACTATCATATACGTGAGCCAAAAGGCGCAAACGGTCCCGGGCCAGGTAAGGTGGCACCCGTGAGAGTACCGTGCGTGAGGCCGCAAAGTGATATGAAGTGTTACACGCTGGATCGATGTGGCTTAGAATCGGGGTCCTGACACACCGGCCTCGCCTCCGCCCGCGGATCCTCTTCTCACGGCGGTCCACATCGGGGACGACCCCTGCGAGTTCTTCGTCAGGTTGCGCCGGGCGCCTCGTCGCCGCCTCCGTCTCCCGGCGCCCTTCGCAAGCGTGATGGAGATGGAGCAACCCGAGACGCTGAGACTGGGCATGAGGGGCTGCGGGATCAGTGGCATGCGAGTCCACGTCGAGTCCCCAGCCCCCGGCGTGATGTATCTTGGTCGAGGGTGGAAGACGTTCGCCCGTATCCACAGCTTGACAGAGGGGTTCACCCTCCATTTTAAGTTGATGGAGGGCGACCTCCTCTCCGTCAAGGCCTTCGGGGACTTCGGGACCCGGGCCAGGTGCTGCATGGATAGCTCCTCCGACAACGAAGGCTCCTCCTCGAGCGAGAGTGACGAGGAGGGGAGCGACAGCGACGACGAGGGTAGCGGTCGTCGGGATGACGGGTCCGACTAGGCGCCGGTCGCAGCTCCGTGTGGCACCGGCGACCCCATCATTCGCGTCGCCGGCTCCTTGAGCTTCTCGGAGTCATCTCCTTGGTGGCTAGCGTAGGAAGGCTGTGGAAGAGGAAGAGGGCGGGCGGCAATGCCGTCAACTCGGAGTACGGGGGCATGGCGCCCTCGACAGCGCGCTGACGTCCTGCCGCCTCGTTGAGCCCTGCTTCCGGCGCCGCCGTCACCGTCAAGCCTTCAGACGCCCCCGGGGTGTTCTCTTGGTGTCTTCTGCCGCCCGTAGCTCGCCTAGGCGCCCCTTTTGCCCTTCTCGCCTCCTTGCCCTACCTCCTGAGCGGAATGTTTTTAATGAAAAGGGGATGTTTGCCGGGCCATTTGCCTCGTGGGTGGAACCCATGCCAAGGAGCGAACCCTTTGTATCGTTAAGATAGACATCTCTTTGCCCGGCAACAGGCCCTGTCGTCTTCCCGCGCCACTCGACCCTTCTCACGCCCTTGGCGGAGGCAGGGAGAAGGCGGGTTCTGGCCCCTCGTTTCGCCCCTTTACCGCCGCGGCTACTACCAAAACGGGCCCCAGGAACGCGCTGTGGGGTCTGTCATTAAGGGAGCACGGTAGCTTTTAGGAGGAAACAAGGTTTTTGTATTCCACAGTTCATAAGAGAATGCATGACAAGGGATGCAAAAACTTATCTGGGATAGCAGCCCCCGGCAACTTTGGCTTGCCGCGGGCGAATCCTTGTACTTGCAGCCCCCGGCAACACTGGTTTGCCGGGGTCCAGATGTTGGCCCGCCCTTCTTCTCTTCTTCGTCCTTTAGCGGTCCGGCCAGGATATGCAAAACCCTGCGAACCAAAGGAAACGAAAGGACAGGAAAAAGGGACGCAGACTCGACCTATAAGCTAGGGGTTAGCGACTGTTAGGCACTATCAACCCTAACCAAGGACGAGACTCGACTCAGCATGCATGCTAAAACTTAGGGCGCCAGCGCTTCATTTACTGCTGCTCAGGGTCTGCGCCTGGCTTTGTACAAAGGATTACATGCAACTGCGGCAAGACTTGTACAAAAGGTTGGTTGCCGAACAGGGTCCGACAACCGCGCCTTACGGGTAAAACTTACGAAGATGCTCAATATTCCAGGAGTTGCTCACCGGAGTGCCATCTTCGGTCTCGAGGCGGACAGCGCCGGGCCTCGTGACTCGTCTCACCCGGTAAGGGCCTTCCCACTTCGGCGTCAACTTGTTGTGTCTCTTGGCGGACGGAGCGCGCCAAAGAACAAGGTCGCCTTCCTCGAAGCTTCTGGCTCTAACTTTGCGGCTATGGTAGCGACGCAAAGCTTGCTGGTAGCGAGTGGCTCGCACAGCAGCCTGAAGACGATCTTCCTCAAGGAGCAGCGCGTCATCTTCACGCAGCCACTCTTGCTCAAGCTCATCATAAGCGAGCACTCGAGGTGACCCGTATACGAGTTCCGTGGGGGTAACTGCTTCTGCTCCATAGACTAGAGCAAATGGTGTCTGGCCAGTGGCTCGATTTGGCGTCGTTCTGATCGACCAAAGAGTCACCGGCAGCTCCTCGATCCAGTTTCTTACGCACTTGTGTAGCCTGTCGAAAGTTCTGGTCGTTGTCGGTGATGATCCTGTTGGGGATCCCGAAGCGGCAAACAATCGACCTGAAGAACTTGATGGCTGACTGTGCTGTCACCTTCCTCACTGGTTCCACTTCCGGCCACTTTGTGAACTTGTCGATCGCGACGTACAAGTACTCAAAGCCCCCGACAGCTCGGGGGAAGGGGCCGAGGATGTCGAGCCCCCAGACCGAAAATGGCCAGGATAAAGGGATCGTCTGGAGAGCTTGAGCTGGCTGGTGTATCTGCTTGGAATGGAACTGGCACGCTTCACACTTGGTTACTTGTGCAGTCGCATCCTGGAGGGCTGTCGGCCAGAAGAAACCTTGCCGGAACGCTTTGCCGGCAAGTGCTCTTGCGCCAATGTGGTGGCCACATATGCCTCCATGTATCTCTGCCAACAGCTTTTGTCCGTCTTCCCGGGGAATACACTTCAATTTCACCTTGTTGCGTCCTCTTCTGTACAGTGTGTCATCGACAAACTGGTACATACTTGACCACCGGGCTACTCTTTCTGCTTCTTCTTGCTCATCGGGAAGTTCTCCGGTCTGGAGAAAATGGACGATCTGATGTGCCCATGCCGGAGCCTGTGGCTCGACGACAAGGACTAAAGGCGGGTCTGCTGCTGCGGGAACACCTGCTTCCACGGCGAGGATCTGGGGCTCGGCCGGAGCTTGATGTTCCCCGGCAAGCTTGCCGGAGCGAAACTTGTCGGGAGCGCCTGCTTCTATGGAACAAACCCTGGGGTTTGCCGGAGCGGACGGCTCCTCAGCATTCTTGGCGTCGATCTTGGGGACTTTCTTGGCGGCGGCTCCGGGGAGCTCTGCCGGAAGATAGTCGCCGGAGACCAACCTCCTCTTCTTGCTCTGTCCGGTTGATGGTGTTACGGATGGCTGAGTCAGCTTGAGCACAAAAGTCCCTGGTTCCATAGGTAACTTAAGTGATGCGCACTTTGACAGGCCGTCGGCAATGTCGTTCTCAGTTCTCGGAACGTGTTCCATTTGCAGGCCGTCAAAGCGCTCCTCTAGCTTCCTCAATTCATCAACATAAGCTTCCATCAAAGGACTCTGATAATCTTTGTTCACTTGGCGGACGACAAGCTGCGAGTCTCCCCTGACAATGAGCTTCTTGATCCCAAGTTCTGCCGCGATCCTGAGACCGGCAAGCAAACCTTCATACTCTGTTGTATTGTTGGTTGCTTGCTCCTTGGGAAAGTGCATTTGGACGATGTACTTGAGGTGCTCTCCGGTGGGCGCGACAAGCAGCACGCCGGCGCCGGCGCCTTGCAGCGAAAAGGCCCCATCAAAGTACATCAGCCACTCTTTGCTTGCTTCCTTGCCGGGGATGCTCGTCTCTGGAATTTCTTCGTCTGGCATCGGCGTCCACTCTGCTATGAACTCTGCCAGTGCTCTGCTCTGGATGGTTGAAGTGCTCTCGAACTTGAGGCCAAAGCTTGATAGTTCCAGTGCCCACTCCACGATCCTGCCTGTCGCTTCGGGGTTCTGCAGTATCCTCTTCAGCGGGAAGCGAGTGACAACCGTGATCTCGTGTGCTTGGAAGTAATGCCGCAGCTTTCTCGAGGCCATAAGGAGGCCGAAAAGCAATTTCTGCACACCAGAGTACCTTGACCTAGCTCCCTGCATGAGGGAACTGACAAAGTAAACTGGGCGCTGCACCATTTTCTTCTTCTGCACCTCCTCTTGCGCCTGCGCAGATCCCTCCTTGCCGGGGCCAGAGCTTGACGGGGAAGCCCCCTGCTTGTCGCCGAATGCACTTGCCGCGGTCGCTAGCTCATCATCTACCTCCCTCTCCGCTACTAACGCAGCACTAACCACTTGATTGGTCGCCGCCAGGTACAGCAGCAACTTCTCTTGTGGTTTAGGCGCGACAAGTATTGGAGTGGAGGACAGGTATTTCTTCAAGTCTCGCAGCGCAACCTCCGCTTCCGGAGTCCATTTTACTGGACCCGCCTTTTTCAAAACTTTGGAAAATGGCAGGGCGCGTTCTGCAGACTTGGAAATGAACCTGCTGAGAGCCTCCACGCAGCCGGCAAGCCTTCGTACATCCTTGACTCGTGTTGGTGCTTCAATCTGCTCGATGGCCTTGATCTTGTCGGGATTGGCTTCGATTCCCCGCTGAGACACGAAGAACCCGAGAAGCTTGCCAGAAGGGACTCCAAACACGCACTTCTCGGGGTTGAGCTTGAGGCTGACCTTGCGCAGGTTCGCAAAGGTCTCTTCTAAGTCTTGAATCAGGGTTGCCCTGTCTCTGCTCTTGACCACTATATCATCCATGTAGGCCTCCACATTTCTGTGGATTTGTGGCTCAAAAGCGGTGTGGACAACCCTGGCAAATGTTGAACCAGCATTCTTCAGTCCGAAAGGCATCCGTACGAAACAGTACGTGCCACATGGAGTGATGAATGCGGTCTTCTCTTCATCTTCTTCAGCCATGAAGATCTGATGGTATCCTGAGTATGCATCAAGGAATGAAAGCAGGTCACATCCGGCCGTGGAGTCAACTATCTGGTCGATGCGCGGCAAGGGAAACGGATCTTTGGGACAAGCTTTATTAACATCAGTAAAATCGATGCAAAGCCTCCATTTCCCATTTGCTTTGCGCACGACAACAGGATTGGCCAACCACGTCGGATGGAGCACACCTCTGACGAGGCCTGCCGCTTCCAACTTCCTGATCTCTTCTGCAATGAACTCTTGGTGCTCCACTGCTTGTTTCCTGACTCTCTGCTTGACGGGCCGCGCGTGAGGACAGACGGCAAGGTGGTGCTCAATCACCTTCCTGGGAACGCCGGAGATGTCAGATGGTTGCCAGGAAAACACATCGACATTCGCCCGCAGGAAAGCAACGAGCGCGCTTTCCTATTTGGGGTCGAGAGTGGCACTGATGGTGAAGGTACCACCAATGTCGTCCTCCTTGGCGGACACCTTCTTGGTCGTTGGCGGGGCTGCCATCGACTTCTTGCTCTTGCCGGTGGAGCTCGATGGCGTGTCCTCGATGGTAGCGCAGCACTCCGAAGAGGTGCGCTTGCCGGAGTGGGCACCAGAGCACTTGCCGGGCTTGGTCTTCTTCTTGCCGACGGAGCTCGATGGCGCGTCCTCGACGGCATCGCGGCACTCCGAAGAGGTGCGCTTGCCGGAGTAGGCACCAGAGCACTTGTCGGGCTTGGCTTTCTTCTTCCCTCCGGGAGCTTCAGCGGCAAGTGGCTTGTGATCCGTTGCGGCTGCTGCTTCCTGGTAGATCTTGTCGGCACAAATAAGGGCATCCTTCTTGTCGCCAGGGACAGAGATGACGCTTATCGGGCCTGGCATCTTGAGCACGTTGTAAGCGTAGTGAGAGGCCGCCATGAACTTGGCGAGCGCTGGACGGCCGAAAACTCCATTGTAGGGCAACGGAAAATCGGCAACGTCAAAGGTGATCCTCTCTGTCCTGAAGTTCAGCTCGCTGCCAAATGTCACTGGCAACGTTATCTTCCCCTTCGGCTTGCTTCTTCCCGGGTTGATTCCTTGAAACATGCCGGTCTCTTCGAGCTCGCTGTCGGGGACCTGGAGTTTCTGGAGCACAGCGGAGGAGATCAGGTTCAAGCCGGCCCCGCCGTCGACTAGCATCTTAGTGACCTTGAGGTTGCGGACTGTCGGTGAGACCAACATCGGCAAGCACCCGATCCACAGTCGTGCGGTCAGGGTGGTCCTCAATATCAAAGATGATAGGCGTGCTGGACCATTTCAGAGGCCTGCGTGACTCGGCGGGTGGTTCCGCTGCATTGACTTCCCGCGCCCACTGTTTGAGCTGGCGGTGAGAAGTGTGCAGAGAAGCACCACCGTCCACGCATAAGACCTCTGTGGCTTTCTGAAACTCCTTCTCACTGGTTTTGACATCATCCATGTCTTCGTCTTCGTCGTCGTCTTCCTCCTTGTCGCGGCCGCGGGGAGGTCTGTCTGCTTGCTGCTGCTTGTCCTTGTCGCGGCGTCCTCCCTGGCCGGGACGCTTGGTGCCGGATCCTCCGCCACCCCCTCGGGCTTTCTCCTTGTCACGCCGCTCGTACTCGACCTTTTGCAGCTCGACGAGCCGCTCGACCTGTTTGCAGCTCTGGAGGTCATGGCCCTTGGTGCGGTGGATCTTGCAGTACTGTTTGTTGGTGCCATCCCGCTTGTCGGCGACCGCCACGGCCTGGCAGTTGGCGCATCCGGCAACCCCCTTGCCGGAGCTACCAGCCTGGGCCTTCTTGGCGGCGCCTTCATCGCCGGACTGCTCAACAACCAGTACTTCTTGGCTCTTCTTCTTCCTGCTGCTCCGCCGCCGGTTCTTCCTTGCCGGGGCGGTATCCTCACTGTCAGATTTTGCAGCTCCAATGTTCTCTCCGGGGAGTTTCCTCCCTTCCTCAGCACATGCACACTTGTCGGCCAGGGCATATAGCTCGCTGATGTCTTTGATCTTGCACATCTCCATCTCCTCCCGCATCCTGCGGTTGCGCACGTTCTGATGGAATGCGCTGATGACCGCGGCAGGGTGGACATCGGGGATGTTGTAGTGCACACGGCTGAATCTCTGAATGAACTTGCGCAGGGGTTCTCCCTCCTTCTGGACGAGCAGATGAAGGTCGCTCGCTTGGCCATGGGGTTTCTGGCCGCCTATAAAGGCGCCAACGAACTGATGGCACAAGTCTGTCCAGGAGGTTATGGAGTTGTCCGGCAAGTGCATGAGCCAGGATCTGACGTTGGATTTGAGCACCAGCGGGAAGTAGTTGGCAAGGATCTTGTCGTCTCGCCCCCGGCAGCCTGCACCGCAATGGTGTAGATGCTGAGGAACTCCGACGGATGCGACTTGTCGTCGTACTTCTCGGGTACATCTGGCTTGAAATTCTTCGTGCTGGGCCACGGGACTTGCTGCAGCTCGCGGGTGAACGCAGGGCAACCTACCGCGTACGGCAGGTCGCCTGGTCCCCCCAGCGCATGCATGTCGACAGAGGGCCCAGCGCGCTCGTCTGATTGACGCCGCGTTTCTCTCCGACACTCGATGCGAGTGCGAGCGTCCTCTTGCTTTCGTTCGTGAAGAACTTGGCGTTGATCGCGACGAGTTCGCGGATTCGACGACGCGGTGGAGTCGTTGTCGTGATGGCTCCGGCGAGTCGGCGATCTCGGCCTCTGGGGCGGGGAATGCATGGTGGTTGCACCCCCGCCGGTCTTGGCGCCATTGGTTCGCGCCTGGTCGACCTGCCGCGGCTGCGACGCATTGTGCTGCCGCGGGGTGTCGTCGTTAGCGAAGCCGATGAGACTCTGTATCGTGGCCCTCCAGTCGTCGAGCTTGTCCGCCGTTGGACGGTAATCTAGGAGCAGTTGAGCTCGTGCTAGAGCTTCTGCTGGAGTGGCGGGCAGCGGCGGCGAACGGCGCGTGGAGCGGGATGTGCTCGAACTTCTAACTATGTTAGAAGGATCAGCACCCGGTCCAGGCAGTCGCGCCACGCTCGCGCCAACACGCTGGTGTGCGTGTTGGCCTTGAACACCCTGGGATCCGCCAGCTCGATCTGGGTCCAGCGAGCGTATGGTACCATGGGTACCAGGACGCGGCTGGTCCCGCGCCTCCTGAGAGGGGCGCGGTGCCTGCTCAGACGCCGTGCAGCCATGAGCTGGCTCGACGACGTCCGTCCCGCCGCCGGTGCCATCCCCATCACCCGTTTGCTCCAGGGGCGGTGGGTTCGACACAGACGGGCCAGCCACGTTCGGAGCTTTCTTCTTCGGCGGCAAGTCGATGAAGATGATGGAAATCTAGCCTGTGCGGACGCCGGATCAGGTTCACACAACCTCGACGCCCCCTACCTGGCGCGCCAAAGATGTCGGGGGAAATCGGCTTCCTCGAACACCTATGGGGACCGAGCCCCTTACTGGTTCGGCGGGGGGCGGAGGTCGCGCGAAGAGCGGATCGAGGCGATGCACACACGGGGTTTACCCAGCTTTGGGCCGCACGGATGCGTAAAACCCTACTGCTGCTTTGTGGTTTGTATTGTGTTCTTGCTCGGAGGCACGTGGTGCTACAGTACACACGAGCCGCTGGCGAGACCGAGCGTAAAAATGGGTGTCCTCCCCCTCTACGTGCGCATGGGGCCTCCTTTTATATGCTCAAGGGGTTACCCACAGGTGGCAGCGTAGATGGGGGCAGAAATGGGAGGATGCTGTAGTGGGTACAGCTGCCTGCATAGTGGCTGTACAGTGCTATCATACCTAACTCTGACGGCGGGGGACAAGGGCATTAAATGCCCGTCCGCTTCGCCCAGACGGTGCAGGAAAAGGACCGTCAGGAGCGCCACCGTTTGCCATGATGGCTACTCTGTCAGCTTCGCTTCGCCACCGCATGCCCCTGGCTACACAGCCTCCTGCCACGTGCGCCTGGAATGCCCCCAGAACGACATGTTGGTGGATGAGCTGGAGCGCAGGCACGGGGTGGTAACTTGCCGCGGCAAGCGACTTGCCGCGGTGGATGTCTTGTCGCGCCCGGGAGCTTGTCGCTCACCGGTCCTTGCCGGGACGCGCGGCGCGTCGCGGCAAGGCTCCTGTCGTGCCGTGGTTGGCCTTCCCGGCAAGCTCCTCTAGTCGGGGTCTTGTGCTTCGAGCGGCAGTCCCGGCAAGCTCCTCTTGCCGGGGCCTCGCTCTCTTCGGGCGGCCTTCCTGGCAAGATCCTCCTGCCGGGGCCTTGGCTCAAATACTCTGTTCTTGAATGGCCCAAAAGGGGACCATGGAGGGTCTTGGCGATCACCTGGCAAGCCTTGCCGCGGGGTGCTACGACTGCCCGTGCACAAGTTCGGGGTACTAAGGTACCCCTACTTTAGTACACCGACAATATCATTCAATTTAGTAAGATGTGCCACCATAGTTTCAGATTCATAGCCATAAAAAGGATCAGATTCAACCGAAGTAATTAACTCGAGATCGACAGAGAAATCATAATCCTTATCAGAAATACAGATAGGTGAAGTAGCAAAAGTAGGGTCATATTTCATTCTAGCATTCAAAGACATTTCTTTCAGCTTAGCTAACAGTTTCTTAAGATCATATCTATCTTTGCAAGTAAAAAGGTCTCTAGAAGTTTCTTCATCCATAACATAACCCTCAGGCACATCAGGCAATTCATATCTAGGGGACAATCTTCATCATCACTTTCATCAATATTATCTGTTTCAATAATTTCATTCTCTCTAACCCTAGCAAGTTGTTCATCAAGAAATTCACCTAATGGTACAGTATTATCAAGCATAGAAGTAGTTTCATCATAAGCATCAAGCATAGCATAAGTGGCATCATCAATAACATGCGACATATCAGAATCAATAACAGGTGTAGGTGTCGCAAATTTACTCATAACAGAAGGTGAATCAAGTGCATAGCTAGATGGCAGTTCCTTACCTCCCCTCGTAGTTCAGGAAAAAATCTTGGTTCTTTCATCTTTCAAGTTCCTCATAGTGATCAATGATACGTCTCCAACGTATCTATAATTTCTGATTGCTCAATGCTATATTATCTACTATTTTGGACTATATTGGGCTTTATTTTCCACTTTTATATTATTTTTGGGACTAACATATTAACCGAAGGCCCAGCCCCGAATTGTTGTTTTTTGCCTATTTTAGTGTTTCGAAGAAACAGAATATCAAACGAAGTCCAAACGGAATAAAACCTTCGGGAACGTGATTTTCTCACCTAACGTGATCCAGGAGACTTGGACCCTACTCCAAGGAGTCAAAGAGGCGGTCACGAGGGTGGGGGCGCCCCCCTAGGGCACGCCCCTGCCTCGTGGGCCCCTTGTTGCTCCATCGACGTACTCCTTCCTCCTATATATACCTACGTACCCCCAAACGATCAGATACGGAGCCAAAAACCGAATTCCACCACCGCAACTTTCTGTATCCATGAGATCCCATCTTGGGGCCTATTCCGGAGCTCCGTCGGAGAGGGCCGTCATCACGGAGGGCTTCTACATCATCATAGCCTCTCCGATGAAGTGTGAGTAGTTTACCTCAGACCTTCGGGTCCATAGTTAGTAGCTAGATGGCTTCTTCTCTCTTTTTGGATCTCAATACAATGTTCTCCCCCTCTCTCGTGGAGATCTATTCGATGTAATCTTCTTTTTGCGGTGTGTTTGTTGAGATCGATGAATTGTGGGTTTATGATCAAGTATATCTATGAATAATATTTGAATCTTCTCTGAATTCTTTTATGTATGATTGGTTATCTTTGCAAGTCTCTTCGAATTATCAGTTTGGTTTGGCCTACTAGATTGGTTTTTCTTGCTATGGGAGAAGTGCTTAGCTTTGGGTTCAATCTTGCGGTGTCCTTTCCCAGTGACAGAAGGGGCAGCAAGGCACGTATTGTATTGTTGCCATCTAGGATAACAAGATGGGGTTTTTAACTATCCCTCTACATCATGTCATCTTGCTTAAGGTGTTACTCTGTTTTTAACTTAATACTCTAGATGCATGTTGGATAGCGTTCGATGAGTGGAGTAATAGTAGTAGATGCAGGCAGGAGTCGGTCTACTTGTCTCGGACGTGATGCCTATATGCATGATCATACCTAGATATTCTCATAACTATGCTCAATTCTGTCAATTGCTCAACAGTAATTTGTTCACCCACCGTAGAATACTTATGCTCTTGAGGGAAGCCACTAGTGAAACCTATGTTCCCGGGTCTATTCTCATCATATCAATTGCCATCACTTTATTATTGCTTTGCCTTTTACTTTACCTTTTGCTTTTCACTTTGCATCTCTATATCAAAAATACCAGAAATATTATCTATCATCCCTATCAGATCTCACTCCCGCAAGTGACCGTGAAGGGATTGACAACCCCTAATCATGTTGGTTGTGTTGAGCTATTGTTTTGTGTAGGTACAAGGGACTTGCATGTAGCCTCCTACTAGATTGATACCTTGGTTCTCAAAAACTGAGGGAAATACTTACGCTACTTTACTGCATCATCCTCTCCTCTTCGGGGAAATCCAACGCAGTGCTCAAGAGGTAGCAAGAAGAATTTCTGGCGCCATTGTCGGGGAGTCTGCACAAAAGTCAACCTATCTCCCTCATTACATTAGTTGCCATTTGCCTTTCGTTTTCCTCTCCCCCACTTCACCCTTGCCATTTTATTTTCCCTCTCTTTCCCAATCTCCTTCTCTTTTTCCGTGTGCCTTTTCTTCGCTTGCCTTTTGTTTGCTCGTGTGTTGGATTGCTTGTTTGCCGCGATGGCTCAAGATACTACCAAATTGTGTGACTTCACCAATACCAATAATAATGATTTCCTTAGGACTCCGATTGCTCCTCTTGCCAATACTGAATCTTGTGAAATCAATACTGCTTTGTTGAATCTTGTTATGAAAGATCAATTCGCCGGCCTTCCTAGTGAAGATGTCGCTACTCATCTGAATAGCTTCATTGATTTATGTGATATGCAAAAGAAGAAAGATGTCGATAATGATGTTGTTAAATTGAAGCTATTTCCTTTTCGCTTAGAGATCATGCTAAAGCTTGGTTTTTGTCTTTGCCTAAAAATAGTATTGATTCTTGGAACAAGTGCAAAGATGCTTTTATCTCTAAGTATTTTCCTCCCGCTAAGATCATCTCTCGATATTATGAATTTTAAGCAACTTGATCATGAACACGTTGCACAAGCTTGGGAGAGAATGAAATTAGTGATACGTAATTGCCCTACTCATGGTTTGAATTTGTGGATGATTATACAAAAATTTTATGCTAGATTGAATTTTGCTTCTAGAAATCTTTTAGATTCAGCCGCGGGAGGCACTTTTATGGAAATCACTTTAGGAGATGCTACTAAACTCCTAGATAATATTATGGTTAATTATTCTCAATGGCATACTGAAAGATCTACTAATAAATAAGTGCATGCGATAGAAGAAATCAATGTTTTGAGTGGAAACATGGATGAACTTATGAAATTATTTGCTACTAAAAGTGTTTCTTATGATCCTAATCATATGCCTTTGTCCACTTTGATTGAGAATAATAATGAATCTATGGATGTGAATTTTGTTGGTAGGAATAATTTTGGTAACAACGCGTATAGAGAGAATTTTAATCCTAGGCCTTATCCTAGTAATCCTTCTAATAATTATGGAAATTCCTACAATAACTCTTATGGAAATTTTAATAAGATGCCCTCTGAATTTGAGAATAGTGTTAAAGTGTTTATGAATTCACAAAAGAATTTTAATGCTTTGCTTGAAGAGAAATGGCTTAAAGTTGATGATTTGGCTAGGAACGTTGATCGAATTTCTCTTGAGGTTGATTATTTAAAGCTTAGATCTATTCCTCCTAAGCATGATATCAATGAGTCTCTCAAATCCATGAGAATTTCCATTGATGAGTGCAAGGAAAGAACTGCTAGGATGCGTGCTACGAAAGATGCCTTTATTAAAGCGTGTTCTTCCAATTGCTATGAAAATCAAGATGAAGATCTAAAAGTTATTGATGTGTCCCCTATTAAATCTTTGTTTTGCAATATGAATCTTGATGAAACTGAATATGATCTTCCTTTACCTAGAAGGCGTTCCAAAAATTCAGAGTATTTAGATCTTGATGATGAAATTGATAAAAGTGGGATTGAAAGAAATAAAACCCTAGATGTTGCTAAACCCACTATATTGGGTTTCAAGGAATTTAATTATGAAAGTTTCTATTTAATTGATTGTATTTCCTTGTTGCAATCCGTGCTAAATTCTCCTCATGCTTGTAGTCAAAATAAAGCCTTTACCGAACATATTGTTGATGCCTTGATGCAATCTTATGAAGAAAAACTTGAGTTGAAAGTTTCTATCCCTAGAAAACTCTATGATGAGTGGGAACCAACTATTAAAATTAAAATTAAAGATCATGAGTTTTATGCTTTGTGTGATTTGGGTGCTAGTGTCTCCACCATCCCCAAAACTTTGTGTGATTTGCTAGATTTTCATGATTTTGATGATTGCTCTCTAAACTTGCATCTTGCGGATTCCACTATTAAGAAACCTATGGGAAGAATTAATGATGTTCTTATTGTTGCGAATAGGAATTATGTGCCGGTAGATTTTATCGTTCTTGATATAGATTGCAATCGTTCTTGTCCTATTATTCTTGGTAGATCTTTCCTTAGAACGATTTGTGCGATTATTGATATGAAGGAAGGGACTATTAGATTTCAATTTCCATTAAAAAAAGGGCATGGAACACTTTCCTAGAAATAAAATAAAATTTACATATGAAACTATCATGAGAGCCACTTATGGATTGCCTACCAAAGATGACAATACCTAGATCTATCCTCGCTTTTATGCCTAGCTAGGGGCGTTAAACGATAGCGCTTGTTGGGAGGCAACCCAATTTTATTTTGGTTTTTTTTTGTTTCTGCTTAGGAATAAATAATCCATATACCTTCTGTTTAGATGTGGTTTCATGTTTTAATTTTTGTTTGTGCCAAGTTAGACCTATAGGATCTTCTTGGATAGTTATTTGATCTTGCTGTAATTTCCAGAAACTTTCTGTTCACGAAAACAATTGTTAAAAATCACCAGAACGTGATAAAATACTTATTCCAATTGCTGCTGATCAATAAACAAATTTTCTAGGTCGTCCTATTTTGGTAGATTTTTTGGAGTTCCAGAAGTTTGCGTTAGTTACAGATTACTACAGACTGTTCTGTTTTTGACATATTCTGTTTTTCGTGTGTTGTTTGCTTATTTTGATGAATCTATGGCTAGTAAAATAGTTTATAATCCATACAGAAGTTGGAATACAGTAGGTTTAACACCAATATAAATAAAGAATGAGTTCATTACAGTACCTTGAAGTGGTATTTTGTTTTCTTTCTCTAACGGAGCTCACGAGATTTCTATTGAGTTTTGTGTTGTGAAGTTTTCAAGTTTTGGGTGAAATATTTTGATGGATTATGGAACAAGGAGTGGCAAGAGCCTAAGCTTGGGGATGCCCATGGAACCCCCAAGATAATCCAAGGACACCAAAAAGTCAAAGCTTGGGGATGCCCCAGAAGGCATCCCCTCTTTCGTCTACTTCCATCGGTAATTTTACTTGGAGCTATATTTTTATTCACCACATGATATGTGTTTTGCTTGGAGCGTCTTGTATTATTTGTGTCTTTGTTTGTTAGTGTGCCACAATCATCCTTGCTGTACACACCGTTTGAGAGAGCCATACATGAATTGGAATTTGATAGAATACTCTATGTGCTTCACTTATATCTTTTGAGCTATGTAGTTTTGCTCTATGTGCTTCACTTATATCTTTTGAGCGTTATAATTTTGCTCTATGTGCTTCACTTAGATCTTTTAGAGCACGGTGGTGGACTTGTTTTAAAGAAACTATTGACCCCTCATGCTTCACTTAGATTATTTTGAGAGTCTTTAATAGCATGGTAACTTGCTTAATAATAATATGCTTGGTATTCAAGATTTGTAAAACTTTCTTTTGAGTGCGTTGAATACTAAGAAAAGATTGGTGCTTGATAATTGTTTTGAGATATGAAGATGGTGATATTAGAGTCATGCTAGTTGAGTAGTTGTGAATTTGAGAAATACTCTTGTTGAAGTTTGTGATTCCCGTAGCATGCACGTATGGTGAACCGTTATGTGATGAAGTCGGAGCATGATTTATTTATTGATTGTCTTCCTTATGAGTGGCGGTCGGGGCCGAGCGATGGTCTTTTCCTACCAATCTATCCCCCTAGGAGCATGCGCGTAATACTTTGCTTTGATAACTTCTAGATTTTTGCAATAAGTATATGAGTTCTTTATGACTAATGTTGAGTCCATGGATTATACGCACTTTTCCCATCCTTCCACCATTGCTAGCCTCTCTAATACCGCGCACCTTTCGCCGGTATCATACACCCACCATATACCTTCCTCAAAACAGCCACCATACCTACCTATCATGGCATTTCCATAGCCATTCCGAGATATATTGCCATGCAACTCTCCACCGTTCCGTTTATTATGACACGCTCCATCATTGTCATATTGCTAGCATGATCATGTAGTTGACATCATATTTGTGGCAAAGCCACCATTCATAATTCTTTCATACATGTCACTCTTGATTCATTGCATATACCGGTACACCGCCGGAGGCATTCATATAGAGTCATATTTTGTTCTAAGTATTGAGTTGTAATTGTTGAGTTGTAAGAAAAATAAAAGTGTGATGATCATCATTTTTTAGAGCATTGTCCCAAGTGAGGAAAGGATGATGGAGACTATGATTCCCCCACAAGTTGTGATGAGACTCCGGACGAAAAAAGAAAAAAAAGAAAAAAAAGAGGCCATAAAAAAAGAGAAAAGGCCCAAATAAAAAAATGAGAGAAAAAGAGAGAAGGGACAATGTTACTATCCTTTTACCACACTTGTGCTTCAAAGTAGCACCATGATCTTCATGATAGAGAGTCACTCATTTTGTCACTTTCATATACTAGTGGGAATTTTACATTATAGAACTTGGCTTGTATATTCCAATGATGGGCTTCCTCAAATTGCCCTAGGTCTTCGTGAGCAAGCGAGTTGGATGCACACCCACTTAGTTTCTTTTGTTGAGCTTTCATATACTTATAGCTCTAGTGCATCTGTTGCATGGCAATCCCTACTCACTCACATTGGTATCTATTGATGGGCATCTCCATAGCCCGTTGATACGCCTAGTTGATGTGAGACTATCTTCCCCTTTTTTGTCTTCTCCACAACCACCATTCTATTCCACATATAGTGCTATATCCATGGCTAGCGCTCATGTATTGCGTGAAGATCGAAAAAGTTTTGAAAATGTTAAAGTATGAAACAATTGCTTGGCTTGTCATCGGGGTTGTGCATGATTTAAATACTTTGTGTGGTGAAGATAGAGCATAGCCGGACTATATGATTTTGTAGGGATAACTTTCTTTGGCCATGTTATTTTGAGAAGACATAATTGCTTTGTTAGTATGCTTGAAGTATTATTATTTTTATGTCAATATGAACTTTTGTCTTGAATCTTTCGAATCTGAATATTCATACCACAATTAAGAAGATTTGCGTTGAAATTATGCCAAGTAGCACTCCGCATCAAAAATTCTCTTTTTATCATTTACCTACTCGAGGACGAGCAGGAATTAAGCTTGGGGATGCCTGATACGTCTCCAACGTATCTATAATTTTTGATTGATCCATGCTACATTATCTACTGTTTTGGACTATATTGGGCTTTATTTTCCACTTTTATATTATTTTTGGGACTAACCTATTAACCGGAGGCCCAGCCCAGAATTGCTGTTTTTTGCCTATTTCAGTGTTTCGAAGAAACAGAATATCAAACAGAGTCCAAACGGAATAAAACCTTCGGGAACGTGATTTTCTCACCGAACGTGATCCAGGAGACTTGGACCCTACTCCAAGGAGTCAAAGAGGCGGTCACGAGGGTGGGGGCGCCCCCCTAGGGCGTGCCCCCTGCCTCGTGGGCCCCTTGTTGCTCCACCGACGTACTCCTTCCTCCTATATATACCTACGTACCCCCCAAACGATAAGATACGGAGCCAAAAACCTAATTCCACCGCCGCAACTTTCTGTATAGACGAGATCCCATCTTGGGGCCTGTTCCGGAGCTCCGCCGGAGAGGGCCGTCATCACGGAGGGATTCTACATCATCATAGCCTCTCCGATGAAGTGTGAGTAGTTTACCTCAGACCTTCGGGTCCATAGCTAGTAGCTTTGTGGCTTCTTCTCTCTTTTTGGATCTCAATACAATGTTCTCCCCCTCTCTCGTGGAGATCTATTCGATGTAATCTTCTTTTGCGGTGTGTTTGTTGAGACTGATGAATTGTGGGTTTATGATAAAGTCTATCTATGAATAATATTTGAATCTTCTCTGAATTATTTTATGTATGATTGGTTATATTTGCAAGTCTCTTCGAATTATCAGTTTGGTTTGGCCTACTAGATTGGTTTTTCTTGCAATGGGAGAAGTGATTAGCTTTGGGTTCAATCTTGCGGTGCCCTTTCCAAGTGACAGTAGGGGCAGCAAGGCACGTATTGTATTGTTGCCATCGAGGATAACAAGATGGGGTTTTTATCATATTTCATGAAACTATCCCTCTACATCATGTCATCTTACTTAAGGCGTTACTCTGTTTTTAACTTAATACTCTAGATGCATGCTGGATAGCGGTCGATGAGTGGAGTAATAGTAGTAGATGCAGACAGGAGTCGGTCTACTTGTCTCGGACGTGATGCCTATATACATGATCATATCTAGATATTCTCATAACTATGCTCAATTCTGTCAATTGCTCAACAGTAATTTGTTCACCCACCGTAGAATATTTATGCTCTTGAGAGAAGCCACTAGTGAAACCTATGGCCCCCTGGTCTATTCTCATCATATCAATTGCCATCACTTTATTACTGCTTTGCTTTTTACTTTACCTTTTGCTTTTCACTTTGCATCTCTATATCAAAAATACCAAAAATATTATCTATCATCTCTATCAGATCTCACTCCCGTAAGTGACCGTGAAGGGATTGACAACCCCTAATCGTGTTGGTTGCGTTGAGCTATTGTTTTGTGTTGGTACAAGGGACTTGCGTGTAGCCTCCTACTGGATTGATACCTTGGTTCTCAAAAACTGAGGGAAATACTTACGCTACTTTACTGCATCATCCTCTCCTCTTCGGGGAAATTCAACGCAGTGCTCAAGAGGTAGCAATCAACAAATATAAATCCCAAGTGACTCAAAGAATAGAGCTATGCTCCCCGGCAACGGCACCAGAAAATAGTCTTGATAACCCACAAGTATAGGGGATCGCAACCGTTTTCGAGGGTAGAGTATTCAACCTAAATTTATTGATTCGACACAAGGGGAGCCAAAGAATTTTCACAAGTATTAGCAGTTGAGTTGTCAATTCAACCACACCTGAAAGACTTAATATCTGCAGCAAAATATTTAGTAGCAAAGTAGTATGGAAGTGACGGTAACGGTGGCAAAAGTAACAGTAGTAGTTTTTGTAGCAATCGTAACAGTGGCAACGGAAAAGTAACTAAGCAAAGATCAATATGTGAAAAGCTCATAGGCAATGGATCAATGATTGATAATTATGTCGGATGCGATTCCTCATGCAAGAGTTATAACATAGAGTGACATAGAACTAGCTCCAATTCATCAATGTAATGTAGGAATGTATTCCGAATATAGTCATACGTGCTTATGGAAAAGAACTTGCATGACATCTTTTGTCCTACCCTACCTGTGGAAGCGGGGTCCTATTGGAAACTAAGGGATATTAAGGCCTCCTTTTAATAGAGTACCGGACCAAAGCATTAACACTTAGTGAATACATGAACTCCTCAAACTACGGTCATCACCGGGAGTGGGCCCGATTATTGTCACTTCAGGGTTGTCGGATCATAACACATAGTAGGTGACTATTAACTTGCAAGATAGGATCAAGAACTCACATATATTCATGGAAACATAATAGGTTCAGATCTGAAATCATGGCACTCGGGCCCTAGTGACAAGCATTAAGCATAGCAAAGTCATAGCAACATCAATCTTAGAACATAATGGATACTAGGGATTAAATCCTAACAAAACTAACTTGATTACATGGTAAATCTCATTCAACCCATCACTGTCGAGCAGGCCTACGATGGGATTACTCACGCACGGCGGTGAGCATCATGAAATTGGTGATGGAGGATGGTTGATGATGACGATGGCGACAGATTCCCCTCTCCGGAGCCCCGAAAGGACTCCAAATCAGCCCTCCCAAGGAAGATTAGGGCTTGGCGGCGGCTCCGTATCGTAAAATGCGATGAATCCTTCTCTCTGGGTTTTTTTTTCCACGAAAGTGAATATATGGAGTTGGGGTTGAGGTCGGTGGAGTCCCAGGGGGCCCACGAGGCAGGGGGTGCGCCCTGCACCCTCATGGACAGGGTGTGGGCCCCCTGATGCTGATTCTTTCACCAATATTTTTTATTAATTCCAAAACGTGTCTCCGTGGATTTTCAGGTCATTCCGAGAACTTTTATTTCTGCACAAAAATAACACCATGGCAGTTCTGCTGAAAACAGCGTCAGTCCGGGTTAGTTCCATTCAAATCATGCAAGTTAGAGTCCAAAACAAGGGCAAAAGTGTTTGTAAAATTAGATACGTTGGAGACGTATCAGGAATCTAAGAAGAAGAAGAAGAAGAAGAGCAAGGAATATGATTATGACGATAAGAAGAAGAACAAATCCTCAAAGTCTTCTTCAAAATCTTCATCAAAGTCTTCATCTCGCAAGAAGAGCCCAGCAAGGCTCGTGCATTCGTTATCAAGGAAATGGATTTAGAGGAGGAGTCTGCTTCTGAGGAGGCAGAGGTGGAGTCTGATGAGGAGTCTAATTCAGGCGTGGCAAGCCAGGCTCTAGCTTCGGCATTCGTCGCCAAGTCCATCTTCAGCACTGAAGACAATGGTCACGTCGCCGACACTAAAGCAAATGATGAGGACGACTCGACTCTGACCTACTGCTTCATGGCACGAGGTTCCAAGGTAAAGTCACGCGATGCTTACTTTCAAACATCTAGTGAAGATGACTCTGAATGTGAATCCAAACCTAGCTACAAGACTCTTGATAAAATTGCAACTGAACAACAAATTGCTATGGAACATATTCAAAAGCTGCTAGACAAAAGCGATAACCTGTTGGACGTGGAAATGAATCGAACTCAGTCCTTAATTGAATACATAAAAAATTTCATGTCAAGTACGAGGAACTTGAAAGTCGTCATGAAACACTTTCACCTACTCATGAGAAGCTTTCCTATGATTATCTTCAAAGGAAGATAGATCTAGAGAATCTGAGAGCGTCTCATGAAGATCTTCAAAAAGAGAACGATTCACTTCGCGCTCAACCGATCAGTTCCGCTCAGGGAGATTTTGTGCCACCATGTTTATAATGTCTTGATTGTGATAATGGTGTCTTTGTTGCTGAATGTTCTACTGCTGTTAATATTCCAATATCTTCAACTGCTGATGTGGTGACTAACCCCTCGTTTGAGGATACCACTACAATTGCTGATGAGAATGCTAGGTTGAAGACATTCCTTGAAACAGGCATGTACAAAAGCCTCAAAGGGCATCAGACACTATGTGACATCCTCAAGAAACAGATTCTGAACTGAAACCCTAGGAAAGAGGGTGTTGGGTTCGAGAGGAAAATGAATGTTCATGGTTCATACTGGAAGCCTGAGCAGTACCCCGAAACCACATGGTTTGCTGCAAAGGGCCCTTCAGTGGACCCATCTACCTTATCTAGCTTCACTTGTGCTAACCCCATTATCATTAATGAATCCTTTGACGCCAATTATAAGTTATTTAAGAATCAGAATGGTGAAGTGTTTGCCAGGTTTATTGGTAGTAACTGCAGGAATGGACCACCTTTGAAGAAGATCTGGGTGCCCAAAATTTGTCTTGAGAAGCTTCCCGTGAATTTCATCATGACACCACATGGGAAGAAGACAAACCCGAGACCAAAGGCTTCATACAGATAGAGGACCTCACAAGTTCACCCTAACACCAATGTTTTGCAGGGAAACCATACCCAAACTTATGAATATGAGCGTGTTTCTTCAAACCGCTATGTTCATAAAACCAAGAACTTGTCTGCTGAGTGTTATTCACCTCCTGCAAGGCTATTTGCTAGGGCTCCAAAGCCAAAGTTCTCAGATGCTGCACTTAGACTTATTGCTTCTAAGCCACCCCTGAAGATGTGGGTGGTTAAGAAGAATTACTCCCTCCTTCCATCTATATATGGCCTAATGCATTTTTCAAGACTAACTTTGACCAAATGTTAGAGCAATAATATATGACATGCAACTTACACAAAGCATACCGTCAAATTCATATGTGAAAGGAGCTTTCAATGATATAATTTTCACATTACACATGTCATGTACTATTAATCTTGTCAATAGTCAATGGCGGTCTTGAAAAACGCATTAGGCCCTATATAGATGGAAGGAGGGAGTAGCTTTCTTTTGCAGGGAAAGGTCTCCAGCCATAAATAGAAGGCTTCTGGCGCTAATGCTGGGGACCTAAAACACTTGTGGGATGCAAGATAAAATACCAAAGTGGTCTTACCATGTATTTCGTCCCAGGGTTTCTTGACGAGCATCCTATCTTACCCAACAAGAATCTTAACTTTGATAATATGCTTGTTCGCTATATGTTTGTGCTTCACAATACTCTTGGTGAAGCCTATCCCGCTAATTGCACTGTAGGGTACGGCTCCGAAGGCTACTAAGTGGATTATGGACAGTGGATGCACTAACCACATGACTGGTGATCGAAGTCTTCTTATGGATTCAACCCTACGTCCATCTGACAAAAGTCACATCACGTTCGTTGACACTGGTAAAAGCAAGGTATTGGGCCTAGGTAGAGTTGCAATCTCAAAGGATCAGCACATGGATAAAGTGATGCTTGTTGAATCCCTTGGTTTCAACTTAATGTCTGTCTCAATGCTTTGTGATCTGAACATGATTGTGATATTTGGAAAATATCGTTGCCTTGTGCTTATGGAATCTGACAAATCTCTAGTCTTTGAAGGATATCAAAGAGACAATCTGTATATGGTAGATTTCTCCGCAGGAGCACAGCTTGCCATATGTCTTCTAGCAAAAGCTTCAGACTGCTGGCTCTGGCATCGGAGGCTAGGGCATGCAGGCATGACAAACTTGCACAATCTTGTGAGGAAGAAGCATATCATTGGCATCGAGGGCGTCAAGTTCAATAAGGCTCATCTATGTGGTGCCTGTGAAGCCGGGAAGATGACAAGGGCCAAGCATCCCTCGAAGACAATCATGACGACAACACGCCCCTTCAAGCTGCTTCACATGGACTTATTTGGCCCTACTCATTACTCTACCCTTATTACCACTTCATGCCTCTATGGCTTCATTATTGTTGATGATTACTCAAGATACACATGGGTGCACATGATTCTTTACAAGACCGAAGTGCAGGATGTCTTCAGACGGTTCGCCAATCGTGCCATATGACCAACTATGGCATCAAGATCAAGCACATCATAAGTGACAACGGTACAGAATTCAAGAACACCAGCCTCGACACTTATCTTGATACATTGGGCATCACACATGAGTTCTCTGCTCCATACACACCTCAACAGAATGGCATCCTGGAGCGCAAGAACAGAACCCTCATTGATATGGCACAAACGATGCTTGATGAGTACAAGACTCCAAGGAAATTCTGGCCTGAAGACATTAACACTACTTGCCACATCATCAACAGAGTTTATCTTCATAAGTTCCTCAAGAAGACATCCTATGAGCTCCTGACTGGTAAGAAGCCAAATGTCAGCTATTTTAGAGTTTTTGGTACTAGGTGCTGGATCAAGGATCCACATCACACTTCAAAATTTGCACCGAAAGCACATGAAGGTTTTATGCTTGGTTACGGAAAGGATTCGCACTCCTACAGAGTTTTCAACCTCTTTCACTATAAAGTGGTTGAAACTGTGGATGTGCAGTTCGATGAGACTAACGACTCGCAAAGAGAGCACCTGCCAAATGTTCTAGATGAATCTACACAAAGTGAATCCATCAAGCTAATGGGTACTGGAGAAATCATACCTACAGAGGATCAGGCTGAAGAGGAAATCATTATTTCTGCACCTAATCAGCATGAAGACAATGCTCATCCTGAAGCCAATGTTGGAGATGAAGACAATGATCAGCAAGTGCAAAATCTTCGTCCAGTACATCCTCGCGTTGCAAATGAAGTCCAGATTGAGAAGATAATTGATAGTATCAATGCACCTGGTCCACTCACTCGTTCAAGAGCAACATAGCTAGCAAACTTCTATGGGCACTTTGCATTTGTCTCTATATCTGAACCCAAGAAAGTTGATGAAGCCTTCATGGAACCTGAATGGATTCAAGCTATGCAAGAAGAGCTTCAACAGTTTGAACTGAATAATGTATGGGAGCTAGTAAAGTGTCATGATCCTTGCAAGCACAATATCATCGGCACTAAATGGATCTATCACAACAAACAAGATGAGCATGGTCAAGTTGTCAGAAACAAGGCTCGCCTCGTTGCTCAAGGCTACACACAAGTGGAAGGGATTGACTTCGATGAAACCTTTGCTCCTGTGGCTAGGCTTGAAGCCATTCACATACTGCCAACTTATGCCAACCACAACAACATTCTTCTATACAAAATGGATGTAAAGAGTGCCTTCCTCAACGGCAAAATTGAAGAAGAAGTGTATGTTCCACAACCACCTAGTTTTGAAAACCCAAAGCGTCCTGCCATGGTGTACAAGCTCAACAAGGCACTATATGGCCTCAAACAAGCACCTCGCACTTGGTATGACACACTCAAAGACCTCCTGAAGAGCAAAGGCTTCAAACCTGGTTCTGTAGATCCCACTCTCTTCATGAAAACATATGATGGTGAACTGTTTGTATGTCAAATCAATGTGGATGACATTTTCTTCGGCTGCACTAACAAGAGATACAGTGATGAGTTTGGGCATATGATGCAAGAGCAATATCAAATGCCCATGATGGGTGAGCTGAAGTTTTTCCTTGGTCTTCAAATCCGACAATAGATAAATGGCATCTTCATATCACAAGAGAAGTACCTCAAAGATTGCCTGAAGAAGTTTGGAATGCAAGAATGCAAAGGGTACACGACGTCAATGCCAACAAAAGGCCAATTGGGCCACGACAACAATGGTAAAGAGTTCGATCAAAAGGTATACCGCTCCATGATTGGTTCTTTACTTTACTTATGTGCATCTAGGGCTGATATAATGCTTAGCGTTTGCATGTGTGCCCGATTCCAAGTGGCACCAAAGGAATCGCATCACTTAGCAGTGAAGCGAATTCTTCGATATTTGGCTCACACCCCAACACTAGGATTATGGTATCCAAAGGGAAAACAGTTTGATCTAGTTGGATTCTCAGATGCTGATTATGCTGGTGACAAGGTTGATCGCAAGTCCACATCAGGCACATGTCACTTTCTTGGACGATCTCTTGTCTATTGGTCTTCAAAGAAGCAGAACTGTATATCACTCTCCACTGCTGAATCTGAATACATTGCTGCTGGATCTTGCTGCGCTTAGCTTATCTAGATGAAGCAAACTCTCAAGGGCTATGGCATCAACATGAAGCATGTGCCACTCTACTACAACAATGAGAGCACCATCAAGATTGCTCACAACCCAGTTTAGCACTCAAAGACAAAGCACATTCAAATCCGTCATCACTTTTTCAGGGATCATGTGTTGAAGGAAGACATTGATTTAATTCATGTCAACACTGAAGAGAAATTGGCAGATATCTTATGAAGTCCTTGGATGAGAAAAGGTTTTGCAAGTTGCGGTGCGAGCTAAATATCTTAGAATCCTCAAATGTCCAGTGAATGGACACGCATCCTAACGCTTATGCATGTTGATGACTTAGATGTGCAACACACGAGGTAACTTATATCTTCAATTCATGAAGACTTACCCTCTAAGTGTGAATACATTAATGTGGAATTTGACTTCGGAGCGCAACGATAATTGTGCGCCGTGTCTGGGTCTAATACTTCCTATACGGTGGGTAACGCCACCACCAAACTTTCTCGAAGATCTTCATATTTGGTTTGTCTTCAACATTGATTTGACTTCAAATTTTATCTTCGCAATGTTGGTTTGGTCCTTTCTAATATATATATATATATATATATATATATATATATATATATATATATATATATGTGTGTGTGTGTGTGTGTGTGTGTGTGTGTGTGTGTGTGTGTGTGTGTGTGTGTTCTGTCCTCTACAGCATTCACTTATAGCTATGTCTTCAAACTGATTTATCTTCAAAATCTTTTGAGAATGCATATGACCTCTTCCCCTTCCCTCGCATCTCTAATGTTGTCACAGGTACATGTCCATGGGAGAATCCCTTGGTTCTCATAGTCTGCATTCATTTTCAGAATACTTACAACATCACATTGAATCTCCTGAAACAAGTTCTTGTCTGACCAGTCGTCGGAAGCCTTTCACTATATTGAAGCCTTTCAGTCTGAATATAATGGCTTCTAACAAATCTGCAAGGAAGGGTGGCAGGCAGCGCCATGGAAATACTGCTTTGGATCTGCCTCCAGATCTCTACAAACAATACAAGTCCGATCCATAGGAGACCTATGGAGAACACAAGACGCATAACTTCGTCACAGATGAATATGCAAAGAAGAATGCAGTAAGGCCACCTTGGGCCGATATTGTCTACAGGAAATTGCACCCTAAGACAAAGGCTGAAGCCATAGCTCAGGGATTCTATCCATGCATGGTCAGAGGACCTCAGCCTGCAGATGCCGACCCATCCAGTCCCAAATGGTGTCGTGAAGATGACTTGTTCGAGCAAAATCTTCAGTTTGCTAGGGCTTCAGTTGTGCAGAACAAGAAGGAACTGGGGGCTATCTTCAATCCTGGCCCTGCAGCTTCAAGGACGGATGGCAACCGTCAAGCCAATCAAAACATAATTGTCCCCTTTGATAACTTTGATGGGCTTCTCTCCCACATTGCTGCCCAACGGGCTACTATTGATGGGGCTGCTGCCGAAGAGGAGCATGAAGCTGAACCTGAAGCTCTGAAGCCAAAGAAGAAGTCTAAGGCTTCAAAATCTTCTACTGCTCCAAAAGCTTCAAGAGTGAAGCCATTGAAGTCTGCACCTCCTGAATCCAGTGTGCAGTCTGAAGATCAATCTCGAGTCTCCAAGAAGACTAAGAAGCCCAAGAATATTTTTGGGCATGACCTTACTCCTGTTGCCATTTTGCACAATGAGGACAACACTATTGATCTATCAAGCGATGAAGATCTTGCAGATGATGCTCTGGAAATGTTGATCAAGAGCAAACAAGAGGACGAGTTCTTCCAAGATCTGCCTCTGTTTGATGCTGATATACTCAATGACTACATTGATGAATTGTTTGAGGATCAAAGCATCAACATTGATGATCTGCAGCTGCCCGTGGACATTAGCGTCACATTTCAAGGAACCATTGCCAACGAACTTGTCATAGCTCAGAAAATAATTGAGCTGAAAAACAAGATTGACTATGAGAAGGTAGAGTTCAAGAAGCACATGGCCAAGCTAAGTGTTACTGATGTGCAAAACTTCAAGAAAATGATGAATGACCTCAAGGCCCAATTCAACAAGCATGAAGAAGCCAAAGGCTCATGTGAGCGCATGACGTATTATGCGCAGAAGTGTGTGTAAGCACACAATGAGGCTGAGAACAGAAAGGCACTTGGGTGTCCTGGCATCGACCCCAAAATGGCTGCCAAGAAGAAGGAGGCTACTGAAGGTGAACCAAAATCTTCAAGGCAGGAACGACCAAGCATAGTCTTCCCTGCCAGCATGACTGGCTCGAAGCCAAATGTCCCCTCAGCAGCTTCAGAGCAAAAGAAGACAAGGCAATCTGAGGCTGAAGCCAGGAAGAGGAAGCACCAAGACACCTCTGATGCTGCTCCCTCCAAGAAAAAGTTGAAGATAAAGGCTTCAAAGTCTTCAAGAAAAGAGTGTGCTGCTTCCCAAGAGCCACTGCATGTTGAACCAATCTCTGTTGCTCTACCTGCCTCCACCAACCGCGAGCGCCGCCTTGTGATTCATGAGCCTGCTTCTATAGAGGCTCCAGAAACTGAAGAGATTCCAGCTGCTGACTCCAACATAGCTGAAGACATTGGTCATGAGGATTGTGTTGAAGATGATGTAGTCCTTCCTCAGCTTGAACCCAATCCGGTATCATCGCCTGCTCCCACGAGCAATGAACTGATGGTAGCTTGAACTATGTCGGCATTTCCCCAGAGAGGGAGGGATGATGTAGCACAGCGACGGTAGGTATTTCCCTCAGTTCTGAAACCAAGGTATCAAACCAGTAGGAGAACCAAGCAACACAATGTAAACAGCACCTGCACACAAAAAACAACACCTCGCAACCCGACGAGTTAAAGGGGTTGTTCAATCCCTTCCGGGGTACTGCACCTCAAGATAGGCAAGTGGACGTGAGATAAATTTTAGTAGATTGATAGATCGAATGCCAAATAAAATAAATAACGGCAGCAAGGTATTTTTGTATTTTTGGTTTAATAGATCTGAATAAAAATGCAAAGGAAAAGTAGATCGCAAGGAAAATATATGAGAAAAAAGACCCGGGGGCCGTAGGTTTCACTAGTGGCTTCTCTCGAGAAAAATAGCAAACGGTGGGTAAACAAATTACTGTTGGGCAATTGATAGAACTTAAAATAATTATGACGATATCCAGGAAATGATCATTGCATAGGCATCACGTCCAAGATTAGTAGACCGACTCCTGCCTACATCTACTACTATTACTCCACACATCGACCGCTATCCATCATGCATCTAGTGTATTAAGTTCATGGAAAAACGGAGTAATGCAATAAGAGCGATGACATAATGTAGACAAGATCCGTTTATCTATATGGCGGTAGATATAGGTCTCGTCTTTTTATCCTTAGTAGCAATGATACATACGTGTCGTTTCCCTTTCTTTCACTGGGATCGAGCACCGTAAGATCGAACCCACTACCGGGCACCTCTTCCCATTGCAAGATAAATAGATCAAGTTGGCCAGACAAAACCCAAATATCGGAGAAGAAATACGAGGCTATAAGAGATCATGCATATAAGAGATCAAAGAAACTCAAATAACTTTCATGGATATAAAAAGGTATGACTGATCATAAACTCGAAGTTCATCAGATCCCAACAAACACACCGCAAAAGAGTTACATCATATGGATCTCCAAGAGACCATTGTATTGAGAATTCAGCGAGAGAGAGAGAGAGAAAGCCATCTAGCTACTAACTAGGACCCAAAGGTCTACAAGGGACTATTCACGCATCATCGGAGAGGCACCAATGAAAGTGGTGAACCCCTCCGTGATGGTGTCTAGATTGGATCTAGTGGTTCTGGACTTTGCGGCGGCTGGATGAATATTTAGTTGACACTTTTAGGGTTTCTGGAATATTGTGGTATTTATAGAGCAAAGAGGCAATCCGGGGGCCCCCGAGGTGGGCACTACCCACCAGGGCGCGCCTGGGCCTCCTGGCGCGCCCTGGTGGGTTGTGTCGCCCTCAGGGCACCCCCCAAGTGCAACCAGGGCCCACTGCCTTCCTTCTGGCCCATAAAAAATCATCATAGAGTTTCGTGGCATTTGGACTCCATTTGATATTGATTTCCTGCGATGTAAAAAACATGGAAAAAACAACAACTGACACTTGCACTATGTCAATAGGTTAGTACCAAAAATGATATAAAATGATTATAAAACATACAAGATTGATAATAAAACAGCATGGAACAATAAAAAAATTATAGATACGTTGGAGACATATCATGAACTCATAATAAGCATTGGCGGTCCCATGACACCAATTGCGCAAGATGAATTTTTGGAAGAGCAACACCCAAACACCCACTACATGAAGTTATTCCCCGTACTCCACCAGCTCAAGTCACCACTCCAGTGCTGGATGATGATGAACAGACCACTCCCTCACCAAAGGCATCGCCCGCACTTCGCAGGCTTCGCAAAGGCCTTAGGACCCAGGTCTCCATGTCAAGCATTCCAGAAGAGGATGTGCGACAAACCAGCTCAGTAGCATGTCAAGTGTTCCCTAAAGCCATCCCTTCTGCATCTGCTCATGAGTCTGAAGCCAAAGCTGCTGAAGACATTCCGGCTGCATCAACCGATGAAGAGAAAGAAGAAGAAAGAGAAATTATTCCCCCTGCCAGTGATCCAGTAGTGCAAGAAGAGAGTGTGATAGTGCCAGACCCTCCAGTCATTGAAGATATGGAGGTTCAAAACAATGATACTGCCACCACCATCACCACTGAAGCCAATGACACAGTCATGGCTGAAGACAATGTGGAGCCCGAAGTCAATGCTACCACTGAAGATATTGAGGAGCCAATCACTTCTGATGTAGCCGTTCCTTCACCAGTGTCGCACACAATGGAACGTGCTTACAATCGTGGTGAGTTGGTGACTGTCAAATGGCCTATTATGGTACCACCCACTGCTCCAGGCCTCAATATGATTATCATGTGGATCAAAGGCCTCAAACTCAGAAGCCGAAGCCAAGATTGCCAAGGCTTCCCAGTGCTGCAACTACCCAAGGCTCCTTCAGTGTGCTCAGCTTCAGAGAGCACAACACATTCTTCGACAGCACCAAAAACCCCTACAAGAAGCCCAAGATCACCTCTAATAGGTTTTGGAGCCATCAGCAACGAAGCTACTACTCATGAATTCTATACAACCAAGACCGGATTTTTCCTCATAAGCGTCTAGATTGTGATGTCGCTGGGCTGCCATGCCTTGAAGAGGCTCTTGACCGCTTCAGAGATATTGGGTTGCTGCCATTTGTAACTGACAAAGAGCATTAGAACGAAGAGCTTCTACTGCAGTTTTATGCCACACTTCACATCCAAGGCTACAACAGGGATCCGAAAACTTGGATCCTTGAGTGGATGACAAGTGTTGTCCATCATGAAGCCAAAGCTCAGGACATCATTGAGCTTACTTCCCTGCCCACTCCTTGTGAGTTGTTTGAACCAGGTTGTCAGCTTCATCAAAATGAACTGCAGAGCATCTTTCAGAAGCCAGAGCCCAATATGAGCTAGATGTTAAGCATGATAAAGCCTTTGCCCCATGACGCTGAATACCCCAAGGAGTTCTTTGTCAAGGACCTCGAGTACTTGCCCCGCACAGTATATCACATTCTGAGGCGTACTATGTGGCCTATCAAAGGCAACTCTCTTGATGCCAAACTCGAAGGCGCCATGAAGACATTGGTCTTCTATATCATCAATGGCATCAGATTCAATACACAAGATTTCTTCATCCAGTAGCTTGCAACTTCTGGCATTGCTATCTTTGGACTGAAGTTCTATGCTCCCTGGGTTATGTGCTTGATCAAGCTTCATTCCATAGTCAACTATCAACCTTCAGCTCGCAGCCACGTTGTATTCTTGCCTGATGTTGACATGTCCTATGAAGCCATCTATCCTGAGCCTGCCAAGAAGCCACTCCACTTACAAAATGCAGAACATCAAAGCTTCACTCAGCCAATTGAAGGCATTCATGTGCCAAACTCTGCTACTCTTGATTATCCTCTAGCTGGCAACATGCGTCTGCCACATCGTGCTAACACTGAAGCCACATCCAATACAATTGCTCAAAGGCCTCAGAAGCATCCCCCTGTCCTCAACGACAGAGAGCTTCTTGTATCTCTACATCAGAAGCGGGATAGGCATCATGAATGGTTGAAGCGCCAAATGCCAAGTCTTCTGGTCGATGTAAATCGTATTTGCAATTTGGCCACCAAGAATTCATTCGTTGCACATGAAGCCTGTCAGCGGTCCTGGAAGAGCCTCACACTGCTCTGTTCTGAAGATGATCTTCGCGAAGATGGCTTCACAGAGAAATTCAAGTTTGATTCCAGGCCTCCACAATCTGCAAGTTGGCGTCCAACACCTTCCATTGAAGATTCTGAGTATTCATCTTCGGCTATAACTGTTGTTGCTAGAGTCGTTGATGAAGAAGACAATGCCACTTCACCAACTATGGCTTCTCTGCACCACGACTCTGCATCAAGCCCGTCTGCACCGCCCAACACCAACGTCGACCCTACTGCTCCAACATCTTCTCCAACTAGGAACGAGTAGATCCTCTATGTCTTCAAACCTTTTTGGTCCTTACTGACAAAAGGGGGAGACGCATATGAGATTGATAGTCTTCAAGCGGGTTCATATGGGTGGTTGCCTAAATTTTTGCTAAGTTCTTACAACTCTCATTTTGAAACAATTTGGCTCTTGAGTTGTAACACTTAAACTTGATGGTCGTCTACTATTTTTGCTGCTACTTTGTGATACGATGATAAATTCCGCATGAAGTCATTCTGCAGACGCCCATTTCTCATTATGCACTTCATTATCTTTGTTATATTTATGCATGCATGATGAATTGTCTTCATGTGTTGAAGATGATCTCCACAAAGTAAAAACTACCATGTGCATTTGCATTCAAAAGCGAACTACTTACATGCATATCTTCAGGGGGAGCCTTTTACAACTTATGAAGACAATGTCTATGATCTTTAACTTTCACATACTTTTATCCCCGTTGAAAGTCACAGCCAGTTTGTCATCAATCACCAAAAAGGGGGAGATTGTAAGTGCGTCTAGTGCCACCCCTGGTTGGTTTTGGAGTATTGACGACAAACTTGGTTGAGGGAGTAATGTGTTTGTGAGAATTGCAAGATAACACAGGTAGTAGTCCCTTATTGATTCGGTTTACCTACCAGAGATGACCCCTAAAAATGTGTGAAGACATTGAAGACAATGGTGGTTCGTGAAGACATTCACTTCAAGATAATGACATGTGAAGACATTCTCTTGAAGACCATGGAGTGCGAAGACATAGTTTTTTCGTAGTTTCCTTTTCTTCTTTATTGAGTCATAGGAACCACCGCACTGTCAAGTGGGATCCAAGTGAACAAAGTCAGATGACTGATGTGATGCTCAACCAAAATCCTATGTCTTCGAGCAAAGACAATGAGTTGGATGAGTAAACTTTGCTTGTAGCCCAAGCCAAGCTGCCGCGTGTGTTTGAAATCCGGTCATTGGACACATGTCGGTTCCTTAGTGACCCAGGGTCATTTCGGACATATCATGTCGGGTTGCCTCCAGGCTATAAATAACCCACCCCCTACACCATAAATTGGTGGCTGCTCAGAGTTAGTGCACGGCTTTTGTCATTTGAGAGCAACCCACCTCTGAAGCCTTTGAGAGAGAGATACTTGCGAGGACAAAGCCCAAAACACCCAGAACCAAAGAGTGTTAGACATCGCTGAAGTCTTTCTGTCCGTGTGACCTAAAGACTTATTACACTTGAGGACTGTGAATCCTCCAGCCGGTTAGGTGTTGCGTTCTAAGCATCCAAGAGTCATTGTGGATCGCCAGTGAACGAAGTCTGTGAAGGTTTGGAAGTCTACCTTGAAGAATTACTAGAGTGATGGGCGAGGACTGGGTGTCCTTAGCTCAAGGGGAATAAGGTGAAGACACGGTCTTCTAAGTTCAATCTCATCCTCCCTAACCAGACGTACAGTTGTCACAACAACTGGAACTGGTCTACCAAATCCTTTTCTTCACCAAGCTACTGGTTCTATCCCCTACTTCCTTTACTTTTCAGTTTGTCTTTATGAAGTCATTGCTTGCTTGTCTGATCTGATTGACTTCACTGTGTGAAGACTATTACCTGTTTGGCTTCATACAGTCTTCCATTCTGATCCATACTACCTAGCTGCTGATAGTCTTCGTACTTTCACAATACTGCTTACTTGACTATGGCTTGTCTAGTGTAGTCTATCTTTTGCTGCATATCAATTGGTTCATTTCATCTATTTGTCTTCAAAGACCTCGCGTTTTGAAGACTTCCATAAAAATCACCTATTCACCCCCCCCTCCTCTAGTCGATAACAAGCACTTTCACTCTCGAGCTTGAAAGGCTTCTAGTTGAGAATCCTTATGAGGTTCCAATAAGAGGGAAGGAGAGGAAGGACAGGACAAAGAATTTTTTCGTACGAGAGGACACCACAGGCGCTGCACAGATCAAGGAAAGGAAGAACAAGAAAAATAACTTGTCTTTCTAGGGAGATACCTCAAACACATAATCAGCAACTCATCAGAGCTCTTCCTCTCAGCCGAGTTCCACCCGCAAAGACGACAGGAAGAATAGGACGAGAACATGTCCTTGGAAAATATCCTGGATACTGCATCGGAGAGTCATCAAAGCTCCTCGATCTTCATCGAATGGGAGGGCGGAGGTGGAGAAAGCGAGTCCAAATCTTCAGAAAACTAGAAAAATCCGGCATGTGAGGAGGCCGAGGAGGTCTACCCTCATCAGAAATATAGGCGCTTATGGAAGGCTCATACTGCTCTGACAAGCAAGATATTGATACAAGGGGATGAAGGGGAACATTGCATGAAAATCAAAAAATGTCCAACGAACACCCAAGATCTAATCCAGGAGAAGCGTAGCATCGAGAGGGGAGTGTGTCTACGTACCCTCATACAGAGAAAGTGGAAGCATATATAACACGGTTGATGTAGTTGTACTCTTGCGATCCAATCACGATCCAACTGATCAAGTGTCGAATGGATGACTCCACCAAGTTTAGCACATGTGAGGCTCGGTGACGTGTCATCCTTCTTGATCTAGCAAGAGAAGAGGAGAACTAGATGGGATCACAACTAGCACGACATCATGGTGGTGATGGTGTTGGGGGAGTTGGAATACTGGTAGGGCTTCGCTAAGCGCTACGCGGGTGTGTAGTGTGTCCAGAGGTAGAGAGGGGGCAGCAGGGTTGTGGTGTGTCTTTGTTGCGCCCCCTTCCACTCAATATATAGGTGTGGAGGGGCTAGGAGTCCAACCCTTCTCCTCCTAGGGCTGGCGCCAAGGGAGAAGGAATTTGACTCCAAGTCCAATCCTTCTCCTACTAGGACTCTCCTTCCACCTCTTCCTTAGCTGCATGGGCCTTTGGGGGCTTGGTGCGCCTAGCCCAATAAGGCCAGGGTACCTCCCCTCAGCCCATGTTGGTCCTAGGGATGTGGTGGAGCCCTTTGTGGACTTCCGGACTCCTCCAGAAGTCTCCCGAAGAGGTGGGCGATGAAGATGAAGTTGTGGAGGTGGCCGAGGCAAACACACGGTCGTCAAGGTCACGCACCACCAACTACAATCAAGTCAAAGATGTTGCTTTATGCTTGTTTAATTTGAAAATCATGATGATGAAACTATATGCTATGTATGTTTTAATCGGTTATGTTATGCTTGTTCTTAATTTCAATATTTTTATGATATATATAATGAAGTGTTTGAAGTTCATGTTGTGGTGACAATGTACATGCCACAGCAACACAACTTGGATACACGATGGTTGATGGTGGAGTCCATCTGAAGCCTACATCTACGTGAATCATTGTTCAGGTGCTACTTCATGTATATTACATCGGTACTAATATCTTACTATATTAAATCCGCACCTAAATGTATTATGAATGAATGCTTCCAAATTTTGTATACATCCTATTTTCTTCACTGACACCTTCTGGAATTCATGGACACAAAATTTGCAGTACATTTTGGGTATAATCCAGACAACCTGATAATCATGATGTGGTTGGATGGAAATTTTATAGAACAACATCAGTGAGAAAAATAAAAATCGATGTGGGCTCCCTATGCTAGTGAAGTTCTAAAACTCATGAAGCTAAAAGCTAGAGCCGCTGGAAGTAGTCCATCACCTCCACCGGCAATAATGCTACAACCACTTATAAAGTGTGAGGTGTGGAGGTTGAGAAACACAACATCGAGAGGCGATGTTTGGTGATGGAGTTTGATTGAAGCCTACATAGCCTACATATATAGGAACCCTTGTTCAGGTGCTACTTCTTGTACTTGATCGATATGATGTAACAAACAGAGGCCCTAGAAGGAGTATTTTTTTCATCAAAACATGGTATGTTACAAATGTTCAGGCTTGAGAGGCATTCCACTTGAGGTGGAGCCAGTTACCTGTAACCATGATGCGGTTTGGATGCAATTTTTGCAGAACAATACTAGGGTGAAAAAAAATACAAGATCCAAACACACTGCCTAGGCTCTAGGTAAAGTTCTGAAACTCAACAACAGTGGTGCCTTATAAAATCCAAGGCATGGAGAAACAAGCAGGTGCAACAACATGCCTTCTAGACACAACATTTGATGATGGAGTTTGACCGAATCCTACATCTGTAACATACCTGATAACCATCATATGGTTGGATGAAAAATACAAGGTCAATGCCCAGGCCTATGATGAGAAGCATCAGTGAAACATAGGTTAGTTGTACCAATTATCATTGTAGCCTTTGCACTCTCTGATCAAACATCCAGTAGTTCTACTAGAACTATGGTAACATAGCACTTGACATGTACCAATAGCTGAATTCACAAGAATAATTGAGATGAGCGATGAAGGAAATATGCCCTAGAGGCAATAATAAAGTTGTTATTATCATGATAAATGTTTATTATTCATGCTAGAATTGTATTAACCAGAAACTTAGTACATGTGTGAATACATAGACAAACAGAGTGTCCCTATTATGCCTCTACTAGACTAGCTCGTTAATCAAAGATGGTTAAATTTCCTAGCCATAGACATGAGTTGTCATTTGATGAACAGGATCACATCATTAGAGAATGATGTGATGGACAAGGCCCATCCGTTAGCTTAGCACTATGATCGTTTTGTTTATTGCTATTGCTTTCTTCATGACTTATGCATGTTCCTATGACTATGAGGTTATGCAACTCCCGAATACCGAAGGAACACTTAATGTGCTATCAAACATCACAATGTAACTGGGTGATTATAAAGATGCTCTACGGGTGTCTCCGATGGTGTTTGTTGAGTTGGCATAGATCGAGATTAGGATTTGTCACTCCGATTGTCGGAGAGGTATCTCTGGGCCCTCTCGGTAATGCTCATCACTATAAGCCTTGCAAGCAATCTAACTAATGAGTTAGTCACGAGATGATGCATTACGGAACGAGTAAAGAGACTTGCCGGTAACGAGATTGAACTAGGTATAGTGATACCGACGATCGAATCTCGGGCAAGTAACCAACCGATGACAAAAGGAACAAGGTATATTGTTGTGCGGTTTGACCGATAAAGATCTTCATAGAATATGTAGGAACCAATATGAGCATCCAGGTTCCGCTATTGGTTAGTGACCGGAGATGTGTCTCGGTCATGTCTACATAGTTCTCGAACCCGTAGGGTCCGCATGCTTAACGTTCGATGACGATTCATATTATGAGTTTATGTGATTTGATGTACTGAAGGTTGTTCGGAGTCCCGGATGAGATCACGGACATGACAATGAGTCTCGAAATGGCCGAGACATAAAGATTGATATATTGGACCATGTTATTCGGACATCGAAAGTGTTCGGGTTGGTTTCGGATAAAACCGAAGTACCGGAGGGGTTACCGAAACCCCCCGGGGAAGTAATGGGCCTAAGTGGGCCTTAGGGGAGAGAGAGGGCCCAAGGGGAGTCCGAATAGGACTAGGGGAGGGGGAGCGGCCCCTCTTTCCCTCTCCCTCTCCCTCTCCTTCCTTCTTCTCCTACTTGGACTAGGAAAGGGGGAAACCTACTCCTACTAGGAGTAGGAATCCCCTCCCTTGGGCGCGCCCCTTGTGGCCGGCCCTCCTCCTCCCCTCCTTTATATACACGGGAGGGGGGCACCCCATAGACACACAAGTTGATCTTTAGCCGTGTGCGGTGCCCCCCTCCACAGTTTTCCACCTCGGTCATATTGTCGTAGTGCTTAGGCGAAGCCCTGCATCGGTAACTTCATCATCACCGTCAACACGTCGTCGTGCTAATAAAACTCTCCCTCGGCCTCAACTGGATCAAGAGTTCGAGGTACGTCACTGAGCTGAACGTGTGCAGATCGCGGAGGTGTCGTGCGTTCGGTACTTGATCGGTTGGATCACGAAGACGTTCGACCACATCAACCACATTACTAAACGCTTCCGCTTTCGGTCTATGAGGGTACGTGGACACACTCTCCCCGCTCGTTGCTATGCTTCTCCTAGATAGATCTTGCGTGATCGTAGGAATTTTTTTGAAATACTACGTTCCCCAACAAGCGAGTCACCATAAAAAACTAAGCAAACTATATAGTTTTTAAAATAACAAACTAACCAAACTATGGTTGATGCTGCTACAAGAAACTAGAGGTTCATTACAAGATAGGGAAATTATCAAGCAACAAGACGATGAGAAAACAAGCAGCACTACAATAGCTACCCCGAGAGAATTGATCACATGACCCATGTCACCTCCAACTCCCAAGTGGTCGGGTCATCTTTCCCGTTGATGAAAGCGGCAGGCTACCCTTAACCTTATTTAGTATCCTCCCTTTCTGCAAACATAGATTGTCAATGTGTCACATCACCGGGGATCGCCCTTTCTGCAAACATATTTGTGGATGTGATTCCAAAAAACGATATGCCATGCTAATATGCAAATTTCCAATTTAGCAAGCATAATTAGTCGCAATCTTCGAGTGTTACATCGCACTCAAAGTTGAGATTAGACATTCAATGTTTCTTTTGTTCCGCTAACTTATATATTATGACTTAAGATTTGATCCCAAATGACATAAGAAAGGACATATAAGTATAGATGTACCTTTTGGATTGCAAAAACTCATGTATGGAAACAAAGCACGTAAACTTTCAGTCTTCCATATGGTCTTCCACCTTAGTGACTTGAGATTAATCTCATTGACGCCAAGGTCTATAGTCACAAAAAGGATATCACTGCCCTCCACAGATCTAATTAGTCTAGGTCTTCTCTCAGGATTTTGAACGGGGAGAAGGTTTTTGAGGTCGATGACTGTTCGTTGAGTCCATGATGCAACTCCATTGGAACCCATCTGTCTTGGCCACAGGTAGAGGGTTAATCTATCCATGTGTGAAAGACCCAAACTGTCGTCCTCCATGGCCATGAGTATAGTGGCACCGACAAAGACATCCTCCATTGGCGGCCCATCAAGCAGTGATAAGCAATTAGAGCTCAAATTGTACTTGAGAATTCCTACGCAAACATCAACATAATATGAAAGTATGGAGTAGAGTGAGTCCTCGATGAGGACTGGGGGGTTGATTCGATGCATGCCTCAATGGAACATGAAGACCAGAGGAATCTCTCCACCGCTTGCTCCATGGTTCACAGCATGGCTTGCTCAGAAATTTAGAGCACGGATTGCTCCAATTGCACATCTCTGGCAGGGACACACCCGCGTATGCAACACAATCATCCTCGTCCTCGCCCTCTCCCACATACAAGTAGGCAAAAACCAACCGAAACGGGCCCTCATGACACTGGCGGTGGTCGCATCCGGTCATGGCACAAAGCATAGCGGCTACACGGTTGTCGGCCACCATGTATCTTTTGGGTGTGTGCACCTCCGTCCAGCGGGACGTCATGGGGTTCCGAATGATGAACTTCGTGGATCTCCGACCCTTTTCCCCAAATAGAACATGACCATCTCGGCAATCCCATACATCATACTTCGACTCGATCCAGCCGTCCTTGGATATGCATGAGCCGGATGTTGTGGTGGGAACAACATGTGATACAGGTTCTTCCTCCTCCTCCGAGTCGGAGGTGTCGATCCGATTACAAAAGAATCCCAACATGGGGAGAGCTCCATGGAACTCTCGATAGCGGCTCTGGAAGTTAGGGCTGGCGAGAAGGCCGAACCAGAGCTTACTTGTAAGTGAGGCGCGCACGAGGAATGAGGGCTCATCCGGCAGGAAGCGGAGGAAGATCTCCTCGAGAAGCTCGCCGGACAAGGATGGTGCCGCTAGCGACGGCGTGGTTGTTGGCATGGAGGCTGGAGGCGAGGGTTTCGGGTGGGGGAAAATTCGATGAAGCAAATAAATGTGGCCGCGGATGTAAGGGTTTGTCCAACATATGGGGTCGGAGTGGCAGCGAGAGGGGGTTGCTCTTGTGGTTGACTTGTAGCTGAGTTGTCCTTTTAAGAGTGTTTAGTTTTGTACAACCAGATAAAGAGAACAACAAATCCATACCAAATAAGACATATACCCATATTCAAAATGAAAAGGCTCTTGGTATAAATAAAAAATCTACTCAAATTCTTGAGCCATCTCGCAGCCCCAAATCCTTAGCCTCTCTCCGTCTTATTCAACTCTATCTCCTGAACAAAAATAGTTACGAGTTTTGCTTTGGTGCCCCCCCCCTCCCCCAAAAAAAGTTTACAGTTGATCCTGAATATGTACGAGAATACCCTTTTAAGTAACTTTAAGATTCATGAAAAAAAATTGGGAAGAGGGGGTACTAAAGCAAAACTCAATAGTTATTATTAAAATTCACCATAACATGTATGATTTATGGGTAATTTTTGTCGAGCACATGCCACACAACATCAAAATGTCTTAGAACAATACCCCTAAAAACCATACTAGTCGTACAAATCAACAATAAAATATATCCGGCCCCCACCTAATGGATGTGAATATATTTTGCTTTTTCGCTACTTTATACGCACCTCTCATTTTCTTGTAACCGGTAGATGTGCCGAATAAACCAGACATATTATTTTCTGCAATTGAATCTCATTTGGAAAAAAATGTAACTTCTAGTATTGAATTAAATATGCATACATAATCAGTATGTATGACACAACATAACAACACGCAAGAGAATGTGGATGGGCTCCTAGACACTAGAATGTGGATGGGCTCCTAGAAAGTTCACCTTTTCCCCCTCCCTCCCGAGCCGCTCACGCGGGCGGCTCTAGAGGCGAAAATCCTAGCCACCCCGAGCCCTCCTCCCCTGCTCCCCTGGCCGCCGCCGGCGGCGGCAGTGGCGGCACCCGGCCGTCGAAGGCGGTGGGCAAGTTCCGCGCGCTCCGACGAGCCTCCCTCGCGCGGGGGAGAGGCGTCAAGTGGGCGGCGCGTCTCGAGGTGCGTACGGAGTGGTGGAGCAAGGTCATGGGTTGTGACGCCCGGATAATTAAGCTACAGTAACCTTCTACTAATGATGCCACGTCACCACGATTACTGTTGCTAATCTCGCATTAGTTCAAAACGATTCAAATTCAAATTTGAGTTAATGGCAAACATCAAAAGTTTTCAAACGTTAAAACTAAAATGTTCGGTTTGCGGAAAATAATCCATAAATTATTTTGGTGAAGTAACTACGCTTTTACAAAAAATTTAAATATTTTGAAATAAATAAAACAGTAGCAGAAAGAGATAATTAAATGCCCTTTTCAGTTAATAAAATATTAAGCTAATTTATTTAATTGCCCGAACTAATTGGGCGGAGACATATTTGTGAAACTAAATTAGGAACTAGTTTTATATTTTATCTAAACTATAGCAATGTGAAACTAAATAATACATAAAAGAATAAATAAAACCAAAATAAAATAAAACAACAGGAGAAGAACCCTCCCTGGGCCGTTTGGTCCACGTGGCCACTAGCAGGCCGGCCCACCCTCTACCCCTGGCCTACATACCCCGGTCCAACCCCCCGCAAACCCTGAACACCCCCCACTCCTCCCGATCCTCTTGCTCCTCTCTCCCCCATGACCCGATCTGGATCGGGGGCGCTCGACCCCCCCCCCCCCCGACCTTGGTAACCCGTCACCCCGCGCCCCGATTCCGGCGCCCATCCCCGGCGTCACCTCGTCGCCGACACCTCGCCTTCTCCCCGTCACCCCGCCTCGCTGGACGCCCCCGCCGCCTCGACACCGCGCCCCTGCCTCGGGTCGTCGTCCACCCGTCGCCTCGCCGGCGCTGCCCGACCCGCGCCACCTCATCCACGTCGTGCTCGCCGCCCCGACGCCGACTCGCCGTCGCCCCGTAGCTCTGGCCCTCCCTGAGCACACTCATGCACCTCTACAGGGGCGGTGAGGACCTCCCCGTTCGACCCCATCTTCCCTCCCTACGGACACCGCGCTCACGCTCGTGCGCCGCTAGCTCGACGCCGACCGCGCCTCATAGGACCGTGCGCCACCCGTGCCCTGCCTCGCCCAGTCCACCCCCTTGGGCGTGGCCTGCGCCCTCAAGCGCGCGTGCCCGCGCGTACTTGGCCGTGCCCTACAGCCGCTGCGGCCGCGCTCGCTACTGCCCCCCATGCTCACCCCGCCGCCCTTGGCCATGCGCGTCGCTACTAATGCCCGCGCGCGCCACCCTCCCTAACCCGCGTCTGCTAGCGCCAGCTGCCGCTGCTCCCTGGCCGGCCGGTTGTTCCATGGCTCGGCCATGGCCACGCCCGAGGGCGTGCGTGCGTCCACGCCCCTCCGAGGCTGCCGGGTGAGACACTGCTAGCGGGCCCGCCCCTAATTAGTTTAGGGACTAACCCCCATCGGTGTTAAACCCCTCCTAATTAGTCTATGACAGACGAGGCCCAGCCCAGAACGTTTTAAAATAAAAATGAAAATAAAAATGAATTAATAAAATTTATAATTAATTAATTAATTAGTGAATTAATTAAGTTAATTAATCCTATTTAATTAATCTGATTAACTGTTAGTTTAATTAAACAGTAATTAGTTTAGCTAAACCCTAATTAACCTAAACAGAGTATGACAGGTGGGTCCCACTTGACCCACACGTCAGTTTGACCCAGTCAACACCTCTGTTGACTGTCGACGTCATGATGACGTCAGCAAACACTGTTCTGGATAATATTAAATTAAAATAATTAAATAAATCCTAAAAATGATTTAAATCTTTTAAAATTAATATAAAATAAATCGTAGCTCAGATGAAAATACTTTCTACATGAAAGTTGCTCAGAACGACGAGACGAATCCGGATACGCAGCCCGTTCGTCCGCCACACATCCCTAACCTATCGAACTCGCAACTTTCCCCCTCAAGTTCATCTGTCCGAAAACGTGAAACACCGGGAATACTTTCCTAGATGTTTCCGCCCTTCGCCGGTATCACCTACTACCGCGATTGGGCACACCTAGCATCACGCTTTGTCATGTCATGCATTGTCATGCATTTGTTTGCATTGTATTTATTGTTTCCTCCCCCTCTTCTCTCGCTAGACACCGAGACCGACGCTGCTGCTACCCAGTACAACTACGGTGTTGATGACCCCTCCTTCTTGCCAGAGCAATCAGGCAAGCCCCTGATACGTCTCCAACGTATCTATAATTTCTGATTGCTCCATGCTATATTATCTACTGTTTTAGGCAATATTGGGCTTTATTTTCCACTTTTATATTATTTTTGGGACTAACCTATTAACCGGAGGCCCAGCCCAGATTTGTTGTTTTATGCCTATTTCAGTATTTCGAGGAAAAGGAATATTAGACGGAGTCAGAACGGAACGAAATCAACTGGAGAAGTTATTTTTGGAAGGAAACCCACCTAATGGACTTGGACCCCACGTCAAAAGATATTGGAGGTGCTCACGAGGGTGGGGGCGCGCCCTCCCCCTGGGCGCGCCCCCCTGCCTCGTGGGGCCCCCGTAGCTCCACCGACGTTCTCCTTTCACCCATATATACCAGCGTATGCTAAAACTTCCAGAACAGAAGATAGATCGGGAGTTCCGCCGCCGCAAGCCTCCAGAGCCACGAAAAACCAATCGGGACCCCTTTCCGGTACCCTGCCGGAGGGGGGATCCATCATCGGTGGCCATCTTCATCATCCCGGCGCTATCCATGACGAGGAGGGAGTAGTTCACCCTCGGGGCTGAGGGTATGTACCAGTAGCTATGTGTTTGATCTCTCTCTCTCGTGTTCTCTCTCGTGTTCCCTCTATGGCACGATCTTGATGTATCCCGAGCTTTGCTATTGTAGTTGGATCTTATGATGTTTCTCCCCCTCTACTTTCTTGTGATGAATTGAGTTTCCCCTTTGAAGTTATCTTATCAGATTGAGTCTTTTATGAACACTTGATGTATGTCTTGGTGATCAACTTGCGGCTTTCGTGACATTGGGAACCTATGCATAGGGGTTGGCACACGTTCTTGATTCTCCGGTAGAAACTTTGGGGCATTCTTTGAAGTACTTTTATGTTGGTTGGATAAATCTAAGATTGTGTGATGCATATCGTATAATCATGCCCATGGATACTTGAGGTCACAATGGAGTATCTAGGTGACATTAGGGTTTTGGTTGATTTGTATCTTAAGGTGTTATTCTAGTACAAACTCTTTTATAGATTGATCCGAAAGAATAGCTTTGTGGTGGTTTCGTACCCGACCATAATCTCTATGTTTGTTCTCCGCTATTAGTGGCTTTGGAGTGACTCTTTGTTGCATGTTGAGGGATTGTTATATGATCTATCTATGTTATTATTGTTGAGAGAACTTACACTAGTGAAAGTATGAACCCTAGGCCTTGTTTCCTATCATTGCAATACCGTTTACGCTCACTTTTACCGCTAGATACCTTGCTGTTTTTATATTTTTAGTTTACAAAAACCTATATCTACCATCCATATTGCTCTTGTATCACCATCTCTTCGCCGAACTAGTGCACCTATACAATTTACCATTGTATTGGGTGTGTTGGGGACACAAGAGACTCTTTGTTATTTGGTTGCAGGGTTGTTTGAGAGAGATCATCTTCCTCCTACGCCTCTCGCGGATTGATAAACCTTAGGTCATCCACTTGAGGGAAATTTGCTACTGTCCTACAAACCTGTGCACTTGCAGGCCCAACAACGTCTACAAGAAGAAGGTTGTGTAGTAGACATCAAGCTCTTTTCTGGCGCCGTTGCCGGGGAGGCTAGGTAAGTGAAGGTATATCTTTAGATCTTGCAATCGAATATTTTTGTTTCTTGTTTTAGCACTAGTCTAGTTTATAAAATAAAACTACCAAAAGAATGGAATTTAGTTTGTCTCATACGCTTCACCTTTTTAATATCTTTCGTGAGTATGATGGAAAGGAAAATTATGCCAAAGTGCTAGAAGAAGAAATCTATAAATTGTTTGGCACTAAATCTTTGAATGATGAGAATGATTGCAATGTTGTTAGTATGAATTCCTTGAATATCCATGATGCTAATGATATGCAAAGCCACAAGCTTGGAGAAGCTATGTTTGAGGAAGATGATATATTTTGTCCCCCAAGCTTTGATGAGCAAAATTATTATGATGAAAGCATGCCTCCTATCTATGATGATTATTGTGATGATACATATGCTATAATGAATAATTATAACCATGAAACTTGTCATCTTAATCTTAATTTTCAATCATATGATAGTTATTTTGTTGAGTTTGCTCCCATTACTATTCATGAGAAGAAAATTGCTTATGTGGAGAGTAGTAAATTTTCTATGCAACTAGATCATGAAAAGAATGCTTTAAGTGTTGGTTATATTGTTGAATTCATTCATGATGCTACTGAAAATTATTATGAGGGAGGAACATATGCTTGTAGGAATTGCAATAATATCAACTTTCCTCTCTATGTGCTTAAAGTTTTGAAGTTATGCTTGTTTTACCTTCCTATGCAAGTTGATTATTGTTTCCATAAGTTGTTTGCTCACAAAATCCCTATGCATAGGAAGTGGGTTAGGCTTAAACTTGCTAGTCATATTCTTTATGATGCTCTCTTTATGTTTCAATTCTTATCTTTTATGTGAGCATCATTGAAATCATAATGCCTAGCTAGGGGCGTTAAACGATAGCGCTTGTTGGGAGGCAACCCAATTTTATTTTAGTTTATTTCTTTTTGGTTCTGTTTAGGAATAAATAATCCATCTAGCCTCCGTTTATATGTGGTTTTATGTTTTAATTAGTGTTTGTGCCAAGTTAAACCTATTAGATCTTCTTGGAAGATAGTTATTTGATCTTGCTGTAATTTCCAGAATCTTTGCGCTCAGTGCCCGAATTGTTAAAAATCACCAGAACGTGATAAAATAGTGATTCAAATTTCTTCTGATCAATAAACAAATTGTCCAGGTCTTCTAATTTTGGTAGAATTTTTGGAGTTCCATAAGTTTACGTTTGATACAGATTACTTCAGACTGTTCTGTTTTTGACAGATTCTGTTTTCATTGTGTTGTTTGCTTATTTTGATGACTCTATGGCTAGTAAAATAGTTTATAAACCATAGATAAGTTGGAATACAGTAGTTTTAACACCAATATAAATAAAGAATGAGTTCATTACAGTACCATGAAGTGGTGTTTTGTTTTCTTTCACCAACGGAGCTCACGAGTTTTCTGTTAAGTTTTGTGTTGTGAAGTTTTCAAGTTTTGGGTAAAGATTCGATGGACTATGGAATAAGGAGTGGAAAGAGCCTAATCTTGGGGATGCCCAAGGCACCCCAAGGTAATATTAAAGGACAACCAAGAGCCTAAGCTTGGGGATGCCCCGGAAGGCATCCCCTCTTTCGTCTTCATTCATCGGTAACTTTACTTGGAGCTATATTTTTATTCACCACATGATACGTGTTTTGCTTGGAGCGTCATTTTATTTTCTTTAGCTTTGCTTGCTGTTTGAATAAAGTATCAAGATCTGAAATTATTAAACGGGAGAGTCTTCACTTGGTTGCATAATTATTCGACTACTCATTGATCTTCACTTATATCTTTCGGAGTAGTTTGTCATTTTCTCTAGTACTACACTTATATCTTTTAGAGAACGGAGGTGGTTTTATTTTTTAGAAATAGATTAACTCTCATGCTTCAATTATATTATTTTGAGAGTCTTAATTAGCATGGTAATTTGCTTAAAATCTTAATATGCTAGGCATACAAGATTTGTAAGAATTCTTATGAGTGTGTTGAATACTACGAGAAGTTTGATGCTTGATGATTGTTTTGAGATATGGAGGTAGTGATATTAAAGTTGTGCTAGTTGAGTAGTTGTGAATTTGAGAAATACTTGTGTTGAAGTTAGCAAGTCCCGTAGCATGCATGTATGGTTAAAGTTGTGTAACAAATTTGAAACATGAAGTGTACCTGGCTTGTGCATCCTTATGAGTGGCGGTCGGGGACGAGCGATGGTCTTTTCCTACCAATCTATCCCCCTAGGATCATGCGCGTAGTACTTGGTTTTTGATGACTTCTAAATTTTTGCAATAAGTATATGAGTTCTTTTGACTAATGTTGAGTCCATGGATTATACGCACTTTTACCTTTCCACCTTTGCTAGCCTCTTCGGTACCGTGCATTGCCCTTTCTCACCTTGAGAGTTGGTGCAAACTTCGCCGGTGCATCCAAACCCCGTGATACGATACGCTCTATCACACATAAACCTCCCTATATCTTCCTCAAAACAGCCACCATACCTACCTATTTATGGCATTTCCATAGCCATTTCGAGATATATTTCCATGCAACTTTCCACCGTTCCGTTCATCATCATCATGACATACATTACTTTTGTCATATTGCCATTGCATGATCATGTAGTTGACATCGTATTTGTGGCAAAGCCACCATGCATTATTTTTCATACATGTCACTCTTGATTCATTGCACCATCCCGGTACACCGCCGGAGGCATTCATATAGAGTCATACTATGTTCTAGTATCGAGTTGTAATCATTGAGTTGTAAATAAATAGAAGTGTGATGATCATCATTCAATAGAGCATTGTTTCCCCCAAAAAAAGAGAAAGGCCAAAGAAAAAAAAAAGAAGGCCCAAAAAATACATAAATAAAAATAAAAAGGGGCAATGCTACTATCCTTTATTCCACACTTGTGCTTCAAAGTAGCACCTTGTTCGTCATGTAGTGAGTCTCATATATTGTGCTTCAAAGTAGCACCATGTTTTTCATATAGTGAGTTGTCTTGTTCATACTAGTGGGAATTTTTCATTATAGAACTTGGCTTGTATATTCCTATGATGGGCTTCCTCAAAATGCCCTAGGTCTTCATGAGAAAGCAAGTTGGATGCACGCCCACTAGTTTTCTTTTGTTGAGCATTCATAGCTCTAGTGCATCCGTTGCATGGCAATCCCTACTCCTCATGTTGACATCAATTGATGGGCATCTCCATAGCCCGTTGATTATCCATGTCAATGTGAGACTTTCTCCTTTTTTGTCTTCTCCACACAATCCCCATCATCATATTCTATTCCACCCATAGTGTTGTATCCATGGCTCACGCTCATGTATTGCGTGAAGATTGAAAAAGTTTGAGATTATTTAAGTATGAAACAATTGCTTGGCTTGTCATCGGGGGTATAGAAGTTGGGAACATCTTTGTGTGACGAAAATGAAGCATAGCCTAACTATATGATTTTGTAGGGATGAACTATCTTTTGCCATGCTATTTTGAGAAGACATGATTACATTGATTAGTATGCTTGAAGTATTATTATTTTTATGTCAATATGAACTTTTGTCTTGAATCTTTCGGATCTGAATATTCATATCACAAGTAAGCAGAATTATATTGAAATTATGCCAAGTAGCACTCCGCATCAAAAATTATCTTTTTTATCATTTACCTACTCGAGGACGAGCAGGAATTAAGCTTGGGGATGCTTGATACGTCTCCAACGTATCTGTAATTTTTGATTGCTCCATGCTATATTATCTACTGTTTTAGGCAATATTGGGCTTTATTTTCCACTTTTATATTATTTTTGGGACTAACCTATTAACCGGAGGCCCAGCCCAGATTTGCTGTTTTATGCCTATTTCAGTATCTCGAGGATAAGGAATATCAGACGGGGTCAAAATGGAACGAAATCAACTGGAGAAGTTATTTTTGCAAGGAAACCCACCTAATGGACTTGGACCCCACGTCAGAAGATACGGGAGGTGCTCACGAGGGTGGGGGGTGCGCCCTCCCCCCTGGGAGCGCCACCTTGCCTCGTGGGGCCCCCGTAGCTCCACCGACGTTCTTCTTTCACCCATATATACCGGCGTACCCTAAAACTTCCAGAATAGAAGATAGATCGGGAGTTCCGCCGCCGCAAGCCTCCAGAGCCACGAAAAACCAATCGGGACCCCTTTCCGGTACCCTACCGGAGGGGGGATCCATCACCGGTGGCCATCTTCATCATCTCGGCGCTATCCATGACGAGGAGGGAGTAGTTCACCCTCGGGGCTGAGGGTATGTACCAGTAGCTATGTGTTTGATCTCTCTCTCTCTCGTGTTCTCTCTCGTGTTCCCTCTATGGCACGATCTTGATGTATCGCGAGCTTTGCTATTGTAGTTGGATCTTATGATGTTTCTTCCCCTCAACTTTCTTGTGATGAATTGAGTTTCCCCTTTGAAGTTATCTTATCGGATTGAGTCTTTTATGAACACTTGATGTATGTCTTGGTGATCAACTTGCGGGTTTCGTGACATTGGGAACCTATGCATAGGGGTTGGCACACGTTCTTGATTCTCCCGTAGAAACTTTGGGGCATTCTTTGAAGTACTTTTATGTTGGTTGGATAAATCTGAGATTGTGTGATGCATATCGTATAATCATGTCCATGGATACTTGAGGTGACAATGGAGTATCTATGTAACATCCCAAATTTTCAATTTGGAATGTTATACACTAGATCATCATGCATAACATATTTTCTTGCATTTTGGTTGATCCGAGAAATTTCACGCAACTCAAGGACCCTCGGAGAGAGTTGGAGATTTTCGTTATTTTCAAATTTGAGTTTTCTCAAATTTTGAAAAGAGGATCATTTGATTTTATTTATTTCATCTTCAATTATTTTTCCAATATCAAAAATATAAGAGAGGAATAATATGACTTTCCCAAATTTAGGAAAAAATGAAGATTTAATAAATAAATCAAATTTTGGATTTTCCGAAGTTTATTTGCATTTTATTTGGATTAGGGAAAAATGCGTGTTTTCAAAAAAAACTTTGCATTTAGGCCGCGAGTAAAAGTTCATTTTGTTCGACTCATTTTTAGGAGTCGGGGAAAATTTACTTCGTAAATTTTGGAGTTCGTTAGATTTTCGTTTCTTCATTTTTTTTCTGCGCGCGAAACTATTTAAAAAAATGCGCAGCGCCTGACTGGGCCAAGGGCCCAGCCGAGCCGGCCCGCACCGCGCCCCTCCCCTCGCGCGCGCGCCGCGCGCAGCCACCGCCGCCGCCGGCCGAAACCGAGGAGGACTCCTCCTCCTCCTCCCCTTGCCTTGCCCCCTCCCCCAAGTCTCCTCCCCTCCACCCTTTAAATACCCAACACCCCCCTCTCCTCCACACCGCCGCGCCCCGCCCCGCAGCAAGCAGTAGCAGCAACAGCCGCCGCCGCCCCGCCTCGCTGCCCCGCCGCTGGAGCCGCCGCCCCTCGCCGAGGTAGCTGCCGCGCCTCCCTTCCCTCGGTTCGTTTTTTTTTTAACTGTTCCGGATTCTTTTTCGTTGTTTCGTTTTTTTTCAAAAAACCCTAGATCGGTTTTCATTTTTTTCGGTTTTGTTTTTAGCGAGCGTTCGCCGGACCGTTCGTCTTAACGAACGTGATCACCGGTTATTCTCGGTTAACGAACGTCCGTTCATTTAATCGTTCTTCATTTTCTTTTCGTCGGATTTATTCCGCGATTTTCTAACCACGATTTCAGATCCGATCTTCGTTCTAGTTTATCTTCTCGCTCGTTTATCGGAATCAGGTGATTCAAGCGCCTGGAGTTTCGTTTCGAAACCGCCGTTCCGACTAACCAACTTAAACAAGTTTTTGCTACTGTAAAATTTGACCTAGTTTCAACTTGCTAGAACCGAGTTGTTTTCTTCCGCCGTTTGTTTTCCGTTGCTTTGTTTGATTTGATTCTTTTTGCAACCGGAGTTCTTAAGTTCGCTCTCTTGTTCAGTTTTACCTGTGCATTAGATGAGTACTTATTGTATGCTTGTTGTTTGTCTGCGATAGATCACCCGGAGTGCGCCGCCTGTTATTTCGAAGCTCTAGGTTTCGCAGATCCTCAGCAAGGCAAGTAACACTTTGATCATACCCTTTTCTACTACCCAGTTTTATTGCATTAGATCAATCCTCAAACATTGCATGACTAGGATCTAATTAAATTGTGGGATGGGAAGTAGATGAGGTAGTACCTATTACCTGTTTTACTTATGAAACCTTTGGGAGTTACTTCTACGTTTTCCTATTATGCCATGCTATGCTAGTAGACGTGGATTGGGTGAGTGATATCCATGACAGATGTGAGTATTGTTAATTAATGGTTTATCTAAGGTGGCAACTTGAATACACATCTCGGTGGATTGAGGCACCTGGTTTCTATCAGGACTTGCCTATTTTTCTTTGGACCGCCACCCAGGCTCAAAGGGATCATAAGATCATTCATGCTAGTAACTTCCGTGTGCAGCCACAAGCCATTATGGGCTCTGGCATAGTTGATTAAGTCGTGTGAACTCTTACAGGGTAGGCTAGTAGATGTAGGGGAAAGTAGGTGTACCGGTCTATCTAACGTAAGGTGCTAGCGCTTCTGAAAGACTATGTCTCGGTCATCCGTTTCTCAAACACCATGTAGTGCGAGAAACCAAACGGAGGCGATCGAGTCTTGTGGGGAAAAGTGCGCAAACCTCTGTAGAGTGTACAAACTAATCATGATTAGTCGTGTCCCCGGTTATGGACGTCTTGAGTATCTAGTACTTGAATATCATGTGAATCTCATCATGTTACTTCTAATTAATATTGTTGGGTTATTGATGATTACTTTTAATTGGGATCGGAATGCTGTCAACCATTCCCGATGTTTAACAACCACCATGATAGTTAAATAAACTTATTCCTTTGCAGTAGGGAAAAATTGGCTTTACTCAAAACTATAACCATAGAGCTTTCCACCAGCCATACATGCATATAGTATAGCTCAATACTGTTCATTACTCTCTATGTGTTACATTGCCAGCATATTCCATGTGCTGACCCGTTTTCGGGCTGCAACTTTCATGTTGCAGACTTTTCAGACGACGAGTAAGGTGCTTTTAGGTCGTGGTTCTATACTCAGTGATGCCGTTGGAGTTGATGGACTCACTTATCTTCCAAGTCTTCCGCTGTTATCATTATTAGATGGCCTTAAGCCATATTTATTGTAATAAGTTCTCTTTGAGACACCGATGTAATAAGTGTGTGATTGCTACTCTGTTATAAATCCTTCGAAGTACTGTGTGGTGTCAGCATTACTGATACAGGGATACCACCGGAGCACAGAGACTTGACCATCTGAGGTCGGGTCGCTACAGAGATGGTATCAGAGCACACGCTGACTGTAGGACACGACCACTAAGTTAAAGCCATAGAACACTATTCTCCTCTCATTTTCTAACTCCTCATCTTTTCTACTCTTTTAGGATGACGGACGCGAAGATCAAGTACGCGCAAACGGATGAAGGCACACCTTTTGGATTTCACTTGAAGGAAGTCACCAAGTACCTGAACATTGGACTACCAAGCTTCACCGGGACCTTCAACGCCACTCTGCCTGAAGAGGAGCGCTGGAAGATTAAAGCCCACGTTCCGGGAAGGACATTCGCGCCAATCACGAAGCCCATAGATAGTGTTTTCAGTGCACTAACCTGGAGTCTGGGAAAGAGCATGGCAGCTCATATCACCATGGGACGCATTGGAGAAGTTTATCAAGAAAACCTCAAGGACACTATCTACCAGATCTGCGGACGCCGAGATGAACAATGGGAGATAGTCAGCACCAAGAAGGATAGGTCCATTGCAGCTTTCATCCGGGAGTTAAACCAGCACATTCGACGCCAAGAGAACAAGATGTGCAATGATATGATAGAGTTGAAGAATGCAAAGGCAAGGATCATCGAGCTAGAAGGAGAACTGAAGGCTACACGCAAGGACTACATGGACGAGATCGTAGCTCTAGCAAGGCACAATCGCGATCTTAAGCAGGAGATTGAAGAACTCAACGGGAGATTAGCATCCAAGAAGGAAGACAAGTACGTCGCATGTCCGGACAACTACATCATCATCGACGACACCGATTCGGATCCAAGTGAACCTGACTTTGAAGACGAAGCTGGAGCAGACATCATGGAGTCTTCCACGGATTCAAATTTCTAGTTGACCACCAAATATTAGTAGCATTTCCCCCATGTATACATTATAGTTCGAGCACTTTTGCGATAGTTCTAGACCGTTTGTAAGCCCTTGTTTGAATTGAATGAAGTGATTTTGTGTGCATTTGTCTCATGTGCATTTGGGTAGTGTTTTCTCTTTAGACCTCACTCTATTCTTAATTCTCATCTTTTCTAAACCCTCAGATGCCTCCGAGACGTGACAATGGATTTCCACCGGAGCTCACTCAGTTGATCCAGCAGCAGAATCAATTGATGCAGTTGTTAGTCCAGAACCAGTAGAACAACAACAACAATAACAACAACCCTCCACCGCCGACACCTGTTGATCACCTAACCCATTTCCTTAGGCTGAATCCGCCGGTGTTTTCCAGTAGCACCAAGCCAATAGTAGCAGATGATTGGCTCCGCAAGATAGGAAGGGAGTTGACCACTGCAGGATGCACAGATGAGGAAAAGGTGAAGTTTGCCGCACATTAGCTTGACGGACCCGCGGCAGCATGGTGGGAGAATTTCACAGCCACTTACCTAGTTGACACTGTCACATGGGATCAGTTTCAGCAAGCTTTCTGCACTGCCCATGTTTCAGCAGGAGCTATGGCCATGAGGAAGCGTGAGTTTCGCAACTTACGCCAAGGAGGAAGGACAGTTGGCCAGTACGTTGACGACTTCAGCAAGTTAGCACGTTATGCCCCAGATGACGTTGCTACGGATGCAGCTAAGCAGGAGAAGTTTTTGGAAGGACTGAATGATGAGCTAAGCATGCAGTTGATGGTAGCAAGTTTCAACAACTACCAGGAGTTGGTAGATCGTGCCATCATGATTGAAGGGAAGCAACAGCAGATTGAGAACCGCAAGAGGAAGTATGGACATGGGAAGTATAACTCTGGAGCCCAGCAGTAGCCCCGTTTTACCCCTAAACCGGGAGTTCAGTTTCAGCATACCCATGGAGGAGGTAGTTCGCACAACCATACTGGCCACAAGAATGGTAATGGGAATGGAGGAAGCAACGGCCAGAACTGTACCACCCCATCAACCCCAGCCAAGAGAGATCTGAGCCAAGTCACCTGTTTCAAGTGTTCCAAGACTGGACATTATGCCAATGAATGTCCCGAAGGCCAAAACGGAAATGGAAGATCTGGAAAGAAGCCAAACCCTTTCAACAGGGGACAGGTGAACCACGTTAATGTGGAGGAGGTTGAAGCTCAGCCTGATGCAGTAATCGGTAAGTTTTTGGTTAAGTCATTTACTGCACTCGTTCTTTTCGATACTGGTGCATCACATTCATACATATCAAGGGGATTTGTGGAAAAATATAACCTGCCCACTAGGGTTCTTAAAACACCTATGCTAGTAAGCTCGCCAGGAGCAGAGTACATGGCCAGACAAGGATGTTTTCAAGTGCCACTAAGTATAGGAAGGCATGTTTTCCCAACGGATTTGATTATTCTGGAATCCCAAGGTCTGGATGTAATTCTTGGTATGGATTGGCTGTCGATGTATGGAGGAAACATCGATTGCGCCAGTAAGACAATTTTGCTCACAACACCAGAAGGAAGAAGGATCAAGTATGTATCCCAACATACGCCAAACAGGACACAAGTAAATTCTTTATCAGGAGTTGTGCAGGAAGAAGTACCAGTGGTGAAGGATTTCCATGATGTATTAACTGAGGAATTGCCAGGAATGCCACCTGATAGAGATATCGAGTTTTTAATTGAGCTTTTGCCAGGCACTGGTCCAATATCGAAGAGACCGTACAGGATGCCCGCACAGGATTTGGCGGAAATTAAGAAGAAGATTAAGGAGTTATTGGATAAAGGTTACATTCACCCAAGTTCTTCGCCTTGGGGATCACCCGTACTCCTAGTGGAGAAGAAGGATGGATCGTTAAGAATGGTTGTTGATTACCGTGGATTGAATGAAGTAACCATCAAGAACAAGTACCCACTGCCAATGATAAATGATCTGTTTGATCGTTTGCAAGGAGCTAAAGTGTTTTCTAAGATCAATTTGCGATCAGGGTACCATCAATTGAAGATTCGAGAGCAGGACATACCCAAGACAGCTTTTACCACGAGATACAGATTGTACGAGTATACCGTTATGTCATTTGGACTGACTAACACACCTGCCTATTTTATGAACCTGATGAACAAGGTATTTATGGAGTTTTTGGATAAGTTCGTCGTAGTGTTCATTGATGACATTCTGATTTTCTCAAAGAATGAAGAAGAGCATAAGGAACATTTGCGTTTGGTTTTGGAGAAACTAAGAGAACATCAGTTGTATGCCAAATTCAGCAAATGTGAGTTTTGGTTAAAGGAAGTTGGATTTCTTGGACATGTTATATCCGGAGAAGGGATAGCAGTTGACCCCAAAAAGGTTGAGACCGTAACCGAATGGGAAGCACCAACGACAGTTGGAGAGATCCGGAGTTTTCTTGGACTCGCAGGATACTACCGGAGATTCATTGAGAATTTCTCAAGGATTGCAAAGCCTATGGCTGAATTGTTGAAGAAGGATACCAAGTTCAATTGGACTGAGGAATGTGAGGCCAGTTTTCAGGAGTTGAAGAAACGATTGGTTTCCTCACCAGTATTGATTCTGCCAGATCAGAACAAGGATTATGAGGTGTATTGCGACGCTTCACGTCGAGGACTTGGAGCAGTGCTTATGCAGGAAGGGAGAGTTGTTTCGTATGCCTCACGACAACTGAAACCTCATGAATTAAATTATGCTACGCATGATTTGGAGTTAGCAGCCGTAGTGCATGCATTGAAAACGTGGAGACATTTTCTCATTGGGAATCATTGTGAGGTGTACACGGATCACAAGAGTTTGAAGTACATTTTCACGCAGAAGGAGTTGAACCTCAGACAAAGGAGATGGTTGGAGCTCATCAAGGATTATGATATGAGATTGCATTACCATCCCGGAAAAGCTAATGTAGTAGACGACGCATTGAGCCGTAAGAGCCATGTCAATACATTAATGACGGGAGAAATACCAAGGGAGTTAGCAGAAGATCTTCGTGAACTATGCTTGGAGATAGTTCCGAGAGGCTATGTAGCAGCATTGGAGATTCAGTCAACATTGATGGATAAAATCAGAGAGGCTCAGAAGACTGACAAAGAGATTGCAGATATAAAGAAGAAAATGAGCGAAGGAAAAGCAAAGGGATTTCGTGAGGATGAGCACGATACCCTATGGTTTGAGGACCGTATTTATGTGCCAAATGACCCGGAGATCAGAAAGTTGATTCTGCAAGAGGCACATGATTCACCCTACTCGATTCACCCCGGAAATACCAAGATGTATTTGGATTTGAAGGAAACATTCTGGTGGACCGGAATGAAGAAGGATATTGCAGCATATGTAGCAGTTTGTGATGTGTGCCATAGAGTAAAAGCAAAACATCAGAAGCCAGCCAGATTGTTACAACCATTGCCGATACCCGAATGGAAGTGGGATAAGATAGGCATGGATTTTATCATAGGACTACCCAGGACGAAGGCAGGCTATGACTCGATATGGGTAGTAGTTGATCGTTTGACGAAGGTAGCTCATTTAATCCCAGTAAAGACCACTTACACCAGTGCTAAGTTGGCCAAGATATACATGACTAGGATCATTTGTTTGCATGGAGTTCCGAGGAGTATCGTATCAGATAGAGGAACCCAATTTACCTCAAAGTTTTGGAATCAGTTGCATGAAACTTTAGGAACCAGACTAGAGTTCAGCACAGCTTTTCACCCACAGACGGATGGACAGACCGAGAGAGTCAATCAGATTTTGGAAGATATGCTGAGAGCTTGTGCACTAGATTATGGATCTAATTGGGACGATAACTTGCCATATGCGGAGTTTTCTTATAACAACAGTTACCAAACCAGTTTGAAGATGGCACCTTTCGAAGCCTTATACGGAAGGAGGTGCAGGACACTGTTGTCATGGGACGAAGTTGGAGACCGTCAGTTCTTTGGACCAGATTTGATTAAGGAGTCTGAACAAAAGGTTAAGATGATTCGCGATCGGCTCAAGGTAGCCCAATCCAGGCAGAAGAGCTACGCAGATTCTAAACGCAAGGAGACAGTTTACGAAACCGGAGGCAGAGTTTATCTTCGAGTATCCCCACTTCGAGGAGTTAAGCGCTTTGGAGTTAAGGGAAAATTAGCACCGCGTTTCGTTGGACCGTATAAGATTTTGCAACGTATGGGAGAAGTCGCTTATAAGTTGGAATTACCAGAGGGACTGTCAGGAGTTCATGATGTATTCCATGTTTCTCAGCTGAAGAAATGTCACGCCGAGATGGCAGAGGTACCGCTAAGAGATACAGTGCCGCTTGAAGCGATTCAGTTGAAGGATGACTTAACGTATGAAGAGAAACCAGTCAAGATTCTCGATTTTGCCAGCAGGGTTACCCGCAGCAAGGTTATCAAGTTTTGCAAAGTTCAGTGGAACCACCACTCAGAGGATGAAGCCACCTGGGAGAGAGAAGAAGATTTGCTCAAGGACCACCCTCACCTATTTTCTAGCCAACCCGAATCTCGAGGACAAGATTCATCTTAAGGGGGGTAGGTTTGTAACATCCCAAATTTTCAATTTGGAATGTTATACATTAGATCATCATGCATAACATATTTTCTTGCATTTTGGTTGATCCAAGAAATTTCACGCAACTCAAGGACCCTCGGAGAGAGTTGGAGATTTTCGTTATTTTCATATTTGAGTTTTCTCAAATTTTGAAAAGATGATCATTTGATTTTATTTATTTCATCTTCAATTATTTTTCCAATATCAAAAATATAAGAGAGGAATAATAGGACTTTCCCAAATTTAGGAAAAAATGAAGATTTATTAAATAAATCAAATTTTGGATTTTCCGGAGTTTATTTGGATTAGGGAAAAATGCGTGTTTTCAAAAAAAAACTTTGCATTTAGGCCCCGAGTAAAAGTTCATTTTGTTCGACTCATTTTTAGGAGACGGGGAAAATTTACTTCGTAAATTTTGGAGTTCGTTAGATTTTCGTTTCTTCATTTTTTCTGCGCGCGAAACTATTTAAAAAAAAGTGCAGCGCCCGACTGGGCCAAGGGCCCAGCCGAGCCGGCCCGCACCGCGCCCCTCCCCTCGCGCGCGTGCCGCGTGCAGCCGCCGCCGCCGCCGTCGGCCGAAACCGAGGAGGACTCCTCCTCCTCCTCCCCTTGCCTTGCCCCTCCCCCAAGTCTCCTCCCCTCCCCCCTTTAAATACCCAACACCCCTCCCCCCTCTCCTCCACACCGCCGCGCCCCGCCCCGCCCCGCAGCAAGCAGCAGCAGCAGCCGCCGCCGCTCGCGCCGCCGCCGCCGCCCCGCCTCGCTGCCCCGCAGCCGGAGCCGCCGCCCCTCGCCGAGGTAGCCGCCGCGCCGAGCCGCCCTTCCCTCGGTTCGGTTTTTTTTTAAAAAAAACGTTCCGGATTCTTTTTCGTTGTTTCTGTTATTTTTAAACCCTAGATCGGTTTTCTTTTTTTTCGGTTTTGTTTTTAGCGAGCGTTCGCCGGACCGTTCGTCTTAACGAACGTGATCACCGGTTATTCTCGGTTAATGAACGTCCGTTCGTTTAACCGTTCTTCGTTTTCTTTTCGTCGGATTTATTCCGCGATTTTCTAACCGTGATTTCAGATCCGATCTTCGTTCTAGTTTATCTTCTCGCTCGTTTATCGGAATCAGGTGATTCAAGCGCCTGGAGTTTCGTTTCGAAACCACTGTTCCGACTAACCAACTTAAACAAGTTTTTGCTACTGTAAAATTTGACCTAGTTTCAACTTGCTAGAACCGAGTTGTTTTCTTCCGCCGTTTGTTTTCCGTTGCTTTGTTCGATTTGATTATTTTTGCAACCGGAGTTCTTAAGTTCGCTCTCTTGTTCGAGTTTTACCTGTGCATTAGATGAGTACTTATTGTATGCTTGTTGTTTGTCTGCGATAGATCACCCGGAGTGCGCCGCCTGTTATTTCGAAGCTCTAGGTTTCGCAGATCCTCAGCAAGGCAAGTAACACTTTGATCATACCCTTTTCTACTACCCAGTTTTATTGCATTAGATCAATCCTCAAACATTGCATGACTAGGATCTAATTAAATTGTGGGATGGGAAGTAGATGAGGTAGTACCTATTACCTGTTTTACTTATGAAACCTTTGGGAGTTACTTCTACGTTTGCTTATTATGCCATGCTATGCTAGTAGACGTGGATTGGGTGAGTGATATCCATGACAGATGTGAGTATTGTTAATTAATGGTTTATCTAAGGTGGCAACTTGAATACACATCTCGGTGGATTGAGGCACCTGGTTTCTATCAGGACTTGCCTGTTTTTCTTTGGACCGCCACCCAGGCTCAAAGGGATCATAAGATCATTCATGCTAGTAACTTCCGTGTGCAGCCACAAGCCATTATGGGCTCTAGCATAGTTGATTAAGTCGTGCGAACTCTTACAGGGTAGACTAGCAGATGTAGGAGAAAGTAGGTGTACCGGTCTATCTAACGTAAGGTGCTAGCGCTTCTGAAAGACTATGTCTCGGTCATCCGTTTCTCAAACACCATGTAGTGCGAGAAACCAAACGGAGGCGATCGAGTCTTGTGGGGAAAAGTGCGCAAACCTCTGCAGAGTGCACAAACTAATCATGATTTGCCGTGTCCCCGGTTATGGACGTCTTGAGTATCTAGTACTTGAATATCATGTGAATCTCATCATGTTACTTCTAATTAATATTGTTGGGTTATTGATGATTACTTTTAATTGGGATCGGAATGCTGTCAACCATTCCCGATGTTTAACAACCACCATGATAGTTAAATAAATTTATTCCTTTGCAGTAGGGAAAAATTGGCTTTTCTCAAAACTGTAACCATAGAGCTTTCCACCAGCCATACATGCATATAGTATAGCTCAATACTGTTCATTACTCTCTATGTGTTACATTGCCAGCATATTCCATGTGCTGACCCGTTTTCGGGCTGCAACTTTCATGTTGCAGACTTTTCAGACGACGAGTAAGGTGCTTTTAGGTCGTGGTTCTATACTCAGTGATGCCGTTGGAGTTGATGGACTCACTTATCTTCCAAGTCTTCCGTATGTTATCATTATTAGATGGCCTTAAGCCATATTTATTGTAATAAGTTCTCTTTGAGACACCGATGTAATAAGTGTGTGATTGCTACTTTGTTATAAATCCTTCGAAGTACTGTGTGGTGTCAGCATTACTGATACAGGGATGCCACCGGAGCACAGAGACTTGACCATCTGAGGTCGGGTCGCTACAATCTAGGTGACATTAGGGTTTTGGTTGATTTGTATCTTAAGGTGTTATTCTAGTACAAACTCTTTTATAGATTGATCCGAAAGAATAGCTTTGTGGTGGTTTCATACCCGACCATAATCTCTACGTTTGTTCTCCGCTATTAGTGGCTTTGGAGTGACTCTTTGTTGCATGTTGAGGGATTGTTATATGATCTATCTATGTTATTATTGTTGAGAGAACTTACACTAGTGAAAGTATGAACCCTAGGCCTTATTTCCTATCATTGCAATACCGTTTACGCTCACTTTTACCGCTCGCTACCTTGCTGTTTTTATATTTTCAGATTACAAAAACCCATATCTACCATCCATATTGCACTTGTATCACCATCTCTTCGCCAAACTAGTGCACCTATACAATTTACCATTGTATTGGGTGTGTTGGGGTCACAAGAGACTTTTTGTTATTTGGTTGCAGGATTGTTTGAGAGAGACCATCTTCCTCCTACGCCTCTCGCGGATTGATAAACCTTAGGTCATCCACTTGAGGGAAATTTGCTACTGTCCTACAAACCTGTGCACTTGCAGGCCCAACAACGTCTACAAGAATAAGGTTGTGTAGTAGACATCAGCCCCTCCTTGATCACCAGATATCGCCTATTCTTCTCTATACTGCTTGCATTAGAGTAGTGTAGCATGTTACTGATTCCCGTTAATCCTATTCTGCTGCATAGCCACTACTGTTGTTACCTTTACCTGCAATCCTACATGCTTAGTATAGGATGCTAGTATTCCATCTGTGGTCCTACATTCTTGTCCGTATGTTGTGCTATACTATCGGGCCGTGATAACTTGGGAGGTGATCACGGGTATATACTATATACTTTATACATGATACATGTGGTGACCAAAGTCGGGTCGGCTCGTGAAGCACCGGTGAGTGATTCACGGATTGGGGGCTGAAAGGACCTTTGTCCCGACGGCCCTCTGGGTGGATCTTTGTGGTGGAGCGATAGCGTAGGTTGAGACCACCTGGGTGAGAGGTGGGTTTGGCCCTGGTCGGCGTCCGCGGTTAATTCAAAATAACACGCTTAACGAGTTCTTGGTATTTGATCTGAGTCTGGCCATTTGGTCTATACGCACTAACCAACTACGTGGGAAAGTTATGGGCACTCGACGTCGTGGTATCAGCCGAAGCCTTCGTGACGTCAGCGACTGAGCGGCGCGCGCCAGGTTGGACCGCGTAACGTGACCTCCTTTGTAATGGAGGTTGCTAGGTCTGCTCTCCGGCCGCGTACGCAACGTGCAGGTGTGCAATGGGCGATGGGCCCTATCAGGGATACAACAATTTGTGTAAGCCGCCCTGGAGGGGCTGGGTTATGCAAAGAGGATTACCATATGAAGCCCAAGATCAATCATGAAGATGGCGGTTCAAGGAAGGGTCTAAGACCCACAGGCGACTTAAGGCCCGTAGTGATAAACCGTCGTTATGGCATGACTTGTATCATAAGGTAGAATCAATTAGTCACCGAGCTAGACACTGTTTATGAGCCGGCCGGGACTCTGTAGGCCGCAGGGCGTCAACCCGTGTATATAAGGGGACGACCCACCGGCGGCTTAGGGCAAGAAACATCTCATCGAGGCCGGGCATAGCGTATCTTGCTCCCTGGTTATCAAAACCTCAGTAATACCAACCCAACTAGACGTAGGCTTCCTTCACCGTCAGGGGCCAACTAGTATAAAACCTCTCTCGTGTACCTTGTCCCGTTAACCCCTTTAACTAGTTGCGATGGCTCCACGACTAAGTCCTTGCAAGAGGACATCTGCCATGATAATTCCACGACAGTTGGCGCCCACCGTGGGGCCAGCGCACGGTGGATTTGAGTTCTTAAAGGGCAACTTTGAAGGGCTCAAGGGATACGCTGTGGGCCCCGATGCGGCAAGATCTACATCGACGACGAAGGTTGGGGCCCCGACGCCGGCTCAGTTGAGTACGGGTACCGGGTCCCCTTCGGCGGAATTCACGTCTTCATCGGCCGGATTGGTGAGTCGGGCCCTGAGCCGGACAACTGCACCGACCTCGTCGAGACGGCTCAGCGTGCGAGACCCGCCCGAGCTCAACCCGTCGTGAAGCGTGCCTTCGTGGGTTGCATCCACGGAGGGGAACTTTCTGGAGGATCTGTAGATGAAGGTGAGACGGCCATCCACTCCGATGGTGATTCGTCCACTGGTGAGACGGATTCGTTGTATCAACTGCAAGATGGCAGGCTTGGGGGCTGCTCCGATGGTAGCAGTATTCCGGACCCCTTTGAGCCGCCAAGCTGCGTAGGGGTCTTCATGGCTGGTACTCAACCCGGTCAAAACTCTACAGCCGTAGCAGCAATAACGTCCGGGTCAGGAGCGGCCGGGGCAGGAGGCCCTGTGCGCCCGCTGGCTTAGGTGCTAATGGATCTCATGGATAAGCTGACGGCCCTGTTAACCACCACAGTTATTCCTGCGAATCAAGATGAGCATAATGCAGAGGTGGCACAGGTGCGTGAGGAAATAGCCCGGGCCAAGGAGGCCTTAGCAGCTGAGGATACCAGGTTAGCCACAGAACGGGCGGTTTTGGATGCACGAGCGCAACAGCTCCAGGCCGAGGCTTTCTAGCTTACGATGATCCTGAACGCATCTAATGAGGTAATGAGGAGGAGACACCAGAAAACTCAATCCCGTTTGCCTCCGGTTTATGATCCTCGGAAACTTTTCGCTACACCCGGAGCCGGCCCTAGTAACCCGCCAGAGGCAAATCTATTCGTGACATCCGGAGTTGGAGGACCGGCTCAGCCCCGGGTGATGGTACCCCCTCATGGGAATATGGCCCCACCCCGCTATGTACCGACGCCACCGGGTCACTTTTCTAACCCCATGGAGAACCTAATCGCAGCATCGGCACATTTGGCGGCTCTCCCAGTGGACGGTGACGATCCAACAGCGGCGGAGACGCGAAGAATCAGAGAACTTGTTCAAACGGCTCTGGCTCAGCAAGAGACTTATTCCTATAGCCGGGACAGGATTCATTCAACTCCTCCGCCCTGGTTAGCTCCGTCTCGTCCAAACCGGAGTCCGAGTTACAGCAGGCACATGGAGTCAGAGGCTTTGTCAAGCAACGCCCAGCGCCGTAACCAGCCCGGCGGTTATAACCAGGTGCAGGACCGGATATGTCAGGAGGACGAGCAGGCGGCTCAGCTGGCGGCTCAGCAGACGGCTCGTCGGGACTTTCCAGATTATCCAACGACTTCTGTTGAGGCAGGAGTGGCCACCAGAACCAGCGGTGTTCCTTGTTTGGTGTCGGCTTTGCGCAATGTGCGTTTACCTAAGGATTTCAAGGGACCCCGCAAGGTGCCAAATTATACGGCCGACTTGCAGCCCGGGGAGTGGATCGAAAGCTATGAGATGGCCATGGAGCTATTGGAAGTCAGTGACGCAGCAATGGCTAAGTACTTCACCATGATGTTGGATGGAACAGCCCGGACATGGTTAAGGGGCTTACCGCCCAATTCTATTAGCTCATGGGCGGAGTTAAAAGCCCGGTTCATTCAGAACTTCAAGGACACCTGCAAGCAGTCCATGTCGATTGTGGACTTAACCAATTGTAAACAAGAAGATGGTGAATCTACCACTCATTGGGTGCGCCGGGTCAAGGAGATAATACATTCGTCTGACAAGATGGATGCCGGTTCTGCAGTCCTCATGTTGGAGAAGAATTGCCGATTTGAACCGCTAAGGCAGAAGCTCGGGTGACTCAAGTGTGATTGTAATGATATGGGTCAGTTGATGGCGGCTCTAGTCAAGTATGCCGATTCTGATAGTACCAAGGATCCCACGTCTGATGAGGAAAAGACAGGGAAGGGAAAGAAGAACGGCAATGGAAAGGGTCAGCAGCACAACCCGACGAATCAAGGAGGCAATAAACGTAAGGCTGATGGTAACCCGGAGTTTATGGCCAATGCTAATGCACAGGGTAACAATCAGAGGCGCAAGGGAAGGCCGCCCCCTCGGGCTGGCGGGTCAGGTCCATCTCTTGAGCAGCTACTCAATGAGCCCTGCCCGAGACACGGCACCCGGGAACGGCCAACCACCCACTTGTGGAAGGATTGCGCGATCATGAAGGCTTTTAAGAATTCCAACACATTTGATAGCAATCATGGGTCGGGCGGCGGCTCAGGTGCCGGCGGCTTTCATGGCCCGGGCGGTGGTTCAAGTTCCGGCTTTCAGGGAAATCAAGGCGGCTATAACCAGTGGCAGTATGGTCAAGGGGGGCAGCAGTAGCAGTCGGGTTATCAAAGCCATCCAAAGCAGCTGAATAGTGGACAATATCATGTGTTCACCACTAGCTTATGCAAACGTGACCAGAAGATTCATAAGAGGGCGGTGAACTCTGTTGAGCCGGCAGTCCCCCGTTACTTGAGGTGGTCAGAGCAGCCCATTGTATGGAGCAGGGAAGATCACCCTCCCCGGGTTGATAATCCTGTCAGTTAGCCTTGGTGGTAGCACCTCAAGTTGGTGGATATAAATTCACTAAGGTACTCATGGATGGAGGTAGCAGCATCAACATCCTCTATTATGAGACCTTTCAACGTATGGGGTTGACGGATAAGAATTTAAAAATGTCCAACACAGTTTTCCATGGAGTGGTGCCTGGTAAGTCGGCATACCCGGTTGGCAAGATTGAGCTGGAGGTGGCCTTCGGAGATGAATATGATTCTAGGGCTGAGAAATTAACCTTTGAGGTGGTCAAGATCAAAATCCCATATCACGCTTTGTTTGGACGGTCGGCTTATGCCAAGTTCATGGCACGTCCGTGTTATGTTTATTTGCAGTTTAAGATGCCGGGTCACAAGGGCACTATCACTATGCATGGGAGTCGAAAGATAGCCCTGGAATGTGAAGAAGGCGATGCGGCTTATGCCGAATCTGTTTGTGCAGCGGAGGAGCTGAAGTTTTATCAAGATAACGTTGACGCGGTGGATATGACCTCTCTGAAGAAGCCAACTACAGAGCATGACCCGGCGATGAAGTTTAAGTCGGCTGCTGAAACCAAGCTTGTTGATTTTACTCCAGGCGATTCATCTAAGTAGTTCAGTATCAGTGCTAATTTGGATCCTAAATAGGAAAGCGCGCTCATCGAGTTCATCCATGAGAACCAGGACATCTTTGCATGGAAGCCTTCTGACATGCCGGGTGTACCAAGAGAACTCGCTAAGCACACTCTTAATATTGATCCGAAGTTTAAGCCGATCAGGCAGTTTCTTCGACGGTTCAACGAAGAGAGACGAAAAGCTATTGGGGAAGAGGTGGCCGGGCTCTTAGCGGCCGGGTTCATTGTTGAAGTTTTTCACCCAGAGTGGTTGGCTAACCCGGTGCTTGTGCTCAAGAAGAACGGCACCTGGCGGATGTGTGTGGATTACACAGACTTAAATAAGGCTTGTCCGGTTGATCCCTTTGCTCTCCCCCGTATTGATCAAATCATTGATGCTACGGCGGATTGTGAGCGTTTGAGTTTTTTGGATGCTTACTCTGGTTATCATCAGATCAAAATGGCAGTTAAGGACCAGGAGAAGACGGCTTTCATTACTCCGTTTGGAGCCTTCTGCTATGTTTCTATGCCTTTCGGGCTCAAGAATGCCCAGGAGACTTACCAGCGGTGTGTGCAGAATTGTCTCCATACTCAGATTGGGCGCAATGTTCATGCTTATGTGGATGACATAGTGGTGACGTCCAGAGAGAAGGAAACCTTGATATCTAATCTGAAGGAAACTTTTGATAATCTCCGGGTCTATAAAATGATGCTTAACCCGGCCAAATGTGTGTTTGGTGTGCCTGCAGGCAAGATTTTGGGTTTTCTAGTCTGAAACAGGGGTATTGAAGCTAATCCGGAGAAGATCAAGGCAATTACCTCTTTGGCTAAACCGGCGTGCATTAATGATGTTCAGCAACTGGCGGGTCGTGTGGCTGCTTTAAGCGGGTTTATAAGCCGGCTGGGTGAGAAGGCCTTACCACTGTATCAGATGATGAAGAAAACGGACACATTTGTCTCGAGTGATGCTGCTGATGCTGCCTTTGAAGATTTAAAGAGACAGCTGTCTGAGCCGCCGGTCCTTGCGGCTCCCATTGATAGAGAACCATTGCTGTTATACGTGGTCGCTAACTCACGTGTTGTCAGTGTTGCAATCGTGGTGGAGCGCAAGGAGGCTGGTAAGGAGCATCCAGTTCAACGGCCAGTTTATTACATCAGCGAGGTGCTCATTGAATCTAAGGAAAGATACCCGCATTGGCAGAAGCTTGTTTACGGAGTGTTCATGGCAAGCCGGAAGCTTAAGCAATATTTCCAGGGTCACCCCATCACCGTGGTAAGTTCTGCCCCCTTGGGAGATATCATCCAGAATAGAGAGGCCGCTGGACGAGTCGCCAAGTGGGCCATTGAGCTTGGGCCTCATGGTTTGAAGTACGTGCCACGTACTGCTATTAAGTCTCAAGCCCTGGTAGACTTTATCAATGATAGGACAGAGCTGCAGGCACCTGAGGAGAAGCCGGATAACACGTATTGGACTATTCAATTTGATGGGTCCAGGCAATTGGAAGGCTCGGGGGCTGGAGTCGTGTTAACCTCCCCCCGAGGTGACAAATTTTGTTATGTGCTCCGGCTTGTGTTTCCTTGTACTAACAATGCAGCTGAGTACGAGGCCTTACTCCATGGTCTCCGGATGGCCAAAGAGATGAATTTGAGCCAGGTAAGGTGCTTGGGCGACTCAGATCTTGTGGCTCAGCAAGTGTCAGGCAAGTGGGACTCCAAGGATCCCCTCATGGCGGCTTATCATCATGAAGTTGATGTCGTGGCTGGGCACTTCAAGGGTTATCAAGTGGAGCACATTGATCGAAGGAAGAATGAGGCGGCTGATGCTCTAAGCCGGCTGGGGTCTCAGCGTAAGCCGGTACTGCCTAACACCTTTCTAGATGTTTTGAATAACCCTTCTGTCAAGTTACCCACAGAGGAGGACCTAGCGGTGCCAGACCCAGAGGCGCAGCTGGCGGCGGCTCTTCACGTCATCCCAGATTGGACAGTGCCGTATTTGGCTTACATGACCCGGGGAGAGTTGCCTAAGGATGAGACCTTAGCGAGACAAATCATCCAGCGGTCTAAATCCATGATAATTGTTCATGGTGAGTTGCATCATCGCAGTGTCACTGGGGCGTTTCAACGTTGTGTGTCGCCTACGAAAGGACAGGAAATACTTCGTGAGATCCATGAAGGGGATTGCGGTCATCATGCCAGCTCAAAATCTCTTGTGTCCAAAGCCTTCCGTCATGGGTTTTATTGGCTGACGGCTCATGCTGATGCGGAAGATATGGTCGGTAAATGTGATGGGTGTCAAAAATTCTCACGACGAGCTCATGTGCCGGCTCAAGAGTTGAGGATGATTCCGATTACTTGGCCGTTTGCAGTCTGGGGGCTTGACATGGTTGGACCTTTCAAGAGTTCTAAAGACAAAAAGACACACCTCCTGGTGGCGGTTGATAAATTTGCAAAGTGGGTTGAGGTAGAGCTAGTCAGTAAGTGTGATGCAGCCATGGCGGTTGAGTTCATGAAAAAGGTGATCTTTCGTTTTGGTTTTCCACACAGGATCATAACTGATAATGGCACCAATCTCTCCAAAGGTGCTATGGAAGAGTTCTGTCAACGAGAACATATCCGGCTTGATGTTTCGGCAGTAGCTCATCCTCAATCCAATGGTCAAGCAAAAAGAGCCAATCAGGAGATCTTGAAAGGTATAAAACCCCGGCTCTTGGTCCCCTTACAACGAACGCCAGGTTGTTGGTTGGAAGAGTTACCCTCTGTGATTTGGAGCATCAACACTACACCTAACAGGTCTACGGGTTATACACCTTTCTTCATGGTTTATGGAGCAGAGGCGGTCCTGCCAAGTGACATCCGTCATGACTCGCCCCGAGTGGCGGCTTATGTTGAAGTTGATAATGAACAAGCTCGTCAGAATGCGCTTGACTTATTGGATGAAGAGCGAGACTTGGCAATAGCCCGCTCGGCGATTTACCAGCAAGACCTGCGCCGCTATCACAGCCGCCGGGTTAGATCCATAACCTTTCAGGAAGGTGATTTAGTGCTCCGGCTCATCCAGGATCAATCCGATATGCACAAGTTATCCCCTTCTTGGGAAGGACCCTTTGTGGTCAGCAAGAACCTAAACAACGGGTCATATTACCTCATTGATGTTCGAGAGCACAAAAACTCACGTAAGTCAGAAGAGGAGACCCGCCGGCCATGGAATATCGCTCATCTTCGGCCTTACTATACTTGAGCCACCGGCTCTCAGGATGTACATATTTTGACGATGTATATATTATAAAAGCAATAAAGCAGGACCTCTGTCCTTTTCATCCTCAAAAGTGTACATGTCTTCCTTGTCATGACGTTGAAATAACCAACAGGGAGCGGATCATATTTGAATCTGGCTTTCCACTTGGTACGGCTTATGATCATATCTGAATCTAGCCAGGATCACTTGGGGGCTTCCTGTTCAAACATAGGTCGTATTCGAACCAAAGAGAACATAGCTGTCGATACCCTCTTGATCGGCATACTGCCAAACCCACTTGGGGGCTTCCTGATCATATATGAATCATAGCTTAACCCTTTTGGGTCTGACATGGGTCGTATTCGAATCAGCGTCATTAAAAAACTCTTATGGTCACTTGGGGGCTTCCTATTCAAACATAGGTCGTATTCGAACCAAAGAGAACATAGCTGTCGATACCCACTTGATCGGCATCGCCAAAGCCCCTGGGGGCTATATGATCGTATCCGAATCTTAGCTTAACCCCTTTGGAACGGTTCACTGATCGTATTCGAATCATGTCGGTGTACTAGAGTAGGGGTACCCTAGTATCCCGAACTTGTGCACGGGCAGTTGCAGCCTCCCGCGGCAAGGCTTGCTAGGTGACCGCCAAGATCCTCCGTGGTTCCTTTGGAGCCATTCAAGAACAAAGTATTCAAGTCAAGGAAACAAGGCCCCGGCAAGAGGAGCTTGCCGGGAAGGCCACTCAAGGCACAAGACCCCGGCAAGAGGAGTTTGCCGGGAAGGCTAACCAAGGCATCTCAAGGAACTTGCCGCGACGCGCCACGCGTCCCGGCAAGGCCCAGCGAGCGACAAGCTTCCGGACGCGACAAGACAACGACCGCGGCAAGGCGTTTGCCGCGGCAAGCAACCACACTGTACCCGTGCTCCAGCTCACCCACCAAACGTGTCGCTCTGAGACCCTTCCAGGCGTACGTGGCGAGAGGCTGTGCAGCCAGGGGGTACACTGTGGCAAGCGGCACTGACAAGATCGCCATCGTGGCGAGCGGTGGCGTCCCTAACGGTCGTTTTTCTGCACTGTTTGGGCGACGTAGATAGGCATTTAATGCCCTTGTCCCCTGCCATCAGGGTTAGGTATGATACACTGTACAAGTAGCTGTACCAACCGCAACAACTTTACATTTTTACCCTTGCCTGCGTTGCCACCTGTCGGTGACCCCTTGAGCATATAAAAGGAGGCCCATGCGCAACGTAGAAAGGGGGGAGGACGAACAGAAGCACGCCCGGTCTCGTTAGCTGCTCGAGTGTACTGTAGCACTCAGCGCTCCTGAGCAAGAACACAATACAATCCACAAAGCAGCAGTAGGGTTTTACGCATCCGTGCGGCCCGAAGCTGGGTAAAACTGCTCGTGCGCCTCGCCTCGATCTGCTCTTCGTGCGGCCTCCGCCCCCCGCCGAACCGAAAAGGGGCTCCGTCCCCATAGGTGCTCGTGGAGGCAGTTTCCCCGACATCTTTGGCGCGCCAGGTAGGGGGCGTCGAGGTTGTGTGAACCTGATCCAGCGTTCACACGGGCTAGATCTTCATCATCGACATGCCGCCGAAGAAGAAGGCTTCGGAGGCGGCTGACCCGCCCGCGACGGACCCACCACCGCCGGAGCAAACGGCTAGTGGGGAAGACGCCGGCGGAAGAACGGGCATCGACGAGGGAGCCCACGGTGCCCCCAAGTCCAAGGACAAGGCCGTGCTGCCCGTCGGCGGCGTAGCCGGCTCCCACGACGAAAGGGCGTCCGTGGATGCACCACGCCCATCTCAGGAGGTGCGGGATCGGCAGCGTCATGGTACTCACGGTACCATACGCTTGCTGGACCCAAATCGAGCTGGCGGATCTCGGGATGCTCAAGGCCAACATGCTGGCGCGAGCGAGGCACGGTTGCCTGGACGGGATATTGCTCCTTCTAACGCAGTTAGAAGTCCGAGCATATCCCGCTCCTCGCACCGTTCGCCACCGCTACCCGCCACTCCAGTAGAAGCTTTGGCGCGAGCTCAACTGCTCCTAGACTTCCCTCCAACGCCGGACAAGATCGACGACTGGAGGGCCACCATTCAGAGCCTCATCGGCTTCGCCAACGGCGACACTCCGCGGCAACCAACTACATCGCAGCCGCGGCAAGTCAGCCAGGTGCGAGCCGATGGCGACAAGACTGGTGGGGGTGCAACCACCGTGCACTCTCCGCCCCGAAGGCCAAGATCGCCGACTCGCCGGGTCCACCGCGACAGCGACTCCACTGCGTCATCTGATCCGCGAGCTCGTCGCGACCAGCGCCAAGTTCTTCATGAACGACAGCAAGAAGACGCTCGTACCCGCATCGAGCGCCGAAGGGAAGCGCGGCGTCAATCAGACCGGCGCGCTGGGCCCACTGTCGACATGCATGCACCAGGGGAACCAGGCGACCTGCCCTACGCGGTAGGTTGCCCTGCGTTTACCCCTGAGCTGCGGCAAGTCCAGTGGCCCAGTACGAAGAACTTCAAGCCAGACGTACCAGAGAAGTACGACGGCAAGTTGCATACGTCGGAGTTCCTCAGCATCTACACCATCGCGGTGCAAGCTGCCGGGGGGCGAGACGACAAGATCCTTGCCAACTACTTCCTGCTGGTGCTCAAGCCCAACGTCAGGTCCTGGCTCATGCACTTGCCGGACAACTCCATATCTTCCTGGGCAGACCTGTGCCATCAGTTTGTCGGCGCCTTTACAGGCGGCCACAAACCTCATGGCTAGGAGAGTGATCTTCATCTGCTCGCCTAGAAGGAAGGAGAGCCTCTGCGCAAGTACATCCAGAGATTCAGCCAAGTACAATGCAACATCCTAGATGTCCACCCTGCCGCGGTCATCAGCGCGTTTCATCAGAACGTGCGTAACCGCAGGATGCGGGAGGAGATGGCGATGTGCAAGATCAGGGACATCAGTGAGCTATACGCCCTGGCCGACAAGTGTGCACGTGCTGAGGAAGGGAGGAGACTCCCCGGAGAGAATACAGCAGCAGAAGGATCTGACAGCGAGGATGCCGCCCCGGCAAGGAAGAGCCGGCGGCGGAACAACAGAAAGAAGAAAGGCAAAGAGGTGCTAGCTGTTGAGCAGTCCAGCAACAAAGGTGGCGCCAAGACAGCCAAGACTGGTAGCTCCGGCAAGGAGGTTGCCGCGTGCACCACTGCCAGGCTGTGGCGGCCGCCGACAAGCAGGACGACACCAACAAGCAGTACTGCAAGATCCACTGCACCAAGGGCCATGACCTCCAGAGCTGCAAGAAGGTCGAGCAACTTGTCGAGCTACAAAAGGCTGAGTACGAGCGACGTGACAAGGAGAAAGCCCAAGCAGGTGCTGGAGGATCTGGCACGAAGCGTCCCGCCCGGGGAGGACGCCGCGGCAAGGCCAAGCAGCGGCAAGGAGACAGACCTCCCCGCGGCCGCGACAAGGATGAAGATGACGACGACAACGAAGACATGGATGATGACGAGACCAGTGAGCAGGAGTTTCAGAAAGCCACAGAAGTCTTGTGCGTTGACGGCGGTGCTTCTCTGCATACTTCGCACCGCCAACTCAAGCAGTGGGTGCGGGAAGTCAATGCGCCAGAACCACCCATCGAATCACGCAAGCTTCTGAAATGGTCCAGCACGCCTATCGTCTTTGATATTGAGGACCACCCTGATCGCACAACTGCGGTCGGGTGCTTGCCAATGTTGGTTTCACCAACTATCCGCAACCTCAAGGTCACCAAGATGCTAGTTGACGGTGGGGCCGGCTTGAACCTGATCTCCTCCGCTGTGCTCCAGAAACTCCAAGTCCCCGACAGCGAGCTCGAAGAGACTGGCACATTCCAAGGAATCAACCCGGGAAGGAGCAAGCCGAAGGGGAAGATCACGCTGCCGGTGACATTTGGCAGCGAGTTGAACTTCAGGACTGAGAGGATCACTTTTGACGTTGCTGATTTTCAATTGCCTTACAATGGAATTCTCGGCCGTCCAGCGCTCGCCAAGTTCATGGCGGCCTCTCACTATGCATACAACATGCTCAAGATGCCAGGCCCGATAAGTGTCATCTCTGTCCCTGGCGACAAGAAAGATGCTCTTATCTGCGCCGACAAGATCTACCGGGAAGCAGCAGCCGCAACGGATCGCGAGACACTTGCCGCTGAAGCTCCCGGGGGGAAGAAGAAGACCAAGTCCGGCAAAAGCTATGATGCCCACTCCGGCAAGCGCACCTCTTCGGAGTGCTGCGCTACCGTCAAGGACGCACCATCGAGCTCCACCGGCAAGTGTAAGAAGACGATGGCAGCTCCGCCAGCGACCAAGAAGGTGTCCGCCAAGGAGGACGGCACCGGTGGTACCTTCACCATCAGTGCCACTCTCGACCCTAAATAGGAAAGCGCGCTCATTGCTTTCCTACGGGCGAACGTCGATGTGTTTGCGTGGCAACCATCTGACATCCCCGGTGTTCCCAGGAAAGTAATTGAGCACCACCTTGCCATCTGTCCTCATGCGCGGCCCGTCAAGCAGAAAGTCGGGAAGCAAGCAGTGGAGCGCCAAGAATTCATCGCAGAAGAGATCAAGAAGTTGGAAGCAGCAGGCCTTGTCAGAGGAGTGCTCCATCCTACGTGGTTGGCCAATCCTGTAGTCGTGCGCAAAGAAAACGGGAAATGGAGGCTTTGTATCGACTTTACTGATGTTAACAAAGCTTGTCCCAAAGATCCATTTCCCTTGCCGTGCATTGACCAGATTGTTGACTCCACGGCCGGATGTGATTTTCTTTCATTTCTTGGTGCATACTCAGGATACCATCAGATCTTCATGGCAGAAGATGATGAGGAGAAAACCGCATTCATCACTCCATGTGGCACGTACTGTTTCATACGGATGCCTTTTGGTTTGAAGAATGCTGGTTCAACATTTACAAGGGTAGTCCATACCGCTTTTGAGCCACACATTCCCAGAAATGTGGAAGCCTACATGGATGACATAGTGGTCAAGAGCAAGGACAAGTCAACTTTGGTTCAAGACTTAGAAGAGACTTTTGCAAATCTGCGCAAGATGAGCCTCAAGCTCAACCCCGAGAAGTGCGTGTTTGGAGTCCCTTCCGGCAAGCTCCTCGGGTTCTTCGTGTCTCAGCGGGGAATTGAGGCCAATCCCGACAAGATCAAGGCCATTGAGCAGATCGAAGCACCGAAGCGCGTCAAGGATGTACGAAAACTTGCCGGTTGCGTGGCAGCTCTCAGCAGGTTTATCTCTAAGTCAGCTGAGCGCGCCCTGCCGTTTTTCAAAATATTGAAAAAGGCAGGTCCAATGAAATGGACTCCGGAAGCGGAGGCTGCGCTGCAGGACTTGAAGAAATACCTGTCCTCCACTCCAATACTTGTCGCACCTAAGCCACAAGAGAAGTTGCTGATGTATCTGGCGGCAACCAATCAAGTGGTTAGTGCTGCGTTAGTAGCGGAGAGGGAGGCAGATGATGAGCTAGCAACCGCGGCAAGCACATCCAGCGACAAGCAGGGGGCTTCCCCGACAAGCTCTGGTCCCGACAAAGATGGATCTGCGCAGGTGTGCGAAGAGATACAGAAGAAGAGAATGTTGCAGCGCCCAGTGTACTTTGTCAGCTCCCTTCTGCAGGGGGCTAGGTCAAGGTACTCTGGTGTGCAGAAATTGCTTTTCGGCCTTCTCATGGCCTCGAGAAAGCTGCGCCATTACTTCCAGGTACATGAGATCACAGTTGTCACTCGCTTTCCGCTGAACAGGATACTGCAGAATCCAGAAGCGACAGGCAGGATTGTTGAGTGGGCACTGGAACTGTCAAGCTTTGGCCTCAAGTTTGAGAGCACCTCAACTATCCAAAGCAGAGCATTGGCAGAATTCATAGCGGAGTGGACGCCAACACCAGATGAAGAAATTTCGGAGACGAGCATCCCCGTCAAGGAAGCAAGCAAAGAGTGGCTGATGTACTTTGATGGTGCCTTCTCGCTGCAAGGCGCCGGTGCTGGCGTGCTGCTAATCGCACCCACCGGAGAGCACCTCAAGTACGTGGTCCAGATGCACTTTCCCAAGGAGCAAGCAACAAACAATATTGCAGAGTATGAAGGTTTGCTTGCCGGTCTCAGGATCGCGGCAGACCTTGGGATCAAGAAGCTCATTGTCAGGGGTGACTCGCAGCTTGTCGTCCGCCAAGTGAACAAGAGTTATCAGAGTCCGTTGATGGAAGCTTACGTTGATGAAGTGAGAAAGCTAGAAGAGCACTTTGTCGGCCTACAGATGGAACATGTTCCAAGAGCTCAGAACGACATCGCCGATGGCCTGTCAAAGTGTGCAGCACTTAAGTTACCTGTGGAACCAGGGATCTTTGTGCTCAAGCTGACTCAACCGTCTGTTACGCCATCAAATGGGCAGAGCAAGAAGAGAAAGTTGATTTCTGGTGACTATCTTCCGGTAGAGCTTCCCGAAGCCGCCGCCAAGAAGGTCCCCAAGATCAACGCCAAGAGTGCTGAGGAGCAGTCTGCTCCGGCAAACCCCAGGGTTTGTTCCGTCGAAGCAGATGCTCCCGACAAGTTTTGCTCCGGCAAGCTTGCCGGGGAACGTCAAGCTCCGACTGAGCCGCAGGTTCTCGTCGTAGAAGCGGATGTTCCCGCAGCAGCAGATGTGCCTTTAGTCCTTGTTGTCGAGCCACAAGCTCCAGCATGGGCACAGCAGATCGTCCGTTTCCTTCAGACAGGAGAACTTCTCGAAGAGCAAGAAGAAGCGGAAAGAGTAGCCCGGCAGTCAAGTATGTACCAGTTTGTCGACAGCACACTGTACAGAAGAAGACTCAACGGTGTGAAATTGAAGTGTATTCACCGGGAAGACGGACAAAAGCTGTTGGCAGAGATACATGGAGGCATATGTGGTCACCACATTGGCGCAAGAGCACTTGCCGGCAAAGCATTCCGGCAAGGTTTCTTCTGGCCGACAGCCCTCCAGGATGCAACTGCACAAGTAACCAAGTGTGAAGCGTGCCAGTTCCATTCCAAGCAGATACACCAGCCAGCTCAAGCTCTCCAGATGATCCCTTTATCCTGGCCATTTTCGGTCTGGGGGCTCGACATCCTCGACCCCTTCCCCCGAGCAGTCGGGGGCTTTAAGTACTTGTACGTTGCAATCGACAAGTTCACAAAATGGCCGGAAGTGGAAGCAGTGAGGAAGGTGACAGCACAGTCAGCAATCAAGTTCTTCAGGTCGATTGTTTGCCGCTTCGGGATCCCTAACAGGATCATCACCGACAACGGTACGCAATTCACGAGCCGCACCTTCATGCAGTACGTCCAAGATCTTGGCGCCAAGGTCTGCTTCGCTTCTGTTGCTCACCCTAGAAGCAACGGTCAAGCGGAGAGGGCAAATGCTGAAGTGCTGCGTGGGCTCAAGACCAGGACTTTCGACAGGCTGCACAAGTGCGGAAGAAACTGGATCGAGGAGCTATCGGTGGTTCTTTGGTCGATCAGGACGACGCCAAATCGAGCCACTGGCCAGACACCTTTCGCTCTAGTCTATGGAGCAGAGGCAGTTATCCCCACGGAACTCTTATACGGGTCACCTCGAGTGCTCGCTTATGATGAGCTTGAGCAAGAGCAGCTGCGAGAAGATGACGCGCTGCTCCTTGAGGAAGATCGTCTTCAGGCTGTTGTGCGAGCTGCTCGCTACCAGCAAGCTTTGCGCCGCTACCATAGCCGCAAAGTTAACGCCAGAAGTCTCGAGGAAGGCGACCTTGTTCTTCGGCGCGTTCAGTCCGCCAAGAATTCCAACAAGTTGACGCCGAAGTGGGAAGGCCCTTACCGGGTGAAACGAGTCACTAGGCCTGGCGCTGTCCGCCTTGAGACCGAAGATGGCATTCCAGTGAGCAACTCCTGGAACATTGAGCATCTTCGTAAGTTTTACCCGTAAGGCGCGGTTGCCGGACCCTGTTCCGGCAACCACCTTTTGTACAAGTCTTGCCGCTGTTGCATGTAATCCTTTGTACAAAGCCAGGCGCAGACCCTGTGCATAAATAAACCTCATGTGCTCCGCACACCTTGTCAATTTCATGCTTTTTATTTTTTGCATGAGTTATCTGACACTTTGTGCAGCACCAATCCCCGGTAAGCAATAACGAGCCATAAGGCTCCATATCTTTATTTTCTCTTCTTTCTTTTCTCAAGGAAAGGAAGGTTCCCCTCGCCCACAAGTTTGCCAGGGGGGAAGGAGGAGATAAGGGTGAGGACCAGGCGTCGTTCAAGCAAGTTACGCCTTGCCGGAGAAGCAAACAACAGAAAAGCTAAGTTGCTAAAGTTTGAGCAATCAGATTTATAAGTTTTTAAGTTATCTTCCTTGAACGACCATGCTTTGTATGGAAAACTTGTGCGCGGAGGAACCTGCTCATGGCTAGTTGCGCCCTCACTTTGTTTCGAGTTTGCTCAACAACTTAAGTGTGCTGCAACTAGAGTTGCGCCCTTACTTTGTTTCAAGTCCGCTCAACAACTTAAGTGAGCTGCGACTAGCTGCGACAAGGTTTCTTGTCGGTAACGGCACCGCCAGCAGGCTGCTGACGTCCCGCACTCAGCGCTCGTGGCAAGGGTGCCTGCGCCGGCAAGTTCCCTAAAAACGTAAGGCGAAAACATACAAAGGAAGGAGTCAAGTAAAGGAAATGACATTGCAAAGCTGACCCAAAATAAAGTTATGTATTACAAGATAGCTTGTCGCGGCTCTAATAAACTGTTTTCATAACCTGATCAACAGCGACAAGGAAAGAAGCAAACAGGCAGCCTAGTCTACACGGCCGCCCTCAACCCTCTTGATCCCGCTCACCCTGTCCACGATGGGTGCGACAAGGGTCTTGAGCTCCTCCAGATCGGCATCCGCCGGCAGGGACTTGAGGACGAAAAAGAAAAGAAGGACGGACCAGCATCTGGACCCCGGCAAGCCAGTGTTGCCGGGGGCTGCACCCGGCAAGCCAGTGTTGCCGGGGGCTGCAAGTACAAAGATTCACCCACGGCAAACCAGAGTTGCCGGGGGCTGCAATCTCAGATAAGTTTTTCATCCCTTGTCATGCATTCTCTTATGGACTGAGGTATGCGAAACCTCGTTTCTTCCTAAAAGCTACCGTGCTCCCCTAACTCTAGGCCCTAGGGCTCGTTCCTGGGGCCAGGTTTGGTCGTAGTCGCGGCAGCAAAGGAACGAAACGAGGAGCCCGAACCCGCCTCATCCCTGCCTCCACCGAAAGCGTGAGAAAGGTCAAGCGACGTGGGAAGACGGCAGGGCCTGCTGCCGGAAAAAAAGTGTCTATCTTAAAGATATCAAGGATTTGTTCCTTGACGTGGGTTCCACCCGCGAGACAAGTGACCCGGCAGGCATCCCCTTTTCACTAAAAAGCATTCCACTCAGGTACAATTCATAGAGAATGAAAAACATGAACGATGGGATTACAAGTTTTAAATGCAGCTAAGGCCCGAGGGCTTACAAATTAAAAAGAGATAAGGTGCCCGTAATCCCTTTCTTGTCCCTCTCTTCAGGAGGCAGGACAAGGAGGCGAAAAGGGGCAAAAGGGGCGCCTAGGCGAGCTACAGGTGGCAGAAGACACCAAGTGAACATCTCGGTGGTCGTCCAAAGGCTGGATGGTGATGGCGGCGCCGGAAGCAGGGCTCGAAGACGAGGCGGCAGGACGTCAGCACGCTGTCGAGGGCGTCACGCCCACGTACTCCGAGTTGACGGCCTTGCCGCCCGCCCTCTTCCTCTTCCGCAGCCTCCCAACGCCAGCCGCCCAAGGAGACGACCCCGAGAAGTTCGAGGAGCCGGTGACGCGGATGATGGGGTCGCCAGTGCCGCACGGAGCGGCGCCCGACACCTAGTCGGACCCGTCATCCTGCCGCCCGCTACCCTCCTCGTCGCTGCCGCTGTCCTCCTCGTCACTCCCGCTCGAGGAGGAGTCTTCGCTATCGGAGGAACTCTCCACGCAGCACCTTGCCCGAGTCCCGAAGCACCCGAAGACCTTGACGGAGAGGAGACCGCCCCCCATCAGCTTAAAATGGAGGGTGAGCCCCTCCGTCAGGCGGTGGATACGGGCAAACGTCTTCCACCCTCGACCAAGATACATCACATTAGGGGCTGGGAAGTCAACGCGGACTCGCGTACCGCTGATTCCGCAGCCCCTCATGTGCAGCCTCAGTGTCTCGGGCGGGTCCAACTCCATCTCGCTCGCAAATGGAGTCGGGAGACGAAGGCGACGACGAGGCGGCCGACGCAGTCTGACAAAGAACTCGCAAGGGTCGTCCCCAATATGGGCCGCCATGGGAAGAGGAACCGCTGGCGGAGGCGAGGCCGGCGCGCCGCCCCGTCCACCTCTTCCCCGAGCACCTCGGCCTCGCCCTCGACCTCGCCCACGGCCTCGCCCCCTTCCTCTTCCCCTTACGGCTGGCTCTGCCACCACGGGTGCGGGAGGAGGAAGGACGCGTTGTCTAGCGGCGACCCTCGCCGCCACCGTTGAAGGACCAGGGTTCCCTTTCTCCATGGAGAATGAGAGAGAGGGGAGCAGAAGCTGAAGGAAAGAGGATATGAAGGAATGCTGGCCTCCGTTGCCCCCCCCCCCCCCGCTCCTTATGAAGGAACAGGGTGGGGGCTCGGCCGCCCCGCTCAGCTAATCAAGACACAGAAGGGGCAGGGAACTGGGACCGGCCCGCTGCCTCGACCCACGACGGCCCGGTTCCCTGCCTCCACCGTTCGCCACCCCAAGCGCATGGAAGCCGCGTGGCGGGCGTGCAGAACCGAGGCGACGGATGAGGCGTCCACTCCCCACGATGGGCGGACGTTTCGCCCTCCTGAATAAAGAAACCACCCACGATCTCTCCCATGATGCCGCAATTGACGCGTGCCGTTCGGGGAGGGCGCGGTGGATGCGGAGTCAGGTACGGCGTGACCCAGGCCGCGCGTGCCCGTGCCCTGTTTTGGGCCTGGCCCAACAGCACTCGGCACCGTGTATGGCCCAGGCCCGGGGGCTCCTGTCGGTGTACTAGAGTAGGGGTACCCTAGTATCCCGAACTTGTGCACGAGCAGTTGCAGCCTCCCGCGGCAAGGCTTGCCAGGTGACCACCAAGATCCTCCGTGGTTTCTTTGGAGCCATTCAAGAACAAAGTATTCAAGTCAAGGAAACAAGGCCCCGGCAAGAGGAGCTTGCCGGGAAGGCCACTCAAGGCACAAGACCCCGGCAAGAGGAGTTTGCCGGGAAGGCTAACCAAGGCATCTCAAGGAACTTGCCGCGACGCGCCACGCGTCCTGGCAAGGCCCGGCGAGCGACAAGCTTCCGGACGCGACAAGACAACGACCGCGGCAAGGCGTTTGCCGCGGCAAGCAACCATGCTGTACCCGCGCTCCAGCTCACCCACCAAACGTGTCGCTCTGAGACCCTTCCAGGCGTACGTGGCGAGAGGCTGTGCAGCCAGGGGTACACTGTGGCAAGCGGCGCTGACAAGATCGCCATCGTGGCGAGCGGTGGCGTCCCTAACGGTCGTTTTTCTGCACTGTTTGGGCGACGTAGATAGGCATTTAATGCCCTTGTCCCCTGCCGCCAGGGTTAGGTATGATACACTGTACAAGTAGTTGTACCAACCGCAACAACTTTACATTTTTACCCTTGCCTGCGTTGCCACCTGTCGGTGACCCCTTGAACATATAAAAGGCGGCCCATGCGCAACGTAGAAAGGGGGGAGGATGAACAGAAGCACGCTCGGTCTCGTTAGCTGCTCGAGTGTACTGTAGCACTCAGCGCTCCCGAGCAAGAACACAATACAATCCACAAAGCAGCAGTAGGGTTTTACGCATCCGTGCGGCCGGAAGCTGGGTAAAACTGCTCGTGCGCCTCGCCTCGATCTGCTCTTCGTGCGGCCTCCGCCCCCCGCTGAACCGAAAAGGGGCTCCGTCCCCATAGGTGCTCGTGGAGGCAGTTTCCCCGACAAATCAGAAGCCTTTGAATTTTGTTTATTTCTCATGATATTTGGTAAGTATAATTATTTGACTGCTTTTGAGATCCTCTTGAAAGCACTATGGGGAGGTTTTTGTTCTGCCGATTTAATATTGATCAAATGAAGTAGTTAGCACATAGCAAGCATCATATGTGCCAAGTTTCAGGAGTTAAAGCTTACCCTCATTGTTTGGGTCACATAAGCCGGCGAGATCACCTAAAGGATCACAGGTATGTTGTTATGATTATGTCTAACAGGTGTAATTGCAAGCCGGCCTTTATATGATTTTTTGGTTCGCACTCCGGGTTATCAATATCTTATGTAACCCCCGATGCGATACGCCACCAAGGGACTTGCCTTTGTTCTATATGTAGGACAATGCAAGCAATTTCTTTTAATATAAAGCAAGCATAAGACCAGTATAAGCCGAAGGCGTATAGCGATGGCGGCTTACGAAATTGTTGAGCATCACACAACATGTGTGAAGGCGTGACAAATTAAGTGTTTTATCTACCCTATTACAAGACTCCCCGAGTCTGGATCATGAAGCATTGTTTTTCCGCAAAGCATAAACATACGACACCCGATGGTTCACTCGTCTGGTTGACCTGAGGCTTCCGGGTTATCCTTCTCCGCTCCTCCGTCGGCTGCCCTGTCCTGGAAGGTTGATGACGATCAGTCAATGCCACTCAAAGCTTCAAATTCAGCTTCATCGTCAATTAAACCGGCTGGATCGACTTCAGGGGCAAAGGTATGCTTACGAATTGGAGGGATCAGGCTGACTGCATCATAGTGTGGCGTTGGGAGTCTCCGATTCTCGCTGTCATAACCCGGCTGATACTTGGTAAGGTCAGTGTCATTCCCAATAAGAGTAGCCACAGGGCGTATCTCCATCACACAGGCGGTGAAATCCTTCTCATCAAACAAGGTACCATCCTGCTTCAAGCTTGGATATCCAAGGGCAATGTCGGCCGGGTCTAGCTCCGGTAGCCACGCCTTGGCTCGGCTCAATGCGGCTATAGCTCCGGCTCTTGTAGATGCCCGCCTTAGCTCTTGGACCCGCTGAGGTAGCACAGCGAGCCGTTTTAGCATGTCAGCCAGGAGATGGGGAACGTCATTTGACAAAGCCACAACGGCCAAAGCACGTTGTGACCCGGTGTAAAGTTGCTCCACCAGAGTATAAACCGCCTTTAGCTTGATCAACATGCTGTGGTTAAGGTTTGTGCTCCTGGGGCCTGCGTTAACAAACACCAGGTGAGCCGGAGGTAACAATTGAAATAGTCATCGACGGAAGGTTTGCAATATTTAATGTTTGCACAAGTAGCTTACCGAAGATTGCTGAGACCATTTGAGATATTTGGCGCTTTAAGCCGGATAGCTCTGTTGTTGCTTCTGCAAGCGACGCCTCTGCTTTCTCGGCCCGGGTCACCAGGGAGACCTTTTCATCAGCCCATACTTTTTTATCAGCCTCAAAGCCTTTCTTCAATTTCTCTTGTTCAGATACACTGAACTCAAACTTGGATTTGGCCTTCTGGATTTCAATCTCTTGAGCTTTCAGGCGATTCTTTAGGTCAGCAATCTCCAACTCAAATTGACTTATGGTGGCCTGCATCAATGACGGGTTATAGTCAGAACTATTATAAGATAACATTAAGTCCCAAGCACTTTGCAAGCAAAGATACTTGACACTTGGGGGCTAATGTATGCAGAAGAACTCTAACTTACGGGGGCGGTTCATGGAAGTTAAGTCCCAAGCACTTTGCAAGCAAAGATACTTGGCACTTGGGAGCTAATGCGTATTGCCAATTCAAAGTATTATGCAACACCATTTTAAATATCTTGTTCTAAAGCCGGCCCTCGAGAAAGCCGGGCGTTTGACAAGCAGTGCTAAGCAGATTCTAAGTCTACAACATATTTTCTTATAAGCAATAGACTTGGGGGCTAGAACAGTCAATATGGATAAGGAAAAGTAACATAAATTATACCTCAGATTTTTGATGGATTTGTTTCACCATGTCAATCTCCAGGTCACGACTGCTGTGCACTTGGCTTATGTAGCCAGAGACAATCTCTCCAATGCTCAGATGAGTATAATCAGTAATGTCCAGCTTGGCCTTTCGGCGCTCCAAAAGTTCCTCCTTGGCAAAGCACTTGGCAAGAATAGTGGGTTGTCCCGGTTCAACAAACTGAGTCTTAAGAATCTCAACTTACGGATCAACTGTCTTGGCTGGGCTAGGAGCTTCCGGGTTATCAGAGCTGTTGAGAGCTTGTTCAGCAGGTGGGTCAGAGGTAGGTACTGGAATGTCATGAGATGGTTCAGGCGGCGGCTCGTGAGCAGAGATTTCAGGGGCATCCGTTCCAAGCTCCGGTTCAGTTACAACCGGCTCGTTGGACGGCTTATTTTTCTTTGCCCTCTTACTGGGCTTCACTTGCACATTGTGGACAAGTCAGAAGGGTTAATACCAAAGCATGAGTAAGATAATCATAAGGTAAACAAGTTGACATTACCCTGGGGCAGTTTTGAAAGCCGGCATGTTGGACTGCATAGACTCACCGGAGGAAGGTGAGGTTTCCTGGTAGTTTGAGTCAGATGAATTGAGAGGTTGACGAATTAAACCTGCCAAAGGTAAAACAGAACGTAAATCGGAGATAACCTCAGTCCGGTGCTTCCTAGTTACGTCAGGCAAGCCGGAGGAGAGTTCTGCATTCTTGCTGGTCCAGGTCTGCCTCCGGCTTTCATGAGTCTGTCGCTTCAAAAGAAATTGAGGATCTTGGTAAGCTAAAGGATGTGAAAATCTTACTTTTCGGGTTACTCTTCGGATTTTCAGCCTCGGCAAAGGCTCTGAGTCGGAGGAGATTATAGTTACCTCTTCCTCAACCGCTTGGCTGTTTCCTGTGTCCTCCTGAAAGGCATTAAAGGTCAGTAAGGTAATGGTAAAAGAGGCAGGGGAGTTAAGGATTACCTCTTCTTCATCATCATCAGTGTCATCCAACTTGAATAAATCAGAAGTGCTTGGTTTCTTCTTCCTCTGGGTCCCTGTTTTGGCGGCTTTTCTTTCAGCTCTCTTGGTTGCTCTGGCCTGTTTGGCAGCTTCATTGTCATATTGGACCTGTTGGAAATATGCCCTAGAGGCAATAATAAAGAGGTTATTATTATATTTCCTTGTTCATGATAATCGTTTATTATCCATGCTAGAATTGTATTGATAGGAAACTCAGATACATGTGTGGATACATAGACAACACCATGTCCCTAGTAAGCCTCTAGTTGACTAGCTCGTTAATCAATAGATGGTTACGGTTTCCTGACCATGGACATTGGATGTCATTGATAACGGGATCACATCATTAGAAGAATGATGTGATGGACAAGACCCAATCCTAAGCCTAGCACAAAGATCGTGTAGTTCGTATGCTAAAGCTTTTCTAATGTCAAGTATCATTTCCTTAGACCATGAGATTGTGCAACTCCCGGATACCGTAGGAATACTTTGGGTGTGCCAAACGTCACAACGTAACTGGGTGGCTATAAAGGTGCACTACGGGTATCTCCGAAAGTGTCTGTTGGGTTGGCACGAATCGAGACTGGGATTTGTCACTCCGTGTGACGGAGAGGTATCTCTGGGCCCACTCGGTAGGACATCATCATAATGTGCACAATGTGATCAAGGAGTTGATCACGGGATGATGTGTTACGGAACGAGTAAAGAGACTTGCCGGTAACGAGATTGGACAAGGTGTCAAGATACCGACGATCGAATCTCGGGCAAGTACTATACCGCTAGACAAAGGGAATTGTATACGGGATTGATCGAATCCTCGACATCGTGGTTCATCCGATGAGAACATCATGGAACATGTGGGAGCCAACATGGGTATCCAGATCCCGCTGTTGGTTATTGGCCGGAGAGTTGTCTCGGTCATGTCTGCATGGTTCCCGAACCCGTAGGGTCTACACACTTAAGGTTCGATGACGCTAGGGTTATAAAGGAAGTTTGTATGTGGTTACCGAATGTTGTTCGGAGTCCCGGATGAGATCTCGGATGTCACGAGGAGTTCCGGAATGGTCCGGAGGTAAAGATTTATATATGGGAAGTCTTATTTTGGTCGCCAGAAAAGTTTTGCACTTTATCGGTATTGTACCGGGAGTGCCGAAAGGGGTCCGGGGGTCCACCGGGGGGTCCACCTGCCCCGGGGGGGCCACATGGGCTGTAGGGGGTGCGCCTTGGCCTATATGGGCCAAGGGCACCAGCCCCAAGAGGCCCATGCGCCAAGATATAAGAAAAAGGGGAGAGTCCTCAAAGGGGAAGGCACCTCCGAGGTGCCTTGGGGAGGATGGACTCCTCCCCTCCCTTGGCCGCACCCCTTCCTTGGAGGAAGGGGCAAGGCTGCGCCTCCCCCCTCTCCCTTGCCCCTATATATAGTGGAGGGGAGGGAGGGCAGCCACACCTGAAGCCCTGGCGCCTCCCTCCCTCCCATGACACCTCCTCCTCTCCCGCAGGTGCTTGGCGAAACCCTGCAGGATTGCCACGCTCCTCCACCACCACCACGCCGTTGTGCTGCTGCTGGATGGAGTCTTCCTCAACCTCTCCCTCTCTCCTTGCTGGATCAAGGCATGGGAGACGTCACCGGGCTGTACGTGTGTTGAACGCGGAGGTGCCGTCCGTTCGGCACTTGGTAATCGGTGATTTGGATCACGACGAGTACGACTCCATCAACCCCGTTCACTTGAACGCTTCCGCTTAGCGATCTACAAGGGTATGTAGATGCACTCTTCTTCCCCTCGTTGCTGGTTTCTCCATAGATAGATCTTGGTGACACGTAGGAAAATTTTGAATTTTTGCTACGTTCCCCAACAGTGGCATCATGAGCTAGGTCTATTGCGTAGATTCTTTGCACGAGTAGAACACAAAGTAGTTGTGGGTGTTGATTTTGTTCAATATGCTTACCGTTACTAGTCAATCTTGATTCGGCGGCATTGTGGGATGAAGCGGCCTGGACCGACCTTACACGTACACTTACGTGAGACAGGTTCCACCGACTGACATGCACTAGTTGCATAAGGTGGCTAGCGGGTGCCAGTCTCTCCCACTTTAGTCGGATCGGATTCGATGAAAAGGGTCCTTATGAAGGGTAAATAGCAATTGACATATCACGTTGTGGTTTTGCGTAGGTAAGAAACGTTCTTGCTAGAAACCCATAGCAGCCACGTAAAACATGCAAACAACAATTAGAGGACGTCTAACTTGTTTTTGCAGGGTATGCCATGTGATGTGATATGGCCAAAGGATGTGATGTATGATATATGTGATGTATGAGATGATCATGTTCTTGTAATAGGAATCACGACTTGCATGTCGATGAGTATGACAACCGGCAGGAGCCATAGGAGTTGTCTTAATTTATCTATGACCTGCGTGTCAACTTAAATCGTCATGTAATTACTTTACTTCATTGCTAAAGCGTTAGCCATAGTAGTAGAAGTAATAGTTGACGTGACAACTTCATGAAGACACGATGATGGAGATCATGGTGTGATGCCGGTGACGACGATGATCATGGAGCCCCGAAGATGGAGATCAAAAGGAGCAAAGTGATGATGGCCATATCATGTCACTATTTGATTGCATGTGATGTTCATCATGTTTATACATCTTATTTGCTTAGAACGACGGTAGTAAATAAGATGATCCCTCATTAAAATTTCAAGAAAGTGTTCCCCCTAACTGTGCACCGTTGCGAAAGTTCATCGTTTCGAAGCACCACGTGATGATCGGGTGTGATAGATTCTTACGTTCACATACAATGGGTGTAAGCCGGATTTACACACGCGAAACACTTAGGTTGACTTGACGAGCCTAGCATGTACAGACATGGCCTCGGAACACAAGAGACCGAAAGGTCGAGCATGAGTCGTATGGTAGATACGATCAACATGAAGATGTTCACCGATGATGACTAGTCCGTCTCACGTGATGATCGGACACGGCCTAGTTGACTCGGATCATGTAATCACTTAGATGACTAGAGGGATGTCTATCTGAGTGGGAGTTCATAAGATGAACTTAATTATCCTGAACATAGTCAAAAGATCTCTGCAAATTATGTCGTAAGCTCGCGCTTTAGTTCTACTGTTTTAGATATGTTCCTAGAGAAAATATAGTTGAAAGTTGATAGTAGCAATTATGCGGACAGTACAAGGCTTATGTCCTTAATGCACTGCTCGGTGTGCTGGACCTCGAACGTGGTCTGTGGATGTTGCAAACATCTGACATACACGTTTTGATGACTACATGATAGTTCGGTAATGATAAATGGTTTAGAATTGAGGAACCGAAGACATTTTTGAAATGTCGCGGAACATATGAGATGTTTCGAGGGCTGAAATTGGGATTTCAGGCTCGTGCCCACGTCAAGAGGTATAAGACCTCCGACGATTTTCTTGGCCTGCAAGCTAAGGGAGAAAAGCTGAATTGTTGAGCTTGTGCTCAGATTGTCTGAGTACAACAATCACTTGAATCGAGTGGGAGTTGATCTTCCAGATAAGATAGTGATGTTTCTCCAAAGTCATTGCCACCAAGCTGCTAGAGCTTCGTGATGAACTATAACATATCAGGGATAGATATGATGATCCTTGAAATATTCGCGATGTTTGACACCGCGAAAGTAGAAATCAAGAAGGAGCATCAATTGTTGATGGTTAGTGAAACCACTAGTTTCAAGAAGGGCAAGGGCAAGAAGGGATAGTTCATGAAACGGCAAATCAGCTGCTGCTCTAGTGGAGAAACCCAAGGTTGAACCCAAACCCGAGACTAAGTGCTTCTGTAATAAGGGGAACAGCCACTAGAGCAGAATTACCCTAGATACTTGGTAGATGAGAAGGCTGTCGATAGAAGCATATTGGATATACATTATGTGAATGTGTACTTTACTAGTACTCCTAGTAGCATCAGGGTATTAGATACCGGTTCGGTTGCTAAGTGTTAGTAACTCGAAATAAAGCTATGGAATAAACGGAGACTAGCTAAAGGTGAGCTGACGAGATGTGTTGGAAGTGTTTCCAAGGTTGATGTGATCAAGCATCGCACGCTCCCTCTACCATCGAGATTGGTGTTAAACCTAAATAATTGTTATTTGGTGTTTGCGTTGAGCATAGACATGATTGGATTATGTCTATCACAATACGGTTATTCATTTAAGGAGAATAATGGTTACTCTATTTATTTGAATAATACCTTCAATGGTCTTGCACCTAAAATGAATGGTTTATTGAATCTCGATCATAGTGATACACATGTTCATGCCAAAAGATATAAGATAGTAATGATAGTACCACCTACTTGTGGCACTGCCATGTAAGTCATATTGGTATAAAACGCATGAAGAAGCTCCATGTTGATGGATCTTTGGACTCACTCATTTTTGAAAAGGATTGAGACATGTGAACCATGTCTATTGGTATATACGCATGAAGAAACTCCATGCAGATGGACCGTTTGGACTCACTTGATTTTGAATCGCTTGAGTCATGCAGATCATACCACATGGGCAAGATGACTGAAAGCTTCGGTTTCAGTAAAATGGAACAAGAAAGCAACTTGTTGGAAGTAACACATTTTGATGTGTGCAGTCCAATGAGTGTTGAGGCACGCAGTGGATATCGTTATGCTCTTACTTCACAGATGATTTGAGTAGATACTAAGCATATTTACTTGATGAAACACAAGTCTGAATTATTGAATGGTTCAAGTAATTTCAGAATGAAGTTGAATATCGTCGTGACAAGAGGATAAGATATCTATGATATGATCATAGAGATGAATATCTGAGTTGCGAGTTTGGTACACAATTGAGACATTGTGGAAATTGTTTCACGACTAGTACCGCCTGGAACACCATAGTGTGATAGTGTGTCCGAACATCATAACTGCACCCTATTGGATATGATGCATACCATGATGTCTCTTATCGAATTACCACTATCGTTCATGGGTTAGGCATTAGAGACAACCGCACTCACTTTAAATAGGGCACCACGTAATTCCGATGAGATGACACCGTATGAACTATGGTTTAGAGAAACCTAAGCTGTCATTTCTTAAAAGTTTGGGGCTGCGACGCTTATATGAAAAGTTTCAGGCTGATAAGCTCGAACCCAAAGCGGATAACTGCATCTTCATAGGACACCCAAAACAATTGGGTATACCTCCTGTCTCAGATCCGAAAGCAATAGGGATTGTTTCTCAAATCAGGTCCTTTCTCGAGGAAAAGTTTCTCTCGAAAGAATTGAGTGGGAGGATGGTGGAGACTTGATGAGGTTATTGAACCGTCACTTCAACTAGTGTGTAGCAGGGCACAGGAGTTGTTCCTATGGCACCTACACCAATTGAAGTGGAAGCTTATGATAGTGATCATGAGACTTCGGATCAAGTCACTCCCAAACCTCGTAGGATGACAAGGATGCGTACTACTTCAGAGTGGTACGTAATCCTGTCTTGGAAGTCATGTTGCTAGACAACAATGAACCTACGAGCTATGGAGAAGCGATGGTGGGCCCGGATTCCGATGAATGGCTCGAGGCTATAAAATCCGAGAGAGGATCCATGTATGAAAACAAAGTGTAGACTTTGGCAGAACGGCTCGACGGTCGTGAGGCTGTTGAGTACAGATGGATTTTAAAAGGAAGACGGACAATGATGATAAATGTCACCATTGAGAAAGCTCGACTTCTCATTAAGATGTTTCCCGACAAGTTCAAGGAGTTGACTACGATGAGACTTTCTCACTCGTAGCGATGCTAAGAGTCTGTTGGAATTAGCAGGTACTGCATTATTTATGAAATCTTGCAGATAGGATGTCAAAATATTGTTTCCTTGTTCTTGAGGAAAGGTTGTATGTGATACAACCAGAAGTTTTTGTCAATCCTGAAAGATGCTAACAAGTATGCAAAGCCCCAGCAATCCTTCTAAGGACTGGAGTAAGCATCTCGGAGTTGGAATGTACACTTTGATGAGATGATCAAATATTTTGGGTTTATACAAAGTTTATGGGAAACTTGTATTTCCAAAGAAGTGAGTGGGAGCACTATAGAATTTCTGATGAGTATATGTTGTTGACATATTGTTGATCAGAAATGATGTAGAATTTCTGGAAAGCATATAGGGTTATTTGAAAAGTGTTTTTCAATGGAAAACCTGGATTAAGCTACTTGAACATTGAGCATCAAGATCTATAAGGATAGATCAAAATCGCTTGATAGTACTTTCAAACGAACGCATACCATGACAAGATTTTGAAGGAGTTCAAAATAGATCAGCAAAGAAGGAGTTCTCGGCTGTGTTACAAGGTGTGAGTATTGAGCAAGACTCAAGACATTACCATGGCAGAATAGAGAGAAAGGACGAAGGTCGTCCCCTATGCTTTAGTCGTAGGCTCTAAAGTATGCTATGTTGTGTACCGCACCTGAAGTGTGCCAAACCATGAGTCAGTCAAGGGGTACAAGTGTGATCTAGAAATGGATCACAGGACAACGGTCAAGGTTATCCTTAGTAACTAGTGGACTAAGGAATTTTCTCGATTATGGAGGTGGAAAAGGAGTTCGTCGTAAAGGGTTACGCCGATGCAAACTTTGACACTAATCCAGATTATTCTGAGTAGTAAATTGGATTTGTATAGTAGAACAGTTATTTGGACTAGCTCCAAATAGAGCGTGGTAACTGCATCTAGGAGATGACATAGATATTTGTAAAGCATACACGGATCTGAAAGGTTCAGACCCGTTGACTATAACATCTCTCACAAGCATAACATGATCAAACCCAGAACTCTGTGAGTGTTAATCACATGGCGATGTGAACTAGATTATTGACTCTAGTGCAAGTGGGAGACTGTTGGAAATATGCCCTAGAGGCAATAATAAATAGGTTATTATTATATTTCCTTGTTCATGATAATCGTTTATTATCCATGCTAGAATTGTATTGATAGGAAACTCAGATACATGTGTGGATACATATACAACACCATGTCCCTAGTAAGCCTCTAGTTGACTAGCTCGTTAATCAATAGATGGTTACGGTTTCCTGACCATGGACATTGGATGTCATTGATAACGGGATCACATCATTAGAAGAATGATGTGATGGACAAGACCCAATCCTAAGCCTAGCACAAAGATCGTGTAGTTCGTATGCTAAAGCTTTTCTAATGTCAAGTATCATTTCCTTAGACCATGAGATTGTGCAACTCCCGGATACCGTAGGAATACTTTGGGTGTGCCAAATGTCACAACATAACTGGGTGGCTATAAAGGTGCACTACGGGTATCTCCGAAAGTGTCTGTTGGGTTGGCACGAATCGAGACTGGGATTTGTCACTCCGTGTGACGGAGAGGTATCTCTGGGCCCACTCGGTAGGACATCATCATAATGTGCACAATGTGATCAAGGAGTTGATCACGGGATGATGTGTTACGGAACGAGTAAAGAGACTTGCCGGTAACGAGATTGGACAAGGTGTCGAGATACCGACAATCGAATCTCGGGCAAGTACTATACCGCTAGACAAAGGGAATTGTATACGGGATTGATCGAATCCTCGACATCGTGGTTCATCCGATGAGATCATCGTGGAACATGTGGGAGCCAACATGGGTATCCAGATCCCTCTGTTGGTTATTGGCCGGAGAGTTGTCTCGGTCATGTCTGCATGGTTCCCGAACCCGTAGGGTCTACACACTTAAGGTTCGATGACGCTAGGGTTATAAAGGAAGTTTGTATGTGGTTATCGAATGTTGTTCGGAGTCCCGGATGAGATCCTGGACGTCACGAGGAGTTCCGGAATGGTCCGGAGGTAAAGATTTATATATGGGAAGTCTTATTTTGGTCGCCAGAAAAGTTTCGCACTTTATCGGTATTGTACCGGGAGTGCCGAAAGGGGTCCGGGGGTCCACCGGGGGGTCCACCTGCCCCGGGGGGTCCACCTGCCCCGGGGGGGCACATGGGCTGTAGGGGGTGCGACTTGGCCTATATGGGCCAAGGGCACCAGCCCCAAGAGGCCCATGCGCCAAGATATAAGAAAAAGGGGAGAGTCCTCAAAGGGGAAGGCACCTCCGAGGTGCCTTGGGGAGGATGGACTCCTCCCCTCCCTTGGCCGCACCCCTTCCTTGGAGGAAGGGGCAAGGCTGCGCCTCCCCCCTCTCCCTTGCCCCTATATATAGTGGAGGGGAGGGAGGGCAGCCACACCTGAAGCCCTGGCGCCTCCCTCCCTCCCGTGACACCTCCTCCTCTCCCGCAGGTGCTTGGCGAAACCCTGCAGGATTGCCACGCTCCTCCACCACCACCACGTCGTTGTGCTGCTGCTGGATGGAGTCTTCCTCAACCTCTCCCTCTCTCCTTGCTGGATCAAGGCATGGGAGACGTCACCGGGCTGTACGTGTGTTGAACGCGGAGGTGCCGTCCGTTCGGCACTTGGTAATCGGTGATTTGGATCACGACGAGTACGACTCCATCAACCCCGTTCACTTGAACGCTTCCACTTAGCGATCTACAAGGGTGTGTAGATGCACTCTTCTTCCCCTCGTTGCTGGTTTCTCCATAGATAGATCTTGGTGACACGTAGGAAAATTTTGAATTTCTGCTACGTTCCCCAACAGGACCTTCCAGAAATTGTCATTTGCCTGTGAATAATGATAAACGGCTATGAATAAAAGTAAGGCATAACACAATAAGGGTATAATTGTTCAGATGGATGACTTACTGCAGGAGCCGGGTTATGCTTGCAGAAGGGAAGTAAGCCGAAGGCATTACTGACCACTGAGCCCTCTTTCAACAAAGATTGGGTCATAGCTTCAACCATGTCATCTGGAAAGTCGTCAGGACTATGATGTAGTGGGTCATCCTTCTCGCCTGAGTAAGTACACATTAAGCCGGGGCGGCGGCTTAACGGAATCACCCGCCAGGAGATCCAGACTCGGACCAAATCAATGCCATCTAAGCCATTCCCCAAGAGAGCTTTGATTTTCTTGATGGTGGGAGCGAGTGGAAGACGTTGAACAACAGTTAATTTGTCCGACAGCGGGTAGTTAGATTCAAGGCGCAGAGCGCGGAAGCCGGGCAGCGGGTTCTCATCAGCCGGAGAAGTGTCCTGGCAATAGAACCACATCTGGTTCCAATCCTTTGGGTGGCTTGGCAGTTCAGCGTAAGGGAAAAGGCAGTCTCTCTGCCGTTGAATTGAGATGCCGCCAAGTTCCAGACTGGGCCCGTTGGCACGTTCATTCTGCCGGTTTAAGTAAAAAAACTCTCTGAACAAAAGTAAGTTGGGCTCTTCTCCAAGGTACACCTCGCAGAAGACTTGGAAGTTGCAAATATTTGACACGGAATTGGGCCCGATGTCTTGAGGTCTGAGGTCAAAAAATTGCAAGACGTCCCTGAAGAATTTTGAACCGGGTGGAGCAAAGCCCCGGCTCATATGATCAGTGAAAACGATCGCCTCCCCCTCTTTGGGTTGAGGTTTCTCCTCTGATGGGTTAGGAGCATGATAAGACATGACCTCCTTCTTGGGCAGATGCCCAGTCTTCACGAACTCAGACAATGTGCTTTCAGTAACAGTGGACCTGACCCAGTTACAGGTCATAGGAGCTTTGGGAGCCTTGGGTGCCATTAGGCAAGTGGAAGCCTATCACAAAATAAGAATTTCCGGTTCAACTTTAACCCGGAAGAGAACATTTTTAAAGTCTATTCAAGATGGCGGCTTAAGAAGGGGCCTAATGACATATGGCTAATTGTGTTTTGACATTTAAGCCGCTATGGGTATCAGAAGCAGTTAAGTTATCTTAAATCGCTAGGAACAAGCAAAGCTGACGATCAGTGTTGTCTTCTTAAACCGGCTACATGGACTACTGTGGTTAAACAGATCTAACAGATGCAGTTTTTCGGCTAAGTATGGAACAAACAGATTTCACAAGTTGCAGTTATTATTTTGGATCAAATGGTTGTTCTGAAAAGAAGATTTCTAGACCCAAAACTAGTGCAGATAAGTTCATACGCTCGAAGGAAGCCTCCGAACAAAGGAAAGGGGATCTGTTTGCATTTAAAATGGGTGCGAAACAGCCACTGCAGCAGTTCTATACTATCTGACGATCAGGAAAGGGCGTCGGGGGTGAAATCTATCAAGGGTTTGTAACGGGCGCCGACGAACACCGACGAACTCGAGAAGCTGTAATGCAGATCTAAGGAAGGAAAGGAAAGGGACTTACAGATGCAGAGCTGCTGCGGAGGTTCGTCGCGTTTCTCTGGTCAAGTCAGGTCGATGCAGCGGCCTGAGTTGGAGAAGACGAGGAGATCTGCGACGGCGGCGGCGGAGCTCGAGCGGCAGCGAAACAGCGAGAGGAGGAAGACGACCGAAGGAGGAGAATGAAAAAGACCTAGGTCGTGCCTATTTATAAGGAAAGGCTGACTGAGATGGCGCGAGAAATGAGGAGACTGGACATCATTATCCAGCGACTCCGATGCCTCGGTTTTCGGAATGGTCAGTAAAGGAAAAGATCCGTTGAGGATATGACGGAGTAAAATATGAATTTAATGGAAGATGATGTCACAGTGGGTTACCACGGATCCAGAAGGTGACGTCACGGCGGTTTATAATTTCTGAACGGACAGAAGACAGAAGGTTTTTTCTTAAGGTATTTTAAGATTGACATGAACCGGTTCAAATCAATCTGGGGCCTAATGTCGGGGATATAACAATTTGTGTAAGCCGCCCTGGAGGGGCCGGGTTATGCAAAGAGGATTATCATACGAAGCCCAAGATCAATCATGAAGATGGCGGTTCAAGGAAGGGTCTAAGGCCCACAGGCGACTTAAGGCCCGTAGTGATAAACCGCCGTTATGGCATGACTTGTATCATAAGGTAGAATTAACTAGTCACTGAGTCGAACACAGTTTATGAGCCGGCCGGGACTCTGTAGGCCGCAGGGCGTCAACCCGTGTATATAAGGGGACGACCCGTGGGCGGCTTAGGGCAAGAAACATCTCATCGAGGCCGGGCATAGCGTATCTTGCTCCCTAGTTATCGAAACCTCCGTAATACCAACCCAACTAGACGTAGGCTTCCTTCACCGTAAGGGGCCGAACTAGTATAAAACCTCTCTCGTGTCCCTTGTCCCGTTAACCCCTTTAAGCTTCCTAGTTGCGATGGCTCCACGACTAAGTCCTTGCAAGAGGACATCTGCCGTGACAATTCCACGACAGGCCCAGACCCCTGCGCGCATAGGAATTAGACCGGCGTGATGACCTCTCTATTGTGCCTAGGTGGGACTGCGACGTGTTGATCTTCCGCGGCCGGGCATGACCCAAAAAAGTGTGTCCGGCCAAATGGGATCAAGCGTGTTGGGTTATGTGGTGCACCCCTGCAGGGAAGTTTATCTATCCGAATAGCTGTGTCCCTCGGTAAAAGGACGACATGGAGTTGTACCTTGACCTTATGACAACTAGAACCGGATACTTAATAAAATACACCCTTCCAAGTGCCAGATACAACCCGGTGATCGCTCTCTCACAGGTCGACGAGGAGAGGATCGTCGGGTAGGATTATGCTATGCGATGATACTTGGAGAACTTCAATCTACTCTCTTCTACATGATGCAAGATGGAGGCTGCCAGAAGCGTAGTCTTCGATAGGACTAGCTATCCCCCTCTTATTCTGGCATTCTGCAGTTCAATCCACCGATATGGCCCATTACACATATACCCATGCATATGTAGTGTAGCTCCTTGCTTGCGAGTACTTTGGATGAGTACTCACGGTTGCTTTTCTCCCCCTTTCCTTTCTACCTGGTTGTCGCAACCAGATGCTGGAGCCCAGGAGCCAGACGCCACCGTCGACGACGACTCCTACTACACCGGAGGTGCCTACTGCTACATGCAGGCCGCTGACGACGACCAGGAGTAGTTTAGGAGGATCCCAGGCAGGGGGCCTGCGCCTCTTTCGATCTATATCCCAGTTTATGCTAGCCTTCTTAAGGCAAACTTGTTTAATTTATGTCTGTACTCAGATATTGTTGCTTCCGCTGACTCGTCTATGATCGAGCACTTGTATTCGAGCCCTCGAGGCCCCTGGCTTGTATTATGATGCTTGTATGACTTATTTATGTTTTAGAGTTGTGTTGTGATATCTTCCCGTGAGTCCCTGATCTTGATCGTACACGTTTGCGTGCATGATTAGTGTATGATTGAATCGGGGGCGTCACATGGGTTCGACGCGAAGGTGCTGGTGCACGGCGACCTGCCGGGAGCCGCTGGATGCAGGTCGGAGGGGAGGTGCGCCTCGGCCTGAGCGGCGGCTGGGATCTGCCGCGGTGGCCGGCGGGTGCGGTCTTCCCCTGCTGATCCCGGCGAGGATCTGCAGGTGGCTGGTGGCGGCGCAGGCTGATTCCGGGGCGCTCGCACACGGCTTAGTGGCTTGCTGCGGGGAGCATGCGCGATGGTGCGCGCGCGAGGTGGCTCCCCTGCCGTGGGTCTCAGGGCTCTGTCCGCTGCAAAGTTGTCAACCAGGTGGTGGTTTGGCAGCCGTTGCTTGCGGCGTCGACGGATCCTGGATGTGCTGGCTGTGGTTGGTGAGCTGGAGTTGTTGTCCCCGGCCGTGCGGGAGGTGGAAGCTGGACTGTGTGTCCTCGGCGTGCAGGGTGTTGGTGTTCAGTGCACTTTGATCACGATCACGAGGTGCTGCGGCCGCGGCTGTTTGTTCCAGCATTGACTATGGCCTCAATTCTTCGCAAGGGGTGGGAGGTGGCTGACTCTACGGATGAAAATCCTGCCCGTCTTCGGTCGGTGTTGGCGGCGGTGGCGCCTGTGGGCGTTGTTCCCCTCCTTGGAGGCGCCGCTTAAGTGTGTCGGCATCTCTCCCTCTTGCTTGGTTGTGGTCTCCGGGCGAAAGTCTAGGTCTTGGACCAGCGATGGTGGCGTTCTGGCGCCGCTTCTCTGTTGGGGGCATCGTGGATGGAGTCATGGCTTGTTCGGTGTTGCGGTCCTCCGGTGCCTGTCGCTCGTCTGAGTAGAGGTTCTTGGGCGCAATGTACGTCGACGCCGATGAGTCCAAGATGGTGGCTTTCGAAGGGCCAACCGAGTCCCTCCACCCACTCGCCATCTCCTTTCAGCAATCAAGGGTGGTTGGTGCGTCGGCAAGGGAAGTCCGGTTAAAGTTGCCACTCTTCGAGAAGATCAGTGTAGGTCGAGACGCGGCCTTGTTGCTCTTCAGGACAAGTTTCTTTGCGTTGTGTTTGTAATGTGTGTGAAGGCTTCTCTTCGGATTAGCTCGGTGTGGTGTTGGTACTACACTTGTTGTTCGCAACGAGTTGTAGTCTTTTGTAATTATCTTCCGCCTTCTATAAAAATATGACACGCCTTTGGCGTATTCTCGATAAAAAAACACGAGTTGAAATCAAACAACAGACACAATACAACAATAATCAATGCCATAGATGGACGGATGAGGCTAGGCGGCAGTGACGGCGGTCTTCATGCCAGACTGGCAGTGTACAGGGATATTGTAGATGAACTGATGAAGTAGTTTGTGCCGCATGCCAGTGTCACACCGTCGGAGCCAGACTTGTAGACCTTGGCACCTTGGTCGGCTTGGCGCATGCCTTGTACCCCGCTGCGCTCACCACCACCATGTCATGTGTCGTATTTGAACACTGCAGACTACACCATAATTCATATATTCTCTTCGTTTCATAATGTAGTGCATATAATTTTTTTAAAAGCCAAACCTCACAAACTTTAATCAAGTTTATGAAGAGAAATATTTGTATCTAGAATGTCAAACACATATCATTAGATTCATCGTAAAATGTAGTTTCGTATTTTATTTTTTGGTATTGTAGATATAAATAGTTTCTCTATAAACTTGATGCAAAGCATGACTTTTCAACAATTCTATATGCACTACATTATGGAACGGAGGGAGGAAGTACATCAAAACTTAATATCCGTTCATGCAGAATAATATTCGTCGATCAATGCATGCATGAATGTAGGTAGTATGTACGAGGGGTTGTACCTGACGAGATATGCATTGGTTCTCTCTAAACAAAATAGAAAGGCTGGAAGGTTACTCACTTTAGATACGCAGTGTACCAAAGTGACCGGACGTTTCAGTTCCCCTCGCCAGGTTGATTAAACAAAGCATCCAAGCGGAGGCTGAGAAAAAAATAATCGTTCCTCATTTCCATAATCCAATACTGAAGCCAAGCAATGGCACGCCAATTGCATTATTACACGTACATATCATACAGGCTACCGCCTAACCAACCCGAGCACAATTCACATTACTCCGCCGGAACTCGTAACCAGTATGCCAGTATACACAAGAATGGAATCCACAAGGACACATATCCGCGAGAAAAATTAAGAGAACAAATCGTTCCTCCAGACCAAGATGGTCTTTCATTGAGGCCTGTAGTAGTTGCTCTGGTGATGAGGAGGGTACGCGCCTGGGGCACTGTACGGTGCTTGTGGATACGGCCCTGGTTGCTGCGGCTGTGGCTGCTGCCCATTGTAGTACGGCCCGCGCCACCCGGGATACGCCGGTTGGCCATAGTCATGGCCAGGAGGTGGCTGGTGCTGCTGCGGGTGCTGCTGGTACTGACCAGGGTGTGCTGCGCCATATGGAGGTTGCTGCGGTGGCGCACCATAGGTGGGGTATGGCTGTGAGTACGGAGGTCTTGACTCTGGTTGGGAGTAAACTGGCCTCGGGTCACCCCCAGGTGGAGCACCGTACGAGGACTGAGCATGAGGAGCATGTGATGGTGGTGATGGACTGTGCTGATCCGGTGGAACGGAAGAGCTCCTTGGCGTGTTAGTGTTGTGGCTGGAAGATGACAAGTTGAAACCTGCTAACTTTCTTTGCACGTCCTCGATCATTTCACGGCATTGGATGTTCCGCGTCATTATGAAGTCACTGCACTGCTGTTGTATCTTGCCGGTTGCATCCTGCCAAGGATCAAAAGTATCATCATCAGTAGTTCTACCAACAGGAGTCATCACCGTTTATATTATCATTGGAGGAAAAAAAATGCAGTCACACAAACCTGTAAAGACACGTAAAAATTTAGGCCGTCATTCATGTTCTTCTTAATTGCCTGGTATTTAGCAACAGCTGCAGCAATTTGCTTGTAACATCTCTCACGAGCAACTGAAAAGTTATGTTCCACAAATCAGGACAATAATTGGTTGATTGAAAAGCATCTTGTATTACAGGTCTATAAACAAGAAAAAAAGCACCATAAATACTGCACATAAAGAACTCAGATTGGGATATCATTTCAAAGCTGCATAGAAGTGCCAACAAAGCAAATACTTGAACTTGAGTTAGGAGTAAACAGAAGTGGTATCCATTGAAGGAACATTACTAACAATGATGCGCGGAAGGGAAAAATGTGCATACAAGCAAATACCTAGCCTGCCCCTTTAAGTACATAAGTGGTCAATGGGAGAACATAATCGTACGAATAACTAAGATTAAAAATTGCTGAAACTGTCACAGATACGACCGGAACAATAGCTATCCAATCCAATTGTACAAGGAATATAAATGGAGAAATCATTCCCAAATCATTTGCTCGTACAACACTCAGTACATTCAAGATTGTATCAAGCCACTTCTAAAGTCACAAGTGCTGGATATCTACCATCCATTGATGAAGAAACTTAAAGGGTTACCTTTGTAATCATCTAGATTGAATACAGCAGCAAATTGCGCATTTTGTTCCTGTGGGAGGATCCAAACACAAGTAGTGTTAGACACAGGAAGGAAGAACGTCAAATGTAGCATTGTCAATTGTTTGAAATGATTCTTAGGGTCTTGCTTTCTTGCCAATATTAGTTGTAAATCATTGATGCTTCTAAATATTGGATGCAAATCGTTAATGCTTCTACACCTTCTTTTAATATATACACACATTATCAATGGTATATATCTAAGTAAAAATATTAGCAGAAAGAATGTCTGCACCAAACTACCAGAACAAAATTTGTCCCAGAGTAGACTAAACAAGTCTTCATCAGGAATTGAGGCTTTACCTGTATTTGCAACAATAATTGTTCCTGTGCCACAATGTTATCAGCAATTTCAGCACAGATAGGATCGTACTTCGCAATCTCCTTCCTAAAAAGATCATCATGTGCTCCAACACCAGCCATCAACTTAGGGAGTATATCATCCTAGCATAAAATGAATGAATGCCCCAAATCTCAGTACACAAAATCAATGTAGAGTTGTAGACAACATCACAGACATGTTACATACGTATACTACTATTTTTGCAAACATCAAATTCAGTTATACAAGGACCACCAAACTTGAAAAGCGAATTCACAACACCTCCCTGAAATCTCGACAGGTTGAGGTGGAAGTTAACAAGAGTGCAAAGCAGAAAATGAATTGTTCCAGCACGAGTAGCAAACTAAATGCAAGGTTTTCATTAAAGGTTATCACAAATTAGTATTAGCATAGCACCCCCATGAACATAACATCTCATACATAACCACGACTTGCCCACCGCGATGATAACTGGAAAATTGCTTGCGACTGATTCAATTACCAAACTCCATCGGGGCAGTAACAAGTGAAAGGTGCACTTAACGCACTAGCTTCTTAAATTGCCTAAAATACTCGGTGCAAATGTAAAACATGAATGTTTCACATGTATGTAGCATACATGGAACAATTAGAATACTTGAAGGATTGCATATGGATTCTTGCGACTACTGTAAGTGACAGCTAGAATATTCACATGAAAAATAATAATTTTGCAGGTCATCACCAAGATCAGGCACCCAATGTTCGCTACTATAGTATTTGCAAGACAGTTAGCAAACAAAATACAGCACCAGAAGATTACTAGGTGGCATTCTAGAGCTCAGGCTTGATGGTTACGAATGTGGATATCCAATAAGCCTCACAACAGGAAAGGACTGTACCTTTCTCTTCATTTCCTTGAGATGGTCTTCAAGGCCTGCCCTTTGTGCACCAAGAGATTCCAGTTGCCTCTGTGTCGACACATCAATTAGTTCTACCAAGCTTAAAGAAACAAGTCAAGCCTGCTACATGTTCGCCAGCTAACAAAAATAGGTGCATTACCAAGCTTTGTTTAATGGCTCCAACGATAGCATCTTCATTCCCATCCAAGGACATGATAGGCCTTGAAATACTTGGTAGTGCAGACTCTATCTGCAGACATATAAAATCATCTTTTAAGTTTTAACTAACTAAGAGGTGAAGAGCTCGATAGTGACGAATAATAGGGTGCAGTTCATTGCGATGTAGATCAAGAAAGTTTCGAAATCTTATGAGTAATTTTAGTTCGATAGTGTTAAACTCTTACCGGTCTTCTGTCAAGAATAGACATCAAGGGGTAGCTCTCCTTCACATCTCGTTCGATCAAAGCATCACTCGCAGCCGCTTTTTTAAGATTACCAGCAAAAAGATTCAATCGGTCTTGAATGTTCTTTGTTAGGGTGCTTGATTGAGGCCTAGTCCAACGACTTCCAAATTGCGTCCGGAATTGAGCATCTTCACTTGCCTCCTTCTGCAGCATCTCTTCAGTCTGAACAAGCAACTCCTGATTGACCCTATTCAAATCTCTCAGCTGCTGCAACTCAGCTTCCAAGCCAGCAGGGCCACCGCTTATCTGCACAGCCTCAACATCTTCCTTCAGATCTACAGGTATGCTGACATTACCTTCCAATGATAGAATAGAATCAGGCAAGTCCATTTCCTTCAGCCTAACTCTAGTGATCTCACTAGATTGCTGAAGTTTCTCTGCCTGGGTCCGAATGATATCATCTACCATCTCTGTGTACTTAGAAAGGGCCTTCATGCTGCCATCAGGCACAAGTGATGAAAAAAGCCTCTCATTGCTAGCATCTAGAACTTCAGCCAAAGAAGTAGATTTTACAAGGGAAGCTGCAGGCAGAGCTCCCAAAGTGCCCGCCTCTGGAACCCGCATCAGATAAACACTATTGTTCTCCTTCATGGCCCTATCCAAGTTGGTTTTCATGTTACTCTCCAGCTTATTAACAGAATCCAGGAGTGGTGCAGCAACTCCCTTAGCTGCCTTCTTGGCATCAGCCAAGGCGTTCATTCCAATCTTTAGGCGTGCAATTTCCTGAGCAATTTCTTCTTGCTGATGAAGATCCAATGAAAACCTATAGCAAGCATCAGCATAGAATTGAGCTGCCTTGAGCTGGACATGAGAAACCCATGTCCTGTCAAAGTGCTGACTAAGAGGAGGTGCACAGAGAGCTGCATAAGCTTCTTCATAGAATACGCCCACCTGAAAGCACAACAAGTAAGGCAGATGGCACATTTGAAATCAAAGTTACAGAAATGCGAAGGAATGTGGTATCATGAAGTTGAGCTAACTGTAAAGCATCAACATGTTAATTCTGCCAAAACAAGCAAATCTAGCAGGACTAGATTAAGAAAAAATCTCTACTGCAAATATGAGACAAAGGAAAGCCGAGAAATCAATCATACATGATTGTCTTCATCAAAATGTGTTGTAAAACAAATGACTTAATCATGGCACGAGTTATCAGGTTCGTCATAATATCAGGATAAACATACTGCACTAACATGGTGTTCAGCATAGTAAAACTCAATAACTGTCAACACTTGACTAGACAAATTCCCAAACTACATCATATTATAGTGCTCAAATTCACTTATGGCTGCTAATTATAGTGTGTGTGTATAAACGAGTGCAGAAGGTAACAACCCGAGCTCCCTATTAGTTTTAATTAGACTCATCAATACCCTGAGATAATCACAAGGTCATACAACAGTAGGTACAGACCTGGCGCGCCACCTTGGAGCATAGCGCGGGCGGCTTCCCACCAGCTATGACCTTCTCGAAGAAGCACTCCTGAGCCTGCGCGAGCATGAGTTTCTCCAGCATCGCCGCGCAGTCGGGCGTGACATCGACGGTGGTGGCCCCAGCGGCGACGGCCTTGGCAGCGACCCCACTCTCCCTGAGCCAGGCAAAGGCCCCCGCGGCGCTCTGGAACGCGCCACATGCGGTCCTGATCCCCACGTCGGTGGTGCGATCGGCGGCGAGCGCGATCTGCGAGTAGACGGCGCCGAGGTTGAAGAGCACGGCGGCCTTCTCGAGGTGGACGGAGGGCAGGCTGACCTTCTTGTTGGTCTTGAAGGCGTCGTGCCAGGTGAAGGAGAGGGAGTGGACGTGGGCGCGGTCGGGGGAGATGGGGAAGCGGGGCTCGACGAGGGCGAGCGCGCGGGCGTAGGCCAGGAGCGCGGCGCGGCGCTGCTCGAGGGAGGAGGAGTCCGGGAGGGAGGGGCTCTCGACGGCCGCGGCGCGGAGGTCGCGCACGGCGCAGAGGTCGTCGGCGGCGGTGGCCGCGTCGCGCTCCGAGTAGGCGGAGGCGATGTACTGGCTGAGCGGGCGGTAGAGGTCGACGGCCGTGGCCTTCTTCTCGTGGATCGCCAGCATGACGTTGGCCGCCATCGGGGCGCGGTGGCCGGAGGGGAGGAAGGGGGAGGAGGGGATCGGGGTCAGGGGTTGGGGGTAATTGCTTCGAGGTGAAGAAATTTGGGGGGAGTTGGAAGTTGTCGCGTTGGAGAGACTATAGACTAGAGAGATTGCAGCCGGGGCCCGGTGACTGAGCGGAGGGATACTTCGCCGTGTTGGGGCGCTGGGTGCTTCAGTCACGACTCACGAGAGGATGGCGGGACACGCGACGCGGTCTGGGTCGGAATCGGAACGCGGTCCTGGTTAGGCCATGTACAATCGGTGCAGCACCACGTGGACATATGGCACTGAAAATACCGTCCCAAACACTACTCTCTCATTTCCGGTTTATAAAACTCAATTCAAAAATCTCACCAACCAAAATAGATGATAAATGGTGGAATATTTTTTAGTTTGCAAAAGCACCCAATTAATGCTCGTGTTTTTCTCAAAAAAATATGTTTACCAATGCATTAATTGCAATGCATACATACATAAATTACATGCATTGGTCAATTCTCTCTTAATACTTGCATGCAATGATTTAATGCACCTTGGAATCTGAACGTGTGATGGGGAATAACCGAATTGAACCTTATAAAATGGAAAAACTAAAATTTTGAGATAAGCCTTATAAACCAAAAAAGAGGAAGTAGTACCCAATATCAAGATAGCCTCATCGGACCCGGAGGGGAATTTTTGGTCTACAGGACATATGCCCTATATGAAAAAAAATTAATAATTCAATAAAAAGTCAAAAATTCCTGAAAATATTTTTGAAATAAACTTGACCTTCTATTATACTCGTGAGAAATAAAATCCACAAAAAAAATCCTTTTGACTTCTTTTCAAAAAAGACAAAATTTTGGCTAAAATAGTGTGAATAGTGACCTATAATAGCAAATAAATTTTGTCTTTTTGCTGTGAGGTCAAGTTTTGTTTTTTTTTTCATCGAGATTTATATATCAGTGCAAAAGTAAGTCAAGTGTTTTGTTAAAATAGTTCTTACCTATTTAACTTTTTATTAAAATGTTAAAAAATTCCATATAAGATGCATATACAACCAGGAACCAAAGTGTATTTTCCAATCGGACCCACCTTCTCCTTCATGTACTCCTCACTCTTGCTTTACTGAATCACAATCAATCCAACAAGCTAGAGCGCATACGGTGCTGCTCATCTTTCTTTCTTTTCCCATGCTCACTTTGCAGCTCCTTTTTCTTTGCTTTTCTGTCATGGAAGAGGCAGTCTCCTCTGCAAGCATCATACTAAGGCCTTTCACTGTATAGGCCAAAGCCGGTGCCAAATTCATCTTTTACATATTTGGCACCGGTGCCCTACATTGCCCAGCTGATGCCAAACAAAAAATTCAAGGCATCGATGCCTCTACTTGCTCCGGTGCCACATTTCTTGAGGCAATAAACTAAGCGCGTCACTGTACTTCCTCAAGCGAACCAACGGCTGAAGACACTGGTTTGGGCTGATCTATTACTACTTTATACGTATATGGGGCCAAGCTGGAATCCATGCTAAATCCTCCACGTTGTGTGGGGTGTGCTAAATTTTTCTTATCTGGCATGGATGTGTATGTGGGATACTTTTCAAAACTTTGGCACCGAGCACATAGTGGAGGGCCTAAGTGGTCCCTAGACCATCCGAACCTACGTGGAGGCTGCAGCACCGGTCCAGCTTGTAGCATTGGCCATGCCCTTAGGAATCTCCAACGTCGACCCTTGAACCGCGTGTTTCCGTCCGAATGCAGTTGTCCAGACCCCGCAAGCCATCCAGTATGCATCCTATCGGTCAGTGTTATAGTCCGGACCATAATTTTTCCGCAAACAGAAACCAAACCTGGGTGGGCTTTACAGTAGTCCGGAAACGAACCACATAGGACTCTCACGACCCTGGCCCACCCAAGAAATGAGGCGGAGTATGTGCTTTTATAGTTGGCTGCAATGTTTCCGCAGTAGAATCCCCACTCTCTTTTTCCATCCGGCTGTTCTCCACCTAATTCTAATCCTTTTCCGGCCACTCTATTCTTCCCTCTCGCCCCGACGCATGGACCCGATGGAGAACCTGTCGAAGACGAAGGTGGTGAAGCATCTTGATATGTCTCAAGCGTATCTATAGTTGTTTATTGTTAAATTTTATTATGTTATCATTTTATATACTTTTTAAATATTTTATATTATTTGTTTGGACTAACCTATTAATCTAATGCCCACTGTCGGTTTCTGTTTGTTTGCTTATTTTTAGTTTCGCGGAAAATCAATATCCACGAAGGTCCAAATACGATGCCAATTTTTGACCATTTTTTATGGACCAGAAGAAACACTGGAAGCTTCGGGAGACGTCGAGAGGAGTTGCTAGGGCTCTTGGGAAACGTAGCAGAAAAAATCGGCCTACGAACAACCAGGAACAATATGAAGGCACATTAGTGGATTGGATCATGATCGTTACCAACTCCGGGTTTGTAGCAGAAGCACACGAGTCAGTGCAGATCATATTTGGAGCCCCTCATATTGCCAATGAACGATCACGCGAACCGACCACGAACGATCCCTCAAACTGAAGACCAAAAGCACGACATTTCTACAGTTTGCAAGCATATGGTCTTCATGATTCGGCAACGCTTCGCCGTCCAGAATTAATCTGATGCGGAGCATCCCAAGGTCATCCCCATGGACCTGCCTAAATCTCCCACGACACCACTTGGACCAATGTCAAGAGCACGAGCAAAGGCTATCGAAAATAAGGTGAACTCGCTCCTTTCCGAACTACCACTTTCTATGCATGAGTCATGGTTGCTACCTCAAGCGGAAACACTATGTGTGATCAGGTACTTGGAGGAAAGCCACGGAACATCTACATCCAATGGACAAGACGGTGAGGACACCAAGTGCAAAGGACAAGAAGAAGAGCTGCCGCGGAAGCTACAACCACCGGAAGACCGGTCGGGACCGGACGTCCGCCACCTGGAGGCCAACCTGCCCAAGTCCCAGCCAATGCAAGCTACAGCGAGTGGACGTTCTGCCAGGACCGGACGACCGGCCACACCTTCCAGCCAGCGAACGACCGACCAGGACCGGACATCCGGCGCCACTCCACCCGAGCCAAAATTAGTGGAAGTTCGAAGCCACCGGACGTCCGGCGTCACCTTCACAGAACGGAACTAGCGGAAGTCTGGCGAGCATCGGATGTCCGGAAGCCCATGAGCCACCGGACGATCGGTCCCCAGCAGACGTCCAGTACCTGTCTGCGTACAGAGAACGGGCCCGAGGCCCATGTATCCCTCTCCCACTTACCCTTTCATGGACCTAGACTATATATACTCCTCCACTTCCTCCTAGTTAAGGTTAGCGTTGTGATAGCTCATTTTTGAGATAGAGCCTCGCTCATCCATACAGATCTACTCCTCGAGAGAGACCACGGCCCCTCTTCGGAGAAGATCCATGTTGGATTCAAGACCCCCCTCTCGGGTGGCCCCATCAAGACCTCCTCACAGAGAAGAACCGGTTACCTTTGTATCATCCTTTGTTGATCGTGGATCTTGTATCTCCTCTCGTATTTCGAGGATCTAGCATATGTGTGACCTAATCTCGTTGGTTTGAGTGTCTCTCTTGTGTTTCCCTTCGTGTTTTCCCCTCATGTTCTTCGTGTTCTTCATGGGATCCGCTCCTTTCGTGAAAGATCGGCCGTATAGGGTTCCACCCTACATCATCTTGGTATCATGAGCCACGTTGATCACGATTTCGGAGCCTCCCCTCTTTGTTTTCTAGCTTGATTTTGTTGTGTTCTTCCCCAATTTCGAAAATCCCCACCAAAAATAGCCCCAATTTTTTTTGTGATCTGTTGGTGTGATGAAGTTTTGTTGGATTCAATCCATGGATTTGATTTGCCTTGAGTGGATCTATGAAAGGATCGAGAAGAGGTGCCTAGAGGGGGGGTGATTAGACACTAGGTGCCAAAAGTTGCAGTTTTTAATATTCTTAAGTTTAAGTGGAGTTTGAGCACAAGTTTAACAAATACCATACATATCAAGCAAGCATGCAATGAGTATATGAGCAGCGGAAAGTAAAGCATGCAACTTGCAAGAATGTAAGGAAGGGTTTGGAGTATTCAAATGCAATTGGAGACACGGATGTTTTTGTCGTGGTTCCGATAGGTGGTGCTATCATACATCCACGTTGATGGAGACTTCAACCCACGGAGGGTAACGGTTACGCGAGTCCACGGAGGGCTCCACCCACGAAGGGTCCACGAAGAAGCAACCTTGTCTATTCCATCATGGCCGTCGCCCACGAAGGACTTGCCTCACTAGCGGTAGATCTTTGTCCTTAGCATCTTGAAGGGGTTCCACATCCTCTAGTCCACGCCACTCCATTGTTGAACTTATCTGAAACATACTAGGTAAAAGTGTTAGTCCAACAAGAGATATGTTGACATTAATTACCAAAACCACCCAGGGAGCACTTGTGATTTCAATCTAGCCTCCCCCTTTGTCTCCACCTTTTTCATCCACAAAATCGCCCGGATTTGGCCAATTTCACCACATCCACCATGAACCCTAGTTGTTCATCCCGTGCCCGGAATCGCCCAGCCACCGGACATCCGACGACCGGACGACTGCTCCACCACCGGACGTCCAACGTTTCCTGACGAAACTGAATAAGTTCAGTTCGGCCTCCACCACCTCTCCACCTCTGCATATGCACTCCGATACACATTCCACCTCCGCATACGCACTCCAATACCTCCACCACTTTCCGCAACAACCACCGACTACTCATTTCCAACTCCGACACAAGTTTTACACGTTTTGATCTTTGAGAAGTTGAGTGTGGTTTCTCCGTTTCCTTGGGTGTTTAGGCTAACTTGGAACGGAACAACTTCGACGACACCACCGCTCATCTTCGACACGGGCGGTAAAATCAACGACACCATTGTACCTCCTACCTTGCATTTGCATTGATAACCCCATGGCCTTACTTTTGCATTGCTTCCCCATCGAGACTAGTCATTGAGTATTGCCGGCAACGTGACTTGTGCACATTAGTGATCATACTTCCCATAACATACATACCATACCATTGTGGTGCATATCTTGGTATCATCTCTTGTGTCACAAGGTTGTCATCGCATATACACAATTGCTATCTTGGTTCGTGAATTTTTGCATGAGAAAAGAGCTCAAACGAGAAAGATCCAAAAAAGATTTTAAGCAAAAAGGAAAGATAAGCAAAGAGCTTATACGCAAGAACCATAGCATCATACAACATTAAGATTGTCATACTCGATCATCTTGGATCATATCATCGGAATACCATACATATAGCATACTTGGGATAGAAGTCGTTGCATTTTTGCTTAGTAGATTGTGCACAAGTTTCGTATCCGCCTATTGTGCAATCGTGCTAGCGTCTCTCTAGTGTTGTGCAACAAGAGCATTTTCATGGATTCCACATTTTGGGTCATCCCTTGGTTGCACAACCCACTTATCTATTTGCGTGTGTGTTTCGTGTACCATATCTTGCTATTGGTCTACTTGTTGCATTTCGTCGCTAACAATTGCATCACATTGTGTGCCACCATCCTAACCAAGCCCCACCATAAGATTTTACTTGTGTAGGTGTGAGAAACTGACAAGAATTGGTACCAATTATGCTATTTCCTTGTTCCACATTGAGTGATCATTGATCCATCTTCAAGATCGGTCAAGGTACATTTGGTATAAGTTCTTCTCTTTCTCCCACTAACATATTTTCCTTGGAATTATGGAAAGGCCAAGTTCTTCTACCAACCCACTCTTCCTTGAACAAGACGACGACCCGAACAACTACGTCACCAAGCTACACCTATTTGGAACACAACGAGCTTTGCATCAAGAGCAACAAGCTTTGGGCGACCGCATCGACAACCTAGCATCCGACTTACAACAATCTGAGCAACGTACAGGAGACTGCTTCGACACATCCATGGCATCCCTCAAAGAGGATATTCGAACCATGATGGTCAATCGCTCGTATGCTTCGTCGTCCTACTCAAGATTGAGCCGCTCGAGTCGACACTCCAACCCATCTCCGGCTCAAGTACCCCGACATCAAACACTCTTCGTCGTGTCGCGCGTCAAGATCGTCAAGCAAACCGCAATCCTCTACACGACACCGACTCTCAAGAGCAAGCTCGTGCGCAAGAACATCGACACCGTCAAAACCAAGCTACTTTCGTGCAAGCATAAGTACGGCAACATCTATGCCAACAACAAGAGGAAGAGCGAGCACGCCAACACCAAGATGCACAAGATGCCGAGGCACAACGCCAAAAACAAAAACTACGCGAAGCTCAAGCACTTGACGCGCAACGTGCCCTCTGAGATTCAAGTCGAGCCATAGCCACGCGCAACCGACAAGCTCGTCAGCAACAAGAAGCGCCTCGTGATGAAGTTCAAGAACGAATATATCAAACTCGCGTGCATCGTCAAGCTCGACAAGTTCCTCCACAAGCTCGCCAAGAACATCAAGTTCAACAAGAGCAAGACGACAATGGAAATCCTTCAAGACAAGAGCAAGTTGAGGGAGACAATCCTCCTTGTCAAGGACGTCATCATCCCAGACCCCAACACAATGAAGAGCAACGATACGGCAAGCTAAAGTTCACCATGCCCAAGTTTTCCAGAAGCAATGATCCCGAAGAGTACCTTTCATGGGTATTGAAGGTTGACAAAATCTTTCGCTTGCACAACTATGAAGAAGAGAAGAAGATCGCGATGGCATCCCTTGAGTTCCAAGACTACGTCCTCATTTGGTGGGAACAAGTCATTGAGCGTCGAGCGACAAGAGGTGAACAACCCATCACATCGTGGGCGCAAATGAAGGATGTCATGAGAGCACATTTCGTACCAACCTACTACAACCGTGACCTCTTCAACAAACTCCAACTCCTCAAGCAAGGAACAAAGACCATTGAAGAGTACTACAAAGAAATGGAGATTGCCATGATACGAGCCAATGTCACGGAAGATGATGAGCAGACTATGGCACGTTTCTTGAACGGACTCAATCATCCTATCAAGAAGATCGCCGACTTCCAACCATACTCGAACCTCATCAAGCTAGTGCATCAAGCTACCAAGGCGGAATGTCAAGTGCTAGATGACTTCAAATATGCCAAGTTCTCATCCAAGTCCTATGGTTTCTCCAACCCCCAAGCTTCAACGACTCCAACACCTTCTACCTCAACCAAGCCATCTACAAGCAACAGCGACAAGTCAAGTTACAAGAAAACTTCGACAACCCCAAGTCGTCCTCCTACTACAAGAAACTTCAAGCCGAGAGCTTCCTCATCATCTACCCCAATCGATGAGACCATCAAGACAAGTTCCTTCAAATGCTTCACATGTGGCGGCCGAGGCCACAAGTCCGTTGAGTGTACAAACAAGCGCCCCATGATCCTCAATGACGATGGAACCTATGACTCCATGAGTGAAGGAGAAATGGAAGCCCTTGAGCAAGTGGCCATGCACCGGCAAGTGAACAAAGATGAAGATGATCAAGTATTTTGTGACAAAGATCCGAGCCCCGCTCTCGTTGTCTCCAAGGTCTTGAATCTTCAACATCAACAAGAAGAAAACCAAAGATGCCATATCTTCCACACCAAGGCCGGCATCAATGGAAGGTCTGTCAAGGTCATCATCTTTGGAGGGAGTTGTCATAACTTAAGAAGTGAAGAACTATGCTCCAAGCTCCAATTGGTCAAGATGAAGCACCCGCATCCCTACAAGGTTCAATGGCTAAGCGACTCCGGTACTATCCAAGTCGAGCATAGGGTACAAGTCTCCTTCAAGATCGGAGCTTACGAAGACACTTTGGAGTGTGATGTCGTTCCGATGTCCGTTTGCCACCTACTTCTTGGACGACCATGGCAATTTGACCACGGTGTCATCCATAACGGATGAACAAATCACTATAGCTTCAAGATGAAAGGAAGGGAGTACGTGCTACGACCTATGTCTCCAAGCCAAGTGATCGCTGACAAGCAATCCACCCATCATGGAGAGAATAGTGAGAGAGAGAACCACCCAAAAGAGAGTGAGTGCCACAAGCCCAAATTGAGTGCCTAAACGATGAGAGACAAGAATAACTTAGTCCTCTTTGCCACCAAACGTGATATGAGAGAAGTGTATGAGAACCCATCAAGTGTCATGCACTATGTCCTTTTGTGCAAGGATGAGGCACCAAAAACTAACACCTCTCACAATCTACCTTTGGTGTTATCTTCTCTATTGCAGGAATTCCAAGATGTTTTCCCCGACGAGCTACCTCCGGGTCTACCTCCACTATGAGGCATCGAGCAGCGCATCGACCTGATTCCCGGAGCACCTCTTCCAAACAAGGCCCCATATCGCGTCAACCCCGAAGAGACCAAAGAAATACAAAGGCAAGTACAACATCTCATAGACCATGGACATGTGCGTGAAAGTTTGAGTCCTTGTGCCGTCCCGGTCATTCTTGTGCCAAAAAGAGACGGTAGCTTTCGCATGTGTTCCGATTGTAGACCTATAAATGCTATCACCGTTCGATATAGGCACCCCATTCCACGCCTTGATGATATGCTAGATGAGCTTAGCGGTGCCACTATTTTCTCAAAAATTGATCTTAAAAGTGGCTACTATCAAATATGCATACAAGAGGGTGATGAATGGAAAACCGCTTTCAAAACAAAGTTTGGTTTGTATGAGTGGTTAGTTATGCCTATGGGTTTATCGGAAGCACCCGGTACTTTCATGCGTCTTATGCATTATGTGTTTAGCCCTTATATTGGTGAGTTTGTTGTTGTCTACTTCGACGATATCCTTGTTTTAGAAAATCTCTCAAAGCTCATGTCACCCATCTTAGAACCGTGTTGCAAACTCTTAGAAAAGAGCATCTCTATGCTAGCATGGACAAATGCCTTTTTGGCGTTGATAACCTTGTTTTCTTGGGCTTTGTAGTATCTTCTAAGGGTGTTCATGTAGATGAATCTAAGATCAATGCTATTAAAACTTGGTCCCAACCAACTAACTTGCAACAAGTGTGTAGTTTTCTTGGTTTAGCCGGTTTCTACCGTAGATTCGTGAAGGATTTTGGCACCATTTCTTCACCTTTGCATGCTTTGAGTAAGAAAAATGCACCGTTTGTTTGGGGAACATCCCAGGACACTGCTTTCAATGAGCTTAAGAATTTTCTTACTCACGCTCCCGTGCTTGCTCTACCAAACTTCGACAAACCTTTTGAGATACATTGCGATGCTAGTGGTTATGGCATAGGAGGCGTGTTAATGCAAGAGAAGCGCCCCGTAGCATACTTTAGTGAGAAACTTTCCGACGCGCAACTCAATTACCCCATCTATAACAAAGAGATATATGCTTTAGCGCGAGTTTTGGTGAATGGGAACATTATCTCCGTCCACATGAGTTCATTCTTCACACCGATCATGAAACACTCAAGTATCTTAAGGGCCAAACTAAATTGAACAAGCGTCATGCTAAGTGGAGTGAATTCATAGAGTCTTTTCCTTATGTCATCAAGTATATCAAAGGCAAAGACAATGTTGTGGCGGATGCGCTTTCCTGTATATGCATGCTTGTTACTAAACTTGAATTGAATGTCATTGGCTTTGAGCACATAAAAGACTTGTATGCGCATGATCCTACTTTTGCAGTTCCTTACGCCAAGTGTTTGACGCATACATCTTGGAAACGCTATTACATCAAAGATGATTATCTTATGAGTGCTAACAAACTTTGCATCCCCGAGTCTTCTCTTCGTTTGTTGCTTTTGCAAGAATCTCATGGAGGAGGACTAATGGGACATTTTGGACGCGACAAGACATTTGCTACCCTCTCCAAGAACTATTTTTGGCCCAAGATGTTCCGTGACGTCAATCGCTTCACCAACCGATGCTCTACATCTCGCAAAGCTAAGTCTAAAGCTCAATCTCATGGCCTCTATATGCCTCTTCCAATTCTGTACCAACCATGGGAAGATATTAGCATGGATTTTGTACTTGGTTTGCCTAGAACACAAAATGGAAAGGATTCTGTGTTTGTTGTCGTGGACCGATTATCTAAAATGGCACATTTCATACCATGCAACAAGATAGACGATGCTTCACATATTGCAAATCTTTTTTGTAGAGAAATCTTGCACCTACATGGAGCGCCAAACACGATTGTCTCGGACCGCGACGCCAAGTTCTTGAGTTACTTTTGTAAGACCTTATGCGCCAAGCTCGGAATCAAGCTACTATTCTCCACGGCATACCATCCACAAACCGACGGCCAAACGGAAGTGACGAACCGAACGCTCTCCACTCTACTACGCGTGTTGATCAATAGGAACATCAAGGAGTGGGAAGAGTGCCTACCCATCGCCGAGTACGCCTACAACCGCGCAAGACATTCGACTACCGGCAAGTCCCCCTTCGAGGTCGTCTATGGTTTCAACCCATTGTCCCCATTGGACATTCTTCCTCTACCACTACAAGAGCGCATCAATATGGACGCGAGTGCCCGAGTGAACTATCTCAAGAAGATGCATGAAGATACAAGGCACACCATCGAGCACCAAGTACAACGACTCGCGACCAAGCTCAACGCCAACAAGCAACCCATGATATTCAACATTGGAGATCTTGTGTGGCTACACCTTCGCAAGGAACGCTTCCCGAACGAACGCAAGTCCAAACTTCTACCACGAGCCGATGGACCCTTCAAGGTGCTAGCACACTACAACAACAATGCTTACATGATTGACCTCCCGCGCGACAAGTACAATGACACGTCTCCAACGTATCTATACTTTTTGATTGTTCCATGCTATTATATATTCTATTTTGGATGTTTAATGGGTTTTATTATACACTTTTATATTATTTTTGGGACTAACCTACCAACCCAAGGCCCAGTGCAAATTGCTGTTTTTTTGCCTATTTCAGTGTTTCGCAGAAAAGGAATATCAAACGGAATCCAAACGGAATTGAACCTTCGGGAGAGTTATTTTTGGAACAAACGTGATCCAGAGGACTTGGAGTGGACATCAAGAAACGAATGAGGAGGCCACGAGGCAGGGAGGCGCGCCTGCCCACTGGGCGCACCCCCACCCTCATGGACCCCTCATAGCTCCACCGACCTACTTCTTCCTCCTATATATATCCATATACCCCGAAAACATCCAGGAGCACCACGAAACCCTATTTCCACCACCACAACTCTCTGTACCCGTGAGATCCCATCTTGGGGCCTTTTCCGGCGCTTCGCCGAAGGGGGCATCGATCATGGAGGGCTTCTACGTCAACACCATAGCCTCTCCGATGATGTGTGAGTAGTTTACCTCAGACCTTTGGGTCCATAGTTATTAGCTAGATGGCTTCTTCTCTCTCTTTGGATCTCAATACAAAGTTCTCCTTGATCTTCTTGGAGATCTATTCGATGTAACTCTTTTTGCGGTGTGTTTGTCGAGATCCGATGAATTGTGGGTTTATGATCAAGATTATCTATGAACAATATTTGAATCTCCTCTGAATTCTTTTATGTATGATTGGTTATCTTTGCAAGTCTCTTCGAATTATTAGTTTGGTTTGACCTACTAGATTGATCTTTCTTGCAATGGGAGAAGTGCTTAGCTTTGGGTTCAATCATGCGGTGCTCGATCCCAGTGACAGAAGGGGAAACGACACGTATTGTATTGTTGCCATCGAGGATAAAAAGATGGGGTTTATATCATATTGCTTGAGTTTATCCCTCTACATCATGTCATCTTGCCTAATGCGTTACTCTGTTCTTATGAACTTAATACTCTAGATGCATGCTGGATAGCGGTCGATGTGTGGAGTAATAGTAGTAGATGCAGAATCGTTTCGGTCTACTTGTCGCGGACGTGATGCCTATATACATGATCATGCCTAGATATTCTCATAACTATGCTCAATTCTATCAATTGCTCGACAGTAATTTGTTCACCCACCGTAATACTTATGCTATCTTGAGAGAAGCCACTAGGGAAACCTATGCCCCCCGGGTCTATTCTCCATTATATTAATCTCCCGCAAACTTGCTATTTCTATTATCGTTTATTTTGCATTCCTTACTTTCAATCTTTATCATAAAAGTACCAAAAATATTATCTTATCATCTCTATCAGATCTCACTTTTGCAAGTGGCCGTGAAGGGATTGACAACCCCTTTATCGCGTAGGTTGCAAGGTTCTTATTTGTTTGTGTAGGTACGAGGGACTTGCGTGTGGCCTCCTACTGGATTGATACCTTGGTTCTCAAAAACTGAGGGAAATACTTACGCTACTTTGCTGCATCACCCTTTTCTCTTCCAAGGGAAAACCAACGTAGTGCTCAAGAGGTAGCAAGAAGGATTTCTGGCGCCGTTGCCGGGGAGTCTACGCACAAGTCAAGATATACCAAGTACCCATCACAAACTCTTATCCCTTGCATTACATTATTTGCCATTTGCCTCTCGTTTTCCTCTCCCCCACTTCACACTTGCCGTTTTATTCGCCCTCTCTTTCCGTTCGCCTCTTTTTTGCTTGCTTCTTGTGTGCTTGTGTGTTGGATTGCTTGTTTGTCACGATGGCTCAAGACAATACTAAATTGTGTGACTTTTCCAATACCATCAACAGTGATTTTCTTACAACTCCGATTGCTCCTATTACCGATGCTAAATCTTGTGAAATCAATGGTGCCTTGTTGAATCTTGTCATGAAAGATCAATTCGCCGGCCTTCCTAGTGAAGATGCCGCTACCCATCTAAACAACTTCGTTGATTTGTGTGATATGCAAAAGAAGAAAGATGTGGGTAATGATATTGTTAAATTGAAGCTATTTTCGTTTTCGCTTAGAGATCGTGCTAAAACTTGGTTTTCGTCTTTGCCTAAAAATAGTATTGATTCATGGAATAAGTGAAAAGATGCTTTTATCTCTAAGTATTTTCCTCCCGCTAAGATCATCTCTCTTAGAAACGATATTATGAATTTTAAGAAACTTGATCATGAACATGTTGCACAAGCTTGGGAGAGGATGAAATTAATGATACGTAATTGCCCTACACATGGTTTGAATCTATGGATGATTATACAAAAAATTTATGCTGGATTCAATTGTGCTTCTAGAAATCTTTTAGATTTGGCCGCGGGAGGCACTTTTATGGAAATCACTTTAGGAGAAGCTACTAAACTCCTAGATAATATTATGGTTAATTATTCTCAATGGCACACCGAAAGATCTACTAGTAAAAAGGTTCATGCGATTGAAGAAATTAATGTTTTGAGTGGAAGGATGGATGAACTTATGAATTGTTTGCTAATAGAGTGTTTCTTCTGATCCTAATGATATGACTTTATCTACTTTGATTGAGAATATTAATGAATCTATGGATGTGGATTTTGTTGGTAGGAACAATTTTGGTAACAACGCGTATAGATGAAACTTTAATCCTAGGTCGTTCCCTAGTAATTCCTCTAATAATTATGGTAATTCCTACAACAACTCTTATGGAAATTTTAATAAGTTGCTCTCTGACTTTGAGACTAGTGTTAAAGATTTTATGAATTCACAAAAGAATTTTAATGCTTTGCTCGAAGAAAAATTGCTTAAGGTTGATGAGTTGGCTAGGAACATGGATAGAATTTCTCTTGATGTTGATTCTTTGAAACTTAGATCTATTCCACCTAAGCATGATATCAATGAGTCTCTCAAAGCCATGAGAATTTCCATTGATGAGTGCAAAGAAAGAACTGCTAGGATGCATGCAAAAAAGGATTGCTTTGTGAAAGCATGTTCTTCTAGTTTTATTGATAATAAAGATGAAGATCTAAAAGTAATTGATGTGTCTCGAATTAAATCTTTGTTTTGCAATATGAATCTTGATAATGATTGGACTGAAGATGAGTCAACTTTAGTTAGAAGGCGTCCCAATGATTTAGAGTTTTTAGATCTTGATGCAAAAATTGGTAAAAGTGGGATTGAAGAGGTCAAAACTTTAGATAGCAATGAACCCACTATTTTGGATTTCAAGGAACTTAATTATGATAATTGTTCTTTAATAGATTGTATTTCCTTGTTGCAATCCGTGCTAAATTCTCCTCATGCTTATAGTCAAAATAAAGCTTTTACTACACATATCGTTGATGCTTTAATGCAATCTTATGAAGAAAAGCTTGAATTAGAAGTTTCTATCCCTAGAAAACTTCATGATGAGTGGGAACCTAATATTAAAATTAAAATTAAAGATCATGAATGCTATGCTTTGTGTGATTTGGGTGCTAGTGTTTCCACGATTCCAAAAACTTTGTGTGATGTGTTAGGTTTCTGTGAATTTGATGATTGTTCTTTAAACTTGCATCTTGTGGATTCCACCATTAAGAAACCTATTGCAAGAATTAATGATGTTCTTATTGTTGCAAATAGGAATTATGTGCCCGTAGATTTTATTGTTCTTGATATAGATTGCAATCCTTCATGTCCTATTATTCTTGGTAGACCTTTCCTTAGAACGATTGGTGCAATTATTGATATGAAGGAAGGGAATATTAGATTCCAACTTATACCTAGATCTATCCTTGCTTTTATGCCTAGCTAGGGGCGTTAAACGATAGCGCTTGTTGGGAGGCAACCCAATTTTATTTTTGTTCCTTGCTTTTTGTTACTGTTTAGCAATAAGTATTTGATCTAGCCTCTGGTTAGATGTGGTTTTATGTTTTATTTAGTGTTTGTGCCAAGTAAAACCTATAGGATCTTCTTGGATGATAGTTATTTGATCTTGCTGAAAAAGTCTGAAACTTTCTGCTCATGAAAACAATTGTTAAAAATCACCAGAACGTGATAAAATACTGATTCCAATTGCAGTAGACCACTAAACAAATTATTCAGGTAGTCCTATTTTGGTAGAATTTTCTGAGTTACAGAAGTTTGCGTTAGATACAGATTACTACAGACTATTCTATTTTTGGCACATTCTGTTTTTCGTGCGTTGTTTGCTTATTTTGATGAATCTATGGCTAGTAATGGGGGTTATGAACCATAGAGAAGTTGAAATACAGTGGGATTAACACCATTATAAATAAAGAATGAGTTCATTACAGTACCTTGAAGTGGTGGTTTGTTTTATTTCGCTAACGGAACTCATGAGATTTTCTGTTGAGTTTTGTGTTGTGAAGTTTGCAAGTTTTGGGTAAAGATTTGATGGATTATGGAACAAGGAGTGGCAAGAGCCTAAGCTTGGGGATGCCCAAGGCACCCCAAGGTAAAATCCAAGGACAACCAAAAGCCTAAGCTTGGGGATGCCCCGGAAGGCATCCCCTCTTTCGTCTTCGTCCATCGGTAACTTTACTTGATGCTATATTTTTATTCACCACATGATATGTGTTTTGCTTGGAGCGTATTGTATGATTTGAGTCTTTTCTTTTTAGTTTACCACAATAATCCTTGCTGTACACACCTTTTTGGAGAGACACACATGATTCGGAATTTATTAGAATACTCTATGTGCTTCACTTATATCTTTTGAGCTAAATAGTTTTGCTCTAGTGCTTCACTTATATCTTTTAGAGCACGGTGGTGGTTTATTTTATAGAAATTATTGATATCTCATGCTTCCCTTATATTATTTCGGGAGCCCTACAAAACAGCATGGTAATTTGCTTGGGTTAAAAATATTGGTCCTAATATAATAGGCATCCAAGATAGGTATAATAAAAACTATCATATAAAGTGCATTGAATACTAAGGGAAGTTTGATTCTTTATGATTGTTTTGAGATATGAAGATGGTGATATTAGAGTCATGCTAGTTGGGTAGTTTTGAATTTGAGAAATACTTGTGTTAAAGTTTGTGATTCCCGTAGCATGCACGTATGGTGAACCGTTATGTGATGAAGTTGGAGCATGATTTATTTATTGATTGTCTTCCTTATGAGTGGCGGTCGGGGACGAGCGATGGTCTTTTCCTACCAATCTACCCCCCTAGGATCATGCGCGTAATACTTTGCTTTGGTAACTTGTAGATTTTGGCAATAAGTATATGAGTTCTTTATGACTAATGTTGTGTCCATGGATTATACACACTCTCTTCCTTCCAACATTGCTAGCCTCTCTAATACCGCACACTTTTCGCCGGTATCATACACCCACCATATACCTTCCTCAAAACAGCCACCATACCTACCTATTATGGCATTTCCATAGCCATTCCGAGATATATTGCCATGCAACTTACCACCGTTCCGTTTACTATGACACGCTCCATCATTGTCATATTGCCTCGCATGATCATGTAGTTGACATCGTATTTGTGGCAAAGCCACCGTTCATAATTCTCTCATACATGTCACTCTTGATTCATTGCATATCCCGGTACACCGCCGGAGGCATTCACATAGAGTCATATTTTGTTCTAAGTATTGAGTTGTAAGTAAATAAAAGTGTGATGATCATCATTATTAGAGCATTGTCCCAGTGAGGAAAGGATGATGGAGACTATGATTCCCCACAAGTCGGGATGAGACTCCGGACTAAATACAAAAAAGACAAATAAAAGAGGCCATAAAAAAGAAGAAGGCCCAAACAAAAAAAATGAGAGAAAAAGAGAGAAGGGACAATGTTACTATCCTTTTACCACACTTGTGCTTCAAAGTAGCACCAAGATCTTCATGATAGAGAGTCTCTTATGTTGTCACTTTCATATACTAGTGGAAATTTTACATTATATAACTTGGCTTGTATATTCCAATGATGGGCTTACTAAAATTGCCCTAGGTCTTCGTGAGCAAGCGAGTTGGATGCACACCCACTTAGTTTTTTTTGTTGAGCTTTCATACACTTATAGCTCTGGTGCATCCGTTGCATGGCAATCCCTACTCACTCACATTGATATCTATTAATGGGCATCTCCATAGCCCATTGATACACCTAGTTGATGTGAGACTATCTTCTCCTCTTTTTTGTCTTCTCCACAACCACCATTCTATTCCACATATCATGCTAGGTCCATGGCTCACGCTCATGTATTGCGTGAAGATTGAAAAAGTTTGAGAACATCAAAAGTATGAAACAATTGCTTGTCTTGTCATCGGGGTTGTGCATGATTTAAATATTTTGTGTGATGAAGATAGAGCATAGCCAAACTATATGATTTTGTAGGGATAACTTTCTTTGGCCATGTTATTTTGAGAAGACATGATTGCTTTATCTGTATGCTTGAAGTATTATTATTATTTTTATGTCAATATTAAACTTTTATCTTGAATCTTTCGGATGTGAACATTCATGCCACAATAAAGAAAATAACATTGAGAATTATGCTAGGTAGCATTCCACATCAAAAATTCTGTTTTTATCATTTACCTACTCGAGGACGAGCATGAATTCAGCTTGGGGATGCTTGATACGTCTCCAACTTATCTGTAATTTTTGATTGTTCCATGCTATTATATATTCTGTTTTGGATGTTTAATGGGCTTTATTATACACTTTTATATTATTTTTGGGACTAACCTACAAACCCAAGGCCCAGTGCAAATTGCTGTTTTTTTGCCTATTTCAGTGTTTCGCAGAAAAGGAATATCAAACGGAATCCAAACGGAATTGAACCTTCGGGAGAGTTATTTTTGGAACAAACGTGATCCAGAGGACTTGGAGTGGACATCAAGAAACGAATGAGGAGGCCACGAGGCAGGGAGGCGCGCCTGCCCACTGGGCGCACCCCCACCCTCATGGACCCCTCATAGCTCCACCGACCTACTTCTTCCTCCTATATATATCCATATACCCCGAAAACATCCAGGAGCACCACGAAACCCTATTTCCACCACCACAACTCTCTGTACCCGTGAGATCCCATCTTGGGGCCTTTTCCGGCGCTTCGCCGAAGGGGGCATCGATCATGGAGGGCTTCTACGTCAACACCATAGCCTCTCCGATGATGTGTGAGTAGTTTACCTCAGACCTTTGGGTCCATAGTTATTAGCTAGATGGCTTCTTCTCTCTCTTTGGATCTCAATACAAAGTTCTCCTTGATCTTCTTGGAGATCTATTCGATGTAACTCTTTTTGCGGTGTGTTTGTCGAGATCCGATGAATTGTGGGTTTATGATCAAGATTATCTATGAACAATATTTGAATCTCCTCTGAATTCTTTTATGTATGATTGGTTATCTTTGCAAGTCTCTTCGAATTATTAGTTTGGTTTGACCTACTAGATTGATCTTTCTTGCAATGGGAGAAGTGCTTAGCTTTGGGTTCAATCATGCGGTGCTCGATCCCAGTGACAGAAGGGGAAACGACACGTATTGTATTGTTGCCATCGAGGATAAAAAGATGGGGTTTATATCATATTGCTTGAGTTTATCCCTCTACATCATGTCATCTTGCCTAATGCGTTACTCTGTTCTTATGAACTTAATACTCTAGATGCATGCTGGATAGCGGTCGATGTGTGGAGTAATAGTAGTAGATGCAGAATCATTTCGGTCTACTTGTCGTGGACATGATGCCTATATACATGATCATGCCTAGATATTCTCATAACTATGCTCAATTCTATCAATTGCTCGACAGTAATTTTTTCACCCACCGTAATACTTATGCTACCTTGAGAGAAGCCACTAGTGAAACCTATGGCCCCGGGTCTATTCTCCATTATATTAATCTCCCACAAACTTGTTATTTCTATTACCGTTTATTTTGCATTCTTTACTTTCAATCTTTATCATAAAAATACCAAAAATATTATCTTATCATCTCTATCAGATCTCACTTTTGCAAGTGGCCGTGAAGGGATTGACAACCCCTTTATCGCGTAGGTTGCAAGGTTCTTATTTGTTTGTGTAGGTACGAGGGACTTGCGTGTGGCCTCCTACTGGATTGATACCTTGGTTCTCAAAAACTGAGTGAAATACTTACGCTACTTTGCTGCATCACCCTTTCCTCTTCAAGGGAAAACCAACGAAGTGCTCAAGAGGTAGCATACAACATGAGCGACGTCTTCAACGTCAAGGATCTTTAGCCCTACCATGGTGATGAAGATTTTGATCCGAGGTCGGATCTTTCCCATGGGAGGGGAGATGATGCGGAGCATCCCAAGGTCATCCCCATGGACCTACCTACGTCTCCCATGACACCACTTGGACCAATGACAAGAGCACGAGCAAAGGCTATCGACGATAAGGTGAACTCGCTCCTTTCCGAACTACCACTTTCTATGCATGAGACATGGTTACTACCTCAAGCGGAAACACTATGTGTGATCAGGTACTTGGAGGAAAGCCATGTAACATCTACATCCAATGGACAAGACGGAAAGGACACCAAGTGCAAATGACAAGAAGAAGAGCTGCCACGGAAGCTACAGCCACCGGACGACCGGTCGGGACCGGACGTCCGCCACCTGAAGGCCAACCTGCCCAATTCCCAGCCAACGCAAGCTACAGCGAGCGAACGACCGGCCACACCTTCCAGCCAGCGGACGACCGACCAGGACCAGACATCCGGCGCCACTCCACACGAGCCAAAATTAGCAGAAGTCCGAAGCCACCGGACGTTCGGCGTCACCTTCACAAAATGGAAAATAGCGGAAGTCCGGCGACCACCGGACGTCCGGAAGCCCGTGAGCCACCGGACGACCGGTCCCCAGCGGACGTCTGGTACCTATTTGCGTATAGAGAACAGGTCCGAGGCCCATGTATCCCTCTCCCACTTACCCTTCGTGGACCTAGACTATATATACTCCTCCACTTCCTCCTAGTTAAGGTTAGCGTTGTGATAGCTCATTTGTGAGGTAGAGCCTCGCTCATCCATACAGATCTACTCCTCGAGAGAGACTGCGTCCCCTCTTCGGAGAAGATCCACGTTGTTTTCAAGACCCCCCCTCTCAGGTGGCCCCATCAAGACCTCCTCACGGAGAAGAACCAGTTACCTTTGTATCGTCCTTTGTTGATCGTGGCCTTGTATCTCCTCTCGTTTTTCGAGGATCTAGCATATGTGTGACCTAATCTCGTTGGTTTGAGTGTCTCTCTTGTGTTTCCCTTCGTGTTTTCCCTTGTGTTCTTCGTGTTCATTGTGGGATCCACTCCTTTCGTGAAAGATCGGCCATATAGGGTTCCACGCTACATCAAGAACTAATCACTGCCGTAGAATTAGAGGGGAAGATTAGAGCCACTCGGGGCTTCTAATCATGAGGATTAGAAGAACTAAAACTAGCTCTACTTATCTCAGTTGGAACTAGTAGTATTGGGATAGAGGAGGCACCTAAAACTTGTATGAAGAAAAGGGCCAATACCTCCACTATATATAGGTTAGAGGGGAAGAGAGGGGCAGCCACCAAGGAGGGAAAGTACCTCCTTAGGGCGCCAGACAAGGGGGAGGAGTTGTACTCTTCCCCTACTCCAATTCGGTCCCCACACAAGGAAAGGGGGCACCACTTCCTATTGGGCCATGGTGGCCCAATACTCCTTCCACCACTTGGCCTTTTAAAGCCTGTTAATATTGAATTAAATATAAAAGCCCCTGCTCCCGAGCACCACCGCCCGCCGCCGGGACACTACTCTGGAGCGTCGCCCAGGGCCCGCGCCCCTATCCCGACTCTCACCAGGCCCCCGAGCTTCGCTGCCCAGGCAACATTGCTGCCCCCGAGCGATGCCCAAGGCCCCACACCGCTGACAGCCGTCGCCCCTGGATCTCCTCTGCCACCACGCGCTGGTACACCCCTCGCCTCCTCTCCCAACCTTCATCGGGGCCGCCTCCTCTACCAATCGCCGCCGTGGTCCCTATCTACCTCAACCTCAGCTTCTCCTCAGGCTCCCATGCTTCCATCCCCACCCCGCAAGGTTCGCCAAGGCGACCCTCCACTGTCATCGTTCTCCTCACCGGCGACCCTCCCCTGCTGTCGTCTCCCTCCTCCCTTCTTAATTCCTCACCCACCGGTTGGGCTCTGCTGGGATTTTGGCTGCAGGATCCGTCCGTCCCTACACCGCGTGGGTTTTGATGACCGCAGACGAGTGAGATCGATGGCAAACGACGGCAACCACTGGTGCACTCGCCATGCCCAGTCACCTCTATTCTCTCTCGACTGATAGCTCGGGTAGCTAGTGCTCGTAGCCAGTGTCTGAAGTTCAGCTGTATGTGTAGGTGCAAAAGACTGATGTTTTGGTTAGTTGGTTTCAGTTTCACAGTTTTCTTCCAAGTTATATTTCCAAAAATGCATCAACGCCGTGGAGAGTTAATTGTTTTTGTGTACTTGTATCAAGCCTTGTGTTTCATGGAGAGGAGGCCTCGGCCTGCAGCTATAGGAGGTCTCGACCTGCATCTACAGATGGATGGCAGTGGGAAGTTACTCCTTCAGGCTGTATTCGACAGGTCGGAGCGTTGCTGCCCATCTACGCTCCCGCGTGCCCGTTCTCCCATCAATATCTATTTTTGCTCTCTTGCGTGTGAAACCAATATTTCCTCTACCAACTGATATTCTAATTGTCTTGTGAACATTTTAGAGTACGTCAATGAATGGATGGTTTCTGAAGATTTTCAACTTGAAGGGCTCACCTTTTATACACATGAATGCACGGTGAATATGCCACGCTTCATTATGTTGTGGATGCTTGTCTTACCCAACCTCTAGATAACATGCAACGGCAGTGCTCAGAAATACATTTGATAACCAATGGAATATTTCTGCTCTCTAATGGCTCGTTGTTTGGCTTTGGTTTTGTCAACAGTGGTGTATCGGAGAGCCCATCCTACCTTCTTGAAGTGGTCCACCTGGTCACCACAATCGGCTTTGGTTTTGCCAACAGTGGTGTATCGGAGAGCCCATCTTGACGATGCTGCCAGGCAGAGGCTCCCTCACCACCACGTAGACTCCTACCGGTGCAGCTTCACTGCCGCACCACGGCGTTCATCGACGCCTCCTTCGGCCGTTCAAGTACGCAGCCCGTGGAGGTTCACAACTACAGGGCCCCCGAAATCCCACTCCTGCCATGCTCAGACGAGGAAGGTTTCGGCCTCGTACTTCTGATTTCATACACTCTGTCATTTTTCACCCATTTTATTTCAACAAAGATGGTTGTTTTATGCTTGCCCTGCAATGCTACTACAAATCTGCAGGCCAAAAAATGAACTTCACCGAAAACAAGAAAAAAGATGAGCACGGATGCCCGTCGATGTCCGCTGTGTTATCCTACTAATGAAGTAATTCAAGGAGCAGGTGATTTCTTTCGCCTGAAGCACCAACATAAAAAAATCAGTTTTGGTTCTCTGTAGTTATTTCCCCAAGCTCAAGGAAGCACCAACCATCAATACATTAGTTTTGAGCACCAGCAAATCACCAGAAAAAGGGCCCCGTTCCATGCTTGCCGGATCCTTCACCATGACCGCTCACCTCGTGCTGCTGGCGACCTGCCAAACCCTAAGCGGCGACCTGTCCGAGGCCTAAGGGCGAACTTCATGCTTGAACCTTTATAAAACTAGAAGTTCAAATTAGAATAAAAGGAACAAGTAAAAAGTTTTAAAAAAATTCCGTTTCTTAAAAAACTAGAAGTTCAAATTTAAGTAACGGGGCAGGAAAGTTGTGTGTTTTCAATAGCTTATTCATGTGCAGCAGAAGTTCAAGTCAAACTAATGGGTTTTTACAGAGAAGTTCAAATTGAAAACGGCCAGAAGTTCACGTGCTGCATGGTGTGTGTTTTCATATGAGAAAAAAGAATAAAAAGTTAAAGTATAAAAATTTCACTGCTAGAAGTTCAGGTGCTCAGCACGGGGAAGTTCAGAAACTTCTTGTGAGAGAGGCAATCGGCACTATATATCAGTTGTGCAACTCTGATGAACGGGTGAGAAATTACGAACAAAAACACATGGTAGAAGTTCAAGTGAAAACAGCAGGAAGTGCGATGATTATAAAAAACTTAGATTTTTCTCGTTATTAAAGAATGAAAAAAGAAGTTCAAAAATAAAACAACAAGAAGTTCAACTTTTAAAAATAGAGTGCTTCAAAATTTCATAAAAAGATTAAAGAAATAAAATCAGGAAGTCCATATTAAAAAGATGAAGAAGTTCGATGATTATAGAAAACTCAGATTTTCCTCATTATTAAAGATTGGAAACAAGAAGTTCAAAAATAAAAAACAAGAAGTTCAACTTTAAAAAATAGAGCGCTTCAAAATTTTATAAAAAAAGGATTAAGAAATTCAGATAAATATTTATAAAAAACTCAGATATTTTCACGTAACCGAGAGAAGTTCGATTGATAACTGCCAGAAGTTCACGTACTACACGGTGTGCATTTTGTATTAAAAAAATAATAAAAAAGCAAACGCTAAAAGTTTGTTGTTATAAGTTCAAGTCCTTCGTCTGAGAAAGTTTAAAAAATTATTCTGATAGAGATTTGTACAAAAGGAATATCATTTGTGTAAAACTGACGAATGGATGAGAAAATTACAAACGAAAATACGTCACAGAAGTTCAACTAAAAACAGCAGGAAGTTCAACTACTACAGTGGATGAATTTCAGATGAAAAACTTGTAAAATCGTCGTGAGTATGAAAAAATGATCAACACGGGAAAGTTGTGTGTTCACAACAGCTTTCCATTGGTATATCACTTGCTCAATTCCGATCAGTGGATGGAGAGCTACGAGCAAAAAAATCACGTGAAAAACAGAGTGAAGTTCAGGTACACGCGCCGAGAAGTTCAGGTTCTTCACGTGGTGCATTTCCGAAGAATCTGTTTCGCGATAAAGGCAGAACGAGTGATCTCGTCGTTTTCAAAATTACTTGAAAACGGCTAGGAATTAGAGAAAACCATCAACATGAAAAAGTTTCGCATTTTCCGTAGCTTTTTAGTGGTATATTATTTGCCCCATTCCGATAAAGTTTGTAGAAATTACGGCGAAAATATGTTTTTATCCATTTTCAAAACTGACTTAAAATAATAAGGAATTGGGAGAAAAAATATATACCAAAAAGTTTCTCATTTCCTCAAGCTTTCCAACGCCATATCATTTGCTACAGTCGGACGTACGGTTAAAAAATTAGCTCAAAAATACACACTCGGTGTAACTTGGACCGTTTTATAAATCACTGTTAAAACATTTACAATTAGAAAAAACTTTCAACATGAAAAAGTAGCGCAATTTCATAAGATTTCCAACGCCATATCATTTGTCTCAATTGGATTAGCCGTTTAGAAATGACATCGGAAATACGGACACGGCTGTTCGGTTTGTGAAATTTTACGTTTTTTCGAATTACTATTTAACCGTAGGGAATTAGAGAAAACTTTTAACATGTGGAAGAAGCGGTTTTGCAGCAGTTTTTCAACGCCATATTACTTGCCTCATTCCGATATACGGTTTAGAAATGCGATAAAAATTACGATTCACGTTTTTTGTGTGAAGAAAAAACGGTTTTCAAAACTGCTCTTAAACCGCTTACATTTTGCGAAAATTTTAACTTGGGTCATGATACTCGTGTCCATAGCTTTCCAACGGTATATGGCAAGCCCTATTTGGGCAATGTTGCGGGAAGTTCAACATAGCACAGGGGGAAGTTCAGGTCGAACAACTCAGGCAGTAAAATCGCAAAAAACGCGAGTTCTTCACGACACGAGTGCAAAATCCGCCTATGAGCGAGATTCCTATCTAAAACGAGTATTTAGTTGCTAAAAATCGTGTAAAGATTACACTTACATCACATGGAACATGACTAACCAGAAAAACTCGCGGTAGAAGGCACGGTTGCGAAGATAGCCCGAAGGTCGGGTTCGTACAGAGAGAAGTTCAGGTACGTTACTCAGGCAGTTCAGGTTGTGATCAGAATATTATTCTGATCCCGTGATCAGAATAGTGTTTATATATATATATATATACATATATAAATATAAAATTTAACACCTCCAGAAACATTTTCCACCTATATATATTATTTATCGGTAATACTCGGTATTGTCGATAAACTTCCAAACCCTTCCGGTGACCCCAAAACGTTGATTCCTCTCGAAACTATTTTCAATATTAATGAAATTATTTCACAAATAAATCCTCGATACTCTCATCCTAATAACACTGAGAATGCGTGATTACCTTAAGCTTGTGATCCTATTGGTTCGTTAAACCATAGACATGGACGAAACCTCTTTGTTCAATGACCGATAGCGGAACCGTGGACAACTACTAGGGAAAAGGCTAGCAGCAGCGCGGGTTTTAGACCTATCAGTAGCGTGGGATGGCGCACTACTGATAAGGCGCTATAGCTAACGAATAGCAGTAGCGTGCCTCCACCCACGCTACTGCTAAATCGACTTAGTAGTAGCGAGTTCAAGGAGGAGCGCTGCTGGTAATTAGTAGTAGCGCTTCTCTCTGCCCGCGCTGCTACTATTATTTCGTACTTTATTTCTTTTTTATTTCATGTTGTACTCGTACACCTTTACACAAGTTTTCATACAACAGGAATTTACAAATTGTTTTTACATCATAATGAGTTATTACATCACGGGGTGAAAGAACCGTGTGGAGTAGTTTCAAGTGGACGGACATCCACTTGAAACTAATCTGCGGTTCTTTCACCCATTGATATAATAAATATCATCATCATCATCATCATCATCATCATATCATTAACAACTTATCATCATCATCATCATATCATTGGTCACTAGTCGTAATCACAAGTACTCCTCACATCTTCAACTCTAACACATTGTATCACATAATAAACATATAGTACTTCATAGGACCTACTACATTCTCTTAGGACCTACTATATTCTCTAAGGTAAAATAGCAAAAAACAAGATAGCCCCTGGCTCTCCATTATGGAGAATGCAGATTATCCTGTCTCCAATTCTTGCCTTTCGCTTAATGTTGCTTCCAAGAACCTCCTTACGAATGTCCAAACATTTTTTCCACTCTTTGATTAGCATGTGTTCACCGGTTTCAGAAATTCGATATGCACAGGTGAGATCCGTAGGATGACCTGGCTGTAGGTTCAGAACTTCAAGACGAACATTGTAATACATCAGATGAGGCACACAATCCATCGGCATTTTCTGTTGAAAAACATAGTAAAAACTTCGTAATTAGCAATGATGTACTAGTTTTAGAAGTATGCAAAAGATGCACGGATGTCATAATAGTAAAATATCTTACCAGGGTATCTCCATAGAAGTTATCGTGGTTCAACACATGCACTAGTGGCACGTATTCACCATAATTTGGAGGAGTTCGATAATAGGTATTGTAATTCTCAAAAAAAGTACAATAAGCAATCAGATGATTTTTCTCCTTATAAGTTAATTCGGAGCCATCAGTGTAGTGGGTTTTGTCTACCATCTTCTGCACATTCTTTGAAGATTCAAAATAAGCTGTCAATGGAATAAGCTGTCAACTATTTTTAAATAAACAATAGAAATTAGTTAATAACTATGTTTGAGAAGCTCACATTGCGGTAGAATCGGAAGCGTATCAACAAGGACCCAAATGTCCATATTGTCTTGCTCGATGTCAGGATCACCAAGATCCATGGTGACAATCATACCCTCATAAAAACCATACATTTTGCAAAGTGCTTCCCAATTTTGGCAACCAAAATGGGTTACGCTCTGAGAATTGTATAGATTTACTTCAAAATCGATATCATGATGGGTCCTTGGGTGTATTTTCTTTGTTTGGAAATTTTCATGGTCTTCAAAACCCATCCTCTCCAATACATAGCATCTTGCATGACATGGGATAAGCTAGTCGAATTGTAAAATATGAAAATTAGATGTTGAAATAGTTGAAGTCATGCTTAATTACGAAAAAAAACACTTGTCGTTGTTGCATACCGTTTCAACATCGAAGGTCTCCTCGAGCTTAATGCTGAAGCGCCGATCTTCATCCAGCTGAACGAACCTGTCGCACATACCTCGATAATCGTGGCACCAGCTGCACTCCCCCGGGAGACTGTCGTCGTCCGAGTACGACATTTCCTACGTTCATAATTCAAAGATTAAACTTGTACATATTCTAGCACAAGTCATGCCAGAATTCACGGAAAAATCCGGCATGACCTTTGCTAAAAAAGGACATATCGAGCGCCTGAAATTTGCCGGAACGGAAATTAATCAACACTCCGGCAAAACATAGGCCACTCGGAGGTCTAACCAAAACATGAAATAATTGCTTAAACTAAAAAATAACACAAAATATGGCATGTTCAAGTAGTTCTATTAATTCGACTAGTTCTTACTAAATATAAACTTAGTATAAAAGAAAAAAACTAGTTTTTTCTAAAAATGAAGTAGTTCAACTAGTTATTAATTTACTTACTATACTAGTTCAACTAAAACTTAACTAGTTCAACTAAAACTAAACTAGTTCTATTAATTCAACTAGTTCTTACTAAATATAAACTTACTATAAACAGAAAGAAACTAGCACATCTACTACTACTACTAATTAACATCTAACTACTACATCTACTACTAATTAACATGTACTACTGCTAATTATACAACTAGTTTACCATCACTACTAGTAATTAATATCCACTACTTCTAAAAATCATTATCTATGAACCCTAAATTAACATGTACTACTAGTAAAATCATCTACTAACTAAGCAAAGAGATAGGGGGTGGGGGAGGGGTGGGGGGCTTACAGAGGGAGAGACGATGGCGGGGAGGTGCTCGACGACGGAGGGGCGGCGAGGGTGGCGGCTCGGTGACAGAGGGATCGGAAGGGCGGCGGTCCTGGGCGGCGGCGGTGAGGTCGAGAGCGGCGGCGGTGAGGGCAGGCATGCTCGGGCTCGGGCGGCGGCGACAGGGAGTCGGGGACCAGGCCGGTGGGGGGGGGGGGAGGAGGACTTAGTGAAATTTTGATGCGGGGGGTGGTTAACTCAAACTAGCAGTAGCGCGCGTATAGAAAACGCGCTGTAGATAACTTATCTACTGCGCGTTTTAGGAAAAATCGCTACTTCTAATGGAAGCAGTTATTTCTTTTGTTTAGTAAAAACATCAAATATATACATTGGTCATCATTGATCTTTTTGTGTATAATCTAAATAGTCAACATGAATCCTCACTGTACCTGTATAGGTACAGGCGAGGATTCATATTGCAACCACAAATCATACACATATAGTTCAATGAAGACCAAGTGCTCGAGATAGGTTGAGAAGCAACATATTTAAGGTGGTAAACACCTTGTTCGCTTAGCAGTATGGGACTAAATTAACTTAATTAGTTGCGGTCATACTTAGCAGCAGCGAGTTTTGAGCAAAACCGCTGCTAGTAAGTTCTTTAGCAGTAGCGCGTCCGCGGGAAGGGCGCTACTACTATATCTAGCCTGGAGGCAACACCGTGGCAATTGTAGTAGTAGCGCTCTTTTCACCTAGAGCGCTACTGCTACTCATTCATTAGCAGCGCTCTTTTCTAAAGCTCATTGCTGCTAATTAGCAGTAGCGCCTGTTTTTAGACCGCGCTGCTGCTAAGATTCTGTGTATAAGGTTTTCCCTAGTAGTGGACGTCCATATCGATCCCTATGATTACATGAATGTTATTCGAGTGAACCTTTGGTTATACATTAGTATCCTCTTGATTCATACACATGCTCACTATATCGTTCTTCTCGTTGCCAGTTTTGTTCTTCTTTCTCGTTATCGTGTTCTGACATCCCTGTGACGAAGTCACGTGTGTCTAGCCAGACGATGATGGATGGCATCACATCGAGAGGGCCCTAAGAATATCTCTCCATCACCAGAGGAGCAAATTCCAGTCTCGAGCTATCATGTCCACTACAAAAAAAGACATCCGTGACATTTTGGGCCGAACATAATAAATTTTCTGTAATACTTATGACACTTCTATGACGATAATTGTGACAAAACCCGGTATCATCATAGATGTGGTGCGCTCCTACTTCTATGACAAAAAATCATGACAGAAAATGGGCTTTTCGTCTTGGGTGGGACGGAGACGCAGATGCATGACATTCTTTGGGCCGTCCATGACGGAAAAAACCATGGTAGAAGCAAGGGCGAGGAAAATATCGGGGAGTTCCCGGTTACGGTGGGTGGTCGGGGGCCGAGCGATGCATGTTTCTCTCGTACGTACGCACGTGTGTGCCAGGCGTTGGGCTCTAACTGAACCCGAGCAAGGCGTTGGGCTCTAATTGAACCTGAGCGATTGCACTGCAGGCTATGCGTTACCGAACCTGAGCGATCGATCGATCCCTTGCTGTTAACTGAACCCGAGTGATTCCTTCGCTACTGCTGCTAACTGAAGCCGATCGAACACTGATGCCTCCTTCCCTTGATGAACAATTAGCATTGTTGAGGGGGTTTGGATGAACAGTTCCCGGTGGGGGGTTGGATGAACAGGACCCCGTGGTAGTAGAGGCCGTTGCCACTGGATGAATAGGACCCCGATCAAACGAGCCGGTGGATGAACATGACCCCGTGGAGGGATGGATGAATAGGACCCCGTGGAGGGCTGGTTGAACAGTAGCCGGTGAAGGGCTAGATGAACAGTAGCTCGTGGAGGGGTGGTTGAACAAGACCCCGTGGAGAGGGCTGGTTGAACAGTAGCCGGTGGAGGCTGGATGAACAGGAGCCCGTGGATGAACAGTCGCAGGTGGAGGCTGGAGGAGGTCGATGGTGGATGAACAGGAGCCCGTGGAGGCGGTCGACGGTGGATGAACAGTAGCCCGTGGAGGTAGTCGAGGGTGGAGATGAACAGTATCCCGTGAAGTTCTGTTTTGCGGTACGCCACACCCCTCCCGATGAACAGGACCCCCATTTCGACCGTAGCGCTCCAACACAAGTGTGTTTCCCCTGTTTTGCGGTACGCCACACCCCTCCCAATCAACAGGACCCCGTTTCGACCGTAGGAGGTCCGTTTCCTCCGTTTTGCGGTACGCCAGGCCCCTCCGGATGAACAGGATCCCGTTTCGACCGTGGCCGGTTGAACACAAGGCCGTTTTCTCCATTCTGCGGTACGCCAGGCCTCGTTTCCATCGGCTGTTCCGTCCAAGCCTGTTGGCTCCTGATGAACAACACGCGTTTCGTTGCCTCCCGATGAACACGACGCATTTCATTGCCTCCTCATGAACACGACGACGACGTAGTTTCTCCGTTCCGACCCAGCCATGTACACGAGCCTTGGACGTACGTATGCGCGAGTAGGCGTTCGAGACCCCGTCCGTATGTACATACATGGCCGTATTTACTTTCTTGCACCCTGGCCGCTGTACATACGTGTACATGCTACGTGCGCGCCTCTACTACGACACGTGTGCGCCTCTACTACAACACGTTCCCTTCCTTACACGGCCACGGTTCATCGCTGCAGCCTGCAGACAGACTGATCGACCAGTATGTACGTACATGTTCGCGACCAGAATGACAACGCTACGTACGCTTTGACCAGGTGGGTCTCGACTGTTAGGCACTTCCTTCCATGCGAAGATGTACCTGGTGGGTCCCAACAGTCAGGGGTCGAATCATTTTTTTTTGCCTGTAATATGAACGCATTTCCTTGCGTGCGAAGATGTACCTGGTGGGTCCCAGCAGTCAGGGGGAAATGTTTTTTTTCGCCAAATACGGTGGCCCGTCCGGTGGGTCCGTGCTGTCAGGTGGAGGAATCATTATTTTGCGTGTAATAAGGAGGCACTTTGTTGCTGTGGTCGTGGACCCAGCTGTCAGCCTCTCCACGTACAGTACTCTTCCGATGGAAGTCGGTCGTTGACCACATTGACCATGCTGCGCCAAGAGCACCAAGGCGGTGGACAACGGCGAGGCCTAGGAAGGGGACGACGCGGAGCCGGGAAAGATGCGGCAGTGGATGCCCACGCGGAGGGGAGTACATTGGTTGACTGCTTCGGCTGCTGTGTGAGGCTACCGTCGCCGAAGAATAACAGGAGGTGTGGGTGAGTATAGAGGGATGGCATGGCCAGCGGTGGCAGCACAGTCGGACACGGGAGGCAGGAGCAGGCGGCACGCCCGACGCTTTTTTGGGTGGCTGGAGCAAGAAGACGAGAGGTTGAAGAAGCACTATGGTCGTTGGATGGACATTGTATGGTCACTGGAGCTAGAATTGTTCATATTGACTAAGTTGGCAAAGCCCTCCGTCCCCGTCAACTTAGTAGGCCCACAAGTCAGCCTCCCACTATGGTGGGTCCCAGCTAGCAGGGGGTATTCATTTTTTTGTGTGTAATAAGGAGGCACTTCCTTGCGTGCGAAGATATAGCTGGTGGGTCTAACCTGTTAGTGGGGGGAACGTTTTTTCGCGAAATACAGAGGCCCTTCCGGTGGGTCCCAGCTGTCAGGTGGAGGAATCATTATTTTGTGCATAATAAGGAGGCATTTCCTTGCGTGCGGCCGTGGACCCAGCTGTCAGCCTCTCCATGCATAGTCTACTTCCGATGGATGTCGTTCGTTGACCATGTTGACTACTCCACGCCGAGCGCATCCAAGGTGGTGGACGACGGTGAAGCCCCGGACAGCAACGAGTCGGAGATGGGAAGAAGTGGGAGTAGAGTCGCAGATGGAGAGGTGTATGAGGGTTAACTAGTTCTGGTGCGGTGTGGTTGGACAGTCAGTGGAGAAGAACATGAGGTGTGGAGGGGTGGAGGGATGGCCCGGCCAACGATGGGGTAGCGCTTCACAGCAAAGCGTGCTAAGCAGAGCTGCTAGCAGCAAGAAGCGGGAGCAGGTGGTCCCGGCGGCGCTGGAGGAAGAAGACGAGAGATTGAAGCTGGATGCCGGTCGTTGGATGTAAATCCAACGGCTAACAATGTCAGAATCATTTGTTGACTATGTTGACAATGACTTTCGTTGGCTTCGACCTATTGGCCCACATTTCAGCCTTAAAAATGTGGCACGTATTCAACCCATTTTTTCAGAATTTAGAGTTAATTTGATCTCTTTTTTTAGAATTACAGTCCATTTGCTGGGCTGGGTGAACAAATAATGTAGCGTCTAGGCGACCCATTTATTTTTTCCTAAAAAATTACAGGCCATTTGCACTTTCTCGAAATACAAGATTTTGCTGGGCCGATTCCAATTATAATGTTGGGTTGGGCGCAGCAATGTTATCAAAAAATAAACAGGGGCTGAGCATTTTGTTATAAATATATTTAAATAATAAGTGCTTTATTATTACATTGGTCCTTAAATCTTACCAAGCTTTTGTACACAATCACCAGGATTTTCGTTGCCAAAAAAATCCAGGATTTATTGTTAAGAAATTATTTTTATAAGTTAATAAGATGTGGGACATTGTTTTCTTACATATGTAAGTATCTATTAAATATATGATGACAATAACAATAATATATAATAACATATAAAATAATTTAAATATATATAATATAGTTAGAAGGGAAACATAAGTTGGACCAGGCGTTCCTATTCTTATATAGAAAAATAGAACAGACCTCTGCGTTTTTTTCAAAAAAATACATAAATTGGGTTGCCGATGTTTCAGAAAAATAAAACCTCGGATGGGAGGTCCATAGGCCGGTCGATACATGACGGCCCTCAAAAAAATACAAACCGGCATGTTGTGGGCTGCGCATGTTAAAAAAGAAAGCCTAGATGGGGCAGCCCAAAACCCAGCTGATACTTGCTGCCCCAGTGATAATAAACGATACTACCCGCAAGCTCCCCAGCTTTGTTGTGAATTTATCTCCTATGTTGAAGCACCTAAAAATGTAACTATGTTGACAAACCCGTGGGCCCCAACGCCAGTATAGCATTAGGTGGAAGTATTTTTTTCATGAGGCACTTGCTTGCGTACGGCCATAGACCTGGTGGGTCCCGACTGTCCGCCTCTCCACGTACAGTCCTCTCCAGATTCCTCTCGTTTGTTTAGCATGTTCACAACGGTTGACGGCAGCACCGCGGCGAGTGCGCAAAGGCGCAGGAGGAGATCGGACACCTGAGGCAGTGCCTTATTTATAATGAAAGTACTGAACTAGCCCAGTGGCCAAGTGACACTACCCGACAGCTGTTCCACCTGGGTTCAATTCCACCTGATGCAGGGAAAATATCTCCAATTTTTTTGCCTCTGCGATTATTGACATGTGGGTCCCCATTGTCATCTACGCACACCACGTCCAACACTTGCCAAAACTTCGTCCCTCGTTTTCTCTGTTTTTCGCACACTCGACATTGTGTGGGCATTTTGAAAATAGCATATCTTTTTGACTGTGCATCATATGAAGATGTGCTATGCATGAATGTTGATCAGCATGATGTTAAATGTTGGTAGTTCCATTTTCGACCATGAATAAAACTTCCAACATGATGTTAACCCTGTTTGAAAAGGCCGTGCTAATATAAATGCTCTGCCTCTGAAAGTTGCAGTTTCTTATCTGAAACTGAAACTTGCAGTTTCTTCTGTGAGAATCACATTGTCTGCACTTTTATACTCCTATGAAACTACATTTTTTAAGTGCTAAAAATAGATCTCTAGAATTCATAAAATACATCATATGCTCAATACTGCAAATCTGAAATTCAAAAGACATTCATATTTGAAAGTACTCTCAAAATACACAACACAAAGCACAATTCACAACCTGCAAATACTGACAACCCTAAGCTCCTCCTAACAATTCACAACCTGCCCGACTATTGGGATCGGGGGGCAGTCCCCTCCTATTCCTCGGTGGTAGACAGCCGCCCCATGAGATGACGTGAACGGCGAGGGAGAGGGTGGTGGGGAAGCCTCGTCGGGCCAACTGCTTTTCTCCTCTTGCAGCTGGGTTCGGTCGACGAAGACTCCACTGGCTCGCTCTGGCACGACACCCTCACAAACGGCACCCTGCAGATGCTCGATCCTTCAATCTCTGGTGGATGCTCCATCTGGGATCAATACTCCCACAACCGCTCCCTCACAATCGGATTCGGTGAATCTGTTTGCTCCATGCCCCAGAGGAGCAGCTCTATGTACTCCCGCGCGACTCCCTTCGGGAGTATCGCCGCCTTTTCATTCTGTTGCAGATATTTGGCCATGGATGTCGCCGTCGCCGCTAGTTGGTCATTTTGTCAAACCAAGACTGTATCTCCAACATCCTAGCTAGCTTCACAGGGTCACCGTCTGCGATCCTCATGTATCAGTTGTACTCCTCCATCGATCTACTTCTCCACAACACCTTCACTCGCCGGCGGTGGTTTTTGAATGGAAAAGGAGAGGAGTAGCGCTGGTTTTGGATTAGAATGGGAGAGGAGCGACACTGGTTTTGGATTGGAACAGGAGAGGAGGGGCCGTGGTTTTGAAATGGAAGAGGAGAGGAGCGGCGCTTGATTTAGATTGGAACAGGAGAGGAGCGGTGGTGGTTTAAGAGGAGAGGAGCGACGTTGGTCTTGGAGGTATTTTTTTTTGCGTATTTTGGGTCAAAGTTTGACCACATACTGTATTTGACAATCAAAATGTGAATCCATGTCACCAAAAATTGTATCATTTGGTTCGTATCTGAATGTACTTTCAAATTATATTATTTTTGCAACGTATAACATATATTTTATTTGTGAAAATCATGGTCAATTATGACCCAGAATAAAAGGGATACTCGTTAATGTGGGGTCACTTTCTTAATTGAAGGGTAAATTGATTTTGATTTTGATCCATTCACAGTGTATGGGCCCTCTCGTCTAATCCTAAATTGCTGCCGCACGCTCCTCTCCCTCTTCTCCATTGCAAAACAACCTCCTCTCCTCTCCATCATCTCCATTCCAAAACCATCGTCTCGCCTCTCCCACTTCTCCATTGCAAAACCACCTCCTCTCTCCTCGTACGAGGATCCCCTGACGTAGCCCATCCTGCCATTGAGACACTGACACATGGGTCCCACCAAGCGCGGGGCCCACCTGTTAGCGACCGAAAGGCAGGGAAACCCCTCCTCTCGATCATCTCCATTCCAAAACCACCGTTTCGCCTCTCCCTCTTCTCCATTGCAAAACCACCCCCTCTCCTCTCCATCATCTCCATTCCAAAACCACCGTCTTGCCTCCCCCTCTTCTCTATTGCAAGACCACCGTCTCTCCTCCCATCTTCCAAAGCTAGCACCGGACCACTCAGAAGGACATCTATGGAGAGGATGCAGCAGCGAATCAGGCAGATCGCCGGCGGCGACCAGGCAAAGTTAGCCAGGTTGAAGGAGATCCTACTTGGTTTGACAATGAGTGAGAGATTTCGAGGACGGTGAGGGCCATGTGGCAATGTATGCGAAAGAGCGAGACGGCGGTGATGTACTCCTCGGCAGCAGTCATGCCGCAGTCCTTCGAGTTCATCGAGTATCTCCTCTGGGCGATGGAGCAGACAGATTCGCCCTAGGCGAAAGTCAGGCGGAGGTGGTGGGCGTACAGGTCGAAGGTCGAGCACCCAGAGGATAACGAATCGATCGAGTACGGTGTGCCATTCGTGAGGGTGCAGAGCCAGCCGGAGCCACATGAGTAATCGTTCTCCCACCGCAAGAGGAGGCCGGATGGTGCGATGCCGCTTCCCCGCTGTTCTCCACGGTTCCTTTGATGCTCGCCTCGTTTCAACGGCGTCGGTAGGGTTTAAGGTAAGCTTCGCACTAACCTAATCTTCCATCTGCTCATGCTTACAATCAGTGTGACAGCTAATAAAAATCATGCTTACAATCAGTCTCGGAGTATGCTACCTCTTGAGCACTACGTTGGATTTCCTTGAAGAGGAAAGGATGATGCAACAAAGTAGCGTAAGTATTTTCCTCAGTTTTTGAGAACCAAGGTATCAATCCAGTAGGAGGCTACGCGCAAGTCCCTCGCACCTACACAAAGCAAATAACTCCTCGCTACCAACGCGAATAGGGGTTGTCAATCCCTTCACGTTCACTTACGAGAGTGAGATCTGATAGAGATGATAGATGATTTTTTTGGTATTTTTGTGATAAAGATGCAAAGTAAAATAAAAGAAAAGTAAAAAAGCAAAGCAATAATAAAGTGATGGAATATTAATATGATGAAGATAGACCCGGGGGCCATAGATTTCACTAGTGGCCTCTCTCAAGAGCATAAGTATTTTACGGTGGGTGAACAAATTAATGTTGAGCAATTGATAGAATTGAGCATAGTTATGAGAATATCTAGGTATGATCATGTATATAGGCATCACGTCTGAGACAACTGGACCGACTCCTACCTGCATCCACTACTATTACTCCACTCATCGACCGCTATCCAGCATGCATCTAGAGTATTAAGTTCAAGAAAACAGAGTAACGCCTTAAGCAAGATGACATGATGTAGAGGGATAAATTCATGCAATATGATAAAAACCCCATCTTGTTATCCTCGATGGCAACAATACAATACGTGCCTTGCTGCCCCTATTGTCACTGGGAAAGGACACCGCAAGATTGAACCCAAAGCTAAGCACTTCTCCCATTGCAAGAAAAACCAATCTAGTAGGCCAAACCAAACTGATAATTCGAAGAGACTTGCAAAGATAACCAATCATACATAAAAGAATACAGAGAAGATTTAAATATTGTTCATAGATAATCTTGATCATAAACCCACAATTCATCGGTCTCAACAAACACACCGCAAAAAGAAGATTACATCAAATAGATCTCCACGAGAGAGGGGGAGAACATTGTATTGAGATCCAAAAAGAGAGAAGAAGCCATCTAGCTACTAACTATGGACCCGAAGGTCTGAGGTAAACTACTCACACTTCATCGGAGGGGCTATGGTGATGATGTAGAAGCCCTCCATGGTGGATGCCCCCTCCGGCAGAGCTACGGAACAGGCCCCAAGATGGGATCTCGTGGGTACAGAAGGTTGCGGCGGTGGAATTAGGTTTTTGGCTCCGTATCTGATCGTTTGTGGGTACGTAGGTATATATAGGAGGAAGAAGTACGTCGGTGGAGCTTTGTGGGCCCCACGAGGGTGGGGGGCACGCCCCTACCTCGTGCCCACCTCAAAGCTTCCTTGGCGTAGGGTCCAAGTCTCCTAGGTCATATTCGGTGAGAAAATCACGTTCCCGAAGGTTTCATTCCGTTTGGACTCCGTTTGATATTCCTTTTCTGCAAAACTCTGAATAGGCAAAAAACAGCAATTCTGGGCTGGGCCTCCGGTTAATAGGTTAGTCCCAAAAATAATATAAAAGTGGAAATAAAGCCCAATATGGTCCAAAATAGTAGATAATATAGCATGGAGCAATCAAAAATTATAGATACGTTGGAGACATATCAGGCATACCCAAGCTTAATTCCTGCTCGTCCTCGAGTAGGTAAATGATAAAAAAGAATTTTTTATGCGGAGTGCTACTTGGCATAATTTCAATGTAATTCTTCTTACTTGTGATATGAATATTCAAATCTGAAAGATTCAAGACAAAAGTTCATATTGACATAAAAATAATAATACTTCAAGCATACTAACTAAGCAATTATGTCTTCTCAAAATAACATGGCCAAAGAAACTTCATCCCTACAAAATTATATAGTTTAGTCATGTTCCATTTTCGTCACACAAGAATGCTCTCATCATGCACAACCCCGATGACAAGCCAAGCAATTGTTTCTTACTTTAGTAATCTCAAACTTTATAAACCTTCACGCGATACATGAGCGTGAGCCATGGATATAGCACTATGGGTAGAATAGAATATGATGATAGGGGTTATGTGGAGAAGACAAAAAAGGAGAAGGTCTCACATCAACGAGGCTAATCAATGGTCTATAGAGATGCCCATCGATTGATGTTAATGCAAGGAGTAGGGATTGCCATGCAATGGATGCACTAGAGCTATAAATGTATGAAAGCTCAACAAAAGAAACTAAGTGGGTGTACATCCAACTTGCTTGCTCACGAAGACCTAGGGCACATGAGGAGGCCCATTGTTGGAATATACAAGCCAAGTTCTATAATGAAAAATTCCCACTAGTATATGAAAGTGACAAAACAAGAGACTCTCTATCATGAAGATTATGGTGCTACTTTGAAGCACAAGTGTGGAAAAAAGGATAGTAGCATTGCCCCTTTTTATTTCCCCCTTTTTTGGGCCTTTCTTCTTCTTTTTTTGGCCTTTCTATTTTTTATTGGGATAATTCTCTATTAAATGATGATCATCACACTTCTATTTATTTACAACTCAATGATTACAACTCGATACTAGAACATAGTATGACTCTATACGAATGCCTCCGGCGGTGCACCGGGATATGCAATGAATCAAGAGTGACATGTATGAAAGAATTATGAACCGTGGCTTTGCCACAAATACTATGTCAACTACATGATCATGCTAAGCAATATGAAAATGATGAATGTGTCATGATAAACGGTATGGTGGAAAGTTGCATGGCAATATATCTTGGAATGGCTATGGAAATGCCATAATAGGTAGGTATGGTGGCTATTTTGAGGAAGATATAAGGAGGTTTATGTGTGAAAGAGCGTATTATATCACGGGTTTGGATGCACCGACGAAGTTTGCACCAACTCTCAATGTGAGAAAGGGCAATGCACGGTACCGAAGAGGCTAGGAATGATGGAAGGGTGAGAGTGCGTATAGTACATGGACTCAACATTAGTCATAAAGAACTCACATACTTATTGCAAAAATCTACAAGCCATCAAAAACCAAGCACTACGCGCATGCTCCTAGGGGGATAGATTGGTAGGAAAAGACCATCGCTCGTCCCCGACGGCCACTCATAAGGAGGACAATCAAAGAACACCTCATGTTTCAAATTTGTTACATAACGTTTACCATACGTGCATGCTACGGGACCTGTAAACTTCAACACAAGCATTTCTCAAATTCACAACAACTCAACTAGCACGAATTTGATATTATCACCTCCATATCTAAAAATAATTATCAAGCATAAAACTTTTCTTAGTATTCAACGCACTCAAAAGAAAGTTTTACAAATCTTGAATACCAAGTATATTAAAATTATTAAGAAAATTACCATGCTATTTAAGACTCTCAAAATAATCTAAGTGAATCATGAGAGATCAATAGTTTCTACAAAACAAATCCCCCACCATGCTAAAAAAGATATAAGTGAAGTACTAGAGCAAAACTATATAGCTCAAAAGATATAAGTGAAGCACATAGAGTATTCTATCAAATTCCGATTCATGTATGGCTTGTTGGAAATATGACCTAGAGGCAATAATAAATTAGTTATTATTATATTTCCTTGTTCATGATAATCGTTTATTATCCATGCTAGAATTGTATTGATAGGAAACTCAGATACATGTGTGGATACGTAGACAACACCATGTCCCTAGTAAGCCTCCAGTTGACTAGCTCGTTGATCAATAGATGGTTACGGTTTCCTGACCATGGACATTGGATGTCGTTGATAACGGGATCACATCATTGGGAGAATGATGTGATGGACAAGACCCAATCCTAAGCCTAGCACAAAGATCGTGTAGTTCGTATGCTAAAGCTTTTCTAATGTCAAGTATCATTTCCTTAGACCATGAGATTGTGCAACTCCCGGATACCATAGGAATGCTTTGGGTGTACCAAACGTCACAACGTAACTGGGTGGCTATAAAGGTACACTACGGGTATCTCCAAAAGTGTCTGTTGGGTTGGCATGAATCAAGACTGGGATTTGTCACTCCGTGTGATGGAGAGGTATCTCTGGGCCCACTCGGTAGGACATCATCATAATGTGCACAATGTGACCAAGGAGTTGATCATGGGATGATGTGTTACGGAACGAGTAAAGAGACTTGCCGGTAATGAGATTGAACAAGGTATCGAGATACCGATGATCGAATCTCGGGCAAGTGCAATACCGCTAGACAAAGGGAATTGAATACGGGATTGATTGAATCCTTGACATCGTGGTTCATCCGATGAGATCATCGTGGAACATGTGGGAGCCAATATGGGTATCCAGATCCCGCTATTGGTTATTGGCCGGAGAGGTGTCTCGGTCATGTCTGCATGGTTTCCGAACCCGTAGGGTCTACACACTTAAGGTTCGGTGACGCTAGAGTTGTGATGGGAAATAGTATGTGGTTACCGAAGGTAGTTCGGAGTCCCGGATGAGATCCCGGACATCACGAGGAGTTCCGGAATGGTCCGGCGGTGAAGATCGATATATTGGAAGAAGGGTATTGGAGTCCGGAAGTGTTCCGGAGGTACCAGGCTATGGCCAGCATGACCGAAAGGTGTTTCGGGAGCCCCGACAAGTGTTGGAGGGCCTCATGGGCCAAAGGGGAAGGGGCAAACCAGCCCACTAAGGGTTGGTGCGCCCCCCACACCCTTTCCCATGTTACTTGGGGAGGTGGGGCGCCTCCACCTGGCTTGGGAGGCAAGCCTCCACCTGCTTGGCTTGGGGGGCAAGTCTCCTTAGGATTTTCCCTAGGGAGATCCAATCTGCCTAGCCACCGCCCCCTAGGGGAAACCCTAGGGCGCCTCCCCCTCTCCCCTTGCCCCTATATATAGTGGAGGGGTGGGAGGGCAGCCGTGACCTCTTCCCTGGTGCAGCCCTCCCTCCTCCTACCTTCTCCTCCTCCTCCATGGTGCTTGGCGAAGCCCTGCCGGAGAACCACGAGCTCCACCACCACCACGCGGTCGTGTTGACGGAGATCTCCCTCAACTTCTCCTCTCCCCTTGCTGGATCAAGAAGGAGGAGACGCCCCCGGGCTGTACGTGTGTTGAACGCGGAGGTGCCGTCTGTTCGGCACTTAGATCGGAATCAACCGCGATCTGAATCGCTACGAGTACGACTCCTTCATCCGCGTTCTTGCAACGCTTCCGCTTAGCGATCTACAAGGGTATGTAGATGCACTCTCCTTCCGTCGTTCCTAGATTATTCCATAGATTGATCTTGGTGTTACGTAGAAAATTTTGAATTTCTGCTACGTTCCTCAACAGTGGCATCATGAGCTAGGTCTATGCGTAGTTTCTATGCACGAGTAGAGCACAAAGTAGTTGTGGGCGTCGATTTTGTCAATTTACTTGCCGTTACTAGTCTTATCTTGATTCGGTGGCATTGTGGGATGAAGCGGCCCGGACCAACCTTACACGTACGCTTACGTGAGACCGGTTCCACCGACTGACATGCACTAGTTGCATAAGGTGGATGGCGGGTGTCTGTCTCTCCCACTTTAGTCGGATCGGATTCGATGAACATGGTCCTTATGAAGGGTAAATAGAAACTGGCAATTCACGTTGTGGTTTTGGTGTAGGTAAGAAACGTTCTTGCTGGCAACCTATAGCAGCCACGTAAAAACTTGCAACAACAATTAGAGGACGTCTAACTTGTTTTTGCAGCAAGTGTTTTGTGATATGATGTGGCCAAAGGATGTGATGAATGATATATGTGATGTATGAGATGATCATCTTCTTGTAATAGGAATCACGACTTGCATGTCGTTGAATATGACAACCGGCAGGAGCCATAGGAGTTGTCATATTTATGACCTGCGTGTCAACATAAACGTCATGTAATTACTTTACTTTATTGCTAACCGTTAGCCATAGTAGTAGAAGTAATAGTTGGCGAGACAACTTCACGAAGACACGATGATGGAGATCATGATGATGGATATCATGGTGTCATGCCGGTGACGATGATGATCATGGCGCCCCGAAGATGGAGATCAAAAGGAGCAAAATGATATTGGCCATATCATGTCACTATTTGATTGCATGTGATCTTTATCATGTTTTTACATCTTATTTGCTTGGAACGACGGTAGCTTAAATAAGATGACCCCTCACTAAAATTTCAAGAAAAGTGTTCTCCCTAACTGTGCACCGTTGCGAAGGTTCGTCGTTTCGAAGCACCACGTGATGATCGGGTGTGATAGATTCTTACGTTCGAATACAACGGGTGTTGACGAGCCTAGCATGTACAGACATGGCCTCGGAACACATGTGAAACACTTAGGTTAACTTGACGAGCCAAGCATGTACAGACATGGCCTCGGAACACGGAGGACCGAAAGGTCGAACATGAGTCGTATAGAAGATGCGATCAACATGAGATGTTCACCGATGATGACTAGTCCGTCTCACGTGATGATCGGACACGGCCTAGTCGATTCGGATCATGTATCACTTAGATGACTAGAGGGATGTCTATCTGAGTGGGAGTTCATGAAATAATCAGATGAACTCAATTATCATGAACATAGTCAAAAGGACTTTTGCAAATTATGTCATAGCTTACGCTTTAGTTCTACTGTTTTAGATGCGTTCCTAGAGAAAAAATTTAGTTGAAAGTTGATAGTAGCAATTATGCGGACTGGGTCCGTAAACTGAGGATTGTCCTCATTGCTGCATAGAAGGTTTATGTCCTTAATGCACCGCTCAGTGAGCTGAACCTCAAGCATCAGTTGTAGATGTTGCGAACATCTGACATACACGTTTTGATGACTACATGATAGTTCAGTGCGTAATGCTAAATGGTTTAGAATTGAGGCACCAAAGATGTTTTTTGAAACATCACAGAACATATGAGATGTTCCAAGGACTAAAATAGGGATTTCAGGCTAGTTCCCACGTCAAGAGGTATGAGACCTTTGACAAGTTTCTTAAGCCTGCAAACTAGGGAGAAAAGCTCAATCGTTGAGCATGTGCTCAGATTGTATGAGTACAACAATCGCTTGAATCGAGTGGGAGTTGATCTTCCAGATGAGATAGTGATGGTTCTCCAAAGTCACTGCCACCAAGCTACTAGAGCTTCGTGATGAACTATAACATATCAGGGATAGATATGATCCTTGAGCTATTCGCGACACCGCGAAAGTAGAAATCAAAAGGGAGCATCAATTGTTGATGGTTAGTAAAACCACTAGTTTTAAGAAGGGCAATGGCAAGAAAGGGATACTTCATGAAACAACAAACCAGTTGCTGCTCTAGTGAAGAAACCCAAAGTTGAACCCAAGCCTGAGACTAAGTGCTTCTGTAATAAGGGGAACGGTCACTGAAGCAGAACCACCCTAGATACTTGGTAGATGAGAAGGCTAGCAAGGTTGACAGAAGTATGTATTGGACATACATTATATTAAATGTGTACTTTACTAGTACTCCTAGTAGCAGTAGGGTATTAGATACCGGTTCGGTTGCTAAGTGTTAGTAACTCGAAATAAAAGGCTACAGAATAAACGGAGACTAGCCAAAGGTGAGACAACGATATGTGTTGGAAGAGTTTCCAAGGTTGATGTGATCAAACATCGCACGCTCCGTCTACCATCGGGATTGGTGTTAAACCTAAATAATTGTTGTTTGGTGTTTGCGTTGAGCGTAGACATGATTCGATTATGTCTATCGCAATACGGTTATTCATTTAAGGAGAATAATGGTTACTCTGTTTATTTGAATAATATCTTCAATGGTCTTACACCTAAAATGAATGGTTTATTGAATCCCGATCGTAGTGATACACATGTTCATGCCAAAAGATATAAGATAGTAATGATAGTACCACATACTTGTGGCACTGCAATTTTAGTCACAATGGTATAAAATGCATGAAGAAGCTCCATGTTGATGGATCTTTGGACTCGCTTGATTTTACTTGAGACATGCAACTCATACCACATGAGCAAGATGACTGAAAGGCCTCGTTTTCAGTAAGATGGAACAAGAAAGCAACTTGTTGGAAGTAATACATCTTGATGTGAGTGCTGAGGCATGTAGTGGATATCGTTATATTCTTACTTCACGGATGATTTGAGTAGATGCTAAGTATATTTATTTGATGAATCACGAGTCTGAAATATTGAAAGGTTCAAGTAATTTCAGGGTGAAGTTGAAAGATCTTAGTGACAAGAGGATAAAATATCTATGATATGATCATAGAGATGAATATCCGAATTACGAGTTTGGCACAGAATTAAGACATTGTGGAAATTGTTTCACAACTAATACAGCCTGGAACACCATAGTGTGATGGTGTGTCCGAACATCATAACTGCACCCTATTGGATATGATGCATACCGTGATGTCTCTTATCGAATTACCACGATGGTTTATGGGTTAGGCATTAGAGACAACCACATTCACTTTAAATAGGGCACCACGCAATTCCATTTGAGTCAACACCGTATGAACTATGGTTCAGAGAAACCTAAGCTGTCGTTTCTTAAAAGTTTTGGGGCTGCGACGCTTATGTGAAAAAGTTTCAGGCTGATAAGCTCTAACCCAAAGCGGATAAATGCATCTTCATAGGACACCCAAAACAGTTGGGTATACCTCCAGTCTCAGATCCGAAAGCAATAGGGATTGCTTCTAGAATCGGGTCCTTTCTCGAGGAAAAGTTTCTCTCGAAAGAATTGAGTGGGAGGATGGTGGAGACTTGATATGGTTATTGAACCGTCACTACAACTAGTGTGTAGCAGGGCACAGGAAGTTGTTCCTGTGGCACCTACACAAATTGAAGTGGAAGCTGATGATAGTGATCATGAAGCCTCAGATCAAGTCACTGCCAAACCTCGTAGGTCGACGAGGATGCGTACTGCTTCAGAGTGGTACGTAATCCTGTCTTGGAGGTCATGTTGCTAGACAACAATGAACCTACGAGCTATGGAGAAGCGATGGTGGGCCCGGATTCCGATGAATGGCTTGAGGCCATAAAATCCGAGAGAGGATCCAAGTATGAAAACAAAGTGTAGACTTTGGCAGAACGACTCGATGGTCATAAGGCTGTTGAGTACAGATGGATTTTAGAAGGAAGACGGACAATGATTGTAAGTGTCACCATTAAGAAAGCTCGACTTGTCGTTAAGATGTTTTCCGACAAGTTCAAGGAGTTGACTGCGATGAGACTTTCTCACTCGTAGCGATGCTTAAGAGTCTGTTGAAATTATATTAGCAGTTACTGCATTATTTATGAAATCTTGCAGATAGGGTGTCAAAAACATTGTTTCCTTTTCTTGAGGAAAGGTTGTATGTGATACAACCAGAAAGTTTTGTCAATCCTAAAGATGCTAACAAGTATGCAAAGCTCAGGACTGGAGTATGCATCTCGGAGTTGGAATATACGCTTTGATGTTGATCAAAGGTTTTAGGTTTATACAAAGTTTATGAGAAACTTGTATTTCCAAAGAAGTGAGTGGGAGCACTATAGAATTTCTGATGAGTATATGCTGTTGACATATTGTTGATCGGAAATGACGTAGAATTTCTGGAAAGCATGCAGATTTATTTGAAAAGTGTTTTTCAATGGAAAACCTGGATTAGGCTACTTGAGTATTAAGCATTAAGATCTATAAGGATACATCAAAACGCTTAATAGTACTTTCAAGTGAATACATACCGTGACAAGATTTTGAAGGAGTTCAAAATAGATTGGCAAAGAAGGAGTTCTTGGCTGTGTTATAAGGTGTGGACATTGAGTAAGACTCAAAACCTGACCGCGGCAGAATAGAGAGAAAGGACGAAGGTCGTCCCCTATGCTTAGACGTAGGCTCTACAGTATGCTATGCTGTGTACCGCACCTGAAGTGTGCCTTGCCATGAGTCAGTCAAGGGGTACAAGAGTGATCCAGGAATGGATCACAGGACAGCGATCAAAGTTATCCTTGGTAACTAGTGGACTGAGGAATTTTCTCGATTATGGAGGTGGTAAAAGAGTTCGTTGTAAAGGGTTACGCCGATGCAAACTTTGACACTAATCCAGATTATTCTGAGTAGTAAACTGGATTCGTATAGTAGAACAGTTGTTTGAAATAGCTCCAAATAGAGCGTGGTAGCTGCATCTAGGAGATGACATAGATATTTGTAAAGCACACACGGATCTGAAAGGTTCAGACCCGTTGACTATAACATCTCTCACAAGCATAACATGATCAAACCCAGAACTCATTGAGTATTAATCACATGGTAATGTGAACTAGATTATTGACTCTAGTAAACTCTTTGGGTGTTAGTCACATGGGGATGTGATCTTGAGTGTTAATCACATAGCGATGTGAACTGGATTATTGACTCTAGTGCAAGTGGGAGACTGTTGGAAATATGCCCTAGAGGCAATAATAAATTAGTTATTATTATATTTCCTTGTTCATGATAATAGTTTATTATCCATGCTAGAATTGTATTGATAGGAAACTCAGATACATGTGTGGATACATAGACAACACCATGTCCCTAGTAAGCCTCTACTTGACTAGCTCGTTGATCAATAGATGGTTACGGTTTCCTGACCATGGACATTGGATGTCGTTGATAACGGGATCACATCATTGGGAGAATGATGTGATGGACAAGACCCAATCCTAAGCCTAGCACAAAGATCGTGTAGTTCGTATGCTAAAGCTTTTCTAATGTCAAGTATCATTTCCTTAGAACATGAGATTGTGCAACTCCCGGATACCGTAGGAATGCTTTGGGTGTACCAAACGTCACAACGTAACTGGGTGGCTATAAAGGTACACTACGGGTATCTCCGAAAGTATCTGTTGGGTTGGCACGAATCAAGATTGGGATTTGTCACTCCGTGTGATGGAGAGGTATCTCTGGGCCCACTCGGTAGGACATCATCATAATGTGCACAATGTGACCAAGGAGTTGATCACGGGATGATGTGTTACGGAACGAGTAAAGAGACTTGCCGGTAACGAGATTGAACAAGGTATCGAGATACCGACGATCGAATCTCGGGCAAGTGCAATACCGCTAGACAAAGGGAATTGAATACGGGATTGATTGAATCCTTGACATCGTGGTTCATCCGATGAGATCATCGTGGAACATGTGGGAGACAATATGGGTATCCAGATCCCGCTATTGGTTATTGGCCGTAGAGGTGTCTCGGTCATGTCTGCATGGTTTCCGAACCCGTAGGGTCTACACACTTAAGGTTCGGTGACGCTAGATTTGTTATGGGAAATAGTATGTGGTTACCAAAGGTAGTTCGGAGTCCCGGATGAGATCCCGGACATCACGAGGAGTTCCGGAATGGTCCGGCGGTGAAGATCGATATATTGGACGAAGGATATTGGAGTCCGGAAGTGTTCCGGAGGTACCAGGCTATGGCCAGCATGACCGAAAGGTGTTTCGGGAGCCCCGACAAGTGTTGGAGGGCCTCATGGGCCAAAGGGGAAGGGGCAAACCAGCCCAGTAAGGGTTGGTGCGCCCCCACACCCTTTCCCACGTTACTTGGGAAGGTGGGGCGCCTCCACCTGGCTTGGGAGGCAAGCCTCCACCTGCTTGGCTTGGGGGGCAAGTCTCCCTAGGATTTTCCCTAGGGAGACCCAATCTGCCTAGCCGTCGCCCCCTAGGGGAAACCCTAGGGCGCCTCCCCCTCTCCCCTTGCCCCTATATATAGTGGAGGCGTGGGAGGGCAGCCGTGACCTCTTCCCTGGCACAGCCCTCCCTCCTCCTACCTTCTCCTCCTCCATGGTGCTTGGCAAAGCCCTGCCGAAGAACCACGAGCTCCACCACCACCACGCGGTCGTGCTGACGGAGCTCTCCCTCAGCTTCTCCTCTCCCCTTGCTGGATCAAGAAGGAGGAGATGTCCCGGGCTATACGTGTGTTGAACGCGGAGGTGCCGTCCGTTCGGCACTTAGATCGGAATCAACCGCGATCTGAATCGCTACGAGTACGACTCCTTCATCCGCGTTCTTGCAACGCTTCCGCTTAGCGATCTACAAGGGTATGTAGATGCACTCTCGTTCCCTTGTTGCTAGATTACTCCATAGATTGATCTTGGTGTTGCGTAGAAAATTTTGAATTTCTGCTACGTTCCCCAACATGGCTCTCTCAAAAGGTGTGTACAGAAAGGATGATTGTGGTAAACTAAAAAGCAAAGACTCAAATAATACAAGACGCTCCAAGCAAAACACATATCATGTGGTGAATAAAAATATAGCTCCAAGTAAAGTTACCGATGTAAGTAGACGAAAGAGGGGATGCCTTCCGGGGCATCCCCAAGCTTTGACTTTTTGGTGTCCTTAGATTATCTTTGGGGTGCCATGGGAATCCCCAAGCTTAGGCTCTTGCCACTCCTTTTTCCATAATCCATCAAAAGATTTCATCCAAAACTTGAAAACTTCACAACAGAAAACTCAACAGAAATCTCGTGAGCTCCGTTAGTGAAAGAAAACAAAAGACCACTTCACGGTACTGTAATGAACTCATTCTTTGTTTATATTGGTGTTAAACCTACTATATTCCAACTTCTATATGGTTTATAAACTAGTTTACTAGCCATAGATTCATCAAAATAAGCAAACAACACACGAAAAACAGAATCTGTCAAAAACAGAACAGTCTGTAGTAATCTGTAACTAACGCAAACTTCTGGAACTCCAAAAAATCAGCCAAACTAGGAAGACCTAGGCAATTTGTTTAGTGATCAGCAGCAATACGAATCACTATTTTATCACGTTCTGGTGATTTTTAACAATTGTTTTCGTGAACAGAAAGTTTCTGGAAATTACAGTAAGATCAAATAACTATCATCCAAGAAGATCCTATAGGTTTAACTTGGCACAAACACTAATTAAAACATAAAAACACATCTAACCAGAGGCTAGATCAAAGATTTATTCCTAAACAGAAGCAAAAAAAACTAAAAATAAAATTGGGTTGTCTCCCAACAAGCGCTATCGTTTAACGCCCCTAGCTAGGCATAAAAGCGATGATAGATCTAGGTATTGCCATCTTTGGTAGGCAATCCATAAATGGCTCTCATGATAGATTCATCTGGTAATTTTATTTTCTTCCTAGGGAAGTGTCCCATTCCTTTCTTTAATGGAAATTGGAATCTAATATTCCCTTCCTTCATATCAATAATTGCACCAATCGTTCTAAGGAAAGGTCTACCAAGAATAATAGGACAAGAACGATTGCAATCTATATCAAGAACGATAAAATCTACGGGCACATAATTCCTACTTGCAACAATAAGAACATCATTAATTCTTCCCATAGGTTTCTTAATAGTGGAATCCGCAAGGTGCAAGTTTAGAGAGAAATCATCAAAATCACGGAAATCTAGCAAATCGCACAAAGTTTTGGGAATAGTGGAAACACTAGCACCCAAATCACATAAAGCATAAAATTCATGATCCTTAATCTTAATTTTAATAGTTGGTTCCCACTCATCATAAAGTTTTCTAGGGATAGAAACTTCCAACTCAAGTTTTTCTTGATAAGATTGCATCAAGGCATCAACGATATGTTTGGTAAAGGCTTTATTTTGACTATAAGCATGAGGAGAATTTAGCACGGATTGCAACAAGGAAATACAATCAATTAAAGAGCAACTTTCATAATTAAATTCCTTGAAATCCAAAATAGTGGGTTTCGCAACATCTAGGGTTTTTCTTCCTTCAATCCCACTTTTATCAATTTCATCATAAACTTCTAAAAACTCCGAATTCTTGGAACGCCTTTTAGGTAAAGGTGGATCATATTCAGTCACATCATTATCAAGATTCATATTACAAAACAAATATTTAATAGGGGACACATCAATAACTTTTAGATCTCCATCTTTATTTTCATGGAAATTGGAAGAACACGCTTTAATAAAGGCATCTTTCGTAGCACGCATCCTAGCGGTTCTTTCCTTGCACTCATCAATGGAAATTCTCATAACTTTGAGAGACTCATTGATATCATGCTTAGGAGGAATAGATCTAAGTTTTAAATAATCAACATCAAGAGAAATTCTATCAATGTTCCTAGCCAATTCATCAACTTTAAGCAATTTCTCTTCAAGCAAAGCATTGAAATTCTTTTGTGAATTCATAAACTCTTTAACACTAGTCTCAAATTCAGAGGGCATCTTATTAAAATTTCCATAAGAGTTGTTGTAGGAATTCCCATAGTTATTAGAAGGATTACTAGGATAAAGCCTAGGATTAAAGTTCCCTCTATACGCGTAGTTACCAAAATTATTCCTACCAACAAAATTCACATCCATAGATTCATTATTATTCTCAATCAAAGTAGACAAAGGCATAGCATTAGGATCAGAAGAAACACTCTTAGTAGAAAATAATTTCATAAGTTCATCCATCTTTCCACTAAAAACATTAATTTCTTCTATCGCATGCACTTTTTTATTAGTAGATCTTTCAGTGTGCCATTGAGAATAATTAACCAAAATATTATCTAGGAGTTTAGTAGCATCTCCTAAAGTGATTTCCATAAAAGTGCCTCCCGCGGCCGAATCTAAAAGATTTCTAGAAGCAAAATTCAGTCCAGCATAATTTTTTTATAATCATCCACAAGTTCAAACCATGAGTAGGGCAATTACGTATCATTAATTTCATTCTCCCCCAAGCTTGTGCAACATGTTCATGATCAATGTCGGGGGAAATCGGCCTCCACGAGCACCTATGGGGACGGAGCCCCTTTTCGGTTCGGCGGGGGGCGGAGGTTGCACAAAGAGCAGATCGAGGCGACACACACACAACGATTTTACCCAGCTTCGGGCCGCACGGATGCGTAAAACCCTACTGCTGCTTGTCTGGTTGATTCGAGTTCTTGCTCTGGAGCGCAAGAAGCTACAGTAAGTCAGAGCTGGACGTAGACGAGGGTCTACCCGGTTTTTCCTTCGGGGTCCTCCCCTACGTGCGCATGGGCCTCCTTTTATATGCTAAGGGGTTTCCCACAGGTAGCGACACAGGTGAGGGTAAAAATGGCAAGGAACTGTGCAAACAGTGGCCGCACAGTGCTATCGCACCTAACTCTGATGGCGGGGGACAAAGGCATTAAATGCCCATCTGGATCGCCCGAACAGTACCGAGGCGGACCGTTGGGGGCGCCTCCGCTTGCCACGGGGGCGACTCTGCCAACGTCGCATGCCACCGCGCGCCTCAGGTTGCGCGGCGCCCCGCCACGTGCCTCTGGGGAAGTTCCAGAGTGACGCGTGGTCAGGTGAGCTGGAGCGCAGGCCTGAGGTGGTGGTTTGCCGCGGCAAGTGGCTTGCCGCAGTGGTTGTCTTGCCGCACCTGAAAGCTTGCCGCTCGTCAGGCCTTGCCGGGGCGCGCGGCGCGCCGCAGCGGGCTTTTCTTGGGGTGCCTTGGCTTGGCCGTCCCGGCGAGCTCCTCCCGCCGGGGCCTTGGTGCTTCGACTTAGTCGTCCCGGCAAGCTCCTCTTGCCGGGGCCTTGTCGCCTTGGCCTGGCAAGCTCCTCTTGCCGGACCTCACCTCCTTGGCCTGGCAAGCTCCTCTTGCCGGGGCCTGGTTTTCTAGGCTCGATCACTTGGCCTTCGTCCGGCCCAGAAAGGGCCGTGGAGACTCTTGTCGCTCCCCTGCCAAGCCTTGCTGCGGGATGCTACTACTGCCCGTGCACAAGTTCGGGGTACTAAGGTACCCCTACTTTAGTACACCGACAGGAGCCCCCGGGTCTGGGCCATACACGGTGCCGAGCGTTGTTGGGCCAGGCCCTAACAGTGCACGGGCACGCGTGGCCTGGGTTGCGCTGCTCCTTAACTCCGTGCCCGTCGCGCCCTCCCCAAGTGGCGCGCGCTTATCGCGGCATCGTGGGGGGGGGGGGGGCGAGGCGTGCGAGGCGTGCGTGACGTGGGTGGCATGCGCGGGGCTTGAGGCCCGCAGGCATGCGTCAGGTCGGGCACGATTCCTTTATTTGGAAAGGCGAAACGTCCGCCCCCACTTTCAAGTGAGGGGGGAGACGTGGAGGCGCGGCTTGGTGAATGAACGGGGTCGAGGCGCGGCTTTCGGGGCGGCCGCCCCCACGATCACGAGGTGGGGAGAGGTCGCCTCATCTGTCACCTCGGCCGTGCTCGCCCGCCACGCGTCCTCCATGCGCTTGGGATTGCGGTGGTGGAGGCAGGAAACCGGGCCGACGCGGGTCGAAGTAGAGGGTCGGCCCCGTCGCCTGCCCTTCCTCTGCTTTGATTGGTTGGGCGGGGCGGCCGAGCCCCCACTCCGCCCCTTTATAAGGAGCGGAAGGGGGTGATGAGGGTCCGCACTCCTTCCTTCTTTCTTCTCTTAGATCCCTGGTCCCCTCTCCCCAACTGTCATGGAGAAAGGGAACCCTGGTCCTTCTTCGGTGGCGGCAAGGGTTGCCGCCAGGCAGCGCGCCCCTCCTCCCCTTGCACCCGTGGTGACGGAGCCAACCGTAAGGGGAAGGGGGAGGGGGCGAGGTCGTGGACGAGGCCGTGGACGGGGCCGAGGCGCTCGAGGCGGGCGGGGCGGCGCGCCGGCGGCTCCGTTTCTCCTGGCAGTTCATCTCGGGGATGACCCCTGCGAGTTCATCATCAGGCTGCGCCGGGCGCCTCGCTGTCGCCTCCACCTCCCGGCTCCCTTCGTGGACGTCCTGGAAGCGGAGCAACATGAGACGCTGAGACTGCGCATGAGGGGCTGCGGGATCAGTGGTACGCGAGTCCACGTCGAATCCCGAGCCTCCGGCGTGATGTATCTTGGCCGAGGGTGGAAGTCGTTCGCCCGGATCCACAGCTTGATGGAGGGGTTCACCCTCCATTTTAAGCTAATGGAGGGTGATCTCCTCTCCGTCAAGGTCTTCGGGGACCTCGGCACCCGGGCCCTGTGCTGCGTGGATAGCCCCTCCGACAGCGAAGGCTCCTCCTCGAGCGAGAGTGACGAGGAGGGGAGCGACAGCGACGACGAGGGGAGCGGTCGCCGGGATGAGGGTCCGACTAGGTGCCGGTCGCAGCTCCGCGTGGCACCGGCGACCCCCATCGTCCGCGTCGCTGGCGCCGTGAACTCCCGGGGGTCGTCTCCTTGGGCGGCTGGCTAGGGAGGCTGCGGAAGAGGAAGAGGGCGGGCGGCAAGGCCGCTGCCTCGTCTTCCGGCTTCGCCCCAGACGCCGTCACCACCCCTGCTCGCGGCGACGACCACCGGGGTCTTCTCTCCGGCCCGGCAAGCTCCTCTTGCCGGGGCTTCGTCTTCTCGGGCGGCCGGAGTGGCGAGGCTGCGGAAGAGGCCGGCGGCAAGGCCGTCAACTCGGAGTACGAGGGATAGATGCCCTCGACAGCGTGTTGACGTCCCGCAGCCTCCTTTTCAAGCTCCGCTTCCGGCGTCGCCGTCTCCATCCGGCCTCCGGAGCCCCCCAGCGGAGCCCCAGATGCTCTCTTGGCGTCTTCTGCCACCCGTAGCTCGTCTAGGCGCCCCTTTTGCCCTTCTCGCCTCCTTGCCCTACCTCCTGAGGAGAGAGACAAGAAAGGGATCACGGGCACCTTATCTCTTTTTATCTTGTAAGCCCTTGGGCCTTAATTGTGTTTAAATCTTGTAATCCCATCTTTCATGTTTTTCATTCTCTCTGAGCTGTACCTGAGTGGAATGTTTTTAATGAAAAGGGAGTGTTTGCCGGACCATTTGTCTCGCGGGTACATCCCGCGGCAAGGAGCGAACCCTTTGCATCGTTAAGATAGACACTTCCCCGCCCGGCAACGGACCCTGCCGTCTCCCCGCGCCCCTTGGCCCTCCTCACGCTCTTGGCGGAGGCAGGGAGAAGGCGGGTTCTGGCCCTTCGCTTCCTCCTCTTGCCGCCGCGGCTACTATCAGAAGCGGGCCCCGGGAACGCGCTCCGGGGTTTGTCGCTTAAGAGAGCATGGCAACTTTTAGGAGGAAGCAAGGTTTTCGCATTCCGCAGCTCAGGAGAGAATGCATGATAAGGGATGTAGAGACTTATCTGAGGTTGCAACCCCCGGCAACTCTGGCTTGCCGGGGCGCGGGTGCTGGCTCGCCCTTCTCCCCTTCTTCATCCTTGAGCGGCTCGGCAAGGGTATGCAATTCCTGCGAGCCAAAGGGGAAGGACGGGAAAAAGACGCAGACTTGACCTCTAAGTTAGGGGTTAGCGACTGTTAGGCACTACCAACCCTAACCAAGGACGAGACTCGACTCAGCATGCATGCTAAAACTTGGGGGCGCCAGCGCTTCATTATCTGCTGCCAGGGTCTGCGCCTGGCTTTGTACAAAGGATTACATGCAACTGCGGCAAGACTTTGTACAAAGAGTTGGTTGCCGGACGGGGTCCGACAACCGCGCCTTACGGGTAAAACTTGCGAAGATGCTCAATGTTCCAGGAATTGCTCACCGGAGTACCATCTTCGGTCTCGAGGCGGACGGCGCCGAGCCTCGTGACTCGTTTCACCCAGTAAGGGCCTTCCCACTTTGGCGTCAACTTGTTGTGTATCTTGGCCGACTGAACGCGCCGAAGAACAAGGTCGCCTTCCTCGAGGCTCCTGGCTTTAACTTTGCGGCTATGATAGCGACGCAGAGCTTGCTGGTAGCGAGCGGATCGCACAGCAGCCTGGAGACAATCCTCCTCGAGGAGCAGTGCGTCATGTTCACGCGACCGCTCTTGCTCAAGCTCATCATAAGTGAGCACTCGAGGTGACCCGTATACGAGTTCCGTGGGGGTAACTGCTTCTGCTCCATAGACTAGAGCAAATGGTGTCTGGCCGGTGGCTCGATTTGGCGTCGTTCTGACCGACCAAAGAACCGCCGGCAGCTCCTCGATCCAGCTCCGTCCGCGCTTGAGCAGCCTGTCAAAACTTCTGGTCTTGAGCCCGCGCAGTACCTCGGCGTTGGCCCTTTCCGCTTGACCGTTGCTCCGGGGATGAGCAACAGAAGCGAAGCAGACCTTGGTGCCGAGGTCTTGGGTGTACTGCATGAAAGCGTGGCTTGTGAACTGCGTACCGTTGTCGGTGATGATCCTGTTGGGGACCCCGAAGCGGCAAACAATCGACCTGAAGAATTTGATCGCGGACTGGGCTGTCACCTTCCTCACCGATCCCACTTCTGGCCACTTTGTGAACTTTTCGATGGCAACGAACAAGTACTCAAAGCCCCCGACGGCTCGGGGGAAGGGGCCGAGGATATCGAGCCCCTAGACCGAGAAGGGCCAGGACAAAGGGATCATCTGGAGAGCTTGAGCTGGCTGGTGTATCTTCTTGGAATGGAACTGGCACGCTTCACACTTGGTTACTTGTGCAGTTGCATCCTGGAGGGCTGTTGGCCAGAAGAAACCTTGCCGGAACGCTTTGCCGGCAAGTGCTCTGGCGCCAATGTGGTGTCCACATATGCCTCCGTGTATCTCTGCCAACAGCTCCTGTCCGTCTTCCCGGTGAATGCACTTCAATTTCACCCCATTGCGTCCTCTTCTGTACAGTGCGCCGTCGACGAACTGGTACATACTGGACTGCCGGGCTACTCTTTCCGCTTCTTCTTGTTCTTCGGGAAGTTCTCTTGTCTAGAGGAAACGTACGATCTGCTGTGCCCACGTCGGAGCCTGTGGCTCGACGACGAGGACTAAAGGCATGTCGGCGGCTGCGGGAACATCAGCTTCTACGGCGAGGACTTGGGGCTCAACCGGAGCTTGACGTAACCCTGGGGCTTGCTGGAGCGGGCAGCTCCTCAGCACTCTTGGCGTCGATCTTGGGGACTCTCTTGGCGGCGGCTTCGGGAAGCTCTGCCGGGAGATAGTCACCGGAGACCGATTTTCTCTTCTTGCTTGGCCCAGTCGATGGTGTCACGGATGGTTGAGTCAGCTTGAGCACAAAAGTCCCTGGTTCCACGGGTAGCTTTAGTGCGGCGCATTTTGACAGGCCGTCGGCGATGTCGTTCTCTGCTCTTGGAACGTATTCCTTTTGCAGGCCGTCAAAGCGCTCTTCCAGCTTCCTCACTTCATCAACGTAAGCCTCCATCAGCGGGCACTGGTAATCCTTGTTCACTTGGCGGACGACGAGCTGCGAGTCACCCCTGACAATGAGCTTCTTGATCCCAAGTTCCGCCGCGATCCTAAGACCGGCGAGCAAAACTTCATACTCTGTCGTATTGTTGGTTGCTTGCTCCTTGGGAAAGTGCATCTGGACGATGTACTCGAGGTGCTCTCCGGTGGGCGCGATGAGCAGCACGCCGGCACCGGCGCCTTCCAGCGAAAAGGCACCATCAAAGTACATCAGCCACTCTTTGGTTGCTTCCTTGCCGGGGATGCTCGTCTCTGGAATTTCTTCGTCCGGTGTCGGCGTCCACTCTGCTATGAACTCTGCCAATGCTCTGCTCTGGATGGTCGATGTGCTCTCGAACTTGAGGCCAAAGCTTGACAGTTCTAGTGCCCACTCGACAATCCTGCCTGTTGCTTCGGGATTCTGCAGTATCCTCTTAAGCGGAAAGCGAGTGACCACTGTGATCTCGTGTGCTGGGAAGTAATGGCGCAGCTTCCTCGAGGCCATGAGGAGGCCGAAGAGCAATTTCTGCACACCAGAGTACCTCGACCTAGCCCCCTGCAGGAGGGAACTGACGAAGTAAACTGGGCGCTGCACCATCCTCTTCTTCTGCACTTCCCCTTGCGCTTGCGCGGATTCGCCTTTGCCGGGGCCAGAGCTTGTCGGGGAAGCCCCCTGCTTGTCGTCGGACGCGCTTGCCGTGGTTGCTGGCTCGTCATCAGCTTCCCTCTCCGCTACTAACGCAACACTAACCACTTGATTGGTTGCCGCTAGGTAGAGCAGCAACTTCTCTTGCGGTCTAGGCGCGACAAGTATAGGAGCGGAGGACAGGTATTTCTTCAAGTCTTGCAGCGCAGCCTCCGCTTCCGGAGTCCATTTTACTGGACCTGCCTTTTTCAAGATTTTGAAAAACGGCAGGGCGCGTTCCGCAGACCTGGAAATAAACCTGCTGAGAGCCGCCACGCAGCCGGCAAGTCTTCGCACGTCCTTGACACGCGTTGGTGCTTCAATCTGCTCGATGGCCTTGATCTTGTCGGGGTTGGCTTTGATCCCATGCTGAGACACGAAGAACCCGAGAAGCTTGCCGGAGGGAACTCCAAACACACACTTCTCGGGGTTGAGCTTGAGGCTGATCTTGCGCAAGTTCGCAAAGGTCTCTTCCAAGTCTTGAACCAAGGTTGCCTTGTCTCTGCTCTTGACCACAATGTCGTCCATGTAGGCCTCCACATTTCTGTGGATCTGTGGCTCGAAAGCAGTGTGGACAACCCTCGCAAACGTCGAGCCTGCGTTCTTCAGTCCAAAAGGCATCCGCACAAAACAGTACGTGCCGCATGGGGTGATGAACGCAGTCTTCTCTTCATCTTCTTTGGTCATGAAAATCTGGTGGTACCCGGAGTAGGCGTCGAGGAATGAAAGCAGGCCACATCCGGCCGTGGAGTCAACAATCTGGTCGATGCGCGGCAAGGGAAATGGATCTTTAGGGCAAGCTCTGTTGACATCGGTGAAATCGATGCAAAGCCTCCACTTCCCGTTTGCTTTGCGCACGACAACAGGATTGGCCAACCACGTCGGATGGAGCACGCCTCTGACGAGGCCTGCCGCTTCCAACTTCCTGATCTCCTCCGCGATAAACTCTTGGCGCTCCACCGCTTGTTTCCTGACTTTTTGCTTGACGGGCCGCGCATGAGGACAGACGGCAAGGTGGTGCTCAATCACTTCCCTGGGAACGCCGGGGATGTCAGATGGTTGCCAGGCAAACACATCGACATTCGCCCGCAGGAAAGCAACAAGCGCGCTTTCCTATTTGGGGTCGAGAGTGGCACTGATGGTGAAGGTACCACCAGTGCCGTCCTCCTTGGCGGGCACCTTCTTGGTCGCTGGTGGAGCAGCCGTCGTCTTCTTGTGTTTACCGGCGGGGCTCGATGGTGCGTCCTCAACGGCAGCGCAGCGCTCCGAAGAGGCGCGCTTGCCGGAGTGGGCGCCAGAGCATTCGCCGGGCTTGGCCTTCTTGCCAGGAGAGCTCGATGGCACGTCCTCGAAGGTAGCGCAGCACTCCGAGGAGGCGCGCTCGCCGGAGTGGGCGCCAGAGCACTTGCCGGGCTTGGTCTTCTTGCCGGCGGGGCTCGATGGCACGTCCTCGACGGCAGCGCAGCACTCCAAAGAGATGCGCTTGCCGGAGTGGGCGCCAGAGCACTTGCCAGGCTTGGTCTTCTTGCCGGCGGGGCTCGATGGCACGTCCTCGACGGCAGCGCAGCACTCCGAAGAGACGCGCTTGCCGGAGTGGGCGCCAGAGCACTTGCCGGACTTCTTCTTTCCCCCGGAAGCTCCAGCGGCAAGTGGGCCGCGGGCCGTTGCTGCTGTTGCGTCCCGGTATATTTGGTCGGCGCAGATAAGGGCATCCTTCTTGTCGCCGGGGACAGAAATGACGCTTATCGGGCCAGGCATCTTGAGCATGTTATACGCGTAGTGAGAGGCCGCCATGAACTTGGCGAGCGCTGGTCGGCCGAGGATCCCGTTGTAAGGCAACGGAAAGTCGGCGACGTCAAAGGTGAACTTCTCAGTCCTGAAATTCAGCTCGCTGCCAAATGTTACCGGCAGCGTGATCTTTCCCTTCGGCTTGCTCCTTCCCGGGTTGATTCCTTGGAATGTGCCGGTTTCTTCGAGCTCGCTGTCGGGAACTTGGAGTCTCCGGAGAACAGCAGAGGAGATCAGATTCAAGCCGGCCCCACCGTCAACTAGCATCTTAGTGACCTTGAGGTTGCGGACCGTTGGGGAAACCAACATCGGCAAGCGCCCGACCACGGTTGTGCGATCAGGGTGGTCCTCAATGTCGAAGATGATAGGCGTGCTGGACCATCTCAGGGGTCTGCGTGACTCGACGGGTGGCTCCGCTGCATTGACCTCCCGCACCCACCGTTTAAGCTGGTGGTGGGAAGCATGCAGGGAGGCACCGCCGTCCACACACAAGACCTCAGTGGCTTTCTGAAACTCCTGCTCACTGGTCTCGGGGTCTTCCATGTCTTCGTCGTCGTCATCGTCTTCGTCCTTGTTGCGTCCCCGGGGAGGTCTGTCTGCTTGCCGCTGCTTGTCCTTGCCGCGGCGCTCCCCCGGGCCGGGACGCTTCGTGCCGGATCCCCCGCCGCCTGCTTGGGCTCTCTCCTTGTCGCGTCGTGCGTACTCGGCCTTCTGCAGCTCGACGAGTCGCTCGACTTGCTTGCAACTCTGGAGGTCGTGGCCCCTGGTACGGTGGATCTTGCAGTACTTCTTGTCGGTACCGTCCCGCTTATCGGCAGCAGCCACCGCCCGGCAGTTGGCGCACCGGACAACCTCCTTGCCGGGGCCTCCCGCCTGGGCTTTCTTGGCGGAGCCCTCACTGCCGGACTTCTCGACAACCAGCACCTCTGGGTTTTTCTTCTTTTTGCCGTTCCGCCGCCGGCCTCTCCTTGCCGGGGCGGTACCTTCACTGTCGGATTCTCCTTCTCCAACACTTTCTCCGAGGAGCTTCCTCCCCTCCTCAGCGCGTGCACACTTGTCGGCCAGGGCGTAAAGCTCGCTGACCTCCTTGATTTTGCACATCGCCATCTCCTCCCGCATCCTGCGGTTGCGCACGTTCTGGTGGAACGCGCTGATCACCGCGGCGGGGTGGACGTCTGGGATGTTGTAGTGCACACGGCTAAACCTCTGGATGAACTTGCGCAAAGGCTCCCCCTCCTTCTGAACAAGCAGATGAAGGTCGCTTACCTGGCCATGGGGTTTGTGGCCGCCCGTGAAGGCGCCAACGAACTGATGGCATAGATCTGGCCAGGAGGAGATGGAGCCGTCCGGCAAGTGCATGAGCCAGGATCTGACGTTGGGCTTGAGTACCAGCGGGAAGTAGTTGGCAAGGATCTTGTCGTCCCGTCCCCCGGCAGCCTGCACCGCAATGGTGTAGATGCTGAGGAACTCCGACGGGTGCGACTTGCCGTCGTACTTCTCGGGCACGTCGGGCTTGAAGTTCTTCGTGCTGGGCCACTGGACTTGCCGCAGCTCGCGAGTGAACGCGGGGCAGCCTACCGAATACGGCAGTTCGCCTGGTTCCCCCGGTGCGTGCATGTTTCCAGAGGGCTCAACGCGCTGGTCTGATTGACGCCGCGCCTCTCTTCTGCGCTTGATGCGGGTTCGAGCGTCTTCTTCCCTTCGCTCGTGAAGGACTTGGCGTTGGTCGCGGCGAGTTCGCGGGTTCGACGACGCGGTGGAGTCATTGTCGAGGCAAGCCCGACGAGTCGGCGACCGCGGCTTCTGGGGTGGGGAGTGCACGGTGGTCGCACTCCCGCCATTCTTGGCGCCATCGGTTCTCGCCTGGGTGACTGGCCGCGGCCGCGACGCGCTGTGCTGCCGCGGAGTGTCGCCGTTGGCGAAATCGATGAGGCTCTGGATGGTTGCCCTCCAGTCGTCGAGCTTGTCCGCCGTCGGAGGGTAGTCTAGGAGTAGCTGAGCTCGCGCGAGAGCTTCCGCTGGGGTGGCGGGCAAAGGCGGCGAATGGCGCGAGGAGCGGGATGTGCTCGAACTCCTAACTATGTTAGAAGGAGCAGCACCCGGTCCAGGCAGCCGCGCGACGCTCGTTCCGGCACGCTGGATCGCATGCTGGTCCTGAGCGCCTTGGGACCCACCAGCATGGTCGGGGTGCAGCGAGCATATGGTACCATGGGTACCATGACGCTGCTGGTTTCGCGCCTCTTGAGAGTGGCGCGGGGCGAGCTCGGACGTCGCGGGACCAAGAACTGGTTCGACGGCGCCCGTTCCTCCGCCGGCGTCCTCCCCACCACCCGTCTGCTCCATGGGCGGTGGGTTCGACGCTGACGGACCGGTCACCTCCGGAGCTTTCTTCTTCGGCGCCATGCCGGCGCGAACAATGAGAGTCTGACTCGCGCGGACGCCGGATCTGGTTCACACAACCTCGACGCACCCCCTACCTGGCGCGCCAAAGATGTCGGGGGAAATCGGCCTCCGCGAGCACCTATGGGGACGGAGCCCCTTTTCGGTTCGGCGGGGGGCGGAGGTTGCACAAAGAGCAGATCGAGGCGACACACACACAACGATTTTACCCAGCTTCGGGCCGCACGGATGCGTAAAACCCTACTGCTGCTTGTCTGGTTGATTCGAGTTCTTGCTCTGGAGCGCAAGAAGCTACAGTAAGTCGGAGCTGGACATAGACGAGGGTCTACCCGGTTTTTCCTTCGGGGTCCTCCCCTACGTGCGCATGGGCCTCCTTTTATATGCTAAGGGGTTTCCCACAGGTAGCGACGCAGGTGAGGGTAAAAATGGCAAGGAACTGTGCGAACAGTGGCCGCACAGTGCTATCGCACCTAACTCTGACGGCGGGGGACAAAGGCATTAAATGCCCGTCTGGATCGCCCGAACAGTACTGAGGCGGACCGTTGGGGGCGCCTCCGCTTGCCACGGGGGCGACTCTGCCAACATCGCATGCCACCGTGCGCCTCAGGTTGCGCGGCGCCCCGCCACGTGCCTCTGGGGAAGTTCCAGAGTGACGCGTGGTCAGGTGAGCTGGAGCGCAGGCCTGAGGTGGTGGTTTGCCGCGGCAAGTGGCTTGCCGCGGTGGTTGTCTTGCCGCACCTAAAAGCTTGCCACTCGTCAGGCCTTGCCGGGGCGCGCGGCGCGCCGCGGCGGGCTTTTCTTGGGGTGCCTTGGCTTGGCCGTCCCGGCGAGCTCCTCCCGCTGGGGCCTTGGTGCTTCGGCTTAGTCGTCCCGGCAAGCTCCTCTTGCCGGGGCCTTGTCGCCTTGGCCCGGCAAGCTCCTCTTGCCGGACCTCGCCTCCTTCGCCCGGCAAGCTCCTCTTGCCGGGGCCTGGTCTTCTAGGCTCGATCACTTGGCCTTCGTCCGGCCCAGAAAGGGCGGTGGAGACTCTTGTCGCTCCCCTGGCAAGCCTTGCCGCGGGACGCTACTACTGCCCGTGCACAAGTTCGGGGTACTAAGGTACCCCTACTTTAGTACACCGACAAGTTGCTTAAAATTCATAATATCGTTTCTAAGAGAGATGATCTTAGCGGGAGGAAAATACTTAGAGATAAAAGCGTCTTTGCACTTGTTCCAAGAATCAATACTATTTTTAGGCAAAGACGAAAACCAAGCTTTAGCACGATCTCTAAGCGAAAAAGGAAATAGCTTCAATTTAACAATATCATTATCAACATCTTTATTATTTTGCATATCACACAAATCCACGAAGCTATTTAGATGAGTAGCGGCATCTTCACTAGGAAGGCCGGCGGATTGATCTTTCATAACAAGATTCAGCAAAGCAGTATTGATTTCACAAGATTCAGTGTTGGTAAGAGGAGCAATCGGAGTGCTTAGGAAATCATTATTGTTGGTATTGGTAAAGTCACACAATTTGGTACTATCTTGAGCCATCGTGACAAACAAGCAATCCAACACACGAGCAAACAAAAAGGCAAGCGAGAAAAGGGCAGACGGAAAAGAGAGGGCAAATAAAACGGCAAGGGTGAAGTGGGGGAAAGGAAAACGAGATGCAAATGGCAAATAATGTAATGCAAGAGATAAGGGATTGTGGTGGGTACTTGGTATGTTGACTTTTGCGTAGACTCCCCGGCAACGGCGCCAGAAATTCTTCTTGGTACCTCTTGAGCACTGCATTGGATTTCCTTGAAGAGGAAAGGATGATGCAGCATAGTAGAGTAAGTATTTCCCTCAGTTTTTGAGAACCAAGGTATCAATCCAGTAGGAGGCTACGCGCGAGTCCCTGCTACCTCTTGAGCACTGTGTTAGATTTCCCCGAAGAGGAGAGGATGATGCAGCAAAGTAGCATAAGTATTTCCCTCAGTTTTTGAGAACCAAGGTATCAATCCAGTAGGAGGCTACGCGCGAGTCCCTCGTACCAACACAAAACAATAGCTCAACGCAACCAACGCGATTAGGGGTTGTCAATCCCTTCACGGTCACTTACGGGAGTGAGATCTGATAGAGATGATAGATAATATTTTTGGTATTTTTGGTATAGAGATGCAAAGTGAAAAGTAAAAGGCAAAGTAAAAAGCAAAGCAATAATAAAGTGATGGAGATTGATATAATGAGAATAGACCCGGGGGCCATGGGTTTCACTAGTGGCTTCTCTCAAGAGCATAAGTATTCTACGGCGGGTGAACAAATTACTGTTGAGCAATTGACATAATTGAGCATAGTTATGAGAATATCTAGGTATGATCATGTATATAGGCATCACGTCCGAGACAAGTAGACCGACTCCTGCCTGCATCTACTACTATTACTCCACTCATCGACCGCTATCCAGCATGCATCTAGAGTATTAAGTTAAAAACAGAGTAACGCCTTAAGCAAGATGACATGATGTAGAGGGATAGTTTCATGCAATATGATAAAACCCCCATCTTGTTATCCTTGATGGCAACAATACAATACGTGCCTTGCTGCCCCTTCTGTCACTGGGAAAGGACACCGCAAGATTGGACCCAAAGCTAAGCACTTCTCCCATTGCAAGAAATACCAATCTAGTAGGCCAAACCAAACTGATAATTCGAAGAGACTTGCAAAGATAATCAATCATACATAAAAGAATTCAGAGAAGATTCAAATATTATTCATAGATAGACTTGATCATAAACCCACAATTCATCGGTCTCAACAAACACACCGCAAAAAGAAGATTACATCGAATATATCTCCACGAGAGAGGGCGAGAACATTGTATTGAGATCCAAAAAGAGAGAAGAAGCCATCTAGCTACTAACTATGGACCCGAAGGTCTGAGGTAAACTACTCACACTTCATCGGTGAGGCTAGGATGATGTAGAAGCCCTCCGTGATGATGGCCCTCTCCGACGGAGCTCCGAACAGGCCCCAAGATGGGATCTCGTGGATACAGAAAGTTGCGGCAGTGGAATTAGGTTTTTGGCTCCGTCTCTGATCGTTTGGGGGTACGTAGGTATATATAGGAGGAAGGAGTACGTCGGTGGAGCTTCAAGGGGCCCACGAGGCAGGGGCGCGCCCTTGGGGGGGGGGGGGGCGCCCTCCACCCTCGTACTGCCTCGTGGCTTTCTTGACGGAGGGTCCAAGTCTCCTGGGTCTTATCTGATGAGAAAATCACGTTCCTGAAGGTTTCATTCCGTTTGGACTCCGTTTGATATTCCGTTTCTTCGAAACACTTAAATAGGCAAAAAACAGCAATTCTGGGCTGGGCCTCCGGTTAATAGGTTAGTCCCAAAAATAATATAAAAGTGGAAAATAAAGCCCAATATAGTCCAAAACAGTAGATAATATAGCATGGAGCATAAAAAATTATAGATACATTGGAGACGTATCAGGCATCCCCAAGCTTAATTCCTGCTCGTCCTCGAGTAGGTAAATGATAAAAAGAGAATTTTTGATGCGGAGTGCTACTTGGCATAATTTCAATGTAAATCTTCTTAATTGTGGTATGAATATTCAGATCCAAAAGTTCAAGACAAAAGTTCATATTGACATAAAAGTAATAATACTTCAAGCATACTAACTAAGCAATTATGTCCTCTCAAAATAACATGGCCAAAGAAAGCTCATCCCTACAAAATCATACAGTTTAGTCATGCTCCATTTTTGTCACACAAGAATGCTCTCATCATGCACAACCCCGATGACAAGCCAAGCAATTGTTTCATACTTTAGTAATCTCAAACTTATAAACATTCACGCAATACATGAGCGTGAGCCATGGATATAGCACTATGGGTGGAATAGAATATGATGATGGGGGTTATGTGGAGAAGACAAAAAAGGAGAAGATCTCACATCAACGAGGCTAATCAATGGGCTATGGATATGCCCATCGATTGATGTTAATGCAAGGAGTAGGGATTGCCATGCAACGGATGCACTAGAGCTATAAATGTATGAAAGCTTGAAAGAAACTAAGTGGGTGTGCTGTAATGCCCTCGATGCGGCTATATCTCCCACGTGTCGAAGCACGACTTAGAGGCATAACCGCATTGAAAGTAATGTCGCAAGTGAGGTAATCTTCACACAATCCATGTAATAAATAAAGGGGAAAGATACATAGTTGGCTTACAATCGCCACTTCACACAAGTACATAAATAACATCCATCATACAGGTTACACTCAAGGTCCGACTACGGTACCAAAATGAAAGAAGACTACCCCAAATGCTAAACAGATCCCCGGATCACCCAACTGGGCTCCACTACTGATCATCTGGAAAAGAAACATAATAACGGCCACGTTCCTCATCGAACTCCCAAGTGAGCTCGGTCGCGTCATCTGCACTGACATCGTTGGTACCTGCAACTGAGGTGATAATATCTGTGAGTCACGGGGACTCAGCAATCTCACACCCGCGAGATCAAGACTATTTAAGCTTAAAGGTGGGAAAGGGATTTATGAGGTGGAGCTGCAGCAAGCGACTAGCATATGGTGGCTACAGCGCAAAAGAGAGCGAGAAGAGAAGGCAAAGCACGGACGAGAAACTAGAAGTGATCAAGAAGTGATCCTGAAACAACCTACGTCAGGCATAACTCCAACAACCGTGTTCACTTCTCGGACCCCGCAGAGAATAGACCATCACGGTTACACACGCGGTTGATGTGTTTTAGTTAAGGTCAACTTCGGGTTTTCTACAACCGGACATCAACAAATTCCCATCTGCCTCATAACCGCGGGCACGGCTTTCGAAAGATAATACCCTGCAGGGGTGTCCCAACTTAGCCCATGATAAGCTCTCACGGTCAACGAAGGATATTCCTTCTACCGGGAAGACCCGATCAATCTCGGAATCCCGGACTACAAGACATTTCAACAGCAATAAAACAAGTCCAGCAAAACCGCCCGATTGTGCCGACAAATCCTGATAGGAGCTGCACATATCTCGGTCTCAGGGCACATCCGGATAAGTCAAGCTACGAGTAAAACCAGCCCTCGAGTTGCCACGAGGTGGCCCCGCAGGCTGCTCGGTTCGAACCAGCACTTAGAGAAGCACTCGCCCGGGGGGGCTAAAATAAAGATGACCCTCGGGCTCGCGAAAACCTGGGGGAAAAAGGTAGGTGGTGGCAAATGGTAAAACCAAAGTTGGGCTTTGCTGGAAAAGTCTTATTCAAAGCGAACTGTCAAGGGGGTCCCATAAATCACCCAACCGTGTAAGGAACGCAAACTCCGGGAACATAACACCGGTATGACGGAAACTAGGGTGGCAATAGTGGAACAAAACACCAGGCATAAGGCCGAGCCTTCCACCCTTTACCAAGTATATAGATGCATTAATTAAATAAGAGGTATTGTGATATCCCAACAAGTAAACATGTTTCCAACAAGGAACAACAAGTCCATGTTCCAACAAGGAACAAACTTCATCTTCACCTGCAACTAGCAACGCTATAAGAGGGGCTGAGCAAAGCAGTAACATAGCCAAACAACGGTTTGCTAGGACATGGATGGTTAGGGGCTGACATGGCAATATAGGAGGCATGATAAAGCAAGTGGTGGGTATCGCAGCATAGGCATAGCAAAAGAGCGAGCAATCTAGCAAGCAAAGATAGAAGTGATTTCGAGGGTATGGTCATCTTGCCTGCAAGGTTCTCAGAGTTGTCGAAAGCTTGGTCCTCGTAAGCGTTCTCAACGGAATCCTCGGTCACGTACTCGTCTCCCGGCTCTACCCAAGACAAGAGAACAAGCAAAGGAACCAATATCAACCACGATGCAATGCACAATCAACATGATGCAAAACATGGCATGATATGCGAGAGGTGATCTGCAATGCGTATGCATGCTCCGGAAGGACAAGGATGAACAGGGCATAATCTTGGCAAACCAAGCATGCCTCTGGATAGATGAGGTGATTTCGGTTGAAATCGATATAAAGATCACCGGAATCGGATGCACGGTTTGCAAATGGCAAGCAATACAAGAATGACACGAAACTGCCATAAACAGCATGATGCTACTTAGCAAGCAATAAATAATTAAGCTACTGCACCCAAACATGGCAACAAAGCATATTACAGTAATCTACTGAAGATGCACGACAAAAGATGAACACTGAGCTACGGCTCAATCCCATCATAACAGGTCCAAACAAGCATGGCAAAAGTGCAAAAGATAACAAGTTCCCAGACTTAGTGAAATTATCAAAGTAGCAGAAACTGACATCAGGATGACATGTTCAGAGCAATGAAACAACATGATACAGGTTCAGAACATAGAAAAATAAGACATGGCATGAGTCTACACATAGCACTTGACAAAAGTCCCTTACTGACCATAAGTCAAAAAGGACCATAAAATATGATTACACCCATGACAAATAAGCAAGTCTCGTTACAGGTTTCAGACTTAGCAGAAAACTGGGCATGGGAGAAAACTGTTAACGACTAGGCATGTTCGTGAGCTCGATGCACTCACTACAGAGCATCTCATGATAAACTAAGCATACATACCTCAAGTAGTCATGGCATATAAACTAGAAATGGCAAGAATAACATTATATCATGCAAGGATCAACTCCACCAAGCTTGGCAAAATTGAATAACACGTAACCAATCTGCCAGCAACATTTTGAAGCAAAAGTAGAGCTCGATTGACTCAAGCTATGGCACTCCATAATTGCAAGCATAGGCATGGATGGATAGATCAAATACTCAAGTTCAAAACTCCCTTACTGATCATGCTCAAATTATGCATGGATCTCTCAGAAACAACATGAATACAAGGCACGAAAATAACAGCAGTCAGGGACTTAGTGAAATCACTAAGTCTCTGAAATCAGCAACATCAAGACACCTAGTTTGCATGCTTGTGCTAGTCACCACATAGATCATAAAAATACATGGCAAAATACTCTGGATAGGTAACATGACATATTACAAAACTCATGTAGGACTCAACTTCATAGGAGGTACACATCAATCATGGCAAAAATGACAAAAGTGCATGTTCAGATAAGATCCAGCAACTAACATCAACTAGCCCTCTTCTAACAGCATTTCGGGCATCAAGATGACTTCAAATGAAAATGGTGCAATGGAACAAAATGGTGTACTCTTCGAGGCGAACAAAATGACATATTATACGCGCGAAACGGAGCCCTGGATGCAAAGTTATGGCATGCGAAACAGGTGATGATCATGTGAATTCTAGGGGACTTAGAGAAAATAGGGGAGAGGGAAAAGTCAACCGAGTCGGCGCTCCCGATCGGATCTGAGGCGAGGCTCGCCGGGGTTCGCCGCGGGGCGGCCGGAGGCGGCGAGGGGGAAGCTGGCCGGCGCGGATCCGGGCGGATCCCGTCGGATCCGGGGCGCGGGCGACGCGGGGCGGCACCGGGAGACGCGGCGGCCCACCGGAGTTCGCCGGGGTCCGAACGCGGAGGCGGCGCGGCGAGCTTGGACGGCGGCCGGCGACGGCGTCGGGACGGAGGAAGGCGGCGGGGTTCGGCGACGGCGGCGGGGCGAGGCCGGCGCGGGTCCGGCAGGCGCGGGAGCGGGCGGAGGCGACCGGGCTGGCTGCGGGCCTCAGGCCCAGATCAGGGCCCGGGCGGGCCTCTCGCGGGCCTGGCGGCGCGGGGAAGGCAGAGGCCAGGTGGCGCGCGGCCACTGGCCCAGGGCGCGCCGGCGGCGGCGCCAAGTGGCGGACAGGGGTGGCGGCGCGGGATCCGAGGTGGGGGGAGGTAGGTGGCGAACTAAAATGGCATGGGAGGCTTCCTTTTATAGGAAAGGCTAGGGTTTCGGGGGTTTTCGGACCCTCGGATCTCGATCGGACGTTTTCGGGCGTAGGGAGAGCTAGGAAGCTCCGAACGGAGTGCCGTTTTCGCCCACGCGATCGTGATCGAACGGCGGAGGACATGGGAGTGACTTAGATGGGTTATTGGGCTGTTTTGAAGGGGTGTTGGGCTGCAACACACGCGAGGCCTTCACAGTTACCCGGTTAACAGTTGGAGTACCAAACGAACTCCGATTGACCCGAAACTTGGCAGGCGGTCTACCGGTGCTATACCAAGGCCACATGTCAAACCTCGGTCCATTCCGAGAATGTTTAATACCCGCTCACGAAGAAATGTAAAAGGGGACGCCGGGAGACATAGGAGCGCCGGATTGCAAAACGGACAACGGGAAAGATGCTCGGATTTATGAGACGAACACGTATGCGAAAGCGATGCACATGATGACATGATAAGAAATGCATGACATGACCAAAATGCAAAACGGAGAGAACCCAACCACGGAGGTAATATCATAACGCATAGCCGGAAATGGCAAGAGTTGGATTACAAATATGGCAAGTTACATCTGGGGCGTTACAACACACCACCACTATGAGAGGATCTCGTCCCGAGATCTAGGACTGAAAGAACTCCGGGTACTCAGAACGTAGGTGGTCTTCACGCTCCCAGGTGGCCTCTCGGTCTGAATGATGTGACCATTTCACTTTGAGGAATTTGATTGACTTGTTGCGAGTCTTGCGCTCAGTTGTCTCAAGAATAGCAACTGGATGCTCATGATAAGACAAATCTTCTTGAAGATCAATCTCTTCGAAGTTGATGGTACGCTCAGGCGTCTTGAAGCACTTGCGAAGCTGTGACACGTGGAAGACATCGTGCACATTTGCAAAGTTGGAGGGAAGCTCAAGTTGATAGGCGAGCTCGCCTCGTTTGCCTATGATCTTGAAGGGACCGACGTATCGCGGGGCAAGTTTCCCCTTGATACCGAAGCGACGAGTTCCTTTCATTGGCGAGACACGGAGGTAAACATGGTCTTCGATCTCGAATGCCACATCTCGGTGTTTGCTGTCGTAATAGCTCTTCTGGCGCGACTGCGCTGCTTTGAGGTTCTCACGAATCACCTTGCACATGGCCTCAGCCTCTGAGATCAAATCATTGCCGAGCAATTGACGTTCACCGGTTTCAGACCAGTTGAGAGGAGTACGGCACTTTCTGCCATAGAGAATCTCGAATGGGGCTTTGCCCGAACTGGCTTGAAAACTGTTGTTGTAAGAGAACTCAGCATAAGGAAGACAATCCTCCCACTTCATGCCGAAAGAGATAACACAGGCTCTGAGCATATCTTCAAGAATTTGATTGACACGCTCGACTTGTCCACTAGTCTGAGGGTGGAACGCTGTGCTGAAGCGAATGTTGGTGCCCATGGCCTTCTGAAAAGAATCCCAAAACTTGGAGGTAAAGATGCTGCCACGGTCTGAAGATATCAATTGCGGAATGCCGTGCAAGGAGACAATTCTGGAGGTGTAGAGCTCTGCCAGCTGTGCTGCTGTGATAGACTCTTTGATAGGAAGAAAATGAGCCACTTTGGTGAGCTTGTCGATGACGACGAAGATAGCATCATTTCCACGCTTGGACTTAGGAAAACCAGTCACGAAGTCCATTTCGATATGATCAAACTTCCATTCTGGAATAGCAAGAGGTTGGAGAAGACCAGCTGGTCGTTGGTGTTCTGCTTTCACCCTTCTGCAGACATCACACTCATTCACGAATTGAGCGATCTCACGCTTCATTCGAGTCCACCAATACGACTGCTTGAGGTCATGGTACATCTTTGTACTTCCAGGATGAATAGACAGGAGAGAGTTGTGTGCTTCGTTCATAATGACTTTACGAAGATCACCCTTTGGAACCACGATCCGGTCCTCGAAGAAAAGAGTATCTCTGTCATCAACTCGATAGCACTTGTATTTGGGGATGCTCTTTTCAATACCACGTTTCACCTTCTTCACCATGGTATCCAACAATTGTGCCTCACGAATGTGATCTTCCAAAGTAGGAGAGACAATGAGGTTGGCAAGAACACCTTGAGGAACAACTTGGAGATTCAACTTGCGAAAAGCCTCACAGAGATCCGGTTGAAAAGGCTTGAGGATTAAGCTGTTGCAGTAAGCCTTTCTGCTCAAAGCGTCTGCAACCACATTAGCCTTGCCTGGAGTATATTCAATACTCGGATTATACTCTTGAATCATTTCGACCCATCGAGTTTGCCTGAGGTTGAGATGAGGCTGAGTGAAGATATACTTGAGACTCTTGTGATCGGTGAAGATGTCCACTTTCCTTCCCAACAGGAGATGTCTCCATGTTATTAGTGCATGGACAACTGCCGCCAACTCAAGATCGTGAGTGGGGTAGTTCCTTTCATTGGGCTTCAACTGGCGAGAGGTATAGGCAACAACCTTCTTCTCTTGCATTAATACAGCACCGAGGCCCTGGAGAGAAGCATCAAAGAATACTTCATAAGGCTTGGATTCATCAGGAGGAGTCAGAACTGGAGCAGTGACGAGTTTCTCTTTGAGAGTGTTGAAAGCAACGTCACACTCAGGAGACCAGACATATTTCACATGCTTCTGGAGGAGGTTGGAAAGAGGCTTAGCAATCTTGGAGAAATTCTCAACGAATCTCCTGCAATAGCTTGCAAGTCCAAGAAAACTGCGAAGCTGCTTGACATTCTGAGGAGGATTCCAATTCAAAACTGCAGACACCCTTTCTGGATTAACAGCGATGCCCTTGGCAGAGATGATATGACCAAGATAAAGAACTTCATCAAGCCAGAATTCACATTTGGAGAACTTCGCATATAATTGATACTCTCTGAGCTTGTCGAGTACCAATCGTAAATGTTCGGCATGATCCTTCTTATTCTTGGAGAAGACTAAAATATCATCGAGATAGACCAAGACAAATTCGTTGATGTAGGGGTTGAAGATGAAATTCATCAATCGAGTGAAATACGGAGGAGCATTGACAAGGCCGAAAGACATGACAGTATATTCATAAGAACCAAAGCTTGTTCTGAATGCTGTCTTGGGAATATCTTCTTCACGAATGCGAATCTGATGATAACCCATACGAAGGTCAAGCTTGGAGAACACCTTAGCACCTTTGAGTTGCTCAAATAGCTCATTGATGTTGGGAAGTGGGTACTTGTTCTTGATAGTCTTCTTGTTCAATGGACGGTAATCGACGCAAAGTCGGTCCATGCCATCCTTCTTCTTGACAAAAAGAACACCACAACCCCAAGGAGAAGAACTTGGTCTGATCAGACCCAGACGTTCTTGTTTATCGAGTTGAATCTTCAATTCCTTGAGCTCATCTGGTCCAAGCTTGTAAGGACGCTTGCAAACGGGTTCCGTGCCAGGCTCAAGCTCAATAACGAATTCAACTGGCCTGCGGGGAGGCATACCCGGAAGCTCTTCTGGAAAAACATCTTGGTACTCACAAACAACTGGAATCTGAGAGATAGCCTCCATTTCACCCATCTCATTGAGAGAAAACAACCGAATGGTATCATCACGAGAAGCATAGATGATCACATCGTTCGAAGTGTGAGTCAATTTGATTTCCCTGGCAGCACACTCAAGCTGAGCCTTGTGCTTAGAAAGCCAGTCCATCCCGAGAATGAGATCAATATCAGAATCACCAAGCACCATTGGAGAAGATAGAAATTTGTAATCACCCATCTTGATGGAAACATTCGGAACCACCAAACTAGAGCTCAAACGCTTGCCCGGAGAAACGATATCCATGGGTTTACCCAAATTTGAAGAAGAGAACTCATGCTTGGCAAAGAATGGTCTTGACATGAAACAATGCGATGCACCAGTATCAAATAAGACTTTTGCAGGAATATCATTAACAGGAAGATTACCCATGATCACTTCAGAAGACTCCTCTGCTTGAGCTGCATTCAACATGTTCACCTTGACATGCTTAGGATTATGCTTGACCACTGCATTGCTGGAAGATTTCACAGGAGGAGGAGGCGGAAGGCGCCTCTGGTTGAAGCACTTGTTCGCATAGTGACCCTTCTGCTGACATTTGTTACAAGTCACCTCTGAGAGCGGACGATGGTAAGGAGCACTTGGCCTTGGAGTTTGGTTCTGAGACTTGTTCTGATAACCAGGGTTGGGTGGGTGGGAAGATCCACGACCACTTGAGTTCTTCTGCTGATAAGGCTGACGGAACGGAGGAGGAGGAGGCAACCAGAACTTTTGTTGCTTAGCTGCCACAAGTGAGGAAGAAGAAGACTGAACTGCGTCTCTGACTCTCTTCTTAGATGCCTCACACTTGAGCTGAGCAGCTTCTTGTTTCAGCGCCATGTTGTAGAATTCATCGTACTTTAATGGCTCGAAAAGCACGAGAGCAAGTTGCAGATCTTCTCTGAGACCACGCCTGAACTGGTAGATCATACTCTTCTCATCAGGAATGTCTTGCCTTGCAAAACGAGAGAGCTTCTGGAACTGAGTGTTGTATTGATAGACAGTCATGTTGCCTTGCTTGAGATTGCGGAATTCCTCACGCTTAAGCTCAACAACACTTTCTGGAATGTGGTGCACTTTGAAATCACGGCGGAAATCATCCCAAGTGATCACACGACCTCCTCTGGAATCTTTGTATTGCTGGAACCACTCAGCAGCTTGATCTTTGAGTTGAAAAGAGGCAAACTTGACAAAGTCCTCAGGTCTCACATTGCTGCACTCGAAATGTTTGCTGATGTCCACGAGCCAATCATCTGCGTCTGTGGCCTCGACACAGTAGCTGAAGGTCTTTGGCTGATTAGCAAGGAACTGGTTCAGTGAAGCAAAGTGCGGCTGATTGTTGCCTTGGCCTTGATTCTCTTGATTAGCTTGCCCTTGGTTGCGATCTTGCAAGAGCTGAATCAGAATCTGAGCATTGGCATTTGTGGCAGTCATCAAGGCTTGCCAAGCTTCCGGATGTGGAGGCGGTGGCGGAGGGTTAGCCTGATCTCCATCATTGCGTTCCGGATTCAGACGAGTAGGCGGGGCCATCCTGAAGAGGGTGACATCCATTAGCATCTTGACAGAGATATATTGAAGCTGAATCAAAGGAACGAAATTGCAACATATAGTCTTCACAATTAACATTCGAACGAGAATGAACGAATGAATTCCAATGTAAAACATCACACTTCCAAAGCTGAGAAGCCACTTAGAACATGGTAAGGAATAAAATCAACAAGGTACGGATATGAACAAATACTTGGTAAGGATTACCCAATCACAAACCAAATATCTGCGGAAGAAATACTAAAGCTACAAGAATTCCCACTTATAAACTCCCGAAACTTTCTGGTTATGCAATCAGGTGTTGGGGATACAGGGGAAGCATAATATCTCACCCAAACTAGCAAATCCTACAACCAGCTGTATCCATCCTTCAACACATAACCAAGAAACCTTCGGAAATCGTCTACCTCAACCTTCGAAAACACATCCGTTATACAAGTCATGGCAATACTCCTGCACTCGCCACAGTACTGGGCTATCAGGTTATCTCACCAACAACTGTACAAAAGAGATTTTCGATGTCGGTCGTACTAAACTCAGGTATTCCAAAACCGCAACGATAAGATTATGACGACAACATCTCGGAGCTCAACTCCCCGGGACACTGCCACAACCCCTAAATGTCAGGAGGCAACCAAGACAATGTTGTCATCATAAAACCATCGGAACGATTGTAATATACCCGCGTGATCCTAAATTTTTTTTTAGTGAAATTTGAGAAGAGAAGAGTCAAAACTCTACGTCAGGATGCCTTACCAGAAGGTCGAAGGGACTGGGAAGTAAAAAGAATTCCTAAACTCTCCGATATATAATTCCTAAATGACTCAAAACATTTTTCTAGACACAACTCGGCCACTAAAGACGATCAAACAGTGGGGGCTCCTAAAGTCGGGAAAGGCTCTGATTACCAACTTGTAGTGCCCTCGATGCGGCTATATCTCCCACGTGTCGAAGCACGACTTAGAGGCATAACCGCATTGAAAGTAATGTCGCAAGTGAGGTAATCTTCACACAATCCATGTAATAAATAAAGGGGAAAGATACATAGTTGGCTTACAATCGCCACTTCACACAAGTACATAAATAACATCCATCATACAGGTTACACTCAAGGTCCGACTACGGTACCAAAATGAAAGAAGACTACCCCAAATGCTAAACAGATCCCCGGATCACCCAACTGGGCTCCACTACTGATCATCTGGAAAAGAAACATAATAACGGCCACGTTCCTCATCGAACTCCCAAGTGAGCTCGGTCGCGTCATCTGCACTGACATCGTTGGTACCTGCAACTGAGGTGATAATATCTGTGAGTCACGGGGACTCAGCAATCTCACACCCGCGAGATCAAGACTATTTAAGCTTAAAGGTGGGAAAGGGATTTATGAGGTGGAGCTGCAGCAAGCGACTAGCATATGGTGGCTACAGCGCAAAAGAGAGCGAGAAGAGAAGGCAAAGCACGGACGAGAAACTAGAAGTGATCAAGAAGTGATCCTGAAACAACCTACGTCAGGCATAACTCCAACAACCGTGTTCACTTCTCGGACCCCGCCGAGAAGAGACCATCACGGTTACACACGCGGTTGATGTGTTTTAGTTAAGGTCAACTTCGGGTTTTCTACAACCGGACATCAACAAATTCCCATCTGCCTCATAACCGTGGGCACGTCTTTCGAAAGATAATACCCTGCAGGGGTGTCCCAACTTAGCCCATGATAAGCTCTCACGGTCAACGAAGGATATTCCTTCTACCGGGAAGACCCGATCAATCTCGGAATCCCGGACTACAAGACATTTCAACAGCAATAAAACAAGTCCAGCAAAACCGCCCGATTGTGCCGACAAATCCTGATAGGAGCTGCACATATCTCGGTCTCAGGGCACATCCGGATAAGTCAAGCTACGAGTAAAACCAGCCCTTGAGTTGCCACGAGGTGGCCCCACAGGCTGCTCGGTTCGAACCAGCACTTAGAGAAGCACTGGCCCGGGGGGGCTAAAATAAAGATGACCCTCGGGCTCGCGAAAACCCGGGGGAAAAAGGTAGGTGGTGGCAAATGGTAAAACCAAAGTTGGGCTTTGCTGGAAAAGTCTTATTCAAAGCGAATTGTCAAGGGGGTCCCATAAATCACCCAACCGTGTAAGGAACGCAAACTCCGGGAACATAACACCGGTATGACGGAAACTAGGGTGGCAATAGTGGAACAAAACACCAGGCATAAGGCCGAGCCTTCCACCCTTTACCAAGTATATAGATGCATTAATTAAATAAGAGGTATTGTGATATCCCAACAAGTAAACATGTTTCCAACAAGGAACAACAAGTCCATGTTCCAACAAGGAACAAACTTCATCTTCACCTGCAACTAGCAACGCTATAAGAGGGGCTGAGCAAAGCAGTAACATAGCCAAACAACGGTTTGCTAGGACATGGATGGTTAGGGGCTGACATGGCAATACAGGAGGCATGATAAAGCAAGTGGTGGGTATCGCAGCATAGGCATAGCAAAAGAGCGAGCAATCTAGCAAGCAAAGATAGAAGTGATTTCGAGGGTATGGTCATCTTGCCTGCAAGGTTCTCAGAGTTGTCGAAAGCTTGGTCCTCGTAAGCGTTCTCAACGGAATCCTCGGTCACGTACTCGTCTCCCGGCTCTACCCAAGACAAGAGAACAAGCAAAGGAACCAATATCAACCACGATGCAATGCGCAATCAACATGATGCAAAACATGGCATGATATGCGAGAGGTGATCTGCAATGCGTATGCATGCTCCGGAAGGACAAGGATGAACAGGGCATAATCTTGGCAAACCAAGCATGCCTCTGGATAGATGAGGTGATTTCGGTTGAAATCGATATAAAGATCACCGGAATCGGATGCACGGTTTGCAAATGGCAAGCAATACAAGAATGACACGAAACTGCCATAAACAGCATGATGCTACTTAGCAAGCAATAAATAATTAAGCTACTGCACCCAAACATGGCAACAAAGCATATGACAGTAATCTACTCAAGATGCACGACAAAAGATGAACACTGAGCTACGGATCAATCCCATCATAACAGGTCCAAACAAGCATGGCAAAAGTGCAAAAGATAACAAGTTCCCAGACTTAGTGAAATTATCAAAGTAGCAGAAACTGACATCAGGATGACATGTTCAGAGCAATGAAACAACATGATACAGGTTCAGAACATAGCAAAATAAGACATGGCATGAGTCTACACATAGCACTTGACAAAAGTCCCTTACTGACCATAAGTCAAAAAGGACCATAAAATATGATTACACCCATGACAAATAAGCAAGTCTCGTTACAGGTTTCAGACTTAGCAGAAAACTGGGCATGGCAGAAAACTGTTAACGACTAGGCATGTTCGTGAGCTCGATGCGCTCACTACAGAGCATCTCATGATAAACTAAGCATACATACCTCAAGAAGACATGGAATAGAAACTAGACATGGCAAGAATAACATCATATCATGCAAGGATCAACTCCACCAAGCTTGGCAAAATTGAATAACACGTAACCAATCTGCCAGCAACATTTTGAAGCAAAAGTAGAGCTCGATTGACTCAAGCTATGGCACTCCATAATTGAAAGCATAGGCATGGATGGATGGATCAAATACTCAAGTTCAAAACTCCCTTACTGATCATGCTCAAATTATTCATGGATCTCTCAGAAACAACATGAATACAAGGCACGAAAATAACAGCAGTCAGGGACTTAGTGAAATCACTAAGTCTCTGAAATCAGCAACATCAAGACACCTAGTTTGCATGCTTGTGCTAGTCACCACATAGATCATAAAAATACATGGCAAAATACTCTGGATAGGTAACATGGCATATTACAAAACTCATGTAGGACTCAACTTCATAGGAGGTACACATCAATCATGGCAAAAATGACAAAAGTGCATGTTCAGATAAGATCCAGCAACTAACATCAACTAGCCCTCTTCTAACAGCATTTCGGGCATCAAGATGACTTCAAATGAAAATGGTGCAATGGAACAAAATGGTGTACTCTTCGAGGCGAACAAAATGACATATTATACGCGCGAAACGGAGCCCTGGATGCAAAGTTATGGCATGCGAAACAGGTGATGATCATGTGAATTCTAGGGGACTTAGAGAAAATAGGGGAGAGGGAAAAGTCAACCGAGTCGGCGCTCCCGATCGGATCTGAGGCGAGGCTCGCCGGGGTTCGCCGCGGGGCGGCCGGAGGCGGCGAGGGGGAAGCTGGCCGGCGCGGATCCGGGCGGATCCCGTCGGATCCGGGGCGCGGGCGACGCGGGGCGGCACCGGGAGACGCGGCGGCCCACCGGAGTTCGCCGGGGTCCGAACGCGGAGGCGGCGCGGCGAGCTTGGACGGCGGCCGGCGACGGCGTCGGGACGGAGGAAGGCGGCGGGGTTCGGCGACGGCGGCGGGGCGAGGCCGGCGCGGGTCCGGCAGGCGCGGGAGCGGGCGGAGGCGACCGGGCTGGCTGCGGGCCTCAGGCCCAGATCAGGGCCCGGGCGGGCCTCTCGCGGGCCTGGCGGCGCGGGGAAGGCAGAGGCCAGGTGGCGCGCGGCCACTGGCCCAGGGCGCGCCGGCGGCGGCGCCAAGTGGCGGACAGGGGTGGCGGCGCGGGATCCGAGGTGGGGGGAGGTAGGTGGCGAACTAAAATGGCATGGGAGGCTTCCTTTTATAGGAAAGGCTAGGGTTTCGGGGGTTTTCGGACCCTCGGATCTCGATCGGACGTTTTCGGGCGTAGGGAGAGCTAGGAAGCTCCGAACGGAGTGCCGTTTTCGCCCACGCGATCGTGATCGAACGGCGGAGGACATGGGAGTGACTTAGATGGGTTATTGGGCTGTTTTGAAGGGGTGTTGGGCTGCAACACACGCGAGGCCTTCACAGTTACCCGGTTAACAGTTGGAGTACCAAACGAACTCCGATTGACCCGAAACTTGGCAGGCGGTCTACCGGTGCTATACCAAGGCCACATGTCAAACCTCGGTCCATTCCGAGAATGTTTAATACCCGCTCACGAAGAAATGTAAAAGGGGACGCCGGGAGACATAGGAGCGCCGGATTGCAAAACGGACAACGGGAAAGATGCTCGGATTTATGAGACGAACACGTATGCGAAAGCGATGCACATGATGACATGATAAGAAATGCATGACATGACCAAAATGCAAAACGGAGAGAACCCAACCACGGAGGTAATATCATAACGCATAGCCGGAAATGGCAAGAGTTGGATTACAAATATGGCAAGTTACATCTGGGGCGTTACATGTGCATCCAACTTGCTTGCTCACGAAGACCTAGGGCACTTGAGGAGGCCCATTGTTGGAATATACAAGCCAAGTTCTATAATCAAAGATTCCCACTAGTATATGAAAATGACAAAACAAGAGACTCTCTATCATGAAGATTATAGTGCTAATTTGAAGCACAAGTGTGGAAAAGGATAGTAACATTGTCCCTTCTCTCTTTTTCTCTCATTTTTTTTCTTTTCTTTTTTTCTCTTTTTTGGGACTTCTCTTTTTTTATGGCCTCTTTTCTCTTCTCTTTTTTATTTATTTTACCTCACTTGGGACAATGCTCTAGAAAATGGTGATCATCACACTTATATTTATTTACAACTCAATGATTACAACTCGATACTAGAACAAAGTATGACTCTATATGAATGCCTCCAGCGGTGTACCGGGATATGCAATGAATCAAGAGTGACATGTATGAAAGAATTATGAATGGTGGCTTTGCCACAAATACTATGTCAACTACATGATCATGCTAAGCAATATGACAATGATGCATGTGTCATGAAGAACGGTATGGTGGAAAGTTGCATGGCAATATATCTCGGAACGGCTATGGAAATGCCATAATAGGTAGGTATGGTGGCTGTTTTGAGGAAGATATAAGGAGGTTTATGTGTGAAAGAGTTTATCGTATCACGGGGTTTGGATGCACCGGCGAAGTTTGCACCAACTCTCAATGTGAGAAAGGGCAATGCACGGTACCGAAGAGGCTAGCAATGATGGAAGGGTGAGAGTGCGTATAATCCATGGACTCAACATTAGTCATAAATAACTCATATACTTATTGCAAAAATCTACAAGCCATCAAAAACCGAAGTACTACGCGCATGCTCCTAGGGGGATAGATTGGTAGGAAAAGACCATCGCTCGTCCCCGACCGCCACTCATAAGGAGGACAATCAAATAACATCTCATATTTCAAATTTGTTATGTAACGTTTACCATACGTGCATGCTATGGGACTTGCAAACTTCAACACAAGCATTTATCAAATTCACAACTACTCAACTAGCTCGACTTTGATATTATCACCTCCATATCTCAAAACAATTATCAAGCATCAAACTTTTCTTAGTATTCAACGCACTCAAAAGAAAGTTTTACAAATCTTGAATACCAAGCATATTATTATTATTAAGCACATTACCATGCTATTAAAGACTCTCAAAATAATCAAGTGCAGCATGAGAGATCAATAGTTTCTATAAAACAAATCTACCACCGTGCTCTAAAAGATATAAGTGAAGCACTAGAGCAAAACTATAAAGCTCAAAAGATATAAGTGAAGCACATAGAGCAAAACTATAAAGCTCAAAAGATATAAGTGAAGCACATAGAGTATTCCATCAAATTCTAATTCATGTATGGCTCTCTCAAAAGGTGTGTACAGCAAGGATGATTGTGGCACACTAACAAACAAAGACTCAAATAACACAAGACGCTCCAAGCAAAACACATATCATGCGGTGAATAAAAATATAGCTCCAAGTAAAATTACCGATGGAAGTAGACGAAAGAGGGGATGCCTTTCGGGGCATCCCGAAGCTTTAACTTTTTGGTGTCCTTGGATTATCTTGGGGGTGACATGGGCATCCCCAAGCTTAGGCTCTTGCCACTCCTTGTTCCATAATCCATCAAAAGATTTCACCAAAAACTTGAAAACTTCACAACACAAAACTCAACAGAAATCTCATGAGCTCCGTTAGCGAAAGAAAACAAAAGACCACTTCAAGGTACTGTAATGAACTCATTATTTATTTATATTGGTGTTAAACCTACTGTATACCATCTTCTCTATGGATTATAAACTATTTTACTAGCCATAGATTCATCAAAATATGCAAACAACACACGAGAAATAGAATATGTCAAAAACAGAACAATTTGTAGTAATCTGTAACTAACGCAAACTTCTGGAACTCAAAAAAATCAGCCAAAATAGGACGACCTAGAAAATTTGTTTATTGATCAGAATCAGTTGGAATCACTGTTTTATCACGTTGTGGTGATTTTTAACAATTGTTTTCGTGAACAGAAAGTTTCTGGAAATTACAGCAAGATCAAATAACTATCATCCAAGAAGATCCTATAGGTTTAACTTGGCAAAAACACTAATTAAAATATAAAACCACATATAAACAGAAGGTAGATGGATTATTTATTCCTAAATAGAATAAAAAAACAAAAAAACTAAAGATAAAATTGGGTTGCCTCCCAACAAGCGCTATCGTTTAACGCCCCTAGCTAGGCATAAAAGCAAGGTAGATCTAGGTGTTGCCATCTTTGGTAGGCAATCCATAAGTGCCTCTCATGATACATTCATATGGTAATTTTACTTTCTTTCTTGGAAAGTGTTCCACGCCCTTTTTTAATGGAAATTGAAATCTAATATTCCCTTCCTTCATATCAATAATTGCACCAACTGTTCTAAGGAAAGGTCTACCGAGAATAATAGGGCAAGAAGGATTGCAATCTATATCCAGAACGATAAAATCTACGGGCACATAATTCCTATTTGCAACAATAAGAACATCATTACTTCTTCCCACAGGTTTCTTAATAGTGGCCGCAAGATGCAAGTTTAGAAAGCAATCATCAAAATCACGGAAATCTAGCAAATCACACAAAGTTTTGGGAATAGTGGAAACACTAGCACCCAAATCACACAAAGCATAAAACTCATAATCTTTAATTTTAATTTTAATATTAGGTTCCCCCTCATCATAAAGTTTTCTTGGGATAGAAACTTTTAACTCAAGTTTTTCTTGATAAGATTGCCTCAAGGCATCAACGATATGTTCGGTAAAGGCTTTATTTTGACTATAAGCATGAGGTGAATTTAGCATGGATTGCAACAAGGAAATACAATCAATTAAAGAGAAACTTTCATAATTAAATTCGTTGAAATCCAATATAGTGGGTTTAGCAACATCAAGGGTTTTATTTCTTTCAATCCCACTTTTATCAATTTCATCATCAAGATCTAAATACTCCGAATTTTTGGAACGCCTTCTAGGTAAAGGAAGATCGTATTAAGTTTCATCAAGATTCATATTGCAAAACAAAGATTTAATAGGGGACACATCAATAACTTTTAGATCTTCATCTTGATTTTCATAGGAATTTGGTTTAGCGGCCATCTTATTGACTAAGGTAGCCTGCATATCCGAAATTTCAGCAGTCAACTTTTCAAGGCGAGCACTTTGGGATCTTGTACCATCAAATTATTTAAACATATCATCGAGCTCTTTATTCGTATAACTCATAAAACCTTTTTTGTTCCTTTAGCTCATTTCTAAAGAAATTATTATGCTCAAACTGCAAAACCATAAACTTCCTGACGTTATTTTCGATCTCTTCCAACCTTTTAAGGTGAAGATCACCAAATCTAGGTAGAGCCATCGCGACAAGTAAGCAATCCAACACACGAGCAAACGAAAGGCAATCGAGAAAAAGGCAAACGGAAAAGATAGAGTGAATAAAACCGCAAGGGTGAAGTGGGGGAGAGGAAAACGAGAGGCAAATGGCAACTAATGTAATGCGAGGGATAGGGATTGTGATGGGTACTTGGTATGTTGACTTTTGCGCATACTCACCGGCAACGGTGCCAGAAATTCTTCTTGCTACCTCTTGAGCACTGCGTTGGATTTCCCCAAGGGGAGAGGATGATGCAGCAAAGTAGCGTAAGTATTTCCCACAGTTTTTGAGAACCAAGTTATCAATCCAGTAGGAGGCTACGCGCGAGTCCCTCGTACCTACACAAAACAATAGCTCAACGCAACCAACGCGATTAGGGGTTGTCAATCCCTTCACAGTCACTTATGGGAGTGAGATCTGATAGAGATGATAGATAATATTTTTGGTATTTTTGGTACAGAGATGCAAAGTGAAAAGTAAAAGGCAAAGTAAAAAGCAAAGCAATAATAAAGTGATGGAGATTGATATGATGAGAATAGACCCGGGGGCCATGGGTTTCACTAGTTGCTTCTCTCAAGAGCATAAGTATTCTACGGTGGGTGAACAAATTATTGTTGAGCAATTGACAGAACTGAGCATAGTTATGAGAATATCTAGGTATGATCATGTATATAGGCATCACGTCCGAGACAGGTAGACCGGCTCCTGCCTGCATCTACTACTATTACTCCACTCATCGACCGCTATCCAACATGCATCTAGAGTATTAAGTTAAAAACAGAGTAACGCCTTAAGCAAGATGACATGATGTAGAGGGATAGTTTCATGCAATATGATAAAAACCCCATCTTGTTATCCTCGATGGCAACAATACAATACATGCCTTGCTGCCCCTTCTGTCACTAGGAAAGGACACCGCAAGATTGAGCCCAAAGCTAAGCACTTCTCCCATTGCAAGAAAAACCAATCTAGTAGGCCAAACCAAACTGATAATTCGAAGAGACTTGCAAAGATAACCAATCATACATAAAAGAATTCAGAGAAGATTCAAATATTATTCATAGATAGACTTGATCATAAACCCACAATTCATCGGTCTCAACAAACACACCGCAAAAAGAAGATTACATCGAATAGATCTCCACGAGAGAGGGGGAGAACATTGTATTGAGATCCAAAAAGAGAGAAGAAGCCATCTAGATACTAACTATGGACCCGAAGGTCTGAGGTAAACTACACACACTTCATCGGAGAGGCTAGGATCATGTAGAAGCCCGCCGTGATGATGGCCCTCTTCGGCGGAGCTCCAGAATAGGCCCCAAGATGGGATCTCGTGGATACAGAAAGTTGCGGCGATGGAATTAGGTTTTTGGCTCCGTCTCTGATCGTTTGGGGGTACGTAGGTATATATAGGAGGAAGGAGTACATCGGTGGAGCTTCGAGGGGCCCACGAGGCACGGTGGCGCTCCCTAGGGGGGGGCCCTCCACCCTCGTGACCGCCTTGTGGCTTTCATGATGGAGGGTCCAAGTCTCCTGGGTCTTATCTGATGAGAAAATCACGTTCCCGAAGGTTTCATTCCGTTTGGACTCCGTTTGATATTCCGTTTCTTCAAAACACTGAAATAGGCAAAAAACAACAATTCTGGGCTGGGCCTCCGGTTAACAGGTTAGTCCCAAAAATAATGTAATAGTGCAAAATAAATCCCAATATAGTCCAAAAAAGTAGATAATATAGCATGGAGCAATAAAAAATTATAGATACGTTGGAGACGTATCAGTCCCTCGTACGTACACAAAGCAAATAACTCCTCGCAACCAACGTGAATAGGGGTTGTCAATCCCTTCACGATCACTTACGAGAGTGAGATCTGATAGAGATGATAGATGATATTTTTGGTATTTTTGTGATAAAGATGCAAAGTAAAATAAAAGCAAAGCAATAATAAAGTGATGGAAGATTAATATGATGAAGATAGACCCGGGGGCCATAGATTTCACTAGTGGCTTCTCTCAAGGGCATAAGTATTTTATGGTGGGTGAACAAATTACTGTTGAGCAATTGACAGAATCGAGCATAGTTATGAGAATATCTAGGTATGATCATGTATATAGGCATCACGTCTGAGACAAGTAGACCGACTCCTGCCTGCATCTACTACTATTACTCCACTCATCGACCGCCATCCAGCATGCATCTAGAGTAACGCCTTAAGCAAGATGACATGATGTAGAGGGATAAATTCATGCAATATGATAAAAACCCCATCTTGTTATCCTCGATGGCAACAATACAATACGTGCCTTGCTGCCCCTACTGTCACTGGGAAAGGACGACACCGCAAGATTGAACCCAAAGCTAAGCACTTCTCCCATTGCAAGAAAAACCAATCTAGTAGGCCAAACCAAACTGATAATTCGAAGATACTTGCAAAGATAACCAATCTTACATAAAAGAATTCGGAGAAGATTGAAATATTGTTCATAGATAATCTTGATCATAAACCCACAATTCATTGGTCTCAACAAACACACCGCAAAAAGAAGATTACATCGAATAGATCTCCACGAGAGAGGGGAGAACATTGTATTGAGATCCAAAAAGAGAGAAGAAGCCATCTAGCTACTAACTATGGACCCGAAGGTCTGAGGTAAACTACTCACACTTCATCGGAGGGGCTATGGTGATGATGTAGAAGCCCTCCGTGGTGGATGCCCCCTCCGGCGGAGCTCCAAAACAGGCCCCAAGATGGGATCTCGTGGGTACAGAAGGTTGCAGCGGTGGAATTAGTTTTTTGGCTCCATATCTGATCATTTGGGGGTACGTAGGTATATATAGGAGGAAGAAGTACGTCGGTGGAGCTTCGTGGGCCCCACGAGGGTGGGAGGCACGCCCCCTACCTCGTGCCCACCTCGAAGCTTCCTTGGCATAGGGTCCAAGTCTCCCGGGTCATATTCGGTGAGAAAATCACGTTCCTGAAGGTTTCATTCCGCTTGGACTCCGTTTGATATTCCTTTTCTGCAAAAATCTGAAATAGGCAAAAAACAACAATTCTGGGCTGGGCCTCCGGTTAATAGGTTAGTCCCAAAAATAATATAAAAGTGGAAAATAAAGCTCAATATGGTCCAAAACAGTAGATAATATAGCATGGAGCAATCAAAAATTATAGATACGTTGGAGACGTATCAGAGTACTACGCCAATCACCCTAAAATAGATTTGGACCTTTGGGTCAAAGTTGTGACACTGTGTACAAATAAAGAAAAATAGATTGGTGCTTCTTTAAGAAAAGAGTACTCCCTAGAAAACTGCCAATATAAGCTACTAGTAATTTTTGTAAGTCTAAGGTACTAGTATTTGGTTAGAGGATTTGCTGCCAAGAAAGATCCGTCCACCGTGAGCGCCACACATCCCACTGATTGTGGTGGATGCCAATGCTTAGATGGAGTAGGGTTGGTGTCGGTAATTTTTACTTGGCACCTCGCACTCTGCATATATGTTGGTTCCATCCGTACATTTGTGCAGTTCCACCAAAATGCAACTGAATAACCCTGTATGTACAGATAATGAAAAAGCATGATTACATTATAGTGGCACTAGCTGATGAAACATACACTAATAAATAGAAGAAAATATTGCGATAGTATCATAGTATGCCATGCTGCGAGGGCGAGATGGGCCCTGCGATGCCTCATACGGTACGCCTCATACTGGAAATCGACCCAAGTCTCCCCGATACACCTTCTGCCAGTGATGAACATCAGTGTACAACGGTAGTACAAGGAGGGGCCTTGAGACATTCCAATCTCTATTTTTGTGCAGATCAACTAAAATTAAGCACCCCAGTTTGCAGAAACGCTTAAACATTAACAATGGGTCTAGTTGATGAAACACATACTAACAAAGAGAAGCACTTTGTTTATCTACATTGGAAATGAAATGATAGAGAGGACACTCGCTCTATTTTAACTATATTATTACTTCATTTTATCAGTGGCACTAGGGTCGAGCAGGTGGCAAACGAGGTGTACCGTGCGTCGCAATGATGGAGGCCGGGGATGCTTAGACTGGGATGCTGAAGCTGGCTCTTCCAGTCCCTATCTTCCCCTCTGATGTTTCTGTGGTAGCATTTGGGTTGTAATCCAAACTTGGTCGAGCTGGTGTTGCGTCCCCCTACCTACCTAGCTTATGTGGCGAACTTGTCTCTTGCTAATACTCAGTCCATTCTAGTAGTAGTTGCATAACTGCCCGTTTACACTGAGATGTTATCGGATAATGGTTCTCTATGGTTGGATTTCTTTAATGTAATCGGAGGAAACCCCCTCTTTCGATATATATAAAAAAAATCAGTGGCACTAGCGGTGCCAAAACATTGCCTCAAATTAATAGTGCCATTAGATTAAGGTGAAAAATAATAACATTACTACTTTATCATGGCAGTGCCAAAACAGTAGCACAAGAGCAGACTCAACATGCAGGATCTTTAGCAAACGGTCATACCAAAAAGGAACATACCTCGTGATGGGAACCATGTCTGGAGTCAATGCCATCGTAGAAGGGATGACACCAGTCATCAACATGGATGATTCAATTCATGGGACCTTTTGGTGCAGTTCACCTAAAATGAAGCAATGTCCCATGAGCTAGCAGCTTCTTCTTCATTTTTTTAAGAAAAGGGCTCCAGCCCCGGTTCCATTTCCATCAGAAAACGAAACCCACAGAGCTTCTTCTTCATTAGTTGCAATAAAATTGAGCAACATCAAGGTTGGTTGTGAAGCTCTTGGAATGTTCTCATTTGTGCAGTTCAACTAAGATCAAGCGTGAAATGTATGTCTCTGTTTGCGCAAAAAAGGTGGAAAGGAGGTGACAAACAAGTGATGAAACATACATCAAATGAAAAGAAGCATGTTCCTTATCTGAATGGCAATCCTACAAGGACAATAGCAATTTCTAAAGCAGCAACATTGCTAGATATTAGTGTGGGAATTAGGATTAACTATTACAACCATTAAATATGACATTACTTTATGGTGCCATTGATTCATTTTACCAGCAACATTACATTTACAGCTTCTACAGAGTCGGTATTTGGGAACGAGAGAGTAGGCGGACCAGGGCAGTTGCATTTCTAACGAAAAGAAGCAACTTATCTTAATGGGAAATTTAGCAGGACATGAAAAAAGTGCCATTGATTCATATTACTAGAGGCATTACATTGAAAACAACATTGGTTTAACGTGCCCTTACTTTTAGCAGTGCGACTGCTACATTTTATCAGTGGCATTACATAAGAGTGGCTCAGGGCAACAAACATCAGAACAGGATATCTGGGTTGGTCCCATTTTTGTTTGGTATAGCCACCTTATACTATGTGAGGCTAGCAAATCTAGTGCTGGACTTACTCTGTTGACTTGTCCCCCAGTCCCTACTTTCTTTCCTTTTTCAACCAATAGATCGGGTTTATATTGAGTTTGTACTGTGTTTCCCTTTATTTCCCTATTAGACCTAGAGACCAGTTGGATAGCCAGTCTCTGCTACTTTTCGCCCCCATTATTTCATCTTTCGACCAAGTCCTAGATTCAGGTAACAAATCTTCCCCCACCCCCACCCCACCCCACCCCATTTCTTCCTTGTTTGAACCAAGTAGTACTAGATTCGAGTGCATGAACTAGTTTTACCTCTTAACAGTAAAAATTTAGGTGGCTTTCGAACAGCCGATCGATCCTATCCACGAGGGGGCCTGAGAAATAGTAAAATATACAAATGCTGCGGCGTCAGGAGCTCGGGAAGTAGAGCAAGGCCGGTTTCGAAGGAAGTTATACTTGAGGGTCACCGGGATGTCGCTAGGTGGGCGGCAGGAGGCCAGATCTGCCCACACTACAACATCGAGGAAGAAGGGGTCAGAGGCCCTCCCTAGCCAGCGGTGCTTGGGAGAGAACGACATGGCACACTGATCGGGACACACCGGCAGTGGGTAAGAGCCGTTGCCGAGGACGACCGCGTGAATGTTGCACCTTCTCACCTTCCCCGGTGGAGAGGATCCGGCTATATCTGTGACCAGCGGTGAGCAAAGAGAGAGAGAGAGTGTCCACCGCTATCGTGTTTAGATCTGGAGAGGACGTGACAGTGTGAAGAGAGCAACACTAGCAAGCAAGCGCGGAGGCTCCTGCCTATATAGTGGAGTACTAGTAGTAGTTTTCTTTTGTCTACCGGAGCCGGCTTGACCTCGTCAATGACTGTCGAGAAGTCTTCATGCACGTGCCCTGGAGGCGCAGTTGTCGTCATTTTGATCTAAAGCACCGGATTATAACATATAACACGAAAAATGCCACATGACAAGAAACCATAACCTCACTGCCCAAAGGAGACAACATGAATCCCGACAGACAAACTAGACGAGGATCAAAGCTCAAATAAAGATAAACTCGTAGAAAAGGTGTCCATCGATAGATGTCCTAATTAACACAGCCGACTTGACCTAGATGGCAGCCGAGTAGTCTTCGTGCATGTGTCCCCCATGACTAGCACCTTGGAGGAACTCAGTTGTCGTTGTTTAACCCTCGCAGTGATCTGATGCACATGACACCTAATTTTGCGAGATGACAAGTAACCTTTTTTTAGATTTCTCACCAGAACTACAGCCCTGTACAACACAGCCTGCACGATATGTAGACGATAGCCAATCCAGGCGTGTCTGTTAGAGTCTGGTCACATGCATGGATGAACTGATCTTCCGTGTCATGCAGGGATCATCCAGGCACCAACGTCTGTACAACACTTCTCTAGTACTATCACTCGTCTCTCTCTTCTATTAACTCACTCGACTTGCGGGGCCGGGGAGTATGCCTATGGTCGATTCTCAATTGCGGTCCCACATGTGTGTGCAAACACAATATGACGCGCGTTCCATTCGGAGAGCGGCGTGCCGGACCGACCGACCGTCTGGGGTGCGACGCGAACGCGACGGGCGTGCTGTATACTCCATACATGTGTACCACCGTTTTCTTGAGGCTTTGCTCCGTGGTGCAATCCATGGATACAAAATTAGTATACTGTACTATTTAAAAGTCGAGGGCGGGGCTTTTCCCGCGCAGTAGGCGGGGCAGTTCTGCCTAGTCAGTTTGACAGAGATGCGAGAAGATGAGGGAGTAGGCTACTGCAAATGTAGGGTTGTGTGATTTGACAGTGAGTTACTGCTGGACAGGTGGGGCCCCATGATTTGACTTGCCATTTTATCATTTTAACTGCGGCGCTACGACCGGCGTGAGTCTCCCGATTCCTGACCACCTCCATGGTATACAGGTGCCTCTCCCAATGCTCCACCATGTAGAGGCTAACTTTGTCATGAGAGCCCACTCCTCCACTTTTTCCTTGCCTCTTTCCTCCACATATGCAAAAATGCCATGTAACCAGGCTTATAGCCCACTACTGTACTTGCTCGTACAGGTGCTAAGCCTGCCACATAGGCATAAAGTCTGATGTGGCAAGTTAATTACTCCCTCCATCTAGGTGTGCAAGTCATCTTATGAAAACCAAATAATCCCAAAACACTTAGGCACGATGCATTAACTTCTACATTGTTTCTTGGTTCTTGACATATCAACCAATAGATGTGGGGTGTGCATGCTTTTTATGACTTGAGACTACCATTTCATTGGAAGAGGTCACTCCTTGGCAAATGCAATAAATACTACGAAGAAAGAGATAGAGAGAAGTAAAAAAAACTCTTATAGCTAACCTTGTTGTATGAGTGACTGAAAAAAGATAACTATGTATGAGACATGCCAACATCAGATAGCCTAACGCACCGTGTTAAATCTCCAAGGGCGCGACCGCGCGAGCGAGGCAACGGTCGTGGTAGGCGCGACCATGATACGGGCTGCTGGCAGCCCTTGGATCTAAGATCGAACAGTCGCATGCTATGTTGCTGAAAATTTGCAGAATAACCCTCCAGGATAGGATATTCACCCATAGGTCTAGAATCAGGCCATGCAACCGTTCGATCTTAGATCCAAGGGCTCTTGGAAGTCCGTATCATGGGAGAATGGAAAGCTTTGTATCACCTGTAATTTTCCCGACACTTGACATGATATCAAAAGCCATTTAATTGGGCGTCGAGTAGACATGACATCTAATTGGGCCCCCATAGTACTGTGCATGAATCCATTTATCCACCAGGCAAGCCACTACCCTGCCGTTCGCACGCCCCACTCAGCAGTTTTACAAAAACCGCTGGCAGTTTGCTCCTACTCGTCCCTGGACGTCCTTTAACATTACGGGAGTTCGCTCCTAGTTGTCCCGTCCTTTCACATTACGGCAGTTCCACTAATCCTAACCCTCGTCCCAAATCCATGGCGTCCCAAATATCCATGATCAGCGGTGAGTACAAGGTTAGAACCATCACTGGCGATGAGTTCGACGTCATGTACACCCGTTCTTCTGCGACGGTGAAAGGATTCCTTGCTCGCTTCAGACGCATGTTCGAAAACTCAAAGGATGAGTGGGTCGCTGGGCTAGATGTTGAGTACACCACAGTCCTGGAAAGCAAGAAGAATCTAAAGGAGGCAAAGAAGAAGAAGCCCGCCATGATCCAGGTTTGCGTGCATGACTTATGCTTGGTCTACCACATATGCCATGCTGACGTTGAGTGCGAGGAATTTAAGAACTTCCTCAAGGGCGGCCGAGTCAAATTCGTTACTATAGACTTTAGGAACGACAGGGATGTCCTGGATCAGATAGGCCTCGTTGTAGGCAACCCCTTCGACCTCCAGAAGAAAGGGCTGGTGCCCTCTCATGATCAGCCTTCAATGCTGACCCTGGCAGGAGCCATGGTTCATCCTTCGTACGATACACTGAAGAAACCTCCGTTCAAGTTTCATCATGCATGGGAGTGGAATGTACTAGATATAGACCACATCCACTATGCTGCAATGGATGGCTACCTTTGTTTCAATATCTACAAGGGTTGGATAAAGAGCAAGAGCCAAGTGTGCGGTTCAAGCAAAGAAGTATCGCCCAAGAGGAAGAGGGACAAGGACGAAGTCGAGCACGTGGACGAGGAGTCTGAGTAAGGTGGCAGTGTCGTTGCTCATGGTGGTTCTAATGCAGTGTCTACCGGATTAGTTGCTTAGTTTAATTTTAGGTGTGCTTAGTTTTATTTGAGGAGGTGTGTTGTGTTGAGCCCCCAACAGAACTATGTTATGTTCCTTCTCGTTAATTTAACTCTTCAGTACGTAGATACTAGTATTTCTTACAGTTCATCTTTTAGTTGGTATAGTACTACCACTCGTTTCTCCACATTATATACGTACAATATATATGGCCAACATCATATAGCCAGCAGTTTAGTTGTCAAAGAATTTCAGGGTGCTTAGTTTTATTTGAGGGGTGTGTTGTGCTGGACACCATTATTGTGACTCAAATATCTTTGGCCATGTTATAATGACATAAATACCGATGGACCAACATCCCAGCTCTCCCTCTATCTCATACAGTAAAATAAAGTGTGGGGCCTACTTGATCCCAACAGCGTTCTTATTTTCCTGTAAAATTATTCGCTTGGTTAGTCCTGACAAGCAGGGCCACACTTATCATTGTGAGAATCGGCTTATTTTTGTCATATAACATGGTTAACGGGTTTGACGTGAAAATAAAAATGTCTAATGGCATTTTTAGCAAACATCAAACTTAATGATGGCATTTTTGAGATATCTAATTGCATTTTGAGAAGGCATATCACGGATCGATGGCATTTTTGAGTAGTTGTAACTTCTAATGGCAAAACTGAGTAGTGATACACAACTAGTGGCATAAATAATAAGAACCCAAGAATTAAATAGGTATGCTAATTTCTTTAATATAATTTAGCACCCCATTTAAGCACGCACTAGCTTTTTTAATAGTACTATATGCATAATTTGGCGACGAGCGCTCTCTATATGTACCACCTTTTTTCTTTAATTTCATCTTGTTAGTTTTGCTCCATGGCACAATCCATCGATACTACTAGTGTACAAAAGTATTCATTTTTTAAAAGGCTAGAGGGTGGGGCAGTCTAGCTTGGTCGGTTTCAAGAGAGACGGGGGCCTTTGTCGGATTTCGGGTTCCGGCAGACCCTTGTGGTTCGAACACTGGGGTGCGCGCGGAGATTTCACCTTCTACCTACCTGCACTCCACCGCCACGCTAAGATCTAAGCTACGGAAAGAACAACACAAGAAACACAGGGTTTATACTGGTTCGGGCCACCGTTGTGGTGTAATACCCTACTCCAGTGTGGTGTGGTGGATTGCCTCTTGGGCTGATGATGATGAGCAATACAAGGAAGAACAGCCTCGCGAGGGTCTGTTCTTGGCTGGGGCGATGAACTGCTAGGAGGAGTTCAGTCACCCTTCTCTCTCTCTCTCTCTCTCTCTCTCTCTTGGGCTTGACCCGATTTCTCGATTGATTGCCTCTACTCTGTGGGTGGCTGGTCCTATTTATAGGCAAAGGCCCTGGGCCTCTTCCCAAATATTGAGCGGGAAGGGCGCCAACAATTGGCCATTTTGAAGGGGAACATCTGGTACACTTATCCTGACTAAAGTTGGTCTTCGCCTGCCAAAGGCTCTGGTGGTGACGCTGGCTTGGGCTCCACAATGACTTCCTCCCTGCCGCTGGGCTGGTCTTGGTCTCGTTGCACCGAAATGGGTGCCTTTGCTTGATGCTCTCGCCTACGCTTGCTCCGTTTGCACCAAAGAGGAAAGGAGGACACTGCGCGGGCTCGCGCCCGCCTGGCGCCCTTGGTCGTCATGGCTTGCGTCACGGGCACCTCGTGAGGTACCCCGCCTTGATCTCTCCGCCTCCTCGCAAGCCAGCCTGATGAGGCCGTGCCTGAGGACGCTCCGTGTCGTCCGCCCCGCGAGGCTTGGCCCCTCGCGAGGGTCTTGGGTCTGTGTTGATGAAGATGGGCCGTGCTGGGGCCCCCCTTGAGCCACGCCGCAGGCTGCAGGCAGGCAAGTCTGGGGACCCCTGTTCCTAGAACGCCGACAGTAGCCCCCGGGCCAAGGCGCGCCTGGACTTGGCCGTGCAGTGAGGCGAAAGGGCAAGGGCGAAGCGCCGCGGCCCCTAACAGCCTGCGGCCTTGGGCGCCGTGTGGCGGTTGATTGGACGTGGGTGTCTCCGCTTCCCCACGACGCCTCGGTAACTGCGCGGATTGGACAGGTCCCTGCATGCAAAGCGGGTCATGATTACCTGCGATCGTGGAGGTCGGCGGTTGGCCCTCGCCGGCCATAAGTACGGAACGGCACGCGCCCTTCCAGTCCATCTCCTCTTGCTTCTCCTTCTTCCCGGTCCTTGCTCCATCTTGCTGCGATGGCTCCGATTCGCCGGTTCTCGGCGGCAGAGAAAGGAAAGGCTCCCCGAGAGGAACCAGACCCGCTCCCGCCGAAGAAACGGCTCACCCTCTACCGCCGGGACGAGGGGGCCCATCAGGTGGTGTTGAGGCCCTGGTGCGAGCGGCCACCACCGGGGTTCCCGCTTCCCTTGTATGCCCACATCGAGGGCTTTGAAGGGGTCGATGCCGATCGCCACGTGCAGCGCCACCGTCGGCGCCGACGGGTCACGAAGGTGTGGGTCTGAAGGAAATATGCCCTAGAGGCAATAATAAAGTTATTATTTATTTCCTTATTTCATGATAAATGTTTATTATTCATGCTAGAATTGTATTAACCGGAAACATAATACATGTGTGAATACATAGACAAACATAGTGTCACTAGTATGCCTCTACTTGACTAGCTCGTTGATCAAAGATGGTTAAGTTTCCTAGCCATAGACATGAGTTGTTATTTGATTAACGGGATCACATCATTAGGAGAATGATGTGATTGACTTGACCCATTCCGTTAGATTAGCACCCGATCGTTTAGTATGTTGCTATTGCTTTCTTCATGACTTATACATGTTCCTATGACTATGAGATTATGCAACTCCCGTTTGCCGGAGGAACACTTTGTGTGCTACCAAACGTCACAACATAACTGGGTGATTATAAAGGAGCTCTACAGGTGTCTCCAAAGGTAGATGTTGGGTTGGCGTATTTCGAGATTAGGATTTGTCACTCCGATTGTCGGAGAGGTATCTCTGGGCCCTCTCGGTAATGCACATCACATAAGCCTTGCAAGCATTACAACTAATGTGTTAGGTGTGAGATGATGTATTACGGAACGAGTAAAGAGACTTGCCGGTAACGAGATTGAACTAGGTATTGGATACCGACGATCGAATCTCGGGCAAGTAACATACCGATGACAAAGGGAACAACGTATGTTGTTATGCGGTCTGACCGATAAAGATATTCGTAGAATATGTAGGAACCAATATGGGCATCCAGGTCCCGCTATTGGTTATTGACCGGAGACGTGTCTCGGCCATGTCTACATTGATCTCGAACCGTAGGGTCCGCACGCTTAAGGTTTCGATGACAGTTATATTATGAGTTTATGAGTTTTGATGTACCGAAGGAGTTCAGAGTCCCGGATGAGATCGGGGACATGACGAGGAGTCTCGAAATGGTCGAGACGTAAAGATCGATATATTGGACGACTATATTCGGACTTCGGAAAGGTTCTGAGTGATTCGGGTATTTTCGGGAGTACCGGAGAGTTACGGGAATTCGTATTGGGCCTCATTGGGCCATACGGGAAAGGAGAGAAAGGGCCAAAAGGGTGACCGCACCCCTCCCCTTGGACTAGTCCGAATTGGACTAGGGAGGGGGGCGCCCCCTTCCTTCCTTCTCCTTCTCTCTTCCCTTTCCTTGTCTCCTACTCCTACTACATGGAAGGGCTCCTAGTTGGACTAGGAAAGGGGGGATCCTACTCCCGGTGGGAGTAGGACTCCCCTAGGGTGCGCCATAGAGAGGGCCGGCCCTCCCCTCCTCCACTCCTTTATATACGGGGGCAGGGGGCACCCCATGGACACACAAGTTGATTTTCATGATCGTTCCTCAGCCGTGTGCGGTGCCTCCCTCCACCATATTCCACCTCGGTCATATTGTCGCCGTGCTTAGGCGAAGCCCTGCGTCAGTAGTTCATCAAGATCGTCACCACGCTGTCGTGCTGACGAAACTCTTCCCCGAGAGCTTTGCTGGATCGGAGCCCGGAGAACGTCATCGAGCTGTACGTGTGTCAAGAACTCGGAGGCGCCGGAGTAACGGCGCTTGGATCGGTCGGATAGGGAGGAGGACGTACGACTACTTCCTCTACGTTGTGTCAACGCTTCCGCTTCGGTCTACGAGGGTACATAGACAACACTCTTCCCTCTCGTTGCTATGCATCACCATGATCTTGCGTGTGCGTAGGAAATTTTTGAAATTACTATGTTCCCCTTCAGGGTCGTCCCCCCGGGGTCGACACCGAGGGCTCCTCCCAAGAGTTCGTGCTTCATGCCGCCATGCCTCCTTAGTCTTGGATTCGCCTTCCTCCCTTCTTCGCCTCCATCATCCCGCAGGGAGAACTCCTGGAGCTTTGGCTGCAGCATGCCGGCTGCAGCACCCTCGCGACCGAGGCAGAGGTCGCGGTCGTTGCCCCAGGCGAGGTCTTCATGACTCGAGGCTGGGGCGAAATCGCCCGGGTTTGCAGGACAAGAGGCGCCTTCGCGATCCACTTGGAGTATGACGGTTCTTCGGTGATGTTCTTCAAGGTCTTCGATGCGAACGGGCGCCGGCTGGAGTGCTACCCCGGGAGAGGTGGTTGGGACCCTGCTACGGCGAGGACTGGGCCCGCCGACCGCTCCCTTGGCGGCTCCTCAGGCGGCGGATGTGTCGGAGGATCCAGCGACTCCGGCGAGCTCTTCGCGACTCCGGAGACGAGCGACGACAGCTACGAGCCCCCGAGCCGGCGCCGCTCCTGGAGCAGGGCGGATTCGTCAGGCCATCCCCGACTCTGATCTGGATGGGGTTGGCGCCGGTGCTTGACGGCCCACTGTTGATGATGGCATCTTTTGCAGGGGCGCGTGTAGTTAGCGTCCCTTTTAGGATCTGTTCCCTGCGAGGAATCAAAGACGCGCCCCGTGGGGGCATGTAAGGTGCATGTGATCCTGTTTGTTAATATAACCCTTGCCGTAGAATTGTGCGAGTTGCTCATTCCATATTAGCTCAGTTCTCCCTTTCGAACCTCACGAGGGCTTGGTGCTCTGCGCCGACAGGTCCCAGTCCCAAGGCGGCTTCAGCCGTCGCTGGTATGCCAGGTCGCGATGCCGTGGTCAAGGCCAGGAGGTGAGCGACCCGGGGTCCGGTAAGAGCCCCTGAGTCGCGATGCTCAGGAGGTCCCCTTTGGTGCTCAAGCAGCTGTCGTTCAGTGAGAAAGGAGAGCGGCGTCGCTAACACGGGATTGCATTAGGTGCGGGGATGGTGCCACGGTAGCTGGTGCTTCCGGGTGGTGACCTATCTCGAGAATCAGGGACCGCTCCCTGATGTGTCGTCGGGTCCGTGCATCGGTAGGCGTGAGGTTGCTCGGCGAGGTCCTCGCGTGTCCCTCCCCTCTCGCCTTTGCTCCCCTTTCTGCTCTATGTCCTCGGGTCCCGGCCCTCGAGCGAGTCTCAGCCGTCGCTAGTATGCCAGGTCGCGATGCCGTGGACAAGGCCAGAGGGTGAGGGCTGGAGAGCCAGTAGGAGCCCTGAGTCGCGATGCTCAGGATCCTGTAGACCTATCATAGAAAGAGCGAGGGGTTGCCATGACAGTTGACAGTCAGCTGTTGGTTGCTTCCGAGGGGCGATGAGGGACTGAAGGCTTGACGAGGTGGCGCTATGCGGGGCTGCCGCGGCCAGAGCTCAGCCATTCAGGTTTGTCGGCGTTGCAGGGACTGACCCGTGTGCCAGCGTCGTGCCGTTGTGGGAGCAGCTCCGTCAGTTGGCGTCAGTTGAGAGGGCAACTAGGTCAAACACATTAGTCGCGAAGGAGTGGATTCATTCAAATAGATGCTGGGAAAGCGGACATCACTGGGTCAGGCCCGAGCGACTTGGGGATGATGCAGCCCGAGGGGCGCCCCCAACAAAGTAAGCTAACAACATGAAATAAAAGGGATACATGCCGCAGGGACGGACCCACGCGGCCTGGGAATAATGCAGCCCTGGGGGGCGCTCCCAGCTGGAAATGGAACTTGAAATATGTCACCTGATGATGTTGAGGACGAAGGAGTGTTGGTGTAGCAGACTCGGTGGGCTGCGGAAGCCGATCCTCACGAGCCCCAGGGCCCAGGGGCCTCGGGAGGCTCCTGAGGCGCTGGTGGCTCCTCGTGGACCATCTCCATCTTCGCCAAGGCTGCGGAACGCCTGGCCTCTTGAGCCTCCATGATGCCCCTCATGGGGCGCTGGTACGTGGCAGCCACATTCGGCAAGCCGTAAGGCATGCGAACGTAGCTGTGGGGTGGACCTTCGCAGCGCCCCACTCGCGAGGCCAGAGGCGCTCCAGGGAGGCGACTCTATTAAGCCCTGGTATGTCGATGCAAACGCGCAGCCCACCATCCTCGCCTGGATGGGGAGCCACAGCTGGTAGGCGGCAGCCTCCTCTCATGACTCTTGCCTCCTGTAGCTCCTGAATGGCCTTGCTGACGAACTCCTGAGGGTCTGACCCTCCTTGCCTTACTCCTTCTTGAGGGAAACGTGCTTCGAAACACGCCTCCATGTGGTGCGCAAGCGCCTCCCTCGTGACCTTAGCCAGGTCGGTGGCCCTCCAGGGGAGAGCCCCCGAGCCCTGCCTGAGGAGGGCGCCGGGCACGTTTTCCTATGCTATGGAAGGAGGTTCCCCCTGGGCAGGCGCGGGCCCTGAGGGGCCTGCCTCCTGAGGGGGCGGGCCAGACGATGTCTTCTTCTTCTTGGGGGTGGTCTCGGGAAGCCTCCTGCTTCCACGATCTGGGTCTTCCAGTGATGCGGCCTGAAAGGCTCGTTCCAGGGAACACACCGCGTCCTTCTCATCACAGGGTACCGTGATGACTCCGCCACTTCCTGGCATCTTGAGGACGTTGTAGCCGTGGTGAGTTACGGCCATGAACTTGGCCAGCGCTGGGTACCCAAGGATGGCGTTGTACGGCAGGCGAATGTGAGCGACGTCGAAGTCGATGAGCTCGGTGCGGTAGTTGTCACATGCCCCGAAGGTGACAGGGAGGCGGACCTACCCAATCGGGACCGTGGAGCCGTCGATGACTCCGGAGAAAGGCTTGGTTGGCTGAAGCTGGTTGTAGGGCACTTGGAGATTGTTGAATGCTTCCACGGACAGGACGATGAGCCCTGCCCCGCCATCGATGAGGGTCCTGGTGACCACCACGTTGTTGATGATTGGGGAACAAAGCATCGGGAGGACTCCGGCTATGGCCGCACACTTGAGCTGATCTGCTGAGCTGAACGTGATGGCGCACGCCGACCACCTGAGAGGGCGCGTGGCTTCGAGCTTGGGGAGGACTGCATTTACTTTGCGGGCGAACTGCTTGAAGATGCGTTGAGAGGTTGGGGCTTGAGCCCCGCCCAGGATGCAGGCGATCGCGCGCGGCTCCTGGAAGCCCTCCATCCCCCTCGTCCTAATGGCGGTCCTCGTTTCTCCTTGGCTGCGGCGGCAGCGGAGGGAGGCCTGTGTTGCCTTGCGGGCGATCCTCGCGAGGCTGATCCCTGCAGTTTCCCTCGCGAGGCGGGTCTTGCCAGCGATCCTCACGAGGTCGGTCGCGCCACCCTTGGCGCGGGCCGTGGTCTTCCCAGTGTCCTGCGTTCCTTCCTCCTCCTCGACCGTAGCCCCGGTCACTGCGGTCGGGGCAACGTCCGATCCTTCCTTCTCGCACGGCTCGGAGCTCTTGACATTCGTTGGTGTTGTGGGTGTGGAGGTCGTGGTACACGCAGTACCGACTGCCCTTGGAAGACTCGGGCTGATCTCTGCCCTGCTTGGTGTCTGGTTCTGCCGCGAGCACGGCAGCCCCCTTGCGCTTCACATCCTTGGCCTTGGACTTCTTCTCTTCTGGGTCTGCAGCAGGCAGCTCGAGGAGGGAGAGACACCCTTCCTCAGCCCTGGCGCACTTGGTCGCCAAGTTGAACAGCTCCAAGGAAGTGCACAGGTCTTCATGCATCGCCAGCTCCTCCTTCATCTTGACGTCGCGCACGCCGTTGGAGAAGGCTGAGATGATGGCCTCCTCGGACACCTTGGGAATCTTGAGGCGTGCATTGTTGAAGCGCTGGATGTACTTTTGCAGGGTCTCTCCGGGTTGTTGCTTGATGCGGCGCATGTCTCTCACGGCGGGTGGCCGGTCGCGAGTACCTTGGAAGTTGGCGATGAAGCGGGCACGCATCTCGTCCTAGGAGGAGATCGTGCGTGGAGCCAGGTTTAGGAGCCAGGTGCGGGCCCCGTCCTTGAGCGCCATGGGAAACCAGTTCGCCATGACCTGTTCATCTCCGTTGGCAGCTTCGATGCCCAGCTCATAGAGCTGGAGGAACTCCGCAGGGTCGGCCGTGCCGTCGTAATGAGGAGGCAGGTCTGGCTTGAACTTGCCGGGCCACGCGACGCTGCGTAGCTCGGTGGTGTAGGCACGGCAGCCTGCTGTGGCCACGGGAGGCCTTGGGTAACAGAGAGCTTGGTCTTGCAGGTCCCCATGCGCTGCAGCTGGGAGCAGCGCGGGGTCTTGACGTGCGGGAGCAGGAGCATGGTCGCGGCATGCTGGAGCAAGGAGCGCCCGGGCAGCTTCTTGCGGGCGAGGGACTTCTTGGCAGCTCTGCTCTTGCTGCGCTGGCACTTGACGGAGCGGGTTCCGCCCAGGGGCCACGCGCCTTGGAGCCAGGGCGTCTTCTTGAGGAGGAGGCGGCTGGGGCGCCCCCAGAGCTTCGTCGCCCGCGCAGGGCGGGGTGCGGTGCAGCGGAAAGGACGGTGCAGGAGAGCCCCCTGCGGCGCGGACGAGCTCGGCGATGCGGTCGAGCCATTCTTCGTAGACTTCGTCGATGGGATGGTAGCGCAGGAGCTCGTTTGCTGCGATGAGCATAGCTTGAGCCTCCATGGGTGCGCGGAGCGCGCGGGACGAAGAACCAGCTGGGGTGAGCGAGGGAGTAGCGGTGCGGCCGTCTCGCCGCACGGACGGATGCTGAGACGACGCTTGCTGCTCGTTCCCCGCCAGGCCGGTGGCGGCGTTGACGGCAGGCGACAGGGAACGGCGAGGACGCCCGCCGACAGGAGCCGTCTGGGCGACGCGGGAAGCGAGAGCGGCTCGGCGCTCGGCGCAGGCCCGACGAGCGTCAGACATGGACGCGATGGTCGGAGGAGAACGGGGCGGTGGAAGACGAATTCCGGCACACCCCTACCTGGCGCGCCAAATGTCGGATTTCGGGTTCCGGCAGACCCTTGTGGTTCGAACACTGGGGTGCGCGCGGAGATTTCGCCTTGTACCTACCTGCACTCCACCACCACGCTAAGATCTAAGCTACGGAAAGAACGGCACAAGAAACACAGGGTTTATACTGGTTCGGGCCACCGTTGTGGTGTAATACCCTACTCCAGTGTGGTGTGGTGGATTGCCTCTTGGGCTGATGATGATGAGCAATACAAGGAAGAACAGCCTCGCGAGGGTCTGTTCTTGGCTGGGGCGATGAACTGCTAGGAGGAGTTCAGTCACCCTTCTCTCTCTCTCTCTCTCTCTCTCTCTCTCTCTGTCTGTCTTGGGCTCTACCCGATTTCTCGATTGATTGCCTCTACTCTGTGGGTGGCTGGTCCTATTTATAGGCAAAGGCCTTGGGCCTCTTCCCAAATATTGAGCAGGAAGGGCGCCAACAATTGGCCATTTTGAAGGGGAACATCTGGTACACTTATCCTGACTAAAGTTGGTCTTCGCGTGCCAAAGGCTCTGGTGGTGACGCTGGCTTGGGCTCCACAATGACTTCCTCCCTGCCGTTGGGCTGGTCTTGGTCTCGTTGCACCGAAATGGGTGCCTTTGCTTGATGCTCTCGCCTGCGCTTGCTCCCTTTGCACCAAAGAGGAAAGGAGGACACTACGCGGGCTGGCGCCCGCCTGGCGCCCTTGGTCGTCATGGCTTGCATCACGGGCACCTCGTGAGGTACCCCGCCTTGATCTCTCCGCCTCCTCGCGAGCCAGCCTGATGAGGCCGTGCCCGAGGATGCTCCGTGTCATCCGCCCCGCGAGGCTTGGCCCCTCGCGAGGGTCTTGGGTCTGTGTTCATGAAGATGGGCCGTGCTGGCCCCCCCCTTGAGCCACGCCGCAGGCAGGCAAGTCTGGGGACCCCCGTTCCCAGAACACCGACAGCCTTTGTGATTTGACGGCTCATTACTGCTGGAAGGCGTGGCCTTGTGATTTGACTGCTCATATAAATGTGCCGACAACCTGAGGAGGAGCAAAGAACCGTGCGGTATACTCAAGTTTTCCACTGGAGTAGTACTACGGAGGAGCACGAAACACGACAACCCAGTGCCATATGGCAATAAAAAATGATCTAATTTGCTAGTCATCTCATTGTTAGCTTTGTTCTATTCATGCCTTGCAGAGAACATGACATGTGCGGCGAAACACCCGAAGCAAAAGAAGAAACACAGGAGCAAAATAAGAAGGAAGTTTATCAACCCCCCAAAAAGAAGGAAGACGCACACACAAGTCTGGGGCGCTGCTCTCTACTACATGAAGGGTTGCTGGCTGCAGAGTCGTAACCATTTCTTCATCGCCTCCATGACCTCCATCTCCTTGCGCGTCTCCTCCGCCATCTTCTTCATTCTGTCTGTGACGCGGGATTTCTCGACACGAGCCTTCATCATCTGTTCCACGGCCGCATTACATACCTTGACAGTAGTCGGGTGCTCGATGCGGAGCTTCACCAACTCCTCCTTCTGTTCCATGACGAGGGCCTACAACATCTTCATCGAGGAACTACTATTCTCATGCAGCCTCTTCCCGCCGGCACTCTCCTCCTTGAGCAAGTCGAGCTCGTGGCAGAGCTTCACCTTGTCCTCCTGAAGTTACAGAATTTCACCTGTCGCCTTCTTCTGTGAGGCAATGCTCTTCTTCAGCAGCATCACCAAGCCAGCGGTCAACTCCCCCTGCTCATTGAGCTCAGCGGGCATGTCGTCGTGGCTCTTCTTCAGCAGCTCCACTAAGTCATGGATGAACTCCTTCTGCTTATTGAGGTGCTTATTGAGCTGATCGGGCATGCCGTCGAGGGATAACGACTCCAGCGTCATCCGCTCGGCATGTTCGCCTCTGCGGCTAGGGTGCTCCTGGGAGCCATCGCCTACCTGTGAGAGATCTTTCGAGGTCTCTGCGTGGCGGCGAGCCCTCTCTTTTTTTCCACAGCCTTGGTTGCCGCTCCCTTGTTACGAGTAGTTCTTGACCTAGAGCTCTGCACACCGGCCATGGCAAGGACGGACGAAGAATGACTTTTTTTCGATAAAGGGTGGATTTTATTGACTCAAAATAAAGCATCAGGAGGATACAAACATAATGAGTACACACCCGGCCTCTGCATAACTAAGATGCACACAGCCAACACTGATAATCCCCAAGTGCAGGGAATCATCGTAACAATTTCCAAAGGTGGAAGTGATAAGTATGGAGTGTCGAACCCACGAGGAGCTAAAGGTAAGATCAATATTCTCTCAAGCCCTATCTGCCACTGATATGACTCTATGTACACTGAATGTCTGCTTCCAACTAGAAACGAGAAATAAAACTATGTTGTGGGTATGAAGAGGATAACTTTGTATAGTATCGGAGAGCTAAAATATGAAAGTAGGTGCTGTTATCATAAAGTTAGAATATATTACTAAATATTATAAATAGCGAGTGTGGAATAATGGTGGATTGGTGTGCGGAATTGTCCTAGGCAATCGTTAACAAGACCGGTAATCACTATTGCAGTTTCATATGAGGGAGAGGCATAAGCTAACATACTTTCTCTACTTGGATCATATGCACTTATGATTGGAACTCTAGCAGGCATCCGCAACTACTAAAGATCATTAAGGTAAAACCCAACCACAGCATTAAAGCATCAAGTCCTCTTTATTCCCATACGCAACAATCCCTCTTACTCGGGTTTGTGTTTCAGTCACTCACCAACCCACTATAAGCGAATCATGAACGTATTGCAACACCCTACAGCGGGGATCCCTCACGCTTGCGTGACACGGAGGGCACCATAGGACATCACCAAAGTAAAACATACAACTCATACCAATCTAGATCGTCAATCAACCCAAGGACAAAAGATATCTACTCAAAACATCATAGGATGGCAACACATCATTGGATCATAATATGTGGCATAAAGCACCATGTTCAAGTAGGGATTACATCGGGGTGCGGGAGAGTGTACCGCCTAAAAGAGATGAGGATGGTGATGATGATGGTGATGTTGATGAAGACGATCACCGTGGCGATGATTGCCCTCCCGATGGCACTCCGGCGCCACCGGAAGAGAGGAGGAGAGGTTCTCCCCCTTGTGCTTCCTCCTCCATGGCCTCCACCCTCTGGTCCTTGGCCTTCATGGTGATGATGGCCCCTCCGGGATACTCCTCCATGGCCACCGGTGATGATGGCCCCCTCCGGCAGGGTGCCGGAGAGGGCCTAGATTGACTTCTCGTGGCTACAGAGGCTTGCGGTGGCGGAACTTCTTATCTAGGTTTCTTTCTGGAAGTTTGGGTATATATAGAAGATTTTTGCGTTGATTTCACATCAGGGGGGGTCTCCGGGCTGTCCACCAGACAGGGGGGCGCGCCCTAGGGGGGTGGGCGCGCCCCCACCCTCGTGGGCAGCCCGGGACTCTTCTGGCCTGCTTCTGGTACTCTATGGGCTGCTTCTGGTCCAAACATGATCTCCGTCAAGTGGCGCATCAATTGGACTCCGTTTAGTTTTCCTTTTCTGTGATACTCTAAAACAAGGAGAAAACAGAAACTGGCACTGGGCTATAGGTTAATAGGTTAGTCCCAAAAATCATATAAAATATCATATAAATGCATTAAAACATCCTAGAAGGATAGTATAATAGCATGAATACTTCATAAATTATAGATACGTTGGAGACGTATCAGCATCCCCAAGCTTAATTCCTGCTCGTCCTTGAGTAGGTAAAGGATAAAAGAAATAATTTATGAAGTGTGAATGCTAGCAAGTGCTTAAGTTTGATCAATGATAATTCCAATCACTTTTTCTAGCATCATTACATGTCATAATAGTAGCTGATCTCATAAAACTTCTCATGATAAAGTAACAAGCTAGTCACATGTTATAGATCATAAACTTTCTTGAAAACTAACAAACAATATTCTCAGTCATCAAACAATTGCAATTCATCTTATTTTCAGGAAGAGTCTTTGTCAGAGCTTTGATTTAGCAACCTCCACATACTCAACTATCATTTAGTCTTTCAGAATTGCTAACACTCACACAATACTTGTGGTTATGGAGTTTTAATCGGACACAGAGAAAGATAGGGGCTTATAGATCCGCCTCCCAACCTTTTACCTCAAGGGTAATGTCAACAATAATAGCTCATGATAACTTACATCCAATTAGATATATATATCAGGATCTTTCCAACACCTTGTGCTTGCCAAAGGATAAAATGTAAAAAGGAAAGGTGAAGATCACCATGATTCTTGCATAAGGTAGAAGATAATAATAAAAGATAGCCCTTCGCAGAGGGAAGCAGAGGTTGCCATGCGCTTTCAGGGTTGGATGCACAAAATCTTAATGCGAAAGAACGTCACTTTATATTTCCCCTTGTGATATGAACCTTTATTATGCAGTCCGTCGCTTTTATTTCTTCCACATCACAAGATCGTACAAAGCTTATTTCCTCCACACCAATCAATCATACATATTTAGAGAGAAATTTTTGTTGCTTGCACAGATGACAACTTACTTGAAGGATCTTACTCAATCCATAGGTAGATATGGTGGACTCTCATGGCAAAACTGGTTTAAGGGTTTTGGGAAGCAGAAGTAGTATCTCTACTTGGTGCAAAGAATTTTGCTAGCATGAGGGGGAAAGGCAAGCTCAACATGTTGGATGATCCATGACAATATACTTTATTTCTGGTATAAGAAACCATAACCCATTATATTGTCTTCCTTGTCCAACATCAACTCTTTAGCATGTCATATTTTAATGAGTGCTCCCAATCATAAAAGATGTCCAAGATAGTATATTTATATGTGAAACCTCTCTTCCTTCAATATTCTTTCATGAATTGTTCAAGTGACCAGTTCTACGTTTGCTAACTTTCAATAAGTTTACTACCTATACTTATTATGTGTGAAGTCATTACTCCCCATGTTATAAGCATATGAAACATATATAAATTCAGATTTATGACATTCAATTTATTCAACCATTTACTCATAGGATATACATGAAGCACATGAGCAAATGGCAAACTACTCCAAAAGATATGAGTGAAGAACATTGAGTAGTCAATTAATTAACTCACATGGGAGGATTCTTTTTCATTCAATATTTCAGATCCAAAGATTTTATTCAAACAGAAAGTAAAATTGAAAATACGCTCCAAGCAAAACACATATCATGTGACGAATAAAAATATAGCTCCGAGTAAGGTATATCGATAGTTTTGAAGACGAAAGAGGGGCTGCCTTCCGGGGCACCCCCAAGCTTAGGCGCTTGAGTCTTCCTTGAATATTACCTTGGGGTGCCTTGAGCATCCCCATTCTTAGGGTCTTTCTACTCCTTATTCTCCTCATATCGATATCTCACCCAAAGCTTGAAAACTTCAATCACACAAAACTTAACGTAACTTTGTGAGATAGGTTAGTATGATAAAGAGCAAACCATTCACTTTGGTAGTGTGAAAGACAAGGTTCATAATTGTTCTCACACAATTCCTACTGTACCATATCATTTCTACAATTTATATTGAGGAATATAAGCCATAGAAACTAGAAAATAAGCAAACTATGCAATGAAAACAGAATCTGTCAGAAATAGAACAGTCTGTAATGATCAGAACAATAACCATACTTCTGCTACTCCAAAAATTATGAAATAAATTGGTGGACGTTAGGAATTTGTCTATTAATCTTCTAAAAAAATTAATCAACTCAAAATCACTCTTCTGTAAAAAATTACATCTATTCTCGTGAGCGCAAAGTTTCTGCTTTTTACAGCAAGATCACATTAACTTTCACCCAAGTCTTCCCAAAGGTCTTACTTGGCACTTTATTGAAACAAAAGCTATAAAACATGATTACTACAGTAGCTTAATCATGTAAACACAGAAAAACAGTAAGGGTAAATATTGGGTTGTCTCTCAACAAGCGCTTTTCTTTAATGCCTTTTAGCTAGGCATGATGATTTCAATGATGCTCACATAATAGACAAGAATTGAAACACAAAGAGAGCATCTTGAAGAATATGACTAGCACATTTAATTGTAACCCACTTCCTATGCCTAGGGATTTTGTGAGCACACAACTTATGGGAACAAGAATCAACTAGCATAGGAAGGCAAAACAAGTATAACTTCAAAACTTTAAGCACACAGAGTGGAAACTTGATATTATTGCAACTCCTACAAGCATGTATTCCTCCCTAATAATAATTTTCAGTAGCATCATGGATAGCAACTTTGTTCTCATACTCAAATTTTAACCTCTTCCAAAAGAGTGGAGTCATCACTAGCTAAAGTTGACACTCTTCCAAATCCACTTTCATAAATATCACACTAAGATTCAACATCCTCCAAAATAGTGGGATCACTAATTCCTAAAGTTGACACTCTTCCAAACCCACTTTAAATGATATTATTATTAATACTCCAAAGGATATAAGTGAAGTTCATGGAGCATTCTACAACTAACCAATATCCAAGCTCAAAATGTATAAGTGAAGTACATGAAGCATTCTATAAAACCATACTCAAAAGATTTAAGTGAAGCACAAAGAGCAATTCTATAAGATCATACTTAAAAGATTTAAGTGAATCACAAGAAGTATTCTATAAATTGATGAAGGGACATCTCATACTAGCATGGTTCTTAAAGAAAAAGAAAAACACAAAGGACACAAATCATGTGAACAAAACAAAAACCAAGGTATACCGATAATTGTTGAAGAAGAAAGATGGGATGCCAACCGGGGCATCCCCAAGCTTAGATGCTTGATTATCCTTTGAAATATTTACTTGGGGTGCCTTGGGTATCCCCAAGCTTGAACTCTTGCTTCCCTTTATTCTTCTCACATCGGTAACTCCTCGTTCTTCGAACACTTCATCCACAAAAACTTAACAAAAACTTTGTGAGATCCGTTAGTATAACAAAGCAAATCACTACTATAAGTACTGTTGCAAACCAATTCATATTTTTTTTGTGCATTCTAGCTACTGTAATATAACTTTTCCATGGCTTAATCCACTGATAGAGACCGATAGTTTCATCAAAACAAGCAAGCAATGCATCAAAAACAGAATCTGTCTTAAACAGGACAGTCTGTAGTAATATGGAAGTTTAGCAAACTTATGTAACTCCTAAAATTGTGAACTAAATTTGACAATTTGAAAAATTTGCACAGAAGTCATGTGCAAAAAGTTTCAGACCCATTTGACTTTCCAGTAAAAAATGTAAATTCACGCACTACAGCCAAAGTTTCTGTTTTTGTTCTGCACATAGTAAACAGGCAATCTAATCATCCTAAAACCAAAGCTTGGCACATTATTTTTATAATACAATGAATATATACAAGGGGATAATTATTCACAGAGAAACTTCCATGAAAAATTCTACATTGTTTTCATGAGCATGAACACAAGTGCTCAAGGTCGACCCTCACTTCTTCAATGCATAACTTTCCAATCACTTCTCTTTTTGAAACCTTTTTAGGCATGAAAGGTAAGTAATTTTTTTTGTATTTTCATTCTTTTATTTTTTTGCATGTTTCATCCACAACTAAAAAGAAACAAACAGTAAAAACAAAATCTACTTAGTGAAGAAACCAAATAAGCACACACGAGAATATCAACCCCACGCTATTGCTCCCCGGCAACGGCGCCATAAAAGAGCTTGATAATCCCCAAATGCAGGGAATCATCGTAGCAATTTCCAAAGGTGGAAGTGATAAGTATGGAGTGTCGAACCCACAAGGAGCTGAAGGTAAGATCAATATTCTCTCAAGCCCTATCTGCCACTGATACGACTCTACGTACACCGAATGTTTGCTTCCAACTAGAAACGAGAAATAAAACTACGTTGTGGGTATGAAGAGGATAACTTTGTATAGTATCGGAGAGCTAAAATATGAAAGTAGGTACTGTTATCATAAAGTTAGAATATATTACTAAATATTATAAATAGCGAGTGTGGAATAATGGTGGATCGGTGTGCGGAATTGTCCTAGGCAATCGTTAACAAGACCGGTAATCACTATTGCAGTTTCATATGAGGGAGAGGCATAAGCTAACATACTTTCTCTACTTGGATCATATGCACTTATGATTGGAACTCTAGCAGGCATCCGCAACTACTAAAGATCATTAAGGTAAAACCCAACCATAGCATTAAAGCATCAACTCCTCTTTATTCCCATACTCAACAATCCCTCTTACTCGGGTTTGTGTTTCAGTCACTCACCAACCCACTATAAGCGAATCATGAACGTATTGCAACACCCTATAGCGGGGATCCCTCACGCTTGCGCGACACTGAGGGCACCATAGGACATCACCAAAGTAAAACATACAACTCATACCAATCTAGATCGTCAATCAACCCAAGGACAAAAGATATCTACTCAAAACATCATAAGATGGAACCACATCATTGGATCATAATATGTGGCATAAAGCACCATGTTCAAGTAGGGATTACAGCGGGGTGCGGGAGAGTGGACCGCGTAAAAGATATGAGGATGGTGATGATGATGGTGATGTTGATGAAGACGATCACCGTGGCGATGATTCCCCTCCTGATGGCACTCCGGCGCCACCGGAAGAGAGGAGGAGAGGTTCTCCCCCTTGTGCTTCCTCCTCCATAGCCTCCACCCTCTGGTCCTTCTCGTGGCTACAGAGGCTTGCGGTGGCGGAACTTCTGATCTAGGTTTCTTTCTGGAAGTTTGGGTATATATAGAAGATTTTTGCGTTGATTTCACGTCAGGGGGGTCTCCGGGCTGTCCACCAGACAGGGGGGCGCGCCCTAGGGGGGTGGGCGCGCCCCCACCCTCGTGGGCAGCCCGGGACTCTTCTGGCCTGCTTCTGGTACTCCGTGGGCTGCTTCTGGTCCAAAAATGATCTCCGTCAAGTGGCGCATCAATTGGACTCCGTTTAGTTTTCCTTTTCTGTGATACTCTAAAACAAGGAGAAAACAGAAACTGGCACTGGGCTCTAGGTTAATAGGTTAGTCCCAAAAATCATATAAAATATCATATAAATGCATATAAAACATCCTGGAAGGATAGTATAATGGCATGAATACTTCATAAATTATAGATACGTTGGAGGCGTATCAAACATCAACACACACACCCAAATAATCACGCCAGCAAATAGACAGAGGCGTAATCGAGCTTGATGCCTAGATTGGCGCACCAGGTTTTCACTTTGTCGGTTGTGAAGTTGGAGCCGTTATCGGTGATGATACTGTGCGGAACACCATAACGGTGTACAACGCCGGATATGAATTCTATCACTAGACCGGATTCGGCCATTTTAACTTGTTTAGCCTCTATCCACTTGGTGAATTTATCCACCATGACCGGTAGATATTTTTTCTTATGGCTTCCTCCTTTAAGGGGTCCAACCATATCCAGTCCCCAGACCGCAAAAGGCCAAGTGATGGGGATTGTTTGTAGGGCGGTGGGGGCATGTGGCTTTGGTTGGCGAAGAGTTGGCATCCGACGCAATGTTGGACAAGATCCTGTGCATCTACTCGGGCGTCGGCCAATAGAATCCTGTACGGAAGGCCTTGCTAACAAGGGCTCGAGCTGCGGCGTGGTGCCCGCCGAGACCGGCATGAATTTCAGCCAGGAGCTGCCGCCCCTCGTCCTCGGAGATACACCTTTGAAGGACTCCGATAGCGCTTTTCTTATAGAGCTCACTGTCGTGAACCTTGTAAGCCTTCAAACGCCGAACAATGTGGCGGGCCTCATTCTGATCCTCAGGAAGTTCTTTCCTATTAAGGTAGGCCAAGAAAGGTTCGTCCATGGGGCAATGACTACCATAATGACATGGGCCGACGGTGTTATTTCGGTGGCGGAGCCGCCGATCATATCTGTGTGTTCGGCCTCTGGGCTTGTGCTCGGATCCAGACTAGTGTTGCCGCTTTCCCCTGCCACACCACGGATGGCTTGAAAAGCCTTTCCAGAAATATATTAGGTGGGATGGGGTCGCGCTTGGCGCCAATACGAGCGAGAACATCCACCGCTTGATTACTTTCACGGGCCACATGATGGAACTCGAGCCCCTTGAACCGAGCCGACATTTTTAGGACGACATTACGATAAGCCGCCATCTTTGGGTCCTTGGCATCGAAATCTCCATTTATTTGGGATATTGCCAGGTTTGAGTCTCCGTGCACCTCTAGGCGTTGTATGCCCATGGAGACAGCCATCCGGAGACCATGCAACAAGGCCTCGTATTCGGCTGTGTTGTTGGAGTCTGTATATAGTATTTGGAGTATGTACTGAACGACGTCTCCAGTAGGGGACGTTAAAACGACGCCCGCTCCTAGCCCTGCCAGCATTTTGGAGCCATCGAAATACATAACCCAATTGGAATATGTGCCGTACTCTTTAGGGAGTTCGGCCTCTGTCCATTCGGCGACGAAGTTAGCCATTACTTGGGATTTAATAGCTCGACGTGGTTTGTATGTAATATCAAATGGAAGGAGCTCAATGGCCCATTTGGCAATCCGGCCTATGGCATCGCGGTTGTTTATAATGTCGTTGAGTGGTACTTCGGAAGCCACCGTGATCGAACACTCCTGGAAGTAGTGTCAGAGCTTTCAGGATGCCATGAAGACCGCGTATGCTATCTTTTGATAATGTTGGTACCGGGATTTGCATGGTGTAAGGATAGTGGATACGTAGTATACTGGCTTCTGAAGCGGGAATTTGTGTCCGTCCTGTCCTCGTTCAACGACGAGCATAGTGCTCCCCACCTGATGTGTTGCCGATATGTATAATAACATGGGTTCACCGATGTTTGGTGCAACCAGGATTGGGTTGCTTGCCAGAAGGGTTTTTATTTCCGCCTGTCCGGCTGTTGCCGCGTCCGTCCACTCGAAGTGATCAGTTCGCTGTATAAGGCGATAGAGTGGCAGTGCCTTTTCTCCCAATCTAGAGATAAAGCGGCTTAGAGCTGCCACGCAACCTGCGAGCTTTTGGACTTGTTTAAGGTCTGTTGGCGTAGCCAATTGTGACAGAGCTTGGATTTTGGCTGGATTTGCTTCAATTCCTCTGTTGGAAACGATGAAGCCCAGCAGTTTTCCAGCGGGAACGCCGAAAACGCACTTTTACGGATTGAGCTTAATGTCATACGCGCGGAGGTTGTCGAATGTGAGATGTAAATCATCTATTAGTGTTTCGACGTGCCTGGTTTTGATGACGACATCATCGACATAATCTTCAACTGTCTTGCCGATCTGTTTCTCCAGGCATGTTTGAATCATGTGTTGGTATGTGGCGCCGGCGATCTTAAGCCCGAAGGGCATGTTTTTGAAGCAGAATGGCCCATATGGGGTAATGAATGCTGTTGCAGCTTGATTAGACTCCTTCATTTTGATTTGATGGTATCCGGAATATGCATCAAGGAAACACAATGAGTCGTGTCTTGCGGTAGCATCAGTGATTTGATCAATGCGGGGGAGGGGGAAGGGATCCTTACGGCAAGCCTTGTTGAGCTCTTTGAAATCGACGCACAGGCACCAGGATTTGTCCTTCTTTGGTACCATCACCAAGTTTGCCAGCCAGTCCAGATGTTTTATTTCTCTAATGAATCCGGCCTCAATTAGCTTGGCTAATTCCTCCCCCATGGCTTGTCGTTTGGGTTCGGAAAAGCGCCGCAGTGCTTGTTTGACTGGTTTATAACCCTTTAATATATTGAGACTATGCTCGGCCAGCTTCCGTGGGATTCCAGGCATATCAGAAGGGTGCCAGGCGAATATATCCCAGTTTTCACGAAGGACATCCCATTGTGCGGCGTCGACCGCTGGGTCTAGTTGTGCTCCAATAGATGCTGTCTTCTTGGGGTCAGTTGGGTGGACCTGAAATTTGACTATTTCTTCTGCTGGTTTGAAGGAGGTGGATTTGGGTTGTTCGTCTAAGATCACATCATCCCTATCCACCGTGGAGCGTAGTATGGTTAACTTCGGCCGCGAGGGCTTCCGTTAATGCCTCAAGGGCCAGGGTTGCGGTTTTATTTTCGGCGCGGAGTGCTATATCACTGACAAGAGTGATTATGCCATTTGGTCCGGGCATTTTAAGCTTCATGTAACCGTGATGAGGTATAGCTTGGAAGCGTGTAAAAGCATCTCGCCCTAACAGGGCGTGGTACCCGCTACTGAAAGGAGCCACTTGGACGGTTATTTCTTCGGACCGATAATTCTCTAGGGTGTTGAATACCACGTCAAGTGTGATTTTTCCCGCACACCACGCTTCCCGACTGGGAATGATTCCTCGGAAGGTTGTGCTGCTTTGCTCGATGCGGCTTCCGTTTATTTCCATCTTGTGGAGTGTATCCTTGTAATGAGATTTAGTCCGCTGCCGCCGTCCATGAGGACCTTGGTGAGTCAAAAGCCGTCCACGATGGGACTGAGGACTAATGTGGCTGGTGCTCGGACTGTCCTGCATTTTGGTTTGTCGCCGGCATTAAAGGTTACAGCCATGTCGTTCCAAGGGTTTACCGCGGCGATTGACAGACTTCGGCGAGGTTGTGGAGTGCCCTTTTACGCTTATTGTTTGAAGTGAATGTCTCGAAGACCGTCAATACTCTGGGGTCGTTGTCTTCTGGAGGGTGTTGCTCCAGGGTGTTTTTGGTAAGGATGCCCTCGCCGCTCTTGGCTACGTGCCGGAGTATCCAACATGCTCTAAGGCTGTGGGTTGGTATGGTGTCCGGTGTTGTGTGTATTTTGCATGGGCCATCGAGCTATCCCTCCAGAACTGTTCCGTGCCATGTAATGGGTTTATATTTCTTGGCTATTGGACTGGTCGTGTCTCGAGGATGCGCCCTTTTCGCCTGGACCAGTGGTTGGGTTGGGACCGATGGCTCCCAACAAGCTGCCTGGTCTTTCCAGGCGCTTTCCATTGCATTGTACTTATGTATGATAGTTGCCAAGTCGGCGAAGTGTAGTATGCGGCGGCGATTAATGGCGTTGAGGATTCCTTCGTTCGTGCAGTTGTTGCAGAACACTGATATCGCGTCCTCGTCACGACAATCTTGAACCTTGTCCTTGACAAGGAGGAATCTGGCCCAGAAGTGGTGGACCGTTTCCTGAGACTACTGTCGTATGCTCATGAGAGCGCTTATATCTGGGTGGGTGGAATTAGATCCTGACCCTGACCCGATCGATGATCTGGAGTTTGAAGGTTTTCCAGGCTTAACAGTCCGGGCTCCGAAGTATCTTTTGGCTGCTTAGGCCTGCCATCCTATTCTATGTTCGAAAGGCCGGTCACCTCCTTTTGCTGGTGGGTATTCGGCTCTTCAGGGTCGGCGATCCGAACATAGTCCGTCTTCAGTATAGGGGAAGAGTCGCCGTCATGTTCCTCGACTACCGCTATCTGGTGGGTGACCGGTGGAGATTTGATTTCTCTTTGGTCGGGTTTAAGCCCGATCCGATCATAATCTGTGGCGATTCCCAAGGCGGCGATGCGATCAAGGAGCTCGTTTAAAGATGAAAAATCTGCCGGATCCATCTGCTTGGAGTGTTTGGAGTCGATACGAAGGGGGTTTTCTATGGCCTGAGAGGTCATTGTCGGATTTCGGGTTCCGGCAGACCCTTAAGGTTCGAACTCTGGGGTGCACGCGGAGATTATGCCCTCTACCTCTCCGTCTCGCAAAGATCTAAACTACTGAAAGAACAATGCAAAATACACAGAGTTTATACTAGTTCGGGCCACAATTGTGGTGTAATACCCTACTCTAGTTTGTGGTGGGTGGATTGCCTCTTGGGATGGAGATGATGAACAATACAGGGAAGAACAGCCTCGCGAGGGTCTGTTTCTGGCTAGGGGGATGAACTGTTAGGAGGAGTTCAACCGCCCTTCTCTCTCTCTACTGGTTCTCTACTTGGTCTGATTCTCTGCCCCCTACTATGAGGGTGGCTAGTCCTATTTATAGGCAAAGGCCCTGGACCTCTTCCCAAATATTGAGCGGGAAGGGCGCCAACAATTGGCCAATTCGAAGGGGAACATCTGGTACACTTATCCTGACTAAAGTTGGTCCTCGCCTGCCAAAGGCCCTGTGGTGACGCCGTTCTGGGCTCCACGATGACCTCCTTCCCACCGTTGGAATGGTCTTGGTCTCGTTGCACCGGAATGGGTGCCTTTGCTTGATCCTCTCACCTGCGCTTGCCCCCTTTGCACCAAAGAGGAAAGGGGTGGGGGGGGGGAGACTGCGCGGGCTAGCGCCCGCCTGGCACCCTTGGTCGTCATGGCTTGCGTCATGGGCACCTCACGAGGTACCCCGCCTTGATCTCTCTGCCTCCTCGTGAGCCAGCCTGACGAGGCCATGCCTGAGGAAGCGCCGTGTCGTCCGCCCCGCGAGGCTCGGCCCCTGGCGAGGGTCTTGGATCTTGTGTTGATGAAGATGGGCCGCGCTGGGCCTCCTTGAGCCACGCCGCAGGCCGCAGGCAGGCAAGTCTGGGGACCCCCGTTCCCAGAACACCGACAGTAGCCCCTGGGCCCGAGGCGCGCATGGACTTGGCCGTGCCGAGAGGCGAAAGGGCAAGGGCAAAGCGCCGCGGGCCCTAACAGCCTGCGGCCTTGGGCGCCGCGTGGCGGTTGATTGGACGTGGGCGTCTCCGCTTCCCCACGACACCTCGATGATCGCGCAGATTGGACAAGTCCCTGCATGCATAGATATGGATCATCATTACCTACGATCGTGGTGCTCAGCGGTTGGACTTCTCCAGCTATAAGTACGGGGCCGCGCGAGCCCTGCCGATCCGTCCCTTCCTGCTTCTCTTCTTCTTTTCCTTGGCCACTTGCCGCTCTCATGGCTCCGAAGAGGTTCTCGGCCGTAGAGAAGGGAAAAGCCTGCCGGGTAGAGCCTGACTCCCCACCAGCCAAGCGTGGCTGGGGTCGTCCCCGCAAGCATCCCGTGGTCCCCATCGCGGCCTCTCGTGGCCGCAGGGGTGGTTCCCCGCACGGTGGTGAGCGCTCGGCTGCCAAGGGGAGGTAGGCCGTGACTGCGCGCCCCCCAGGCCGCGCTTTCGCTCGACGGAGGTGCTGCTGGAGTTCGTCGTGTGGTCGGCGGACCCGACCAACACCTTGCTCCAGCTCCCCTGCTTCTTCATCGGCGAGCTGCCGGCCAGCGCCCGGTGCGGCTTCTGGCTCCAGGCAGAGGGTTGTTGCAGCAGGGCCTCCTGGGCTTCGCTTGAGGTCTCCCCTTCGGGAAACGGGGCCCTGACTCATGGCTGGCAAACATTTGCCCGCGCGCGCGGCTTGAGTCAGCGGTGTACCCTGCACTTCAAGTTTGACGGTGATGCCACCCTCTACGTGAGGGTGTTCAGGGAAGATGGTCGCCGCGCTGGATGCTGCCCCGAGGGTGACGACCGCGGCCAGGGGTCCCGCCCTGACGACGATGGAGGAGACAGCGTCCGCACAGATGGCGACGTTCGATGCTCCCCGAGCTTCACCAACTCCTCTCCAGGCGACTCCTCCAGCGGTGGCCGCAGCCAGCCCCCACGCCATCGCACTTGCTTGGGGGGCGGCGATTCGTCCGCCCATCGCCGTGCCCCGGTGAAGCGCGAGAGGGAGTCCGCCTGAGCTCCGGAGGCGTCCCAGGTCGTCTCGGCTGGCTGGAGCGAGGCGAGCCGCGCCGGGCTCGTCCTTTCTTTTCCTTTTGTTTCCTGCGTAACAGAGAACAACTGCATGGAGCCCCGTGGGGGCGTGTTGGAGGTCATTGCCATTAACAACTACCTTGATTTAGCTTTTGCACCTTTCAGTTGTGTGTCTGTAAGTAAGTAGTTCCCGGCCCCATCCATGGGGGGGGGGGTGACCGACCCAGGCCCTGTGCGAGCGTCGCGATGCCCGAGGGGCACGGACTGGAGGGGTGCTCCCGTAATGGACCCGGGTCGCGAAGCCTTAGAACGGTTAGAACAGGAGCCCTCGCGAGGGCGTTTGGCTGTCCCCCTCGCGAGACTTTTGCAAGAGGGATCAAAACGGGGGAGTGAAAACCAACGAAATACAAACCAAAGGCGGCAATAATTTCAGTAAAACTTCAACGGCAAACAAAGCGAACCAACTGCGGTAAGCAAAGGAAATAGCCGCGTCCGGCACCTAGTCTAGTCTTCGACGTCTTCTCACCAGCGCGGAGCTAAGTGCTGCCACTGGGCGTGGGAGGGAGCCCCAGGGCCTGAGGCCGATGCTCCTGAGACTTCGGGGCGTGTACAGCCCCACTCATTATTATGTGAGAGTGTCACGGGCGGCGAGCTTCACATGCATTGGCCTTCTTCACAGACTCTGGGCCTTTCTTCTTGGGGTAACGAGCCTCACAGGCGTTTGCCTTCTTCACAGGCTCTGGGCCTTTTCCAGAAGGGGTTAATCTTCACACGCGCTCGCCTTCTTCATAGGCTCTGGGCCTTTTCCAAAAAGGGATGGTCTTCACAGGCGTTCGCCTTCTTCACAGGCTTCGGGCCTTTTCCAAAAAGGGATGGTCTTCACAGGCGTTCGCCTTCTTTACAGGCTCCGGGCCTTCTAGGGGTAGAACCTCCAGAGGTGTTGGATGTTCCATGCGTTCTGGATCGGCTCCCCTTCCTGAGTTTCCAAGCGCACGGAGCCTGGCCTGGAAACATGAACAACCTTGAACGGGCCCTCCCACATGGGAGAGAGCTTGTGCAGCCCCTCCCTGGAGAGGACCCGCCTGAGCACGAGGTCTCCTACCTCGAGAGTCCTGGGGCGGATGTTGCGGCAGTGATATCGACGCAGCGCCTGCTGGTACCTCGCCGCTCGCAACGCGGCTTCTCGGTGGCGTTCCTCCCCCAGCACGAGGTCCATCCCCCGCATGGCGTCCTTTTGCGCCTCATCGAATGCTAGGACCCACGCGGAGTGATGTCTGACCTCGTGAGGGAGGACTGCTTCGGCTCCGTAGACCAGGAAGAACGGGGTCTCCCCGGTTGGCTTGGTCGCGGTTGTGCGGATGGACCACAACACGGACTGGAGCTCATCGTACCAACCTCTGCCGCAGGCCTCCAGCTTATTCTTGAATGTCCTTGTCTTGAGGCTCCTCAGGACCTCCGCGTTGGCTCGTTCGGCTTGGCCGTTGCTTCGCGGGTGCGCCACCGAGGCATAGCATATCTGCGTTCCAAGGTTAGCACAATATGTTTTAAAGAGGTTACTGGTGAACTGCGAACCGTTGTCTGTGATGATGCGGTTCGGCACCCCGAACCGGCTCGCGATGCCCCTGATGAACTTGACCGCGGAGCCCGCGGGGATGGTGCGGACAGCCTTCACTTCTGCCCACTTGGTGAATTTGTCAATGGCGACGTAGAGGTAGCGGTAGCCCCCTAGCGCCCGAGGGAACGGGCCCAGAATGTCCAGCCCCCAAACTGCAAATGGCCATGAAAGGGGGATAGTCTGCAAGCCCCCTGCCAGCTGATGGATCTGTTTGGCGTGAAATTGGCAGGCCTCACAAGCCTTCACCAGCTCGACAGCTTCGTTGAGTGCGGTGGGCCAATAGAACCCGCTGCAGAATGCTTTGCCGACGAGAGTCCGTGATGACGAGTGATGCAAACAGTCCCCGCCGTGTGTGTCCTCCAACAGTTCCTTCCCTTGCTCCCTCGAAATGCAGCACAGGGATACGTCGTTTGGCCGCTTCCGGTAGAGCTCTCCGTCCCTGATGCAGTATGCCGTGGCTTGCCGCGCCACACGCTCTGCTTCTTCCTCCTGTTTCGGCAGGGCCCCTTGTGTTAAATAACTCCGGAGTTCCGTGATCCAGCATTCCTCTTGAGGTTCCATAGTCAGGAGCAGGCGTGCCCCTGAGGCAGGGCCGCAGGCCGAGGCTCCTGAGGCAGGCGGCTGGGGGAGTTCCTCCCGAGGCTGGGCAGTGTCTGATAATGTCGGCTTGGCCGAGGGCTTGAAGAGCCGCTCCTCAAAGACGCCAGGCTCCTAAGGTAACCGCCTGGATGCCCGTCCAGTGATGTCATCGGCTTCTTGATTGGTGCCGCGGGGCACGTGCTTCAATTCCAACCCCCAAAACTGCTTCTCCATCCTACAGACCTCCGCTAGATAGGCCTCCATGTGCTCATCCTTCGGCTCGTACACCTTGTTGGAGAAGTTGACAAGGAGCTGTGAATCGCCCTTGACCGTGAGGCGCTTCACCCCCAGAGCTGCTGCGGCCTTCAACCCCGCTATCAGACCCTCGTATTCCGCTATGTTGTTGGAGACCTTCTCACCTTGCTGGAAACAGAGCTGTACGTCGTAGTAGAGTTTGTCCTGGATGGGGGATATTAGCACCGCACCAGCTCCAGCGCCGTGCCCGGAGAACGCCCCATCGAAGTACATGACCCAGCCTTCCGGCGCCTCACTCCCTGGGGAGAGGGATCGATCCTCGCTGTCCTTGAGGCCTGGTGCCTCCGTCCATTCCGCTACGAAATCCGCTAACGCTGCTCCTTTAATGACACGGGTCATGCTGAACTTGAGTGGAAACACCTGCAGTTCTATGTTCCATTCGGCGACCCTTCCGGCTGAGTTGGGGCTCCTGAGCACCCTCTCCAAGGGGTACGACGAGACAACCTTGATGGGGTGACCCTGGAAGTAGTGACGCAGCTTGCGCGAGGCCACCAGTAGCGCGAGGAGGAGCTTCTGAGGCATTGGGTACCGTGCCCTCGCGTCCCGTAGCACTGTGCTGACAAAGTAGACGGGATGTTCAACCAAGCTGAGAGCATTAGCGTCCGTGGCACCCTCCTGAGGCAAGGGCGCCTCGCGAGGTGACACGACTTCGGGAGGCGGCCCGTCCTGGCGAGTGTCCTCTTCTGCTTCTGGTGCGCCCTTTGGCGGCTGATCTCCCTCAGCCATGGTTACGCCTCCCGTGGGCCTTTCCTGTTTCTGCTTCGTCTTGTCCCGAGCTGCTGACGTGGCTCTGTCTCAGCGCTCCTCCCTAACCGCCACCAGGGCTGCGCTAGCAGAGTATGGTGTGGCAGCGAGGTAAAGCAGCAGGGGCTCTCGAGGGCGCGAAGCCACCATGGCTGGGGGACTGGTTAGGTACCTCTTGAGATCTTGAAACGCTTTATCTGCCTCTTCAGTCCATTCAAAAGGCCCCTTCTTATTCATCAGCTGGAAGAAAGGCAGTGCTCGCTCCCCCAGTTTGGAGATGAAGCGCCCTAGCGCGGTTACGCGCCCGGTGAGCTTCTGCATCTCTCTGAGGGTTTTCGGCGGGCTCATGTCCTCGACCGCCTTGACCTTCTCCGGGTTAGCCTCGATGCCTCGATGGGACACGAGGAAGCCTAGGAGCTTGCCTGAGGGGACCCCGGACACACACTTCTCCGGGTTGAGCCGCAGGTTCACTGCGTCGAGGCTCGCGAAGGTCTCCTCTAGGTCTTGTATCAGGGTCTTGGCCTCCCGAGATTTCACCACTATGTCGTCAACGTAAGCTTCGACATTCGTCCCGAGCTCCGGGCCCAAGGTGATGTGCATCAGCCGCTGAAAGGTCGCCCCTGCATTACGCAGCCCAAATGGCATGCAGGTATAGCAGTACAACCCGCATGGGGTCAAGAAGGTGGTCTTCTCGACGTCTTCTACCGCCATCTTGATCTGGTGATACCCAGATAAAGCGTCTAGGAAGCAGAGCAGGTCGCACTCCGCGGTGGAATCGATGATCTGGGCGATGCGGGGGAGCGGGAACGGATCTTGCGGGCATGCCTTGTTGAGGTTGGTGAAGTCGACACACATGCGCTCCTTCCCTCCCTTCTTGGGCACAACGACAGGGTTGGCCAACCAATCCGGGTATCGGACCTCGCGAATGACCCCGGCAGCTTCTAGCTTGCGGGTTTCTTGGACGATGAAGGCCTGCTTCTCCGCGGACTGCCACCTGGCTTTCTGCTTCACGGGGCGCACGTTTGGGCACACGTTGAGGTGATGCTCGATGATGCTCCGGGGAATCCCTACTAGCTGATCAGGCTCCCAAGTGAATACCTTCTTGTTCGCGCACAGGAACCTGATCAGAGCTTCCTCCTGCTCAGGCTCGAGGTTGGCGCCTATGGTGAAAGTGGCACTGGAGGACCCGTCTTCATCCACAGGTATCTGCTTGGTTTCTGCCTTGTCCTGAGTGAACAACTGCTTCTTCTTGGCTGGCGCAACCCCCTTGGGCTCAGGGGTCCCCGCGTCGGCGGGCCGTGCCGATGCCGCCATCTTGAAGGCGAGCTTGAGTACCCGCAGGGTGTCCCCGGTGTCCCCGTGCACGGTGAGGACACCGCTGCTTCCGGGCATCTTCATGAGATTGTACGCCGGGTGCGTGGCGGCCATGAATTGGGCCAGCGCTGGGTAACCAAGGATGGCGTTGTAAGGGAGGCCGATGGGAGCGATGTCGAAGTCGACCATCTCCGTGCGGAAGTTGTCGTAGGTGCCGAAGGTTACTGGGAGCCGGATCCGTCCCAAGGAGCTGGATGACCCGCCCCCAACGCCCGAGAAGGGCCGACTGGGTTGCAGCCGTTCCAGGGGTATGCGGAGGAGATTGAAGGTCTCAACCGAGAGCACGCTGAGGCCCGCGCCGCCGTCGACGAGGGTCCTGGTGACGTCTACCTGGCAGATGGTGGGGGTGCACAACATGGGGAGCGCGCCCGAGCCAGCCAAGTTGGCGGGGTGGTCCTCCGAGCCGAAGGTCAGGCCGACCTCGCGCGCCACCTGGTCCGGGGGAGCCCCCTGCCGTGCGGAAACGGCGCCGACCCGACGGACAGACGGCTTGACGTGGCGACTTGTGGGCGGCGCTTGCGAGCCGCCAGGAGGGCTGCGACGACCGGTGGTGTTGATGTAGCGGTGCGGTGACCTCGCCGCACAGGCAGGTGCTGGGATGATGCTTGATGCTCGTTCCCCGCCGGGCCGGTGGCGGCGTTGGTGTCGGGCGACGGGGAACGACGAAGACGCCCGTCGATGGGGGCCGCCTGGGCGACGCGGGCTCGACGAACGTCGGACATGAGCGCGACGGTCAGAGAAGAACGAAGAGGTGAAAGGCAAATTCCGGCGCACCCCTATCTGGCGCGCCAAATGTCGGATTTCGGGTTCCGGCAGACCCTTAAGGTTCGAACTCTGGGGTGCGCGTGGAGATTATGCCCTCTACCTCTCCGTCTCGCAAAGATCTAAACTACTGAAAGAACAATGCAAAAGACACAGAGTTTATACTAGTTCGGGCCACCATTGTGGTGTAATACCTACTCTAGTTTGTGGTGGGTGGATTGCCTCTTGGGCTGGAGATGATGAACAATACAGGGAAGAACAGCCTCGCGAGGGTCTGTTTCTGGCTAGGGGGATGAACTGTTAGGAGGAGTTCAACCGCCCTTCTCTCTCTCTACTGGTTCTCTACTTGCTCTGATTCTCTTCCCCCTACTATGAGGGTGGCTAGTCCTATTTATAGGCAAAGGCCATGGACCTCTTCCCAAATATTGAGTGGGAAGGGCGCCAACAATTGGCTAATTCAAAGGGGAACATCTGGTACACTTATCCTGACTAAAGTTGGTCCTCGCCTGCCAAAGGCCATGTGGTGACGCTGTTCTGGGCTCCACGATGACCTCCTTCCCACCGTTGGACTGGTCTTGGTCTTGTTGCACCGGAATGGGTGCCTTTGCTTGATCCTCTCGCCTGCGCTTGCCCCCTTTGCACCAAAGAGGAAGGGGGGGGGGACACTGCGCGGGCTGGCGCCCGCCTGGCGCCCTTGGTCGTCATGGCTTGCGTCATGGGCACCTCGCGAGGTACCCCACCTTGATCTCTCCGCCTCCTCGTGAGCCAGCCTAACGAGGCCATGCCTGAGGAAGCGCCGTGTCGTCCGCCCCGCGAGGCTCGGCCCCTCGCGAGGGTCTTGGATCTTGTGTTGATGAAGATGGGCCGTGCTGGGCCTCCTTGAGCCATGCCGCAGGCCGCAGGCAGGCAAGTCTAGGGACCCCCGTTCCCAGAACGACGACAGTCATCATCGGCTTAACGGTCGAACGGGCGGTCATGGTAAAGCTGCCCAGCCGGAGGGTTTGGCCTGGGGCCAATTCTCCTCTAGCGGTGATATTGTCTTTAAGGACAAGGCGATTCATCAATCCTGTCGTCGACGGCACAGTGGAACTCTGAATGAAAGCACCAATGTCGGTGTCAAAACCGGCGGATCTCGGGTAGGGGTTCCCGAACTGTGCATCTAAGGTCGATGGTAACAAGAGACTGGGGACACGATGTTTACCCAGGTTCAGGCCCTCTTTATGGAGGTAATACCCTACTTCCTACTTGATTGATCTTGATGAATATGAGTATTACAAGAGTTGATCTACCACAAGATCGTAATGGCTAAACCCTAGAAGTCTAGCCTGTATGACTATGGTAATGACCCCCCCCCCTTTCGGACTAAGTCCTCTGGTTTATATATACACCGGGAGGATCTAGGGTTACACAAGGTCGGTTACAAAGGAAAGGAATCTACATATCCGGTCGCCAAGCTTGCCTTCCACGCCAAGGAGAGTCCCATCCGGTCACGGGTGCAGTCTTCGGTCTTCGTATCTTCACAACCCATCAGTCCGGCCCATGGCTAACAGGCCGGACGCCCAAGGACCCCTTAGTCCAGGACTCCCTCAAGGGGGACGTTGGATATATAATTAATGTGTGTGTATTAGCTATCTAATCCTATATAGAGAGGTATAGATTGATCGATGTGGACGTGGGAAAGAGGGTGAGACCTCACTAGATATATAGATTGATCAGTTTGTGTAGGAAACCATGAAAGACCTAGCTATATACACACACACACACACACATAGAGGAACATCGATCATAGCGCATGCACGTGAGAGATAAAGAATGCCCGATATGATGGAGATGGGGTGGTGTGTGTGTGTGTGCATGCATGGGAGACCGACATGAAGAAAAAGATTGCATGTGTGCGATGGATAATGCCGACTGGTACTGTGTGTGCATGCATGCACGAGAGAAAGTTAGTGGTACAATTAAAAAGAGAAGACAACTGTGTGGGTGTAAAAGACTAGGTGAGGTCATAATCAATGTAAAGTTGAATTCAAATATTTGAATAAGAGATCATGATGTTTGAAACCCATGCATGCATGAATATAACTCAGATATGCGCGGTGTGGTTTGGAAACGAGCATGTTGTACTGTATACACATTGAACAAGGTCAGACTGATTTGAATTTGAGATATCGATGGCCGACATCATTTGGCCACATTGAATCCATGCATGGACGCACTATTCTAATTGGAGATGATGGCTGGGTTTCGCATCACATATATATATATCTATACCCCTATATATATTTTTTTTTTATTTTATATTTTTATATAGTGTGCGGAGAACATTAACTTTGAAAGATGGTCGTTGGATGAGGCCAATCCGATGGTGCAAAGATGGCAAATTTGAGCACTACTGGTGTTGGATATCATCTAGAATCCACCAGATTTTGCCACATGTACAATCTAGAAGAATCCATGGTTGAACTTAAGCATAATGCACAAACCTCAAAACACAAGCACTTCTTCTTTGTTCTAGAATCTTCCGTGTCAGAATTGCCCAAATGTTTTTCTACATGATTTGCCATTATTTGTTTTTACTTTATGCCTTACAACGCACAATTCCATGAATCTTAAAATAGATTAGCTTTCTTATAAAAACAAGATGATTTTGAATGAAATGAACTATAAGAATTAAACGAACATCTACATCATGCATATACGACTCAAAGCTTACATGCTATAATGTGGTATTTATTCATAATTTGGTTGCCAAATCTCATGCGTGCAATGCACGTGTACCCTACTAGTCTAAATGGTGTTTGTGTGTGTGTTGTGCTTGTTAAACACATTGTACGTATCATATCATACATGGTTTAGATTCCGAACATCTAGCTAGAGCATACATGTACTATGATTTGAATTCAACATAAAATGGATACATATATTTGAATTTGAGACTGAATGTATATGTACTTCGTATTTATATAGGAATTTACTTCTCCTATATTCATGTCATGTGTTGTGAAGATAATATTTGGATGGTTGTATAACTTGAAGGAAATATGCCCTAGAGGCAATAATAAAGTTATTATTTATTTACTTATATCATGATAAATGTTTATTATTCATACTAGAATTGTATTAACCGGAAACATAATACATGTGTGAATATATAGACAAACAGAGTGTCACTAGTATGCCTCTACTTGACTAGCTTGTTAATCAAAGATGGTTATGTTTCCTAACCATAGACAAAGAGTTGTTATTTGATTAACGGGATCACATCATTAGTTGAATGATCTGATTGACATGACCCATTCCGTTAGCTTAGCACCCGATCGTTTAGTATGTTGCTATTGCTTTCTTCATGACTGATACATGTTCCTATGACTATGAGATTATGCAACTCCCGTTTACCGGAGGAACACTTTATGTGCTACCAAACGTCACAAGTAACTGGGTGATTATAAAGGTGCTCTACAGGTGTCTCCAAAGGTACTTGTTGGGTTGGCGTATTTCGAGATTAGGATTTGTCACTCCGAATGTCAGAGAGGTATCTCTGGGCCCTCTCGGTAATGCACATCACTTAAGCCTTGCAAGCATTGCAGCTAAGGAGTTAGTTGCGGGATGATGTATTACGGAACGAGTAAAGAGACTTGCCGGTAATGAGATTGAACTAGGTATTGGATACCGACGATCGAATCTCGGGCAAGTAACATACCGATGACAAAGGGAACAACGTATGTTGTTATGCGTTCTGACCGATAAAGATCTTCGTAGAATATGTAGGAACCAATATGGGCATCCAGGTCCCGCTATTGGTTATTGACCGGAGACGTGTCTCGGTCATGTCTACATTGTTCTCGAACCGTAGGGTCTGCACGCTTAAAGTTACGATGATAGTTTCTTTATGAGTTTATGTATTTTGATGTACCGAAAGTTGTTCGGAGTCCCAGATGTGATCATGGACATGACGAGGAGTCTCGAAATGGTCGAGACATAAAGATCAATATAATGGAAGCCTATATTTGGACATCGGAATCGTTCCGGGTGAAATCGGCATTTTACCGGAGTACCGGGGGGTTACCGGAACCCCTCGAGGGTTATTGGGCCTTCATGGGCCATAAGGGAGAAGAGGAGGGCCGGCCAGGGCAGGCCGCGCGCCCCCTCCACCCTAGTCCGAATAGGACAAGGAAGGGGGGGGGGGGGCGGCGTCCCACTTTCCTCTTCCCCTTCCCCCTTTCCTTCTCCAACAAGGCAAGAGGGGGGAGTCCTACTCCCGGTGGGAGTAGGACTCCTCCAGGCGCACCCCAAGGGGGCCGGCCGCACCTCCCCCTCCCTCCTTTATATACGGGGGCAGGGGGGCACCCTAGAAGACACAAGTTGATATTCGTGATCGTTCCTTTGCCATGTGCGGTGCCCCCCTCCATGATATTACACCTCGGTTATATTGTAGCGGTGCTTAGGTGAAGCCCTGCGACGGTTGAACATCAAGATCGTCACCACGCCGTCATGCTGACGGAACTCCTCCCCGAAGCTTTGCTGGATCGGAGCCCGGGGTGCGTCATTGAGCTGTACGTGTGTCAAGAACTTGGAGATGCCGGAGTAACGGTGCTTGGATCGGTTGGACCGGGAAGACGTACGACTACTTGCTCTACGTTGCATCAACGCTTCCGCTTCAGTCTACGAGGGTACGTAGACAACACTCTCCCCTCTTGTTGCTATGCATCACCGTGATCTTGCGTGTGCGTAGGAATTTTTTTGAAATTACTACGTTCCCCAACAGTGGCATCCGAGCCTAGGTTTTATGGTTTGATGTTATATGCACGAGTAGAACACAAGTGAGTTGTGGGCGATATAAGTCATACTGCTTACCAGCATGTCATACTTTGTTTCGGCGGTATTGTTGGATGAAGCGGCCCGGACCGACATTACGCGTACGCTTACGTGAGACTGGTTCTACCGCCATGCTTTGCACACAGGTGGCTGGCGGGTGTCAGTTTCTCCAACTTTAGTTGAGCCGAGTGTGGCTACGCCCGGTCCTTGCGGAAGGTTAAAACAGCACCAACTTGACAAGCTATCGTTGTGGTTTTGATGCGTAGGTGAGATTAGTTCTTGCTTAAGCCCGTAGCAGCCACGTAAAACTTGCAACAACAAAGTAGAGGACGTCTAACTTGTTTTTGCAGGGCATGTTGTGATGTGATATGGTCAAGAAATGATGCTAAATTTTATTATATGAGATGATCATGTTTTGTAACCGAGTTATCGGCAACTGGCAGGAGCCATATGGTTGTCGCTTTATTGTATGCAATGCAATCGCCCTGTAATGCTTTACTTTATCACTAAGCGGTAGCGATAGTCGTAGAAGCATAAGATTGGCCAGACGACAACGATGCTACGATGGAGATCAAGGTGTCGCACCGGTGATGATGGTGATCATGACGGTGCTTCAGAGATGGAGATCACAAGCACAAGATGATGATGGCCATATCATATCACTTATATTGATTGCATGTGATGTTTATCTTTTATGCATCTTATCTTGCTTTGATTGATGGTAGCATTTTAAGATGATCCCTCACTAATTATCAAGAAGTGTTCTCCCTGAGTATGCACCGTTGCCAAAGTTCGTCGTGCCCAGACACCACGTGATGATCGGGTGTGATAAGCTCTACGTCCATCTACAACGGGTGCAAGCCAGTTTTGCACACGCAGAATACTCGGGTTAAACTTGACGAGCCTAGCATATGCAGATATGGCCTCAGAACACGAAGACCGAAAGGTCGAGCGTGAATCATATAGTAGATATGATCAACATAATGATGTTCACCATTGAAAACTAATCCATTTCACGTGATGATCGATTATGGTTTAGTTGATTTGGATCACGTGATCACTTAGAGGATTAGAGGGATGTCTATCTAAGTGGGAGTTCTTAAGTAATATGATTAATTGAACTTAAATTTATCATGAACTTAGTACCTGATAGTATCTTGCTTGTCTATGTTGATTGTAGATCGATGGCCCGTGTTGTTGTTCCGTTGAATTTTAATGCGTTACTTGAGAAAGCAAAGTTGAAAGATGATGGTAGCAACTACGCGGACTGGGTCCGTAACTTGAGGATTATCCTTATTGCTACACAGAAAAGTTACGTCCTGGAAGCACCGCTGGGTGCCAGGCCTGCTGCTGATGCAACTGACGACGTTAGGAACGTCTGGCAGAGCAAAGCTGATGACTACTCGATAGTTCAATGTGCCATGCTTTACGGCTTAGAACCGGGACTTCAACGACGTTTTGAACGTCATGGAGCATATGAGATGTTCCAGGAGTTGAAGTTAATATTCCAGAAGAATGCCCGGATTGAGAGATATGAAGTCTCCAATAAGTTCTATAGCTGCAAGATGGAGGAGAATAGTTCTGTCAGTGAGCATATACTCAAGATGTCTGGGTATTGTAATCACTTGATTCAACTGGGAGTTACTCTTCCGGATGATAGCGTCATTGACAGAATTCTCCAATCACTTCCACCAAGCTACAAGAGCTTCGTGATGAACTATAATATGCAAGGGTTGGATAAGACAATTCCCGAGCTCTTCGCAATGCTAAAGGCTGCGGAGGTAGAAATCAAGAAGGAGCATCAAGTGTTGATGGTCAACAAGACCACTAGTTTCAAGAAAAAGGGCAAAGGGAAGAAGAAGGGGAACTTCAAGAAGAACAGCAAGCAAGTTGCTGCTCAAGAGAAGAAACCCAAGTCTGGACCTAAGCCTGAAACTGAGTGCTTCTACTGCAAGCAGACTGGTCACTAGAAGCGGAACTGCCCCAAGTATTTGGCGAATAAGAAGGATGTCAAGGTGAACAAAGGTATATGTGATATACATGTTATTGATGTGTACCTTACTAGAGCTCGCAGTAGCACCTGGGTATTTGATACTGGTTCTGTTGCTAATATTTGCAACTCGAAACAGGGACTACGGATTAAGTGAACACTTGCAAAGGATGAGGTGACGATGCGCGTGGGAAATGGTTCCAAAGTCGATGTGATCGCGGTCGGCACGCTACCTCTACATCTACCTTCGGGATTAGTATTAGACCTAAATAATTGTTATTTGGTGCCAGCGTTGAGCATGAACATTATATCTGGATCTTGTTTGATGCGAGACGGTTATTCATTTAAATCAGAGAATAATGGTTGTTCTATTTATATGAGTAATATCTTTTATGGTCATGCACCCTTGAGGAGTGGTCTATTTTTGATGAATCTCGATAGTAGTGATACACATATTCATAATGTTGAAGCCAAAAGATGCAGAGTTGATAATGATAGTGCAACTTATTTGTGGCACTGCCGTTTAGGTCATATCGGTGTAAAGCGCATGAAGAAACTCCATACTGATGGACTTTTGGAACCACTTGATTATGAATCACTTGGTACTTGCGAACCGTGCCTCATGGGCAAGATGACTAAAACGCCGTTCTCCGGTACTATGGAGAGAGCAACAGATTTGTTGGAAATCATACATACAGATGTATGTGGTCCGATGAATGTTGAGGCTCGTGGCGGATATCGTTATTTTCTCACCTTCACAGATGATTTAAGCAGATATGGGTATATCTACTTAATGAAGCATAAGTCTGAAACATTTGAAAAGTCCAAAGAATTTCAGAGTGAAGTTGAAAATCATCGTAACAAGAAAATAAAGTTTCTACGATCTGATCGTGGAGGAGAATATTTGAGTTACGAGTTTGGTCTACATTTGAAACAATGTGGAATAGTTTCGCAACTCACGCCACCCGGAACACCACAGCGTAATGGTGTGCCCGAACGTCGTAATCGTACTTTACTTGATATGGTGCGATCTATGATGTCTCTTACAGATTTACCGCTATCGTTTTGGGGTTATGCTTTAGAGACGGCCGCATTCACATTAAATAGGGCACCATCAAAATCCGTTGAGACGACACCTTATGAACTATGGTTTGGCAAGAAACCAAAGTTGTCGTTTCTTAAAGTTTGGGGCTGCGATGCTTATGTGAAAAAGCTTCAACCTGATAAGCTCGAACCCAAATTGGAGAAATGTGTCTTCATAGGATACCGAAAGGAGACTGTTGGGTACACCTTCTATCACAGATCCGAAGGCAAGACATTCGTTGCTAAGAATGGATCCTTTCTAGAGAAGGAGTTTCTCTCGAAAGAAGTGAGTGGGAGGAAAGTAGAACTTGATGAGGTAACTGTACCTGCTCCCTTGTTGGAAAATAGTACATCACAGGAACCGGTTTCTGTGATGTCAAAACTAACTAGTGAGGAAGTTGATGATGATGATCATAGAACTTCAGATCAAGTTGCTACAGAACCTCGTAGGTCAAACAGAGTAAGATCCGCACCAGAGTGGAACGGTAATCCTATTCTGGAAGTCATGCTACTAGATCATGATGAACCTACGAACTATGAAGAAGCGATGGTGAGCCCAGATTCCGCAAAATGGCTTGAAGCCATGAAATCTGAGATGGGATCCATGTATGAGAACAAAGTATGGACTTTGGTTGACTTGCCCGATGGTCGGCAAGCAATTGAGAATAAATGGATCTTCAAGAAGAAGACTGACGCTGACGGTAATATTACTGTCTACAAAGCTCGACTTGTTGCAAAAGGTTTTCGACATGTTCAAGGGATTGACTACGATGAGACCTTCTCACCCGTAGCGATGCTTAAGTCTGTCCGAATCATGTTAGCAATTCCCGCATTTTATGATTATGAAATTTGGCAAATGGATGTAAAAACTGCATTCCTGAATGGGTTTCTGGAGGAAGAGTTGTATATGATGCAACCAGAAGGTTTTATCGATCCAAAGGGAGCTAACAAAGTGTGCAAGCTCCAGCGATCCATTTATGGACTGGTGCAAGCCTCTCGGAGTTGGAATAAACGTATTGATAGTGTGATCAAAGCATTTGGGTTTATACAGACTTTTGGAGAAGCCTGTATTTACAAGAAAGTGAGTGGGAGCTCTGTAGCATTTCTAATATTATATGTGGATGACATATTATTGATTGGAAATGATATAGAATTTCTGGATAGCATAAAGGGATACTTGAATAAGAGTTTTTCAATGAAAGACCTTGGTGAAGCTGCTTACATATTGGGCATTAAGGTCTATAGAGATAGATCAAGACGCTTAATTGGACTTTCACAAAGCACATACCTTGACAAAGTTTTGAAGAAGTTCAAAATGGATCAAGCAAAGAAAGGGTTCTTGCCTGTATTGCAAGGTGTGAAGTTGAGTAAGACTCAATGCCCGACCACTGCAGAAGATAGAGAGAAAATGAAAGATGTTCCCTATGCTTCAGCCATAGGCTCTATCATGTATGCAATGCTGTGTACCAGACCTGATGTGTACCTTGCTATAAGTCTAGCAGGGAGGTACCAAAGTAATCCAGGAGTGGATCACTGGACAGCGGTCAAGAACATCCTGAAGTACCTGAAAAGGACTAAGGATATGTTTCTCGTATATGGAGGTGACAAAGAGCTCATCGTAAATGGTTACGTTGATGCAAGCTTTGACACTAATACGGACGATTCTAAATCGCAAACCGGATACGTGTTTACATTAAACGGTGGAGCTGTCAGTTGGTGCAGTTCTAAACAAAGCGTCGTTGCGGGATCTACATGTGAAGCGGAATACATAGCTGCTTCGGAAGCAGCAAATGAAGGAGTCTGGATGAAGGAGTTCATATCCGATCTAGGTGTCATACCTAGTGCATCGGGTCCAATGAAAATCTTTTGTGACAATAATGGAGCGATTGCCTTAGCAAAGGAATCCAGATTTCACAAGAGAACCAAGCACATCAAGAGACGCTTCAATTCCATCCGGGATCTAGTCCAGGTGGGAGACATAGAGATTTGCAAGATACATACGGATCTGAATGTTGCAGACCCGTTGACTAAGCCTCTTCCACGAGCAAAACATGATCAGCACCAAGACTCCATGGGTGTTAGAATCATTACTGTGTAATCTAGATTATTAACTCCAGTGCAAGTGGGAGACTGAAGGAAATTTGCCCTAGAGGCAATAATAAAGTTATTATTTATTTCCTTATATCATGATAAATGTTTATTATTCATACTAGAATTGTATTAACCGGAAACATAATACATGTGTGAATATATAGACAAACAGAGTGTCACTAGTTTGCCTCTACTTGACTAGCTTGTTAATCAAAGATGGTTATGTTTCCTAACCATGGACAAAGAGTTCTTATTTGATTAACGGGATCACATCATTAGTTGAATGATCTGATTGACATGACCCATTCCGTTAGCTTAGCACCCGATCGTTTAGTATGTTGCTATTGCTTTCTTCATGACTTATACATGTTCCTATGACTATGAGATTATGCAACTCCCATTTACCGGAGGAACACTTTGTGTGCTACCAAACGTCACAACATAACTGGGTGATTATAAAGGTGCTCTACAGTTGTCTCCAAAGGTACTTGTTGGGTTGGCGTATTTCGAGATTAGGATTTGTCACTCCGAATGTCGGAGAGGTATCTCTGGGCCCTCTCGGTAATGCACATCACTTAAGCCTTGCAAGCATTGCAACTAATGAGTCAGTTGCGGGATGATGTATTATGGAACGAGTAAAGAGACTTGCCAGTAACGAGATTGAACTAGGTATTGGATACCGACGATCGAATCTCGGGCAAGTAACATACCGATGACAAAGGGAACAACGTATGTTGTTATGCGGTCTAACCGATAAAGATCTTCGTAGAATATGTAGGAACCAATATGGGCATCCAGGTCCCGCTATTGGTTATTGATCGGAGACGTGTCTCGGTCATGTCTACATTGTTCTCGAACCGTAGGGTCCGCACGCTTAAAGTTATGATGACAATTTCTTTATAAGTTTATGTATTTTGATGTACCAAAAGTTGTTCGGAGTCCCGGATGTGATCATGGACATGCCGAGGAGTCTCGAAATGGTCGAGACATAAAGATCGATATATTGGAAGCCTATATTTGGACATCGGAATCGTTCCGGGTGAAATCGGCATTTTACCGGAGTACCGGGGGGTTACCGGAACCCCCCCGGGGGTTATTGGGCCTTCATGGGCCATAAGGGAGAAGAGGAGGGCCGGCCAGGGCAGGCCGCGCGCCCCCTCCCCCCTAGGTCCGAATAGGACAAGGAAGGGGGGGGGCGCGCCCCCCTTTCCTCTTCCCCTTCGCCCTTTCCTTCTCCAACAAGGCAAGAGGGGGGAGTCCTACTCCCGGTGGGAGTAGGACTCCTCCAGGCGCACCCCAAGGGGGCCGGCCGCACCTCCCCCTCCCTCCTTTATATACGGGGGCAGGGGGGCACCCTAGAAGACACAAGTTGATCTTCATGATCGTTCCTTAGCCGTGTGCGGTGCCCCCTCCATGATATTACACCTCGGTCATATTGTAGCGGTGCTTAGGCGAAGCCCTGCGATGGTTGAACATCAACATCGTCACCACGCCGTCGTGCTGACGGAACTCCTCCCCGAAGCTTTGCTGGATCGGAGCCCGGGGTGCGTCATTGAGCTGTACGTGTGTCAAGAACTCGGAGGTGCCGGAGTAACGGTGCTTGGATCGGTTGGACCGGGAAGACGTACGACTACTTCCTCTACGTTGCGTCAACGCTTCCGCTTCAGTCTACGAGGGTACGTAGACAACACTCTCCCCTCTCGTTGCTATGCATCACCATGATCTTGCGTGTGCGTAGGATTTTTTTTGAAATTACTACGTTCCCCAACATAACTAACCCGAGTACAATCCCATTCAAACAGGGAAAATGTACTCAAATTTAGTCCATATGCTAGACAACACACACTGTTTTTTTATTGTTGAGGGAAGTGCAAATTGTTTTGGTACTGTACACGTTATGTTTGTTGTCCCGTTTTTTTAGTTTTTCTGTTGTATTTGAATGCATTTCTTGTAATATAGTAAAACGGGACATGGCTCTCTCTAGTGATGAGGTGCGAATAGTCTTTTTTTGGGTACACGTTAAGCTTGTTCTCCCGAAATTTCAAGCCACGCCTTGTTATGACGAAATTTCAAGCTAGCGTCTCTGTCTATCGTGCTGCGAAACTCCCGCCTCTTCAAGCCGCGCCTTGTTACCCCGAAATATTTAAGATATATCTTGGTCTCGTTGTGCTCCGACAACTCCCTCCATCTCAACCCGCGCCTTGCTATTCCAAAATTACAACGCGCGCGAAAACTCCCACCTCCTGTGAAATCCCGACACGTGAAATGCCCGTGATACCCGTGAACCGAAAGAACCGCCTAGCTCAAATCGGTGGGGGTACTTTCATAACTTACCCCACATTTCGGACAAGCGCGTCCCTAAGCCATGGTTCCCCACTCCCATCCCATCCGCCCACCTATTCCTACACCGAGGCCGCGAAAACCCGCGAAGCCCCACACCCACCTCCGTCATCGATCTCGTCATCGATCCGTCATCGATCTCGTCGTCCCGCCGGTTCAGCCACCCCGTCCTCCACCTCCCAGGAGCTGCCTCGACGTTCCCCTCGTCTTTTGCGCCACCTCCATTCCCACACCATCGTCTTCACCTGCACCACCGGAAGAGCATCATCATCACCGTTTCCTCAGATGAAGCTGAGGCCTAATCGGCGCCACCAAAGAGGTTGTACACTAAACGCCACATTTTCTTCTTGATTTGATCTCACGGTGCTGCCGGCGCTCGGTCCCAATCCGACACGGCGTGGCTCCATGGACGGCGGCGTCGCCAGCCACTTCCTCCATAGTGTCGCTCCCTTGGCGGCGACGTCCACATCAGTAGGAGCTGTTGCTGCTTTGGCTCTCGCTCGCGCTGCTGCTCTGCTCTTGCTCTCGGTCGCATGCTTGGTCTGCTCTTGCTCTTGCTCTTGATGCTGCTCCGATTTAGCTACACTTCAGTCGACTGAATCGACTTTCGGGTCAGTCGATTTTCAGGGGGTGGGGGGCCTCTCCGGAGTTAAGGAAGAACCAGCCGCAGCGGGGAGGGGGGCTTGCCGGAGAGGTACCCTACTATCTATCTTAGGGTTCAGGGTGGGGCGGTGGTCGCCGGCGATGGTGGGGCGGTGGCGTGGGGATCGCCGGAGAAAAAGCTCGGCACGGGGGGGGGGGGGGGGGGCTAGAGGGTTGGCCGGGGTGGCGGCGGACCGGCAGTGGGGAGTGGTTCCGGGGCGGGCGGGGCGGTGGGGGGCGGCTGTTTGGCCGGTGGTGGCTGGCGGCTCAGGGGGGTGGGGGTTGAAGATGAACTGCAGGCCCTTGATTTTGTATCCAACGGCTGGAAAATCGGCTGACCAGAGATGAAAACGTCAGGCGACTGACGTGTAGCCTCACCTAATGCTGCTACACGACTAGATGCTACGGCTCTCACACGCGCTGCTGCTGCTGCTGCTACTGCTTTTCTGCTACTAGTGCGTTAAGTTTCTACAGCAAAATTCAGTTTCAACAGTTAAGTTCAGTTTGACAGTTAAATTCAGAGATGAGCGGCTGATGTATTTTACATCTAGCACTTTGTGGTTATGTATTTTACGTCAGCTATTGGAGATGCTATTAGAATTCCATTCAGGTTAACATTGTCTCTCTTGTTCTGCTTGAGCCTCGGCGTCGTACAACTCACCGGAGCTACTCCAACAACGAAACCCTCCATCACAACGGACCAGTACCCTGGGCTCCATCTCCGAACGCCTAAGATCTTCTTCCCCTCCTCCGACAGCCAAGTCAGCCAGAGCATCCTCACCGACCAACCCAATCACGCTAAGATCGACATGGCTTCGCCAAAGAGGTTGTACACTTGTTGCATCTCTTTTTTCACTCTACATGTTATATATATTGTCCACTGAGCAGACGTAGTAACGTGAAATACGATTATTTTATCCTACTATATGACAAGCAGTGACGTACCAGGCAACTTATCTATCCGTGATGGACTATCTTGAACGCCATCGTTATTATCTCTGCGCGTTTGAGCTGTGCATTTGTCGATGGGCCTGGGAGTTGAGCTAGTAGGGTAGTGGCCTGGGTCCAAAGTAATAGAAGTAGCACAAAAACATTTTTTGAGTGTAGGCTTTTCCTTGCTCAAGCCTGCCTACTGGAATCGCCAGTGCTTGAAAGGAAAAGTGAAGGAAAAACATAGGAATTGGAAAGTTTCCTATGGTACTACTATTCATGAATTTGGTTCAAAGGAGAACTGTAGGATTTGTTCCTTTAGTGTCGCCTTGAAAGAAAAACCGTAGGAATTTTAATTTCCACTTGTCCTCCTTTTGAAATTCCTATTCATGAAGCACAAGACTAAGAGATAGTAGCATAATAGTATTATAACCGTACATTTTCTTGTGGTTTGACTTAATCTCAGCATGCTTCTTTGCATCCTGTGATCTTCCAATTCTTGTGAATCAAACACCCAGATTGGCAGAGATCCTGTGTTTTTAAATTCTCTGTTTTGCAAGTCCATTCCTATCCTATTCCTGTCTATTTCGTATCCCTGCATTGTTAGAATCCTCAAATTCAAACAAGCCCTTACACAATTACTTCTGTTACAGATATGTGTCAAAGAAAACCTTGTGTGGTTTGTCCTGCTCCTGCCGCACTGTGTTCCACCCCAGCTCAGCTGCTCCAACGATGGAAGGGTTCACCATAGAAGGGATCAGCTCTCCAGACTGTCTTTCGCCGCCTCAGATCTTCTTCCCCGCCGCCGGCAGCCACGACAACTGCATTACCATCATCAACTGAGCACAGGACCTTGAGGACTACACGGGTCCGCAAGAGAGGTCACACTCTTCCGTGTCTGCTAACGTTATGCATCGCTTAATATGATGACATGCTACTTTATCGTCGTGTTCACCTATTAGACTCTGAGTCAGGTCCAAACTAATGCTGAAACTTGAGTTTTTAAATGGTTGTGGGGTACATATTGGGGCAGCAATTAGTACTATCTATCTACTATCTGGTTAATCTCGGGTGTCTACTATGAGTTTCATGTTGGGTGCAAACAAACATTAAAGGAGCCATTATCTGTATTTTTTAACTAAAGCTATTATCTGCCTCCTATCATTGGGTTTGGGTCTATCCATAGTTTGCTACCATCACTCTGGATTTGTGCATGCACTCCTTACATAATCTCACTATGTTTTATTCCTATGCATGTCAGTTATTGTACACAATGGAACTGGACATGTAGAGAAAAAGAGACGAGCCTTGCATGGCAATAAAATTTCATGCAGACGTCGCTCCATGGTGGGCGCAAAGGCAGCCCCCCTCCACCCATTTTGGATCGTAATCAAGAGGAAGATAACTGTTCTGAGGGGGATTCAGAAGGAGAAGACCACTCCTATTTACCCCCTGAGGTCTTCGCTCTAACTTGGCATGCTAATGTTGGTAATATCATGCATATGGTGCCTTGCATTGCTTACTGTATACATCAAATATGTCATCTGCTTAGTTTAGACATGCTTTGTGTCAATGCCATCTGTTTAGTTTCTTTATCGTATATGTGAATCATGCAATGCCATCTTGTTTAGCCAAGCATCATATATGTGAATTTTGCAATGCCACCCTGGTTAGCCAGTAATCTTATATGTAAATTATATCATGCCATCATTTTTTATTACATGTTAAATTTGTCAACAATTTTAGTACATTCAATTGCTCTTCCTGTGCATCAGCCATTCGGCACGGTCATGGAAAAATTTGAAGTGGAAACAAGGTATTCATAGCAGACAATGCTATCTGACGAAGCGCATGTCTTGCTGGTTACGGATAACTCCTCAGAGGAGGATTCAAAGACAGATGACCAGTCCTACCCCCCCCCCCCGAGGTGCATGCTCTAACTTGCAGGGTTATGTTGCTCATATCGTGCGTATGTTATCTTGCATTGCTATGTCATTTGCTTAGTTTAGACATGCTTTGTGTGAATGCCACCTGTTTAGTGTCTAATTACCATATATGTGAATTATGCGATGCCATCTTGTTGCAAGACATTATATATGTGAATTATGCAATGCTATCTTGTTGCAAGGCGTTATATATGTGAATTATGCAATGCCATGCTGTTTAGCCAAGCGTCATATATGTGAATTATATCATGCCGTCCTTTTTTTGTATTTCTCATTGCATTTGTCGACAATGTTTGTATATTCAACTGCTCTTCCTATGCATCAGCCATTTGAATTGGTGATGGAGAAATCTGGAGTGAAAACAAGGTCTTCAGAGCAGACAATGCTACCTGCTGAAGCAGATATCTTGCTGGTTACAGATAGCTCTTCATAGGAGGATTCAGAGGCAGATGACCAGTCCTATTATCCCCCTAAGGTGTATGCTCAAACTTGGCAGGGTTATATTACTCATATCATGCATATGTTGTATTGCAATGCTTAGTTTTTACATCATATACACAATATTGAATGCCATCTCCTTAGTTGACCCATCATATATGCGATTGCCCTCTTCTCACTTGCTTAGTATATAAATCATATATATGAATTATATCATGCCAAGATGTTTACATAGACAACATGTATCTGAATTATGGCATGCCAACCCATTTTTTAAAGACATAGTATAGTTATATCATCTCATCCTGTTTACATAGTCATCATATTTTTAATTATGTCATTCTATCCGTGAATTACATCATGCCATCTTGTTTCCATCGATGGCATGTTTGTGATTTATGGCATGCCAACCACTTTAATAGACACATCGTATAGTTATATCATGTCATCATGTTTACATAGTCATCATATTTTGAAGTATGTCATTCTATCCTTTTTAGTTAGCCATCATACATGTGAAATTGTGTCATGCTATCCTGTTTAATTAGCCATCATATATGTGAAATTATGTCCTGCTATTCTGTTTGGTTAGACAACATAAATGTGAATTATTTAATGCCCTGTTTTCTTCCCTACTATCCATTGCACCTATCTATCTTACAATGTCTGTACATTCAATTACTTTTCTTGTTTATCAGCCATTTCAATTGGAGGGGGTGATGGCAGTAGTTGTGGGAGTAAAAACACGGTCTTCAGAAAAGATCGTGCTACTTGTCGATCCAGATAGAACCACGGTTGTACTTGCCCAAGAACCAGCCCCACCACACATAACCCAGACTCACGCAGATTGTACCCCTACCCAGTTGGACAGAGAACCACCTACACCCCTTCTAACCCCAACCCCAGCAGATAGTAACCCAGTTCTAGTTGACACAGCACCGTCTCCACCACAGAGCACCCGAACACGAGCAGTTAGTAAGGCAACTGCAGTGCCGAAAGCACGAGGACCACCACTCTGAACCCCAAGTCAATGCTTAAAGCAGAAGAAGAATTTTTCTCAGGTCAGGTTCCGTGGATATGGTTCATACTACTTTGCTCTTGCATCACTGTATTTACTCATACCAACTAATTTCAAATTTGAAGGATGCAATTGAAACTCCAATGGTGCAACAGATATGTTTTAAACCTGTTTCTTTAACGTGTTTGCTGTTGTAACTTGCTCTATGTTGATTTCAGTTTCAATTGAATAAACAGTTATGTTCTCATGCCATGCACATTACAAGTGTTGTTATTGCTGTGTAGTTTCCCACACTTATATTTTGTCTATGCTGCTTTGTCTTTAATAGATATGATTCGAACTGTATCTATCTTGATTTGGCAACATAAGGTAGAATGACATAGACCATACAGTGACCATACTACATAGATATATGTTTGTTTCATGTTGTTATCCTGTCCACCTTACTACTGAACTGGTTTACCAAAATGAGTTTCATATACTACATTGTAAACCTGTGATGTGTTTGTTTGTTTCTCTTTTAGAACGCGGATAAAATATTGGATAAGAGTACCCCGTTATGCAATGGTAAAGGAAGTAATGCAGATAAGGTTGAAGATAGTGAGACATCCCTGTTGGTCTCCAAGAAAGCTGATAAAAACTATATTGAAGACACCGAGACAACCCCAAAGTCTTGTCTCGGTGTAGTGTTCGAGTTACTGGCTACTACTACTGGCACCAGCTCTTTGAACTCGCTGCCTGAATCAGTTCGGCTTCTTGAGTCTCAACTTCAAGTTGAAAGACATCGATCAGATGTTATGCGACAAGAAGCCGAAGGACTGAGGAAGTCCCTGTAGAATTCAGATGCATACTTTCTGGTGCAACAACAAGTGCTGGAGGATTTAAGCGCCAAACAAGAGAAAGTTAATAAGCTTGCTAAGCATCTTGCCAGCATTATGGGTACACATGATATCATTTCTTGAGCTCTTTTGAAGTGGTTTCAGTTCCGGACTTGTTTTGCTATGGCGTTTATTTGCACCGATCGCCAACTTTGACAACCAATGTATATGATATGCTGCTTTGTTCCCTATATTTGCACTAGTGGCGAACTTTGATGCCCAGTGGATGTAATATGTGTAATAGTCGTGATAGCCTAGCATAAGTTGCTTGCTTATTTATTTCCTTGTTGTCTTGTTTATTTGTTTGCTTGTAGTCAGTGCAGTTCTTTTTCCGAGGTTTGCTAGTGGCCGCAATAACCTATTTTTAAAAACTAGGCCACAATAACCATGGGCTACATATTTACTGTAGTTACCATTTTCCTTCTACGGGTCGTAGAAACAATGGGCCTCTACGGGCCGTAGAAACAATGGGCCTCTACGGGCCGTAGAAACAATGGGCCTTCTATGGGCCATAGCATCAATGTGCCTTCTACATGCCGTATGATCGATAGGCCAAACATGGGCTAATAATAGACCACACTACGGGTCGTAAACAGGCTAGATTTGGAATCGTCCGTTCATGGGCCGACATTAACGGGCCATCGTTAATCGGTCGTATTTGATGACGCTATGAAAATGGCCCAACGGATTAACGAGCCACAAACAGGCCGATTGTAACCGCAGGCTGAATTTGGCCCACAAGCAGAAAAGGCCAATAACGGGCTGTAAGTAACCGAATGCTGGAAATGAGCCCAAGAATAAATGGGCCCTGAGAAGGCCGAAAGATAACACGGGTTGAAACGGCCCAATGCAATAATGGGCCGTTAATGGGTATAAAGGGTACACTGTTCATTGCGGGCCAGATTCACCACGAGCCGTTAATGGGCCAAGAGTTACAAATGGCCTCGTATGGACCAAAAGACATCATGGGCCATACATGGGTCGGAAGTTACAATGGGCTGGAATCATATTGGACGGCCCAGTTGAAGCTACTAGGCTTAATTCCGATAGGCCGTAACGGGTCGTGAGTTAGCGGGCTGTAAATGGGCTATATATGAACAGGCCATTAACCGGCTTTCCCTGGGCCGGCCCATTATGTTTTGACCAAGTCAAACAGGCTGGCCTTTTCACCGGAATGGGCCTCTATTGGGCTGTGCCACATGTTGGCGTATCATAGGCGCCTCCTGTCCAATGAATTGATGACATCTGTCCCAACTGTGAGCCAACACGTGTTTCCTCCGGCCAATGAGAATTTTACACATGGAAAATCCTCATTGGTCTGGGCTGTTAGCGGGTTATCGGATCCAAAACTGGACCCGATAGCTTAACGGCGAGCCATTATGATGGATGCCACATGTCGGTCACCCTTGACGAAAGCACTTCCATGACGCGCGATTTATCGTCATGGAAGTGGACACTTCCGTGATGATAATTTTGGTAATGTCATGGAACACTTCTACGACAACACATGTATGACTATCTTGATTCTGTCATAAAAGCGTCATGGATGTACATGCATGACAGAAAACGTGACCTACTATGACAAACACGTATCATCACGGAAGTTTCTTTTTTTGTAGTGGTCCCTTGTCAAACTTTCTGATAAACCTGTACGTTGTCGTTATGATCACCAATTACTGATGACATTTGAGCAACCCCAAAGCTCGTTGTACAGTTGGAAGTGACTACGATACTCTCATGGTCTAAGAAATTAAAATGACAAGTTAACACTCCGTGTTATAACAATTGACTTATGACGACATTATCTCAAAGTATACCAAACAAGTTTTTGGGTCGATTCAATACGATCGTCCTTCTAACGTCATACTCTCAATGTTGTTTTGAGACTATCATTAGACTTAACTATATCTCAAGATCCGGAAAACGTGATCATGAACAACAATCAATCTAGTCTTAGAGGCATGAATAGGAATTTCATTTTACCATTTATCGTTCGGCACGTTCATATGAGTTTTTCGTTGAATCGCATATTCCAGGATCATAGCAGTTATATCATATAATTTAAACTCTTATTATGAACACTTAAATACAATAATACAAGATTGTTGCTTCTAGGGCATACTTCTAATAGATTCCCACATGCATTAGAGTCAATAATCTAGTTTATGTAGTTTCTCTAACACCTATGGTTATCCGGTGTTGCCCATGCTTTGTTCGTGGTAAAGCCTTCGTCATCGGGCTGACACATTCAAATCCTTGTGAACCTTGAGAACCTTCACAGATCCTTTGTCCACATATTGTCGGATGGCGTGATACTTGCGTTTGATGTGTCTTGTCTTCACGTGGGATCTTGGTTCCTTTGCTTCAGCAACAACACCCCTATTGTCACAGTAGAGCGCCATTGGGCTCATTGCACTTGAGACCTCTCCAACTTCTTCAAGAAACTTCTTGATCCAGACTGCCTCCTTTGGAGCTTTTGAAGCCGCAATGTACTCTGCTTGTGTCGTAGAATCCATAATAGTGTTCTGTTTGAAACTCTTCCAAACCACTGCACCACTGATAACCCACAAGTATAGGGGATCGCAACAGTTTTCGATGGTAGAGTATTCAACCCAAATTTATAGATTCGACACAAGGGGAGCCAAATAATATTTTAAGTATTAGCAGCTGAGTTGTCAATTCAACCACACCTCACGATTAAATATCTGCAGCAAAGTGATCAGTAGCACAGTAATATGATAGTTTTAATAGAAGTGATAAATAGCAGCAGTAACGGTAATAGTGATAGCAATGATTTTGTAGCAAGTGTAGCAGTAGCAGAAGCAGTAGTAACTTAGCAAGAAGAATATATGGAAAATTCGTAGGCATTGGATTGGTGATTTCTTTGGATGATATTCATCATATAACAGTCATATCCTAGGGCGATACAAAACTAGCTCCAGTTCATAAATATAATGTAGGCATGTATTCCATAAATAGTCATACGTACTTATGGAAAGAACTTGCATGACATCTTTTGTCCTACCCTCCCGTGGCAGCGGGGTCCATAGGGAAACTAAGGGATATTAAGGACTCCTTTTAATAGAGAACCGGAACAAAGCATTAACACATAGTGAATACATGAACTCCTCAAACTACGGTCATCACCAGAAAGTATCCCGACTATTGTCACTCCGGGGTATACAGATCATAACACGTAATACGTGAATATGACTTGCAAGATCGGATTTAGAACATAGATATAATGGTGAAAACATAAACAGTTCAGATTTGAAATCATGGCACCCGGGCCCGAAGTGACAAGCATTAAGCATCAAAAAGTCATAACAACATCAATCTCAGAACATAATGGATACTAGGGATTAGGCCCTAACATAACTAATTCGATTACATGCTAAATCTCATCCAACTCCTCACCGACCAGCGAGCCTACGAAGGAGTTACTCACTCCCGGTGGGGAGCATCATGGAATTGGCGATGAAGGAGGGTTGGTGATGATGAAGATCGAAGATCCCCCTCTCCGGAGCCCGGAACAGACTCTAGATCTGGCCTCGCGATGAAGAACAGGATGTGGTGGCGGCTCCGTATCTTGAATTGAGATAATTCTTCCTCCCTGGTTTTTTTTCTGGAAAAATAGGATTTTATAGCGTTGGAATCAGGGTCTGCGGGGCCACCACAACCCACCTGGGCGCGCCTGAAGGGGGGCGCCCTGGTGGGTTGTGCTCACCCAGGGGCCCCCTCCGGTGGTTCTTGGCTCCAGTATTTTTTATATATTCTAAAATAATTCTCCAAAAAGTTTTATTCCATTCTGAGAACTTTTATGTCGGATTTCGGGTTCCGGCAGACCCTTGAGGTTCGAACTCTGGGGTGCGCGCGAAGATCACGCCTTCTACCTCTCCGCCTCGTAGGGATCTAAACTAACAAAAGAACAGCACAAGGGACACAAGGTTTGTACTAGTTCGGGCCACCATTGTGGTGTAATACCCTACTCTAGTTTGTGGTGTGGTGGATTGCCTCTTGGGCTGACGATGATGAACAATACAAGGAAGAACAGCCTCGCGAGGGTCTGTTCTTGGCTGGGGCGATGAACTGCTCGTGGGAGTTCGATCGCCTTTCTCTCTCTCTCTCTCTGTGATGCTTAACTACCAGGTTTCTCGATGCCCCTTCCTGTGAGTGGCTAGTCCTATTTATAGGCAAAGGCCCTGGGCCTCTTCCCAAATATTGAGCGGGAAGGGCGCCAACAGTTGGCCATTTTGAAGGGGAACATCTAGTACACTTATCCTGACTAAAGTTGGTCCTCGCCTGCCAAAGGCTCTAGTGATGACGCCGGCTTGGGCTCCACAGTGACTTCCTCCTTGTCGTGGAGCTGTTCTTGGTCTAGTTGCACCGAAATGGGTGCCTTTGCTTGATCCTCTCGCCTGCGCTTGCTCCCTTTGCACCAAAGAGGAAAGGAAGGACACTGCGCGGGCTGGCGCCCCCCTGGCGCCCTTGGTCGTCATGGCTTGCGTCATGGGCACCTCGTGAGGTACCCCACCTTGATCTCTCCGCCTCCTCATGAGCCAGCCTGATGAGGCTGCGCCTGAGGAAGCTCCATGTCGTCCACCCCGCGAGGCTTGGCCCCTCGCGAGGGTCTTGGGTCTGTGTTGATGAAGATGGGCCGTGCTGGGCCTCCTTTGAGCCACGCCGCAGGCCGCAGGCAGGCAAGTCTGGGGACCCCCGTTCCCAGAACGCTGACAGTAGCCCCCAGGCCCAAGGCGCGCCCGGACTTGGCCGTGCTGAGAGGCGAAAGGGCAAGGGAGAAGCACCGCGGGCCCTAACAGCCTGCGGCCTTGGGCGCCGCGTGGCGGTTGATTGGACGTGGGCGTCTCCACTTCGCAACGACGCCTCGGCATCCGCACGGATTGGACAAGTCCCTGCATGCAAAACTGGTCATGATTACCTGCGATCGTGGAGGCCAACGGTTGGCCTTCGCCGGCTATAAGTACGGAACGGTGCGCGTCCTTCTAGTCCATCTCTTCTTGCTTTTCCTTCCTCTCGGTCCTTGCTCCGTCTTGCTCCGATGGCTCCGATCCGCCGGTTCTCTGCGGCAGAAAAGGGTAAGGTTCCCCGAGAGGAACCGGATCCGCTCCCGCCGAAGAAACGGCTCGCCCTCCGCGGTCAGGACGAGGGGGCCCTTTAGGCGGTGCCGAGGTCCTGGTGCGAGCGGCCACCGCCTGGGTTCCCGCTTCCTTTGTACGCCCACCTCGAGGGCGCCGAAGGAGTTGATGTCGATCGCCGCGAGCGGCGCCGCCGCCGGCGCTGACGGGTCACAAAGGTGTGGGTCGTTCCCCCTGGGGTCCACACTGAGGGCACCTCCCGAGAGTTCGTGCTTCATGCCACCATTCCTCCTCGGTCTTGGATTCGCCTTCCCCCCTTCTTCGCCTCCATCATCTCGCAGGGAGAACTCCTGGAGCTTTGGCTGTAGCACGCCGGCTGCAGCACCCTCGCGACCGAGGCAGAGGTCGCGGTGGTTGCCCCGGGCGAGGTCTTCATGACCCGAAGCTGGGGCGAAATCCCCCAGGCTTGCAAGACAAGAGGCGCCTTCATGATCCACTTGGAGTACGATGGCGCTTCGGTGATGTTCTTCAAGGTCTTCGACGCGAACGGGCGCCGGCTGGAGTGCTGCCCCGGGCGAGGCGCCCGAGACCCTACCACGGGGAGGGTTGGGCCCGCCGACCGCTCCCTTGGCGGCTCCTCAGGCAGTGGAGGTGTCGGAGGATCCAGCGACTCCGGCGAGTCCTTCGCGACTCCAGAGACGAGCGATGACAGCTACGAGCCCCCGAGCTGGCGCCGCTTTCGGAGCAGGGCAGGCTCGTCAGGTCGTCGCCGATTCTGACCTGGACGGGGTTGGCGCCGGTGCTTGACAGCCCACTGTTGATGATGGCATATTTTGCAGGGGTGCATGTAGTTAGCTTCCTCTTAGGATCCGTTCCCTGCGAGGAATCAAGGATGCGCCCCATGGGGGCTTGTAAGGTGCCTCTGATCCTGTTTGTCAATATAACCCTTGTCGTAAAACTGTGTGAGTTGCTCATTCCATCTTAGCTCAGTTCTCCCTTTCGAACCTCACGAGGGCTTGGTGCTCTGCGCCGACAGGTCCCAGTCCCAAGGCGGCGTCAGCCGTCGCTGGTATGCCAGGTCGCGATGCCGTGGTCAAGGCCAGGAGGTGAGCGACCCGAGGTCCGGTAAGAGCCCCTGAGTCGCGATGCTCAGGAGGTCCCCTTTGGCGCTCAAGCGACCGTCGTTTGGTGAGAAAGGAGAGCGGCATTGCTAACACGGTGTTGCATTAGGTGCGGGGGTGGTGCCACGGTAGCTGGTGCTTTCGGGCGGTGACTTATCTCAAGAATCGGGGATCGCTCCTGGTGTGTCGCCGGGTCCGCGCGTCGGTAGGAGTGAGATCGCTTGGCGAGGTCCTCGCGTGCCCCCTTCCTCTCACCTTTGCTCCCCTTTCTGCTCTACGTCCTCGGGTCCCGGCCCTCGAGCGAGTCTCAGCCGTCGCTGGTATGCCAGGTCGCGATGTCGTGCTCAAGGCCAGAGGGTGAGGATGGAGAGCCAGTAGGAGCCCTGAGTCGCGATGCTCAGGCGCCCCCCTTTAACGTGCAAGCGGCTCGCGTGGATGAGAGTGAAAGGGACGCTGCAAGGGCCTTGCCTGACGCAGCTCCCTTAGGGGATCCTGTAGACTCATCATAGAAGAAACAAGGGGCTGCCATGACAATTATCAGTCCACCGTTGGTTGCTTTCGAGGGGAGATGAGGCACTGAAGGCCTGACGAGGTGGCGCCATGCGGGGCTGCCGCGGCCAGAGCTCGGCCATTCAGGTTTGTCGGCTTTGCAGGGACGGACCCATGCGCAAGCGTCGTGCCGTTGTGGGAGCGGTTCCGTCAGTTGGCGTCAGTTGGGCAGGCAACTAGATCAAACACAATAGCCGAGAAGGGGTGGATTCATTCAAATAAATGCTGGGAAGGTAGACATCGCGGGGTCAGGCCCGAGCGACTTGGGGATGATGCAGCCCGAGGGGCGCCCCCAACAAAGCAAGCTAATCAACATGAAATAAGAGGGATACATGCCGTAGGGACGGACCCACGCGGCCTGGGAATAATGCAGCCCTGGGGGGGCACTCCCAGCTGGAAATGAAACTTGGAAGATGTCACCTGATGATGTCGAGGACGAAGGAGTGTTGGTGCAGCAGACTCGGTGGGCCGCGGAAGCCGATCCTCATGAGCCCCCAGGCCCAGGGGCCTCGGGAGGCTCCGGAGGCGCTGGCGGTTCCTCGCGAATCATCTCCATCTCCGCTAAGGCTGCGGAACGCCTGGCCTCTTGAGCCTCCATGATACCCCTCATGAGGCGCTGGTATGCAGCAGCCGCGCTCGGCAGGCCGTAAGGCATGCGAACGTAGCTGTGGGGTGGACCTCCGCAGCGCTCCACTTGCGAGTGCCAGAGGCGCTCCAGAGAGGCGACTTGGTTGAGCCCTGGTACGTCGATGCAGACGCGCAGCCCACCATCCTCGCCTCGATGGGGAGCCCAGCTAGTAGACGGCGGCAGCCTCTCATGACTCTTGATTCCTGTAGTTCCTGAATGGCCTTGTCGACGAACTCCTAACGGTCCGACCCTCCTTGCCTTGCTCCTTCTTGAGGGAAACGTGCTTCGAAACACGCCTCCACGTGGTGCCCAAGCGCCTCCCTCGTGACCTTGGCCAGGTCGGTGGCCCTCCAGGGGAGAGCCCCCAAGCCCTGCCTGAGGAGGGCGTCGGGCGCGCTTTCCTATGCGATGGAAGGAGGTTCCCCTTGGGAGACGCGGGCCCTGAGGGACCTGCCTCCTGAGGGGCCGGTCCGGACGATGTCTTCTTCTTCTTGGGGGTGGTCTCGGGAAGCCTCCTGCTTCCGTGATCCGGTTCTTCCAGTGACGCGCCCTGAAAGGCTCGCTCTAGGGAACACACCGCATCCTTCTCTTGACAGGGCACAGTGATGACTCCGCCACTTCCTGGCATCTTGAGGACGTTGTAGCCGTGGTGAGTCACGGCCATGAACTTGTCCAGCGCTGGGTACCCGAGGATGGCGTTGTACGGCAGGCGGATGTGAGCGACGTCGAAGTCGATGAGCTCGGTGCGGTAGTTGTTGCGTGTCTCGAAGGTGACAGGGATGCGGACCTGCCCAATCGGGACCGTGGAACCATCGGTAACTCCGGAGAAAGGCTTGGTTGGCTGAAGCTGGTCATAGGGCACCCGGAGATTGTTGAATGTTTCCACGGACAGGATGTTGAGCCCCGCCCCACCATCGATGAGGGTCCTGGTGACCAGTACGTTGCTGATGACTGGGGAGCAAAGCATCGGGAGGACTCCGGCAGTGGCTGCACACTTGAGCTGATCCGCTGAGCTAAACGTGATGGCGCACGCCGACCACCTGAGAGGGCGCGTGGCTTCGTGCTTGGGGAGGACTGCATTCACTTCACGGGAAAACTGCTTGAAGATGTGCTGAGAGGCTGGGGCTTGAGCTCCGCCCAGGATGCAGGCGATCGCGCGCGGCTCCTGGAAGTCCCTAGCCCCTTCATCCTGATGATGGTCTTCGTTCCTCCTTGGTGGCAGCGGAGGGAGGCCTGCGTTGCCTTGCAGGCGGTCCTCGCGAGGCTGATCCCTCCAGTCCCCCTCGCGAGGCGGGTCTCGCCAGCGATCCTCGCGAGGTTGATCGCGCCACCCTTGGCACGGGCCGCGGCCATCCCAACGTCCTGCGTTTCTTCCTCCTCCTCGGTCGTAGCCCCGGTCAGCGCAGTTGAGGCGGCTGCCGATCCTTCCTTCTCTCACGGCTCGGAGCTCTTGGCATTTGTTGGTGTTGTGGGTGTGGAGGTCGTGGTACACGCAGTACCGACTGCCCCTGGAGGATTCGGGCAGATCCTTGGCCCGCTTGGTGTCTGGTTCTGCCGCGAGCACGGCAACCCCCTTGCGTTTCACGTCCTTGGCCTTGGGCTTTTTCTCTTCTGGGTCTGCGGCAGGCAGCTCGAGGAGGGAGAGACGCCCTTCCTCAGCCCTGGCGCACTTGGTCGCCAAGTTGAACAACTCCAAGGAAGTGCACAGGTCCTCATGCATCGCCAGCTCCTCCTTCATCTTGACGTCGCGCACGCCGTCGGAGAAGGCTGATATGATGGCCTCCTCGGACACCTTGGGAATCTTGAGGCGCGCGCTGTTGAAGCGCTGGATGTACTTTTGCAGGGTTTCTCCGGGTTGTTGCTTGATGTGGTGCATGTCTCTCACGGCGGGTGGCCGGTCGCGTGTACCTTGGAAGTTGGCGATGAAGCGGGTGCGCATCTGGTCCCAGGAGGAGATCGTGCCTGGTGCCTGATTCAGGAGCCAGGTGCGAGCCCCTTCCTTGAGCGCCATGGGAAACTAGTTTGCCATGACCTTCTCATCTCCGTTGGCAGCTTCGATGCCCAGCTCATAGAGCTGGAGGAACTCCGCAGGGTCGGTCGTGCCGTCGTAGCGAGGAGGCAGGTCTGGCTTGAACTTGCTGGGCCATGCGACGCTGTGGAGCTCGGTAGTGAAGGCACGGCAGCCTGCTGTGTCCACGGGGGGCCTTGGGTGGTGGAGAGCTTGGTCTTGCGGGTCCCCATGCGCTGCAGCTGGGAGCAGCGCGGGGTCTTGACACGTGGGAGCAGGAGCATGGTCGCGACGCGCCGGAGCAGGGAGCGCCCGGACATCTTCTTGCGGGCGAGGGACCTCTTGGCAACTCTGCTCTTGCTGCACTGGCACCTGACGGAGCGGGTTCCGCCCAAGGGCCGCGCGCCTTGGAGCCACGGCATCTTCTTGAAGAGAGGCGGCTGGTACGCCCCCGGAGCTTCGTCGCCTGCGCGGGGCGGAGTGCGGTGTAGGGGAATGGACGGCGTAGAGGAGCCCCCCGCGGCGCGGACGAGCTCGGCGACGCGGTCGAGCCATTCTTCGTAGACGTCGTCGACGGGACGGTAGCGTAGAAGTTCGTTTGCCGCGATGAGCGCAGCTCGAGCCTCCATGGGCGCGCAGAGCGTGCGGGACAAAGAACCAGCTGGGGTGAGCGAGGGAGTAGCGGTGCGGCCATCTTACCGCACAGACGGATGCTGAGACAACGCTTGCTGCTCGTTCCCCGTCAGGCCGGTGGCAGCGTTGACGGCGGGTGACAGGGAACGGCCAGGACGCCCGCCGACGGGAGCCGTCTGGGCGACGCGGGAAGCGAGGGCGGCCCGGCGCTCGGCGCGGGCCCGACGAGCGTCAGACATGGACGCGATGGTCGTAGGAGAACGGAGCGGTGGAAGACGAATTCCGGCGCACCCCTACCTGGCGTGCCAAATGTCGGATTTCGGGTTCCGGCAGACCCTTGAGGTTCGAACTATGGGGTGCACACGGAGATCATGCCTTCTACCTCTCCGCCTCGCAGGGATCTAAACTAACAAAAGAACAGCACAAGGGACACAAGGTTTATACTTGTTCGGGCCACCATTGTGGTGTAATACCCTACTCTAGTTTGTGGTGTGGTGGATTGCCTCTTGGGCTGATGATGATGAACAATACAAGGAAGAACAGCCTCGCGAGGGTCTGTTCTTGGCTGGGGCGATGAACTACTCATGGGAGTTCGATCGCCTTTCTCTCTCTCTGTGTGATGCTTAACTACCAGGTTTCTCGATGCCCCTTCCTGTGAGTGGCTAGTCATATTTATAGCCAAAGGCCCTGGGCCTCTTCCCAAATATTGAGCGGGAAGGGCGCCAACAGTTGGCCATTTTGAAGGGGAACATCTAGTACACCTATCCTGACTAAAGTTGGTCCTTGCCTGCCAAAGGCTCTGGTGATGACGCCGACTTGGGCTCCACGATGACTTCCTCCTTGTCGCGGAGCTGGTCTTAGTCTCGTTGCACCGAAATGGGTGCCTTTGCTTGATCCTCTCGCCTGCGCTTGCTCCCTTTGCACCAAAGAGGAAAGTGAGGACACTGCGCGGGCTGGCACCCCCCTGGCGCCCTTGGTTGTCATGGCTTGCGTCATGGGCACCTCTTGAGGTACCCCGCCTTGATCTCTCCACCTCCTCGTGAGCCAGCCTGATGAGGCTGCGCCTGAGGAAGCTCCGTGTCGTCCGCCCCGCGAGGCTTGGCCCCTCGCGAGGGTCTTGGGTCTGTGTTGATGAAGATGGGCCGTGCTGGGCCCCCCTTTGAGCCACACCGCAGGCCGCAGGCAGGCAAGTCTGGGGACCCCTGTTCCCAGAACGCCGACATTTTATTTCTGCACAAAAACAACACCATGGTAGTTCTGCTGAAAACAACGTAAGTACGGGTTAGTTTCATTCAAATCATGCAAATTTGAGTCCAAACAAGAGAAAAAGCGTTAGGAAAAGTAGATACGTCGGAGACATATCAACTCCCGCAAGCTTAAACCCTTGCTTGTCCTCAAGCAATTCAATTGACAAACTGAAAGTGAAAAAGAAAAACTTTTACGAACCCTTTTGTTCATGTTTACATAAATCAGCTTAAGAAGCACCCAGGTTTTCAGCAAAGATTATGACTAACCATGTCGACAATAACTCTCAAAAATTATATTAACTCATGTATCAATGGGACAATCAACTAGAGAGAAATAATAAGATATCTCAAATCTAACACTTTGTCAAAATAATCATGATATAATATGACAATAGTGGTATCTCGCTAGCCTTTTCTAAGACCACAAAACATAAATGCAGAGCTCCTCCAAAGTTCAAGCAACGACAAAACATTGTAATTCATGGTAGAAAAGATACAGTCATGATGCATCCAAAATTAACTATACACAATGCATGAGGACGACAATAGTGGTCTCAGAATCTGGCGCTTATTTGAGAAGGTGATGACTCAACATAAAATTAAATATATAGTCCCTTCGCAGAGGGAAGCAGGGATTTGCAGCGGTGACAGAGCTCAGTTTTTAAAACAGAGGTAAATGAAATTTTAGGAAATGCACCGTTTCCTGTTTACGTTACGACCTTCCATGCTAAACACGTTAGTGGTGGTTCCCAAGCGATTAAAGTAAAGGTTTACACCCCTCCACCAACAATCACACGGCTAGCCGAATCCATGGGTACCGTCCATACCAACAACAATCCTAGGGGAGTTTTGTTTAATTATTTGCATTTTTTGATTTTTGGATTGGGAATCCCTATTACTGCCCCTCTCGTGCAAGGAAGAGTGAATAAACACTAATCATGAGAATAACATGCTTAGCATGGAAGATACCGACTACCCCCTATCGCTCCATGAACAATCCAGGAACACAAGAACAAATGTTTATTTGAAGTTTTTAGAGGTGGCACATGCAAATTTACTTAGAACGGCAGGGTAACACCGCATATAGGTAGATATGGTGGACTCATTTGGAATAACTTGGGTTTTAGGATTTTGATGCACAAGCATTATTCCCACTTAGTACAGGCGAAGGCTAGCAAATAGGTTGGGAAGCGGCCGACTAGAGAGCGGAAACGGTCATGAACATGCATTATGCATAATGAACATTGGATACTAGCGTGAGTAGGATATGAACACCATGAACATAAATATCATAGAGTCTATGTTGGTTTTGATTCAACTACATGCAGGAACATGTGCCAAGTCAAGCCACTTGAAACATTCAGAGGAGGATACCATATCATCATACTACATCACAATCATTTTAATGCAATGTTGACATCCAAGATAAATCATTATCCACTCCTAGCTACTTAAGAATGGCAATGCTGACATCCAAGATAATCTCTAATTGTCACTGCAAACATGTTTGGTCATAATATGTTGAACCATGGATACTACGTTAAACGCATTTAAAAAAACAGAACAAGTTGAGTTCATACCCGTTTCTCTCTGCCACAGCCAGCGCATCAAATATCGTCATCATTGCCTTTCACTTGCACGACCGAATGATATGAAAAATAATAATAGTGCAAGAGTGCCGTGGACTAAGCTAGAATCTGATAACACACAAGTATAGGGGATCACAACAGTTTTCGAGGGTAGAGTATTCAACCCAAATTTATAGATTCGACACAAGGGGAGCCAAAGAATATTTGAAGGTATTAGCAGCTGAGTTGTCAATTCAACCACACCTGGGGATTAATTATCTGCAGCAAGTAATCAATAGCACAGTAATATGATAGTTTTGATAGTAGTGACAGCAGCAACGGTAACAGTAACAGTGATAGCAGTAATTTTGTAGCAAGTGTAACAGTGATGATAGCAGTAGTAACTTAGTAGAAACAAAATAAGATAAATTCGTAGGCATTGGATCGGTGACTTGTTGGATGATATTCATCATGTGACAGTTATAACCTAGGGCGGTACGACACTAGCTCCAGTTCATCGATATAATGTAGGCATGTATTCCGTAAATAGTCATACGTGCTTTATTAAAAGAACAGGCATGACATCTTTTGTCCTACCCTCCCGTGGAAGCGGGGTCCATATTGGAAACTAAGGGATATTCATGCCTCCTTTTAATAGAGAACCGGAACAAAACATTAACACATAGTGAATACATGAACTCCTCAAACTACGGTCATCACCGAGAGTGGGCATGATTTTTGTCACTCCGGGGTTGTCAGATCATAACAATAGTAGGTGACTATAACTTGCAAGATCGGATCTAAAACATGGATATAATGATGAATTCATAAACGGTTCAGATCCGAGTTCATGGCACCCGGGCCCAAAGTGACAAGCATTAAGCATGGCAAAGTCATAGCAACATCAATCTGAGAACATAGTGGATACTAGGGATCAAGCCCTAACAAACTAACTCGATTACATGATGAATCTCATCCAACTCCTCACCGACCAGCGAGCCTACAAAGGAATTACTCACTCCCGGTGGGGAGCATCAGGGAATTGGCGATGGAGAAGGGTTGGTAATGACGAAGAACGAAGCTGCCCCTCTCTAGAGCCCCAAACGGACTGCAGATCTGCCCCCCCCCGAGGAAGGGCTTGGCGGCGGCTCCGTCTCGTGGATTGCGATAATTCTTTCTCCCTGATTTTTTCTCCAAAATAGGAATTTATAGCGTCGGTTTCAGGGTCAGCAAGGGCACCAGGTGGGTGCAACCCACCTGGGCGCGCCAGGAGAGGGGGGCGCGCCCTGGTGGGTTGTGCCCACCCAGGGGCCCCTCTCCGGTAGGTCTTGGCTCCAGAAATTCTCTTTTATTATATAAAAATTCCTTGCGAAGTTTCGTTCCACTCCGAGAACTTTTATTTCTGCACAAAAACAACACCATGGTAGTTCTGCTGAAAATAGCGTCAGTCCGGGGTTAGTTTCATTCAAATCATGCAAATTAGAGTCCAAAACAAGAGGAAAGGCGTGAGAAAAAGTAGATACGTTGATAAACTGAAAGTGATAAAGAAAAACTTTTACGAACTCTTTTGCTCTTGTTTGCATAAATAAGCTTAAACAACACCCAGGTTTTCAGCCAATCATTATAACTAACCATGTCGACAATAACTCTTAAAGATTATAATGACTCATATCAATGACATAATCAGCTAGCAAGCAATAATAAGATATCTCAAACAGCAACACGTTGTCAAAACAACCATGATATAATATGACAATAGTGGTATCTCGCTAGCCCTTTTTGAGACCGCAAAACATAAATAAAGAGCACCTCCAAAATTCAAGCAGCGACTAAACATTGTAATTCATGGTAGAAAAGATCCAGTCATGACGCACCCAACATTAACTACACACAATGCATAAATAATGATAGCTATGCTCTACTCAGTTTCTAGTGCTTGTTTTAGAAGGTGGTGACAAAACATAAAAGTAAATAGATAGTCCCTTCGCAGACGGAAGCAGAGATTTGCAGAGGTGCCAGAGCTCAATTTTTAAAACAGAGATAAATGATTATTTTGAGACATGCACCCTTCATATTCACTTCACGACCATAAGTTATCAACATCTTCCATGCTAAGCACGCCCGTGGCGGTTCCCAAGCGATAAAAGTAAATGTTTTGACTCCAGTGAGAGTTTTTGTTTGATTATTTCAGAGATGAACTCTTTTTCATGTTTGCAATTTGGGACTAGGCATCCCTATTACCGCCCTTTTCTCATGCGATGGCGAGTGAATAAACACTCGACCTGAGAATAACCCACTTAGCATGGAAGATACCGACCACCTCCTGTCGTTCCATGAAGGATCCAGGCACAAAAAAAGGATAATTTTTAGAAGTTTTTAGAGCTGGCACATGCAAATTTACTTAGGACGACAGGGTAATACCGTATATAGGTAGGTATGGTGGACTCATCTGGAATAACTTTGGGTTCAAGGTTTTTGATGTACAAGCAGAATTCCCACTTAGTACAGGCGAAGGCTAGCAATTTAGATTGAGAAGCGGCCAGCTAGAGAGCAACAACGATCATAACCATGCATTATGCATAAGTAACATTGGCCACTAGCATGAGTAGGATATGGACACCATGAACATAAATATCATAGAGGCTATGTTGGTTTTGCTTCAACTACATGCATGAACATGTGCCAAGTCAAGCCACTCGAACATTCAGAGGAGGATACCTTATCATCATACTACATCACAATCATTTTAACGCTATGTTGATATCCATGATGAATCATTATCAACTCCTAGCTACTTATTCATGGCATGAGAAACTATAATCTCTAATTGTCATTGCAAACATGTTTAATCATAATGGGCTGAATCATGGACACTAGGTTAAACTTATTTACACAAACAGAATAAGTCGAGTTCATACCAGTTTTTCTCTGCCACGGCCAGTTCATCGAATGTCGTCATTATTGCCTTTCACTTGCACGACCGAATAGTGCAAGAGTGCCATGGACTAAGCTGGAATCTGCAAACATTTTATTCAACAGGAGAAGACAAGGTAAAATGTGCTCTTTATTAGTTCAATGGTTATTCATATGAGAGCCACTCAACATTTTCATCGTGGTCTTCTCCTCGCTACAACTCGAATAAAAAGGAAAGAAATTCAGAGAAACACACTGAAATATTTTTGGAGTTTTTGGTTTGCTTGAACACGCAAATAAAAAGCAAAAATTAGAAAAACTATTTACATGGGAAAGCTCCCAACAAGCAAAAGAAGAAAAAGGAAATCTTTTGGGTTTTCTTTTTAATACTACTACTAAGCATGCATAGAAAGTAAATTACTACAACTAATATTTTGGTTTTTCTAAAGTTTTTCAAACACACAAGAAGAAAGCAAGAAAATAAATCTAAGCATGGATGATACAATGAAAAAGTGTGAACACCGACAAATAGAATGATATGTAGACATAAATGTAATGTCGGTGAGAAGCACGTACTCCCCTAAGCTTAGGCTTTTGGCTAAGTTGGTAATCGGTCAGTAGCCTGGAGGGTAGTAGGGATCCTGAGGAGCAGGCATCCACTCATCCCACTACCGAGGCTCCTCCTGTGCTGCCTTCGCAGCAGCCTGAGCGTTCCGGTAGGCGATGATGTCTGCAGGCATAACCCGGTATCCGCCCCTGGCAGCAGAATCAAACAAAGCAGGTGCAGGCAATGGAATAACATCACGAGTTTTAACGCTAAAGACCAGGTTATAAGGAATGGCGATATTAGGACGATCATGTGTAAGAAAGTGATGGTGTTCCATGGCTGCACGGTCTAGGTAAACCTTGGTCAGAGGGTAATCATGAGGGCGTATCTCAACATTGAAGCGAGCCACCAAACGAGTAGCAAAAATCCCACCATGTATTTCCCCTAGGATTTATTAAGGTGCAGGCGACGGGCCATAATAGCTCCCAAGCTATAAGTGTTTTCACCCTCCAGTGCTCGACATAAAACAACAAAATCTGGTGCGCTGAGCGCACCTACTTTATTCCTAGCAAGCAGACACTGAAAGTGCTAGTTATCGACTAGAGGGGGGGTGAATAGGCGAATTTTATGAAAGTCTTCAAAACATGAGAGTTTCGAAGACAAACAATAGAAATGAACCTATTGATATGCAGCGGAAGGTAGACTACACTAAGCAAGCCATAGTCAAGTATTCAATGAAGTGAAAGCACAAAGACTAATAGCAGCTAGGTAGTAAAGATTAGGATAGAAGATAGTATGAAGCCAAACAAAGATAGTAGTCACACAGTGAAGTCAAACAGGTAGTGCAAGCCGGCAATGACTTCACGAAGACAAACTGTAAGTAAAGAGAGGGAGAGGATAGAACCGGTCACTTGGTGAGGACAAAGGATTTGTTGGACCAGTTCCAATTGCTGTGACAACTGTATGTCTGGTTAGGGAGGCTGAGATTTAACTCAGAAGACCGTGTCTTCACCTTATTCCCCTTGAGCTAAGGACACCCAGTCCTCGCCCAATCACTCTGGTAAGTCTTCAAGGTAGACTTCCAAACCTTCACAGACTTCGTTCACCGGCGATCCACAATGACTCTTGGATGCTCAGAACGCGACGCCTAACCGGCTGGAGGATTCACAGTCCTCAAGTGTAACAAGTCTTCAGGTCACGCGGACAGAAAGACTTCAGTGATGCTTAACACTCTTTGGCTCTGGGTGTTTGGGCTTTGTCCTCGCAAGGATTTCTCTCTCTCTCTCTCAAAAGCTTCGGAGGTGGGTTGCTCTCAAACGACAAAAGCCGTGCACTAACACTAAGCAGCCACCAATTTATGGTGTAGGGGGTGGGCTATTTATAGCCACTAGGCAACCCGACCTGATTTGTCCGAAATGACCCTGGGTCACTAAGGAACTGACACGTGTTCCAACAGTCAGATTTCAAACACACGTGACAGCTTGACTTGGGCTGCAAGTAAAGCTGACTTATCGAGCTCTGGATAAGATTTGCTCTCACTGTCTTTGCTCGAAGACATAGGATTTGGTTGGGCATCACTTCAGTCACTCTGACTTTGTTCACTTGGATCCCACTTAACACTACAGTGGTTCATATGACTCAACAAAGAAGAAAAGGAAACAACGAAACAACTAAGTCTTCTCGCTCCATAGTCTTCACGCGATGTCTTCTCTTGTCATAGTCTTCGATGTGAATATCTTCGCATACCAACATTGTCTTCAATGTCTTCATACATTTTTAGAGGTCATCTCCAGCAGGTAAACCGAATCAATGAGGGACTACTACCTGTGTTATCCTGCAATTCTCACAAACACATTAGTCCCTCAACCAGGTTTGTCATCAATACTCCAAAACCAACGAGGGGTGGCACTAGATGCACTTACAATCTCCCCCTTTTTGGTGATTGATGACAAACTGGTTGAAGTTTTCAACGGGGATAAAAGTATGTGAAATTGTAAAGGATAAAGGTATTCTCTTCATAAGTAGCAAAGGGCTCCCCTGAAGATGTGCATATAAGTAATTTGCTTTTGGAATGCAAATGCACATGGCAGGTTGTACTTATGGAGGTCCTCTTCAACTTATGAAGACACTTCATCATGCATAATTTGATAATGACATGCATAATGAAAAATGGACGTCTGCAATATGACTAAGTGCGGGATTTATCATCGCACGTGCGGAATTTATCATCACATAGCAGAAAACGTAGCAGACGGCAATCAAGTTTAAGTGTTACAACTCAAAGAACCAAATGTATCAAAAGCGAGAGTTGTAAACACTAGGCAAAATATAAAGCAACCGCCCCTATGGACCCGCTTGAAGACTATCAACTCATATGCTTCTCCCCTTTTGTCAGTAAGGACCAAAAAGGTTTGAAGACAAAGAGTCTACTCGTTCCCACAAGGAGTAGGAGAAGCTGCAGGGTCGGCGTCGCGGTTAGGCGGTGCAGAAGAACTTGGTGCAGGGTCGATACGCGCTGAAGTTGGAGGTGGTGAAGTAGCATCGTCTTGGTCATCTATGACTCTGGCATTAACAGTTGCAGCAGAGGAGGAATAGTCAGAGTCTTCAAGAGAGGGAGTTCGACGCAAGACAACATTCCTTGGAGGAGTGGAGTCAAACTTGAATCATTCAGTGAAGCCATCGTCTTGAAGATCTGCTTCAGCACTCAGCAATGTCAAACTCTTCCAAGACCTCCGACAGGTTTCATGTGTGACACAGGCATTCTTGGTGGCAAGGTTGCGAATGCGATTAACATCCACCAAGAGGCTTTGCATCTGTTGCTTATGCTAGTAGTGATGCTTATCCTGTTTTTGATGAAGGGCACGAGAAGCTCTCGGTCATTGAGGACAAGAGATCGCTTTCGAGGTCTTTACACAATGGTGCTCTCAGTGGCTTCAGTATTGGCACGATGAGGGCCACGTGTATTGCCGGCCAAAGGATAAACACGAGTGACGGCCTGGACTCCTTGAATGGGCTGTGAGAAGCTTTGGTGATCAGCATTGTGAAGACAAACAGGCTCCTTGGCAGGCTCTGGGTATATGGCTTCAACTGACATATCAACCTCTAGCAAAATGATCAGATGGTTGCGAGCAGAAGGCTGATAGTTGACAGCTGAATGAAGCTTGATGAGGCGCATAATCCATGGAGCGTAGAACTTCAAACCAAAGAGATCAGAGCCTAATGCAGCCAATTGCCTGATAAAGAAGTCTTGAGCATTGAAGCTGATGCCATTGAGGATATAAAAGACCAATGTCTTCATTGCTCCTTCGAGCTTCGCTGCAGAAGAATGTCCTTTGATGGGCCATAGAGTTCGCCTTATGATATGATAGATTGTTCAGGGCAGATACTCTAGGTCTTCAACAAAGAACTCTCTTGGGTATTCAGCATCGCGAGGCAAAGGCTTCATCATGCTCAACATTTGGCTCATGTTGGACTCTGGCTACTGAAAGATGCTCTCCAATGCATTGCGATGAAGCTGACAAGCAAGCTCGAAGAGTTCACATGGAGTGGGCATGCCAGTTAGCTCAATGATATCAAGAGCTTTGGCTTCATGATGGACATTGCCTGTCATCCACTCAAGGACCCAAGTCTTCGGATCCCTGTTGTAGCCGCGAATGTGGAGGGTAGCATAAAATTGTAGCAGAAGCTCTTCATTCCAATGCTCCTTATCAGTCACAAATTTCAGCAAACCAGCATCACGGAAGCAGTCAAGGGCTTCTTCTAGGCAGGGCAGTCCAGCAATGGCTTCACAGTCAAGACGCATATGAGGGAAGATGCGCCCTTGATCATACAGAACACAAGAGTAGTATCTGCGCTGCTGATAGCTCCAGAACCGATCAGATGAAATGCTTGGCTTGGAATAGGGGATATTGCTATTTGGGGTAAACCGGCCTACAGGCCCCGGGTTAGCTCCGTCAATGGACCCGAGATGTTAAAGCCCAAGGAGAAATAGAAGGGCCCAAGGCCTATAATCGGTTTAGAGGTTTACGGCGTAAACTAGCCTGAGGTAAACTTGCATTGTAAGTTAAGGAATAGAGAGACCGACCCGGGCACGTTTATAAACCGGAGGTCGGGACTTTGTAGACCGACGGGCGTCACCCGTGTATATAAGGGGATGACCCGACGGCGGTTTGGGGACAGAAAACAAGAACTCGAGGTTTAGGCGAAGCTTATCGCTCCCTAGCCCTCGAAACCCATCAATCCCATCACAACTAGACGTAGGCTTTACCTTCATCGAAGGGGCCGAACTAGTATAAACATCGTGTCCTTGTGTCCACTTTAACCCCTTCAAACTAACCCGTTGCGATGGCTCCACGACTAAGTCCTTTCGCCAGGACATCTGCCGTGACAAATCCACGACAGTTGGCGCCCACCGTGGGGCTATCGCGAGATGGTTTCAAGTTTTTGGAGGGCCGCTTTGAAGGACTCGAGGGTTACGCTGTGGGTCGGATGACCAAGAGCCGCCGCGGAAAACTCTACATCGACAGCACAGGCTGGGGCCCCGACGCCGGCTCGATCGAGTACGGGTACCGGGTCCCCTTTGGCAGCATCCATGTTTTCATCGGCAAGATCGGAGAACCAGGCCCCGAGTTAGGCGTCTGCGCCGACCTCGTCGAGACAGCTCAGTGCACGAGATCGACCCTGGCTAAACCGACCAGGAAGCACGCCTTCGTGGGAGTCATCCACGGAGGAAGCTACGAGGAAGGATCCGAATCCGGTGACGAAACCGCCATCTACTCCGGCGATGAAACGTCGACCGGGGAAACCGAATCTCTTTACCAGCTGCAAGATGGTCGGATTGGGGGCGGTTCCGACGGCAACAGTATTCCGGACCCCTCTGATCTGCCCTATCGGGTTGGGATCTTCATGGCTGGAACGCAGACGGTGCCACGATCATCAACTGCAGCAGCAGCGATCTCCGGATCGGCAGCGGCAACGGCTGCGCGGGCAGGAGGCCCTACGGGTTCACCAGCCCAAGTTTTGTCAGACCTGTTTGACGCACTGGCAGCGCTCATGGCGGAAGCCAACCCGGTGGATCAGGAGGTTCACAATGCTGAGATTGCCAAAGTGAGAGAGCAGATCACTCAAGCTAAAGCGGAGCTGGCAGCAGAAGAGATCAGGATGACGGCGGAGCGCGCCGCTTTGGATGCACAGGCTTACAGGCTCATGATGGACCAGAATGCGTCTCAGGAGGTCCTGAAGAGGAAATCCCGATCTCGATTGCCCGCAGCCCTCGACGCCCGAAATCTGTTCAACACCCCGGGGGTAAACCGTGCGGAGGCGACAGTCGGTGCCCCGGGTCAGCACCGGATAATAAACCTGCCTCGTCACAACACTGGTACACCACCGGCCGTGCCAACACCGTCAGGTCATTATTCCAACCCGATGGATAACCTCGTCGCGGCGGCGGCTCGGTTGGAAGCCATTCCGATCGAAGGCGATTCACCGCAGGACATAGAGACACGCCGGGTCAAGGAGCTCCTTAGGACCGCGTTGGCCCAACAAGAAGCATATTCGCAAAGCCGCGATCGGATTCACTCCACCCCTCGCCCCAGCGGGAGCTATAGTAGGCGCATGGAGGAGCCGGCTGTGTCAAGCAATGCCAGGCGTGAAGCGCTCCGCGGCAACAACCCGGCGGGCGTCGACAATGCTCAGGAGAATGTGGATCGCACCCGTGCGCGGGAGGCCGGATTAGCAGCGCAGCATCAGGCTCGTCAGCTTACACCTATCTTCCCAGCGGCTACGGTTGAACCGGGGGTGGTCTCCAGTTCTTTGGGAGTACCGTGCCTTGTTCCCGCTTTGCGCAACGTACGCCTGCCCAAAGACTTCAAAGGCCCCCGCAAGGTACCAAACTACACGGCAGATCAGCCTCCGGAGACATGGGTGGAGAGCTATGAAATGGCTATGGAGATGCTGGATGTGGATGACACGGCATGTGCCAAGTATTTTACTATGATGTTAGAAGGGACGACCCGGACTTGGCTAAAGAGCTTACCGCCTAATTCAATTAGTTCGTGGGCCCAATTGCGCGCCCGGTTTATCAAGAATTTCAAGGACACGTGCAAACAGCCAATGTCGATAGTTGACCTAGCAGCCTGCATTCAGCAAGAAGGGGAATCAACTACCCATTGGGTACGGCGGGTATCAGAAGTTTTGCACTCGTCAGATCGCATCAACGCAGACACCGCCGTGGTGCTGTTGGAAAGCAACTGTCGGTTTGGCCCTTTGAAGCTAAAGCTGGGCCGGATGAAGCGTGATTGTACAGATATAGGAACGCTCATGACTGCTTTAGTGAAGTATGCGGATTCTGACAGTACCAAGGATCCTGACTCTGGTGATGACAAAGCAGGGAAGGGAAAGAAGAATAGCAACACCAAAGGCCAGCAACATCGACCGACAGGTAATGGAGGCGGAGGTAAGCGTAAACCGGACGGGAGCATGGATTTTGTGGCTAACGCAAGTGCACAGAATAAGGGCCAGCGGCGTAAGGGGAAACAGCCAAGTTTCCGCGCAAATCCCGGTCCTAATCCGGAGCGTTTGAACTTTTTCTTAAACCAGCCCTGTCCGAAGCACGGAACAAAAGAGGAACCGGCAACCCATCTTTGGAAGGATTGTTATATCATGAAGGAATTCAAAAGCTCAAACACTTTCCAATATGATCACAGCTCCGGCGGCGGTTCAGGTTCCGGATCAGGATACGGTGGCGGAAATTCCGGTCCAGGGTTCCAGGGTAATCCGGGCGGACAGGACAGCCAAAATAATCAAAGTAATCAAAGTGGTTACGAACAGCAGCAATCAGGTTATCAGAGCAACCCGAAACAGTTGAGTGGTGGGCAGTATCATGTCTTTACTACAAGCTTGGATAAACGGGATAGAAAGCTTCAGAGGCGGGCAGTCAGTGCTATCGAACCGGCCACGCCTCACTATCTGCGCTGGTCAGAACAGCCTATCATATGGAGCCGAGAAGATCACCCTCCCAGGGTTTATAATCCGGGTCAGTTAGCATTGGTGGTGGCGCCTCAGGTGGGAGGTTATAAGCTCACCAAGGTGCTCATGGACGGAGGGAGCAGCATTAACATCTTGTATTATGAGACCTTCCGTCGCATGGGACTGGTAGATAAGGATCTCAAACCGACCAATACAGTGTTCCACGGGGTGGTGCCTGGCAAGTCTGCATATCCGGTTGGTAAGATAGCCCTTGAAGTGGTCTTTGGCGATAGTCACGATTCCAGATCAGAGACGCTGACGTTCGAAGTGGTTAAAATCCAAAGTCCGTACCACGCTTTGTTCGGACGGCCAGCCTATGCAAAATTTATGGCACGGCCCTGCTACGTGTATCTGCAACTTAAGATGCCGGGTTACAAGGGCACTATAACAGTTCATGGCAGCCGTCGAATCGCTTTGGAATGCGAGGAAGGAGATGCGACTTATGCAGAATCGGTTTGTGCTACGGAGGAGCTAAGGCAGTACAAAGACAGTGTTGATCCGGAGGATATGACTTCATTAAAAAAGCCAACTACGGACCACGATCCGGCCTTGAAGTTCAAATCAGCGGCCGAAACTAAGCTTGTTGACTTCGTGCCTGGCGATTCATCCAAGCAGTTCAGCATCAGTGCAAACTTGGATCCAAAATAGGAAAGCGCGCTCATCGAGTTCATCCGTGAGAATCGGGTCATCTTTGCATGGAAGCCGTCTAACATGCCTGGTGTACCGAGGCAACTCGCTGAGCACACCCTTAATGTGGATCCTAAGTATAAACCGGTAAAGCAGTTCTTACGGCGGTTTAACGAAGAAAGACGTAAAGCGATTGGTGAGGAAGTGGCCAGGCTCCTGGCAGCTGGGTTTATCATTGAGGTTTTTCATCCCGAGTGGCTTGCTAATCCGGTGCTGGTTCTTAAGAAAAACGGCACCTGGCGCATGTGTGTGGATTACACAGACTTGAATAAAGCTTGTCCAGCGGATCCTTTTGCTCTCCCCCGGATTGATCAAATCATTGATGCAACAGCCGGTTGCGAGCGTTTGAGTTTTTTGGATGCCTATTCGGGTTATCATCAGATCAAGATGGCAATTAAGGACCAGGAGAAGACGGCGTTCATTACTCCCTTTGGAGCCTTCTGCTATGTGTCTATGCCCTTCGGGCTTAAGAGTGCGCAGGCTACTTATCAACGGTGTGTGCAAAATTGCCTCCACGAGCAGATTGGTCGTAATGTGCATGCTTATGTGGATGATATTGTGGTCAAGTCACGAAAGAAGGAGACCCTGGTTGACGATTTGAAGGAGACTTTCGATAACTTGAGAGTGTACCAAATGATGCTCAACCCGGCTAAATGTGTTTTTGGTGTGCCTGTAGGCAAGTTGTTGGGATTTTTAGTATCCCATAGAGGAATTGAGGCTAATCCGGAAAAGATCACAGCCATCACCTCCCTGGCCAAACCGAAATGCGTCAATGATGTTCAGCGCATGACCGGACGGATTGCAGCGTTAAGCCGGTTTATCAGTCGCCTCGGTGAAAAGGCGATCCCCTTGTATCAAATGCTCAAGAAGACGGATCAATTTGTCTGGAGTGCGGAGGCAGATAAAGCGTTTGAGGACTTGAAGCGGCAGCTAGTCAATCCGCCAGTTTTGGCAGCCCCTGTAGATAAAGAGCCACTCCTGTTATATGTTGCTGCGAATGCCAGAGCAGTTAGTGTGGCGATGGTGGTAGAACGAAAGGAGGATGGAAAGGAACATCCGGTTCAGCGACCGGTTTACTATATCAGTGAAGTACTTATCGAGTCCAAACAAAGGTATCCGCATTGGCAGAAGCTGGTATATGGAGTTTTTATGGCAAGCCGGAAGCTGAGGCAATATTTTCAAGGACACCCCATCACGGTGGTCAGTTCTGCTCCTTTGGGTGACATCATACAGAACCGGGAGGCGACCGGTCGGATTGCTAAGTGGGCTATCGAGCTTGGGCCGCACGGTTTAAGATACGTGCCCCGGACGGCTATAAAGTCACAAGCACTGGTCGACTTCATAAACGATTGGACAGAGTTACAAGCGCCCGAGGAGAAGCCAGATAACACCTATTGGACTATTCATTTTGACGGGTCCAGACAATTGGAAGACTCGGGGGCTGGAGTCGTTTTAACTTCCCCACGAGGAGATAAGTTTTGTTATGTCCTCCGTTTACTGTTCCCCTGTACAAATAATGCGGCTGAGTATGAAGCTTTGCTTCATGGTCTTCGGATGGCTAAAGAGATGAATCTGAGCAGAGTTAGGTGCTTTGGTGATTCGGATCTGGTGGCTCAGCAGGTATCTGGCACCTGGGATTCTAAGGACCCGCTCATGGCTGCATACCGACGTGAAGTAGATATGGTAGCCGGGCATTTCAAAGGCTATCAAGTGGACCATGTGGACCGCAGAAAGAATGAGGCAGCGGACGCTTTAAGCCGCTTGGGCTCTCAGCGTAAACCGGTCCCACCCAATGTTTTCTTGGATGTATTGTATCACCCATCGGTACAGCTACCCGGTGAGCTGGAGTTGGCTGTTCCTGATCCGGAGGCTCAATTAGTGGCGGCTCTTCATGTCACCCCGGATTGGACGCTTCCTTATCTGGCATACATGAACCGGGGTGAGTTGCCAGAAGACGAAAGCTTGGCTCGACAGATAGTACGGCGGTCCAAGTCTATGACCATTTTCAAAGGAGAGCTGCATCATCGCAGCGTGTCAGGAGCGCTGCAACGGTGCGTATCCCCTGAGGAGGGGTGCGAGATATTACGTGAAATACATGAAGGGGATTGCGGCCACCACGCCGGTTCAAAATCATTGGTGGCTAAAGCGTTCCGCCACGGTTTCTACTGGTTAACTGCTCATGCTGATGCAGAAGACCTGGTCAGGTTATGTGATGGTTGCCAGAAATTTTCCAGACGAGCACACATACCGGCTCAAGAATTGAGGATGATTCCAATCACTTGGCCGTTTGCGACTTGGGGGCTCGATATGGTTGGGCCTTTTAAGCGTTCCAAAGATAAGAAGACCCACCTACTGGTGGCGGTTGACAAATTTACAAAGTGGGTGGAGGCAGAACCTGTCAGTAAATGTGATGCGGCCACGACGGTTCGGTTTATAAAGAAGGTGATCTTCCGGTTTGGCTTTCCACACAGCATCATCACAGATAATGGTACCAATCTATCCAAGGGGGCCATGAAAGAATTCTGTGCACGGGAGCATATACGGCTTGATGTTTCTTCGGTAGCGCACCCACAATCTAATGGTCAGGCAGAACGAGCGAATCAAGAGATCTTGAGAGGTATCAAACCCCGGCTTCTGGTCCCTTTGCAAAGGACGCCGGGTTGTTGGGTGGAGGAGCTACCGTCGGTATTATGGAGCATCAACACCACGCCTAACAGATCCACGGGGTTTACGCCGTTTTTTATGGTCTATGGAGCAGAGGCGGTTCTCCCAAGTGATATACGACATGACTCACCTCGTGTGGCAGCATATGTTGAAGCGGACAACGAGCAGGCACGGCAGAACGCTCTTGACTTGTTGGATGAGGAACGTGACTTAGCAGCTGCCCGTTCAGCGATTTACCAGCAAGATCTTCGCCGTTACCACAGCCGCCGGGTTAGGACCAGAACCTTTCAGGAGGGGGACTTGGTGCTTCGGCTCATCCAGGATCAGTCTGATCAGCATAAATTATCCCCGCCTTGGGAGGGACCTTTTGTGGTCAGCAAGAATCTGAATAATGGGTCATACTACCTGATTGATATTCGAGAGCACAAAGATTCACGCACATCAGAGGAGGAGACCAGCAGGCCGTGGAACATAGCTCATCTTCGACCTTATTATGCATGAGCCTTGGGCTCTGTTTATGTACATATCATGACCATGTATATATTATGATTAATACAATAAACCGGAGCCTCGAGTAAAGCGGGGTCTCTGCTGTTCTTCACATCATGCGTGTTCTTCCCCTTGAGGTCGCTTCACAAAAGATCAAATTAAAGATTCCGGTTTAAAAGCCGGTTCAAGGGAAGATGTCTCCCACAAAGCTGTGAAGCTCTTAATATCCGGTTCAATATCCCGGTTCAAGAAAACTTGACCTCTTGCAGAAAGGTTAAAGGTTACTGAGGAGGACCTGCTGATGTGATGCGCGGCTCAAACATGAGGCTTCCTGTTCAAACATAGGTCGTATTCGAACCAAAGAGAACATAGCTATCCTACTAGAGTCAGGTGGGGACCTAGTCGGCCTGGTCCGTAGCTACACCTCCGGGGAGCTTGGTCATGCCTTGACGACGGTAATGCCTTCTGGCTGGCACATTTGCCACTGAATCAGTTGGGGACCTAATCGACTTGAACCGTAGTTACGCCTTATGGGAGCTCGGTCATGTCTTGATGACGGTAATGCCTTCTGGTCGGCTTTTTAGCCAATGAATCATTTGGGGGCTTGGTCGTGTCCGAACCAACGCAATGCCACTTGATCGGCCCTTGGCCACTGAGTCACTTGGGGGCTTGGTCGAATCCGAACCAATGCAATGCCATTTGACCGGCATATTTGCCACGATTCAGTTAGGAACCTAGTCGACTTGAACCGTAGCTACACCTCTTGGGGGCTTGGTTTCTTTTGTCTTGACGACGGTCACGCCTTCTGAACGGTTCATAGCAACCACTATTTGCATGCGTTTTACCATCGCGTTGCCCTCTCGTATTTGGTTTTTGTTTTCTGCCTTTATTGTGGTGTTTTTTTTGTTCTTCGGAACGTCATGTATTTTTAAACCGATTCAGCTGACACAGCCTGGTCCGTTTTTTAACCCGGAGGCAAGTTGCCCGGTTTGGCAAAGGCGCAGCACGGTTCATAGGGTCGAAAGATCTTGTGTACTCAGTAAAGACAGGAAACATAAGTTGGAAAATGTCATTGGAAAGGGCATCAGTACCCGTGCGCGAAGGCACATTCAAATGCAGAGATATTAAACTATCTTATTACAAGGCAGCGTAGTGCCTGAATATATTGTTTCTTGACAGATTAAACGTCACCAATTAAGGTGAACCGGAGCGTTGATTACGCCTGTTCGCCGCCTCGGTTCGAAGGCTGTGGATCATCTTGCGCCGCTTCAGCTCTATCTTGGCTACCCATTGGCTGGAAATCAACAGTGGTCCAGTCGATTCCCATTAGCGCTTGAAAGACAGCTTCTTCGTGAATCAGCAAAGACGGTTCAATGTCAGGGGCGTAGGTATGCTTACGGATTGGAGGAATAAGGTTTCCCGCTTCAGGGACCGGGGCAGCTACTCGCTTGTTCTGGTTGTCATATTGGGCTTGATAGTGTGTCAGATCTGCTTCTTCAGCCAATTGACAAGCTAGGGGGCGCACCGCCCGGTTTATCGCCCTCAAATCATCTTCACCAAAGTCTGAACCGTCTTCTTTCAAGCTGGGGTATCCTTGGGCCGCTTCGACAGGATCGAAATCTGGTACCCACGCTTTGGCCCGGATCAAGGCAGTGATGGCTCCAGTCCGAGCAGCTGATCTTTTCAACTCTTCAATCCGGGCTGGAAGCATGGATAGCCTCTTTAACGTGTCTTGAATCAGAGACGGTGCAGGGTGGTTGTGCGATGCAGTGGTGATAGCTCTCTGTGCTCCGGTGTACAACTGTTCAATCAGAGTATAGGCAGCTTTGAGTTTCATCCGCACATCAGAACCCAAGTGTCCAATACGTGAGCCTGCAGTGTTTTAAGATGGATTACAAACCGGACATAGAATATAGCAGACAAGGTATAAATTGGAAGAAGGGCATCGAAAGAAATTTACCAAAGACGGCAGAGGTCATGGAGTGTATTTGTCGCTTCACGGTGGATAATTCATCGACCACCGGTTTGAGAGCAGCTTCAGCATTTTCAGCCCTCTTCGTCAAAAGAGCTTTTTCAGTAGCCCAAACAGCTTGCTCCTTTTTGCGGTTTTCTTTCAGCTGTTCCATAACGGTTAAGGCATTGGTCAATTCCTCCTTCGCTTTTTCAGTTTCAGCCTGCTGGGTTTTTAAAGTTTCCTGAAGGTCCGAGACTTGTTTCTCTTTGGTCTTCAAATCCCCCTGCAGCAGGTCATCAGCAGTGTTCAGAAAATAGTGCACGATTTGGAAGTATCAACCACACAAGCAAGTTATGTGCTCGATACTTGGGGGCTAATGCATACTTGATTTTAACACATGTTTTTCACTATAAAAAGTCCCAGGATTAATACAAGTATTAAAACTTGGCACTTGGGGGCTAATGGTTATTTAATGATGTTTCTGGTTAAAGGCCTATGTTGAAGCCCTGGGTTTTTAAACCAGACCTTAGTGGTCAAGGCAGCATGATTCGGGTTACCATCTCGGATTCGGATCAAATTGAGAAGCTAGGTTGTAACAGAAGGAAGCACAAGAGAGTTACCTCAAGTTTTTCTTTCATCATCCTGATCATACCAGCTTCATAATCGCGACTGGTGTACAGTCGGTTCAGGTACCCAAAATAAAGATCTTGGGCGCTTAAAGCGGCGTACGTTGAGGAGTCAACGTCCCATTTGCCCTTTATGGCCGAGATTTCATCCTTGGCAGTATGCTTGGCCAAAGTAGCAGTGTTCCCCGGTTCAGAGCGGCCAATGCCGGTAATCACAACATCATCATCCTTGGAGTCGCTGCTCTGCAGTGGCCCTGTCGGTTTATCAACAGTTCCAGAAGGGGGGATGGATTCCTCAACCCGAACAGGACTTGCAGGCGGATTAGTACGGCTGGCAGGTTTGGTAGGCCTTTCTTCAGCACAGGTGTCATCTTGCGGAGATAGATAATTCTGAATATCTTCACGACTCAGAGCGTCAGCACCAGGAGTTTTCTCCGGTTCAGGAGCGGCAGTTCCTTCAGCCGGGTTATCCAGACGAGCCTTCTTGCTCGGTCTAGGTTTAGCCCTGGAAAAAACCCAAAGATTGAAAAAACGGTGTAAGATGGATTAAGAGACCCATACAGAGATATGTTGTGATCGGTCCAACTTACCCAATAACTGTCTTCAGCGGTGGCAGTTGAGTGGCTGAAGATTCACCAGAAGATGAATGGGAAGTGACCTGATAATCGGAGTCAGATGGATTAAGAGGCTGACGAGTTAAACCTGCTTTAGGAGGAAAGCTAGCGCATAAATCGGAGACCTCTGAGCGGCGTTTCCGAACCGGGCTGTTCGGTAAACCGGCGGAGGTAACTACCTGGCCGCTATGCCGGGTGGTGCGTCGAGCTTCATGTTGCTGGGTCTTCACAAGAAATTTGGGATCCAAGTAAGCAAGAGGATGAGAAAATTTAATTTTCCGGTTTGCTTGGCGAGGTTTTTTCAAAGGCAAAGGAACGGCATCAGAAGAAAGAATAGTTACCTCTGGGCCTTCAGCATTGCTCGCTTCGGCGTCGTCCTGACAAATATCATCATCAATAAGACGTATAAAAAGTAAGCCAACTGAATCGAGGTCTACCCCAAGGTCCGGATTACCCACATCATCCTCTTCTAAATCCGGGGTAGAGGAAGCGGTGTTCCTTTTCTTCTGAGCGGGCTTCTTCACCCTCGTTTTGGGTCGGGTTACCTTTTCGGTCGGCTCTTGAAACTTCTTGCTCCAAAACGGATCATCTCCCTGTCTCAGAAAGGACTGGAGTTAGCAATATGTGTATAAGGAGATCATAAATTCTATAACAAACAGAGGGGAGATACTTACAGCAGGTGGTTTGTTTGTGGCACAAAATGGAAGCAGGCCGGTTCGGGCGCAAACATATTCCGGTTCATTCAGCATCTTTTTCACAGCTTCAGTGACTTCGTCCTCCGTCAGCTGAATGTTGCAGTGCCTCAAAGGATCATCAACCCGGCCCGTGTATTGGCACATTAAACCGGAGCGGATGCTAAGGGGCAGGATGCTCCATGAGATCCAGCAACGGGCAAGATCTACCCCCGTTAAACCGTTGGCCATGAAGGCTCTGAGCTTGGACAGCTGAGGGGCATACTTACTCCTCTCTTTGGCGGTTAGCCTTGGGGGGAAGGGGTGTGTATTGCTAAGTCTCTCTGGACGGAAGCCGGGCAGTGGATTTTCTTCAGCAGGGGAAGTATCCTTGCAATAGAACCAAGTGTGATTCCATTCTTGCGGATGACTATGCAACTTGGCGTGAGGATAAGTCACCTCTTTCCTCTTTTGTATCGCCATACCACCCAGTTCCATATTAGGGCCGTCTGTGAATTCAGTACGTCGGTTCAAATGAAAACAGTCCCGGAACAGCTCTACAGTAGGTTCCTCCTGGAAGTACACCTCGCAAAGCACTTGAAAATGGCAGATATTCGTAACTGAGTTGGGACCAACATCTTGTGGGCGCAACCTAAAGTTAGCCAGGACGTCCCGATAAAATTTTGAACCGGGTGGATTAAAACCCCGGGCCAGGTGATCCGCAAACACCACCACTTCTCCCTCCTGTGGGGTAGGAGGACATTCGTCTCCTGGAACCCTCCAATGGATGGCATTTTTGCTACTCAAAGCGCCAGTCAGAACTAAGTTGTTTAGTTGGGTCTCAGTGATGCGAGAGGGAACCCAGTTGCATTCGTACACCTGTTTTGCCATGAGGAAATCTACAAGACAAAGGTGTTCCCGTTTGAGAACAAGTGTGAATGTAAATCGAAGATGCTTTCATATAGAGTAAGGTTATCTACAATGATATCATCCAGCGGTTCATTAAGGGGACTAATGGATGTGTGGATTGGTTTGTTCGCTCTGCTAGAAGTTAAACCGACCAGATCTAACAGTTGTGAATATGAAAGCAGAAACAGATCCCGTACGGATTCTTTCAAAGCAATGGATCTACAGCTAGGGCGAAAAAGAAGTAAAAATATGAGGTTTGGCTCACAGCAGAACAACATAAGTTCGACAAGCAGGGAAATGAGTGAGATCTAAGGAGATGAGTACAGATTTATGGCGAATACTGAGAGGGATTACAAATCACGATACAGGTATCATCATCTGTTCGCAAAAACTGCTATGGGGATGAACAAGAAACAGTAGCAGGATGACGAACCCTAGAACAGATCTAAAGCAAGAAGAACAGGGGCCTTACCGGGATCCAAACGGATGTGGAAAGTCGCCGCGGTGCTCTGATCCGATCAGGTTGATGCAGCGGCCGGAGTTGATGCAGTAGCTGACGGCGGCGGCGGAGCTCCGAGGTCTGGGTCGCGAGGAAGACGAAGGGGACGAAAGGGAGGAAAGGAAGATGGCTTTCAAGTCCTATTTATAAGGAGCGGCGCGCGTGTCAGGCGCGCGAATCCAGGGGCCGGTGATTTCGGGAGCCCAGCCGTCGCCCTGATTATTGCGGATCAACAAAAGGAGACGGTAAATTTGTGCTGACGTCATGTCGGGTTACCGCAGCAAGAGGAGACGAAGAAACAGCGGTCTAACAGCCGCTGGAAGACATTTGAAGACAGAAATTTTTATTAAGGATTGACATGAACCTGTTCAAATCAATCTGGGGCCTAATGTTGGGGATATTGCTATTTGGGGTAAACCGGCCTACAGGGCCCGGGTTAGCTCCGTAAATGGACCCGAGATGTTAAAGCCCAAGGAGAAATAGAAGGGCCCAAGGCCTATAATCGGTTTAGAGGTTTACGGCGTAAACCGGCCTAAGGTAAACTTGCATTGTAAGTTAAGGAATAGAGAGACCGACCCGGGCACGTTTATAAACCGGAGGTCGGGACTTTGTAGACCGACGGGCGTCACCCGTGTATATAAGGGGACGACCCGACGGCGGTTTGGGGACAGAAAACAAGAACTCGAGGTTTAGGCAAAGCTTATCGCTCCCTAGCCCTCGAAACCCATCAATCCCATCACAACTAGACGTAGGCTTTACCTTCATCGAAGGGGCCGAACTAGTATAAACATCGTGTCCTTGTGTCCACTTTAACCCCTTCAAACTAACCCGTTGCGATGGCTCCACGACTAAGTCCTTTCGCCAGGACATCTGCCGTGACAAATCCACGACAGGGCAGTCCAGCAATGGCTTCACAGTCAAGACGCATATGAGGGAAGATGCGCCCTTGATCATACAGAACACAAGAGTAGTATCTGCGCTGCTGATAGCTCCAGAACCGATCAGATGAAATGCTTGGCTTGGAATAGGGGTTCTTGGCACTATCGAAGAAAGTGTTGTGCGCAATGAAGCCATTTGCATTGAAGGACCCTGGTGAAGTGGCAGTACCTGGAAACATGGGCAACCTTTGCTTAGGCTTCTGGACCTGAGGCCTGTGCTCGACATGGTAGTTAAATTGAGGACCAGCAGCAGGCGGAGGAACCAGAATGGGCCATCTAACAGTGACCAGCTGACCATGATCATATGCTTGCTCGATTGTGTGTGGCCTTGGAGGCAGTACAGGAGTAGTGGCATTGACTTCAGGCTGCAGATTTGCATCAGGTGCAGCATTGACTTCAGGAGCAATCACTTCAGGCACGGCATTAACTTCAGGCGCCACATTAGCTTCAGCCATGCCAACGTCATTGGCTTCAGTGTTGGTGTTGGTGGTCACCGCATTGTTATTAACCTCCACTTGAGTAGCTGGAGGGTCGGACACGTTCTCCTCGAGAACAACTTCAGGGTTGGTTGGGGGTGTAGTAACACGTTCGTCTTCAACTCGTGGCTCTTCTTGTTCATTGGCTGATGTAGCCGGTATATCTTCAGCCGCTTTGGCTTCAGACTTGGAGATGTTTGCAGTAGGAGAGGTTTCATGAAAAACTTTGCGTGATACTGATTGGTGCTCTGCTTCTTTTGGAACACTTGACAAAGTGACTTGTGGCCTTGGTCCTTTGCGAAGCCTGCGGAACGCTGGCGACGCTTGTGGAGATGGAGTTGTCTAGGCCACAAAGTATTCATCTTCAAGTACCGGAGTGGTGACTTGAGTTGGGGGGGTGGTTGGTGTTTCTTCTTCACGGGGTGAGTCTTGTGGGTGATTAGCCCATGAGTCATCCTAAGCAATTGGCGTCAAAGGACGACCAATGCTAATGAGTTCACTGTTCGTGAGAACAGGTGATGATACCACATTGTGCTCGATTTGAGGAAGGACTTCATCATCTACAACATTGTCTTGATGACCAATGTCTTCAGCTACGGTGGGGTTGACAGCTGGAATGTCTTCAGCTTCAGGAGCCTCTGGGCAAGCAGGCTCATGAACTATCAAACGACGCTCTTTTTGTGCAGATACAGGACGAGCAACGGAAATTGGCTCGACGACAAGGGGCTATGTGGGAGCAGCCCGATCTTTCTTCTTGGTTTTACGCTTCTTGGCAGGTGGAGCCTCTTCAGTGGTGTTCTTGGTCTTGCACTTTCTGGCTTTGGCTTCAGCTGCCCTTGTTTTCTGAAGCTCTGAAGCCACTGTGGGGACTTTAGGCTTCACACGTGTCATACTGGCGGGGAAGACAATGCGAGGTTCTTCCCGCCTGGATGCTTCAGCTTGGTCCACAGTAGACTTCTTCTGCTTGACAGCCATCTTGGGGTCGATGCCAGGACGCCCAAGTGCCTTGCGCTTCTCAGCTTCATTGTAAGCTTGAACTCACTTTGTAGCCAGAAGCTTCATTCGCTCTCGAGAACCTTTGGCTTCGTCACGTTTCTTGTGAAATGCTTCCTTGAGCTCATGCATCATAGTCTTGAAGTTTTGGACGTCTGTCACGCTGAGCTTGGACACATGCTTCTTGAACTGAGCCTTTTCATAATCAATCTTGTGCTTCAGCTCAACAATTCTCTGAGCTAGAGCTAGCTCAGGAGCAATGGCTCCATGAAAGGAGACGTTGAGGCCAACAGGGAGTTGCAGATCATCGAAGCTGAGATTGGGGGTGTCAAACCACTCATCAATGAAATTGTTTAACACTTCCACATCAAAGAGAGGCAAATCATTGAAGATTTCCGCCTCTTGCTTGCCCTTTATCAGCAGCTCAAGAGCATCATCAGCAAGATCGTCGTCACTCGACAGATCAATGGCGTCGTTCTCATTCCTCAGAACGGTAGCAGGGGTCAGAGCTGGACCAGGAGTGTGCATGGGCTTCTTCTTCTTCTTCTCAGACTTGGAAATGTGTGAGAGATCTTCATACTGCACACTTGGCACAAGAGGAGCAGTGGCTAGAGGTTTCGCTCGCGAAGCTCTTGGTACAGTGGAAGGCTTTGAAGCCTTGGGTTTCTTCAGTTTCTCAGGCTTCGGTGCTTCAGGCGTTTCGTCAGAATCAGCGTCATCGGCAGAGTGATCCACGGCAGCCCCTTGAACCATAATGTGAGTGATGAGACCTTCTAGGTTGTAGAAGGGCCCAACAAGATTGGGTTCAGCTTCGCGTGTGCCATCGGGACAAGGAGCAAAGGGACCTGGGTTGAAGTCTAAGCCTCGTGACTTCTTGTTCTCTTTGGCCGAGTTCTTGGCAAACTGGAAGTTGCGCTTGAACAGATTGTCATCACGACACCATAACAATGAAGATGGGTCGGCATCAGCAGGCTGCGGTCCATGAACCATGCAAGGGTACAAGCCTTGTTCAATGGCTTCAGCTCTGGACCTGGGTGGAAGATTTTTGTACAAGATGTCTCCCCAGGGTCGCTTGATGGCATTCTTTTCAGCATATTCCTAGGTCACGAACCTGTAGTTGTACCATTGTTCTGCCCAATATCTACGAATCCATTGGATTCGTGTTTTGCGCTGATTGTAATCCTCTTCTGGATCTGTCTTGTACGGCTCATAGAGGTCTGGTGGCAAATCCTTTGATGTATTCCCGCGACGCTGTTTGTCACCCTTCCTTGCTGACTTATCTGTTGCCATGAAGTTCAGACTGAATGGCTTCAACACTGTCAAAGGCTTTCGTCTGCTGGTCAGACAGGAACTGGCTTTGGGAGAGTTGATATGATGCTGTAAGAATTCTGCAAATGAATGCAGACTATGAGAACCAAGGGATTCTCCCACGGACATGTACCTGTGACAACATTAGAGATGCGAGGAAAGGGGAAGAGGTCATATGCATTCTCAGAAGATTTTGAAGATAAATCAGTTTAGAAGACATTGACCTCATAGCGCGAAGAAGTTCACTTATATGTTGAGAGTTGGTTCCAGATTTGTACGAATCCAAGAATCAGTAAAAGTGAGGAATTAACTACGTGTGAAGCATAAGTGAATATACTTGGCATCATATGAGATGCAGAACAGGATAGATCCAAATTTGTGGAGGCAGAAACCACTTTTGGTAGGAAGGATGAATCTATCAGATCAAAAAGACAGTAAAAAGAGGGTTTTTAATTTACCACATGATGAACTGCTAGACGAAGTTGAAAATGAGGCCGAGCAGTTCGATCTTCCATGCCCTAACTTGGCGACGGAGGACACCTACGGCGGCGGCGGGGAAGACGATGTCCGCGGCCGGCGTGAAGACGTCGTCGGAGAGGTCGCGGCAGCTAAGCGCTTCGTCGCCGGCGTCGTCGAGAGCTAGCGGTGGCGCTAGGGTTTGTCAAGGTGGAGAGGTGGAAGAAAGATTTTGACCGCGATTGGATGTGTATTTATAGGGAAAGGGACGGCACAACGCAATTACGCAGGTGCCCCTGGCGGTTCACATCTTAGGGACACGTGGAGAACATGCAACATATTATGAGTTGTTCCATGTTCCCACGCACGCCTGGACTGTAGGGTGGTCGTTCCGGCTTCTTCGGGTTTCGGGCAATAAGAATTGAGCATTTTAAACAGATTTAATGTTTGTCTCTGTATCTTCTGCTGACAAGGACGTAGAGAAGACATTCGACGATTTCAACAGAATGCATATGATTTGGATAGATAGAGTTTGACGTAGAAGCATAAAGAGGTTAGGGTCCGATCACATTCACTTAGATCAAAAGATTCAAACAAGAAGGCATAGCTATAAGTGAATGATGTAGAGGACAGAACACTAATATAAGTATGTATCAGAATAAGACCAAATCAACATTGTGAAGATAAACATGAGGTCATGACAATATTGAAGACAAACCAAATGCGAAGACTTAGCAAATGTAACGCCAGGAGAAATACTTCAAATAAAGGTTTGGTGGTGGTGTTACCCACTATCATGGTTTTGTCACGGCATATGTGCTCGTGAAAGGACTTAGTTGTGGAGCCATTGCTACGGGTTAGCTTAAAGGGGCACAAGAGAGTTTTATACTAGTTCGGCCCCTTACGATGAAGGTAAAAGCCTACATCTAGTTGTGATGGAATTGCTGGGGTTTCGAGGACCAGGAAGCGGATACGCTTTGCCTGAGTCTCGAGTTGTTGTCTGATACGTCTCTGTCGTATCTACTTTTCCAAACACTTTTGCCCTTGTTTTGGACTCTAACTTGTATGATTTGAATGGAACTAACCCGGACTGACGCTGTTTTCAGCAGAATTGCCATGGTGTTGTTTTATGTGCAGAAAACAAATATTCTCAGAATGACCTGAAACTCCATGGAACACCTTAGAAAAAATAAAAAAATCCTCGCCAAAGATGAAGACCAGGGAGCCCACACCCTGTCCACGAGGGTGGGGGCGCGCCCCCCTCTAGGGCGAGCCCCCTACCTCGTGGGCCCCCTGGAAACCCTCCGACGCCAACTCCAACTCTATATATCTGCTTTCGGAGAGAAAAAAATCAGAGAGAAGAAATCATCGTGTTTTACGATAAGGAGCCGTTGCCAAGCCCTAAAACCTCTCGGGAGGGCTGATCTGGAGTCCGTTCGGTGCTCCGGAGAGGGGGATTCGTCGCCGTCGTCATCATCAACCATCCTTCGGGGAGCCATGCGTGAGTAATTCCATCGTAGGCTTGCTGGACGGTGATGGGTTGGATGAGATTTATCATGTAATTGAGTTAGTTTTGTTAGGGTTTGATCCCTAGTATCCATTTGTTCTGAGATTGATGTTGCTTTGACTTTGCTATGCTTAATGCTTGTCACTAGGGCCCGAGTGTCATGATTTCAGATCTGAACCTATTATGTTTTCATGAATATATGTGAGTTCTTGATCCTATCTTGCAAGTCTATAGCCACCTACTATGTGTTATGATCCAGCAACCCCGAAGTGACAATAATAGGGACCACTCCCGGTGATGACCATAGTTTGAGGAGTTCATGTATTCACTATGTGCTAATGCTTTGTTCCGGTTCTCTATTAAAAGGAGGCCTTAATATCCCTTAGTTTCCAATAGGACCCCGCTGCGATGGGAGGGTAGGACAAAAGATGTCATGCAAGTTCTTTTCCATAAGCACATATGACTATATACGGAATACATGCCTACATTACATTGATGAATTGGAGCTAGTTCTGTGTCACCCTATGTTATGACTGTCACATGATGAACCGCATCTGGCATAATTATCCATCATTGATCCGGTGCCTACGAGTTTTCCATATACTGGTTCTCGCTTATTTACTTTCCCGCTGCTACTGTTACAATCACTACAAAATACCAAAAACATTACTTTAATTGTCTTTACTTTTGTTGCCGTTACCACCACTATCATATTACTTTGCTACTAAACACTTTGCTGCAGATACTAAGTTTCCAGATGTGGTTGAATTGACAACTCAGCTGCTAATACTTGAGAATATTCTTTGGCTCCCCTTGTGTCGAATCAATAAATTTGGGTTAAATACTCTACCCTCGAAAACTGTTGCGATCCCCTATACTTGTGGATTATCAAGATCTTTTTCTGGCGCCGTTGCCGGGGAGCATAGCTCTATTCTTTGAGTCACTTGGGATTTATATCTGCTGGACACTATGAAGAACTTGAAATACGCTAAGACAACAATTTATCCCTCAACTACGAGGGGAGGTAAGGAACTGCCATCTAGCTCTGCACTTGATTCACCTTCTGTTATGAGTAAGCTAGCGACACCTAAACCTACTTCTGCTATTCGTTCCAATATGTCGCATGTTATTGATGATGCCACTTCTGCTATGCATGATACTTATGATGAAACTGCTTCTATGCCTGATACTACTGTGCCCCTTAGTGAATTTCTTGAAGAACAAATTGCTAGGGCTAGAGAAAGAGAAATTGATGAATCTGAATACGATGATGAAAGTGATGATGAAAATATGCCTGTTATTCCTCAGGGTTATCTTTTTGATAAAGATTCTTCTTTAGCTATTTTTGCCTGCAAAGATAGATATGAGCTTAAGAGGTTATTGATTAAATGGAACAAAGAATCACTTAGAGATAAAATGAAACCTGATCCTGCTTTTGCAACTTCACCTATCTGTGTTCCTGATAAGGATTATGAATTCTCTGTTGATCCAGATATAATTAATTTGGTTGAATCTGATCCTTTTTATGGCTACGAATCTGAAATTGTTATGGCACATCTTACTAAGTTAAATGATATAGCTGCCCTGTTCACTAATGATGAGAGATCGCGTTACTTCTATATACTCAAAATATTTCTGTTCTCATTAAAGGGTGATGCTAAGATATGGTTTAATTCTCTTGATCCTGGTTGTGTGCGTAGTCCCCAGGATATGATTTATTACTTCTCTGCTAAATATTTCATTGCTCATAAGAAACAAGCTGCTTTGAGGGAAATATACAACTTTGTGCAAATTAAAGAAGAGAGTCTCCCACAAGCTTGGGGGAGGCTTCTCATGTTACTTAATGCTTTGCCTGATCATCCTCTTAAGAAACCTGAAATACTTGATATCTTTTATAATGGGCTAACCGATGCTTCCAGAGATTACCTGGATAGTTGTGCTTGTTCTCTTTTCAGGGAAAGAACACCGAATGAAGCTGAAATTCTATTGAATAATATGTTGACAAATGAAAATAATTGGGCACCTCCTGAGCCAGCTCCTGCTCCAATTAATGATCCTACTCCTAAACCAACTCTGAAGAAGAGAGGTGTTCTATTTCTTAGTCCCGAAGATATTCAAGAGGCAAAGAAATCTATGAAAGAAAAAGGTATTAAAGCTGAAGATGTTAAGAATTTACATCCTATTGAAGAAATACATGGTATTAATCTACCGCCTGTCGAAGAAACATATGATCTTGATCACTTATTTACTGAAGAACCTCCTGATCTTGATATCCCGACACAGGTAGTAAAGGTAAATTCTCTCTATAGATTTGATGAAGGTGATATCCCTCACTATAAGTCTGCTAGGCAATGCTTTGATGAGTTTGATAATTTTATTGGCAAACAAGAAAATTTCAATGCTTATTTTGGTAGACAATTAAAACAAAATTCCGACATGATTAAATACTTGGGTGATTATATGGCTAATATTAAAGGTGAACTTAAACTTGTTAGCAAACATGCTTCTATGATTACCACTCAAGTAGAACAAGTACTTAAAGCTCAAAAAGAAGTGCTTGATGAAATGAATACTAAGAAAAATGATTATGATGTTAGAGTGGCTACTAGAACTGGTAGAATGACTCAGGAACCATTGTATCCTGAAGGCCACCCTAAGAGAATCGAGCAAGAGTCTCAGAGGAATAATATTGATGTTCCTAGTTCTTCTAAAAAGAAGAAAAAGAAATATGATAGAACTATGCAAACTTCTAGTGAACCTATTGCTGAACCACCTGATAATCCAAATGATATATCCATGTCTGATGCTGAAACACAATCTGGTAATGAACATGAACCTAATGAAAATATTAATGATGATGTTCATGATGATGCTTAACCTAGTAATGATAACGATGTAGAAATTGAACCTGCTGTTGATCTTGATAACCCACAATCAAAGAATCAACGTTATGATAAAAGAGACTTTGTTGCTAGGAAACATGGTAAAGAAAGAGAACCATGGGTTCAGAAACTGTGACACTCCAAAAATTTTATTTGGGTTTTTGCAAAATCCTTGCTGGATTTTCCTTGAAATTTGAGGCTTTCAGTAAAACAACCTTCTTAAAGTTTCCTTTCCTTGACTAGGGTTTTTCTGTTTTCTCCTTCAAGCCCTGGGTTTGACCTTCTTAAAAACTCCTTCTCTCTATTGTTTCCCTTCTCAGATTTTTTTATTGGAGTTTTCTTTTTAAGAAAAACTCTATGAAAAAGATTTGGGATTTTCATTCTATTGAAAAAAAAAACCATCCATGACCTTGTATCTTGCCCATGAGGCAAAACCACTCCAACATCTTCACCCCTCCTTGTCAACAACTCAAATTCCCTATCCCAACTCATCCAAACAAGTTTTGGATTTTATTTTATCTCTCAAATATTTTCTGTCAATTATTTTGAGCCTGATGGATTTTCAAAGCAAGTACCCTTTTCCAATTGAGATTTGACTTCAAACCAACTCTACTGGCTAGTCCTTTGCACCCACAACCCAGAACCATCTTGATCCACTCATCTTCTTTTAAAATTTTTCAACTTACACTCCCTGCAAGTTTGGACCAGATTTGTCAAATTTGGCGAAATTCATATCTACACTTCTCCAAAAATTCCACCAAAAATCAGGCAGCCTACTAGAGCAATGAGAAGTAACTCCACCAAAAATCAGCCCAAGGAAAAATCCCTACATGCCTGGATCATTCTGTCGAACACCTTGCATGCACTGTTCAAACACATTCAGCAAATTCAGTCTTCAGTGTTGATTTCTTCAGATCATCTTCAGTCACGCGCACACAGTGCCCTTGGCACGTTGCTCGCCGCCTGGTCTGCGTGTCCAGAGCCCCGCACGCGCGCTTGGCTTCTTCCTGGCGTCGGTGGCGCTCTGACCCGACCGCGCCGGCGTGTCCCGCGGCGGCTGAACCGCCGTGGCAGCCAACAGGGAGCAGAACGGCGGCTCAACGCCGTTCCGCGCCGCACAGCCCCGCTGATGGCTCCGCGTATCCACCTCCACGCCAGCACACGCATGCAGCACAGCCGTCGTGGCGCGGCACGCACAGAGCGTGCTCTCTGCCGCCGATGGACCCGCGCCGTCCCGTTCCGTCGAGCTCCACCTCAGCAAGCTTAAACCAACGCCGTTGGCTCCAAAATGGACTCCGCGAACCTCCACGACGGTGCTCAACTCCTAAACTCCCCCGACCAAGCACTGCACCACCGTAATCACTCGCCGGAGAACGCCGTTCTCGGCCACTGCCTCGGATCGCCTATAAAAGGAGACCCCGAGCCCTTCCACGAGCACGCACCACCCCTACACTCCACTAACGCCGTGCCAGGTCACTGGGAGGACCTCGAGGAGGTCTCCTCCCCCGACTCCGGCCACCCCGCTCCGCCTCGGCCTCCAGCTCGATTCGCTCCGGTGAGGCCGTCTCTGGCGCCCAACCTCCGTCCATCTCCCTCTCTAGCTACCAGATTCTTAACCCCCTACTCAATTTGATCTGTACAGCTCTCTCCGGCGACCTCCAACCACGCCCGAACCGCCGTCCGCCGGAGCAGGGGCCACCGCCGACGTGGTGCTTCCCGGCAACCACCTCGACCACCATACAACGCGGAATGGCACCCTGAGCACGGAGGTAACCTCTGATCTCTCTGCCTCGCCGTGGATCACCGCCGGCGACCACCACGGCTCTCGGGCACCAGCGAGCCCGACCCGCCTCTTTTAAATTTTAAACCTGACAGATGGGACCCGCCTGTCAGCCTCTCTGTCATTTCTATTCGAATCGTTTTCTGAAAACGCCTTCGGGCAAAATACGCTTTCTCCGTTGCGCTTGCGCATTTCCTATCGAACCGTTTTCTGTTTTCTCAGTTAGAACCCTGGGAAGTTTCTGTTTCATTACAGATGAGTCCCTGGGCAAAAACCCTTATAACTTTTTATCAGAAGCATATTTTTGAGTGATTCTTTTTCTGTTCTCTTCAAAATTTTGTCTAGTTTTTTATCAGATTTATTTGAAAAATATTTGCAATACTTTTTCTGCACCTCTCGGTATTCACGTTAGCGCGTATGTTTTCTCTGTACCGTAGATACCGACAGAGGCGACGGGGCCGCAAACTTCACCGAGCTAGGCTCCGACTACTCTGAACCAGGCAAGCATGTTCGAACTTTGGATATGATGAGTGTATTGGCATGGTTGCATGTAGACAGTTTCATGGCATGCGTGGAGCATACCGATGAACCGTGCGTTATGCATTGTTGGGGCAAGTAAGCCCGATGATTTCACACGTCGAGGGACGTGAGTATGTAAGGCCATGTGTTGGCATGAAGATGGGTAAGATGGCAGTGTTGTAGCATGCCAGTCTTAGGCCATGCAAGTTATCTTCAGTACCAACCCGTATCGGTTGGTTCATATCCATTCCCTTTCCCTGTACTACCACATGTTTCCCGAAAGGGGTATGGTTTAGTAAGTCGCAAACCGCTTTCTTGGTACACACCAAAAAGGAGAGGCCGGGATGCTGGTTCCATGGCCCTGGATTAAAGCCAGGCATCCGGTCAGGGGGCATGGGTGTTTCCGGTTGGGACCGAGAGGGGGGCACCCCTTAGAGCGCGCGTATATAAATTTGATCCCATGCTATTCGAGATTGTGATCTCCCCATCTCAATAGTTTTTCTTGGACGATGTTGAGGGTGATTCCTGGCATCGAAGAGTTGGATGGGTGTGTACTAGATTGCTGTGTTTACTTCTGAAATACCGTAACGGAACTAGTCCTAGTGACTACGGAAATCCGTCGACTGTGGGAAATTTTTGTACAAACTCTGCAGAGCTCTATATCCTTAAATCATCTTATCTATTTGCAAGTTCCCTGCTGACAGTCATGTGCCAGTTTGGTGACAGCTTTCCCGGTGGGACGCATGAGCTCTAAGACCGGTTAAATGTTTATTCTTGTGGATGGACTAACCCGTTTAATTCCATGAGTTGTTTATATATATGATGAGTATATTATTTCCTTATCAGTCAAAAGCCCTTTATGTGGTGTCGCTCAGACGCCCGACTGTGGCATTTCTTTTAAAGCCCTTTATGTGGTGTCGCTCAGACGCCCGACTGTGGCATTTCTTTTAAAGCCCTTTATGTGGTGTCGCTCAGACGCCCGACTGTGGCATTTCTTTTAAAGCCCTTTATGTGGTGTCGCTCAGACGCCCGACTGTGGCATTTCTTTTAAAGCCCTTTATGTGGTGTCGCTCAGACGCCCGACTGTGGCATTTCTTTTATAGCCCTTTCAGTGGTGTCGCTCAGACGCCCGATTGTGGCATTATCATTCCGCATTTTCCGCTCGAGGAGTCTTTCAGACACTCGTTTGGCACCCGTATTATTATTCCGCATTTTCCGCTCGAGGAGTCTTTCAGACACTCATTTGGCACCAGTATTATTATTCCGCATTTTCCGCTCGAGGAGTCTTTCAGACACTCGTTTGGCACCCGTATTATTATTCCGCATTTTCCGCTCGAGGAGTCTTTCAGACACTCGTTTGGCACCAGTATTATTATTCCGCATTTTCCGCTCGAGGAGTCTTTCAGACACTCGTTTGGCACCAGTATTATTATTCCACATAGGAGTCTTTCAGACACTCGTTTGGCACCCAGCATTATCACTTCTATGTCTGATCGTACTGGTTATTTATCCATGTATTTCATGTTGGCATTTGTTATATCTTACGTCCGTACTGTCTTGCGAGTACTTTCAAAGTACTCACTGGCTTGTTGATTTGGCCAGATGCTAACGAAGGTGATCTCATGGATGAAGAGTTCGATAGCGAATCCGACGCCTAGAGGAGTCCCAGTCAGTCTCGTGCAACCCTGGAGTTGGTCACTGTTTCATATCCGCTTCCGCTACCCTAATAAATTCTTCGAGCTTCACCTTGACGCTCTTCCGCTACCCTAATAAATTCTCCGAGCTTCACCTCGACGCTCGATGGGATGTTAGTTTGAGAATCCCTTAACCACTCCCACTGTGTTACTCCACCTCTACCTTATTTGCGAGTCAGTAGTATGCCACCACTCCCTTGTGTCATTATTCGCCATTATGTATAATTATTGGCACACTTGTAATAAATTGTTGAGCATCGTCAACTCAACCCTGTAATATATTTATGCTACTGGCTTATTGTATCAAAAGTTTGTCTGCCAGTGAGGAGGTTTTATCTCAAACTGGGTTCTAAAGATTGGTTTCTCAATAAATATTTTTATTGGGAAAACCGGTCGTGACAAGCTTGGTACCAGAGCCAGGCTGACTGTAGGAAGCCACTAGGTGCGATCGCTAATCGGTTATGAGCATGATAGAGCTTATTCAGGTCTTTACAATAGTAGTCATTTTTCTGACAGTCAGCATATATTTATGATCTGACCATTCAGGATTTTTGCCTACTTTTGTAGATGGCCGACCGCAGCTGCGAGTCTCAGACCTTCGCCAACGTACCCGATGGGTTCGTCAAGCTTCTCTCCTTCGTCGTTCAGGTCGCGATGGGGCCGTCTGTGCGCCCAGTCATCACTCTCTGTCAGCACAGAGTCAACGATAGTCTGACTATGCACCAGGCCGCAGTGCAGTTCAAGGGAGGGCGTGGTGATCTACGCCGCTTCCGATTCTTGGGGAGAGCCATGCCTTCGGAGAAGCATGCCATCCAGATGGCAGTCTGCGAGGCGATAGCTCGTCTCAGGGATGTCCTTCCCGCGATGAAGGCTCGTCGCTACCGCTATCTACCATGCCATGTGCCCTACACCTGTCACTACGCATTCTCCTGCCACAGAGGAGAACGGGACGAGGCTTTTGAGATGCTTATTGAGTATCTCCGGGCCTTGGAGGCAGCCTTCGACAACTTGGTGGATGACTTTGTGGCCGCCCGCATGGACTCAGTCCACGGTTGTGCCGCCAACAGGAGGGAGCTCCTGCCCACCGCACCGCCACTGACTTTCGTCTCGTCCTCTGCATCCCATGCTCCTGCTCGTCGCCTGCCTACCACCGAGGAGTTCAACCAGGTCATTGCGCCCACTCCAGCGCGCACTGCTCCGCCACTGGCACCAACTCCAATCCGTGTAATTCCGCCCCTGGCACCCGCTCCATCTACTCGGCGCAGTACTACTCGCATGGAGCCTATCAGCGAGGAGGTCGAGTCCCCGACTTCGCTACGCCTCACCCTTGGCAGGGCCAAGGACGTCGTCAACATCTCCGACTGAGTACGCGTAGCCGCCATGCGTTGCATCGCCATGTAAGAGGTTGTGAGAAGTAGCCTGTTTGCGCATCATGTAGGATCTGGAGAAGTGCACTAGCCTAAATAACATGTCAGGATTATGTACGCATATCCTGAGTGATGTATTGTATAATTATTGCCGCGTGTAAGATACGTAATGATGCAGTCCTTCTCTATGCGCAAATCTATTTGTTTTCCCTTGAGTATCTTGGTTTTAAAAATTTTATTTGTCAACCTCGTGCATTTTGGGTTTTATCTTTGCAACCCTTCCATTTTTCTTACGGTGTTATAAATACATCCCCAGAGTGAAAGATGTCTCGTCCTTGGACTCGCTCCATGCCCACTCCACCAGAGGAAGATTATGGCAACCAATCAGGCAACAATTTTACTCGAGGTCAGACAAGTCAACAGGACAGTGAAACGGCACTTTCCCAAATGTGCCGCCTTTATGAACAGAGTCAGCAACAACATCAGGAAATGATGAACCAAGTCATTAACATGGGAAATCACCATGGGCAGTATCCGCAGCATTCCAAGCTATCTGAGCTACAGAAGACACGTCCCCCAACATTTTCTCATACTGACAAGCCACTTGAGGCCGAAGACTGGCTTCGCGATATGGAGAGAAAGTTAATTATTGCAAAATGCTCAGACCCAGAAAAGGTACTGTACGCACCGCATTATCTCACGGGAGCAGCCGCATCCTGGTGGGAAAATTTTCTGCACTTGCATCCCAACGAAAATGATATAACATGGGATGATTTCAAGGAAGGTTTCCGTGGCGCGCATATTCCTAAGAGTATTATGAAAATCAAGAAAAGAGAGTTCGATGACCTCAAGCAAAGGAACATGACAGTGTCAGATTACAACAGCCAATTTACTCTATTATCCGGCTACGCCAATGAAGAGCGTATGACTGAAAGCAAGAAAATGGAGAAGTTCCTTGACGGCCTAGCACCCGCGCTTAAATGTCAACTGGTCATACACACTTTCCCAGATTTTAAGACGCTGGTGGATAAAGCCATTACTCTGGAAAATGAAAGACGCAGTTTGGATGATATCCGCAAGCGAAAGAGGGACCAGACTAACCATGCTCGCAATCACCGGAGTAAGACCGATTTTCAGAAGGGTGGGACGCACAAATCATCATCCAACGTCTCACGCCCAACAAGGAATTTTCATGCTAGGGACAAGGAGTTCACCTATCGCCCAGGTGTTACTTGTTACGCCTGTGGAGAAGAAGGACACTATGCCAAGCAGTGTCCCAAGCCAAGAAGCTCAGCACCAAAGCCGAACAACGGCAACAATAATTCAGCGCCCAAGTGAAACAACTTCAATCCCAACAATAACCACAGGAAAGGTCATTTGAACCACGTGACCAAAGAGGAGGCACAAAATGCTCCAGATATCGTACTCGGTACGTTCCCTGTCAACACAATACCTGCAACGGTTTTGTTTGATTCTGGAGCTTCTCACTCTTTTATTTCGAAAAATTTTGCTTCGCAAAATAATTTTTCGATGCTTCCTTTGGAGAAATCCATGATCATCAAGTCCCCTGGAATTCAGCAAGTTACTCAGAATTACTGTCAGGATGTGATTATTGAGTTCAAAGGATTGAAGTTTCACGCCAATCTCATTGTGTTGGAAAATAAAGGACTAGATATCATCCTAGGGATGGACTGGTTAACCACCAACAAAGGTTTCATTGATTGTTTCAATCGGACCGTGATTCTCACACACCACCATGGTAAGACAATAAGAGTATCCGCCAAAGAAAGGGAAATGCCCAGACAACCAAGACTGAACAAGGTGGACATTTCTGAATTAAACAGGGTTCCAGTAGTACGTGAATTTCCAGACGTATTTCCCGAAGAGCTACCAGGCATGCCACCCGACCGAGAGATAGAGTTCAGCATTGAGCTAGCACCAGGAACCACCCCCATATACAAGAAACCATACAGAATGGCACCATCCGAGTTGGTTGAACTGAAGAAACAAATAAAGGAATTGCTTGACAAGGGATACATTCGAGCCAGTTCCTCACCATGGGGATCACCAATTTTGTTTGCCAAAAAGAAAGATGGAACACTGCGATTGTGTATTGACTACCGAGCACTCAACATGGTCACAATCAAGAACAAATACCCGATGCCAAGAATAAATGATTTATTCGATCAACTCGCTAAGGCCAAGGTATTCTCAAAAATCGACCTAAGGTCAGGATACCATCAATTAAAAGTACGAACAGAAGATATCCCCAAGACAGCCTTCACCTCCAGATATGGACTGTATGAGTTCACAGTAATGCCTTTTGGATTAACAAATGCCCCTGCATATTTTGTTCACCTCATGAACAAAGTATTTATGAAGTTTATGGACAAGTTCGTTGTGGTATTCATCGACGATATTTTAGTATACTCCAAGACACCAGAAGAACACGCTGAACATCTCAGAATTGTACTAGGAGAACTCAGGAAACACCAATTGTACGCCAAGTTCAGCAAGTGTGAATTTTGGTTAAGGCAAGTAGGCTTTCTAGGCCACGTGCTAACCCAAGACAGGATCGCCGTGGACCCAGAGAAAGTCAAGGCCGTACTTGGCTGGAAGTCACCAGCCAGTGTAACGGACATACGGAGTTTCTTGGGAATGGCAGGATATTACCGCAGATTTATTGAGGGATTCTCCACCATAGCCAAGCCAATGACGCAATTGCTCAAGAAAGATAAGAAATTTGAATGGGCAGAAGCCTGTGAGAAAAGTTTCCAAGAGCTAAAACGGAAATTAACAACAGCACCAGTATTGATTGTGCCGGACATACGCAAGAATTTTGAAGTATTTTGTGACGCGTCCAGGAAGCGACTCGGATGCGTATTAATGCAAGAAGGCAAGGTTGTCGCATACGCTTCAAGGCAACTTCGCAAGCATGAGGAAAACTATCCCACTCATGACTTAGAAATGGAAGCAGTTATTCATGCACTCAAGGAATGGAGGCACTTCCTACTTGGAAATCGATGTGAAATATATACGGACCATAAAAGTCTCAAATATATTTTCACACAGCCAGAGCTGAATTTAAGGCAACGACGCTGGTTGGAGCTAGTAAAGGATTATGATGTCGGAATCCACTATCATCCTGGAAAAGCAAATGTGGTAGCCGATGCTCTTAGTCGGAACCCCAGCGCCAACCACAACAATCTGCCCAACTTAAGACCCAAATTCCAACAGGAATTTGCCAGACTCAACTTGTTGATGATAGCAGAAGGCACCATAACAAACTTGGAGATACAGCCCAACCTTGTGACAAGAATGAAAGAAGCCCAGCTCGGTCACCCCAGCATTGAAGGTATCAAAAGAAAGGTGAGTATGGGCAAGACCTCGGAATTCACCATAGACGAAGAAGGGACACTATGGTACGGAAACAGACTCTGCGTACCGGACGTAGAAGACCTCAAACGGCAAATTCTAGCTGAAGCCCACACCGCTCCATATTCGATCCACCCTGGAGGAACCAAGATGTATAAGGATATCCAAGAAGGATTTTGGTGGCATGGTATGAAAAGGGACATAGCCACCTTCATTGCATGCTGCGACTCTTGTCAACGTATAAAGGCCGAACATCAGAGACCAGCTGGACTACTGCAACCAAATAAAATACCTGAGTGGAAATGGGATGAAATAGGGATGGATTTCATTGTCGGACTACCTCGATCACGACACGGGAATGATGCCATATGGGTTATCACCGACAGATTGACTAAGGTGGCACATTTCATTCCAGTAAAGACGACCCACACCACTCAGAAGCTTGCCAAAATATATCTTTCTCGCATAGTTTGTCTGCACGGTGTCCCGAAGACTATAATATCCGACAGAGGAACACAGTTCGTCTCAAGATTCTGGGAGCAGTTACAACAGGCTCTAGGAACGCAACTAGCCTTCAGCACAGCATACCACCCTCAGACAGATGGACAAACAGAACGGGTAAACCAGATTTTAGAGGACATGCTGAGAGCATGTGTCCTCACCTACGGAGCCAGTTGGGAAGACAGCCTGCCATACGCCGAGTTCGCGTACAACAACAGTCATCAGGCCAGCCTGCAAATGGCACCATTTGAAGCCTTATATGGGCGAAGATGTCGTACCCCGTTAAATTGGTCAGAGACCGGAGACAGCCGTATCTTCGGCCCAGACATGCTCAAGGAAGCCGAGGAAAAGGTCCAGTTAATCAGAGATCGACTCAAGACCGCCCAAAGCCGACAAAAGAGTTATTACGATCAGAAACATCGTGGGGTCAACTTCGAACCAGGTGAATTCGTGTACCTACGAGTGTCACCTATGAGGGGGTTGCAACGATTCAAAATTAAGGGAAAGCTAGCGCCAAGATTCATCGGGCCATTCGGTATATTGGCACGGAAGGGCGCAGTGGCATACCAACTAGACCTACCTGAGGAACTGTCAGATATCCACAACGTGTTCCACGTATCGCAATTGAGGAAATGTGTGAGCAACCCAGAGAAACAAGTATCCCATGAGAACATAGACGTGCAGCCAGACCTCACTTATCGGGAACACCCAGTAAGATATTAGAGGAGTCTGAAAGGAGGACCCGACAGAAAACCGTCAAATTTTTCAAAGTTCAGTGGAGTAATCACACCGAAAGTGAGGCAACATGGGAAAGAGAGGACTTTCTCCGAACAGAGCATCCTCACTTATTTAAGGATCAACTGAAATCTCGGGGACGAGATTTTTCCTAAGGGGGTAGGTGTTGTGACACTCCAAAAATTTCATTTGGGTTTTTGCAAAATCCTTGCTGGATTTTCCTTGAAATTTGAGGCTTTCAGTAAAACAACCTTCTTAAAGTTTCCTTTCCTTGACTAGGGTTTTTCTGTTTTCTCCTTCAAGCCCTGGGTTTGACCTTCTTAAAAACTCCTTCTCTCTATTGTTTCCCTTCTCAGATTTTTTTTATTGGAGTTTTCTTTTTAAGAAAAACTCTATGAAAAAGATTTGGGATTTTCATTCTATTGAAAAAAAAACCATCCATGACCTTGTATCTTGCCCATGAGGCAAAACCACTCCAACATCTTCACCCCTCCTTGTCAACAACTCAAATTCCCTATCCCAACTCATCCAAACAAGTTTTGGATTTTATTTTATCTCTCAAATATTTTCTGTCAATTATTTTGAGCCTGATGGATTTTCAAAGCAAGTACCCTTTTCCATTTGAGATTTGACTTCAAACCAACTCTACTGGCTAGTCCTTTGCACCCACAACCCAGAACCATCTTGATCCACTCATCTTCTTTTAAAATTTTTCAACTTACACTCCCTGCAAGTTTGGACCAGATTTGTCAAATTTGGCGAAATTCATATCTACACTTCTCCAAAAATTCCACCAAAAATCAGGCAGCCTACTAGAGCAATGAGAAGTCACTCCACCAAAAATCAGCCCAAGGAAAAATCCCTACATGCCTGGATCATTCTGTCGAACACCTTGCATGCATTGTTCAAACACATTCAGCAAATTCAGTCTTCAGTGTTGATTTCTTCAGATCATCTTCAGTCACGCGCACACAGTGCCCTTGGCACGTTGCTCGCCGCCTGGTCTGCGTGTCCAGAGCCCCGCACGCGCGCTTGGCTTCTTCCTGGCGTCGGTGGCGCTCTGACCCGATCGCGCCGGCGTGTCCCGCGGCGGCTGAACCGCCGTGGCAGCCAACAGGGAGCAGAACGGCGGCTCAACGCCGTTCCGCGCCGCACAGCCCCGCTGATGGCTCCGCGTGTCCACCTCCACGCCAGCACACGCATGCAGCACAGCCGTCGTGGCGCGGCACGCACAGGGGGTGCTCTCTGCCGCCGATGGACCCGCGCCGTCCCGTTCCGTCGAGCTCCACCTCAGCAAGCTTAAACCAACGCCGTTGGCTCCAAAATGGACTCCGCGAACCTCCACGACGGTGCTCAACTCCTAAACTCCCCCGACCAAGCACTGCACCACCGTAATCACTCGCCGGAGAACGCCGTTCTCGGCCACCGCCTCGGATCGCCTATAAAAGGAGACCCCGAGCCCTTCCACGAGCACGCACCACCCCTACACTCCACTAACGCCGTGCCAGGTCACTGGGAGGACCTCGAGGAGGTCTCCTCCCCCGACTCCGGCCACCCCGCTCCGCCTCGGCCTCCAGCTCGATTCGCTCCGGTGAGGCCGTCTCTGGCGCCCAACCTCCGTCCATCTCCCTCTCTAGCTACCAGATTCTTAACCCCCTACTCAATTTGATCTGTGCAGCTCTCTCCGGCGACCTCCAACCACGCCTGAACCGCCGTCCGCCGGAGCAGGGGCCACCGCCGACGTGGTGCTTCCCGGCAACCACCTCGACCACCATCCAACGCGGAATGGCACCCTGAGCACGGAGGTAACCTCCGATCTCTCTGCCTCGCCGTGGATCGCTGCCGGCGACCACCGCGGCTCTCGGGCGCCAGCGAGCCCGACCCACCTCTTTTAAATTTTAAACCTGACAGATGGGACCCTCCTGTCAGCCTCTCTGTCATTTCTATTCGAATCGTTTTCTGAAAACGCCTTCGGGCAAAATACGCTTTCTCCGTTGCGCTTGCGCATTTCCTATCGAACCGTTTTCTGTTTTCTCAGTTAGAACCCTGGGAAGTTTCTGTTTCATTACAGATGAGTCCCTGGGCAAAAACCCTTATAACTTTTTATCAGAAGCATATTTTTGAGTGACTCTTTTTCTGTTCTCTTCAAAATTTTGTCTAGTTTTTTATCAGATTTATTTGAAAAATATTTGCAATACTTTTTCTGCACCTCTCGGTATTCACGTTAGCGCGTATGTTTTCTCTGTACCGTAGATACCGACAGAGGCGACGGGGCCGCAAACTTCACCGAGCTAGGCTCCGACTACTCTAAACCAGGCAAGCATGTTCGAACTTTGGATATGATGAGTGTATTCGCATGGTTGCATGTAGACAGTTTCATGGCATGCGTGGAGCATACCGATGAACCGTGCGTTATGCATTGTTGGGGCAAGTAAGCCCGATGATTTCACACGTCGAGGGACGTGAGTATGTAAGGCCATGTGTTGGCATGAAGATGGGTAAGATGGCAGTGTTGTAGCATGCCAGTCTTAGGCCATGCAAGTTATCTTCAGTACCAACCCGTATCGGTTGGTTCATATCCATTCCCTTTCCCTGTACTACCACATGTTTCCCGAAAGGGGTATGGTTTAGTAAGTCGCAAACCGCTTTCTTGGTACACACCAAAAAGGAGAGGCCGGGATGCTGGTTCCATGGCCCTGGATTAAAGCCAGGCATCCGGTCAGGGGGCATGGGTGTTTCCGGTTGGGACCGAGAGGGGGGCACCCCTTAGAGCACGCGTATATAAATTTGATCCCATGCTATTCGAGATTGTGTTCTCCCCGTCTCAATAGTTTTTCTTGGACGATGTTGAGGGTGATTCCTGGCATCGAAGAGTTGGATGGGTGTGTACTAGATTGCTGTGTTTACTTCTGAAATACCGTAACGGAACTAGTCCTAGTGACTACGGAAATCCGTCGACTGTGGGAAATTTTTGTACAAACTCTGCAGAGCTCTATATCCTTAAATCATCTTATCTATTTGCAAGTTCCCTGCTGACAGTCATGTGCCAGTTTGGTGACAGCTTTCCCGGTGGGACGCATGAGCTCTAAGACCGGTTAAATGTTTATTCTTGTGGATGGACTAACCCGTTTAATTCCATGAGTTGTTTATATATATGATGAGTATATTATTTCCTTATCAGTCAAAAGCCCTTTATGTGGTGTCGCTCAGACGCCCGACTGTGGCATTTCTTTTAAAGCCCTTTATGTGGTGTCGCTCAGACGCCCGACTGTGGCATTTCTTTTATAGCCCTTTCAGTGGTGTCGCTCAGACGCCCGATTGTGGCATTATCATTCCGCATTTTCCGCTCGAGGAGTCTTTCAGACACTCGTTTGGCACCCGTATTATTATTCCGCATTTTCCGCTCGAGGAGTCTTTCAGACACTCATTTGGCACCAGTATTATTATTCCGCATTTTCCGCTCGAGGAGTCTTTCAGACACTCGTTTGGCACCCGTATTATTATTCCGCATTTTCCGCTCGAGGAGTCTTTCAGACACTCGTTTGGCACCAGTATTATTATTCCGCATTTTCCGCTCGAGGAGTCTTTCAGACACTCGTTTGGCACCAGTATTATTATTCCACATAGGAGTCTTTCAGACACTCGTTTGGCACCCAGCATTATCACTTCTATGTCTGATCGTACTGGTTATTTATCCATGTATTTCATGTTGGCATTTGTTATATCTTACGTCCGTACTGTCTTGCGAGTACTTTCAAAGTACTCACTGGCTTGTTGATTTGGCCAGATGCTAACGAAGGTGATCTCATGGATGAAGAGTTCGATAGCGAATCCGACGCCCAGAGGAGTCCCAGTCAGTCTCGTGCAACCCTGGAGTTGGTCACTGTTTCATATCCGCTTCCGCTACCCTAATAAATTCTTCGAGCTTCACCTTGACGCTCTTCCGCTACCCTAATAAATTCTCCGAGCTTCACCTCGACGCTCGATGGGATGTTAGTTTGAGAATCCCTTAACCACTCCCACTGTGTTACTCCACCTCTACCTTATTTGCGAGTCAGTAGTATGCCACCACTCCCTTGTGTCATTATTCGCCATTATGTATAATTATTGGCACACTTGTAATAAATTGTTGAGCATCGTCAACTCAACCCTGTAATATATTTATGCTACTGGCTTATTGTATCAAAAGTTTGTCTGCCAGTGAGGAGGTTTTATCTCAAACTGGGTTCTAAAGATTGGTTTCTCAATAAATATTTTTATTGGGAAAACCGGTCGTGACAGAAACCCATGCCTTTTCCTCCAAAACCATCCAAGAAAAAGGATGATGAGGATTTTGAGCGCTTTGCTGAAATGATTAGACCTATCTTTTTACGCATGTGATTAACTGATGTGCTCAAAACAAATCCTTATGCTAAATATATGAAGGATATCATTACTAATAAAAGAAAGATACCGGAAGCTGAGATTTCCACCATGCTTGCTAATTATACTTTTAAGGGTGGAATACCAAAGAAACTTGGAGATCCCGGAGTACCTACTATACCTTGCTCCATTAAAAGAAATTATATTAAAGCTGCTTTATGTGATCTTGGAACCGGTGTTAGTGTTATGCCCCTCTCTTTATATTGTAGACTTGACTTGAATAAGTTGACACCTACTGAAATATCTTTGCAAATGGCTGATAAATCAACTGCTATACCTGTCGGTATTTGTGAGGATGTGCCTGTTGTGGTTGCAAACGTTACTATTTTAACGGACTTTGTTATTTTTGATATTCCCGAGGATGATAGTATGTCTATTTGTCGGGGGGTATCTGCCTCCACGAGCACCTATGGGGACGGAGCCCCTTATCGGTTCGGCGGGGGCGGAGGTTGCACAAAGAGCAGATCGAGGCGACACACACACAACGATTTTACCCAGCTTAAGGCCGCATGGATGCGTAAAACCCTACTGCTGCATGTCTGGTTGATTGGAGTTCTTGCTCTAGAGCGCAAGAAGCTACAGTAAGTGGAGCTGGACGTAGACGAGGGTCTACTAGGCGTCCTTCTTCGGGTCTGGATCCCTCACCTCCTCTAGGGTTCGATCGGGGTCCGGGGGTCTGGATCTCTCTCCTCTCTTTCTTCCTCTTTTTTTCTCCTCCCTCTTCTACGTGCGCATGGACCTCCTTTTATATGCCAAGGGGTTTCCCACAGGTAGCGACGCAGGTGGGGGTAAAAATGGCAAGGAACTGTGCGAGCAGAGGTCGCACAGTGCCATCGCACCTAACTCTGACGGCGGGGGACAAAGGCATTAAATGCCCGTCTGTATCGCCTGAACAATGTCGAGGCGGACCGTTAGGAGCGCCTCCGCTTGCCACGGGGGCGACTCTGCCAACGTCGCATGCCACCGTGCGTCTCAGGTTGCGCGGCGCCCCGCCACGTGCCTCCGAGGGAGCCCCAGAGCGACGCGTGGGCAGGTGAGCTGGAGCGCAGGCCTGAGGTGGTGGTTTGCCGCGGCAAGTGGCTTGCCGCGGTAGTTGCCTTGCCGCACCTGAGAGCTTGCCGCTCGTCAGGCCTTGCCGGGGTGCGCGGCGCGCCGCGGCGGGCTTCTCTTGGCTTGGTCGTCCCGGCGAGCTCCTCCCACCGGCGCCTTGGTGCTTCGGCTTAGTCGTCCCGGCAAACTCCTCTTGCCGGGGCCTTGCCGCCATGGCCCGGCAAGCTCCTCTTGCCGGACCTCGCCTTCTCGGCCCGGCAACCTCTTCTTGCCGGGGCTTGGTCTTCTAGGCTCGATCACTTGTCCTTCGTCCGGCCCAAAAAGGGCCGTGGAGACTCTTGTCGCTCCCCTGGCAGGCCTTGCCGCGGTATGCTACTACTGCCCGTGCACAAGTTCGGGGTACTAAGGTACCCCTACTTTAGTACACCGACAGGAGCCCCCGGGCCTGGGCCATACACGGTGCCGAGCGTTGTTGGGCCAGGCCCTAACAGTGCACGGGCACGCGTGGCCTGGGTTGCGCTGCTCCTTAACTCCGCGTCCGTCGCGCCCTCCCCAAGTGGCGCGCGCTTATCGCGGCGTCGTGGGGGGCGAGGCGTGCGAGACGTGCGTGACGTGGGTGGCGTGCGCGGGGCTGAGGCCCGCAGGCATGCGTCACGTCGGGCACGACTCCTTTATTTGGAAAGGCGGAACGTCTGCCCCCGCTCCTTCCCCCCTTTATAAGCGGAGGGGAACAAGGGCAGCTCGCCATTCCGCCGGTTGCTGTTCCTCGAAAATCTCCGCCACTCCCTCCTCACTAGAGAAAGCAGCGAATCGCCTTCGCAGCCCTCGGCGCCGCCCACGCCGACAACTCCCCCTCCCCGTTTCTGCCATGGCCCCGAAGAGCGACAAGGCGAAGGGGAAGGCCGTGAAGTCGGCCGAGGCGCTGCGGCTGGAAGCGCTTTGGAAGGAGACGGCGACATTCCCCCCTCAGCTTGATGCGCTGAGGCTGAAGAACGAATACCTCCTCTTCTGGTCGACGGCGACGCGGGCGCATCCGCGCACGCGAGTTCTTCCCGCCATCGCCCAGAAGCTGTACCCAACCGGGTACCCTTTCTTCGTCGTGTTCTTCCTCTGCGGGCTCTGCCCGCCTTTTTCGGAGTTCTTCTACGACATCATGCACACCTACAACCTCCACCTCCTTGACTTCACCCCCAACGCCGTTCTGACAATGGCGGTTTTTGCACACCTTTGCGAGAACTTTGTCGGAGTTCGCCCCAACGTAGCCCTCTTCCGGCACTTCTTTACTCCTCGGGTGGAGAAAGGAGAGCCGCTGTCCAGCGGAGTCGCCTGGATCTCCAGGACCGGCAAGAAAGAGGCCTACTTGGAGGGGGAACTCTGTGGCAGATGGGAGGAGTGGAGGGCCAAGTGGTGCCTGATCGTCGAGGAGAATCCACCGTCGTTTACTGCCGTGCGGCGAACTCCAGTGGTGCGCGGCCGCGACTGGAGCGACCTGGCCCCGGACGACGCCAAGCTGAAGATTGCCGCCACCCGAATCCTGCGCCTCAGGTTTGCCGGGCTCACCGTCGGCGCCGTCGGCGCGGATTTCCTTCGCCGGCATATCGCCCCCCTGCAGGAGAGGGGGAAACCGGCTTGGGAATTCGAAAACGCGGCGGACATCATGAGGCTGCGCCCGGGCCTCAACTACAACTTCACCGTCCTGGAGCTCGACGGAGTGTTGAAGGAGCTATTCAAGCACGACTCCGAGCACCCAGAATGGTTCAGGTTGCCGCCGGGCGTCGTCCCCCTGTGCAACAACTCGGCGCTCAGCCGCATCTTCGCGATGATGCCGCTGTGCGACTCGCACGGGATCAACGCGACCTGGCAGGAGCCGGCAGACGACGTCGTGCAAGCCTTCTTCGACAACTTGGAGGAGGTGCCGGTCGACCCCGACGAGAAGAGGGGCCTCACGCGGGACACCACCCCCGAGGAGCTGACCTACATCGCCTCCAGGATGGAGGAGGTGGCGGCCGCCGCGGCCGCGGGCGAGTCTGGCTTCACCCTGGCCGAGGCAGACGCGGCGGAGGCGGAGAGCCTCGCCGACCAAATGGAGCTCGCCGGCGCGGAGGAACCTGCCGGGCACGGTGGGCGGGGGAGCCCGCCCAGGACGCGAGTGGCTTGCCGGAGGCTGACGCGCCCTCCTCGCAGCCCCCGGGCAGCTCGTCGCAGGCGGAGCCCCCTGCCCAGCCGAGGAGGCGTTTCTGCAGGGCCGGAGAGGTGGTGCGGCAGGCCGACCAGCATCCGCAGCCCCGGGTGACGCGCGCCTCTGAAGCAGTGGGAGCGGGGTCCTCACGGGCCACGGCTTCTGCTCCTTCCGCTCCCCGTTCCGCGGCGGCAACGGGGGCGGGGTCGTCCACCGCCCCCGCCAAGCGGTCCTGGGAACCCACTCCCCTGTCTCCTCGCGCCTGGAGCAAGCCGGTTTTTGATTACTCCGCGCTCAGCTCCGACGACGAAGAGGAGGACGGAGAGTAAGTCCCTGGTAGAGCTTGTATCTTCTTGATTCCTGTTGCTTCGTCTTGTTTTGCAACCCATTCATCCTCCCCCGAAACCGTTCCCTTTTCAGGACTCTGGCCCAGAGGAGGGCGAAGAGGGCCAAGGTCCCGCTGGTCGTCCTTGAGGACGAATCTCCCCCGGCAACTGGGGAGGTGCCGGAGGCGACCTTGCCGGACTCGACAGCGGGTCCGCAGGGCAGCCCACAGCGCAGCCTCCAGGGTGAGTGCACGGCTAGCTCTTGCCGTTTGGCGCGCACGTGAGCTTCCCTTCTCTCTGTTGACATGTGACTGTTGTTGTTGTCGTTGGGTAGGAGCAGAGCAGCCCCAGCAGGCGACCCCGGGGGGCACTCCTGCCGCGCCGTCTGCGTCGACCACCCCGCCTAGGGAGAAATCTCCGGCAAGGGAGGAGCCCCCGGCAGGGGAGACCTCCCCGGCAAGGGAGGAGCCCCCGGCAAGGAAGACCTCTCCGGCAAGGGAGGGATCTCCGGCGAGGGACGCGGCCAGCGATCCCCCGACAACAGAGGCCGCGGCCACGGACCCTGCCACCGGTAAGCCCCCTGCACGGAAAACTTCCCCTGGCTATCTTCCCTTATGAGCTCCTTCGTCGGCTGTTCAGCTGACTCTTCTCCCCTCTTTCGGCCATCAGACCCGCCCACCGCGGACCCGATGGAGACCGAGGTCGTCGTCGAGGAGGGCACTCATGGTGACACCGACGACGTCGTCGTCACCGAGGAGGCGGAAGGCACCGACGACCCCGCAGGCGGCAGGGAGGCCGAAGCCGCCAAGGCCGCCGCGGCAGCAGGCGGCGAGGGGACCGGCGACCGTGCCGACGGCCCCGGGGAGGCCGGGGCGTCAAGCACTCCGCAGTCCGGCGATCCCGCCGCTGCTACCACGTCGGGCCCCGAGGAGCCCCCGGCAGGCGCCTACCTGCAGGCCGGCGATGGCGTCTTCATCAGGCTCCCCTGGGAGCCTAGCTCCAGGGCGCCGGTCGAGGGGGAGGCCTTGGACGGAGAAGTGCTCGCCTCCGTCGGGCTGACAGTGGTCGACGCGCCAAGCACCGGCAGCGGCGAGCCCGAGGAGGAGCGGCTGCTCCGGAAGCTTGTGTCGCTCTACCGCGCCCGGCAGGCCAAGGTGGAGCGCCAGGAGGCACTCGTCGTGAAGGCTGGCGCGTTCATGGAGAAGCGTGCCGAGGAGCTCCGGGAGCTCAACCAGGAGGCTCTCCGGTCCTTGGCGGAGGAGCGGAGGCTGCTCGACGAGGCGCGGACGGCCTTCCTCCTCGAGAAGGCAGAGGCTGAAGAGCAGCAGAGGCTTGCTGCCGCGGGGCTATCCGCGCGGGAAAGCGAGCTGGTGCAGCAGAGGGCCAGCCTCGCCAGCCATGAGGAGGAGGTTGCCGCGCACGAGCAGGTGCTCGGCGGGGCCCTACAGAAAGCGCAGGACGCTGCCGCAGCCGCCGAGGTCGCCAAGGGGGAGCTGGAGGCGAGGGTGGCGCAGCTCGTCAGCGACCTCAAGGCGAGCGGCGAGGAGCTTGCCGCGCTCAAACAGGAGCGTGAGAAGGGCGCTCACACCCTTGGCGAGCTGCAGGGCCGCTTCGCCGAGAAGTTCCAGGAGCTCGACGTCGCCAAGGACTCCAAGGCTGTCCTCGAGCTGAAGCTGGACACCCTGGCCAAGGCGCTGGAGAGCGCCAAGGAGCTGGAAGCGACCTTGCGGAAGGAGGTTGCTGGCAACGAGGAGCTATTGAGGAGCGCCGCCGTTACCCAGAACGCCTTCCAGGAGACGGTGGAGCGGTGGACAGAAGGCCTCGTCGACATCGCCACCACCATCGACAAGGAGCTGAAGCTGCTGGGGATGGAGGGCCACGAGTACCCCTCCGGCGAGAACGTCCCGGCGAGCGCCAAGCTCACTTCCTTCTTCAAGGGCTTGGTGGGGGTGCTCCAGCATCTCCGGGAATCGATCCCAGAGCAGCTGGCCGAGGAGACGCGGGAAGCCGTCTCCGGGGCCCTCGAGAGGGTGCTGCTGAAGATCATCTTCCGCAACCCCACCATCAGGCTCACCGACGTCCTCAGGCACTTGCCGGAGGACGCTGACCTGACGGAGATCAGGGCCCTCGTCACCCCCATTGTGGAAAGGGTGGCCGGGATCAGGCGGGTCGAGGGCGACCGCGCGGATTAGGCCGCCCACCTCTTTCTTTTCTTCTCTTGTCGCTGCTGAGCATGCCATAGAAACAGCTGATTAGGGCAGCGGCAAGTCATTTTGTAATATAACTTTTATCTTAAGCAGTTCATTGCGCTGTTATCTCCCTCGTTCGACCTTGCGCTTCGTACGTTCACGCCCTACGCTTCTGGGAACTTGTCGGCGAAAGTCTCCGCCTTGCCACGGGTGCCGAGTGCGGGACATCGGCAACCCGCTGACGGGGCTTCCACCGGCAAGAAACCTTGCCGCGGCTGGCGCAACTCACTTAAATTTTGAGCAGGCTTAGGGCGAGGTAAGCGTGGCGACTGCAGTCGCGGCACACTCACGCTGCCGAGCGAGCTCGAAACAAGTAAGGACGCTACTCGGGATGTAGCACACTTAAGTCGTTGAGCGGACTCGAAACGAAATAAGGGCGCAACCAGCCACGAGCCGGCCCCTCCGCGCACAGGTTTCCCATACGAAGCTCGGTCGTTCGAGGAAGATAACTTAAGAATAAAAAGAAGCTTAATTGCTCAAACTTTGGCAACTTAGCTTTTCTGTCGTTTGCCGTCCGGCAAGGCGCAGCTTCCTCGGGCGACGCCCAGCCTATCCTGTCATCCCCCCTACTCGAGGTAAGGGAATAACGAAAGCTTGGGGCTTCGCGGCCCGCCATCGCTTGCCGGAGTCGAGTGCTGCACGATCGTGTCGAATGATGCACACGCCAAGCGGAGAGGTGCGAAATCGACAAGATGTGCGGGGCACATAAGCTATGCTCGGGATCTGCGCCCGTCTCTGTACCAAGGTTTACATGGAACTGCGGCAAGACTTGGACAGAGAGGATGGCCGACGGAACGGATTCCGACCGCCGCGCGGGCAAGGTCCCTCCCACGGTCGGCGTCGACTCGTTTGGATCTTGGCGGCCTGGGTGCGCCGAAGAACGAGGTCGCCTTTCCCGCAACTTCTGGCGCTAACTTCTGCGGCTACGGGAGCGGCGCAGAGTTTGCTGGAGGCGAGAGACTCGCTCAGCGGCCGGAAGGCGGTCCTCCTCAAGGAGCAGCTGCTCTTGCCCGGACTCTGCGTGAGTGGGTACTCGAGGAGGGACGTGCACGGGTCCGTGAGGAGGAATGCCTCCGCCTCGCGGGTCGGAGCGGAAAGGTCCCTGGCCATACCTGAGCTTGCCTGTGGTCGCCAAATCTGGTTCGCACAACCTTGACGCACCCCCTACCTGGCGTGCCAAAGATGTCGGGGGGTATCTGCCTCCACGAGCACCTATGGGGACGGAGCCCCTTATCGGTTCGGCGGGGGCGGAGGTTGCACAAAGAGCAGATCGAGGCGACACACACACACAACGATTTTACCCAGCTTTGGGCCGCATGGATGCGTAAAACCCTACTGCTGCATGTCTGGTTGATTGGAGTTCTTGCTCTGGAGCGCAAGAAGCTACAGTAAGTGGAGCTAGACGTAGACGAGGGTCTACTGGGCGTCCTTCTTCGGGTCTGGATCCCTCTCCTCCTCTAGGGTTCGATCGGGGTCCGGGGGTCTGGATCCCTCTCCTATCTTTCTTCCTCTTTTTTTCTCCTCCCTCTTCTACGTGCGCATGGGCCTCCTTTTATATGCCAAGGGGTTTCCCACAGGTAGCGACGCAGGTGGGGGTAAAAATGGCAAGGAACTGTGCGAGCAGAGGTCGCACAGTGCTATCGCACCTAACTCTGACGGCGGGGGACAAAGGCATTAAATGCCCGTCTGGATCGCCTGAACAGTGCCGAGGCGGACCGTTAGGAGCGCCTCCGCTTGCCACGGGGGCGACTCTGCCAACGTCGCATGCCACCGCGCGTCTCAGGTTGCGCGGCGCCCCACCACGTGCCTCCGAGGGAGCCCCAGAGCGACGCGTGGGTAGGTGAGCTGGAGCGCAGGCCTGAGGTGGTGGTTTGCCGCGACAAGTGGCTTGCCGCGGTAGTTGCCTTGGCGCACCTGAGAGCTTGCCGCTCGTCAGGCCTTGCCGGGGCGCGCGGCGCGCCGCGGCGGGCTTCTCTTGGCTTGGTCGTCCCGGCGAGCTCCTCCCGCCGGGGCCTTGGTGCTTCGGCTTAGTCGTCCCGGCAAGCTCCTCTTGCCGGGGCCTTGCCGCCTTGGCCCGGCAAGCTCCTCTTGCCGGACCTCGCCTTCTCGGCCCGGCAAGCTCTTCTTGCCGGGGCTTGGTCTTCTAGGCTCGATCACTTGGCCTTCGTCCGGCCCAAAAAGGGCCGTGGAGACTCTTGTCGCTCCCCTGGCAAGCCTTGCCGTGGTATGCTACTACTGCCCGTGCACAAGTTCGGGGTACTAAGGTACCCCTACTTTAGTACACCGACACTATTATTCCTGGAAGACCTTTTCTTAACACTGCAGGGGCTGTTATTGATTGCAACAAAGGCAATGTCACTTTTCATGTTAATGGTAATGAGCATACGGTACACTTCCCAAGGAAAAACCTCAAGTTCATAGTATCAACTCCATTGGAAAAATCCCATCGATTAAAATTGGAGGTTTTGAATTTCCTCTTCCTACCGTCAAAAAGAAATATGATATACTTATTATAGGGGATGTGCATATCCCCGTTGAGGTAACTTAGTGTTATTTGAAATTTCTCCGGTTTCATGATTATCGTAATGAGTTTGTTAACAAGACTTGATCAACCTTGTTAGTGGATTCTTTTTGATGAGCATGAGATGGATGAAACTAGAAGCACAAACTTCTGTACCCTCTCTATATTTTCTGTTATTTAGTAGAAATAAGTAAAAATAGTATTTTTCTGTCTGTTTCCTGGCTTATCCGTGCAATATAAAAATATCCCGTAAATAAAAGTCCTTAGAATGCCATGCCAATTTAATATGTTTTTTTCAGGAATATTTGAGGATTTACTTTGCAAAAATTACCACGGGAGGAGCTGCCACCTGGCCACGAGGGTGGTGGGCGTGCCCCCCCTATAGGGCGCGCCCCCTGCCTCGTGGGCCCACGGTGGCGCTCCTCCACTTATCCCAGCACCCATCTTCTTCCTCTGTCTCACACAAACCCGAAAAACCAACTCAAGCACGAGTTCTAGTCAGTTTTGTTGTGATTATTGATCTCCTTGCTCAAAGCATCTCTCGCAAAACTGCTTGGGGAGATTGTTCCTTGGTATGTGACTCCTCCATTGGTCCAATTAGTTTTTGTTCTAGTGCTTTATTCTTTGCAAATTTGTGTTGCATAGGTGACCATGTTCTTGAGCTTGCATGTCAAATTTATATGGTTCCAAGTAGTTCTAATGCTTGATATAGGCTCTAAGCACTTGTAGGAGTAGTTGCTATCGGTTTTATTGAAGTTGGTTCACTTTTGTTTGAAGTTACTAAAAATTTCAGATTTTTTCAAGGAAAAACAATATGCTTAGGAAGATGTTTCAAGGTGGTTCCTCTAAGAAGCAAGGACCCAGGATTGCTATGCGCGATGCTGATGAGGGTCCACCAAGAGACGCCCCAGTACGGCCTTGCGAATGGCCGTCGGAAAATTTTATGCACCGTGCGGGAATTAAAGAAGAATTCAAAGCATATTTGCGCAATGCCGGTCTTGAGGATTTTGAGGCTAACAAATGCCCCCAATATCATGATCTCACAAGTTCATTTGTGAGGAGGTTTGAGTATTCATCTTCGCGTAATTCTCCTTCAGTCATGTTTGACCTCTATGACAAATCTTATACCATGGATTTAGAGGATTTCACTTATGCTTGCAAACTTCCATCTTGGGGTAGTGTTAGGGATCCCCCTAAATCTGAATTTAGAAACTTTCTTGCTAGTATAACTATGGGGGAATCTAGAGATATAATGCAGGCTACCATAGGGAGCATTCACTTTCCTGCTATACATTATTTTGCTCTCTTCATCGGTAGATGCATAAATGCTAAGGATGAAGCATGTCACATGTGTGTCCCTGACCTTAGCATCCTTAGGAGTGCTGTGTTAGGAGACCAATCTTATCATATGGGAGCCATTTTAGCTCGTAGGCTGCATCATAATAGACATAATGGAGATTTCTTTGGAGGAGTTTATGCAACCCGCTTAGCTCATTTTCTTGAGATAGACATTCGTGAGGGTGATACAGAGTTGCCCACCGCATATTTAGATTATGACTCCATGGCTTCACATCATTTTGTTGAGAGGCCTGAATCATCTCTTTTATATCGTTTAATTTTTAACAAATGGCATGTTGTTCGTATTACTCTCCCTGCTCCTGCTCTTTTTGATTCACAGGCAAAAGGAAGATATACTATTACTAGAGAGGAGGCAGATGAGTACGAGAGGAGAGCGGAGGCAGCCCGACTCCATGCTGCAGCTCAGCAGGCGATAACTGGTGTATCGCAGTATGACCCCAGCTACACCTACGGGTATCCGCCAGGCTATCCCTGGCAATAGACCAACTTAGGCCAAAAGCCTAAGCTTGGGGGAGTACGTATTTCTCACCGACATTACATTTATGTTCACACACACTCATTGCTAGATGTCGGTGCTCATACTCTTTCATTGTAATATCCATGCTAGTTTATTTTCTTTTTCTTTGCTTTCTTCTTGTGTGTTTGTTAAACCTTAAGAAAAACAAAAAAAATAGTAGTAGTTTACTTTCCTTCTGTAGTAGTAATTAAAAAGAAAACCCAAAAATATTTCCCGTTCTTCTTTTGCTTGTTGGGAGCTTTCCCGTGTAAATAGTTTTCTTTTATTTTCTTTGGGGGTCAGTAGGAGAAGACCATAATTAAATTGTTGAAGTGGCTCTTATATGCTTTAATGTTGATTTAACCCAGAGCCCGTATTACCTTGTCTTCTCCTGTTTATTGAATGCTCGCAGATTCCAGCTTAGTCCAATGCACGTGCACTATTATTATTATTCACACCGTTCGGTCGTGCAAGTGAAAGGCAATTATGATGACATATATGATGGACTGACTGAGATGAGAAAAGCTGGTATGAACTCGACCTCTTTTGTTTTCGTAAATATGATGAGCCCTCATTTTTGGTTCAGCTTATTATGAATAAACATGTTTGCGATGACATTTAGAGATCATAGTTGCTTGTGCCATGCTTGATTACCTATGAGTTATAATGGTTTACCTTGTGTGCCAACATGCTATTGAGATGATTATGATGTGGTATGATGGGGTGGTATCCTCTTTTGAATGATTTAAGTGACTTGACTTGGCACATGTTCACGCATGTAGTTGAAACAAAATCAACATAGCCTTCACGATATTTATGTTCATGGTGGATTATATCCTACTCATGCTTGCATCCAATGTTTATTAATTTTAATGCATGTACATGGCTGTTGTCGCTCTCTAGTCGATCGCTTCCCAGTCTTTTTCTAGCCTTCACCTGTACTAAGCAGGAATACTGCTTGTGCATCCAATCCCTTAAACCCCAAAGTTATTCCAGTTGAGTCCACTATACCTTCCTATATGCGGTATCTACCTGCCGTTCCAAGTAAATTTGTATGTGCCAAACTCTAAACCTTCAAATAAACATTCTGTTTTGTATGCTCGAATAGCTCATGTATCAACCAAGGCTGTCCTTATCTTCCGTGTTAGGCGGGTTATTCTCAAGAGGAGTGGACTCCGCTCCTCACTCACGAGAAAATGGCTGGTCACCGGGATGCCCAGTCCCATGCTTTATGCAAACTAAATCAAAATTAATCGCAAACAAAACTCCCCCTGGGACCTAATGTATGTTGGAGACACTCGTTGTTTCGAGCAAGTCATGGATTGATGCTTGTTGGTGGAGGGGGAGTATAAACTTTACCATTCTGTTTGGGAACCGCCTATAATGTGTTTAGCATGGAAGATATCGCCATCTCTTAGTTGCTACGTTGACAATGAAAGTATACCGCTCAAAATGCAATTTATCTCTATTTCAAAACCGAGCTCTGGCACCTCTACAAATCCCTGCTTCCCTCTGTGAAGGGCCTATCTATTTACTTTTATGTTGAGTCATCACCCTCTTATTAAAAAGCACTAGCTGGAGAGCACAACTGTCATTTGCATTCATCACTATTAATCTATGTTGGGTATGACTATGATTGGATCTCTTTTACAATGAATTACAATGTCTAGTCAGTCCTTGATCTTTAAAGTTGCTCTGCATTTATGTTTTGCGGTCTCAGAAAGGGCTAGCGAGGTACCATCTTGTTATATCATATTATGATTGTTTTGAGAAAGTGTTGTCATCCGAGTTTATTATTATGACATGCTAGTTGATTATGCTATTGATATGAGTAATCATGAGACCTGAGAATTGTTGCAAATGTGGTTAGTTATGATCTATGCTGAAAACTTGAATGCTGGCTTGACATAGTTACAACAACAAGAGCAAACATAGTTTGTAAAAAAATTTCTTTCTTTCTTTCAGTTTGTCAACTGAATTGCTTGAGGACAAGCAAGGATTTAAGCTTGGGGGAGTTGACACGTCTCCGTCGTATCTACTTTTCCAAACACTTTTGCCCTTGTTTTGGACTCTAACTTGTATGATTTGAATGGAACTAACCTGGACTGACGCTATTTTCAGCAGAATTGCCATGGTGTTGTTTTATGTGCATAAAACAAATATTCTCGGAATGACCTGAAACTCCACGGAACACCATAGAAAAATAATAAAAAATCCTCGCCAAAGATGAAGACCAGGGGGCCCACACCCTGTCCATGAGGGTGGGGGCGCCCCCCCCCCCCCGTCTAGGGCGCGCCCCCCTACCTCGTGGGCTCCCTGGAAACCCTCCAACGCCAACTCCAACTCTATATATCTGCTTTGGGAGAGAAAAAAAATCAGAGAGAAGAAATCATCATGTTTTATGATACGGAGCCGCCGCCAAGCCCTAAAACCTTTCGGGAGGGCTGATCTGGAGTCCGTTTGGGGCTCCGGAGAGGGGGATTCGTCGCCGTCGTCATCATCAACCATCCTCCATCACCAATTTCATGATGCTCACCGCCGTGCGTGAGTAATTCCATCGTAGGCTTGCTGGACGGTGATGGGTTGGATGAGATTTATCATGTAATCAAGTTAGTTTTGTTAGGGTTTGATCCCTAGTATCCATTATGTTCTGAGATTGATGTTGCTATGACTTTGCTATGCTTAATGCTTGTCACTAGGGCCCGAGTGCCATGATTTCAGATCTGAACCTATTATGTTTTCATGAATATATGTGAGTTCTTGATCCTATCTTGCAAGTCTATAGTCACCTATTATGTGTTATGATCCGGCAACCCCGAAGTGACAATAATCGGGACCACTCCTGGTGATGACCATAGTTTGAGGAGTTCATGTATTCACTATGTGCTAATGCTTTGTTCCGGTTCCCTTAGTTTCCAATAGGACCCCGCTGCCACGGGAGGGTAGGACAAAAGATGTCATGCAAGTTCTTTTCGATAAGCACGTATGACTATATACGGAATACATGCCTACATTACATTGATGAATTGGAGCTAGTTCTATGTCACCCTATGTTATGACTGTTACATGATGAACCGCATCCGGCATAATTATCCATCATTGATCCGGTGCCTACGAGTTTTCCATATACTGGTTCTCGCGTATATACTTTCCCGCTGCTACTTTTACAGTCACTACAAAATACCAAAAACATTACTTTAATTGTCTTTACTTTTGTTGCCGTTACCACCACTATCATATTACTTTGCTACTAAACACTTTCCTGCAGATACTAAGTTTCCAGGTGTGGTTGAATTGACAACTCAGCTGCTAATACTTGAGAATATTCTTTGGCTCCCCTTGTGTCGAATCAATAAATTTGGGTTAAATACTCTACCCTCGAAAACTGTTGCGATCCCCTATACTTGTGGGTTATCATTGTCTGTTGTCCTTGAACCGCCGCCGGGTCGTTCCCTTATATACATGGGTTGACGCCCGTCGGTTTACAGAATCCTGAGGCCGGCTCATAAACCTATCCGGCTCGGTCTCCGCTCTTTCTACCTTAGAATACAAGTTATCTATCAATGCCGGTTTATGTCTACAGGCCTTAAACCGGTTCTGGGCCCTGGGCCTTCATAAAGCGTCATCGTCTGTCTTCACGGGCTTCAGATATGATGAACCACTGATGGTGTTAACCCGGCCTCTCCTGGCTGGTTTACACCGAGTGGTAATATCCCCAACATTAGGCCCCAGACTGATTTGAATTGGTTCATGTCAGTCCTGAATACTTAAGAAAATCTCTTCTTCAATACCTTCACATACTTTGTAAACCGCCGTGACGTCACTTCCCGAAACCATGGTAAACCGCCATGACATCACTTGTTATTGAAAATTGCATATAATCCATCCTCAGTAATGAGCCTCCAACAATCGAGGCGACAACTCCGCCTCATATCCAAATTTTGGACTCCTCGATTTTCGCACCTGACACTTATGTTTTGCCTTTATAAATAGGGTCAGGGGGTCTTTCCATCCCCCCGTACCTCTTCATCTCATCTTCTTCCTTGCGCTGCCCGACCTTTGGAGCTCCGCCACCACCGTCGACCGCCGCTTCTGCCTCAACGCCGACTGCTGCATCACCCTGAACGTACCAAAGAATCACGGAGCTTCTCCACTCTTCCATCAGCATCGGTAAGTTCTCTGTTCTTCCGCCATAGATCTGTCTCTAGGGTTTCAGTGTTCATTGGTGTTCGTTGCTGTTCGTCGGTGCATAATCATTTTGTGATTCAGACCTTGATATTCATCCTGTACAACAATAGCCGTAGCCCTTCTTTTCCATCCAATGCACCCCGTTTAAGTAGAAGAGCCCATATGAACCTTCATCAACTGCTTGAGTACCAAATTTTAGGTCTAAATATATTTTCATTTTCTGACATGCGATAGATCCAAAATTATAATGCCAACTTGTGAAACCTGTTTTTACTTCACTTATGCATCTGTAGACTTGTATCTTCAATGCAAGATTAGGCGGTTTAACTTCTTAGAAAAATGACGACCCGGTAGATACCATTAGTCCCCTTGTTGAACCGCCAATGTACTTCACCATTATACTGTCTTCATTAGTAAACTCCGGTTTATGATCAGCCAACTCCGGTTTAATAACATGCTTACACCCTTATATCGTTGTATAGTTGTCCACTGCAAATCTTAAACCGGCAAACATAATGTTTCATATTTTCGTTGCCATGGCCAAGCAAGTCTATGAATGCAATTGGGCTCCTTCTCGAGTAACTGAAGAACAGCTAAACAACCTTGTTAAAACGGGCGCTTTAGCAAAGAAAGATGTCATCCACTGGAGGGTCCCTGGCCCAGAAAATCCTCCTATCCCCAAGGATGGAGAGGTAGTTGTGTTCACTGATCACTTAGGCCGGGGTTTCAGCACTCCCGGTTCAAAAAAAATCTGGGATGTACTGGCCATCTTTCAACTGCGCCCTCAAGACATCGGTCCTAATTCTGTGACCAACATCTGCCACTTCCAAGTTTTTTGTGAAGTTTATCTACAAGAGGAACCTACATTATAGCTGTTCAAGGATTTCTTTCTTTTAAACCATCGCACAGAATTCATAGATGGACCCAACACTGAATTGGGCGGAATGGCGGTTCAGAAGAGGAAGGAAGTTACTTTTCCTCATCCTAAGCTTCACAGTCACCCCAAAGAGTGGAAAACTACTTGGTTTTATTCCAAGGATACATCCCCACCTGATGAAAACCCCCTGCCGGGTTACCGCCCTGAATGCCTGAGCAACACACATCCTTTCCCTCAGAAGTTAACTGCAAAAGAGAGGTCCAACTATGCTCCTCAATTATCAAAACTTAGAGCCTTCATGGCAAACGGTTTGACAGGAGTTGACCTCGCTCGCTGTTGGATAGGCTGGAGTATTCTGCCCTTAAGCTGGCACTCCGGTTTGATGTGTGAATATACCAGGAGTATGAAGGACGCTCAGCGGCACATTGACATTCAGCTTACAGATGAAGAAGTGATAGAGGCAAAGGTGTCCCGTCTTTCGATGAGACGGTGGCTATCGTTTTGGAGGAAGTCGACTTTGACGATCCGACTACGAACGTGCGAGGACGTCGCGCCTTAGCAATCGCTAAATCAACTCCGAGAGGTTATTGACCACGCCGGAGCACGATCAACCTGACCACGAAGGTCTGTTTCCTACAGGCAAACGAAGAACAAGCAAGAAACTAAGATTGCAATCTGGATATTGTGAATATAAGAGGAAAGCTTTATTGATCAAGGTGGGGTTCTGTGACGCCTTGGTCTGGTCGTTGAACACAAACGAAGTACGCGAAGTTGCAGCTATGGCGAACTTTTAATCTAAACAAAACCCAAAGTCTAAACGACGCCCTAAGGGCTGTATATATGGAGGAAGAGGAGGGAATTTCGTGGCCCTTGAGGGTGGGGTCCGAAACCAACCCTATCTCTTGTTTCCCACACATACGAACTCTAAAAATAGCCTATACTTAAGTATTTCGAAATTACATGGGCCTGGCCCAATAATAAGGTGACGCAGCACCTAAAATAGCCTATGGACGAATATTATGAAGTGGCATCTTGTATATTTCGTCCAAGGCTTCATGCACTCCTTATGCTGGCTTCAAAGTCCTGAAATCATCACTTGTAACTCCGCTCTTGATCCCCTTGCGCATGCCATCAACTCCATGCGTGTTCTTGCTCCAATGTTCATCCTTCTCCAAGCTAGGCCCTTCATTTGTAAGCAAAACAAATGTATCCAATTTAGGCAGCATCATATTCTCATGAACATTAGAAGAATTACCAAGAAACGAAAGTACCTGGTAATTTATTTGGCGTGCGTGAGCTCTAGTAATTGGTCCAGTATATGTAACAGTAGGGGCTGTGGGTGTAACAATGGTATTGATGTCCTCATCATCCTCCCCTTCTTGAAATGAAGTCGTCCTCGACGGAAGCTCATCTTCCTCACCCAAATAAGGCTTCAAATCTGCAATGTTAAAAGTGGGACTAACCGCAAAATCTGCAGGTAGCTCAAGTTTATATGCATTATCATTTATTTTATCTAACACCTTAAAAGGACCATCAGCACGTGGCATTAGCTTTGATTTGCGCAAATTAGGAAATCTATCTTTACGCAAATGTAACCAAACAAGATCTCCAGGTGCAAACACAACATGTTTTCTACCCTTATCTCCAGCAAGTTTATATTTAGCATTCATACGCTCAATGTTTTCCTTAGTTAACTCATGCATTTTTAAAATCAATTCAGAACGTTCTTTAGCATCAAAATTAACCTTCTCCGAAGATGGAAGAGGCAACAAATCAATAGGTGCACGAGGTAGGAAACCATACACAATTTCAAAAGGGCACATCTTAGTAGTAGAATGCAATGAACGATTATAAGCAAATTTAATATGAGGCAAGCATTCTTCCCACATTTTCTTATTATTCTTCAAAACAGCCCTAAGCATAGTAGACAAAGTTCTATTGACTACTTCAGTTTGTCCATCAGTTTGGGGGTGACAAGTAGTACTAAAAAGCAGTTTAGTCCCCAACTTAGCCCATAAACATCTCCAAAAGTGGCTAAGAAATTTAGTATCACGATTTGAAACAATAGTATTTGGCACACCATGCAAGCGAATAATTTCACGAAAGAACAAATCAGCAACATTAACAGCATCATCGCTTTTATGACATGGTATAAAGTGTGCCATTTTCGAGAATCTATCCACGACAACAAATATGCTATCCCTCCCCTTCTTTGTTCGAGGTAAACCTAAAACAAAGTCCATAGATATATCATCCCAAGGAACACTAGGTACAGGCAAAGGCATATATAAACCATGAGGATTGAGTCGTGACTTAGCTTTTTGACATGTAGTGCAGCGAGCAACAAAATGCTCAACATCCCGTCTCATCTTTGGCCAAAAGAAATGTGTAGCAAGTATATCCTCCGTCTTCTTCACGCCAAAGTGTCCCATTAGTCCTCCTCCATGCACCTCCTGCAACAACAAAAGACGAACGGAGCTAGCTGGAATGCATAGCTTGTTAGCACGAAACACAAATCCATCATTAACGACGAACTTGTTCCATGTTCTACCTTCTTTACAATTCTGCAATACATCTTTAAATTCAGCATCATGCACATATTGATCTTTGATGGTCTCCAAACCAAATATTTTAAAATCAAGTTTTGAAAGCATAGTATAACGACGAGACAATGCATCAGCAATAACATTTTCTTTACCCTTCTTGTGTTTAATGACATAAGGGAAAGTCTCAATGAATTCAACCCATTTAGCATGTCTACGGTTCAGTTTTGCTTGACTTTTAATGTGTTTCAAAGATTCATGATCAGAATGTATAACAAATTCTTTGGGCCATAAATTATGTTGCCATGTTTCTAAAGTCCGAACAAGAGCATATAATTCTTTATCATAAGTAGAATAGTTCAGACTAGGCCCACTCAATTTTTCAGAAAAGTATGCAACAGGTTTGCCATCTTGTGATAACACACCTCCTAATCCAATTCCACTAGAATCACATTCAAGCTCAAAAGTTTTATTAAAATCAGGAAGTTGGAGTAAAGGAGCATGTGTCAACTTATCTTTCAATACCATGAAGGCTTCTTCCTGTGCGGTACCCCAAACAAAAGGCACATCCTTCTTTGTAAGCTCATTGAGAGGTGCAGCAATGGTGCTAAAATCTCTCACAAAACGCCTATAGAAACCAGCGAGTCCAAGAAAACTCCTTACTTGTGTGACCGTTTTGGGCTGCGGCCAACTCTCAATAGCTTCAATCTTGGCTTTATCAACTTCAATTCCCTGTGGAGTAACAACATAGCCAAGAAAAGATACTCGGTCGGTGCAAAAGGTGCACTTCCCAAGGTTACCAAACAAACGTGCATCACGTACAGCATTAAAAACAGCACGTAAATGTTCCAAATGTTCTTCCAAAGATTTGCTATAAATCAGTATATCATCAAAATAGACTACCACAAATCGTCCAATGAAAGCACGTAAAACTTCGTTCATTAGTCTCATGAAAGTACTAGGTGCATTAGTGAACCCAAAAGGCATGACTAACCACTCATATAAACCAAACTTAGTTTTAAATGCTGTTTTCCATTCATCTCCCAATTTCATACGAATTTGATGGTATCCACTACGCAAATCAACTTTGGAGAATATTGTAGAGCCACTCAATTCATCAAACATATCATCTAGCCTAGGAATAGGATGACGATAATGAATAGTAATATTATTAATGCCTCTACAATCAACACACATACGCGACGTACCATCCTTTTTAGGCACTAGTATAATAGGAACAACACAAGGACTAAGAGATTCGCGTATATAACCTTTGTCGAGCAGCTCCTGTACTTGACGCATAATCTCCTTCGTCTCCTCTGGATTGGTACGGTATGGTGCACGGTTGGGTAGCGATGCACCAGGAATTAAGTCAATTTGATGCTCAATCCCTCGAATAGGTGGTAATCCCGGTGGCACGTCTTGTGGGAAGACGTCAGCGAACTCCTGCAAAATGTTTGTGACAGCAGGGGGCAAAGAGGAAGGCACGTCCTCGAATGAAAATAATGCCTCTTTGCACACAAAAGCATAGCAAACAGATTTGCTAGAATCTAGCTCATCAGTATCAGATTTGGTGGCAAGTAAACATGCACTTTTCAGTTTAATTTCAGAAGCAACATTAGATGGTTTATTATTAGGCTTCATTTGTTGCTCAAATTCTTTTGCCACAATCTGATTTTCACTTTTATTTTTCTCCTGTTTTGCTTTATTAGCTCTATTAATATCATCTTTCAAAATGGAATCAGGAGTCATAGGAAGCAAAGTAATATTTTTATCCTTATGAACAAGAGTATACTGATTGTTTCTACCATGGTGTACAGAATTTTTATCAAATTGCCATGGTCTACCAAGTAATAAGGAACATGCTTGCATAGGTACCACATCACAATCAACATAATCAGCATATGTAGAGATACTAAAATGCACACGAACAGTACGTGTTACCTTAACCTTGCCGCTGTTGTTGAACCATTGGATGTAGTAAGGATGTGGATGTGGTCTTGTGGTGAGAGAAAGCTTCTCCACCATCTCCATGCTAGCCAAGTTGTTGTAGCTCCCTCCATCTATGATGACGCGAATAGAACGTTCCTTCACAACTCCCTTTGTATGGAACAAATTATGCCTCTGATTTTGCTCAGCTTGTGTGACCTGCACACTCAAAACACGTTGAGCAACTAAACATTCATACCTGTCAGCATCTTCAGCAGCCATGTATTGCGTCTCATGATCAGAATCATCTCCACCGTGTTTTTCATGTGTAATAAGAGCCAAAGTCTCCTCATCATAGTCACTAGCGGACTCATACCCACCATCCTCAGTAACAATCATCACACGCTTAGATGGGCATTCTCTCGCATAATGACCTCCACCCTTGCAACATCGACAAATAATATCATGTGTTTGCCCGGTTGATGCCATGGATGAAGAAGAGCTCTTTGCAGGCCCAGAAGGTGTGATCTTGGCAGATAGTGGTGATTGCGCCTGCTTTACTGTATCACGGTTGGAGGTGGTAGCCGACGGAGGTGCCGGTGTAGCAGAACGTGTGGAAGTAGATGGTGCACGTGGTGTCCATGAGGAAGGTCGACCTGCAGAAAAGTTAGTTCGTGCCAATGCCTGTCGATCCTGCACTTCACGTTCAGCTTTACAAGCAAGATGGAATAAATGAGTGATATTATTATAATCCTTATAGTCTAGAATGGTCTGAATCTCTCTATTTAATCCACCCAGAAAACGTGCAAGCATAGCTTCATTCTCCTCAACAATACCACATCTAATCAAGCCAGTTTGTAATTCCTGATAATATTCTTCTACCGAATTTTTTCCTTGTCTTAAGCGCTGCAATTTTTGAAGTAATTCACTCTGATAATATGGTGGAACCCAACGAGTACGCATAGCAGTTTTCAAAGCAGCCCAAGTAGCTGGAACAGGATATAATCTACAATGTTCAGACCACCAAACACATGCAAAGCTAGTGAAAGCACAAACAGCAGCAGGAACACGTCTCTCCTCAAGATATTGTAAACATGTAAATCGTTGTTCAGTTTCTAACTCCCAAGTAAGATATATATCAGGAACATATCTACCCTCAAATGGTGGAATATTCAATTTCAGATTAGGGAGATGGTCATGATCTCGTACCTGAGGGGGAGCCCTAACATTGCCATTATTTGCATGTGGACGACCTGGTGGTTGTGGTGCTGGTGGTTGCACGTAGTTCTGATGTTGATCAACCTCATCCTCGTAATCTCCCACATAATTATCCTCCCCCACATCAGCAGCAGGAGCCACAGAAGTATCAACAGCAGCACCAGCAGCTTGGCCAGGCTGAAGAGGGACACGGGTCGCTCGGCGGAGGGCTGTTTCGCGATGTGGAGGTAGTCGTTGTTGTTGTTGTTGTAGAGGTGCGTTAGGTGCAGCCGGTGGTGGTGGTGGTAGACGCGCGAGCAACTCATTGAACTTGTTATCGAGCTTTGTTTCGAACGCCTTCTCAATGCCATCTATCTTCTCCATGGCCTCTTCAAATCTATTTAGCACATCTTCCACCTGTCCACTCATCATTTGTTGAAACTTATCATGTAACGCTTTGTTTGTCATGTTCTCCCAGTCAGTCTCGTCGGCTTGTGATCCTGCCATGGTTAGCAGCAATAGAAACACACAAGAATATGATCCTACAGACTACTAACAAGAGGTGGTGGTGGGAGTCACAAATCCGTCAAGCAAAACTCAAATTCTTACCAGTTCTTACCCAGCAGCAGGCGGTGATCGGCAACCGTTGTAGTCAAAACTCTCAAAAGCTTGGATAGAGCGATTGCCAGGGAGAGTCAAACGCACGACGTAGATGTATGTGGAGCTGGGAAGGCTTATAGTATGGTAGCAAAAAGGGTCAGCAATAATCAATTCAGAGATGCAAAGTTGAATAAACGCTCAACGACGGTACTATGCTGGTCCTAGGCTAGACCGTGCTAGAGACGCGAGCCTAGAACACTAACAAAATCACGGCGCTGCACGGAAACAAGGGAAAGCACACTCTGGAATTTTTTTTTGCGCTCCTCTTTTTTTTTGCGAAAAATCACTATAATGGCGAGTGTCTCAAAACTCTTCCCAGGTCAAACTGACAAGATGGGTACGAAATTTTTTTTGATAATTTTTTTTTGGAAATCAGGGCAGCGACGACGAAAAAGTGCGACCAAAAATCACTATGATGGCAAGTGTCTCAAAAGACTCAGAACAGCCTAAAAATAGGATAGGAAAAAAATATTTTCGGTCGCTGAAATTTTGGCCTAAAAACTGCCCGGGGGTCTCCAGACTCTTTTTTTTCCGAGACCTACGCAGGCAAGGAAACGCGAGTCGGAATTTAGATGGCTCTCGAAAACAAACCTAACATGAGAAGAACTTGGATTGGTGGTAGATATATGGTGGTGGTAGATGGCAGCGGTGGTGCTATATGGTAGCGGTGGTGGTATATGGATACAGATTGGTGGTGGTATATGGATACGGATTCAGAGCGGTGGCGGAGAAGCAATGATGGTAGATGGCAAGGCGATGATGATGGTGCGGCGGCGGCGTGACAACTTATGACCAGAACTCGAAACTCTAAAAGACTAGACTCTAAGACCAGCAACTTGACACGACAATGCAACCGCAAATTCAACAAAGCAAAAACCCTAAAAAGATTATGCAAAGGCTCAGATTGGTTCGGATATGATGAACCAACCCTAATTTTTTTTGTGGCTTTTTCGTGGACTGTAGGTATGAAGAACAGACTCGATCTAATCTACGAAAAACTGTAAAATCTCACCGAGCAACCTGGAAATCTGATACCACTTGATAGAGGCAAAGGTGTCCCGTCTTTCGATGAGATGGTGGCAATCGTTTTGGAGGAAGTCGACTTTAACGATCCGACTACGAACGTGCGAGGACGTCGCGCCTTAGCAATAGCTAAACCAACTCCGAGAGGTTATTGACCACGCCGGAGCACGATCAACCTGACCACGAAGGTCTGTTTCCTGGAGGCAAACGAAGAACAAGCAAGAAACTAAGATTGCAATCTGGATATTGAATATAAGAGGAAAGCTTTATTGATCAATGTGGGGTTCTGTGACGCCTTGGTCTGGTCGTTGAACACAAACGAAGTACGCGAAGTTGCAGCTATGGCGAACTTTTAATCTAAACAAAACCCAAAGTCTAAACGACGCCCTAAGGGCTGTATATATGGAGGAAGAGGAGGGAATTTCGTGGCCCTTGAGGGTGGGGTCCAAAACCAACCCTATCTCTTGTTTCCCACACATACGGACTCTAAAAATAGCCTATACTTAAGTATTTCGAAATTACATGGGCCTGGCCCAATAATAAGGATACGCGGCACCTAAAATAGCCTATGGACGAATATTATGAAGTGGCATCTTGTATATCTCGTCCAAGGCTTCATGCACTCCTTATGCTGGCTTCAAAGTCCTAAAATCATCACTTGTAACTCCGTTCTTGATCCCCTTGCGCATGCCATCAACTCCATGCGTGTTCTTGCTCCAATGTTCATCCTTCTCCTAGCTAGGCCCTTCATTTGTAAGCAAAACAAATGTATCCAATTTAGGCAGCATCATATTCTCATGAACATTAGAAGCATTACCAAGAAACGAAAGTACCTGGTAATTTATTTGGCGTGCGCGAGCTCTAGTAATTGGTCCAGTATATGTAACAGTAGGGGTTGTGGGTGTAACAATAGTATTGATGTCCTCATCAAGAAGTCACTGAGGCTGTAAAAAAGATGTTGAATGAAACGGAGGCTGTCTGTGCCCAAACCGGACTACTTCCTTTCTGCACCTTCAACAAACCGCCAGTTGTAAGAATCATATAATCTTTTTATCTAAAGTTGCTTCTGTCCAAATATTCCCTGAAAGTGTGATTATTTTGTGACAGGGTGATGATCCATTCTGGAACAAGAAACCCTCACAAGACAAACCGGCGAAGCCGCAAGATAAACCGGTCGAGCTAGTTCGTCCAAAGACCAGGGTTGTTAAAAAACCTGCCAAGAAAAGGACCACTTCATCCTCCGATCCACCAGCTGATGACGATGTGGGTAATCCGGAATCAGAGGTAGAACTTGATTCTCTTGGTTCATTTTTCATACACCTCATTGACAATGATTATTACCAGGATGACGCTGAAGGTAGTCACGCTGATGATGTAGAGGTAATCATTCTTTCCTCCGATTCAGATCCTCTGCCAACATAAAAAATCCGTCGAGCAAACCAAAAAGTAAAATTTTCTCACCCCCTTGCTTACTTGGACCCAAACTTTCTTTTGAAGACACATCAACACGAGGCTCGCTGCACAACCCGGCACAGCGGCCAGGTAGTCACCTCCACCGGTTTACCGAACAGCCTAGTTCGGAAGCGCCGATCAGAGGTCTCTTATCCCTTTGACACTTCATGCCCCAAAGCGGGTTGTTTCCGCCAGCCTCTTAACCCATCTGACTCAAATTATCAGGGTACTTCTCACTCATCATCTGGCGAATCGTCTGCCACAAAGGTTCCACCCCTCAAAACAGTGCTTGGGTGAGTCATACTCTTATTTATATCCTTGACGTATTATTTTAACATATACTGTACTGACCCTCATGTTTATTTTTCTCAGTGCCAAGCCCAGACCCAGCAAGAAGGCTCGGTTGAACAAACCAACTGATGAGGACGTGGTTGTTGAATCCGGAGAAGACTCCAGATCCTAAAGAGACCAACATTGATAGTATGCTGAATGACCCACCGCCTCAAGATCATGACTTCGTTGCTGAGCAGGTAGAAATTGACACCACAAGCCATGCCGACCAGCCAACCAACCCTGCCCGGACTGAGGACAAACCGGCAAGTCTGGTTAAAAATACTGACAAACTGGCGACCACAGTAACGACTGTTGACGAGAAAGATGATGATGTTATGATTACTGGCACTGGTCATACTGCTCCTGGTAATCCTGTCGCTTTGTCAAAGCATACTGCCAAAGATGAACTCTCTGCAATTGGCAAAGGCAAATGAAATGCCGATTTGTCAACTTATGACCATCTGAATGCTCAAGACCTTCATTCTGGCTATCTGAACCGTTTGTACACCAGTCGTGACTATGAAGCCGGTTTGGTAAATATGATGAAGGAACGATATGAGGTAACTTCATAAGTGTTTATCCCTTATATTTAATTGCAGCTTATCAACTCTAGTAGCCCCCAAGTGACGGTTTAAGATACCAATTTAAACCGGGACTTTAATAATAACTTTATGTTTGCAACAATGCATCTTAACTTCACTGATGTAGCCCCCAAAGGACGGTTTAACTTTATGAAGATAAACCGGGACTTTGTAGAAGAATTCCCATCTCAGCAATTTATGAGCAAATACATATTAGCCCCCAAGTGGAAAGCTTAATACTTGTATTGTGCTTGGGACTTGTAAAAATTTCTGATAAAGAGCAAATATGTATTAGCCCCCAAGTACTAAGGGCATAACTTGTTATGTGCTTGGTACTTCAAATATGTATTGTCAACTCATTATACATCTGTATCTTTATAGGCTGAACTGAGCAAGAAGGAAAGCCAAACCGCTGATCTGCAAGAGAACCTCAAGTCCCAACAAGCTGAAACCTCCAAAGCCAAAGAGGAGCTAACCAGCGCTCTAGGTGCTATGGAAAAACTTAAAGAGGGATTCAACAAGGAGAGGGCCGACTGGGAGCTTGAAAAATCCGCTTTGGTCAAAAGGGCTGAGAACGCAGAAGCAGCACTTAAACCGGTGGTTGATGAACTGACAGGTGTAAAGAGGCAGATCCATGCCATGACTGCTGATGTTTTTGGTAAACATCCTTGACTTAAGCTTTCCACATAAACTTTCATGCATTTGCTGGTTTACTAATCCTTGTAATGATACAGGAACTCGTATTAGCCACTTGGGATCTGATGTTCAGAAGAAATTGAAAGCGGCCTATACTCTAATAGAGCAGCTGTATACCGGTGCACAGCGGATCATCTATACTTCTTCACACAATAATCTGCCTCCCACCTTGATCAAGGATACTTTAGAAAGGTTATCTATGCATCCTGCCTGGGTAGACGAGCTAATAAAGTCTGCCGCTAGAACGGGCGCTTTGGCCGCACTAACCTATGCAAAAGCATGGGTACCTGACTTTGATCCAGTTGAAGTGGCCCAAGGTTATCCCAGTTTGAAGGAAGACGGTACAGAATTTGGCGAAGATGATCTCTGAATTATAAACCAGGAAGTACGCCCATTGGCTTGTCAACTGGTTGAAGAAGCGGACCTCTCATACTATCAGGCAAGCTATGACAAGAACAAACGGGTTGCTGCACCAATTCCAGAAGCTCAAAATCTTATCCTGCCAATTCGTAAGCACACTTATTCCCCTGACATTGAACCGTCCACGCTTATAAGCAATGAAAATGTATTCCAAGCCTTAACTAGGATCGACTGGGCGACTGTTGACTTCCAGCCGCTGGGTAGAGAGGAGGGAGGTGGACCGGCGCGAGATGACTCGCAACCGTCAGGCCAAGCTGGTGACCAATCCTGAACTGGAGGCCGTTTTAACGTTCTACATGCTGCAACATGTATTTGACAAAACAATTATCCTTTTGGGCACTGAAATGCCTTATAATAGGCTAGTAAAAATACTTCGTCAGATATGCCTTCGTGCATTTTTATCTGTGACTGATTCTTGCTTAATCCGACATGCTTTAAGATATGATATTCATAATCCATAGCCATCTATTCAAACTATTCCTGCAGATAAGAAGTTGAAAGTGCCCGGGCGGTTTACCGCCGGGCGGGTCATGATACCCATATATATATAACCAAGGTTTACAACCCTAGTTTTGAAATATAACCAAATATGGAAATATATAATACCTGTGATCCTTAGGCATAATGTTGGCTGACTAATGTTGTAGTGAGGGTCAGAGCCCTATTCTGGAGGATGAACAACTCCTGTTATATGATGCCGGTGTACAATAAAAACGTTTTGGGTTATGATAAACACCGGTTTATTCCATACTGGTGACTTTGCGTCAAAACCAGACCGGGCTGATAGTCTCCGGATTATAATTTAATCATGTACTGACAACTTGTAGTTGACAGCCTAACCGGGTTGACGAAAACCGGTTTGAAAACATCATAAATCTTATCAAAAGAGAACTTAGCAAAAGGCAAATAAAAACCGTTGTAGTCGAGGCTTTTCACGGGCTGCCAGGCCCCAAATTCGAGGCTTTTCATGGGCTGCCAGGCCACTGAGTTAAACCATTTTTGCAAAGCCTTTTAAGATGGTCCTCAATCCTTAACCAATCATCGTTTTAACTTGACAAGTTCAGGGTCTGTATTTTAGGGTAACTTGTCAAAGTTCGAAGGGTCATACCAGGTTTACCTGGGCGGAGGAACTTACTTAAAGAGGCAGGTTAACCCGGGGTTTTAGGTGTATACACCAGGCTTCCAAGCCATGGCTTGATAGCCCGTTACAAGTGTAGATTTTAAGTTCATTGCGATAGCAAAGAATCCCCAAGTAACGTTCTGAGCTGTGCTCAGTGGGTGCCTATGTTTGAGTTTTTTTTACAACACTCTCTTTGGCCCCGGATTGATTTGGCTTTGAGCCGATCAAGAGGTGTGACTGTGGTTCGGATACGACCAAGCCCCCAAGTGATGATGTGGCATTACGCCGATCAAGAGGTGTAGCTATGGTTCGAATACGACCAAGCCCCCAAGGGACGTGATATAAAGCTTTGACAAGCTAAATCAAGGGGTAAACCGGACACCGCTTAATAAACAGAAGCTCCATGTAACCACACATGATGTAAGAAAACAATAGATACCCCGCTTTAGTTGAGGTTCAGATTTATTATATTGATCATAATATATACATTGTCATAATATGTACGTAAGCAGAGCCTATAGCTCAAGTATAGTAAGGCCGAAGATGAGCAATATTCCACGACCGGTTGGTCTCCTCCTCCGATTTACGTGAGTCTTTGCGCTCTCGAACATCAATCAGGTAGTACGACCCATTGTGTAGATTCTTGCTGACTACAATGGGTCCTTCGCAAGGAGGAGATAGCTTGTGCATATCCGTATGATCCGGGATGAGTCGAAGCACCAAATCTCCTTCTTGAAAGGTTCTGGTTCTATCCCGGCGGCTATGATAACGATGCAGATCTTGCTGATAAATCACCGAACGGGCTGCCGCTATATCACATTCCTCATCTAACAGGTCAAGAGCTTCCTGCCGTTCCTTCTCGTTGTCAGCTTCAACATATGCCACTACACGAGGTGAGTCATGACGGATGGCACTAGGAAGAACCGCTTCCGCTCCATAAACCATGAAGAACGGTGTATATCCTATCGATCTGTTGGGTGTGGTATTGATGCTCCATAACACGGAAGGTAACTCCTCAACCCAACAACCCGGCGTACGTTGCAAAGGAACCATAAGCCGGGGTTTGATGCCTCTCAAGATTTCTTGATTGGCCCTCTCCGCTTGAACATTGGACTGGGGGTGAGCCACTGATGATATGTCAAGCCGGATGTGCTCACGCTGACAGAACTCCTTCATGGCACCCTTTGACAGATTGGTACTATTGGCTGTGATAATGCTATGTGGAAAGCCAAACCGGAAGATCACCTTTTTGATGAATTGAACCGCCGTGGCTGCGTCACACTTGCTAACTAGCTCTGCCTCCCCCCACTTCGTGAATTTATCAACCGCCACCAAAAGGTGGGTCTTCTTGTCCTTGGACCTCTTGAAAGGCCCGACCATATCCAGCCCCCAAGTTGCAAACGGCCAGGTGATTGGAATCATCCTCAATTCTTGAGCCGGTACATGAGCGCGCCTTGAGAATTTCTGGCAGCCATCACATCTTTGACCAAGTCCTCGGCATCAACATGAGCTGTCAACCAATAGAAACCGTGACGAAATGCCTTGGCCACCAAAGACTTTGAACCGGCATGGTGACCACAATCTCGTTCATGGATCTCGCGCAAAATTTCACAACCTTCTTCAGGAGACACATAGCGTTGAAACGCCCCTGCCACACTGCAATGATGTAGCTCTCCATTGATAATAGTCATGGACTTGGACCGCCGGATTATCTGTCTGGCCAAAGTCTCATCCTCTGGTAACTCGCCCCGGTTCATATACGCTAGATATGGAACCGTCCAATCCAGGATAACATGAAGAGCCGCCACCAACTGAGCCTCCGGATCAGGAATAGCCAAATCCTCTTCACCAGGGAGCTCGATGGACGGATTATGCAGAATATCCAAGAAGACATTAGGCGGAACTGGTTTATGTTGGGATCCCAGGAGGCTTAAAGCATCCGCCGCTTCATTCTTCCGCCGGTCCACATGATCCACCTGATAACCTTTAAAGTGACATGCAACGATATCCACCTCACGACAATATGCTGCCATGAGTGGGTCTTTGGAATACCAAGTGCCGGGCACTTGTTGAGCCACCAGATCTGAGTCACCAAAGCACTTAACTCGGCTTAGGTTCATCTCCTTAGCCATCTGAAGACCATGGAGTAAGGCCTCATATTCAGCTGCACTGTTGTTGGGGAACGTTGCAGAAAATTAAAATTTTTCCTACGGTTTCACCAAGATCCATCTATGAGTTCATCTAGCAACGAGTATTCAGATTAGATAGCATCTACATACCACTTTGTAGATCGCAACGGAAGCGTTCGAGTGAACGTGGATGAGGTAGTCGTACTTGCCGTGATCCAATTCACCGATGATCTAGTACCGAACGGACGGCACCTCCGCGTTCAACACACGTACGGGACGGGAGACGTCTCCTCCTTCTTGATCCAGCAAGGGGGAAGGAGAGGTTGAGGAAGATCCAGCACGACGGTGTGATGGTGGATGCAGCAGAACTCCGGCAGGGCTTCGCTAAGCAACTACGGGAGGAGGAGGAGGTGTTGCAGGGAGGGGGGAGTGCCAGGGCAATAGGTGCGCAGCCCCCCTCCCCTGCCCCCCTTTATATAGGTGCATTAGAGGGGGGGAGGGCGCAGCCTTGCCCCTTCCTCCAAGGAAGGGGTGCGGCCAAGAGGGGGGGAGGAGTCCATCCTCCCCAAGGCACCTCGGAGGTGCCTTCCCTCCTTTGGACTCTCCCTCTCCAAGTCTCCTTGGCGCATGGGCCATTGGGGCTGGTTCCTCTTGGCCCAAGCAAGCCAAGGCGCACCCCCTAAGGCCCATGTGGCCCACCAAGGCAGGTGGCCCCACCTGGTGGACCCCCGGGACCCCTCCGGTGGTCCCCGTACAATACCGATAACACCGAAACTTGTCCCGATGGCCAAAATAGCACTTCCTATATATAATTCTTTACCTCCGGACCATTCCGGAACTCCTCGTGACGTCCGAGATCTCATCCGGGACTCCGAACAACATTTGGGTTACTGCACATACATATCTTCACAACCCTAGCGTCACCGAACCTTAAGTGTGTAGACCCTACGGGTTCGGGAGACATGCAGACATGACCGAGACGGCTCTCGGGCAATAACCAACAGCGGGATCTGGATACCCATGTTGGCTCCCACATGCTCCATGATGATCTCATCGGATGAACCACGATGTCGAGGATTCAATTAATCCCGTATACGATTCCCTTTGTCAATCGGTATTTTACTTGCCCGAGATTCGATCGTCGGTATCCCAATACCTCGTTCAATCTCGTTATCGGCAAGTCACTTTTCTCGTTCCGTAATGCATGATCCTTGTGATCAAACACTTTGATCACCTTGAGCTCATATGATGATGCATCGCCGAGAGGGCCCGGTGATACCTCTCCGTCAAGCGGAGTGACAAATCCCAGTCTCGATCCATGTCAACCCAACAGACACTTTCAGAGATACCCGTAGCATACCTTTATAGTCACCCAGTTACGTTGTGACGTTTGGCACACCCAAAGCACTCCTACGGTATCCGGGAGTTACACGATCTCATGGTCTAAGGAAAGGATACTTGACATTGGAAAACTCTAGCAAACGAACTATGCGATCTTATGCTATGTTTAGGATTGGGTCTTGTCCATCACATCATTCTCCTAATGATGTGATCCCGTTATCGATGACATCCAATGTCCATAGTCAGGAAACCATGACTATCTGTCGATCAACGAGCTAGTCAACTAGAGGCTCACTAGGGACATGTTTGTTGTCTGTTATTCACACATGTATTACGATTTCCGGTTAACACAATTATAGCACGAATAAAGACAATTATCATGAATAAGGAAATATAATAATAATGCTTTTATTATTGCCTCTAGGGCATATTTCCAACAACTGTTAGTGCATGGGAACATTAAACGGAGAACATAACAAAACTTATCACCTCGTGGGGAAGTTAATACAACTCCAGCCCCCGAGCCCTCCAATTGCCTGGACCCATCAAAATGAATAGTCCAATAAGTGTGATCCGGCTTCTCTTCTGGCGCTTGTAGTTCCATCCAATCATTGAGGAAATCCACAAGTGCCTGAGATTTGATCACCGTTCGGGGTATGTATTTCAACCCGTGAGGCCCGAGCTCGATAGCCCACTTGGCAATCCGGTCAGTTGCTTCCTTGTTCTAGATTATATCTCCCAAAGGAGCAGAGCTGACCACCGTGACGGGATGACCTTGGAAATATTGCTTAAGCTTCTGGCTTGCCATGAAAACTCCATACACCAATTTTTGCCAATGTGGGTACCTCTGCTTGGACTCAATAAGGACCTCACTGATATAATAAACCGGACATTGAACCGGATATTCCTTTCTTGCCTCCTTGCGCTCCACTACAATAGCCACACTAACTGCCCAAGCGTTAGCTGCCACATATAGCAACAATGGCTCTTTGTCAACCGGAGTAGCAAGAACCGGCGGGTTAGCCAGCTGCCGCTTTAAGTCCTCAAACGCTTCATTTGCGGCGTCACTCCAGACGAAGTTATCCGTTTTCTTCAGCATCTGATACAAATGAATGGCCTTCTCACCAAGGCGGCTGACAAACCGGCTCAACGCGGCAATCCGGCCTGCCAGGCGTTGAACATCATTGATACACTTCGGTTTGGACAAGGAAGTAATAGCCTTGATCTTTTCCGGATTTGCTTCAATGCCCCTGTTAGACACCAAAAAGCCCAAGAGCTTGCCTGCCGGTACACCAAAAACGCACTTGGCCGGATTAAGCATCATTTTGTAAACCCGCAGGTTATCGAAGGTTTCCTTCAAGTCATCAATCAATGTCTCCTTCTTCCTTGATTTCACCACAATATCATCCACATAGGCATGAACATTACGGCCGATTTGTTTCTGCACACACCATTGATATGTCTCGTGGGCACTCTTGAGCCAAAAGGGCATGGACACATAGCAGAAGGCTCCAAAGGGAGTTATGAAGGCCGTCTTCTCCTGGTCCTTAACTGCCATTTTGATCTGATGATAACCAGAGTATGCATCCAAGAAGCTCAAACACTCGCAACCCACCGTAGCATCAATAATTTGATCAATACGGGGGAGGGCAAAAGGATCTTCTGGACAAGCTTTGTTGAGATCTGTGTAGTCCACACACATACGCCAAGTGCTGTTCTTCTTAAGCACCAACACCGGATTAGCCAACCACTCAGGATGGAATACTTAAACGATAAATCCAGCCGCCAAGAGCCTGGCTACTTCTTCACCAATAGCATTGCGTCTTTCCTCATTGAACCAACGGAGAAACTGCTTGACCGGTTTATACTTGGGATCAACATGGAGAGTGTGCTCAGCGAGTTCTCTCGGTACACCTGGCATGTCAGAAGGCTTCCACGCAAAGATGTCCCGATTCTCACGGATGAACTCGATGAGCATGCTTTCCTATTTCGGATCCAAGTTAGCGCTAATGCTAAACTACTTGGACGAATCGCCAGGCACGAAGTCAATAAGCTTAGTCTCATAAGCCGATTTAAATTTCAGGGCTGGATCATGCTCTGTAGTTGGTTTTTTCAATGAAGTCATATCGCCCGGATTTACATTGTCTTTGTAAAACTTCAACTCTTCTGTTGCACAAACCGACTCAGCATAAGCCGCATCACCTTCTTCACACTCTAGAGCAATCTTGCGGCTCCCATGTACGGTTATAGTTCCCTTGTCACCCGACATCTTGAGCTGCAGATAGACATAACAAGGCCGTGCCATAAACTTAGCATAAGCCGGCCGTCCAAACAGGGCGTGATACGGACTTTTGATTTTCACCACTTCAAAGGTCAAAGTTTCTGATCTTGAGTCATGCTCATCTCTAAAAGCCACCTCCAGAGCTATCTTACCAACAGGATATGCCGATTTACCAGGCACCACACCATGGAACACCGTATTGGACGGTTTAAGATTTTTTATCTGTTAACCCCATGCGACGGAAAGTTTCATAATAAAGAATATTGATACTACTTCCTCCATCCATGAGTACCTTAGTGAACTTATAACCTCCCACCTGAGGTGCCACTACCAGTGCCAGATGACCCGGATTGTCAACCCGGGGCGGATGATCTTCTCTACTCCACACAATCGGCTGCTCGGACCAGCGCAAATAACGGGGCACCGCCGGTTCAATGGCATTCACTGCCCTTTTATGAAGCTTCTGATCACGCTTGTCCAGGCTAGTGGTAAAGACATGATATTGTCCTCTATTCAACTGCTTCGTGTTGCTCTGGTAACCCGACTGCTGCTGCTGCAGTTGCTGGTTCCCCTGATTGTTATAACCACCTTGGTTGCCCTGATTGCCTTGATTGCCATGCCCACTCTGGTTACCATGAAAACCTGAACCGAAGTTTCCTCCACCATAACCCGGCCCATGAGATCCGGGGCCCGAGCCGCCACCCGGTCCATGATCATACCGGGAAGAATTAGAATTTTTGAATTCTTGCATGATGTAGCAATCTTTCCAGAGGTGTGTGGATGGAATCTCCTTCGTCCCATGTTTTGGGCAAGGCTGGTTCAACAGATAAGATAGGCGGTCCGGGTTAGGATTTGGTGCTCCACCACGCTGGGGCGGTTTACCCTTACGCCGTTGGCCCTTGTCCTGCGTGCTGGTATTAGCCACAAAGTCTAAGCTGTGGTCCGCTTTACGCTTGCCGCCGTTTCCATGACCCGCCGGGTTGTGGTGCTGCCCCTTGGCGTTGCCGCTTCTTTTTCCCTTCCCGGTCTTACCATCATCAGACTCGGGATCCTTGGTACTATCAAAATCGGCATACTTCACCAGAGCAACCATGAGGGTTCCCATGTCATTACAATGACGTTTGAGCCGTCCCAACTTCAACTTCAGGGGTTCAAACCGGCAATTGCCTTCCAATGTTAAAAATGCGGCATCAGCGTTGATGCGGTCCGATGAATGCAAAATTTCCGAAACCCGGCGCACCCAACGGTTTGTTGACTCTCCTTCCTCCCGGACATAGGCGGCTAAGTCTACAATCGACATTGGCTGCTTGCATGTATCCTTGAAATTCTGGATAAACCGGGCTCTCAACTCAGCCCATGACCTGATAGAATTAGCCGGTAAACTCTTTAGCCAAGTACGGGCCGTCCCTTCTAGCATCATGGTGAAGTACTTCGCACATGCCACATCATCCATGTCTAGCATCTCCATGGCTATCTTATAGCTTTCAACCCATGTCTTAAGGGATAAATCGGCAATGTAATTTGGCACCTTACGCGGGCCTTTGAAATTCTTGGGCAGGCGCACGTTGCGCAACACTGGAACGAGACACGGCACTCCCAAAGAACTGGAGGTAACTCCTAGCTCCACCGATGTGGTTGGATGAACTGGAGTAAGCTGACGGGCTTCATGTTGTGCCGCTAACTCGGCCTCTCTGCGTGCCCGAGCCCAGTCCACCACCTCCTGAGCATAACCGGCACCACCCGCCGGGTTGTTGCCGCGGGGCGGTTCACGGTTCCGCGCATTACTTGACACCGCCGGTTCATCCATACGCCTGCTGTAACTCCGGCTTGGACGAGGAGTGGAATGAATCCGATGGCGACTATACGAATAAGCCTTATGCTAAACCAAAGCTGTCTGGAGAAGTTCCTTAACCCGACGTGTCTCGACCGCCGCCGGAGAATTGCCTTCGATCAGAATGGCCGCCAGCCATGAAGCGGCAACAACAATGTTGTCCATCGGGTTAGAGTAATGACCCGGTGGCGTTGGGACATGTGGCGCTACAATGTTGTTCTGACGAGACGGATCCACCAAACGTGGCTAAACCGGCGCCCCTGCCCCAGGTGCCTCCACCCGGTTTACCACAGGCGGATTACTGGTCCCTGCTCCTGGGGTTTAAAGAGGTTTCTAGCATCATAAACCGGCGGCAGGCGGGATCGGTGCCTCCTTTTCAGGACTTCGTTCGACGCACTCTGATCCAGCATAAGCTGGTAAGCCTATGCATCCAAAGCGGCCCGCTCCGCGGCCATCCTGGTATCCTCAGCTGCCAAGTCAGCTTTGGCCTGGATGATCTGATCTTTCACTTTCGCGATTTCCGCATTGTGTGCATCCTGATCCGCCGGGTTGACCTCCGCCATCAGCGTTGCCAACGCATCAAACAAATCAGATATAACCTGAGCTGGCGGTCGCACAGGGCCTCCTGCCCCGGCCGCTGTTGCCGCTGCCGATCCGGAAATTATCACCGCTGCAGTCGAAGAGTGGAGCGCCGGCTGTGTACCGGCCATGAAGATTGCAACCCGGTTTGGCAGATCAAAGGGGTCCGGAATACTGTCGCCATCGGAACAGCCCCCAATTCGGCCATCTTGTAACTGATATAATGATTCGATCTCTCCGGTCGATGACTCGTCGCCGGAATAAACGACGGTCTCACCACCAGATTCCGATCTATCCTCAGATTCCCCTCCATGGACAACTCCCACGAAGGCACGCTTCATGACAGGCTTGACCCGGGCAGATCTCGCATGCTGAGCCGTTTCAGCGAGGTCGGTGCAGATTTCCGGCTCAGGGCCAGGTTCGCTGATCTTGCCAATGAAAATGTGTATGCCACCAAAGGGGACCCGGTACCTGTACACGATTGAGCCGGCCTCAGGGCCCCAGCCTGCATCGTCGATGTAGAGCTTGTCGCGACGACTCTTGGTCATCCGGCCCACAGCGTAACCCTTGAGTCCTTCGAAGCTGCCCTCCAAAAACTTCAAACCATCGTGCGATAGCCCCACGGTGGGCGCCAACTGTCGTGGTTTTGTCACGGCAGATGTCCTCGTGAAAGGACTTAGTCGTGGAGCCATAGCTACGGGTTAGCTTAAAGGGGTTAAAGCGGACAGGGGACGCAAGAGAGTTTTATACTAGTTCGGCCCCTTACGATGAAGGTAAAAGCCTACGTCTAGTTGTGATGGAATTGCTGGGGTTTTGAGGACCAAGGAGCGGATACGCTTTGCCAGAGTCTTGAGTTGTTGTCTGTTGTCCTTGAACCGCCGCCAGGTTGTTCCCTTATATACATGGGTTGACACCCGTCGGTTTACAAAATCCCGAGGCCGGCTCATAAACGTTTCTGGCTCGGTATCCTCTCTTTCTACCTTACAATACAAGTTACATATCAATGCCGGTTTATGTCTATAGGCCTTAAACCGGTTCTGGGCCCTGGGCCTTCATAAAGCGTCATCGTTTGTCTTCACGGGCTTCAGATATGATGAACCACTGATGGGGTTAACCCGGCCTCTCCTGGCCGGTTTACACCCAGTGGTAATATCCCCAACACCCACCGTATAGGAAGTATGAGACCCAGACACGATGCACGATTATCGTGGCGCTCCAAAGTCAAATTCCGCATTAATGTATTCACACTCAGAGTGTAAATCTTCATTGATTGAAGACATACATTACTTCGTGTGTTGCACATATAAGTCATCAACATGCATAAGTGTTAGGATGTGTGCCTGATCACAGGACTTTCGAGGATTCCAAAATATTTAGCTCACACCGCAACTTGCAAAACCTTTTCTTATCCAAGCGCTTTGTGAAGATATCTACCAATTGCTCTTCAGTGTTGACGTGTATGATATCAATATCTTCCTTCATGACATGATCTCTGAGAAAGTGATGACGAATTTCAATGTGCTTTGTCTTCGAGTGCTGAACTGGGTTGTTAGCAATCTTGATGGCGCTCTCATTGTCGCAGTAGAGTGGTACTTGTTTCAGATGGATGCCATAGTCCTTGAGTGTTTGCTTCATCCATAGAAGCTGAGCGCAGCAAGATCCAGCAACAATGTATTCAGATTCACCAGTGGAGAGAGATACACAGTTCTGCTTCTTTGAAGACCAACAGATAAGTGATCGTCCCAGAAAGTGACATGTGCCTGATGTGGACTTGCGATCAACTTTGTCACCAGCATAATCAACATCTGAGAATCCAACTAGATCAAACTCTAAGCCCTTTGGATACCATAATCCTAATGTTGGGGTGTAAGCCAAATATCGAAGAATTCGCTTCACAGCTAAGTGATGCGATTCCTTTGGTGCCGCTTGGAATCGAGCACACATGCAAACACTAAGCACAATATCTGGCCTAGATGCACATAAATAAAGTAAAGAACCAATCATGGAGCGGTATACCTTTTGATCAAACTCTTTACCATTGGCGTTAGGACCCAGATGACTCTTGGTTGGCATTGGCGTCGTGTAACCTTTGCAGTCTTGCATTCCAAACTTCTTCAGGCCATCTTTGAGATATTTCTCTTGAGATATGAAGATGCCATTGCTTTTCGGACGAATTTGAAGACCAAGGAATATCTTCAGCTCACCCATCATTGACATCTGATATTGCTCTTGCATCATGTGTCCAAACTCATCACCATATTTCTGGTTGGTGCAGCCGAATGTCATCCACATATATTTGGCACACAAACAGTTCACCATCATATGTCTTCATGAAGAGTGTGGGATCCAGGGAACCAGGTTTGAAGCCTTTGCTCTTCATGAAGTCTTTGAGTGTGTCATACCAAGCACGAGGGGCTTGTTTGAGGCCATACGGTGCCTTGTTTAGCTTGTACACCATATCAGGATGTTTTGGATCTTCAAAGCCAGGAGGTTGTGCAACATACACTTCTTCTTCAATCTTGCCGTTGAGAAATGCACTCTTCACATCCATTTGATACAGCAGGCTATTGTGATGATTTGCATAGGCTAGCAATATGAGAATAGCTTCAAGCCTAGCCACATGAGCAAATGTTTCATCGAAGTCAATCCCTTCAACTTGAGTGTACCCTTGAGCAACGAGACGAGCCTTGTTTCTAACAACTTGACAATGCTCATCTTGCTTTGTTGCGATATATCCATTTTGTGCCTATTATGTTGTGCTTGCGAGGGCCAGGACGCTTGACAAGTTCCCATACATTGTTTAGCTTGAATTGTTGAAGCTCTTCTTGCATAGCTTGAATCCATTCATGTTCCATGAAGGCTTCAACAACTTTCTTGGGTTCAAATATTGAGACAAATGCAAAGTGCCCATAGAAATTTGCTAGTTGTGTTGCTCTTGAATGAGTGAGTGGACCTGGTGCATTGATGCTATCGATTATCTTCTCAATCTCTACTTCATTTGCAACATAGGATGAACTGGACGAAGATTTTGTTCTTGCTGATCATTGTCATCGTTAGGAGGATTATCTTCGGGCTGAGCAATGTCTTCAGGTTGATTAGGTGCAGAAATGATAGTATGATTTCTCCAGTTCCCATTAGCTTGATGGATTCACTAGGTGGAACTTCATCTAGCACATTTGGCAGGTGCTCTCTTTGCGAGCCGTTAGTCTCATAGAACCGCACATCCACCGTTTCAACCACTTTATAGTGAAAGAGGTTGAACACTCTGTAGAAGTGCGAATCCTTTCCGTAACCAAGCATAAAACCTTCATGTGCTTTCGGTGCAAATTTTGAAGTGTGATGTGGATCCTTGATCCAGCACCTAGCACCAAATACTCTGAAGTAACTGACATTTGGCTTCTTACTAGTGAGGAGTTCATAGGATGTTTTCTTCAGAAGCTTGTGAACATAAACACGATTGATGACATGGCATGCAGTATCAATAGCTTCAGGCCAGAACTTTATTGGAGTCTTATATTCATCGAGCATCGTCCGAGCCATTTCAATGAGTGTTCTGTTCTTGCGCTCCATGATGCCATTCTGCTAAGGTGTGTACGGAGTGAAGAACTCATGAGTGACTCCCAATATATCCAAGTAAAGGTCGAGGCCGGTGTTCTTGAACTCAGTGCCGTTGTCACTTCTAATATGCTTGATGTTGACGCCATAGTTGTTCATGGCACGGCTGGCGAAGCGTCTGAAGACATCCTGCACTTCAATCTTGTAGAGAATTATGTGCACCCACATATATCTTGAATAATCATCAACAATGACGAAGCCATAGAGACAAGCAGTAGTAGTGAGAGTAGAGTAGTGAGTAGGGCCAAATAAGTCCATGTGTAGCAGCTTGAAGGGTTGAGATGTCGTCATGATTGTCTTCGTGGGATGCTTGGCCCTTGTCATCTTTCCAGCTTTGCAGGCACCGCACAAGTGATCCTTCTTGAACTTGACGCCCTCGATGCCTATGACATGCTTCTTCTTTGTGAGAGTGTGCAAGTTCCTCATGCCAGCATGCCCTAGCCTTCGATGCCAGAGCCAGCACTCTGAAGCTTTTGCTAGAAGACATACGACAAGCTGTGGTCCTGTTGAGAAATCTACCATGTACAGATCATCTTTCCGGTACCCTTCAAAGACTAGAGACTTGTCAGATTCCATTAGTACAAGGCAACGATATTTTCCAAATACCACAATCATGTTCAAGTCACAAAGCATTGAGACAGACATTAAGTTGAAACCAAGGGATTCAACAAGCATAACTTTATCCATGTGCTGATCCTTTGAGATTGCAACTCCACTTAGACCCAATACCTTGATTTTACAAGTGTCAGCAAATGTGATGTGTCTCTTGTCAGATGGACCTAAAGTTGAGTCCATGAGAAGACTTTGATCACCAGTCATATCATTAGTGCATCCGCTGTCCATAATCCATTCTGAAGCATGAGGTGTCACACCCTACAGTACAGTTAGGGGGATAGGCTTCACCAAGAGTATTGTGAAGCATAAACATTTGACGCACAAGAGGATCATCAAAGCTCAGATCAAGATTAGGACTGATAAGATGATTGGCAAACAATTCAGGAACAAAATACATAGTGAGACCATTTGGGCATTTGATCTTGCGCCCTACAAGATGTTTTAGGTCCCCAGTAATAGCATCAGACGCCTTTGATTTCCAGCTGGAGACCTTTCCCTGCAAAAGAAAGTTAGTTCTTCTTAACCACCCACATCTGCAGGGGTGGCTTAGAAGCAATGAGTCTAAGAGCAACATCTGAGAACTTCGGCTTTGAAGCCCTAGCGAATAGCCTTGCAAGAGGTGAATAGTACTCATATGAATAAGCAGAAAAGTTCTGAGTTTTATGAACATAGCGGTTTGAAGAAACACACTCATAGTCATAGGTCTGAGTATGATTTCCCTGCAAAACATTGGCGTTAGGGTGACTCAGGTGAGTCCTCTGTCTGTATGAAGCCTTTGGGTCATATGAAGCCTTTGTTCTGGGATTTGTCTTCTTCCCAGGCGGTGTCATGAGGAAGATTCATAGGAAGATTCTCAAGACAACTTTTGGGAACCCAGATCTTCTTCATAGGTGGCCCATTCCTGCAGTTAGTACCAATATACCTGGCAAACACTTCACCATTCTGATTCTTAAACAGTTTATAGTTTGCATCAAAGAATTCATCAATGATAATAGGGTTAGCACAAGTGAAGCCAGATAAGGTGGATGGATCCACTGAAGGTCCCTTTGCAGCAACCCATGTGGTTTTGGGGTACTGCTCAGGCTTCCAGTAGGAGCCATCAACATTCATTTTCCTCTCGAACCCAACACCCTCTTTCCTAGGGTTTCGGTTCAGAATCTGCTTTTTAAGGACATCGCACAGTGTCTGATGCCCTTTGAGACTTTTGTACATCCCTGTTTCAAGCAATGTCTTCAACCTAGCATTTTCATCAGCAATAGTAGTGGTATCCTCAGCAGAGGGGTTAGTTACCACATCAACAGTTGAAGATATTGCAACAGTAGCAGTAGTAGAACATTCAGCAACAGAAGTAGCGTTATCACGCTCAAGGAATTTTAGACATGGTGGTTCAAATCCTTCCTAAGCGGGACTGATTTGTTGAGCGCGAAGTGACTCATTCTCTTTTTGAAGATCTTCATGAGCCGCTCTCAATTTCTCAAGCTCTTGCTTCCTTTGAAGATAATCATAGGAAAGCTTTTCATGAGTGGTTGAGAGCGTTTCGTGATGACTTTCAAGTTCCTGGTACTTAACATGAAGATTTTTTATGTCTTCAATTAAGGACTGAGAACGGGTCATTTCCGCGTCCAACAGGTCATCGCTTTTGTCTAACAGTTTTTGAGTATGTTCCATAGCTTTCTGTTGTCCAGTTGCAATTTTAGCAAGTGTTTTGTAACTGGGTTTGGATTCACGATTAGAGTCATCTTCACTTGATGCTGTCGGCGTTCTGGGAACGGGGGTCCCCAGATTTGCCTGCCTGCGGCCTACGGCGTGGCTCGAAAGGGGGCCCAGCACGGCCCATCTTCATCAACACGAGACCCAAGACCCTCGCGAGGGGCCAAGCCTCGCGGGGCGGATGACATGGCGCTTCCTCAGGCACGGCCTCGTCAGGCTGGCTCGTGAGGAGGCAGAGAGATCAAGGCGGGGTACCTCATGAGGTGCCCATGACACAAGCCATGACGACCAAGGGTGCCAGGCAGGCGCCAGCCCGCGCAGTGTCTCCCTTTCCTCTTTGGTGCAAAGGGGGCAAGCGCAGGCGAGAGGATCAAGCAAAGGCATCCATTTCGGTGCAACGAGACCAAGACCAGTCCAACGGTGGGAAGGAGGTCATCGTGGAGCCCAGAACGACGTCACCACAGGGCCTTTGTCAGGCGAGGACCAACTTTAGTCAGGATAAGTGTACCAGATGTTCCCCTTCAAATTGGCCAATTGTTGGCGCCCTTCCCGCTCAATATTTGGGAAGAGGCCCAGGGTCTTTGCCTATAAATAGGACTAGCCACCCTCAGGGTAGGGAGAGGATCATCGAAAACCAGTTAGAAAGACTCAGGCAGCAGAAAGAGAGAGAGAGAGAAGGGCGGCTGAACTCCCCCTAGCAGTTCATCGTCCTAGCTAAGAGCAGACCCTCGCGAGGCTATTCTTCCTTGTATAGTTCATCATCATCAGCCCAAGAGGCAATCCACCCACCACAAACTAGAGTAGGGTATTACACCACAATGGTGGCCCGAACTAGTATAAACCCTGTGTCTCTTGTGTTGTTCTTTCAGTAGTTAGATCTTTGCGAGACGGAGAGGTAGAGGGCATAATCTCCGCGCGCACCCCAGAGTTCGAACCTTAAGGGTCTGCCGGCACCCGAAATCCGACATTTGGCGCGCCAGGTAGGGGTGCGCCGGAATTTGTCTTCCACCGCTCCGTTCCCCTCCGACCGTCGCGTCCATGTCTGACGCTCGTCGGGCCCGCGCTGATCGCCGGGCCGCCATCGCTTCCCGCATCGCCCAGACGGCTCCCGCCGGTGGGCGTCCTCGTCGTTCCCCGTCGCCCGCCATTAACGCCGCCACCGGCCTGGCGGGGAACGAGCAGCAAGCATCGTCTCAGCATCCCTCCGTGCGGCAAGATGGCCGCACCGCTACTCCATCGCTCACACCAGCTGGCTCTTCGTCCCGCGCGCTCCGTGCACCCTTGGAGGCTCGAGCTGCGCTCATCGTGGCAAATGAGCTCTTGCGCTACCGTCCCGTCGACGACTTCTACGAAGAGTGGCTCGACCGTGTCGCGGAGCTCGTCCGCGCCGCAGGGGGCTCTCATGCGCCGTCCGCTCCGCTGCGCCGCACCCAGCCCCGCGCGGGCAATGAAGCTCCGGGGGTGTACCAGCCACCTCCTCTCCAAGAAGACGCCATGGCTCCAAGGCGCGTGGCCCCTGGGCGGAACCCGCTCCGTCAGGTGCCAGCCCAGCAAGAACGGAGCTGCCAGGAAGTCCGTCGACCGCAAGAGGCTGCCCGGGCGCTCCCTACTCCGGCTCGTCGTGACCCTGCTCCAGCTCCGGCACGTCAAGACCCCGCGCTGCTTCCAGCTATAGCGCATGGGGACCCGCAAGGCCAAGCTCTCCCTCAACCAAAGCCTCCCGTGGCCACTGCTGGCTGCCGCGCCTACACCACCAAGCTGTGCAGCATCGCGTGGCCCAGCAAGTTCAAGCCAGACCTACCTCCTCGGTACAACGGCACGACCGACCCTGCAGAGTTCCTCCAGCTCTATGAGCTGGGCATCGGAGCTGCTAGTGGGGATGAAAAGGTCATGGCGAACTGGTTCCCCATGGCACTCAAGGAAGGAGCTCGCACCTGGCTCCTGAACCTGGCCCCAGGCACGATCTCTTCCTGGGACCAGATGCGCACCCGCTTCATCGCCAACTTCCAAGGTACTCGCGATCGGCCGCCCGCCGTGAGCGACATGCGCCGCATCAAGCAACAACCCGGAGAGACCCTACAAAAGTACATCCAGCGCTTCAACAGTGCATGCCTCAAGATCCCCAAGGTGTCCGAGGAAGCCATCATCTCAGCCTTCTCCGATGGTGTGCCCGACGTCAAGATGAAGGAGGAGCTGGCGATGCATGAAGACCTGTGCACCTCCCTGGAGGTGTTCAACTTGGCGACAAAGTGTGCCGGGGCTGAGGAAGGCCGTCTCTCCCTCCTCGAGCTGCCCGCCGCAGACCCAGAAGAGAAGAAGCCCAAGGCCAAGGACGTGAAGCGCAATGGGGTTGCCATGCTCGCGGCGGAACCGGACACCAAGCGGGGCAAGGATCTGCCCGAATCCTCCAGGGGCAGTCGGTACTGTGTGTACCACGACCTCCACACCCACAACACCAATGAATGCCAAGAGCTCCACGCCGTGCGAGAAGGAAGGATCGGCCGTCGTCCTCACCGTGCTGACCGGGGCTACGGCCGAGGAGGAGGAAGAAACGCAGGACGCTGGGAAGACCGTGGCCCGCGCCAAGGGTGGCGTGATCAACCTCGCGAGGACCGCTGGCGAGACCTGCCTCGCAAGGGGGACTGGAGGGATCAGCCTCGTGAGGATCGCCCGCAGGGCAACGCAGGCCTCCCCCTCTGCCGCCTCAGCCGAGAAGGAACGAGGACCGCCATCAAGACGAGGGGGCTGGGGGCTTCCAGGAGCCGCGCGTAATCGCCTGCATCCTGGGCGGAGCTCAAGCCCCAGCCTCTCAACGCATCTTCAAGCAGTTTGCCCGCGAAGTGAATGCGGTCCTCCCCAAGCTCGAAGCAACGCGCCCTCTCAGGTGGTCGGCGTGCGCCATCGCGTTCAGCTCGGCGGATCAGCTCAAGTGCGCAGCCACAGCCGGAGTCCTCCCGATGCTTTGCTCCCCAGTCATCAGCAACGTACTGATCACCAGGACCCTCATCGATGGTGGAGCAGGGCTCAACGTCCTGTCCGTGGAAACATTCAACAATCTCCAAGTACCCTATGACCTGCTTCAGCCAACCAAGCCTTTCTCCGGAGTCACCGACGGTTCCACGATCCCGATCGGCCAGGTCCGCCTCCCTGTCACCTTTGGGGCCCGCAGCAACTACCGCACCGAGCTCATCGACTTCGACGTCGCCCACATCCGCCTGCCGTACAACGCCATCCTCGGGTACCCAGCGCTGGCCAAGTTCATGGACGTAACTCATAATGGCTACAACGTCCTCAAGATGCCAGGAAGTGGCAGAGTCATCACGGTGCCATGTGAAGAGAAGGATGCAGTGTGTTCCCTGGAGCGAGCCTTTCAGGCCGCGTCACTAGAAGACCCGGATCACGGAAGCAGGAGGCTTCCCCAGACCACCCCCAAGAAGAAGAAGACATCGTCAGGCTCAGCCCCTTAGGAGGTAGGCCCCTCAGGGCCCACGTCTTCCCAAGGGGATCCTCCTTCCATCGCATAGGAAAGCGCGCCCGGCGCCCTCCTCAGGCAGGGCTCTCACCTGGAGGGCCACCGACCTGGCTAAGGTCACGAGGGAGGCGCTTGGGCACCACGTGGAGGCGTGCTTCGAAGCACGTTTCCCCAAGAAGGAGCGAGGCAAGGAAGGTCGGACCAGCATGAGTTCATCAACAAGGCCGTTCAAGAACTTCAGGAGTCAAGAATCATGAGAGGTTGCCGCCGTTCACCGGCTGTGGCTCCCCATCCAGGCGAGGATGGTGGGCTGCGTGTCTGCATCGACGTACCAGGGCTCAATCAGGTCGCCATGACAGAACGCCTCTGGCCCTCGCAAGTGGGGCGTTGTGGAGGTCCACCCCATAGCTACGTTCGCATGCCTTACGGCTTGCCGAGCGTGGCTGCTGCGTACCAGCGCCTCATGAGGGGCATCATGGAGACTCAGGAAGACAGGCGTTGCGCAGTCCTGGCGGAGATGGAGATGATTCACAAGGAGCCACCAGCGCCTCCGAAGCCTCCTGAGGCCCCTGGGCCTGGGGGCTCATGAGGATCTGCCTCCGCAGCCCACCGAGTCTGCTGCACTAACACCACTTCATCCGCGACATCTTCAGGTGACATCTTTCAAGCTTCATTTCCAGCTGGGAGCGCCCTCCCAGGGCTGCATCATTCCCAGGCCGCGTGGGTCCGTCCCTGCGGCATGTATCCCTTTTTATTTTTTGGTCATTAGCTTGCTTTGTTGGGGGCGCCCCTCGGGCTGCATCATCCCCAGGCCGCTCGGGCCAGGCCCAGTGGCGTGTATCTCCCTTGCGTTTATTTCCAGCTATGCATTCGCCTATCATGCTTGATTACTTGATGCCTGTCCACGGCACCTCTTCTTCTCCATGTCGACCACTTGCACGTTAAAGGGGGGGTACCTGAGCATCGCGACTCAGGACTCTTACTGGCTCTCCAGCCCTCACCCTCTGGCCTTGTCCACGGCATCGCGACCTGGCATAGCAGCGATGGCTGAGACAAGCTCGAGGGCGGGGACCCGAGGACGTAGAGTGCCGGCATCTAACCAAACTTGCAGGAACACATCTCAAGATACGGCCCAGTGCCAGGTGCAACCCGCCTAGAGGTAGGGCCCCGTGAGTCCCGCGCCGGCTCGCGGGCGCCCAAGTACACCTCACCTGCGCCAACCAGCAAGCCTCTGAGCAACTAACGGTCGACTGATAATTATCATGGCAACCCCTTCTTCTTTCTATGATGAGTTTGCAGGACCCCCTGAGGGAATTGCGCTAGCCGAGGCCCTCACGGAGTTCCCTTCACCCTCGTCCGCGTGAACCGCTTGCACGTTAAAGGGGGGGCGCCTGAGCACCGCGACTCAGGGCTCCTACCGGCACTCCAGCCCTCACCCTCTGGCCTTGCCCACGGCATCGCAACCTGGCATACCAGCGACGGCTGAGACCAGCTCAAGGGCCGGGACCCGAGGACATAGAGCAGAAAGGGGAGCAAAGGCGAGGGAGAAGGGGCACGCGTGGACCTCGCCAAGCAACTCCGCTCCTACTGCCGTGCGGACCCAACGATACACCAGGAATAACCCCCGATTAACAAGATAAGTCACCACCCGAAAACACCGGCTACCGTGGCACTACCCCCGCACCTAACGCAATTCTGTCGGTGTTCTGGGAACGGGGGTCCCCAGACTTGCCTGCCTACGGCCGGCGGCGTGGCTCAAATGGGGGCCCAGCGTGGCCTATCTTCATCAACACAAGGCTCAAGACCCTCGCGAGGGGCCAAGCCTCGCGAGGGGGACGACATGGCGTTTCCTCAAGCACGGCCTCCTTAGGCTGGCTCGCGAGGAGGCGGAGAGATCAAGGAGGGTACCTCACGAGGTGCCCATGACGCGAGCCATGACGACCAAGGGTGCCAGGCGGGCGCCAGCCCGCGCAGCGTCTCCCTTTCCTCTTTGGTGCAAAGGGGGCAAGAGCAGGTGAGAGGATCAAGCAAAGGCACCCATTTCGGTGCAACAAGACCAAGACCAGTCCAACGGTGGGAAGGAGGTCACCATGGAGCCCAGGACGGCGTCACCGCAGGGCCTTTGGCAGGCGAAGACCAACTTTCTTCAGGATAAGCGTACCCGATGTTCCCCTTTAAATTGGCCAATTGTTGGCACCCTTCCCGCTCAATATTTGGGAAGAGGCCCAGGGCCTTTGCCTATAAATAGGACTAGCCACCCCCAGGGTAGAGGGGTCAGATCGAGTACCAAGAAACCAGTAGAGCAAGTAGAGAGAGAGAAAGAGAAGGGCGATCGAACTCCCCCTAGCAGTTCATCCCCTAGCCTAGAACAGGCCCTTGCGAGGCTGTTCTCCCTTGTACTATTCTTCCTCATCAGCCCAAGAGGCAATCCACCCATCACAAACTAGAGTAGGGTATTACACCACAATGGTGGCCCGAACTAGTATAAACCCTGTGTCTCTTGCGTTGTTCTACTTGCAGTAGTTAGATCCTTACAAGACGGAGAGGTAGAGGGCACGATCTCCGCGCGCACCCCAGAGTTCGAACCTTAAGGGTCTGCCGGAACCCGTGATCTGACATTTGGCGCGCCAGGTAGGGGTGCGCCGGAATCTGCCTTCCCATCGCTCCGTCTCCCGTTGCGTCGTCGTCACCATGTCCGGCGACCAGGCGGGCAACCAAGGTCCATGGGCGGCATGGCCCATCCGCGCGGAGCCTCCCACTCCAGGCGACCCCGCGCCAGAGGCAGCTCGCGGTCCGCAGGGCGCTGCGGGCCGCGGGCGACGCGGGCAAGCTTCTGCGACCCTCACACCGCGGCAGGCGCGGTCGGCAGCGAGGGCCTCCAATCACGCCGCAACCACGACACCATACACCCGCCGGGAACAGGCGAACTCGAGGGCCGCGCTCACAGTAGCACGGGAGCTGCTGCAGTGCAGGCTACTGGAGGGCGGCCGCGACGTGCTGCTGGAGCGGGTCGCCGAACTCCTGGGCTTCGCCGCTTCGGGGGCTCACCCCTTCTGCACCCGGCTTCCGCCTCCAGCTCAGGGCAACGCACGAGGAGGCCCTGCACGCCCCCACGGGCCTCAAGACTACCCCGGCACCAGCGAATCCGTCGGCGCTAGACTGGCGGTGGCGCTGCCCCCGCCCCCGGCACGAGAAGGAGAAGGGCTCGACGTGGCCCACGGCGCGAGCGGGCAACCGCGCTACCACCCCACGGTGGGCACGGCGAGCAACACCGCGTGGCGCATGGAGCACTACAGCACGACATTCGGGGTGGCGGCGCTAGAAGAATACGTGCCCCACATGATGGACCAAGGGCACGCTCACGAGGGCGAACAGGGCTCACTCTTAAGCCCCAGCTGGGGGGACGAGACGCCAGAGGCCGAGCCCTTCTAGGAACCCCAGGACGGCTCCATCGGTCACACTGGGGGCAACGACTATCGGGTACCGTTAATTCCTCAAGAGCAGGCATACGCTAATCATGGGTCACAGGAGGTGCAGGTCGCTGCAGCAAGCAGCTGACCCGCTCCCGTGGCCTCCTACCCCTCGGGAGGAGGACGCAGGGGGCTGCAGGAAAGGGGTAGGGATCCTACATCACCACCGCGGCGTTTGGAGCAAGGCGTTCTTACAAGGTAGGCCCTCCGCTGGGGAGGCGCCTGAGGGCCTGCCCCTGGCGGAGGACCCGTGGTCGTCGGGGGAACCGCTGGCGACCGCTCTACCCCACCGGCGGCGTCCTGGTTTCTGGTCGTCGTTGGTGGCACTAGAGTGTGGCGCAAGGCGGGGCCCTCGTCTGGCGATATGAAGCAAGGCCGGTTCCTATGAAGAAGGCCCAGTGCCTGTGAAGCTCGCCGCCCCGTGACACTCTCACGTAATAATGAGTGGGGTTGTACATGCCCCAGAGTCTCAGGGGTGCCGTTCTCAGGCCCTGGGGCTCCCTCCCACGCCCAGTGGACAGCACTTAGCTCCGCGCTGGTGAGAAGACGTCGAAGACTAGATTAGGTGCCGGACGCGGCCTTTTTGCTTGCTTTCATTGCCTTTCCCTTTGATTGTAACCTTTTCCCCTGCTGGATTTAAGTTGAATTCGAATTTGAGCATTGCGTGTGTTCGGGGAGGGGTGCTTGGTCTTGCTTGAGTCGTTTCCCGCGTTCTGGTCACCACCTCACCATAGCTGCCTCCCCTCGCGAGCCGGGCCAGGCCTAGCTTGAGCACGGCCCAGACTGCCGCTGTCGCTCCCTCGCGAGGTGACCTTTGGTGCTTGTGGAGATCGTTTTCTCATAGAAGGCCCGGAGCCTGTGAAGAAGGCAATTGCCTGTGAAGACGTCCCACTCGAGAAAAGGCCCTGAGCCTGTGAAGAAGGCGAACGCCTTTGAAGACGTCTCGCTCGAGAAAAGGCCCTGAGCATGTGAAGAAGGCGAACGCCTGTGAAGACATCTCGCTCGAGAAAAGGCCCTGAGCCTGTGAAGAAGGCGAACGCCTGTGAAGACGTCTCGCTCGAGAAAAGGCCCTGAGCCTGTGAAGAAGGCGAACGCCTGTGAAGACATCTCGCTCGAGAAAAGGCCCGGAGCCTGTGAAGAGGGCGAATGCCTGTGAAGACGTCTCACTCAGGAGAAGACTCGGAGCCCGCGAAGACGGCCCATTCCTGTGGGGTTTCCTGTCAGCAACGACCCCGCATCCCGAGGTTTCAACTAGAAAGCACCCGAGGCGCGGCGCCCTCCAGCGGGCGGCTTTGGAGCCAAGAGGAACAAGGGTGAACCAGCCTACCGTTGGACACGCGTACGATTTAATTACTGCAGATATATTAGATACGAGTTCTTACATGAGGGGCTTCCCCTCCCAAAATGCTCTCACAACCGTCAGGCCAAACGCCTGAGTTCTATCTATGCAGGGTACAAAGACGAGGATAGTACATGGTCAATCTGAGAAATCCCCCAATGCATCCTCAGGGGCGCCTCCCGAGCTATCGCTGGCGCCGCTGGACTCGCCTTCGTCGTCTGCGCCACCATCAACGGTGTTGGGGTCATCCACCACGCCACCTTCGTCGACGGCCACGACCACATCGTCATCATCAGAAGTGAAGGCCCGGACGAGAGCATCCACGTTGTTCTCCACCCATTCAGCTAGGTCGCCCCGAACGACCTGGGGAACTGGGGCGATGGCGGCGTCGAAGTCAAAGTGGGGGTCCATGTTCCGAAGATGGCTCAAGACGCGGGAAAAGGCGCACCGAGCAGGGCGCGGCTCCTCTCCTCCACCAACCTATCGGCCCTGACCGACCGTGCCTCCAGCTGCGTCACCACGGCGGTGAAGAACTGCAAGTTGCCGGCGTAGTTGATCGTGTGTGGCTCGCCAACGGCAGCCTCACAGATGTTGCCCAGGGCAATGTTAGCCCTCTCCCTGAGCGTGGTGAGCATGGGGCTGTGCTCGTGCTCCAGGACTTGCCGCTGGCGTATGTCGTCGGCATTCTGACGCTCGATGTCCACAGCCTCTTCCACACGTTGGCGAAGGCGGAGCACCTCGGCCTGGGAAGTGGCCAGCTCCTTCTGCGCTGCCTCAAGAGCGACCCAGGAGGCACCGTCTCGTCGCGTCGCCTCATCCCGTTGGGCCCTCAAGGCGGCGGTTCTACCCTCAGCTTCGACTCGGATCATCCCCAGCTTCCCCTCGAACTCACGCTCGAGGCCTTGGCGCGCTGTCGCCACCCGACGGCAAACCTCCTCCAGGACACGCGTTTCCCGCGCGGCGACATCATCTTCCGCCCGCATCACTAGGCGCTCCCTCGTCTCCAGCTGCTCGTGCTCGCGAGCGCGTTCGGCGGCCTCCAGCACCAATGCTTCCTCGCGCTTCCGAAGCTCAGTCGGGTCGCCAAAAGCCACCTCCATCGATGCAAGGGCTGCCTCGCGCAGCTCCGCTTGCTCCTCCAACGAGCGACACCGGGCCAAGAACTCCCGTGCCCGTTCTTCTGCTGCTTCTCGCCGTCGGTCTGCTCCTCGGGCCTCCTCGACGGCCTGAGACCGAGCCGCCAGAGAAGCCTCCAGCGACGCCTTCGCTTCTTCGTCATCAAGGTCGCGCTGACGACGCGCGAGGGCAGTGGCGGCCTCCAGCTCGCGCCGCTCTGCGGCCAGGCGCAGGCCCTCGGCTTCCAGGCGCGCGTCTTCCTCAGCGAGCTCCTGCCCAAGCAGGTCTACGGCGCCACTCGCCCTCCGGAGGAATTCGTGGTGACAGGCACGGCGCTCCCGAGCACGCTCAAGCACATCTGCCACACCATCATCCGCCCCAAGCGGGCGTCGAGGACCTCGGACCATCGCTCCGGCCCCGGGCAAGGGGCGGGGGCTGGGGCCCTCATGACGGCCGGCCGCGCCGCATCAGAAGCCCGGCCTGAGTCCAACCTGACCTCAGGAGAAGGGCCCAGGGGGTGCCTCTGCCAGTCACAGCCCGCGACCAGACGGGAAGCCCACGGCAGGGTGCCTATGTCGAGAGAAGGCCCGTGGAAGCAGATCGCGGGAACAGAAGAGTCACCACGTGCTGTGTGACGGTCCGCACCGTCGCTCGCCCAAACCACAAGGGCAGTGCAGCTCGAGGCACCCAGGGGTGGCGGAGGAGACGAAGCCAAGGAAGGCGTCGACTCGGTGGCTTCATCGAGCTCAGTAGGGAGAGGCCTGCAGAGCAAGGATTAGCGGATGCGGCAAGCAGGATAAGGAACAGAAAAGGAGAAGACTTACTCATTGACAGCAAAGTACTTCCGGCGCTTCAGCAAGTGGCAATGGAAAGTCGTCGCCCAGGGCCTCCCTTTTTCTCCGGAGGGCCTCAAAGTCCAGACGAAAACGGCCCAAGAGAGATGCACAGGAATCAGCCTGCGAAGAGGACGAAGCACCAAGGCCACTTGCGTCGAGGCCACATGCCTGATGCGCACGGGCAGTTGCCTCGCCAGAGATCACGGCCGGGGGCTCAGGAGCCTCGGCCTCAAGCATGGGAAGCGGCACCACCTCACCCGCGGCCATGGCAGCGCGGACCTCGTGAGCTGCCCCATCAAGAGCATCGCCAGGTGCGGTCACATCATCCGCGGCTCCTTCGACCCCCGCTGTCTCCTGCCTCCCTGCGCCACCACTCGAGGAGGATTCACCTAGGCCGACCGGAAGAGAAATCACCACCACAGGGTTCTCGCAAGGCCCCTGGAGGCCGACAGGGCGTAGCCCCCACTCGTCGAAGGGGGGCATCTGCCTCACGAAGTCACCCCTGTTCTGGCAGAGGTACAGCAAAGCTCCCTCTTGCCGGATACCCTCGGGGTTGGGATCGCCTGACAGGACCAAGAGCACCTTCCTCAGCGCCTCGGCCGTCAAGTCTTCTTCCTGAAGCCTCATGCGGTCACCATGCCCGCTGAAGGCCCACATTCGACGAGAATGGCGTTGGAGAGGGGCAATGCGGCACAATAGGAACTCCTTCACCACCTTGGGCGCTGTTACGCCAAGCTTTTTCAAGGACATAAAGCGGTGCCAGACGAAGGCGAGCCGGGGGCACAGCAGGCGATGTCGGCTTGACGAGCCGGGGGCTGGGCACCCCGACATCAACGTACAACCACCGCTCGCGGAACCCGGCTGAAGGCAGAGGGAGGTTGAAGTCGATACCAGAGGCTGCGGTCTCGGGCGAAGCTACAAAGCTCACGCATGCCGAGCATTGCGTGGGGTCGGCAAGATGCAAGGAGAAGAAGTGGCGCAGCAAGGCAACAGAAGGAGGGATGCCCACCATCGCCTCACAAACAAAAGCGAAGACTGAAAGGAGGGAAATGGACTCAGGACCCAGATGCATCATGTGGATCTGATAATGTTTGAGGATGGCGTTGAAGAAATCGGAGAAGGGAGGCACCAAACCCGCCCACAAGGCGTCGGCGAAGTAATGGACCTCGGTGATTATCCTATCGGTGGGGAAGTGACACGTAGGCCAAGCCGTCGTCCTCCCACACTCGTTGAAGGCGGTGGCCAGAGCCGGGCTGAGCTTGCCCAGGCATTCCAGGTTGAGTATGATTGAGCGGCCGACAGCAGGTGCCACCGGCGGCGGCGGGCGAGATGGAGCCACAGGCTTCTTCCCATTCCCTTTCTTTGGAGCCATGGCGGCAGGCGGAAGAGAGGAGATGCGAGATGGGATTGGAAGCAAGGGTCAGAGTTCGGAGGGAGGAAGAGCAGGAGACGGTCAAGCAACAGGAAAAGGGGCGGCTGTGTACAACTGTGGGGCAACCTAGCACGGCGCAGAATAAGGGAGCGTGGGTGAATAGTGTCGCCCACATCCAATCAAACCGCCACGCGGCGCCCAAGGCCGCAGGCTGTTAGGGCCCGCGGCGCTTCACCCTTGCCCTTTCGCCTCTCGGCACGGCCAAGTCCATGCGCGCCTTGGGCCCGGGGGCTACTGTCGGCGTTCTGGGAACGGGGGTCCCCAAACTTGCCTGCTTGCGGCTGGCGGCGCGGCTCAAATGGGGGCCCAGCGTGGCCCATCTTCATCAACACAAGGCTCAAGACCCTCGCGAGGGGGACGACATGGCGTTTCCTCAAGCACGGCCTCCTTAGGCTGGCTCGCGAGGAGGCGGAGAGATCAAGGCGGGTACCTCACGAGGTGCCCATGACGCGAGCCATGATGACCAAGGGTGCCAGGCGGGCGCCAGCCCGCGCAACGTCTCCCTTTCCTCTTTGGTGCAAAGGGGGCAAGCGCAGGCGAGAGGATCAAGCAAAGGCACCCATTTCGGTGCAACAAGACCAAGACCAGTCCAACGGTGGGAAGGAGGTCACCATGGAGCCCAGGACGGCGTCACCGCAGGGCCTTTGGCAGGCGAAGACCAACTTTCGTCGGGATAAGCGTACCCGATGTTCCCCTTTAAATTGGCCAATTGTTGGCGCCCTTCCCGCTCAATATTTGGGAAGAGGCCCAGGGCCTTTGCCTATAAATAGGACTAGGCACCCCCAGGGTAGAGGGGTCGGATCGAGTACCAAGAAACCAGTAAAGCAAGTAGAGAGAGAGAGGAAGAGAAGGGCGATCGAACTCCCCCTAGCAGTTCATCCCCTAGCCTAGAACAGGCCCTTGCGAGGCTGTTTTCCCTTGTACTGTTCTTCCTCATCAGCCCAAGAGGCAATCCACCCACCACAAACTAGAGTAGGGTATTACACCACAATGGTGGCCCGAACTAGTATAAACCCTGTGTCTCTTGCGTTGTTCTACTTGCAGTAGTTAGATCCTTACGAGACGAAGAGGTAGAGGGCACGATCTCCGCGCGCACCCTAGAGTTTGAACATTAAGGGTCTGCCGGAACCCGTGATCCGACAAATTCCATACTAGTAATGTCGCTCCCCTTTCTCACCGAGCGACGGCTGCTTGGGCGCCAAAGGGGACCTCCTGAGCATCGCGACTCAGGGGCTCTTACCGGACCCCGGGTCGCTCACCTCCTGGCCTTGACCACGGCATCGCGACCTGGCTTACCAGCGATGGCTGACGCCGCCTTGGGACTGGGACGTGTCGACGCAGAGCACTAAGCCCTCGCAAGGTTCGAAAGGGAGAACTAAACTACGACGGAATTGGCAACTTGCACAGCTCCATAGCAAGAGTTACATATTAACAAAAAGGATCACAGGCACCTTACAAGCCCCCATTGGACGCAGTGTGATTCCTCGCACGAAACGGATCCTAAGGAATGCTAACTACGCGTGCCCCTGCAAAAGACGCCATCATCAACAGTGGGCCGTCAAGCACCGGCGCCAACCCCATCCAGATCAGAGTCGGCGACGGCCAAGCGAGCCTGCTCTGCTCCGGGAGCAGCGCTGGCTCGTGGGCTCGTAGCTGTCGTCGCTCGTCTCCGGAGTCGTGAAGATCTCGCTGGAGTCGCTGGATCCTCCGGCGCTTCGGTCGCTTGTAGATCCGTCTAGGGAGCGGTCGGCGGGCCTAGCCCTCACCATGGCAAGGTCCTGGCCGCCTCTCTCGGGGCAGCACTCCAGCCGGCGCCCGTTCGCGTCGAAGACCTTGAAGAACATCACCGAAGCGCCATCATACTCCAGGTGGATCGTGAGGGCGCACCTTGCCGTACAACCCCGAGCGATCTCGCCCCAGCCGCGAGTCATGAAGACCTCTCCCGAGGCAATGAACGCGACCTTTGCCTCAGTCGCGGGAGTGCTAAAGTCGGCGTGCTGCAGCCATAGCTCCAGGAGTCTTCCCTGCGGGAAGACGGAGGCGAAGAAAGGAGGAAAGCGAATCCAAGTTTGAGGGGGCATGGCGGCGTGGAGCACGAGCTCGCGGGAGGAGCCCTCGGCGTGGACTCCAGGAGGCACGACCCACACCTTCGTGACCCGTCGGCGCCGGCGACGGCGCTGGCCGCGGGGATCGGCATCGCCCCCTTCAAGGCCCTCGACGTGGGCATACAAGGGAAGCGGGAACCCCAGCGAAGGCCGCTCGTACCAAGGCCTCGACACCACCTGGCGGTCTTCCTCGTCCCGGCCGCGAAGGGCAGGCCGTTTCTTCGGCGGGAGCGGATCTGGTCCTTCTCAAGGAGCCTTTCCCTTCTCCGCTGCAGAGAACCGGCGGATAGGGGCCATCACGGCAAGGCGGAGCAAGAATCGGGGCGAAGGAGAAAGCAAGGAGAGATGGACTGGAAGGGCACGCGCGGTGCCATACTTATAGCCGGCGAAGGCCAACCGTCGGCCTCCACGATCGCAGGTAATCATGACACGATTTGCATGCAGGGACTTGTCCAATCCGCGCGATCATCGAGGCATCATGGGGACGCGGAGGCGCCCGCGTCCAATCAACCACCACGCGGCGCCCAAGGCCGCAGGCTGTTAGGGCCCGCGGTGCTTCGCCCTTGCCCTTTCGCCTCTCAGCATGGCCAAGTCCATGCGCGCCTTGAGCCCGGGGGCTACTGTCGGTGTTCTGGGAACGGGGGTCCCCAGACTTGCCTACCTGCGGCGTGGCTCGAAAGGGGGCCCAGCACGGCCCATCTTCATCAACACGAGACCCAAGACCCTCGCGAGGGGCCAAGCCTCGCGGGGCGGACGACACGGCGCTTCCTCAGGCACGGCCTCGTTAGGCTGGCTCGTGAGGAGGCGGAGAGAACAAGGCGGGGTACCTCACGAGGTGACCATGACGCAGGCCATGACGACCAAGGGTGCCAGGCGGGCGCCAGCCCGCGCAGTGTCCCCCTTTCCTCTTTGGTGCAAAGGGGGCAAGCGCATGCGAGAGGATCAAGCAAAGGCATCCATTTCGGTGCAACGAGACCAAGACCAGTCCAACGGTGGGAAGGAGGTCATCATGGAGCCCAGAACGGCGTCACCACAGGGCCTTTGGCAGGCGAGGACCAACTTTAGTCAGGATAAGTGTACCAGATGTTCCCCTTCAAATTGGCCAATTGTTGGCGCCCTTCCCGCTCAATATTTGGGAAGAGGCCCAGGGCCTTTGCCTATAAATAGGACTAGCCACCCCCAGCGGGGGGAGGAAAGAAGAGAAAGGCCGCCCCAATAGGGGAGGCCGAGGGGACCAGGGAGGAGCGGACCCCTCCTCCGGACTACTCCGCCGACACCGACGTCGGCGAAGAGGAGTGGCCACACAGGGCCAAGCGCCCGGCGAGATCGTAAGTTATTCGAATGCCGGAGTAATTTATAGTACTCTTTTATGGCGCAACCTTTCCTTATGTCGAATATGATCATGCAGTCCGCCCAAAGCCGGGCTTGACGAGTCGTCGAGTGGCTCCCTGGATTCGTCGGATGTGAATTCACTTCCAACGGCTACCTCCGCCCGCCCTACGGACGACGCCGAAGTGTTGTCCCAACAGGTTCCGAGCCAAGAGGAGGTGGTCCTGGATGTGCCACAAGGCGACCTCCCAGACTCCAGCAGTAAAGGGGATAAGACCCCCCAGGGCTCCAAGTCCGGATTTGAGCCGGACACCGCGCTGGAATCGTCAATGGTCGGTAGGCGAACTCCTTCCAAGAGGAGCAAGCCTACTGAGCTAGCGGCCCCGTCCAACCGGAGGCGCCGTACAATCTGCTGGAGGTGCTTAAAGGCGCCTCCATCAACGAGGAGCACCGCACTATTATGAGTGCGGTGATCCAGAAGGTTCAGTCCGCCAAGAGAGGACTGACTGAAGCTTGTGCCAGCCTTCTAACAGGCTTCGAGGTAAGTACAGAATATGTAAAAAATATTACCGCATAGACAGTAGCCCCTGATGCTCTGTTTGGCGTTCGGAAAGAAAAGCCGAATAGAGGATCTAATTAAATTCGCAGGAGTCTAACAGAAAAAGAGTCAATATGCGTATGCAGGCTTCGTTGCTGGCGACCACTGCACTGACTGCGGAGGTGGGCACACTGAAGCAGGGCCTCGAGCGGTCCGAGCAAGAGCTCGGCCTTGCCAAGCGGCAGCTCGAGGAGAAAGAAGGTAAGAGATACCTTATAGAAAGAAAAAATATAAAAGTGCAATTGCGAAAATGTGACAGGATTAACATGGCTATTGTAGGGGCCACAACTGAGGTGGCGACCCTCAAGCAAGCGCTGGCCGAGGCCGAGAAGAAAGCGGCCGCGGAGCGCACCAAGCGGGAGAAATATGAGGCGCAAGTTGGCGAGGTACGACAAGAGCTCCAGGTTCTCATGAAAAAACATGAGAGTTTGGATCTTGACTCAAAGACGCGAGCGTCCGTGCTCGCGACGGCTATTGAAAATGCCAAATCTGCCAAGGCCGAATCCCAGAAGGCCCTCCAGGAGTTGGATGCGGTGAAAAAGATGGCGGCGGGTAAGGCATTCTTTATGCAAAGCAAACATGTAAAAGTGAGCTTCTTGTTACTTACCCAAATCCGGAGCTCTCCAGGAGCATTCGTAGATCTTCCTCGTAGCGTGTCCGATGCCGCCGCATTCTACCGAGCCGAAGAGGGCAGCTCGACGGAGAAGGTGTTCTGGTCTCAGTATGCTGAGGCCGGACACCCTGTGCCCCTGAGCGACCAGCTGAAGCAGTTGGTCGAGCTCCACAAGGCGGCCGAACAGACCATGAAGGGTCTCATAGTTCGGTTGTGGCCTGGAGAGGCTCTGCCTGGGAGCTACTTTGGGCTGGTGCGGCGGCTGGTGGAGGCCTGTCCAAGACTCGAAGTCATCAAGCGCTCCGTCTGCATCGAAGGTGCCCGGAGGGCCCTTGTCCGCGCTAAGGTGCACTGGGGCAACCTGGACGGTGAGAAGCTTGTGAAGGACGGGCCACCGCCGGGGAAAGAGCATCGCAAGCCCGAGAACTATTATAAGGACGTTCTGAAGGGTGCCCGCCTTATGGCGGATGAATGTACCAAGGATGTAATTTTTGAGTAAACTCGCTCGTATTGTCCTTTGCGCTGAAAACTTGTCCATATGCGCTAAGCAATGCTTTTTAAATTTAAAATATTACTTTCTGTGTGGCTGTTTATCAAAATTGAGAGATGGCCAGTCATCGGCTTCTGCCCCCATGCCACTAGTGCTGGGGTGTTCGGGATAAACCTGAGCGCTCTTTTTGCCATGTTTGGGTCCTTCGAGGGAGGCGCTCAGCACAACGAACAAGGCAATCGAACTATAATGCTTGAACACTCTCACTTAGCCATAGAACTCTATAATTTTAAATTTCGGCGAAGCCCCTAGTATTCGGAAGACTGAGTTCAGGGCGCTATCCACGCCTTGGCCGAACAAAGCCGGCTCCTCGCTCTAAGCGGCATAATTCTTTAGGGACTCGAAAAACCTCTCAAATAGTGACCAGTCTCTCGCTTCATCATGACAGTCAGTTTTAGCTTTCTCTACTGAGGTGCTCCACCCAGCTCAACTGGGGCACAATCGTAGTAGTTCTCCTAGTGCTACCTTAGCCGATACAACGGAACGTAAGGCACCAAAACTTAGGAGCCGGGCAAACCCAACTATTGACCCAAGACATGATTCGGAGCCGATGCATATAATGCTAGAAGTTCGGGGTGCCGCACTTGTTAAAGTGTTCGGACTTCTCACACCAGATTGGGGGGGGGGGGTACTGAAGCCCCTGGCGAATTGACCGTACCAAAGTGTACGGGTGCAACATGTCGTTAATGAACATATATTTGTAAAAAAAAAGAGTAATGCAAAAATAGACAAAAGCTATGCATTGTTTATAGAAAGGCTGTGATCAAAGCCGAACGATACAAATAGTGCTATAAGAAAAAGCGGGACTATTTAACATGTCCTTTCCAGGGGCGGGCTGCGGAATAGTATGCAAAACAGGTATATTGCTCGTGATAGAGACCACCTGGGAGTTCTATAATGCAGTGTAGCTTCACTGCTTCCCTGGTTCTTGCATCGTTTGTGCGACAGTTGGATTGCCGAACAGGTCTTCCGAAGTATGGAGTCCTGAAAGTAAGAGAAAATAAAGAAATCGGCAGCCCCTAGTGCGGTTTAAGCCGTGTTTCGGGCGTGCCGTTATGATGTCCCTCCCCCTATGCCCATGGTATTTCGAGAGCGTAGTTATGTACGCGAAGCACTGGTTTCCCTATTTCACGAGGGCTGGGGTTGGGGCCGCGTTGCTACGCCTACTCCGAACGTGCCAGGCGGTCTTGTTGTAGGTTACTCCGGGCGCGCTTGACAGTGTCCGAACGTTTAACGGCCGGACTCGAAAGCTGCCTTGAGAGGCTGCTTTGTACTTCCGCTGCGAGGGCCGCCGTGTGCTCCTCCATTTAGAGGGAGCGTTCGGTGTTTCCATTGACCGTGATTACTCCTCGAGGGCCTGGCATCTTGAGCTTAAGGTATGCGTAGTGCGGCACCGCATTGAACTTTGCAAATGCGGTTCGCCCGAGAAGTGCATGATAGCCACTGCGGAACGGGACTATGACGAAGATTAACTCCTCGCTTCGGAAATTATCCGGAGATCCGAAGACCACTTCAAGTGTGACTGAGCCTGTACAGTTGGCCTCTACACCTGGTCTGACGCCTTTAAAGGTCGTTTTGGTGGGCTTAATCCTCGAGGAATCTATGCCCATTTTCTGCACTGTATCTTGGTAAAGCAGGTTCAGGCTGCTGCCGCCGTCCATAAGGACTCTTGTGAGATGAAATCCGTCAATAATTGGGTCTAGAACCAATGTGGCGAATCCGCCATGACGGATGCTAGTGGGGTGGTCCCTTCGATCGAAGGTGATTGGGCAAGAGGACCATGGGTTGAACTTTGGGGCGACTGGCTCCATCGCATTGATGTCCCTTAACGCACGCTTCCGCTCCCTCCTGGGGATGTGGGTGGCGTATATCATGTTCACCGTCCGCACTTGTGGGGGAAAACCCTTCTATCCACTGTTGTTCGGTGGCCGGGGCTCTTCCTCGTCATCGCTACGAAGCCCCTTGTCTCTATTTTCGGCATTTAACTTGCCTGCCTGCTTGAACACCCAACAATCCATGTTGGTGTGATTGGCTGGCTTTTCGGGGGTGCCATGTATCAGGCACAAGCGGTCGAGTATTCGGTCCAAACTGGACGGGCCCTGCGTATTTATTTTTAATGGCTTTTTCCGCTGACCGGATTTGTAGCCTTTGAATCCGGCATTGACTGCCGTATCCTCGTTGCTGTCGCTGTTAACGCGGTGCTTTTGCTTGTTCTGACGCGACCTGCCACTTTTGTCCTTGGTGTCCGAATTACCAAGGTTCTTGGTCAAGTTGTTGCTACGAGCTAGCCAGCTGTCTTCTCCCACGCAAAAGCGGGTCATGAGTGTCATGAGGGCTGCCATAGATTTCGGCTTTTCCTGTCCAAGGTGCCGGGTGAGCCACTCGTCGCGGATATTATGCTTGAAGGCTGCTAGGGCCTGTGCGTCCGGACAGTCGACTATTTGGTTTTTCTTTGTTAGGAACCGTGTCCAGAATTGCCTGGCTGATTCCTCTGGCTGCTGAATTATGTGGCTTAGGTCATCGGCGTCTGGTGGTCGCACATAGGTACCCTGGAAATTGTCGAGGAATGCGGCTTCCAGGTCCTCCCAACAACCGATTGATTCTGCCGGCAAGCTGTTAAGCCAATGCCGAGCTGGTCCCTTAAGTTTGAGTGGGAGGTATTTGATGGCGTGTAGATCGTCGCCGCGGGCCATGTGGATATGAAGCAGATAGTCCTTGATCCATACCGCGGGATCTGTTGTGCCATCGTATGATTCGATGTTCACGGGTTTGAAACCCTCAGGGATTTGATGATCCATTACTTCATCTGTGAAGCATAGGGGGTCTGCGTCGCCTCTGTATTGGGCTATATCACTACACAACTCAAACGAGCTTTGCCTATTGTGTTCTGCCCGGCCGGATTTATTATATCCGGAGTGACAATCACCGTCACGTGCCGTGGGGCGCCCGCGCGATCCGTAGATCGATCTTGTTTGCCTCGTCTTGTCCTCCAATATGTCTCGTAGGTCTGGCGCATTTTCCCATGCCTTAGAATGTTTTGAGCGGCGCTGGGGTGCGGCTTGAGTGGAGGGCCGAGAGGCCTCTCTGTCGCGGCCACGAGGTGGCCGATCGGCCGTATCATGCGCTGGTGATGTAGGTTTAGGTGCTTCCTTCTCTAATTGGGGTAGCAATCTGCGCTTTGGGTAGCTCTTGGAGGGGCGTTCGAGTTCATACTCTTCGGCGCAAGGACTTCAGTCCATCTGTCGGCTAGCAAATCTTGATCAGCTCTAAGTTGTTGCTGTTTTTTCTTGAGGCTGCTCGCCGTGGCCATAAGCCTGCGTTTGAAACACTCTTGTTCGACGGGATCCTCTGGCACGATGAATTCGTCGTCGTCGAGGCTTGCCTCGTCTTCGGAGGGAGGCATATAGTTATCTTCCTCGACCTCTCTGTCTGCCGCTCTCTCATGAGGGATGGCTTCTCCATCCTCCTGTGCTGAATCTCGCTGGAGGGGGTGTTCTTCGGTGCTATCCGGAGTATTATTATCTCCTGTGCCGGAATCATCGTTTTTGCTTTGGCGGGATTTAGAGCGGCGCCCTTGATGCGGGCGCTTAGGTTGTTTCTTGAAGGGGTCATCCCCCGCCGTTCCATCAACATCCCCTTCTTTTGGGGTATCCACCATGTATATGTCGTACGACGAGGTGGCTTTCCAGTGCCCTATAGGTGCTGGTTCTTGATCGTCTCCTGCATCGGCGTCCATACCGTCGATGTCTTCGGAGTCGAAGTCGAGCATGTCGGTTAAATCATCGACAGTGGCTACAAAGTGGGTGGTGGGTGGGCTTTGAATTTCTTCATTGTCCGTATCCCAACCTTGCTGACCGCAGTCCGGCCAGGGCTCTCCTAATAAAGAGAGAGACTTTAATGACTTCAGAATATCGCCAAAGGGCGAGTGCTGAAAGATGTCCGCGGCGGTAAACTCCATGATCGGCGCCCAATTGGATTCGATTGGCAGGGGCGTGGAGGGCTCGGAGTCCGGCCCCTCGGAGTCACGGGCCTGGCGGAGTGCGGGGCTGGTGTTCGGCTCGATCGCCGTTGGAATCGCAGCCCCCGAGGCGGCGTCCAACCGCTCATCCTCGATCGACGCAGTTGGTTCCGGATCGAGGGTCGGAACCGATGTGTGTGCGGCCTCCAGGGTGCTGTTCGGTAGCAGAGCTAGATCATGCCCATCACGACAGTGCGGCGCGCTCGGCTGTGGCTGAAATCCATCGAAGATCAAGTCCCCGCGGATGTCAGCCATGTAGTTTAAACTTCCGAATCTAACCTGATGGCCAGGGGCGTAGCTTTCGATCTGCTCCAGATGGCAAGCGAATTGGCCCGCAGTGCGAAGCCGCCGAAGACGAAGATCTGTCCGGGGAGAAAAGTCTCACCCTAGACTGCATTGTTATTGATGATCGAAGGAGCCATCGGGCCTAAAAACAACGACACAGAGGAACTCTCAATGAAAGCACCAATGTCGGTGTCAAAACCAGCGGATCTCGGGTAGGGGGTCCCGAACTGTGCGTCTAGGCGGATGGTAACAGGGGACAAAGGACACAATATTTTACCCAGGTTCGGGCCCTCTTGATGGAGGTAAAACCCTACGTCCTGCTTGATTAATATTGATGATATGGGTAGTACAAGAGTAGATCTACCACGACATCAAGGAGGCTAAACCCTAGAAGCTAGCCTATGGTATGATTGTTGTATGTTGTCCTACGGACTAAAACCCTCCGGTTTATATAGACACCGGAGAGGGTTAGGGTTACACAAAGTCGGTTACAATGGTAGGAGATCTAAATATCCGCATCGCCAAGCTTGCCTTCCACGCCAAGGAAAGTCCCTTCCGGACACGGGACGAAGTCCTCAATCTTGTATCTTCATCGTCCAGGAGTCCGGCTGAAGGTATAGTCTGGCCATCCAGACACCCCCTAATCCAGGACTCCCTCAGTAAGCATCACGTGATTTTACCTTGGCACCTCGTGCCATGAAGCAGTAGGTGGGAGCAGAGTCGTCCTTGTCATTCGCATCGACGTTGGTGACGGGGCCATTGTCTTCAGTGTTGAAGATCGACTTGGCAACGTAGGCTGTTGCTAGAGCCAGACTTGCAACGCCAGGGTCAGACTCCTCCTCAGACTCCACCTCCACCTCCTCAGAAGCAGACTCCTCCTCTAAATCCATCCCCTTGCCAACAAAATCATGAGCCATGCCAGATGAGCTCTTCTTATGAGATGAAGACCTGGACAAGGACTTGAAAGAAGACTTTGAGGATTTCTTATTCTTCTTGTCATCAGAATCATATTCCTTGCTCTTCTTCTTCTTCTTGTTCTCATTGTCCCACTGTGGACATTTAGAGATGTAGTGTCCAGGCTTCTTGCACTTGTGACATGGTCTCTTCTTGTAGTCATGAGTGGAAGATTCATCATTTCTTGAGCTGGATCGTGAAGACTTTCTGAAGCCCTTCTTCTTAGTGAACTTCTGGAACTTCTTCACAAGCATAGCAAGCTCCTTTCCAATGTCTTCAGGATCACCAGAACTGCAGTCAGGTTCTTCTTCAGATGAGGAAATGGCTTTTGCCTTCAAAGCGCGAGTTCGGCCATAGTTGGGACCATAGATATCTCTTTTCTCAGATAGCTGGAACTCATGTGTGTTGAGCCTCTCTAGTATGTCGTACGGATCGAGTGTCTTGAAGTCAGGGCATTCTTGTATCATCAGGGCAAGGGTGTCGAACGAGCTGTCAAGTGATCTCAGCAGTGTCTTGACGATTTCATGCTTGGTGATCTCAGTGGCGCCAAGAGCATGAAGCTCATTTGTGATGTCAGTGAGGCGATCAAACGTGAGCTGGACATTCTCATTGTCGTTTCTCTTCAAGAGGTCGAAGAGGTTGCGAAGAACACTGATCCTTTGATCTCTCTGGGTTGAGACACCTTCGTTGACCTTGGAGAGCCAGTCCCAGACTAGCTTTGACATTTCCAGAGCACTCACGCGGCCATACTGTCCTTTGGTCAGATGACCACAGATGATGTTCTTGGTAGTAGAATCCAGTTGAATAAACTTCTTGACATCAGCAGGGGTGACACCTTCACCAGTCTTTGGAACGCCATTCTTGACGACATCCAGAGGTCAACATTAATGGCTTCAAGATGCATGCGCATCTTATTCTTGCAGTAGGGATATTCAGTTCCATCAAAGACGGGGCAAGCAGCGGAGACTTTGATTATCCCTGCAGTCGACATAGCTAAAACTCCAGGTGGTTAAACCGATTCACACAGAACAAGGAAGTACCTTGCTCTGATACCAATTGAAAGTTCTAGTTATTGACTAGAGGGGGGTGAATAGGCGATTTTTATCGAAGTCTTCAAAACATGAGAGTTTCGAAGACAAACAATAGAAATGAACCTATTGATATGCAATAGAAGGTAGACTACACTAAGCAAGCCATAGTCAAGTATTCAATGAAGTGAAAGCATAAAGACTAATAGCAGCTAGGTGGTAAAGATCAGGATGGAAGATAGTATGAAGCCAAACAATGATAGTAGTCACACAGTGAAGTCAAACAGGTAGTGCAAGTAGGCAATGACTTCACGAAGACAAACTGTAAGTAAAGAGAGGGAGGGGATAGAACCAGTCACTTGGTGAGGACAACGGATTTGTTGGACCAGTTCCAGTTGCTGTGACAACTGTACATCTGGTTAGGGAGGCTGAGATTTAACTCAGAAGACCGTGTCTTCACCTTATTCCCCTTGAGCTAAGGACATCCAGTCCTTGCCCAATCACTCTGGTAAGTCTTCAAGGTAGACTTCCAAACATTCACAGACTTCGTTCACCGGTGATCCACAATGACCCTTGGATGCTCAGAACGCGACGCCTAACCGGCTGGAGGATTCACAGTCCTCAAGTGTAACAAGTCTTCAGGTCACGCGGAGAGAAAGACTTCAGTGATGCCTAGCAATCTTTGGCTCTGGGCGTTTGGGCATTGTCCTTGCAAGGATTTCTCTCTCTCAAAATCTCCGGAGGTGGGTTGCTCTCAGACGACAAAAGCCGTGAACTAACACTGAGCAGCCACCAATTTATGGTGTAGGGGGTGGGCTATTTATAGCCACTAGGCAACCCGACCCGATTTGCCCAAAATGACCCTGGGTCACTAAGGAACTGGCACGTGTTCCAACAGTCAGATTTCAAATACACGCGGCAGCTTGACTTGGGCTGCAAGTAAAGCTGACTTTTCCAGCTCTGGATAAGATTTGCTCTCATTGTCTTCGCTCGAAGACATAGGATTTGGTTGAGCATCACTTCAGTCACTCTGACTTTGTTCACTAGGACCCCACTTATTAGTACGATGGTTCCTATGACTCAACAAAGAAGGAAAGGAAACAACGAAACAACTAAGTCTTCGCGCTCCATAGTCTTCATGCGATGTCTTCTCTTGTCATAGTCTTCAATGTGAATATCTTCACATACCACCATTGTCTTCAATGTCTTCATACATTTTAGGGGTCATCTCTGGCAGGTAAACCAAATCAATGAGGGACTACTACCTGTGTTATCCTGCAATTCTCACAAACACATTAGTCCCTCAACCAGGTTTGTCGTCAATACTCCAAAACCAACTAGGGGTGGCACTAGATGCACTTACAGACACTTAGCAAGAAATAAAGCAAAATAATGTACATCAGGAAAGTGTAAGCTAACAACCGTAGTGGCTGACACCCCTCTCTCATCTCCCACTGCCAAAGTACGATAAAAGGCCTCAAATCCAGCCGGTCTAGGATCAGCTAAACTCCCATCAGAAGGGATCATGCATATGTCACAAAATTCAGTAAGTGGTATCTGATGGTTTTCAGCATATAAATCAAAGCTAACTTCAGGAGGATTATTTCTAGGCAGGAAAGTAAAAGTTTGAACAAAGATGTTTGTGAGGATTTGGTGCTGGTCACACTCATTTGCGATGAAGTCGTTGAGGCCAGCATTGGTAATATATTGTGTGAACTCCTGAAGAATTCCAGCCTCTTCCAGGAACGGGGTGTGCGGCCATTCGCACGGCCGTACCTCCACCAACCTCCGAGGGTGGAGATCACTATCAGAAGACTCCCCAATAACACCTTTGGTGTTCTTCTTAGAGCCAAACTTCCAAAGGAGATAAGTGAGGCCATAGAAAGCATTCAAACTACTTAGAACACTAAGAATTCAACATGCAAGCACATCTACAACAGTACCAAGAGTAGCTAATTATTCAAAGTATAAACCACTAAAACAAAAACAAATTGGACAAACGGTGGAGTCACATACCAAGCAACAATCCCCCGAAACAGTTTCGGAAATGGAGCTTCGAGCAAAGAGATCAAAATCCGTGGGTTTGAGCTCAAGAACACGGGAGAGAGAGCAATGGAGATTTTTTCTGGAGGTAAGTGATGATGTGGGCTAAAGAGATAAGTGAGGGGGCACGTGGGGACCACAACCCACCAGGGCGCGCCTGGGGCTCCTCGTGTGCCCAGGTGGGTTGTGCCCACCTGGTGCACCTCACTTTGATATTATTTGCACCATAAATTTAGAAATATTTAGAAAAAAATCACGTTCAATTTTCAGGGCATTCTGAGAACTTTTATTTTTGGGTCATTTTTTATTGCACAGAAAATTCAGAAAATAGACAAAACATGGCATTTTATTTTATTTTATTTAACTAATAAAAACAGAGAATAAGAAGTAGGGACAAAAGGTAGTGCTTACTAAATTCATCAACTTCATACCACTAAAAAATGATTCATTAATACGGTTGATCAGGTCTTATAAACAACCACTTTCGATGAGCATGAAACCGAAGAACTTCCGTAAATCACTAAGTTACCTCAATGGGGATATGAATGTCCACAACAATAAGCATTTCACATTCCTATTTGACAGTAGGTAGAGGTATTTGAAAACTTCCAATAGTGATTGTCGGAGATTTTTCAATAACATTTATACCATTCACTTGAAATTGTTTCTTCGGAAAGTGCACCTTATGCTCATTACCATTAATATGAAAAGTGACCTTGCTTTTACTATAATCAATAACAGCCCCTGTGGTATTCAAGAAGGGTCTACCAAGGATAATCGACATGTTGTCATCCTCGAGCATCTCAAGTATAACAAAGTCAGTCAAAATAGTAACATTAGCAATGACAACAGGCACATCCTCATAGATACCGATAGGTATGGCAGTTGATTTGTCAGCCATTTGCAAAGATATTTCAGTAGGTGTGAGTTTATTCAAGTCAAGTCTTTTATATAAAGAGAAAGGCATAACACTAACACCAGCTCCTAAATCACACAAAGAAGTTTTCACATAATTCTTTTTGATAGAGCAAGGTATAGTTTGTATTCCCGGATCTCCAAGTTTTTTAGGTACTCCATCTTTAAAAGTATAATTAGCAAGCATAGTGGAGATTTCAGCTTCCGGTATTTTTCTCTTATTAGTGATGATGTCTTTCATCTACTTTGCATAAGGAGGCATTTTAAGGATATCAGTCAAGTGAGTACGCAAAAAGACTGGCCTCAACATTTCAGCAAAGCGTTCAAATTCTTCATCATCTTTCTTTTTAGTTGACTTGGGTGGAAAAGGCGTAGGTTTTTGAACCCAAGGTTCTCTTTTTTTACCGTGTTTCCTAGCCACAAAGTCTCTTTTATCATACCTTTTATTCTTAGGTTGTGGGTTATCAAGATCAACAGGTGGTTCTATCTCAACATCATTGTCTGGTTCTTTATCATTGTTTGGTTGAGTGTCTTCATGAACCTCATCATTGTCTTTTTCATTATCACTAGGTGAGTGTTTATTACCAGATTGAGTTTCAGCATCAGAGATAGAAGTTTCATTTTCGTTATCAGGAGGTTTTTCTATTTCAGGTTCACTAGAAGTATGCAAAGTCCTATAATTTTTCTTCTTGTTTTTCTTTTTAGAAGGACTAGGTGCACTAGTGTTAGCTCTTTGTGAATCTTGTTCAATTCTTTTTGGGTGTCCTTCAGGATAAAGTGGTTCCTGAGTCATTTTACCTCCTCTAGTTCCAACTCTAACAGCAAAGTCATGCATATCATGATTCATTTTATCAAGTAATTCTCTTTGTGATTTAGCAACTTGTTCTAACTGAGTTTGAACTATAGAAGCATGTTTCCAACACCTCTCACATCATTTGATATTCTAACTAACAAGTCACTCAAGCGAGCAATCATATCAGAATTATATTTCAATTGTTTCATAACATTTGCATTGAAGTGATCTTGTTTTCTAATGTAGTTTTCAAACTCATAAAGGCATTGGCTAGGATGCATATTGTGAGGATTGTCATTTTTTGAACTTCATTAAGGAATTTACCTCTACCACCTTAGGCAGTGGTGGTGTATTAAGCCCGCGTATTTCTTTAATAGGAGGCAAATTTTTAACATCCTCAGCTTTAATACCTTTTTCCTTCATAGATTTCTTTGCCTCTTGCATATCTTCAGGACAGAGATATAATATACCCCTCTTCTTCGGAGTGGGTTTAGCTGGTGGGTTAGGAAGAGTCCAATCATCATAATTTTTCAATATGTTATTCAATAATTCTCCAGCTTGCCCAACAGTTCGTTCCGTGAAAACACAACCAACACAACTATCTAGGAAGTCCCCAGAAGCATCGGTTAGTCCATTATAGAAGATATCAAGTATTTCATTTTTCTTAAGAGGATGATCAGGAAAAGCATTAAGTAACTGGCAAAGCCTCCCCCAAGCTTGTGGGAGACTCTCTTCTTTAGTTTGCACAAAGTTAAATATTTCCTGTAAGGCAGCTTGTTTCTTATGAGTAGGAAAATATTTTTCAGAGAAGTAATAAATCATATCCTGGGAACTACGCACACAACTAGGTGTTGGGGAACGTAGTATTTCAAAAAACTTGCCTACGATCACACAAGATCTATCTAGGAGAAGCATAGCAACGAGCGGGGAGAGTGTGTCCACGTACCCACGTAGACCGAAAGCAGAAGCGTTTAGTAACGTGGTTGATGTAGTCGAACATCTTCGCGATCCAACCGATCCAAGTACCGAACGCACGGCACCTCTGCGATCTGCACACGTTCAACTCGGTGACGTCCCTCAAAATCTTGATCCAGTTGAGGCCGACGGAAAGTTTCGTCAGCACGGCGGCGTGGTGACGGTGATGATGAAGTTACGGGCGCAGGGCTTCGCCTAAGCACTACGACGATATGACCGAGGTGTGTTTCTATGGAGGGGGGCACCGCACACGGCTAAAACATCCACTTGTGTATATATGGGGTGCCCCCTCCCCCATATATAAAGGAGGGAGGGAGGAGGAGGCCGGCCAAGGGTGGCGCGCCCAAGGGGGGGAGTCCTACTCCAAGTAGGAAACGCCCCCCTTTCCTATTCCTACAAGGAGAAGGGGGAAAGAGGAGGAGGAGAGAAAGGAAAGAGGGGCCGCCCCCAACCCCTAGTCCAATTCAGTTTGGGCTTGGGGGGCGCGTGCCTCCACCTGGCTGCTGCCTACTCTCTTCCACTAGGGCCCATGAAGGCCCATTAACCCCACGGGGGGTTCTGATAACCCCCCGATACTCCGGAAAATACCCGATACACTTCGGAACCATTCCGGTGTCCGAATATAGCCTTCCAATATATCAATCTTTATGTCTCGACCATTTCGAGACTCCTCGTCATGTCCGTGATCTCATCCGGGACTTCGAACAACCTTTGGTACATCAAATCACATAAACTCATAATACGAATCGTCATCGAACGTTAAGCGTGCGGACCCTACGGGTTTGAGAACTACGTAGACATGACCGAGAGACATCTCTGGTAAATAACCAATAGCAGAACCTGGATGCTCATATTGGCTCCTACATATTCTACGACGATCTTTATCGGTCAAACCTCATAACAACATATGTTCTTCCCTTTGTCATCGGTATGTTACTTGCCCGAGATTCGATCATCCGTATCACCATACCTAGTTCAATCTCATTACTGACAAGTCTCTTTACTCGTTCTGCAATGTATCATCCCGCAACTAACTCATTAATCACATTTCTTGCAAGGCTTATCGTGATGTGCATTACTGAGAGGGCCCAGAGATACCTCTCCGGTAATCAGAGTGAAAAATCCTAATCTCAATCTATGCCAACTCAACAAACACCATCGGAGACACCTGTAGAACATCTTTATAATCACCCAGTTATGTTGTGACATTTGATAGCACACTAAGTGTTCCTCTGGTATTCGGGAGTTGCATAATCTTATCGTCATAGGAACATGTATAAGTCATGAAGAAAGAAATAGCAATAAACTAAATGATCATAGTGCTTGATACACCTCCAATGTATCTATTTTTTCTCACGCTTTTCCTCTTGTTTTGGACTCTAATTTTCATGATTAGAATGAAACTAACCCCGGACTGACGCTGTTTTCAGCAGAACTACCATGGTGTTGTTTTTGTGCAGAATTAAAAGTTCACAGAATGGAGCGAAATTTTGGGAGGATTTTTTATGGAATAAATAAGGATTTTTGGAGCCAACAACCACCAGAGAGGGGCCCCTGGTTGGACACAACCCACCAGGGTGCGCCCCCCTCTCCTGGCGCGCCCAGGTGGGTTGTACCCACCTGGTGGCCCCGCTGATGACCCCCCTGATACTATAAATTCACATATTTCTAGAAAAAAATCAGGAAGAAAGAATTATCACGATCCACAAGACAGAGGCGCCGCCAAGCCCCGTTCTTGCTCGGGAGGGCAGATCTATAGTCCGTTTGGGGCTCCGGAGAGGAGGGTCTTCGTTCTTCGTCATCACCAACCTATCTCCATCGCCAATTCCATGATGCTCCCCACCAGGAGTGAGTAATTCCTTCGTAGGCTCACTGGTCGGTGAGGAGTTGGATGAGATTCATCATGTAATCGAGTTAGTTTTGTCAGGGCTTGATCCATAGTATCCAGTATGTTCTTAGATTGATGTTGCTATGACTTTGCCATGCTTAATGCTTATCACTTTGGGCCCAGGTGCCATGAACTCAGATATGAACCGTTTATGAATTCATCATTATGTCCATGTTTTAGATCCGATCTTGCAAGTTATAGTCACCTACTATTGTTATGATCCGACAACCCCGGAGTGACAACAACCAGGCCCACTCTCGGTGATGATCGTAGTTTGAGGAGTTCATGTATTCACTATGTGTTAATGCTTTGTTCCGGTTCTCTATTAAAAGGAGGCCTTAATATCCCTTAGTTTCCAATATGGACCCCGCTGCCACGGGAGGGTAGGACAAAAGATTTCATGCAAGTTCTTTCAATAAAGCACATATGACTATTTACGAAATACATGCCTACATTATATTGATGAATGGGAGCTAGTGCCATATCACCCTAGGTTATAACTGTCTCATGATGAATATCATCCAACAAGTCACCGATCCAATGCGTACGAATTTACCCTTATTGATCTTGCTGCGTTACTATTGCTATCATCAATTTTACACTTGCTACATATTACTGCTATCACTGTTACTGTTACCGTTGCTGCTGTCACTACTACCAAAATTATCATACTACTTTGCTACTGATCACTTTACTGCAGATAATTAATCTCCAGGTGTGGTTGAATTGACAACTCAGCTGCTAATACCTTCAAATATTCTTTGGCTCCCTTTTGTCGAATCTATAAATTTGGGTTGAATACTCTACCCTCGAAAACTGTTGCGATCCCCTATACTTGTGGGTTATCAAGACCTTTTTCTAGCGCCGTTGTCGGGGAGCATAGCAATATCTGTTGAATCACTTGGGATTATTATCATATTGTCACTATGAAGAATCTAAAGGATCCTAAATTGATTTCCCTCAAGTATGAGGGGAGGTAAGAAACTGCCATCCAGTTCTGCTTTAGATTCACCTTCTGTTATGAGTAAACTTGCAACACCACCACATGCTATGAATTCTAATATGTCGCAAGTTATTGATGATGCTACTTCTACTATGAATGATGCTAGAACCTTTTGCTAATGATGATGTGCCACTTGGTGATTTTCTTGATAAACAAATTGCTAGAGTTATACAACATGATGTTGTTGAATCTGATGATGAGCCTGAATCTGAAACTCCTGAAATACCTGCTAGAAGTAGCCTTCCTAGATATGAATTGACTAAGTGATGACCCACAAGTATAGGGGATCTATGTTAATCCTTTCGATAAATAAGAGTGTCAAACCCAACGAGGAGCAGAAGGAAATGATAAGCGGTTTTCAGCAAGGTATTTTCTGCAAGCACTGAAATTATAGGTAATAGATAGTTTTGTGATAAGATAATTTGTAACGAGCAACAAGTAACAAAAGTAAATAAAGTCCAGCAAGGTGGCCCAATCCTTTTTGTAGCAAAGGAAAAGCCTGGACAAATTCTTATATAGAGATAAGTGCTCGCGAGGACACATGGGAATTATCGTCAAGCTAGTTTTCATCATGTTCATATGATTCGCGTTCGGTACTTTGATAATTTGATATGTGGGTGGACCGGTGCTTGGGTGCTGTCCTTAATTGGACAAGAATCCCACTTATGATTCACCCCTATTGCAAGCATCCGCAACTACAAAAGAAGTATTAAGGTAAACCTAACCATAGCATGAAACATGTGGATCCAAATCAGCACCTTACGAAGCAACGCATAAACTAGGGTTTAAGCTTCTGTCACTCTAGCAACCCATCATCTACTTATTACTTCCCACTGCCTTCCTCTAGGCCCAAATAATGGTGAAGTGTCATGTAGTCGACGTTCACATAACACCACTAGAGGAGAGACAACATACATCTCATCAAAATATCGAACAAATACCAAATTCACATGACTACTAATAGCAAGACTTCTCCCATGTCCTCACGAACAAACATAACTACTCACAAAGCATATTCATGTTCATAATCAGAGGAGTATTAATATGCATAAAGGATCTGAACATATGATCTTCCACCAAATAAACCAACTAGCATCAACTACAAGGAGTAATCAACACTACTAGCAACCTACAGATACCAATCCTAGACTTAAAGACAAGAATTGGATACAAGAGATGAACTAGGGTTTGAGAGGATATGGTGCTGGTGAAGATGTTGATGGATATTGTCCCTCTCCCGATGAGAGGAGCATTGGTGATGACGATAGCGATGATTTCCCCCTCCCGGAGGGAAGTGTCCCCGGCAGAACAGCTCTGCCGGAGCCCTAGATTGGTTCCGCCAAGGTTCCGCCTCGTGGCGGCGGAGTCTCGTCCAGAAAGCTTGCTTATGATTTTTCTGCGGACGAAAGACTTCATATAGCAGAAGCTGGCCACTGGAGGGCCAACAAGGGGCCCACGAGGCAGGGGGCGCGCCCCCACCCTCGTGGCCAAGGTGTGGGCCCCCTCTGGTATTTCTTCCGCTCAGTATTTTTTATTACTTCCAAAAATAACTTTCGTGGAGTTTTAGGACTTTTGGAGTTGTGCGGAATAGGTCTCTAATATTTGCTCCTTTTCCAGCCCAGAATTCCAGCTGTCGGCATTCTCCTCCTTATGTAAACCTTGTAAAATAAGAGAGAATAGGCATCAGTATTGTGACATAATGTGTAATAACAACCCATAATGCAATAAATATCGATATAAAAGCATGATGCAAAATGGACGTATCAACTCCCCCAAGCTTAGACCTCGCTTGTCCTTAAGCGGAAGCCGATAAAGATAAATATGTCCACATGTTTAGAGGTAGAGGTGTTGATAAAACAAAATACGGACATGAGGGCATCATGATTATTCTCATAACAGCAACATATATAGATACTGTCAGATGGTTTCTTATGCTCAAGTAATAATCTATTCACAATGCAAAGTATGAGTCAGAAACTTTATTGAAAACCAACAAACTATAATCTAAGTTATTGAAGCAATTGCAATTTATCATAACATCAGAAAGAGTCTATGTCAGAGCTTTCTAGCAAGTCCACATACTCAACTATCATTTAGTCTTTCGCAATTGCTAGCACTCACGCAATACTTGTGGTTACAGAGTTTTAATCGGACACAGAGAAAGATAGGGGCTTATAGTTTCACCTCCCAACCTTTTACCTCAAGGGTAATGTCAACAATAATAATTCATGCTAACTTACATCCAATTAGATATATATATCAAGATCTTTCCAACATCCTGTGCTTGCCAAAGGATAAAATGTAAAAAGGAAAGGTGAAGATCACCATGAATCTTGCATAAGGTAGAAGATAATAATAAAAGATAGGTCCTTCGCAGAGGGAAGCAGAGGTTGCCATGCGCTTTCAAGGTTGGATGCACAAAATCTTAATGCGAAAGAACATCACTTTATATTGCCACTTGTGATATAGACCTATATTATGCAGTCCGTCGCTTTTATTTCTTCCACATCACAAGATTGTATAAAGCTTATTTCCTCCACACCAATCAATCATACATATTTAGAGAGCAATTTTTATTGCTTTCACCGATGACAACTTACTTGAAGGATCTTACTCAATCCATAGGTAGATATGGTGGACTCTCATGGCAAAACTAGTTTAAGGGTTTTTGGAAGCACAAGTAGTATCTCTACTTGGTGCAAAGAATTTGGCTAGCATGAGGAGGAAAGGCAAGCTCAACATGTTGGATGATCCATGATAATATACTTTATCTCAGATATAAAAAAACATAACCCATTACGTTGTCTTCCTTGTCCAACATCAACTCTTTAGCATGTCATATTTTAATGAGTACTCCCTGTAAGTGCATCTAGTGCCACCTCTAGTTGGTTTTGGAGTATTGACGACAAACCTGGTTGAGGGACTAATGTGTTTGTGAGAATTGCAGGATAACACAGGTAGTAGTCCTTCATTTATTCGGTTTACCTACCGGAGATGACCCCTAAAAATGTATGAAGACATTGAAGGCAATGGTGGTATGTGAAGATATTCACATTGAAGACTATGACTAGAGAAGACATTGTGTGAAGACTATGGAGCGCGAAGACTTAGTTGTTTCATTGTTTCCTTTTCTTCTTTGTTGAGTCATAGGAACTACTATACTGTTAAGTAGGGTCCCAGTGAAAAAAGTCAGAGTGACTGAAGTGATGCTCAACCAAATCCTATGTCTTCGAGCGAAGACAATGAGAGCAAATCTTATCCAGACTTGGATGAGTCAGCTTTACTTGCAGCCCAAGTAAAGTTGTCACGTGTGTGTCAAATCTAACCGTTGGGACACGTGTCAGTTCCTTAGTGACCCAGGGTCATTTCGGACAAATCAGGTCAGGTTGCCTTGTGGCTATAAATAGCCCACCCCCTACACCATAAATTGGTGGCTGCTCAGAGTTAGTGGACGGCTTTTGTCGTTTGAGAGCAACCCACCTCCGAAGCTTTTGAGAGAGAGAAATCCTTGCGAGGACAAAGCCCAAACACCCAGAGCCAATGAGTGTTAGGCATCACTGAAGTCTTTCTGTCCGCGTGACCTGAAGACTTGTTACACTTGAGGACTGTGAATCCTCCAGCCGGTTAGGCGTCACGTTCTAAGCATCCAAGAGTCATTGTGGATCGCCGGTGAACGAAGTCTGTGAAGATTTGGAAGTCTACCTTTGAAGACTAACCAGAGTAATTGGGCAAGGACTGGGTGCCCTTAGCTCAAGGGAAATAAGGTGAAGACGCGGTCTTCTGAGTTGAATCTCAGCCTCCCTAACCAGACGTACAGTTGTCACAACAACTGGAATTGGTCCAACAAATCCTGTGTCCTCAACAAGTGACTGGTTCTATTCTCTCCCTCTCTTTACTTACAGTTTGTCTTCGTGAAGTCATTGCCTGCTTGCACTACCTATTTGACTTCACTGTGTGACTACCATCATTGTTTGGCTTCATACTATCTTCCATCCTGATCTTTTCTACCTAACTGGTATTAGTCTTCGTGCTTTCACTTCGTTGCATACTTGACTATGGCTTACTTAGTGTAGTCTACCTTGCACTGCATGTTAATAGGTTCATTTCTATCGTTTGTCTTTGAAACTCTCATGTTTTCTAGACTTTCATAAAAATCGCCTATTCACCCCCCCCCCCTCTAGTCGATAACTAGCACTTTCAATTGGAATCAGAGCAAGGTACTCCCTTGTTGTGTGTGATTCGGTTTAACCACCTGGAGTTTTAGCTATGTCGACTGAAGGGGTAATCAAAGTCTCCGCTGCTTGCCCCGTCTTCGATGGAACTGAATATCCCTACTGGAAGAATAAGATGCGCATGCATCTTGAAGCCATTGATGTCGACCTCTGGTATGTCGTCAAGAATGGCGTTCCCAAGACTGGTGAAGGTGTCACCCCTGCTGATGTCAAGAAGTTCATCCAACTAGATTCTACTACCAAGAACATCATTTGTGGTCATCTGACCAAAGGACAGTATGGCCGTGTGAGTGCTCTGGAAATGTCAAAGCTAGTCTGGGACCTGCTCTCCAAGGTCAACGAAGGCGTCTCAACCCAGAGAGATCAAAGGATCAGTGTTCTTCGCAACCTCTTCAACCTCTTCAAGAGAAACGACAATGAGAATGTCTAGCTTACGTTTGATCGCCTCACTGACATGACAAATGAGCTTCGTGCTCTCGGCGCTACTGAGATCACCAAGCATGAAATCGTCAAGACACTACTGAGATCACTTGACAGCTCGTTCGACACCCTTGCCCTGATGATACAAGAACACCCTGACTTCAAGACACTCGATCCGTCTGATATACTTGAGAGGCTCAACACACATGAGTTCCAGCTATCTGAGAAAAGAGATATCTATGGTCCCAACTACGGCTGTACTCGTGCTTTGAAGGCAAAAGCTGTTTCCTCATCTGAAGAAGAATCCGACTGCAGTTCTGATGATCCTAAAGACATTGGAAAGGAACTTGCTATGCTTGTGAAGAAGTTCCAGAAGTTCACTAAGAAGAAGGGCTTCAGAAAGTTTTCCCGATCCAGCTCAAGAAATGATGAAGCTTCCACTCATGACTACAAGAAGAGAACATGTCACAAGTGCAACCTGGACACTAAATCTCTGAGTGTCCATAGTGGGACAATGAGAACAAGAAGAAGAAGAGCAAGGAATATGATTCTGATGACAAGAAGAAGAAGAAATCCTCAAAGTCTTCTTCCAAGTCCTCATCCAAGTCTTCATCTCATAAGAAGAGCTCATCTGGCAAGGCTCGTGCTTTTTTTGGCAAGGAGATGGATTCAGAGGAGGAGTCTTCTTCTAAGGAGGCGAAGGTGGAGTCTGAGGAGGAGTTCGACCCTGGCGTTGCAAGTCTGGCTCTAGCTACAGCCTACGTTGCCAAGTCCATCTTCAACACTGAAGACAACGGCCCCATCACCAACGCTGAAGCTAATTACAAGGACGACTCTGCTCCCACCTACTGCTTCATGGCACGTGGTGCCAAGGTAAAATCATGCTATGCTTACTTTCAAACATCAAGTGAAGATGACTCTGATTATGAATCCAAACTTAGCTACAAAATACTTGCTAAAATTGCAACTAAACAACATAAAGCTATGGAACATACTCAAAAACTGTTAGACAAAAGCGATGACCTGTTGGACACTGAAATGGCCCGTTCTCAGTCCTTAATTGAAGACATAAAAAATCTTCATGTTAAGTACCAGGAACTTGAAAGTCGTCATGAAACGATCTCAACCACTCATGAAAAGCTCTCGTATGATTATCTTCAAAGGAAGCAAGAGCTTGAGAAATTGAGAGTGACTCATGAAGATCTTCAAAAAGAGAATGAGTCACTTCGCGCTCAACATATCAGTTCCACTCAGGAAGGATTTGAACCACCATGTCTAAATTGCCTTGAGCGTGATAATGCTACTTCTGTTGCTGAATGTTCTACTGCTGCTACTGTTGCAATATCTTCAACTACTGATGTGGTAACTAACCCCTCTGCTGAGGATTCCACTACTATTGCCGATGAAAATGCTAGGTTGAAGACATTGCTCGAAACAGGGATGTACAAAAGTCTCAAAGGGCATAAGACACTGTGCAATGTGCTCAAAAAGCAGATTCTGAACCGAAACCCTAGGAAAGAGGGTGTTGGGTTCGAGAGGAAAATGAATGTTGATGGCTCCTACTGGAAGCCTGAGCAGTACCCCAAAACCACATGGGTTGCTGCAAAGGGACCTTCAGTGGATCCATCCACCTTATCTGGCTTCACTTGTGCTAACCCTATTATCATTGATGAATCCTTTGATGCAAACTATAAATTGTTTAAGAATCAGAATGGTGAAGTGTTTGCCAGGTATATTGGTACTAACTACAGGAATGGGCCACCTATGAAGAAGATCTGGGTTCCCAAAAGTTGTCTTGAGAATCTTCCTCATGACACCGCCTGGGAAGAAGACAAATCCCAGACCAAAGGCTTCATATGGTCCAAAGGCTTCATACAGACAGAGGACTCACCTGAGTCACCCTAACGCCAATGTTTTGCAGGGAAACCATACTAAAACTTATGAATATGAGCGTGTTTCTTCAAACTGCTATGTTCATAAAACTAAGAACAATTATGCCTATTCATATGAGTATTATTCACCTCCTGCAAGGCTATTTGCTAAGGCTTCAAAGCCGAAGTTCTCAAATGCTGCACTTAGACTCATTGCTTCTAAGCCACCCCTGAAAATGTGGGTGGTTAAGAAGAATTAACTTTGTTTTGCTGGGAAAGGTCTCTAGCCGGAAATCAAAGGCGTCTGATGCTATTGCTGGGGACCTAAAACATCTTGTAGGGCGCAAGATCAAATGCCCAAATGGTCTTACTATGTATTTTGTTCCTGAATCGCTTGCCAATCATCCTATCTGTCCTAATCTTGATCTGAGCTTTGATAATCCTCTTGCCCGTCAAATGTTTATGCTTCACAATATTCTTGGTGAACCCTATCCCCCTAATTGTACTGTAGGGTATGACACCTCATGCTTAAGAATGGATTATGGACAGCGGATGCACTAATCATATGACAGGTGATCGAAGTCTTCTCATGGACTCAACCTTACGTCCATCTGACAAGAGTCACATCACATTTGCTGACACTGGTAAAAGCAAGGTATTGGGTCTAGGTAGAGTTGCAATCTCAAAGGATCAGCACATGGATAAAGTGATGCTTGTTGAATCCCTTGGTTTCAACTTAATGTCTGTCTCAATGCTTTGCGATCTGAACATGATTGTGATATTTGGAAAATATCGTTGCCTTGTACTAATGGAATCTGACAAGTCTCTAGTCTTTGAAGGGTACCAGAAAGATGATCTGTACATGGTAGATTTCTCAGCAGGGCCACAACTTGCCGTATGTCTTCTTGCAAAAGCTTCAGAGTGCTGGCTTTGGCATCGGAGGCTAGGGCATGCTGGCATGAGGAACTTACACACTCTCGCGAAGAAGAAGCATGTCATAGGCATCGAGGGCGTCAAGTTCAAGAAGGATCACTTGTGCGGTGCCTGCGAAGCTGGAAAGATGACAAGGGCCAAGCCTCGAAGACAATCATGACGACATCTCAACCCTTCGAGCTGCTACATATAGACCTATTTGGCCCTACTCACTACTCTACTCTCACTACTACTGCTTGTCTCTATGGCTTCGTCATTGTTGATGATTATTCAAGATATATATGGGTGCACATAATTCTCTACAAGTCTGAAGTGCAGGATGTCTTCAGACGCTTCGCCAACCATGCCATGAACAAATATGGCGTCAAGGTCAAGCATATCAGAAGTGACAATGGCACAGAGTTCAAGAACACCGGCCTTGATCTTTACTTGGATACATTAGGCATCACCCATGAGTTCTCAGCTCCGTATACACCTTAGCAGAATGGCATCATGCAGCGCAAGAACAGAACACTCATTGATATGGCTCGGATGATGCTCGATGAATACAAGACACCAAGAAAGTTCTGGCCTGAAGCTATTGATACTGCATGCCATGTCATCAACCATGTTTATCTTCACAAGCTTCTGAAGAAAACACCCTATGAACTCCTCACTGGTAAGAAGCCAAATGTCAGTTACTTCATAGTATTTGGTGCTAGGTGCTGGATCAAGGATCCACATCACACTTCAAAATTTGCACCGAAAGCACATGAAGGTTTTATGCTTGGTTACGGAAAGGACTCGCACTCCTACAGAGTCTTCTACCTATTTCACTATAAAGTGGTTGAAACTGTGGATGTGCGGTTCGATGAGACTAACGGCTCGCAAAGAGAGCACCTGCCAAATGTGCCAGATGAAGTTCCACCTAGTGAATCCATCAAGCTCATGGGAACTGGAGAAATCATACCAAATGAAGCGCAACCTGAAGAGGAACTTATCATTTCTGCACCTAATTAACCTGAAGACAATGCTCAGCCTGAACACAATCCTCCAAATGATGACAATGATCAGCAAGAGCAAAATCTTCGTCCGGTTCATTCTCGTGTTGCAAATGAAGTACAGATTGAGAAGATAATTGATATCATCAATGCGCCTGGTCCACTCACTCGTTCAAGAGCAACACAGCTAGCAAATTTCTGTGGGCACTTTGCATTTGTCTCAATATCTGAACCCAAGAAAGTTGCTGAAGCCTTCATGTAACCTGAATGGATTCAAGCTATGCAAGAAGAGCTTCAACAGTTCAAGCTGAACAATGTCTGGGAACTTGTCAAGCGTCCTGACCCCCGCAAGCACAACATAATAGGGACAAAATGGATATATCGCAACAAGAAAGATGAGCATGGTCAAGTCGTCAGAAACAAGGCTCGTCTCATTGCTCAAGGATACACTCAAGTTGAAGGGATTGACTTCGATGAAACATTTGCTCCTGTGGCTAGGCTTGAAGCTATTCGCATATTGCTAGCCTATGCAAACCATCACAACATCCTGCTGTATCAAATGGATGTGAGGTGTGCATTTCTCAACGGCAAGATTGAAGAAGAAGTGTATGTTGCACAACCACCTGGTTTTGAAGACCCAAAGCGTCCTAACATGGTATACAAGCTCAACAAGGCACTGTATGGCCTCAAACAAGCACCTCGCGCTTGGTCTGACACACTCAAAGACTTCCTGAAGAGCAAAGGCTTCAAACCTGGTTCTCTATATCCCACTCTCTTCATGAAGAAATATGATGGTGAACTGTTTGTATGCTAAATCTATGTGGATGACATTATCTTCGGCTGCACCAACCAGAAATACAGTGATGAGTTTGGACACATGATGCAAGAGCAATATCAGATGTCCATGATGGGTGAGCTGAAGTTCTTCCTTGGCCTTCAAATTCGTCAGCAAAGCAATGGCATCTTCATATCTCAAGAGAAATATCTCAAAGATTGTCTGAAGAAGTTTGGAATACAAGACTGCAAAGCTTACACGACGCCAATGCCAACCAAGAGTCATCTGGGTCCTAACGCCAATGGTAAAGAGTTCGATCAAAAGGTATACCGCTCCAAGGTTGGTTCTTTACTTTATTTATGTGCATCTAGGCCAGATATTATGCTTAGTGTTTGCATGTGTGCTCGATTTCAAGCGGCACCAAAGGAATCGCGTCACTTAGCTGTGAAGCGAATTTTTTGATATTTGGCTTACACCCCAACATTAGGATTATGGTATCCAAAGGGCTCAGAGTTTGATCTAGTTGGATTCTCGGATGCTGATTATGCTGGTGACAAGGTGGATCGCAAGTCTACATCAGGCACATGTCACTTTCTGGGACGATCACTTGTATGTTGGTCTTCAAAGAAGCAGAATTGTGTATCACTCTCCAGTGCTGAATCTGAATACATTGCTGCTGGATCTTGCTGCGCTCAGCTTCTATGGATGAAGCAAACACTCAAGGACTATGGCATCCATCTGAAACAAGTACCACTCTACTGCGACAATGAAAGCGGCATCAAGATAGCCAACAACCCAGTTCAGCACTCGAAGACAAAGCACATTAAAATTCGTCATCACTTTCTCAGAGATCATGTCATGAAGGAAGATATTGATATTATACACGTCAACACTGAAGAGCAGCTGGCAGATATCTTCACAAAGCCCTTGGATGAGAAAAGGTTTTGCAAGTTGCAGTATGAGCTAAATATCTTGGAATCCTCAGATGTCCTGTGATCAGGCACACATCCTAACACTTATGCATGTTGATGACTTAGATGTGCAACACACGAAGTAAAGTATATCTTCAATCAATGAAGACTTACATTCTAAGTGTGAATACATTAACGTGGAATTTGACTTCGGAGCGCCACGATAATTGTGCGCCGTGTCTGGGTCTAATACTTCCTATACGGTGGGTAACGCCACCACCAAATTCTTCTGTTTGAAGTGTTTTTTCTCGTGGCGTTACATTTGCTATGTCTTCGCATTTGGTTTGTCTTCATTATCAACATGACTTCATGTTTATCTTCACAATGTTGATTTGGTTTTATTCTGATATATACATATACGTATATTATTGTTCTGTCCTCTACAACATTCACTTATAGCTATGTCTTCTTGTTTGAATCTTTTGAACTAAGTGAATGTGATCGGACCCTAACCTCTCTATGCTTTCTACCTCAAACTCTATCTATCCAAATCATATGCATTCTGCCGAAACTGTCGAATGTCTTCTCTGCGTCCTTGTCAGCAGAACATACAGAGACAAACATTAAATCTGTTTTAAATGCTCAATTCTTATTGCCTGAAAACTGGAGAAGCCGGAACGACCATCCGACAGTCCAGGCGGGCGTGGGAACGTGGGACAACTCCCAATGTGTTGCATGATCGCCACGTGTCCCTCAGATGTGAACCGCCAGGGGCACCTGCGTAATTGCGATGTGCCGTCTCTTTCCCTATAAATACACATCCAATCGCGGTCAAAATCTTTCTTCCACCTCTCCACCTCGACAAACCCTAGCGCCACCGCTAGCTCTCAATGATGCCGGCGACGAAACGCTTAGCTGCCGCGACCTCTCCGACGTCGTCTTCACGCCGGCCGCGGACATCGTCTTCCCCGCCACCGCCGTAGGTGTCCTCCGTCGCCAAGTTAGGGCACGGAAGATCGAACTACTCGGCCTCATTTTCTACTCCGTCTAGCAGTTCATCGTGTGGTAAATTAAAACCCTCTTTTTATCGTCTTTTAGATCCTATAGATTCATCATTTTTACCAAAAGTGGTTTCTGCCTCCACAAATTAGGATCTATCCTGTCTGCATCTCATATAATGCCTAGTATATTCACTTATGCTTCACACGTAGTTAGATTCCTCACTTTCACTTATTCTTGGATTCGTACAAATCTGGAACCAACTCTCAACATATAAGTGAATGTCTTCGCGCTATGAGGTCAATGTCTTCTAAACTGATTTATCTTCAAAATCTTCTGAGAATGCATATGAGCTCTTCCCCTTCCCTCGCATCTCTAATGCTATCACAGGTACATGTCCGTGAGACAATCCCTTGGTTCTCTTAGTCTGCATTCATTTGCAGAATTCTTACAGCATCACATCAACTCTCCCGAAGCCAGTTCCTGCCTGACCAGCAGACGGAAGCCTTTGACAGTATGGAATCCATTCAGTCTGAACCTCATGGCAACAGAGAAGTCTGCAAGGAAGGGTGGCAGACAGCACCGTGGGAACACATCAAGAGATTTGCCTCCTGACCTCTATGAGCTGTACAAGACAGATCCAGAGGAGGACTACAATCAGCGAAAAACCCGAATCCAATGGATTCGAAGATATTGGGCAGAACAATTGTACAAGTACAGGTTCGTGACCCAGGAATATGCTGATAAGAATGCCATCAAGCGACCCTGGGGAGACATCTTGTACAAAAATCTTCCTCCCAGGTCCAGAGCTGAAGCCATTTAACAAGGCTTCTATGCTTGCATGGTCCGTGGACCACAACCTGCAGATGCTGACCCATCTTCATTGCTATGGTGTCGTGATGACAATCTGTTCAAGCGCAACCTCTAGTTTGCCAAGAACTCGGCCAAAGAAAACAAGAAGTCTCGGGGATTAGACTTCAACCCTGGTCCCTCTGCTCCTCGTGCCGATGGCACACGCGAAGCTGAACCCAATCTTGTTGGGCCCTTTTACAACCTGGAAGGTCTCATCACTCATATTATGGTTCAAGGTACAGCCGTGGATGAACCTGCAGACGGCGCTGATTCTGACGAAGCGCCTGCACCACCGAAGCCTAAGAAGCTGAAGAAACCTAAGGCTTCGAAGCCTTCCACTGCACCAAAAGCTTCACGAGCAAAGCCTCTGGCCACTGCTCCTCCTGCACCAAGTGTGCAGTCTGAAGATCTCTCACGCATCTCCAAGTCTGAGAAGAAGAAAAATAAGCCCATGCACACCACTGGTCCAGCTCTGACCCCTGCTGTTGTTCTGAGGAATGAGAATGACGCCATTGATCTGTCAAGTGACGATGATCTTCCTGATGACGCTCTTGAGCAGCTGATAAAGAGCAAGCAAGAGGCATAAATCTTCAATGATTTGCCTCTCTTTGACGTGGAAGTATTGAACAACTTCATTGATGAGTGGTTTGACACCCCCAATCTCAGCTTTGACGATCTGCAACTTCCCATTGGCCTAAGCGTCTCCTTCCATGGCGCCATTGCTCCTGGGCTGGCTCTTGCTCAGAAAATTGTGGAGTTGAAGCACAAGATCGATTATGAAAAGGCTCAGTTCAAGAAGCACATGGCCAAGCTCAGCGTGGCAGACGTCCAAAACTTCAAGGTCATGCTGCATGAGCTCAAGGGAGCGTTTTACAAGAAACGTGATGAAGCCAAAGGTTCTCGTGAGCGCATGAAGATTCTCGCTGCCAAGTGTGTTGAAGCTTACAATGAAGCTGAGAAGCGCAAGGCACTTGGGCGTCCTGGCATCGACCCTAAGATGGCTGCCAAGCAGAAGAAGAAGCCATCTGTGGACCAAGCTAAACCATCCAGGCGGGAAGAACCTCCCATTGTCTTCCCAGCCAGTATGACAGGCGTGAAGCCTAAGGTCCCCACAGTGGCTTCAGGGCTTCAGAAGACAAGGGCAGCTGAAGCCAGAGCTAGAAAGCCCAAGACCAAGAACACCACTTATGATGCTCCACCCACCAAGAAGCGCAAGACCAAGAAGAAAGATCGGGCTGCTCCTACAGAGCCCCTTGTCGTCGATCCAATTTCTTTTGCTCGTCCTAAATCTGCTCAACAAGAACGTCAAATGATAGTTCATGAGCTTGCTTCCAGAGAGGCTCCTGAAGCTGAAGACATTCCAGCTATTGACCCTAGCACAGCTGAAGACATTGGTCATCAAGACAGGTCATCAAGACAATGTTGAAGATGATGAAGTCCTTCCTCAGATCGAGCACAATGTGGTATCATCGCCTGTTCTTACGAACAGTGAACTCATCAGCATTGGTCATCCTTTGACGCCAATTGCTCAGGATGACTCATGGGCTAATCACCCAATAGACTCCCCCCGTCAAGCAGAAACACCAGTTACTCCCCCAACTCAAGTCACCACTCCGGTGATTGAAGATGAAGACTTTGTGGCCCAACCAACTCCATCTCCACAAGCATTGCCAGCATTCCGCAGGCTTCGCAAAGGACCAAGGCCACAGGTCACTCTGTCAAGTGTTCCAGAAGGAGAAGAGTGCCAATCAGTTTCACGCCGAGTCTTTCCTAAAGCCTCTCCAACTGTGAACAACCCCGAGACTGAAGCCAACATGGCTGAAGATATTCTGGCTGCATCAACCGATGACCATGAATAACCAAGAGGAGAAGAAGAACGTGTTGCCACACCACCAACCAACCAATTTGTTATCGAGGAGAATGTGTCCGACCCTCCAGCTACTCGAGTGGAGGTTAACAACATTGAGGCGACCACCAACACCAACACTGAATCCAATTACGTTGTCATGGCTGAAGCTAATGTGGCGCCTGAAGTCAATGTGGTGCCCGAAGTAATAGCACCTGAAGTCAATGCTGCACCTGATGCAAATCTGCAGTCTGAAGTCACTGCCACTGCCACTGCCACTGCCACTGCTCCTGTACCGCCTCCCAGGCCACAGACTATTGAGCAAGCATACAACTATGGTTAGCTGGTCACTGTCAGATGGCCTATTGTGGTTCCTCCACCACCTGCCACTGCTTCTGGTCCCTTGACTGCTTCCGTGATGCTGGATTGCTGAATTTTGTGGCTGATAAGGAGCATTGGAATGAAGAGCTTCTGCTGCAATTCTATGCCACCCTCCACATTCTTGGCTACAATAGGGATCTGAAGACATGGGTCCTTGAGTGGACGACAGTAAACGTACACCATGAAGCTAAAGCTTTTGACATTATTGAGCTCACTGGTCTGCCCACTCCAGGTGAACTATATGAACCTGGTTGTCAGCTTCACCACAATGCTTTGGAGAGCATCTTTCAGAAGCTAGAGCCCAACATGAGCCAAATGCTGAGCATGATGAAGGCTTTGCCACATGACGCTGATTACCCAAAGGAGTTCTTTGTCGAAGACCTAGAGTATCTGCCCCGCACTATTTATCATATCATTAGGCGAACTCTATGGCCTGTCAAAGGACATTCTTTGGCAGCAAAACTTGAAGGAGCAATGAAGACTTTGGTCTTTTATATCTTCAACGGCATCAGCTTCAATGCTCAAGACTTCTTTATCAGGCAGTTGGCTGCATCAGGCTCTGGTCTCTTTGGACTGAAGTTCTACGCTCCATGGGTTATGCGCCTCATCAAGCTACATTCAGTTGTCAACTACCAGCCCTCTGCTCGCAACCATCTGATCTTTCTGCCAGAGGTTGATATGTCAGTTGAAACCATATACCCAGAGCCTGCCAAGGAGCCTGTTTGTCTTCACAATGCTGATCACCAAAGCTTCACACAACCCATTGAAGGAGTCCAGGCAGTCACTCGTGTTTATCATTTGCCTGGCAATACACGCTTACCTCACCGTGCTCAAGCTGAAGCAACTAAAAGCACTATTGCTCCAAGGCCTCAGAAGCGATCTCGTGTTCTCAATGACCGAGAGCTTCTCGTCGCACTGCATCAGAAACAGGATAAGCATCACTACTGGCTGAAGAGGAAGATGCAAAGCCTCTTGGTGGGCGTCAATCGCATTCGCAATCTTGCCACCAAGAATGCCTTTGTTACACATGAAACCTGTCGGAGGTCATGGAAGTGTTTGACATTGCTGAGTGCTGAAGGGGATCTTCAAGACGATGGCTTCACTGAAAGATTCAAGTTTGACTCCACTCCTCCAAGGAATGTTGTCTTGCATAGAACCCCCTCTCTTGAAGACTCTGATTATTCCTCCTCAGCTGCAATAGTGAATGCCAGAGTGATAGATGATCTAGATGATGCTACTTCACCACCTTTGACTTCAGCGCGTATCGACACCGCACCAAGTTCTTCTGCACCGCCAAACCCCGACGCCAACCCTGCATCTTCTCCTACTCCTTCTGGGAACGAGTAGAGGCTCTATGTCTTCAAACCTTTTTGGTCCTTACTGACAAAAGGGGGAGAAGCATATGAGTTGATAGTCTTCAAGCGGGTCCATATGGGCGGTTGCTTTACATTTTGCCTAGTGTTTACAACTCTCGCTTTTGATACATTTGGTTCTTTGGGTTGTAACACTTAAACTTGATGGTCGTCTGCTACTTGTTTGCTATTCTGTGATGCGATGATAAATTCCGCATGTGCGATGATAAATCCCGCACGAAGTCATACTGCAGACGTCCATTTTTCATTATGCATGTCATTATCTTCGTTATATCAAATCATGCATGATGAATTGTCTTCATAAGTTGAAGAGGATCTCCACAAGTACAACCTGCCATGTGCATTTGCATTCCAAAAGCAAATTACTTATATGCACATCTTCAGGGGGAGCCGTTTTCTACTTATGAAGACAATACCTAAATCCTTTACAATTTCACATACTTTTATCCCCGTTGAAAACTTGAACCAGTTTGTCATCAATCACCAAAAAGGGGGAGATTGTAAGTGCATCTAGTGCCACCCCTAGTTGGTTTTGGAGTATTGACGACAAACCTGGTTGAGGGAGTAATGTGTTTGTGAGAATTGCAGGATAACACAGGTAGTAGTCCCTCATTGATTCGGTTTACCTACCGGAGATGACCCCTAAAAATGTATGAAGACATTGAAGGCAATGGTGGTATGTGAAGATATTCACATTGAAGACATGACTAGAGAAGACATTGTGTGAAGACTATGGAGCGCGAAGACTTAGTTGTTTCGTTGTTTCCTTTTCTTCTTTGTTGAGTCATAGGAACCACCGTACTGTTAAGTGGATCCCATGAACAAATTCAGAGTGACTGAAGTGATGCTCAACCAAATCCTATGTCTTCGAGCGAAGACAATGAGAGCAAATCTTATCCAGAGCTGGATGAGTCAGCTTTACTTGCAGCCCAAGTAAAGTTGTCGCGTGTGTTTGAAATCTAACCGTTGGGACACGTGTCAGTTCCTTAGTGACCCAGGGTCATTTCGGACAAATCAGGTCGGGTTGCCTTGTGGCTATAAATAGCCCACCCCTACACCATAAATTGGTGGCTGCTCAGAGTTAGTGCACGGCTTTTGTCGTTTGAGAGCAACCCACCTCCAAAGCTTTTGAGAGAGAGAAATCCTTGCGAGGACAAAGCCCAAACACCCAGAGCCAATGAGTGTTAGGCATCACTGAAGTATTTCTATCCGCGTGACCTAAAGACTTGTTACACTTGAGGACTGTGAATCCTCCAGCCGGTTAGGCATCGCATTCTGAGCATCCAAGAGTCATTGTGGATTGCCGGTGAACGAAGTCTGTGAAGGTTTGGAAGTCTACCTTGAAGACTTACCAGAGTAATTGGGCAAGGACTGGGTGTCCTTAGCTCAAGGGGAATAAGGTGAAGACGCGGTCTTTTGAGTTGAATCTCAGCCTCCCTAACCAGACGTACAGTTGTCACAACAACTGGAACTGGTCCAACAAATCATGTGTCCTCAAAAAGTGACTGGTACTATTCTCTCCCTCTCCTTACTTATAGTTTGTCTTCGTGAAGTCATTGCCTGCTTGCACTACCTGTTTGACTTCACTGTGTGACTACCATCATTGTTTGGCTTCATACTATCTTCCATCCTGATCTTTTCTACCTAACTGGTGTTAGTCTTCGTGCTTTCACTTCATTGCATACTTGACTATGGCTTGCTTAGTGTAGTCTACCTTCCGCTGCATGTTAATAGGTTCATTCCTATCGTTTGTCTTCAAAACTCTAATGTTTTGAAGACTTTCATAAAAATCGCCTATTCACCCCCCTCTAGTCGATAACTAGCACTTTCACTCCCAATCATAAAAGATGTCCAAGATAGTATATTTATATGTGAAACCTCTCTTTCTTTATTACTTCCTATTAATTGCAACGATGGCCTAAGCTATGTTTGTCAACTCTAAAGAATTTTTAATCATCATACTCTTTCTATGTGAAGTCATTACTCTCAGTAAGATCAATATGATCTCTTTATTTCTTTTTATTCTTTTCTCTTTCTTTTATTCACTCAAGATCATAGCAAGATAATTAAGCCCTTGACTCAACACTAATGTTTATTATATAGCTCACAGACTCGATTACATAGAGAGAACATAAAGCAAAACTCAAAACTAGATCACACTAAAAACTTTATTCTACTAAAACAAGACACTACTAATAGGATCGAACTAAGAAAAACGGTAAAGATAGGAGATGTGGTGGTGATACGATACCGGGGCACCTCCCCCAAGCTTGGCAGTTGTCAAGGGGAGTGCCCATACCCATGTGATTATGTCTCCTTCTTCGGAGGTGATGGTGTGTGATGTCTACTACACAACCTTCTTCTTGTAGACGTTGTTGGGCCTGCAAGTGCACAGGTTTGTAGGACAGTAGCAAATTTCCCTCAAGTGGATGACCTAAGGTTTATCAATCCGCGAGAGGCGTAGGAGGAAGATGGTTTCTCTCAAACAACCCTGCAACCAAATAACAAAAAGTCTCTTGTGTCCCCAACACACCCAATACAATGGCAAATTGTATAGGTGCACTAGTTCGGCGAAGAGATGGTGATACAAGTGCAATATGAATGGTAGATATGGGTTTTTGTAAACTGAAAATATAAAAACAGCAAGGTAACAAGTGGTAAAAGTGGGCGTAAACGGTATTGCAATGGTAGGAAACAAGGCCTAGGGTTCATACTTTCACTAGTGTAAGTTCTCTCAACAATAATAACATAGATAGATCATATGACAAGCCCTCAACATGCGACAAAGAGTCACTCCAAAGCCACTAATAGCGGAGAACAAACATAGAGATTATGGTCGGGTACGAAACCACCACAAAGCTATTCTTTCGGATCAATCTATATAAGAGTTCGTACTAGAATAACACCTTAAAATACAAATCAACCAAAACCCTAATGTCACCTAGATACTCCATTGTCACCTCAAGTATCCATGGGCATGATTATACGATATGCATCACACAATCTCAGATTTATCCAACCAATATAAAAGTACTTCAAAGAGTGCCCCAAAGTTTCTACCGGAGAATCAAGAACGTGTGCCAACCCCTATGCATAGTTTCCCAATGTCACAAAACCCGCAAGTTGATCACCAAGACATACATCAAGTGTTCTCATAAAGACTCAATCCGATAAGATAACTTCAAAGGGGAAACTCAATTCATCACAAGGGAGTACAGGGGGAGAAACATCATAAGATCCAACTACAATAGCAAAGCTCGGGATACATCAAGATCGTGCCATAGAGGGAACACGAGAGAGAACACGAGAGAGAGAGATCAAACACATAGCTATTGGTACATACCCTCAGCCCCGAGGGTGAACTACTCCCTCCTCGTCATGGATAGCGCCGGGATGATGAAGATGGCCACCGGAGATGGATCCCCCCTCCGGCAGGGTACCAGAGAGGGGTCTCGATTGGTTTTTGGTGGTTCTGGAGGCTTGCGGCGGCGGAACTCCCGATCTATCTTCTGTTCTGGAAGTTTTAGGGTACGTAGGTATATATGGGTGCAAGGAGAACGTCGGTGGAGCTACGGGGGCCCCACAAGGCAGGGGGCGCACCCAGGGGGAGGGCGCGCCCCCCACCCTCGTGAGCACCTCCCGTATCTTCTGACGTGGGGTCCAAGTCCATCAGGCGGGTTTCCTTCCAAAAATAACTTCTCCAGTTGATTTCGTTCCGTTTTGACTCCGTCTGATATTCCTTTTCCTCGAAATACTGAAATAGGCATAAAACAACAAATCTAGGCTGAGCCTCCGGTTAATAGGTTAGTCCCAAAAATAATATAAAAGTGGAAAATAAAGCCCAATATTGCCTAAAACAGTAGATAATATAGCATGGAGCAATCAAAAATTATAGATACGTTGGAGACGTATCAAGCATCCCCAAGCTTAATTCCTGCTCGTCCTCGAGTAGGTAAATGGTAAAAAAGATAATTTTTGATGCGGAGTGCTACTTGGCATAATTTCAATGTAATTCTACTTACTTGTGATATGAATATTCAGATCCGAAAGATTCAAGACAAAAGTTCATATTGACATAAAAACAATAATACTTCAAGCATACTAATCAAAGTAATCATGTCTTCTCAAAATAGCATGGCAAAATAAAGTTCATCCCTACGAAATCATATAGTTAGGCTATGCTTCATTTTCATCACACAAAGATGTTCCCAACTTCTATACCCCTGATGACAAGCCAAGCAATTGTTTCATACTTGAATAATCTCAAACTTTTTCAACCTTCACGCAATACATGAGCGTGAGCCATGGATATAGCACTATGGGTGGAATACAATATGATGACGGGGATTGTGTGGAGAAGACAAAAAAGGAGAAAGTCTCACATTGACGAGGATAATCAATGGGCTATGGAGATGCCCATCAATTGATGTCAACATGAGGAGTAGGGATTGCCATGCAATGGATGCACTAGAGCTATGAATGCTCAACAAAAGAAAACTAGTGGGTGTGCATCCAACTTGCTTGCTCATGAAGACCTAGGGCATTTTGAGGAAGACCATCGTAGGAATATACAAGCCAAGTTCTATAATGAAAAATTCCCACTAGTATGAACAAGACAACTCACTATATGAAAAACATGGTGCTACTTCGAAGCACATATGAGACTCACTACATGAAGAACAAGGTGCTACTTTGAAGCACAAGTGTGGAATAAAGGATATTAGCATTGCCCCTTTTTTTGGGCCTTTTTTTCTTTGGCCTTTCTCTTTTTTGGGGGGGAACAATGCTCTATTGAATGATGATCATCACACTTCTATTTATTTACAACTCAATGATTACAACTCGATACTAGAACATAGTATGACTATATGAATGCCTCCGGCGGTGTACCGGGATGGTGCAATGAATCAAGAGTGACATGTATGAAAAATAATGCATGGTGTCTTTGCCACAAATACGATGTCAACTACATGATCATGCAATGGCAAAATGACAAAAGTAATGTATATCATCATGATGATGAACGGAACGGTGGAAAGTTGCATGGCAATATATCTCGGAATGGCTATGGAAATGCCATAAATAGGTAGGTATGGTGGCTGTTTTGAGGAAGATATAGGGAGGTTTATGTGTGATAGAGCGTATCGTATCACGGGGTTTGGATGCACCGGCGAAGTTTGCACCAACTCTCAAGGTGAGAAAGGGCAATGCACGGTACCGAAGAGGCTAGCAGAGGTGGAAAGGTAAAAGTGCATATAATCTATGGACTCAACATTAGTCAAAAGAACTCATATACTTATTGCAAAAGTTTAGAAGTCATCAAAAACCAAGTACTACGCGCATGCTCCTAGGGGGATAGATTGGTAGGAAAAGACCATCGCTCGTCCCCGACCGCCACTCATAAGGATGTACAAGCCAGGTACACTTCATGTTTCAAATTTGTTACACAAATTTAACCATACGTGCATGCTACGGGACTTGCTAACTTCAAAACAATTATTTCTCAAATTCACAACTACTCAACTAGCACAACTTTAATATCACTACCTCCATATCTCAAAACAATCATCAAGCATCAAACTTCTCGTAGTATTCAACACACTCATAAGAATTCTTACAAATCTTGTATGCCTAGCATATTAAGATTTTAAGCAAATTACCATGCTACTTAAGACTCTCAAAATAATATAAGTGAAGCATTAGAGTTCATCTATTTCTTCAAAATAAAACCACCGCCGTGCTCTAAAAGATATAAGTGTAGTACTAGAGCAAATGACAAACTACTCCGAAAGATATAAGTGAAGATCAATGAGTAGTCGAATAATTATGCAACCAAGTGAAGACTCTCCCATTTAATAATTTAAGATCTTGATACTTTATTCAAACAGCAAGCAAATCTAAAGAAAATAAAATGACGCTCCAAGCAAAACACATATCATGTGGTGAATAAAAATATAGCTCCAACTAAAGTTACCGATGAATGAAGACGAAAGAGGGGATGCCTTCCGGGGCATCCCCAAGCTTAGGCTCTTGGTTGTCCTTGAATATTACCTTGGGGTGCCTTGGGAATCCCCAAGCTTAGGCTCTTTCCACTCCTTATTCCATAGTCCATCGAATCTTTACCCAAAACTTGAAAACTTCACAACACAAAACTTAACAGAAAACTCGTGAGCTCCGTTAGCGAAAGAAAACAAAACACCACTTCATGGTACTGTAATGAACTCATTATTTATTTATATTGGTGTTAAACCTACTGTATTACAGCTTTCCTATGGTTTATAAACTATTTTACTAGCCATAGACTCATCAAAATAAGCAAACAACACAATGAAAACAGAATCTGTCAAAAACAGAACAGTCTAAAGTAATCTGTATCAAACGTAAACTTCTGGAACTCCAAAAATTCTACCCAAATTAGACGACCTGGAAAATTTGTTTATTGATCAACAGCAATTGGAATCACTATTTTATCACGTTCTGGTGATTTTTAACAATTCGGACACTGAGCGCAAAGATTCTAGAAATTACAGCAAGATCAAATAACTATCTTCCAAGAAGATCTAATAGGTTTAACTTGGTACAAACACTAATTAAAACATAAAACCACATCTAAACAGAGGCTAGATGGATTATTTATTCCTAAACAGAACCAAAAATAAATAAACTAAAATAAAATTGGGTTGCCTCCCAACAAGCGCTATCGTTTAACGCCCCTAGCTAGGCATTATGATTTCAATGATGCTCACATAAAAGATAAGAATTGAAACATAAAGAGAGCATCATGAAGAATATGACTAGCACGTTTAAGCCTAACCCACTTCCTATGCATAGGGATTTTTTGAGCAAACAACTTATGGGAACAATAATCAACTTGCATAGGAAGGTAAAACAAGCATAACTTCAAAACTTTAAGCACATAGAGAGGAAACTTGATATTATTGCAATTCCTACAAGCATATGTTCCTCCCTCATAATAATTTTAAGTAGCATCATGAATGAATTCAACAATATAACCAGCACCTAAAGCATTCTTTTCATGATCTACTTGCATAGAAAATTTACTACTCTCCACATAAACAATTTTCTTCTCATGAATAGTAGTGGGAGCAAACTCAACAAAATAACTATCATATGATTGAAAATTAAGATCAAGATGACAAGTTTCATGGTTATCATTATTCTTTATAGCATACGTGTCATCACAATAATCATCATAGATAGGAGGCATGCTTTCATCATAATAATTTTTCTCATCAAAGCTTGGGGGACAAAATATATCATCTTCCTCAAACATATCTTCCCCAAGCTTGTCGCTTTGCATATCATTAGCATCATGGATATTCAAGGAATTCATACTAACAACATTGCAATCATGCTCATCATTCAAAGATTTAGTGCCAAACAATTTATAGATTTCTTCTTCTAGCACTTTGGCACAATTTTCCTTTCCATCATACTCACGAAAGATATTAAAAAGGTGAAGCGTATGAGACAAACTCAATTCCATTTTTTTGGTAGTTTTCTTTTATAAACTAGACTAGTGCTAAAACAAGAAACAAAAAGATTCGATTGCAAGATCTAAAGATATACCTTCACTTACCTCGCCTCCCCGGCAATGGCGCCAGAAAAGAGCTTGATGTCTACTACACAACCTTCTTCTTGTAGACGTTGTTGGGCCTGCAAGTGCACAGGTTTGTAGGACAGTAGAAAATTTCCCTCAAGTGGATGACCTAAGGTTTATCAATCTACGAGAGGCGTAGGAGGAAGATGGTCTCTCTCAAACAACCCTGCAACCAAATAACAAAAAGTCTCTTGTGTCCCCAACACACCCAATACAATGGCAAATTGTATAGGTGCACTAGTTCGGCGAAGAGATGGTGATACAAGTGCAATATGGATGGTAGATATGGGTTTTTGTAAACTGAAAATATAAAAACAGCAAGGTAAAAAGTGGTAAAAGTGGGCGTAAACGGTATTGCAATGGTAGGAAACAAGGCCTAGGGTTCATAGTTTCACTAGTGTAAGTTCTCTCAACAATAATAACATAGATAGATCATATGACAAGCCCTCAACATGCGACAAAGAGTCACTCCAAAGCCACTAATAGCGGAGAACAAACGTAGAGATTATGGTCGGGTACGAAACCACCACAAAGCTATTCTTTTGGATCAATCCATAAAAGAGTTCGTACTAGAATAACACCTTAAGATACAAATCAACCAAAACCCTAATGTCACCTAGATACTCCATTGTCACCTCAAGGATCCGTGGGCATGATTATACGATATGCATCACACAATCTTAGATTTATCCAACCAACATAGAAGTACTTCAAAGAGTGCCCCAAAGTTTCTACCGGAGAATCAAGAACGTGTGCCAACCCCTATGCATAGGTTCCCAATGTCACGAAACCCGCAAGTTGATCACCAAGACATACATCAAGTGTTCTCATAAAGACTCAATCCGATAAGATAACTTCAAAGGGGAAACTCAATTCATCACAAGAGAGTACAGGGGGAGAAACATCATAAGATCCATCTACAATAGCAAAGCTCGGGATACATCAAGATCGTGCCATAGAGGGAACACGAGAGAGAACACGACAGAGAGAGAGAGATCAAACACATAGCTACTGGTACATACCCTCAGTCCCGAGGGTGAACTACTCCCTCCTCGTCATGGATAGCGCCGGGATGATGAAGATGGCCACCGGAGATGGATCCCCCCTCCGGCAGGGTACCAGAGAGGGGTCTCGATTGGTTTTTGGTGGTTCTGGAGGCTTGCGGCAGCGGAACTCCCGATCTATCTTCTGTTCTGGAAGTTTTAGGGTACGTAGGTATATATGGGTGCAAGGAGAACGTCGGTGGAGCTACGGGGGCCCCACAAGGCAGGGGGCGCGCCCAGGGGGGAGGGTGCGCCCCCCACCCTCGTGAGCACCTCTCGTATCTTCTGACGTGGGGTCCAAGTCCATCAGGCGGGTTTCCTTCCAAAAATAACTTCTCCAGTTGATTTCGTTCCGTTTTGACTCCGTCTGATATTCCTTTTCCTCGAAATACTGAAATAGGCATAAAACAGCAAATCTAGGCTGGGCCTCCGGTTAATAGGTTAGTCCCAAAAATAATATAAAAGTGGAAAATAAAGCCCAATATTGCCTAAAACAGTAATAATATAGCATGGAGCAATCAAAAATTATAGATACGTTGGAGACGTATCAGTGTGATATTCTTGCCGATGATACTCCTCAGGATACGATTCTCTTCTTTGAGCTTATTGAGTTGCTTCTTGAGATCCATTATCTCCTTACGAAGCTTTCCTGTAATGGCCAAAGCTCCTTGCACACAAGGGTGTTGCATGGCTGCGGGAGAACAAGTGATACTCTTCTTCATATTTTCATAAGAAAGAAATCTAACATTGGAAGGGATAACCGAGTTTGGAATAGCCGAGCTCTGTAGTTCTCCCATTGTGAATCCAGCTCGGAAGTGAGAAGTGACTTCTTGATCCTCCTCCATGGCGTCTATCCTCTTCGAATCAGCCTCCATCTCTTTCTCCGTTGCTAGCCAAAAGTGGTCAGCGTCGCTGTTTGTCCTTGATCTCGGTGCCGGATGAGACACCCGGCTCTCCCCGACTGACTCTTGAGAAGACATCTTGCTCTAATCTGCAGCAACAACAGCTCGAAACGAGAACAGAGGATATTTGCGTGATACAGGAGTCAAAACCCTCGGGAGATTATATAATGAATTTTTACCGACCAAAATACGTATCGTGCAAGAAAACGGAGTTCGGAGAGCACATGAGGTGCCCACGAGACAGGGGGGCGCCCCCAGGGGGTAGGGCGCGCCCTCCACCCTCGTGGAGCCCTCGTGTCCTTCCCGGACTGGTTCTTATTTTTCTATTTTTCTAAATATTCCAAAATGTAGAAATATTGCCATTAGAACTGTTTTGGAGTCGGTTTACTTACCGTACCACATACCTATTCCTTTTCGGAGTCTGAAACGTTCCGGAAAGTGTTCCTTATGTATTCCTCCGGGGTTACGGTTTCAATAACATTAGTTTCAACATTTATAGGATTACCTGAGATATAATGTTTAATTCTTTGACCGTTCACCACCTTCGGATTTGTGCCTTCGAAGTTGTTGATTTTTATGGCACCGGAACGATAGACCTCCTCAATAATGTAAGGACCTTCCCATTTAGAAAGAAGTTTTCCTGCAAAAAATCTTCAACGAGAGTTGTATAGCAGTACATAATCACCTACATTAAACTCACGCTTTTGTATCCTTTTGTCATACCATCTTTTAACTTTCTCTTTAAACAGCTTGGCATTTTCATAGGCTTGGGTTCTCCATTCATCAAGTGAGCTAATGTCAAATAACCTCTTCTCACCGGCAAGTTTGAAATCATAATTGAGCTCTTTAATGGCCCAATAGGCCTTATGTTCTAGTTCGAGAGGTAAGTGACATGCTTTTCCATAAACCATTTTATATGGAGACATACCCATAGGATTTTTATATGCAGTTCTATAGGCCCATAATGCATCATCAAGTCTCTTGAAGCAATTCTTTCTAGACCTATTAACCGTATTTTGCAAAATTAATTTGAGTTCTCTATTACTCAATTCTACTTGACCACTAGACTGTGGGTGATATGGGGATGCAATTCTATGATTAACATCATACTTAGCAAGCATTTTACGGAAAGCACCATGAATAAAATATGAACCACCATTAGTCATTAAATATCTAGGGACTCCAAACCTCGGAAAAATAACTTCTTTAAGCATCTTAATAGAGGTGTTATGATCAGCACTACTAGTTGGAATAGCTTCCACCCACTTAGTAACGTAATCAACAGCAACTAAAATATGTGTATATCCATTAGAGGCAGGAAAAGGTCCCATATAATCAAAGCCCCAAACATAGAATGGTTCAATAACAAGTGAATAATTCATAGGCATTTCTTGACGTCTACTAATATTACCAATTCTTTGACATTCATCACAAGATAGGACAAGCTTACGGGCATCCTTGAAGAGAGTAGGCCAATAAAAACTGGATTGCAATACCTTATTGAAAGTGCAACTATCCCTGGGTGGTTTTGGTAATTCCTAACAACATATAGCTCATTGAGCTAACATTATTCCAAGATTAATATTTCAGGAAAAGCTCAATGAATGGCATGGCATGGATGAGGAAAGTGGATCCCTCAAAATTATAAGGACAAAAGATTGGCTCAAGATTCAAGATAAGACTCTACATTTTATATTTTAGTGATCCAAGATCACATTGAGTCTATAGGAAAAGCCAATACTATCAAGGAGGGATGAGGTGTTGCTTAATGAGCCTCTTGCTTCATGTGCTTAGTGATATGCTCCAAAAACCCTCAACTACTTTACCACATCCACATTTGACCTAAACCAAAATTCAAACTCGGCCCCACCGATTCTTTCTATCCGGCACCACCGAGTTTCACATGTCATAGCCACTGCCACAAACCCTAGCCAAATCGGTTTCACCGATAGGGATCTCGGTCTCACCGAGATGGGATTGCAATCTCTCTGTTTCCCTTCATAACGTTTCGGTCTAACCGAAGTGAGCGATCGGTCCCACCGAGATTGCAATGTAAACTCTCTGTTTCCCTTTTGTAACATTTCGGTCTCACCGAGATGAGTGGATCGGTCCCACCGAGTTTACCTCACCAACTCTCTGGATAGCTTATTACCAAAATCGGTCCCACCGAGTTTGTGTAATCGGTCACACCGAGATTACGTTATGCCCGAACCCTAACCATATCGGTCCTACCGAGTTGCATCTCAGTCCCACCAAAAATCCTAACGGTCACTAGGTTTGCTGAATCGGTCCGACCGAGTTAACGATTCGGTCCCACCGAGTTTGGCAGATTGTGTGTAACGCTTAGATTTTGTGTGGAGGCTATATATACCACTCCACCCACTCTTCATTCATGGAGAGAGTCATCAGAACACATCTACACTTCCAATACACATGTTCTGAGAGAGAACCACCTACACTTGTGTTGGGGTCAAGATATTCCATTCCAACCATATGAATCTTGATCTCTAGCCTTTCCCAAGTTTCTTTCCACTCAAATCTTCTTTCCACCAAATCCAAATCCTGTGAGAGAGAGTTGAGTGTCGGGGAGACTATCATTTGAAGCACAAGAGCAAGGAGTTCATCATCAACACACCATTTGTTACTTCTTGGAGAGTGGTGTCTCCTAGATTGGCTAGGTGTCACTTGGGAGCCTCCGACAAGATTGTGGAGTTGAACCAAGGAGTTTGTAAGGGCAAGGAGATCGCCTACTTCGTGAAGATCTACCGCTAGTGAGGCAAGTCCTTCGTGGGCGATGGCCGTGATGGAATAGACAAGGTTGCTTCTTCGTGGACCCTTCGTGGGTGGAGCCCTCCGTGGACTCGCGCAACTGTTACCCTTCGTGGGTTGAAGTATCCATCAACGTGGATGTACGATAGCACCACCTATCGGAACCACGCCAAAAACATCTGTGTCTCCAATTGCGTTTGAATCCTCCAAACCCTTCCCTTTACATTCTTGCAAGTTGCATGCTTTACTTTCCGCTGCTCATATACTCTTTTGCATGCTTGCTTGAATTGTGTGGAGATTGCTTGACTTGTGCTAAGATAGCTAAAATCTGCCAAGAACTAAAATTGGGAAAAGGCTAGATTTTTATTTGGTCCAGTAGTCTAATCACCCCCCCCCTCTAGACATACTTCCGATCCTACAAGTGGTATCAGAGCCTTGTGTCGGCGTTCTGGGAACGGGGGTCCCCAGACTTGCCTACCTGCGGCCTGCGGCGTGGCTCAAATGGGGGCCCAGCATGGCCCATCTTCATCAACACAAGACCCAAGACCCTCGCGAGGGGCCAAGCCTCGCGGGGCGGACGACACGGCGCTTCCTCAGGCACGGCTTCATCAGGCTAGCTCACGAGGAGGCGGAGAGATCAAGGCGGGGTACCTCGCGAGGTGCCCATGACGCAAGCCATGACGACCAAGGATGCCAGGCGGGCGCCAGTCCGCGCAGCGCCTCCCTTTCCTCTTTGGTGCAAAGGGGGCAAGCGCAGGAGAGAGGATCAAGCAAAGGCACTCATTTCGGTGCAACGAGACCAAGACCAGTCCAACGGTGGGAAGGAGGTCATCGTGGAGCCCGGAACGGTGTCACCACAGGGCCTTTGGCAGGCGAGGACCAACTTTAGTCAGGATAAGTGTACCAGATATTCCCCTTCGAATTGGCCAATTGTTGGCGCCCTTCCCGCTCAATATTTGGGAAGAGGCCCAGGGCCTTTGCTTATAAGTAGGACTAGCCACCCCCAGGGTAGAGGCATCTAGGGATCCCAGCGATCTAGCATCTAGCGATCAGGCAAGCAGAACCGAGAATCTGAGCAAGCATAGAACAAGTGTGTGTGTGAGAGAGAAGGGCGACTGAACTCCCCTAACAGTTCATCCCCCTAGCCAAGAACAGACCCTCGCGAGGCTGTTCTTCCCTGTATTGCTCATCATCATCAGCCCAAGAGGCAATCCACCCACCACAAACTAGAGTAGGGTATTACACCACAATGGTGGCCCGAACTAGTATAAACTCTGTGTCTCTTGTGCTGTTCTTTCTGTAGTTAGATCTTTGCGAGATGGAGAGGTAGAGGGCATAATCTCCACGCACACCCCAGAGTTCGAACCTTAAGGGTCTGCCGGAACCCGAAATCCGACATTTGGCGCGCCAGGTAGTTGTGCGCCGGAATTTATCTTCCACCGCTCCGCTCTCCGCCGACCGTCGCGTCCATGTATGACGCTCGTCGGGCCTGCGCCGAGCGCCGGGCCACCATCGCTTCCCGCGTTGCCCAGACGGCTCCCGTCGGTGGGCGTCCTCGTCGTTCCCCGTCGCCCGCCGTCAACGCCGCCACCGGCCCGGCGGGGAACGAGCAGCGAGCGTCGTCTCAGCACCCGTCCATGCGGCAAGACAGCCGCACCGGTACACCATCGCTCGCACCAGCTGGCTCTTCGTCCCACGCGCTCCGCACCCTTGGAGGCTCGAGCTGCACTCATTGCGGCAAACGAGCTCCTGCGCTACCGTCCCATCGACGACGTCTATGAAGAGTGGCTCGACCGCGTCGCCGAGCTCATCCGCGCCGCAGGGGGCTCTCCTGCGCCGTCCGCTCCGCTGCGCTGCACCCCGCCCCGCATGGGCAATGAAGCGCCGAGGGCGTACCAGCCGCCTCCTCTCCAAGAAGACGCCATGGCTCCAAGGCGCGTGGCCCCTGGACGAAACCCGCTCCGTCAGGCGCCAGCCCAGCAAGAACGGAGCTGCCAAGAAGTCCCTCGACCGCAGGAGGCTGCCCGGGCGCTTCCTGCTCCGGCTCGCCGTGACCCTTCTCCAGCTCCGGCGCGTCAAGAACCCGCGCTGCTTCCAGCTGCGGCGCATGGGGACCCGCAAGGCAGGCTCTCCCTCAACCGAAGCCTCCCGTGGCCACCGCAGGCTGCCGCGCCTACACCACCGAGCTGCGCAACGTCGCGTGGCCCGGCAAGTTCAAGCCAGACTTGCCTCCTCTCTACGACGGCACGACCGACCCTCCAGAGTTCCTCCAGCTCTATGAGCTGGGCAACGAAGCTGCCAGTGGGGATGAGAAGGTCATGGCGAACTGGTTCCCCATGGCGCTCAAGGAAGGAGCTCGCACCTGGCTCTTGAACCTGGCCCCATGCATGATCTCTTCCTGGGACTAGATGCGCACCCGCTTCATCGCCAACTTCCAAGGTACTCGCGATCGGCCGCCCGCCATGAGCGACATGCGCTGCATCAAGCAACAACCCAGAGAGACCCTGCAAAAGTACATCCAGCGCTTCAACAGTGCGCACCTCAAGATCCCCAAGGTGTCTGAGGAAGCCATCATCTCGGCCTTCTCCGATGGTGTGCGCGACGTCAAGATGAAGGAGGAGCTGGCGATGCATGAAGACCTGTGCACCTCCCTGGAGCTGTTCAACTTGGCGACCAAGTGCGCCAGGACTGAGGAGGGGCGTCTCTCCCTCCTCGAGCTGCCTGCCGCAGACCCAGAAGAGAAGAAGCCCAAGGCCAAGGACGTGAAGCGCAAGGGTGCTGTCGTGCTCGCGGCAGAACCAGACACCAAGCGGGGCAAGGATCTGCCTGAATCCTCCGGGGGCAGCCGGTACTGTGTGTACCACGACCTCCACACCCACAACACCAACGAATGCCAAGAACTCCGTGCGATGCAAGAATGAAGGATCGGCCATCGTCCTGACCATGCTGACTGGGGCTACGGCCGAGGAGGAGGAAGAAACGCAGGACGCTGGGAAGACCGCGGCCTGCGCCAAGGGTGGCGTGACCAACCTCGCGAGGACCGCTGGCGAGACCTGCCTCGCGAGGGGGACTGGCGGGACCAGCCTCGTGAGGACCGCCTGCAGGGCAACGCAGGCCTCCCTCCACTGCCGCCTCAGCCAAGAAGGAACGAGGACCGCCACCAAGACGAGGGGGCTGGGGGCTTCCAGGAGCCGCGCGCAATCGCCTGCATCCTGGGCGGAGCTCAAGCCCCAGCCTCCCAATGCATCTTCAAGCAGTTTGCCCGCGAAGTGAATGCATCCCTCCCCAAGCTTGAAGCAACGCGCCCTCTCAGGTGGTCGGCGTGCGCCATCACGTTCAGCTCAGCAGATCAGCTCAAGTGCGCGGCCACAGCCGGAGTCCACCCGATGCTTTGCTCCCCAGTCATCAGCAACGTACTGGTCACCAGGACCCTCATCGATGGTGGAGCAAGGCTCAACATCCTATCAGTGGAAACATTCAACAATCTCCAAGTGCCCTATGACCAGCTTCAGCCAACCAAGCCTTTCTCCGGAGTCACTGACGGTTCCACGATCCCGATCTGGCAGGTCCGCCTCCCTATCACCTTCGGGGCCCGCAGCAACTACCGCACCGAGCTCATCGACTTCGACGTCGCCCACATCCGCCTGTCGTACAACGCCATCCTCGGGTACCCAGCACTGGCCAAGTTCATGGTCGTGACTCATCATGGCTATAACGTCCTCAAGATGCCAGGAAGTGGCGGAGTCATCACGGTGCCATGTGAAGAGAAGGATGCAGTGTGTTCCCTGGAGCGAGCCTTTCAGGCCGCGTCACTAGAAGACCTAGATCGCAGAAGCAGGAGGCTTCCCGAGACCACCCCCAAGAAGAAGAAGACATCGTCAAGCTCAGCCCCTCAGGTGGCAGGCCCCTCAGGGCCCACGTCTGCCCAAGGGGACCCTCCTTCCATCGCATAGGAAAGCGTGCCTGGCGCCCTCCTCAGGCAGGGCTCGGGGGCTCTCACCTGGAGGGCCACCGACCTGGCCAGGGTCACGAGGGAGGCGCTTGGGCACCACGTGGAGGCGTGCTTCGAAGCACGTTTCCCTCAAGAAGGAGCGAGGCAAGGAAGGTCAGACCAGCAGGAGTTTGTTAACAAGGTTGTTCAAGAACTACAGGAGTCAAGAATCATGAGAGGTTGCCGCCGTCTACCGGCTGTGGCTCCCCATCCAGGCGAGGATGGTGGGCTGCGCGTCTGCATCGACGTACCAGGGCTCGATCGGGTCGCCACGATGGAGCACATTTGGCCCTCGCAAGTGGGGCGTTGCGGAGGCCCACCCCACAGCTATGCTCGCATGCCTTACGGCTTGCCGAGCGTGGCTGCTGTGTACCGGCGCCTCATGAGGGGCATCATGGTGACTCAGGAAGACAGGCGTTCCGTAGTCCTGGCGGAGATGGAGATGATTCGCGAGGAGCCACCAGCGCCTCCGGAGCCTCCTGAGGCCCCTGGGCCTGCGGGCTCGTGAGGATCGGCTTCCGCAGCCCACCGAGTCTGCTGCACCAACACCACTTCATCTTCGACATCTTCAGGTGACGTCCTTCAAGCTTCATTTCCAGCTGGGAGCGCCCTCCCGGGGCTGCATCATTCCCAGGACGCGTGGGTCCGTCCCTGCGGCATGTATCCCTCTTTATTTTTCGGTCATTAGCTTGGTTTGTTGGGGGCGCCCCTCGGGCTGCATCATCCCCAAGCCGCTCGGGCTAGGCCCAGTGGCGTGTATCTCCCTTGCGTTTATTTCCAGCTATGCTTTCTCTTATCATGCTTGATTACTTGATGCCTGTCCACGGCACCCCTTCTTCTCCATGTCGACCACTTACACGTTAAAGGGGGGGTACCTGAGCATCGCGACTCAGGGCTCTTACTGGCTCTCCAGCCCTCACCCTCTGGCCTTGTCCACGGCATCGCGACCTGGCATACCAGCGACGGCTGAGACAAGTTCGAAGGTCGGGACCCGAGGACGTAGAGTGTCGGCATCTAACCCAATTTGCAGGAACACTCCTCAAGATACGACCCAGTGCCAGGCGCAACCCGCCTAGAGGTAGGGCCCCGTGAGTCCCGTGCTGGCTCACGGGTGCCCAGATACACCTCACCTAGCCCTACTGTGCCGGCCATGTGTCAGGGCGGGGCTGTACACGCCCCGGGGGCTCCTCCCGGAGGGGAGCCCCCTCCCACGTACCAGTGGAAGCACCATGCTCCGCGCTGGCTGATGACACTGCCGAGGAGCGGCTATGCCCGTACACATACGGAAGCGCTATGCTCCGCGCTGGTGATAAACAACTGAGGGTGGCCTCCGGGCCGCATTAACCTCAGGGAGCCCAGAGCTCAGTGGCTAGCCTCATCGCAATGCCTCCCCTCGGGAGCGCCGCGCGAGGGGGCTAGGCACGGGGGCTACGACTGGGTCACACCCAGACGTACGCCGCCCAGCCAGGCCCCTCGGGCCTGGTTCGTCGCGCGTCTCTCCCCGAGCGGAGCCAAGGTATGAAGGCCGTTTGAGCGTCAAGGGGGACCCCTAAGCATCACGACTTAGGGGCCTAACTGGTCCCATAGCCCCTCACTCCTTAGTTCCGAAAGGCTATGCTGGGTGAGGTACGCGCGGGGCCGGGCTCTGCAGACGTAGAACGGTAGTCCCGCTTGCATCTCACCTCATCACCCACTGTTTGCGCGTCAAGGGGGACTCCTGAACATCGCGACTCAGGAGCCTAACTGGCTCCGTAGCACCTCACTCCTTAGTTCCGGAAGGCTATGCTGGGTGAGGTACGCGTGGAGTCGGGCTCTGCAGACGTAGAACGGAAGATACACCTACATCACGCTTCCCTACTTGTTGTTGGTGCGCCAAGGGGGACTCCTGAGCATCGCGACTCAGGAGCCTAACTTGTCACGTAGCCCCTCACTCCTTTGGTCCCGTCCTGGTTTCCGGTCGGGGCTAATGCTGGGTAAGGTACGTGCGGGGCCGGGCTCTGCCGGCGTAGAACACAAGCAAGCAGGGAGGAAAAGCATAAAACTCAAGGAATTTAAAAGCAAATATTACAGTCCATACTGTCATCTCAGTACCGAACGCAAGTTTAAATGCCTCCCCGAGGCGTGATGCATGTGCAGGAATTAAAAGAAGAACAGGAGCGGTAACGGAGTCACTTGTCGGCGGTGGAGCAGTGCGGAGTGGCTTCGCCTCATGGAGCAGCAGGGCCGGCAGCGCCTTGCTTCGGCTTGGTGCTGAAGGCCCGGAACATCTCCAGTAGCGCCTCCGCGCGCCCCTTCACGGCTTCGACAGCGGCGGCAGCACCCTCGCCGCTCACCGGCTCCAGCAGGCTGTCGAGGTCGGCGCTGGGATCGCGAAGGTAGATGTGGGCGAAGACCCGCGTCAGCGCAGCAGAAGACAGGACACGCGCCTCGGCCTCAGCCATGGGGCCGAGACCAAGGGCGACATCCCCAAAGGCCTGAACCAGGAAGGGAAGCGGCTTGGCGGGGCCGTCCCCGTCAATGGCCAGCGGGTTCTCCATGCCACTCTCGTAAAGCGTCTTCAGCGAAGCACGAGCATCCTTATCCATGTCCGCGAAGGCCACGCGATCCTCGGCGAGGACCCGGGCCTTGGCGTCCAGCTCGGCCTTCGTCACCTCCAGCTCCTTCTTCAGCGCGCCTAGGCGGTCGCGGCGCTTCTTGAGCTTGGCCTCCCGGTCCTCGATGGCCGCCTCGCGAGCCTTCGTGCCCTTTTCCTGCTCTTGGCGAAGGCGGACCTCCTCCGCGAGCTGGCCTCGCAAGCCTTGCAGCTCGTCCTCCAGATCCTTGCAGCGACCATGGACTCCAACCACCTCCCCCAGGGCCGTGTCTCGGGCAGCCTTTGCCTCGAGGGGTGGCCTCCTTCTCTCCATCACAGGCCGTCGAGGCCTGAACCAGCGCCGGCCGCATCGAGGTGTCGGAGTAAATCCACCCCGAAGCCAGTTCCAGGCGTCCGGCCACCAGGCGAGGGTCGGTGAAAAGAAGATCCTGCCGCAGCCGGTCCAGTTCAGCAACGGCACGCTCCAGGACGGCAGAAGGGGACGGAGAAACAACAGCCGGAGGAGCAGGAGGAGAAAGCAGCAGAGGCACAACCACAGCGTCCCGAGGCGGAGTCTGCTGCGCCCCGATGGTCGTGGTGGCGGCGGCAGACAAGGGCACCTCGGGAGTCACCTGGGCCATGGGGGCTGAGCTTGCCCCAGCCAGCTCAGCCAGGCCTTGCGAAGGCGACCGGGCAGGAGAGGCCCGTGCGTCACGATCACCATCCCCCACGGACACAGGCGCTGCCGTGATCGAAGCCTCAGGAGCCCCCTTCGGTTTCTTCGCCGCGGGCGCCAGCCTGTTCAAAGAGGGCGGACGTCAAGCCTCAGCAGTAGAATAAGAAATAAAGACAAGGATCGAGCACTCACGGATCGTCGCTGGAAAACTCAAGCAGCTTCCGGCCATACTTGAAGCCAGAAAGCTGGCTAGAAGGATAGCCCTCAGGAAGCCCAGAAGCAGGAGGCGTGTCTGCGGTACGCCTTGGGCCAGGGGCAGACCCGCGGGAGAGCAGCCCGGTCCTATCCTTCTTCGGGATCGGGGGCAAGCTCCTGCCGACCTGCTCATCGTCCTCGTCATCGTCACTCAAAGAAAGGCGGAGGGAACGGGGTCTGCACCGGGGAAGGGGAGCCCTCGACTCTCCGTCAGTTGCCTCGGAGGCAGGGCCCTGCTCCCGCTCCTCTTCACCCCCCTCTTCGCTGGAGTCGCCGGAGGACACGTCCACCAGTCCCTCGGGAGCCACCACGGGAACGGGCCCGTCCGCGTTGAAGACGGCCATGGACTCCACCACCTGCTTCCAGTCGTCGCGAAGGAACAAGGGCGTGGGCGCGCCCTCCAACCTTGCCACCTCACCCCCGACCAGAGATTGGAGAACCACGGTCAAATCCTCGTCGCCCACAGCCGCGGGGCTCGGATGAGGCCTCCACATCGGAGGAGAGTACTGCCGAAGAGGAGCCAATTGGTGCTCCAGGAACACCCTCAGCAGCGATGCGCCGGTCAGCTTCCCCGCCGCCATGATGGCCGGCTTCAGGTTCGCGTCCATCCTCTCCAGTACTGGCTTCGCACGGGGGTCCGTGAGCTCCGCTCGGCACCAGTCGTTGGAACTCGCGGGCTCCTCCGCGGGCAAGATCAACCGAGGGTGGATGCGCCCGGCATCTACCAAGACCCACTTGCTCCTGAAGCCCTCGATCCTCTTCCCGGGATTCGAAATGGCTATGGCGCTGCCGTACGCGACGAAGCTCGTGCATGTGGAACGAGAACCACGGGAGACCTGGAGGAAGAAGTAGTGGCGCAGCAAGGCCACTGAGGGCTGCACCCCCACATGAGCCTCGCAGTAGTAGGCGAAGATCGCCAGAAGAAGGATGGAGTTGGGGTGGAGATGTAGAGCTTGTAAGTTGTAATGGCGGAGGACAGAGAGGAAGAACTCGGAGAAAGGAGGCACCAGGCCCGCAGTAATGGAGCTTACAAAGAGAGGGTAGAAGGTGCTCCCTCGGCCCTCAGGGGTGGCGGAGCCAACCTTGAACACTTGTGCCCCGTCGATGCCCTGCGCTGCCGCCATCCGGTGCAGCCGGGCAAGGCTCGCCTCCGACACATTGGGCAAGTCCAGGGCAGGCGAGAACCAAGCTTCGGCCGGAGGCTGACGCGGCGCCATGGCTGCCTAGGTCAAGCAGATGAAGCAGATCTGGAAACTTGAAGGAAGAGAGGAGAGATGCAAGAAAGGGGATCTGAGCAGCGGCCGAAGAAAGAGAAGAGCAAAGCCGGAGCAGATGCCACGCCTTTGATAACCTGCGCGGTTGCAGAAGCACTCACGTCCAATCAACCGCCACGCGGCGCCCAAGGCCGCAGGCTGTTAGGGCCCGCGGCGCTTCGCCCTTGCCCTTTCGCCTCTCGGCACGGCCAAGTCCATGCGCGCCTTGGGCCCGGGGGCTACTGTCGACGTTCTGGGAACGGGGGTCCCCAGACTTGCCTGCCTGCGGCCTACGGCGTGGCTCAAATGGGGGCCCAGCACGGCCCATCTTCATCAACACAAGACCCAAGACCCTCGCGAGGGGCCAAGCCTCGCGGGGCGGACGACATGGCGCTTCCTCAGGCACGGCCTCATCATGCTAGCTCACGAGGAGGCGGAGAGATCAAGGCGGGGTACCTTGCGAGGTGCCCATGACGCAAGCCATGACGACCAAGGATGCCAGGCGGGCGCCAGTCCGCGCAGCGTCTCCCTTTCCTCTTTGGTGCAAAGGGGGCAAGCACAGGAGAGAGGATCAAGCAAAGGCACCCATTTCGGTGCAACGAGACCAAGACCAGTCCAACGGTCGGAAGGAGGTCATCGTGGAGCCCAGAACGGCGTCACCACAGGGCCTTTGGCAGGCGAGGACCAACTTTAGTCAGGATAAGTGTACCAGATGTTCCCCTTCGAATTGGCCAATTGTTGGCGCCCTTCCCGCTCAATATTTGGGAAGAGGCCCAGGGCCTTTGCCTATAAGTAGGACTAGCCACCCCCAGGGTAGAGGCATCTAGGGATCCCAGCGATCTAGCATCTAGCGATCAGGCAAGCAGAACCGAGAATCTGAGCAAGCAGAGAACAAGTGAGAGAGAGAGAGAGAAGGGCGACTGAATTCCCCTAACAGTTCATCCCCCTAGCCAAGAACAGACCCTCGCAAGGCTGTTCTTCCCTGTATTGCTCATCATCATCAGCCCAAGAGGCAATCCACCCACCACAAACTAGAGTAGGGTATTACACCACAATGGTGGCCCGAACTAGTATAAACTCTGTGTCTCTTGTGTTGTTCTTTCTGTAGTTAGATCTTTGCGAGACAGAGAGGTAGAGGGCATAATCTCCGCGCGCACCCCAGAGTTCGAACCTTAAGGGTCTGCCGGAACCCGAAATCCGACACCTTGGTCTCCATTTGCTTTGATTTCCATAGCTTTTGGTGGTCATAGCCTTTGTTTCACAACCTAGGAGAGTATGGCGTCTAGCAAGGGAAATTATCACTGTAGAGGTCCTTACTTTGATGGAACTAATTTTGCTAGTTGGAATCATAAGATGAAAATGCATATTCTTGGACATAACCCCGTCGTTTGGGCTATTGTGTGTATTGGTTTGCAAGGTGAATTCTTTGATGGGAAAGAACCAAACCGTGAAGCCACTGCGGAAGAGTTGAAGATGCTGCAATACAACGCTCAAGCTTGTGGTATCCTGTTCAACGGATTGTGCCCCGAAGAATTCAACAAAATCAGCCGTCTTGAGAATGCAAAGGAAATTTGGGATACTTTGATTGATATGCACGAAGGTACCGACTCCGTCAAGGAATCCAAATTGGATGTGCTTCAAAGTCAACTTGACAAGTTCAAAATGAAGGATGGTGAAGGTGTCGCTGAAATGTACTCTAGGCTTGCTCTTATCACAAATGAGATTGCCGACTTAGGAAGTGAAGAGATGACCGATAGGTTCATCATCAAGAAGATCCTAAGAGCCTTGGATGGAAAATATGATACCGTGTGCACATTGATCCAAATGATGCCCAACTACAAATATCTCAAGCCAACGGAAGTCATCGGAAGAATCGTTGCTCATGAGATGTCACTCAAGGATAAAGAGGAACTTCACAACAAATCAAGTGGTGCTTACAAAGCCTCATGTGAAGCTCCCACATCATCAAGTGAGAAACAAACCTTCAATGAAGAATTGAGCTTAATGGTGAAGAACTTCAACAAGTTCTACAAGAGTAGAAGCAAAGATAGAAGCTCCAAGTCAAGATCCTACAATGACAAAAGATCTTCTAGTCGAGAGCGAAACTGCTACAATTGTGGAAGGCCCGGACACTATTCCAATGAGTGTACGGCCCCCTACAAGAGAAGAAGTAGAACAGAAGAATCACCATCTAGAAAAAGAAGGAGTAGAGATGATCGTTATGAACGAAGATACTCACGGAGAAGTAAGGATTCGGAAAGAAAGGACAAGTCATCAAGGAGCTACACAAAACGAAGACATCAAGCTCATGTTGGTGAATGGGTATCTGGCTCCGACTCCGACAACCACTCCGAGAGAAGCTATCACTCCGATTCTGAATATACTCAAGATGAAGGTGTTGCCGGTCTAGCACTTGTGACAACCAACTCCTACGACATATTTGACTCACCAAGTGAAGGAGTTGGAACATGCTTCATGGCTAAAGGCCCAAAGGTATCACATCCCGAGTATGTTGATTTCAATAGTGATGAAGATGACTTGTTAGGTGATGATAATTTACTTGTTGACAACTCTAGTGATGAATACTATGATGAAACGTTAATTAATCATGCTAAAACAAATGACAATGATAAGGAGAAAATTGAGTCTCTAACTAATGAACTAAACACTCTTAAGTTAGCTCATGAAACTATCTTAGGAGATCATCAAGAACTTTTAAGGACTCATGAGAAACTACACTTTGAAAAGCTCAATCTTGAGCAAGAGCATGAGTTCTTAAAAGCAATCAATGATGATCTTCGTAAGAAAAGTTCTTATTACATTGCCAAGCATTTACTCTTATCCACTTACATGCCTCAAGTCAAGTCTAGTAACAAGAGCAAGAAAGATTCTTCCTCTAGTAGTAACAATGATCATGCTAAATCCAATATTGTTGCTTCTAGTAGTTCTGTTGATTCCACTAATGATTCTCTTAGCCAAGTTACACTTGAGCAAGAAAATAGCTTACTGAAGGGAATCATAGAGAAAGGAGTAAGCAATTCGAGGAAATTGTACGCAAGCAAGGAAGGCACTGGAAGAATCAAGGTGTTGGTTTTGAACGAAAGTTCAATGCCAGTGGAGTTGAGTGGGAAGAAGATCAATACCCCAAGACGAAGTTTGTTCCTCAATAAGAGAAGTATGATCCAACTTCTTTCAAAGGGACACAAGCTCAAGATGATCTTCCACCACAAGACTACAAACAAAAAGGCAAGGACAAGCTTCAAGAGGAAATTGATGCATTTGAAGAAGCTCCTAAGACCTTAGTCAAGTGGGTTTCCAAGACTAATTCAAGTTCCACTTCATCAAGTACAACTACAACACCAAGGATTCCCATCAAGATGGTGTGGATCCAGAAGAAGAACTAGAGAGTTCTTGAGGGTGACTCCGCCAACATACTTCACTCTTATCATCTTGGCAAGAACAAGTGCAATCAACTTCCACATCTTGCACTAGTTCAAGGAGTCACAAACCCTCTTGTTGGTAAGACAAGGGATAAGGTAATCTAAAAGCTTTCATAGACATCATATTGTGTGTGCATCACTCTTATGTCTATGGATATCCTTGTTTGTTCCTTGTGGGACTGACCCGTGTAGGTATTGAAAGTGCAACTCACTCCAATGGATAGCTTCAAATGAACTACATCAACATTGAGCATCCACATCTTCAACATCTACATGAAGTCATCATCGACAAAACCCAAGGTTAGTTCATCCCTCTTAGGGGGGATCTCACATATAGGGGGAGCTTTACTCTAAGAATTGAGCTAAAGCAACACTAATGGTGTGAACACAACAATGCTTTATGTAAAAGTGGTAACCCCGCTTGTGCTTACACGATGAGTATGACCTATGATCAAATGTTCTCATTTGACTCCTAAGTCAATATACTCATATATAGATGACCTAGTCATCGCCAATTGCTTGATAGATGCTACAATTGGTTGTGCATGCTTTGCCACATATTTCAATTGCCATTTTATTGTGTGAGCATGTTGATTGCATATTTTACTCATTCGAGGACATCCACTTCTTGTTTTGTTTGATTGGTTTTCTTTTCTCTTGCCAAGTGGATGGACAAGAATGCCTAAGAACCCTCTCTAGCTATCTATGCTTTTCTCGTCTCAAACTCTATTCATGCTACATCACAAAATTTGATCAAGTCAGATTCAAAGCACTCTGTGTGAGGAGCACTCGGAGTCCCCGATTTGTCATAGACTTAAACTTCTAAAACTTCTTTGTGTGTTTCGGTCTGACCGATTCCTCCATTTCGGTAATACCGAGATCACTAAGTCGATCTAGGTTTTCATCTCGGTGCAACCGATTTGAACTTTTTGGTCACACCGAGTTGCTATAACTGTCAACAGTTATGCATCTCGGTGCCACCGAGTTGCTCCACTCGGTCACAGCGACAAGGTCGAGCTATATATACTCACGGGCAAAATTTTGGAAATTTTTCCGAAACCTCTTTGCCCGCGCATAGCTCGCTCTGCCTACTGGGTCTACGGATCGTCTTCCTCATCGCCAGCCACCTCCTGTCGCTGGTCTCCGCCGCCGTCAACGGATTTCATCTCCACCGTTGCCGCCGTAGCGAGTTCATCACCGAACTAGGGTATGGACTCGATCATAGTGCTATCCACGTCTGATTCCTAGCACATTGTGTTCATTATGATTCTTGCTACGATTGAAACACTTCTATCAAATCAAAACAATCCTTAGAATAGATGCGATTCGAAAATTTAGGTTTAGGTTTCCGCCGAAACCATCTCGGACCCACCGGGTTGCAGAACTCGGTTCCACCGATTTGGCCAAGGCCATTGCACATGTGGTTCTCGGTCTGACCAAGAATTGCAAATCGGTGTGACCGAGTTCAGGACTTTGTGAAACCCTAGCAGTCTCGGTGCCACCGAACTGTGACTCGGTCTGACCGAGTTCACTAGTTTTGGTTCCAAAAGCTGCTTCGGTATCACCGAGTTTGCAAATCGGTTGATCCGAAATGCTTTCTGTGGAAAACTAAAACTAAGTTTTTGACTCATTCTTTTTGCAAAAATCTCTGCATTTTGTGATGCTCATCCACTCTATCTCATCTACAATCTATTCACAGGGTCTGCAGTCAGTGTTTGCAACATGTCTGGCCAAAGTTACAGCCAGAACAAGTCAGAGGAGCAGATTCACTTGAGTGAGGGCACTAGTCACTCTAGTAGCTCTGATGAGGGTAGCAGAAGCACCCCAAGCAACTTGCCCAAGGCTGCTACTAGAGCAAGCAAGAGAAGAACTTCAGAATCTGAGGATGAAGATTATGTAGCAGAGGAAGAGGAAGACACCTCAAAGAAGAAAGTGCTCAAGAAGGAATATGGCACAACTTCTTTAGTTAAGCCAGGCATACAGAAGAAGGCACCTACAAGGAGAGTTCCTACTTCCAAGCCTAGGAAGGTTGCCACTGGAGAAACCATGAAGTTTACCATGGAGTCTGAAGAGGAAGCAGGTGGCCAAGACAAGAAGAAAAAGAGAGTCAGAACCACTACAGCCAGAGTTCATGGCAAACCCTCCATGAGGAGAGACTCTGAGGAAGAAGCGGAAGAAGAGGTTGCTGCACCAGCACCCAAGGCACAGAAGCTTATGGGTGATGATATAAGGTCAGGGGCTGCATCATCAAAGCCCAAAGAAGCACCCAAAGCTGCCTCCAAGTCCAAGAGTGCACCAAAGAGAAACACTAAAAACATATCTGCTGCTGAGAAGAACAAGGCCCCAGTGCCTGATGTTGCTGCTGAAGAAGAAGAAGAAGGACAAGTTCTAAGGAAGCTCAAACCCAAAATTCCAGACCACAACGATGCTCATCCTGTGGCTGAGGACATGAAGATTAGGAGAGATTCAGGGCTGAGGCTATGGAGAGGGTCAGATCCATATTCCACCAGGAGAAGGACTGATGTTGATTACAGGTTCCACACAAAGGAACAGCAAGACTTCTATGAGACAGTGCTGCTGGACAAGAAACCCATAGTGTGTGACATGAGATGGGTCGACTAGGAGTATATCAAGGAAAATGAAGAACACTATGCTGGAGTGCTTGACAGCTTCAAAGCTTGTGGAGTTGCAGACTTTGTTGGGCAGAAGCTCACAAAGTGGAATGAGGAGCTCATAATGCAATTCTACTCCACAGCACATTTCTATCCAGATGGCAGGATAGTATGGATGTCTGAAGGCACTAGATACCAGTCTACAGTTGCAGAATGGGCTCAGCTGATCAATGCCCCAGAAGAGCAAGAAGATGACTTGGATGTCTATGCCAAGAAGAAGATGGGTCACAATTCCATGTCAAACATGTATAAGGAGATCCCAGACAAAGCTCTTGAGACTTTCAAGTTTGGATCAGTTCATTTTCTGCTGTTAGGACTGCCTACAATTAACTAGATTCTAAGGCACGCTCTCTTGCCCAAGTCAGGTGATCACAGAATGATCGGAGGCCATGCAATTAACTTGCTTCATATATTTGATGTGCCATAGAAGTTCAAGGTCATGAGCCTCATAGTTGAGACCATCAAGAGGGCAGCAGCTGATCAAAAGAGGAGTTATGGATATGCCCCACAAATTCAGGAGTTGATTAACTCGAAGATGGGCACAGGCACATATCTGTTGGATAAGGAACACCTGCCCATCCATCCAGAATTTGAGGACAATCAAGTTGTGATGAATGAGAATGAACCATCGTCAGCACAAGCTCAAGCAAAGAAGGAGAAGGCAAAGATGGAGAAAGCTGCCAAGATGCCAACTCAAGAGGAGGCATCTGAGTACTTTTTGAAGAACAAGCAGGAGTAGCTCGGTTACCTGATAGCATCAACTCTGAGGATTGAGAAAGGACTGGCCACCCTGACTCGAAACCAAGAGAGCTTGGAAAGAATCATGGAACAAAAGTTCTATGACCTAGATGTGAAAATAACTAAGATTCAGTCTGCTGTGGAGCAATTACAGGATGATATGCAGGAGAGGAAGGGCAAAACAACAACTGATGCATTTGCAAGAGTGCCTAGAGCTCAGAGATCATCTGCAGTGCCAGTATCTGACACCAGAGGCACCAATTCTGCACCAGCTATAGCCTCAGCTCCACCAGCTCCAACACCTACCCCAGCAGCTCCATCTACTTCAAATGAAGCCTTCGTCCTTGGCGTTATCCGGACTCCACCACCTGAAGACCAAGCCTGAGAGTCGTCTTAGTGCTATGCATTTTCTATGAACTTTTTGGTAACTTGTTGCCAAAGGGGGAGAAAAATGTATAGATCATAGGCTTCGAGAGAGAGAGTTTGCTTTTGTTCTCTCGTGTCTTCTTGGTTGAACTTTATTTGCTTTTGAGTGCTTGAGATACTATGCTTTTATCTGTGAGACATTGATGATCATGTGTTTGATCATAAGCTACACTTATGCTTGTTGGATGATATTATCTTACTTATCCTGATATGATCACTCACTTTGCTTGGTGATGAGTGCATGTATTTTATTATTATCATTTTGAGCGCTCCACCAAGATGTATGTGACATGGAAGAGTAACCCCTAATCCTAACTCATTGTGCATTTGCAGTCCAAAGCAAATCTTAAAATATGCACAAATTTAGGGGGAGCTCTTACTTATCACATACTTCTCAAAGCGACGATATATTTCACTCTTATTATCATTTGTCGAAGCTTTGATCTATATGTTGTCATCAATTACCAAAAAGGGGAGATTGAAAGTGCAACTATCCCTGGGTGGTTTTGGTAATTCCTAACAACATATAGCTCATTGAGCTAACATTATTCCAAGATTAATATTTCAGGAAAAGCTCAATGAATGGCATGGCATGGATGAGGAAAGTGGATCCCTCAAAATTATACTGACAAAAGATTGGCTCAAGCTTCAAGATCAAGACTCTACATTTTATATTTTTAGTGATCCAAGATCACATTGAGTCTATAGGAAAAGAGAATACTATCAAGGAGGGATGAGGTGTTGCTTAATGAGCCTCTTGCTTCATGTGCTTAGAGATATGCTCCAAAAACCCTCAACTACTTTACCACATCCACATTTGACCTAAACCAAAAGTCAAACTCGGCCCCACCAATTCTTTCTATCCGGCGCCACCGAGTTTCACATGTCATAGCCACTGCCACAAACCCTAGCCAAATCGATTTCACCGATAGGGATCTCGGTCTCACCGAGATGGGATTGCAATCTCTCTGTTTCCCTTCGTAACGTTTCGGTCTAACCGAAGTGAGCGATCGGTCCCACCGAGATTGCAATGTAAACTCTCTGTTTCCCTTTTGTAACATTTAGGTCTCACCGAGATGAGCGAATCGGTCCCACCGAGTTTACCTGACCAACTCTCTGGATAGCTTATTACCAAAATCGGTCCCACCGAGTTTGTGTAATCGGTCACACCGAGATTACGTTATGCCCGAACCCTAACCATATCGGTCCTACCGAGTTGCATCTCAGTCCCACCGAAAATCCTAACGGTCACTAGGTTTGCTGAATCGGTCCGACCGAGTTTAATGATTCGGTCCCACCGAGTTTGGCAGATTGTGTGTAACAGTTAGATTTTGTGTGGAGGCTATATATACCCCTCTACCCACTCTTCATTCATGGAGAGAGCCATCAGAACACATCTACACTTCCAATACACATGTTCTGAGAGAGAACCACCTACACTTGTGTTGAGGTCAAGATATTCCATTCCAACCATATGAATCTTGATCTCTAGCCTTTCCCAAGTTGATTTCCACTCAAATCTTCTTTCCACCAAATCCATATCCTGTGAGAGAGAGTTGAGTGTTGGGGAGACTATCATTTGAAGCACAAGAGCAAGGAGTTCATCATCAACACACCATTTGTTACTTCTTGGAGAGTGGTGTATCCTAGATTGGCTAGGTGTCACTTGGGAGCCTCCGACAAGATTGTGGAGTTGAACCAAGGAGTTTGTAAGGGCAAGGAGATCGCCTACTTCGTGAAGATCTACCGCTAGTGAGGCAAGTCCTTCATGGGCGATGGCCGTGATGGAATAGACAAGGTTGCTTCTTCGTGGACCCTTCGTGGGTGGAGCCCTCCGTGGACTCGCGCAACTGTTACCCTTCGTGGGTTGAAGTCTCCATCAACGTGGATGTACGATAGCACCACCTATCGGAACCACGCCAAAAACATCCGTGTCTCCAATTGCGTTTGAATCCTCCAAACCCTTCCCTTTACATTCTTGCAAGTTGCATGCTTTACTTTCCGCTGCTCATATACTCTTTTGCATGCTTGCTTGAATTGTGTGGAGATTGCTTGACTTGTGCTAAGATAGCTAAAATCTGCCAAGAACTAAAATTGGGAAAAGGCTAGATTTTTATTTGGTCAAGTAGTCTAATCACCCCCCCCCTCTAGACATACTTCCGATCCTACACTTATGTGCAGTTATATCTCCAGCGTGTCCTCCATAAGCCTCGGAGTGACACTTGCGTAGGATCTGTTCCTGTTCATGCTCAGGTACACAATGTCTAATAACACCATCTACTCCTTCTTTATAAAGATGTGGGTCATCCCAAAAGTAATGTCTCAAATCATAGAAAAACTATTTCTTTTGCTGGTATGTGAAACTAGGTGGTATAAATTTAGCAACAATGTAATTAGCATAATCAGCATACCATGGAGCAGTATGAGAAGCATTTATCACATTTAATTGTTCATCCGGAAAGCTATCATCAATAGGTAGTGGGTCATCAAGAACATTCTCTAACCTAGACAAGTTGTCTGCAACAGGGTTCTCAGCTCCGTTTCTATCCATAATATGTAAATCAAATTCTTGTAGCAGGAGAACCCATCTAATAACTCTAGGTTTAGCATCTTGATTTTCTATAAGATATTTAATAGCAGCATGATCAGTGTCAATAGTTACTTTAGAATCAACAATATAAGGTCTAAACTTGTCACAAGCAAATACAACTACTAAGAATTCTTTTTCAGTAGTAGCGTAATTTCTCTGGGCATTGTCTAGAGTTTTACTAGCATATTGAATAACATTTAGTTTCTTATCAACTCTTTGCCCTAGAACAGCACCTACAGCATAATCACTAGCATCACACATAATTTCGAAGGGTAAATTCCAATCAGGTGGCTGAACAATAGGTGCAGAGATCAATGCTTTCTTAAGTATTTCAAATGCTTCTACACAATCATCATCGAAGACAAATGGTATATCTTTTTGTAATAAATTAGTCAGAGGCCGAGAAATTTTTGAGAAGTCCTTAATGAACCTCCTATAAAACCGGCGTGACCAAGGAAACTTCTTATACCTTTGATGTCCTTGGGCATGGCATCTTTTCAATAGCATCAACCTTAGCTTTATCAACTTCAATACCTCTTTCAGAAATTTTATGCCCCAAGACGATACCTTCATTAACCATAAAGTGGCACTTTTCCCAATTCAAGACAAGATTAGTTTCTTCACATCTCTGCAAAACTCGATCAAGGTTGCTCAAGCGATCATCAAAAGAGGATCCATAAACGGAGAAATCATCCATGAAAACCTCACAAATCTTTTCACAAGTCAGAGAATATAGCCATCATGCATCTTTGAAAGGTAGCAGGTGCATTACATAAACCAAAAGGCATACGTCTATAAGCAAAAGTACCAAAAGGGAAAGTAAAAGTGGTCTTTGATTGATCATCGGCTGACACAGGTATTTGAGAGAAACCAGAATAACCATCTAGAAAGCAAAAATGTGTATATTTGGATAATGTTTCTAGCATTTGATCGATAAAAGGTAAGGGGTAATGATCCTTTTTAGTAGCTTTATTTAGTTTGCGGAAATCAATTACCATCCTATAACCTGTAATAATTCTTTGCAGAATCAATTCATCTTTATCATTAGGAACGACAGTAATACCTCCCTTCTTAGGGACACAATGGACAGGACTTACCCACAGACTATCAGCAACGGGATAAATTATACCTGCCTCAAGGAGCTTTAGTATTTCCTTTCTTACCACTCCTTTCATCTTAGAATTTAGCTGTCATTGGTGATCACGAACTGGTTTGGCATCTTTCTCCAAATTTATTTTGTGTTGACATAGTGTGGGACTAATGCCCTTAAGATCATCAAGAGTATATCCAATAGCATTACGGTGCTTCTTCAGAGTTTTCAATAATCTCTCTTCTTCATGCTCCGAAAGGTTAGCACTAATAATAACAAGATATATCTTTTTCTCATCAAGATAAGCATATTTAAGAGTATCAGGTAACGGTTTGTAACGCCCTCGATGCGGCTATATCTCCCACGTGTCGAAGCACGACTTAGAGGCATAACTGCATTGAAAGCAATGTCGCAAGTGAGGTAATCTTCACACAACCCATGTAATACATAAGGGAAAAAGATACATAGTTGGCTTACAATCGCCACTTCACACAATACATGAGTAAAGCATTACCTCATACAAATACAATCAAGGTCCGGCTACGGAACCAAAATAAAAGAAGACTACCCCAAATACTACACAGATCCCCGATCGTCCCGACTGGGCTCCACTACTGATCAACTGAAACAAAACAACACAATGAACAAGATCTTCATCGAGCTCCTCCTTGAGCTCGGGTGCGGCACCTGCATGGTTTCATCGACACCTGCAAACTGGTTTTGGAAGTATCTATGAGTCATGGGGACTCAGCAATCTCATACCCGTGAGATCAAGACTATTTAAGCTTAAAGGTAGGACAGGGTAGTGAGGTGGAGCTGCAGCAAGCGACTAGCATATCTGGTGTCTAACTTACGCAAATGAGAGTGAGAAGAGAAGGCAAAAGCACGGTCGATGAACTATGATCAAGAAGTGATCCTGAAACTACTTACGTTAAACATAACTCCAACATCGTGTTCACTTCCCGGACTCTGCCGAGAAGAGACCATCACGGTTACACACACGGTTGGTGTATTTTAATTAAGATCAACTTCGGGTTTTCTACAACAGGACATTAACAAATTCCCATCTGCCCATAACCGCGGGCACGACTTTCGAAAGTTCAAACCCTGCAGGGGTGTCCCAACTTAGCCCATGATAAGCTCTCGCGATCAACGAAGGATATTCCTTCTCCCCGGGAAGACCCGATCAGTCTCGGAATCCCGGCTACAAGACATTTCGACAGTAATAAAACAAGTCCAGCAAAACCGCCCGATGCACCGACATCCTGATAGGAGCTGCACATATCTCGTTCTCAGGGCAACACTGGATAAGCGAAGCGTACAGGTACCAACATAACCCAAGTTGCCAAGGGACGGTCCCGCACGGTGCTCTAGTTTGGACCAACACTTAGACAAGCATTGGCCCCGGGGGCCTACATAAAGATGACCCTTGGGTTAATTACTCCCAAGGGAAAGTAGGTGGTGGTGAGGCAAATGGTAAAACCAAGGTTGGGCCTCGCTGGAAAAGTCTTATTCAAAGCGAACTGTCAAGGGGTCCCATAAATCACCCGACCACGTTAGGGACGCAAAATCCGGGAACATAACACCGATATGACGGAAACTAGGGCGGCAAGAGTGGAACAAAACACCAGGCATAAGGCCGAGCCTTCCAACCTTTACCAAGTATATAGATGCATTAATTAAATAAGATATATTGTGATATCCCAACAAGTAAACATGTTCCAAACAAGGAACAACATCTCCATGTTCCAACAAGGAACAAACTTCATCTTCACCTGCAACTAACAACGCTATAAGAGGGGCTGAGCAAAGCGGTAACATAGCCAAACAACGGTTTGCTAGGACAAGGTGGGTTAGAGGCTTGGTTTAACAATATGGGAGGCATGACAAGCAAGTGGTAGGTATCGTAGCATAGGCATAGCAAAAGAGCGAGCAACTAGCAAGCAAAGATAGAAGTGATTTCGAGGGTATGGTCATCTTGCCTGAGATCCCGCAAGGAAGAAGAACGAGTCCATGAAGAAGACAAATGGATGAAGTCGAACGAATCCTCACAACTCCGGAACGAAACCGAAGCTAACGAGAGAAGCAACCCGGAAAGAAACAAACAACATAGTAAACATCCACCACATAAGCATGGCATGATGCGCAATCAAGTATGATGCATGTCCGGTTTAATGATTCATGTCATGGTAAATGTAACAACCAACACTACGAATTAAATGGATCTCAATATGCAACGAGTTGCATATCGACGAAACACCACATGACTTATTTAGTTCTCTCTCGGTTTATGTACCCAACAATATTAAATTTTGATTAACATGGAAAGATGTGAAGCATAAGTAAACTAACTATCTAGGCAAGTTTAAATGAGGCCGGATATAACAAATAACGATTCCGGAAAATCCTCATGTACATATTTATGATTTGGTACTGTTCTTCCTAAAACCATATTTTATTGTTTTTAAACAGGAAAATAAAGTGCAACATGTTAAACTAGGCATTTTTCTACCCCATTTACATATAAAGTTTATTTAAAACCGAGCTACGGTTATTTAGTTATGAAATAAATCATTTTAGCATGTCATTTAACAAATTTAAACAAACAACATTTTAAACATTTTAATTGTTGTTATCATGATGCGGATGACATATGCAAGTTTTTAAGCAATTTTTATGAAAAAGTTGACATGAGCATGTTATGAAGCATTTGTCAGCGTGGTGGAAGAAAGGGGTGCCACGGCAACGAATCCGAAAATGATGCCACGGCAACATATCGGTTCCGGTAGCTCATGGAGATACCGGTGCAAAAGGAAGCGTGACGGAAGCGAGTTAAGCAAGATGGTGGGGTGATCCCGGCAACCGGGTCCCCACGTGACGATGGCATGGCAACAAGGAGCAACATGCAAGCGACAATTTCGGACACGGTGCAAACACGGGCATCTCATACAACACATGCATTCGGTCCACGGCGGTCATCTCGGCGGTTATACCTTCGGAGCGTGCAAAGGAGACGGTTCTCGTTCGTAGAGGGAAGTAGAGGAAGTAGTCGTTCTCGGGCGTCGAGGGAAGTAGAGGTACACGTTCGTAGATGTTCGGGGTCACAGCGACGAGTTGCCAGTCCCGTTCTTGCGATGGTAGTCGTTCACGTTCGTTCGGCGAGGTACTTGATGACTCCAACGTCTTCGGGGCGACGGTAGAAGTACTCGCGACGTTAGTCGAACTTGACGGATCCGAGGGCTCCGGCGTAGTGGTACACGCCCGTAGATGAACTTGACGGGTCTTCGTCATCCTGGTACTTGGCGTCCTCTTGGTCTCGACAGAGATGAAACGGAACGCAACGGTTGTGGTACATGGCGTCCAGGGCTTCGCGGGTCAACATCCTGTACTTGGCGTTCGGTGCGGTGGTCGGCTTGGGTCTGAAGAAGCGCTGGGCCTGCTGCGTCGTGGTCGACGACTCGACTAGATCGAGCAAGGAGGCAGTCAACGGAAGCGGGACTTGGCGCTGGTCGTCGTCCTCGCATGCTCGCACGCGGAAGCAGGGGAACGGCTCGCCAGCTTGAAGCAGAGGAGGCAGCAGGCGGTGACGCTGCTCGAGATTGCCGATGGGCTTGGGGAGGCGAGGTCGATGCAGAGGAGGCGGTGCCGCGATGGTGCGGGAAGGACGGCTCCAGCGCGGGAATGCCCGGATCTCGACGGAGTCGAGGTCAGAGGCGGACGGCGCGACTTCCTGAGAAGCTGGGCGTCCGGATCCGGCCGGGAACGGGCTTGGATGGCGCCGAGAGTGGGAGGTCGGGCGGAGCTCGGAGGAGAGGGGCGGCACGCGGCCATGGCAGGGAGGCGGCGAGCTTGGCGCGCCGGAGTTGGGGACGGGCCCTGCCAACGGGAAGAGGATGGCGGCTTGACGCGGCTCCGGCGACGGGGCGTGATGTAGGAGGGGGGAGGCGCGCGGGATCGAGAGGGGGAGAAGAACATCGCGCGGAGGGAGATGGGGATCGGGCTCCTGGCGGCGCTGGAGGGACGAGAGGGAGAGATGGGGATCGGGAGAGAGCGTGGCTAGGGATAAGGGCAGGGGGTCGGTTGGGCCTTGGCCTTGGTGGGTGCGGATGGGCCTTCGGAGGCCGGCCCAAAGGAGAGGGAGGCTGCTAGGCTGGGCTCTCTCTCTGTCTCTCAATAAAAAAATAAAAACAAAACAGAGAAAATAAGAGAAAGGAAAAGAGAGAAGAGAAGGTTAGAGGAAGAATTTGGGCACGCGGATTATTTTGCCGGACTCACAAAAATGTGAGGACTTTGACAAAAATAGACTGAGGATTTTTAGAGGAAGCAAAATCCACACCTATTGGATTTAACTCAGACAAGTTTGAATTTCGAAACCCATTCGAATGAACTCCAAATGGGTTGAAATTATAGGGGGGGTTGACCCTACACACCAAATGTGAATTATGGGCAGATTTGGAACATTTATGAAGAAGTAAAATTGCAACTCAATTTTACTAAAAGGTCGAAAAGGAAGGATAGAAAGTTGAGTTGGATAAAAGAAGATTTGAAGAATAATGCAAATGTGTTATGGGTGATCTCCAGTGAATGGAATATTTATTATAGCTCCCTAATAATATTGGGAGTATATGTTCTAAAGAGAAATCACCATTGTGAATATCCCTCGATTTAAATGGACCGAAGATCCATACGGTTTATTTACTTGAGTTTTTAAAAAGGGGTGCAAGATGCCATGATGCAATGCACATGAAGCAAAGAGATGAGATGCAAGACATGAACAAAAATGCAAAACAAAAACAAAAACCCAACCACGAAGGAATTATCATATCGCATCTCCGGAAAAGGCAAGAGTTGGAGATACGAATATGGAAACTTGCATCCGGGGCGTTACAACACTCCACCACTACGAGAGGATCTCGTCCCGAGATCTAGGATGGCACCGGAGGGAAAACGGAAGAGGAAGATAAGCGGTAAAACTAAGTTGCTTCTTTGACAAACGAGTGAAACCAATGAACCTTGCGAGGTTGAACAAATTGAGAGAAAAGGACTACAATGAAGATGAACGAAGTGGAAAACACTCCGTTAGACAAGGAACCAGAAATACGGCGAAATAGATGAGCTTAAATGACATGATTGACATTGAAGCCACTCCGGTCAAAATGGAATAGAGAAGGAATCGGAATGATATAATTTGGGCAGCACTCCGACTGAAAATGGAAGGAATTGAACAAGAACTTGGGAAGATTGGACGATACTTGACGAAATGAACAACACACTATCTCCACAACAATTAAACGAATGACACAAGGGGTAAGAATGATTTCATACAGCACTCCGGTTGAGAAGGGGCCAAAACTTGATAAGATGAAAAGAACTTGAAGAGATGATACAACACTCCGTTTGAGAAGGGAGGTAAACTTGGCAAAATGGGGAGAACTTGAAAAGAGGGCACGACACTCCGATTACATGAATAAGCACGAAGAGAACACAGTCCTCACAAATTGAGATGATGAGTGAAGAGAACAACATCGCAATGCCTCCGGAAGAAGGAATGGGATGATATGAACGGAGAGAAACAAGATCTTGAGAGAGCATGCTACAACAAATGCTAGAACGAAGTTGTTGGATTATCAACAATGAAAGTATAAGCTTGATGTGGGCTTATGGAAGACAACTCAAAATTATGAGGTGAGCTTCTGCCACCAACGGAAACAAATGATTGGATTGAGAGCACACGGAGATGAAAACATCTTCCATTTAAACGATAGGAGGAAAACTTGGATCATTCATAAGCACCATAATAGCAACATTCCCAATGGAAGGCTTTAGGTGAAATATAAACCCAAGATAACTCCAAAGAAGAGATTGCTGGATTTAAAATACCTCATTCTTAACAACATGTGAATCATGAGACATGAACTCAAATTATCAAGAACGACATAATACCACCTCGAATGATACGGTTGAAAGAATTGCACTTCGGAATGCGAGATGAAGAATGCTTGAGCTCCTTCAAGAAGAATCTTGAAGAACGCTTCGAGCATGAATTAAATCCTTGATGAACCACCATGAAGAAAACTCCACGAAGAACTCCGGAAGAAGGAATTAATCACTTGGTTGAAACAAGAATAAGAATTACAATATGCGTATCCTTCACCAATTTAAATTGATGACAATCCACGGATTAGGCATACTACTTCTCGTAGAAAGGGATTAAGAGAGACATGGCGTAAACTTGGGAAGAGTCTTCAATGATCCACCGGTAGGATTGGAAAGAACAAATGAATCTATATGATAACGAAGGAAGAGAACTCTTGAACGAACCACCATAAGAATTGAAAATGAAAGTAGCAAAGGCACAATTCACCGTGAAGAATTAGAAAACAAATAAACATGCTTGACAGAATTTAGATACATTAGAATGAACAGATCATGAACTGATTAGAGGATATTTCGACGATGCACCGGTGAGATTTGGAAAACAAGAGCTGAACGCTTGAATGAATAACTTCTGGGATGATGGGCTCTGGAGAATCAAACTGAAAAGACTCCTGAAATGCTCCGGATGGGTGAAAAGAAAAAAGAAAATTCTCACAATCGAAAACAATTATGAGAGGATGGCATCAAGCTAGAACCATGAATCTTTAAGAGAATGGACAAGATTAAAGGGAAACTCTTCTTCGGTCTTCAAATGTTGAGAATGATGATGAGAAACACCACCATGAATTGTTGAGGCACTCCGGAATGAAAATTGGAAAGGTAGAATCAACGATGAAAAGAATTTGAATGCGATCTTGGAGAAGGCACATGACTGATGATAATTCATTCTTCCTGAAACTTTGAAATGAATTTGAGAATAACTCCGCAAAAATTAGAAGAGTCAGGTAAGATCCTGGGAAAAGACCTGTGGGTTAGGGACCACTCAAAAAAATGGTTGAATGATTGCTTGAAAAGAGAGATTGCATCGGTTGAGTTAAATGGCTTGAATGAGATAGCATCCTCAAAAGAAATTGAGTGAATTGAGAATGGAAACTTGAATCTTCTGTGTTATCTTCGGCACTCCGGAACAATTGAATAGCGAGAAGTGGATGATTAAGAGGTGCACCGGTACGAGAAAAACATTAGAAACGAGGAAATGAATATGATCAACACTGAAAGCTTGATTTGACTCCACCGGAGAAGAAAGAGAACGAATAATGATGAAGTTAAGGCTCCATTATTATCTTCATGGGAAATCACCGGATAATAACATTGAAAGAAAGAATGAAGAAACTTCCATCAATAAAAAGGATACTTAATTAAGAAATATGAGTCTTTGAAGAAAAAAGGGTGGGAGGGCGGGAAAACAAAGACAACTTGGAACGGATGAAGCAAACACCGTTGAGAAAAAGCTTAGAATTGATCTTGCGAATGTTGGAATGATCGAATCCACTTGAAGAGAAGCACACCGGTTGGAAAGGATTGAGAAGACAACCTCAGTGATCAAGAAGGATTAGTATTCACATAGAAATATGAGAACACCGTTTAGGAAAGGTATGGATCAACACTTGACTTCGAAGCAACTCGAATACCACAAATAAAACAAAACAAAAGATTTGGCTTGCAGAATAAGCCGGAAACAAACACATATGATAGAGATTTACCCAATCCCATATCATGCATCTGTCGGAAAGATATTCTAGGAGCTACTTGAATTCCCACCTATAAACTCCCGAAACTTTCTGGTTATGCAATCAGGTGTTGGGGATACAGGGGACACAAAATATATCACCCAAACTAACAATACCTAGATCCAGCTGTATCCATCCTTCAACACATAACCAAGAAACCTTCGGAAATCGTCTACCTCAACCTTCGAAAAGCATCCGTTATACGAGTTATGGCAATACTCCCGCACTCGCCTCAGTACTGGGCTATCAGGATTATCTCACCAACAACTGTACAAAAGAGATTTTCGATGTCGGCGTACTAAACTCAGGTATTCCAGAACTGCAACGATAAAATTATGACGACAACACCTCGGAGATCAACTCCCCGGGACACCTCCACTAAACCCCTGCTGACGGGAGGCAACAAAGACAATGTTGTCATCATAAAACCATCGGAATGATTCTAAGATACCCGCGTGATCCTAAAAATTTTTTAGTGAAATTTGAGAAGAGAAGAGTCAAAACTCTACGTCAGGATGCCTTACCAGAGCGATGAGGAGACTGGGAAGTAAAAAGAATTCCTAAACTCTCCGATATATAATTCCAAAATGACTCAAGACATTTTTCTAGACACAACTCGGCCGCTAAAAACGATCAATCAGTGGGGGCTCCTAAGCTCGGGGAATGCTCTGATTACCAACTTGTAACGCCCTCGATGCGGCTATATCTCCCACGTGTCGAAGCACGACTTAGAGGCATAACCGCATTGAAAGCAATGTCGCAAGTGAGGTAATCTTCACACAACCCATGTAATACATAAGGGAAAAAGATACATAGTTGGCTTACAATCGCCACTTCACACAATACATGAGTAAAGCATTACCTCATACAAATACAATCAAGGTCCGGCTACGGAACCAAAATAAAAGAAGACTACCCCAAATACTACACAGATCCCCGATCGTCCCGACTGGGCTCCACTACTGATCAACTGAAACGAAACAACACAATGAACAAGATCTTCATCGAGCTCCTCCTTGAGCTCGGGTGCGGCACCTGCACGGTTTCATCGACACCTGCAAACTGGTTTTGGAAGTATCTGTGAGTCATGGGGACTCAGCAATCTCACACCCGTGAGATCAAGACTATTTAAGCTTAAAGGTAGGACAGGGTAGTGAGGTGGAGCTGCAGCAAGCGACTAGCATATCTGGTGTCTAACTTACGCAAATGAGAGCGAGAAGAGAAGGCAAAAGGACGGTCGATGAACTATGATCAAGAAGTGATCCTGAAACTACTTACGTCAAACATAACTCCAACACCGTGTTCACTTCCCGGACTCCGCCGAGAAGAGACCATCACGGTTACACACACGGTTGGTGTATTTTAATTAAGATCAACTTCGGGTTTTCTACAACCGGACATTAACAAATTCCCATCTGCCCATAACCGCGGGCACGGCTTTCGAAAGTTCAAACCCTGCAGGGGTGTCCCAACTTAGCCCATGATAAGCTCTCGCGATCAACGAAGGATATTCCTTCTCCCCGGGAAGACCCGATCAGTCTCGGAATCCCGGCTACAAGACATTTCGACAGTAATAAAACAAGTCCAGCAAAACCGCCCGATGCACCGACATCCTGATAGGAGCTGCACATATCTCATTCTCAGGGCAACACTGGATAAGCGAAGCGTACAGGTACCAACATAACCCAAGTTGCCAAGGGACGGTCCCGCACGGTGCTCTAGTTTGGACCAACACTTAGACAAGCATTGGCCCCGGGGGCCTACATAAAGATGAACCTTGGGTTAATTACTCCCAAGGGAAAGTAGGTGGTGGTGAGGCAAATGGTAAAACCAAGGTTGGGCCTCGCTGGAAAAGTCTTATTCAAAGCGAACTGTCAAGGGGGTCCCATAAATCACCCGACCACGTTAGGGACGCAAAATCCGGGAACATAACACCGATATGACGGAAACTAGGGCGGCAAGAGTGGAACAAAACACCAGGCATAAGGCCGAGCCTTCCACCCTTTACCAAGTATATAGATGCATTAATTAAATAAGATATATTGTGATATCCCAACAAGTAAACATGTTCCAAACAAGGAACAACATCTCCATGTTCCAACAAGGAACAAACTTCATCTTCACCTGCAACTAACAACGCTATAAGAGGGGCTGAGCAAAGCGGTAACATAGCCAAACAATGGTTTGCTAGGACAAGGTGGGTTAGAGGCTTGGTTTAACAATATGGGAGGCATGACAAGCAAGTGGTAGGTATCGTAGCATAGGCATAGCAAAAGAGTGAGCAACTAGCAAGCAAAGATAGAAGTGATTTCGAGGGTATGGTCATCTTGCCTGAGATCCCGCAAGGAAGAAGAACGAGTCCATGAAGAAGACAAATGGACGAAGTCGAACGAATCCTCACAACTCCGGAACGAAACCGAAGCTAACGAGAGAAGCAACCCGGAAAGAAACAAACAACATAGTAAACATCCACCACATAAGCATGGCATGATGCGCAATCAAGTATGATGCATGTCCGGTTTAATGATTCATGTCATGGTAAATGTAACAACCAACACTATGAATTAAATGGAGCTCAATATGCAACGAGTTGCATATCGACGAAACACCACATGACTTATTTAGTTCTCTCTCGGTTTATGTACCCAACAATATTAAATGTTGATTAACATGGCCAGATGTGAAGCATAAGTAAACTAACTATCTAGGCAAGTTTAAATGAGGCCGGATATAACAAACAACGATTCCGGAAAATCCTCATGTACATATTTATGATTTGGTACTGTTCTGCCTAAAACCATATTTTATTGTTTTTAAACAGGAAAATAAAGTGCAACATGTTAAACTAGGCATTTTTCTACCCCATTTACATATAAAGTTTATTTAAAACCGAGCTACGGTTATTTAGTTATGAAATAAATCATTTTAGCATGTCATTTAACAAATTTAAACAAACAACATTTTAAACATTTTAATTGTTGTTATCATGATGCGGATGACATATGCAAGTTTTTAAGCAATTTTTATGAAAAAGTTGACATGAGCATGTTATGAAGCATTTGTCACCGTGGTGGAAGAAAGGGGTGCCACGGCAACGAATCCGAAAATGATGCCACGGCAACATATCGGTTCCGGTAGCTCATGGAGATACCGGTGCAAAAGGAAGCGTGACGGAAGCGAGTTAAGCAAGATGGTGGGGTGATCCCGGCAACCGGGTCCCCACGTGACGATGGCATGGCAACAAGGAGCAACATGCAAGCGACAATTTCGGACACGGTGCAAACACGGGCATCTCATACAACACATGCATTCGGTCCACGGCGGTCATCTCGGCGGTTATACCTTCGGAGCGTGCAAAGGAGACGGTTCTCGTTCGTAGAGGGAAGTAGAGGAAGTAGTCGTTCTCGGGCGTCGAGGGAAGTAGAGGTACACGTTCGTAGATGTTCGGGGTCACAGCGACGAGTTGCCAGTCCCGTTCTTGCGATGGTAGTCGTTCACGTTCGTTCGGCGAGGTACTTGATGACTCCAACGTCTTCGGGGCGACGGTAGAAGTACTCGCGACGTTAGTCGAACTTGACGGATCCGAGGGCTCCGGCGTAGTGGTACACGCCCGTAGATGAACTTGACGGGTCTTCGTCATCCTGGTACTTGGCGTCCTCTTGGTCTCGACAGAGATGAAACGGAACGCAACGGTTGTGGTACATGGCGTCCAGGGCTTCGCGGGTCAACATCCTGTACTTGGCGTTCGGTGCGGTGGTCGGCTTGGGTCTGAAGAAGCGCTGGGCCTGCTGCGTCGTGGTCGACGACTCGACTAGATCGAGCAAGGAGGCAGTCAACGGAAGCGGGACTTGGCGCTGGTCGTCGTCCTCGCATGCTCGCACGCGGAAGCAGGGGAACGGCTCGCCAGCTTGAAGCAGAGGAGGCAGCAGGCGGTGACGCTGCTCGAGATAGCCGATGGGCTTGGGGAGGCGAGGTCGATGCAGAGGAGGCGGTGCCGCGACGGTGCGGGAAGGACGGCTCCAGCGCGGGAATGCCCGGATCTCGACGGAGTCGAGGTCAGAGGCGGACGGCGCGACTTCCTGAGAAGCTGGGCGTCCGAGAACGGGCTTGGACGGCGCCGAGAGTGGGAGGTCGGGCGGAGCTCGGAGGAGAGGGGCGGCACGCGGCCATGGCAGGGAGGCGGCGAGCTTGGCGCGCCGGAGTTGGGGACGGGGCCCTGCCAGCGGGGAGAGGACGGCGGCTTGACGCGGCTCCGGCGATGGGGCGTGATGCAGGAGGGGGGAGGCGCGCGGGATCGAGAGGGGGAGAAGAACATCGCACGGAGGGAGATGGGGATCGGGCTCCTGGCGGCGCTGGAGGGACGAGAGGGAGAGATGGGGATCGGGAGAGACCGTGGCTAGGGTTAAGGGCAGGGGGTCGGTTGGGCCTTGGCCTTGGTGGGTGCGGATGGGCCTTCGGAGGCCGGCCCAAAGGAGAGGGAGGCTGCTAGGCTGGGCTCTCTCTCTCTCTCAAGAAAAAAAATAAAAACAAAACAGAGAAAATAAGAGAAAGGAAAAGAGAGAAGAGAAGGTTAGAGGAAGAATTTGGGTACGCGGATTATTTTGCCGGACTCACAAAAATGTGAGGACTTTGACAAAAATAGACTGAGGATTTTTAGAGGAAGCAAAATCCACACCTATTGGATTTAACTCAGATAAGTTTGAATTTCGAAACCCATTCGAATGAACTCCAAATGGGTTCAAATTATAGGGGGGGTTGACCCTACACACCAAATGTGAATTATGGGCAGATTTGGAACATTTATGAAGAAGTAAAATTGCAACTCAATTTTACTAAAAGGTCGAAAAGGAAGGATAGAAAGTTGAGTTGGATAAAAGAAGAGTTGAAGAATAATGCAAATGTGTTATGGGTGATCTCCAGTGAATGGAATTGTCGGGGGAAATCGGCCTCCACGAGCACCTATGGGGACGGAGCCCCTTTTCGGTTCGGCGGGGGGCAGAGGTTGCGCAAAGAGCAGATCGAGGCGACACACACACAACGATTTTACCCAGCTTCGGGCCGCACGGATGCGTAAAACCCTACTGCTGCTTGTCTGGTTGATTCGAGTTCTTGCTCTGGAGCGCAAGAAGCTACAGTAAGTTGGAGCTGGACGTAGACGAGGGTCTACTGGGTGTCCTCTTTCTGGGTCTTCTTTCCCTCTCTCCTCTCTCCTTACGTGCGCATGGGCCTCCTTTTATATGCTAAGGGGTTTCCCACAGGTAGCGACGCAGGTGAGGGTAAAAATGGCAAGGAATTGTGCGAACAGTGGCCGCACAGTGCTATCGCACCTAACTCTAACGGCAGGGGACAAAGGCATTAAATGCCCGTCTGGATCGCCTGAACAGTGCCGAGGCGGGCGCCTCCGCTTGCCACGGGGGCGACTCTGCCAAGGTCGCATGCCACGCGCGCCCCAGGTTGCGTGGCGCCTCGCCCCGTGCCTCTGGGGAAGCTCCAGAGTGACGCGTGGGCAGGTGAGCTGGAGCGCAGGCCTGAGGTGGTGGTTTGCCGCGGCAAGTGGCTTGCCGCGGTGGTTGTCTTGCCGCACCTGAAAGCTTGCCGCTCGTCAGGCCTTGCCGGGGCGCGCGGCGCGCCGCGGCGGGCTTTTCTTGGGGTGCCTTGGTTTGGCCGTCCCGGCGAGCTCCTCCCGCCGGGGCCTTGGTGCTTCGGCTTAGTCGTCCCGGCAAGCTCCTCTTGCCGGGGCCTTGTCGCCTTGGCCCGGCAAGCTCCTCTTGCCGGGGCTTGGTCTTCTAGGCTCGATCACTTGGCCTTCGTCCGGCCCAGAAAGGGCCGTGGAGACTCTTGTCGCTCCCCTGGCAACCCTTGCCGCGGGACGCTACTACTGCCCGTGCACAAGTTCGGGGTACTAAGGTACCCCTACTTTAGTACACCGACAGGAGCCCCCGGGTCTGGGCCATACACGGTGCCGAGCGTTGTTGGGCCAGGCCCTAACAGTGCACGGGCACGCGTGGCCTGGGTTGCGCTGCTCCTTAACTCTGTGCCCGTCGCGCCCTCCCCAAGTGGCGCGCGCTTATCCCGGCGTCGTGGGGGGCGAGGCATGCGTGACGTGGGTGGCGTGCGCGGGGCCTGAGGCCCGCAGGCATGCGTCACGTCGGGCACGATTCCTTCATCTAGAAAGGCGAAACGTCTGCCCCCACTTTCAAGTGGGGGGGAGACGTGGAGGCGCGGCTTGGCGAACAAACGGGGTCGAGGCGCGGCTTTCGGGGCACCCGCCCCCACGATCACGGGGTGGGGAGAGGTCGCCTCATCTGCCGCCTCGGCCCTGTTCGCCCGCCACGCGTCCTCCATGCGCTTGGGGTTGCGGTGGTGGAGGCAGGAAACCGGGCCGACGCGGGTCGAAGTAGAGGGTCGGCCCCGTCGCCTGCCCTTCCTCTGCTTTGATTGGTTGGGCGGGGCGGCCGAGCCCCCACTCTGCCCCTTTATAAGGAGCGAAAGGGGGTGATGAGGGTCCGCACTCCTTCCTTCTTTCTTCTCTTAGATCCCTGGTCCCCTCTCCCCAACTGTCATGGAGAAAGGGAACCCTGGTCCTTCTTCGGTGGCGGCAAGGGTTACCGCCAGGCAGCGCGCCCCTCCTCCCCTTGCACCCGTGGTGACGGAGCCAACCGTAAGGGGAAGGGGGAGGGGGTGAGGTCGTGGACGAGGCCATGGACGGGGCCGAGGCGCTCGAGGCGGGCGGGGCGGCGCGCCGGCCTCGCCTCCGCCGGCGGCTCCGTTTCTCCCGGCGGTTCATCTCGGGGACGACCCCTGCGAGTTCATCATCAGGCTGCGCCGGGCGCGTCGCCGTCGCCTCCGCCTCCCGGCTCCTTTCGTGGACGTCCTGGAAGCGGAGCAACACGAGACGCTGAGACTGCGCATGAGGGGCTGCGGGATCAGTGCATGAGTCCACGTCGAATCCCGAGCCCCCGGTGTGATGTGTCTTGGCCGAGGGTGGAAGTCGTTCGCCCGGATCCACAGCTTGATGGAGGGGTTCACCCTCCATTTTAAGCTGATGGAGGGTGATCTCCTCTCCGTCAAGGTCTTCGGGGACCTCGGCACCCGGGCCCGGTGCTGCGTGGATAGCTCCTCCAACAGCGAAGGCTCCTCCTCGAGCGAGAGTGACGAGGAGGGGAGCGACAGCGACGACGAGGGGAGCGGCCGCCGGGATGACGGGTCCGACTAGGTGCCGGTCGCAGCTCCGCGTGGCACCGGCGACCCCCATCGTCCGCGTCGCTGGCGCCGTGAACTCCCCGGGGTCGTCTCCTTGGGCGGCTGGCGTAGGGAGGCTGCGGAAGAGGAAGAGGGCGGGCGTCAAGGCCGCTGCCTCTTCTTCCAGCTTCGCCCCAGACGCCGTCACCAACCCTGCTCGCGGCGACGACCACCGGGGTCTTCTCTCCGGGCAAGCTCCTCTTGCCGGGGCTTCGTCTTCTCGGGCGGCCGGAGTGGCGAGGCTGCAGAAGAGGCCGGCGGCAAGGCCGTCAACTCGGAGTACGAAGGCTAGATGCCCTCGACAGCGTGTTGACGTCCCACAGCCTCCTTTTCGAGCTCCGCTTCCGGCGTCGCCGTCTCCATCCGGCCTCCGGAGCCCCCGGGCGGAGCCCCGGATGCTCTCTTGGCGTCTTCTGCCACCCGTAGCTCGTCTAGGCGCCCCTTTTGCCCTTCTCGCCTCCTTGCCCTACCTCCTGAGGAGAGAGACAAGAAAGGGATTACGGGCACCTTATCTCTTTTTATCTTGTAAGCCCTCGGGCCTTAATTGTGTTTAAATCTTGTAATCCCATCTTTCATGTTTTTCATTCTCTCTGAGCTGTACCTGAGTGGAATGTTTTTAATGAAAAGGGAGTGTTTGCCGGACCATTCGTCTCGCGGGTACATCCCGCGGCAAGGAGCAAACCCTTTGCATCGTTAAGATAGACACTTCCCTGCCCGGCAACGGACCCCGCCGTCTCCCCGCGCCCCTTGGCCCTCCCCACGCTCTTGGCGGAGGCAGGGAGGAGGCGGGTTCTGGCCCTTCGCTTCCTCCTCTTGCCGCCGCGGCTACTATCAGAAGCGGGCCCCGGGAACGCGCTCCGGGGTTTGTCTCTTAAGAGAGCATGGCAGCTTTTAGGTGGAAGCAAGATTTTCGCATTCCGCAGCTCACGAGAGAATGCATGATAAGGGATGTAAAGACTTATCTAAGGTTGCAACCCCGGCAACTCTGGCTTGCTGGGGCGCGGGTGCTGGCTCGCCCTTCTCCCCTTCTTCGTCCTTGAGCGGCTCGGCAAGGGTATGCAATTCCTGCGAGCCAAAAGGGAAGGACGGGAAAAAGACGCGGACTCGACCTCTAAGTTAGGGGTTAGCGACTGTTAGGCACTACCAACCCTAACCAAGGACGAGACTCGACTCAGCATGCATGCTAAAACTTGGGGGCGCCAGCGCTTCATTGCTGCCAGGGTCTGCGCCTGGCTTTGTACAAAGGATTACATGCAACTGCGGCAAGACTTTTGTACAAAGAGTTGGTTGCCGGACGGGGTCCGACAACCGCGCCTTACGGGTAAAACTCGCGAAGATGCTTAATGTTCCAGGAATTGCTCACCGGAGTACCATCTTCGGTCTCGAGGCGGACGGCGCCGGGCCTCGTGACTCGTTTCACCCGGTAAGGGCCTTCCCACTTTGGCGTCAACTTGTTGTGTATCTTGGCCGACTAAACGCGCCAAAGAACAAGGTTGCCTTCCTCGAGGCTCCTGGCTTTAACTTTGCGGCTATGATAGCGACGCAGAGCTTGCTGGTAGCGAGCGGATCGCACAGCAGCCTGGAGACGATCCTCCTCAAGGAGCAGTGCGTCATCTTCACGCGACCGCTCTTGCTCAAGCTCATCATAAGCGAGCACTCGAGGTGACCCGTATACGAGTTCCGTGGGGGTAACTGCTTCTGCTCCATAGACTAGAGCAAATGGTGTCTGGCCGGTGGCTCGATTTGGCGTCATTCTGACCGACCAAAGAACCGCCGGCAGCTCCTCGATCCAGTTCCGTCCGCGCTTGAGCAGCCTGTCAAAACTTCTGGTCTTGAGCCCGTGCAGTACCTCGGCGTTGGCCCTTTCCGCTTGACCGTTGCTCCGGGGATGAGCAACAGAAGCGAAGCAGACCTTGGTGCCGAGGTCTTGGGTGTACTGCATGAAATCGTGGCTTGTGAACTGTGTACCGTTGTCGGTGATGATCTTGTTGGGGATCCCAAAGCGGCAAACAATCGACCTGAAGAATTTGATCGCGGACTGGGCTGTCACCTTCCTCACTGTTTCCACTTCTGGCCACTTTGTGAACTTGTCGATGGCAACGAACAAGTACTCAAAGCCCCCGACGGCTCGGGGGAAGGGGCCGAGGATATCGAGCCCCGAGACCGAGAAGGGCCAGGACAAAGGGATCATCTGGAGAGCTTGAGCTGGCTGGTGTATCTTCTTGGAATGGAACTGGCACGCTTCACACTTGGTTACTTGTGCAGTTGCATCCTGGAGGGCTGTTGGCCAGAAGAAACCTTGCCGGAACGCTTTGCCGGCAAGTGCTCTGGCGCTAATGTGGTGTCCACATATGCCTCCGTGTATCTCCGCCAACAGCTCCTGTCCGTCTTCCCGGTGAATGCACTTCAATTTCACCCCATTGCGTCCTCTTCTGTACAGTGCGCCGTCGACGAACTGGTACATACTGGACTGCCGGGCTACTCTTTCCGCTTCTTCTTGTTCTTCGAGAAGTCCTCCTGTCTGGAGGAAATGGACGATCTACTGTGCCCACGTCGGAGCCTGTGGCTCGACGACGAGGACTAAAGGCATGTCGGCGGCTGCGGGAACATCAGCTTCTACGGCGAGGACTTGGGGCTCAGCCGGAGCTTGACGTTCCCTGGCAAGCTTGCCGGGGCATGGCTTGCCGGGAGAGCCTACTTCGTCGGGACAAACCCTGGGGCTTGCCGGAGCGGGCAACTCCTCAGCACTCTTGGCGTCGATATTGGGGACTCTCTTGGCGGCGGCTTCGGGAAGCTCTGCCGGGAGATAGTCACCGGAGAACGATTTTCTCTTCTTGCTTGGCCCAGTCGATGGTGTCACGGATGGCTGAGTCAGCTTGAGCACAAAAGTCCCTGGTTCCACAGGTAGCTTTAGTGCGGCGCATTTTGACAGGCCGTCTGCGATGTCGTTCTCTGCTCTTGGAACGTACTCCATTTGCAGGCCGTCAAAGCGCTCTTCCAGCTTCCTCACTTCATCAACGTAAGCCTCCATCAACGGGCACTGGTAATCCTTGTTCACTTGGCGGACGACGAGCTGCGAGTCACCCCTGACAATGAGCTTCTTGATCCCAAGTTCCGCCGCGATCCTGAGACCGGCGAGCAAACCTTCATACTCTGTCGTATTGTTGGTTGCTTGCTCCTTGGGAAAGTGCATCTGGACGATGTACTTGAGGTGCTCTCCGGTGGGCGCGATGAGCAGCACGCCGGCACCGGCGCCTTCCAGTGAAAAGGCACCATCAAAGTACATCAGCCACTCTTTGGTTGCTTCCTTGCCGGGGATGCTCGTCTCTGGAATTTCTTCGTCCGGTGTCGGCGTCCACTCTGCTATGAACTCTGCCAATGCTCTGCTCTGGATGGTCGATGTGCTCTCGAACTTGAGGCCAAAGCTTGACAGTTCTAGTGCCCACTTGACAATCCTGCCTGTTGCTTCGGGATTCTGCAGTATCCTCTTAAGCGGAAAGCGAGTGACCACTGTGATCTCGTGTGCTTGGAAGTAATGGCGCGGCTTCCTCGAGGCCATGAGGAGGCCGAAGAGCAATTTCTGCACACCAGAGTACCTCGACCTAGCCCCCTGCAGGAGGGAACTGACGAAGTAAACTGGGCGCTGCACCATCCTCTTCTTCTGCACTCCCCCTTGCGCTTGCGAGGATTCGCCTTTGCCGGGGCCAGAGCTTGTCGGGGAAGCCCCCTGCTTGTCGTCGGACGCGCTTGCCGTGGTTGCTGGCTCGTCATCAGCTTCCCTCTCCGCTACTAACGCAGCACTAACCACTTGATTGGTTGCCGCTAGGTAGAGCAGCAACTTCTCTTGCGGTCTAGGCGCGACAAGTATAGGAGCAGAGGACAGGTATTTCTTCAAGTCTTGCAGCGCAGCCTCCGCTTCCGGAGTCCATTTTACTGGACCTGCCTTTTTCAAGGTTTTGAAAAATGGCAGGGCGCGTTCCGCAGACCTGGAAATAAACCTGCTGAGAGCCGCCACGCAGCCGGCAAGTCTTCGCACGTCCTTGACACGCGTTGGTGCTTCAATCTGCTCGATGGCCTTGATCTTGTCGGGGTTGGCTTCGATCCCACGCTGAGACACGAAGAACCCGAGAAGCTTGCCGGAGGGGACTCCGAACACGCACTTCTCGGGGTTGAGCTTGAGGCTGATCTTGCGCAAGTTCGCAAAGGTTTCTTCCAAGTCTTGAACCAAGGTTGCCTTGTCTCTGCTCTTGACCACAATGTCGTCCATGTAGGCCTCCACATTTCTGTGGATCTGTGGCTCGAAAGCAGTGTGGACAACCCTCGCAAACGTCGAGCCTGCGTTCTTCAGTCCAAAAGGCATCCGCACAAAACAGTACGTGCCGCATGGAGTGATGAACGCAATCTTCTCTTCATCTTCTTTGGTCATGAAAATCTGGTGGTACCCGGAGTAGGCGTCGAGGAATGAAAGCAGGCCACATCCGACCGTGGAGTCGACAATCTCGTCGATGCGCGGCAAGGGAAATGGATCTTTAGGGCAAGCTCTGTTGACATCGGTGAAATCGATGCAAAGCCTCCACTTCCCGTTTGCTTTGCGCACGACAACAGGATTGGCCAACCACGTCGGATGGAGCACGCCTCTGACGAGGCCTGCTGCTTCCAACTTCCTGATCTCCTCCGCGATAAACTCTTGGCGCTCCACCGCTTGTTTCCTGACTTTTTGCTTGACGGGCCGTGCATGAGGACACACGGCAAGGTGGTGCTCAATCACTTCCCTGGGAACGCCGGGGATGTCAGATGGTTGCCAGGCAAACACATCGACATTCGCCCCCATGAAAGCAACGAGCGTGCTTTCCTATTTGGGGTTGAGAGTGGCACTGATGGTGAAGGTACCACCAGTGCCGTCCTCCTTGGCGGGCACCTTCTTGGTCGCTGGTGGAGCAGCCGTCGTCTTCTTGTGTTTACCGGCGGGGCTCGATGGTGCGTCCTCAACGGCAGCGCAGCGCTCCGAAGAGGCGTGCTTGCCGGAGTGGGCACCAGAGCATTCGCCGGGCTTGGCCTTCTTGCCGGGAGATCTCGATGGCACGTCCTCGACGGCAGCGCAGCACTCCGAGGAGGCGCGCTCGCCGGAGTGGGCGCCAGAGCACTTGCCGGGCTTCGTCTTCTTGCCGGCGGGGCTCGATGGCACGTCCTCGATGGCAGCGCAGCACTTCGAAGAGGCGCGCTTGCCGGAGTGGGCGCCAGAGCACTTGCCGGACTTCGTCTTCTTGCCGGCGGGGCTCGATGGCACGTCCTCGACGGCAGCGCAGCACTCCGAAGAGGCGCGCTTGCCGGAGTGGGCGCCAGAGCACTTGCCGGACTTCTTCTTTCCCCCGGAAGCTCCAGCGGCAAGTGGGCCGCGGGCCGTTGCTGCTGTTGCGTCCCAGTATATTTGGTCGGCGCAGATAAGGGCATCCTTCTTGTCGCCGGGGACATAAATGACGCTTATCGGGCCAGGCATCTTGAGCATGTTATACGCGTAGTGAGAGGCCGCCATGAACTTGGCGAGCGCTGGTCGGCCGAGGATCCCGTTGTAAGGCAACGGAAAGTCGGCGACGTCAAAGGTGACCCTCTCAGTCCTGAAATTTAGTTCGCTGCCAAATGTTACCGGCAGCGTGATCTTTCCCTTCGGCTTGCTCCTTCCCGGGTTGATTCCTTAGAATGTGCCGGTTTCTTCGAGCTCGCTGTCGGGAACTTGGAGTCTCTGGAGAACAGCAGAGGAGATCAGATTCAAGCCGGCCCCGCCGTCAACTAGCATCTTAGTGACCTTGAGGTTGCGGATCGTTGGGGAAACCAACATCGGCAAGCACCCGACCGCGGTTGTGCGATTAGGGTGGTCCTCAATGTCGAAGATGATAGGCGTGCTGGACCATCTCAGGGGTCTGCGTGACTCGACGGGTGGCTCCGCTGCATTGACCTCCCGCACCCACCGTTTAAGCTGGTGGTGGGAAGCATGCAGGGAGGCACCGCCGTCCACACACAAGACCTCAGTGGCTTTCTGAAACTCCTGCTCGCTGGTCTCGGGGTCTTCCATGTCTTCGTCGTCGTCATCGTCTTCGCCCTTGTCGCGTCCCCGGGGAGGTCTGTCTGCTTGTCGCTGCTTGTCCTTGCCGCAGCGCTCCCCCGGGCCGGGACGCTTCGTGCCGGATCCCCGCCGCCTGCTTGGGCTCTCTCCTTGTCGCGTCGTGCGTACTCGGCCTTCTGCAGGTCGACAAGTCGCTCGACTTGCTTGCAACTCTGGAGGTCGTGGCCCCTGGTACGGTGGATCTTGCAGTACTTCTTGTCGGTACCGTCCCGCTTATCGGCAGCAGCCACCGCCCGGCAGTTGGCGCACCCGACAACCTCCTTGCCGGGGCCTCCCGCCTGAGCTTTCTTGGCGGAGCCCTCGCTGCCGGACTTCTCGACAACCAGCACCTCTGGGTTTTTCTTCTTTTTGCCGTTCCACCGTCAGCCTCTCCTTGCCGGGGCGGTACCTTCACTGTCGGATTCTCCTTCTCCAACACTTTCTCCGGGGAGCTTCCTCCCCTCCTCAGCGCGTGCACACTTGTCGGCCAGGGCATAAAGCTCGCTGACCTCCTTGATTTTGCACATCGCCATCTCCTCCCGCATCCTGCGGTTGCGCACGTTCTGGTGGAACGCGCTGATCACCGCGGCGGGGTGGACGTCCGGGATGTTGTAGTGCACACGGCTGAACCTCTGGATGAACTTGCGCAAAGGCTCCCCCTCCTTCTGAGCAAGCAGATGAAGGTCGCTTGCCTGGCCATGGGGTTTGTGGCCGCCTGTGAAGGCGCCAACGAACTGATGGCACAGATCTGGCCAGGAGGAGATGGAGCCGTCGGGCAAGTGCATGAGCCAGGATCTGACGTTGGGCTTGAGCACCAGCGGGAAGTAGTTGGCAAGGATCTTGTCGTCCCGTCCCCCGGCAGCCTGCACCGCAATGGTGTAGATGCTGAGGAACTCCGACGGGTGCGACTTGCCGTCGTACTTCTCGGGCACGTCGGGCTTGAAGTTTTTCGTGCTGGGCCACTGGACTTGCCGCAGCTCGCGGGTGAACGCGGGGCAGCCTACCGAATACGGAAGTTCGCCTGGTTCCCCCGGTGCGTGCATGTTTCCAGAGGGCTCAATGCGCTGGTCTGATTGACGCCGCGCCTCTCTTCTGCGCTCGATGCGGGTTCGTGCGTCTTCTTCCCTTCGTTCGTGAAGGACTTGGCGTTGGTCGCAGCGAGTTCGCGGGTTCGACGATGCGGTGGAGTCGTTGTCGAGGTGAGCCCGGCGAGTCGGCGACCGCGGCTTCTGGGGCGGGGAGTGCACGGTGGTCGCACCCCCGCCGTTCTTGGCTCCATCGGTTCTCGCCTGGGTGACTGGCCGTGGCTGCGACACGCTGTGCTGCCGCGGAGTGTCGCCGTTGGCGAAACCGATGAGGCTCTGGATGGTTGCCCTCCAGTCGTCGAGCTTGTCCGCCGTCGGAGGGTAGTCTAGGAGTAGCTGAGCTCGCGCGAGAGCTTCCGCTGGGGTGGCGGGCAGAGGCGGCGAACGGCGCGAGGACCGGGATGTGCTCGAACTCCTAACTATGTTAGAAGGAGCAGCACCCGGTCCAGGCAGCCGCGCGACGCTCGTTCCGGCACGCTGGATCGCATGGTGGTCCTGAGCGCCTTGGGACCCACCAGCACGGTTTGGGTCCAGCAAGCGTATGGTACCATGGGTACCATGACGCTGCTGGTTTCGCGCCTCCTGAGAGGGGCGCGGGGCGAGCTCGGACGTCACGGGACCAAGAACTGGTTCGACGGCGCCTGTTCCTCCGCTGGCGTCCTCCCCACCACCCGTCTACTCCATGGGCGGTGGGTTCGACGCTGACGGACCGGTCACCTCCGGAGCTTTCTTCTTCGGCGCCATGCCGGCGCAAACAATGAGAGTCTGGCTCGCGCGGACGCCGGATCTAGTCCACACAACCTTGATGCACCCCCTACCTGGCGCGCCAAAGATGTCGGGGGAAATCGGCCTCCACGAGCACCTATGGGGACGGAGCCCCTTTTTGGTTCGGCGGGGGGCGGAGGTTGCGCAAAGAGCAGATCGAGGCGACACACACACAACGATTTTACCCAGCTTCGGGCCGCACGGATGCATAAAACCCTACTGCTGCTTGTCTGGTTGATTCGAGTTCTTGCTCTGGAGCGCAAGAAGCTACAGTAAGTTGGAGCTGGACGTAGACGAGGGTCTACTGGGTGTCCTCTTTCTAGGTCTTCTCTCCCTCTCTCCTCTCTCCTTACGTGCGCATGGGCCTCCTTTTATATGCTAAGGGGCTTCCCACAGGTAGCGACACAGGTGAGGGTAAAAATGGCAAGGAACTGTGCGAACAGTGGCCACACAGTGCTATCGCACCTAACTCTGACGGCGGGGGACAAAGGCATTAAATGCCCGTCTGGATCGCCTGAACAGTGCCGAGGCGGACCGTTAGGGGCGCCTCTGCTTGCCACGGGGGCGACTCTGCCAACGTCGCATGCCACACACGCCCCAGGTTGCGCGGCGCCTCGCCCCGTGCCTCTGGGGAAGCTCCAGAGTGACGCGTGGGCAGGTAAGCTGGAGCGCAGGCCTGAGGTGGTGGTTTGCCGCGGCAAGTGGCTTGCCGCGGTGGTTGTCTTGCCGCGCCTGAAAGCTTGCCGCTCGTCAGGCCTTGCCGAGGCGCGCGGCGCGCCGCGGTGGGCTTTTCTTGGGGTGCCTTGGTTTGGCCGTCCCGGCGAGCTCCTCCCGCCGGGGCCTTGGTGCTTCGGCTTAGTCGTCCCGGGAAGCTCCTCTTACCGGGGCCTTGTCGCCATGGCCCGGCAAGCTCCTCTTGCCAGGGCTTGGTCTTCTAAGCTCGATCACTTGGCCTTCGTCCGGCCCAGAAAGGGCCGTGGAGACTCTTGTCGCTCCCCTGGCAAGCCTTGCCGCGGGACGCTACTACTGGCCGTGCACAAGTTCGGGGTACTAAGGTACCCCTACTTTAGTACACCGACAGGAATATTTATTATAGCTCCCTAATAATATTGGGAGTATATGTTCTAAAGAGAAATCACCATTGTGAATATCCCTCGATTTAAATGGACCGAAGATCCATACGGTTTATTTACTTGAGTTTTTAAAAAGGGGTGCAAGATGCCATGATGCAATGCACATGAAGCAAAGAGATGAGATGCAAGACATGAACAAAAATGCAAAACAAAAACAAAAACCCAACCACGAAGGAATTATCATATCGCATCTCCGGAAAAGGCAAGAGTTGGAGATACGAATATGGAAAGTTGCATCCGGGGCGTTACACGGTTTAAGCTCAAACACGGGATCACCCTTGGGTGGAGGAGGATCCCCTAGGATTTCAACAGGCAAATTGTGTTTCAGGATGGGTTCCTATTTAAAGAATACTTCATCTATTTCCCTTCTTTCATAAATAAACATATCATTTTCATGGTCTAGCAAATATTGTTCTAAAGGATCACTAGGAGGCACAGCAATAGAAGCAAGACCAATAATTTCATCCTTACTAGGCAATTCCTCTTCACGGTGTTGTCTACAAAATTTAGAGAAATTAAACTCATGAGACATATCAGCCAAACCAATAGTAACAACATCCTTTTTGCACTCTATCTTAGCATTAACAGTGTTCAAGAAGGGTCTACCAAATATAGTGGGGCAAAAGCTATCTTGTGGGGAACCAAGAACAACAAAATCAGCAGGATATTTATTTTTCCCACACAAGACTTCAACGTCTCTAACAATTCCCATTGGTGAAATAGTATCACTATTGGCAAGTTTAATCGTGACATCAATATCTTCTAACTCGGCCGGTGCAATATCATGCATAATTTCTTCGTATAAGTCAATAGGTATTGCACTAGCACTGGCACCCATATCACATAAGCCATGATAACAATGATCTCCTATTTTAACAGAAATAACAGGCATGCCTACCACGGGTCTATGTTTATCTTTAGCACAAGGTTTAGCAATTCTAGCAGTCTCATCACAGAAATGAATAACATGCCCATCAATATTATCAGGCAAGAGATCTTTAACAATAGCAATATTAGGTTCAACTTTAACTTGCTCAGGAGGTGTATAGGTTCTAATATTGCTTTTACGAACCACAGTTGAAGCTTTAGCATGATCCTATCCTAACAGGAAAAGGTGGTTTCTCAACATAAGCAGTAGGAACAATAGGATCATTATAAGTGACAGTCTTTTCTTCAACTTCAATAGGTGCAGCTACTTTTACTTATATGGGAGGATGATATTTAAACCACTTTTCCTTAGCGAGATCAACATGAGTAGCAAAGGATTCACAAAAAGAAGCTACCATCTCAGAGTCAAGTCCATATTTAGTGCTAAATTTACAGAAAACATCGGTATCCATAAAAGATTTCACACAATCAAACTTAGGTGTCATACCTGACTCCATACCTTCGTCGAGGTCCCAATCTTCAGAGTTGCATTTAATTCTTTCCAATAAATCCCTTTTGAATTCAATAGTCTTCATCATAAAAGAGCCAGCACAAGAAGTATCGAGCATGGTGTGATTGTTATCAGAAAGCCGAGCATACAAATTTTGAATCATTATTTCTCTTGGGAGCTCATGATTGGGGCATGAATATAACATTGATTTAAAACTCCCCCAAGCTTGAGCGATGCTTTCTCCTTCGTGAGGACAAAAATTATATATATAATTGCGATCACGATGAACAAGATGCATAGGATAAAACTTCTGATGAAATTCCAATTTCAATTGTTTGTAGTTCCATGATCCCATATCATCACATAGCCTATACCATGCCAATGCATCTCCCTTAAAAGATAAAGGGAAGACCTTCTTCTTAATAACATTATTGGGCACACCTGCAAGCTTAAATAATCCACAAACTTCATCCACATATATTAGGTGCTCATCAGGATGCATTGTTCCGTCTCCTGCAAAAGGATTAGCTAGCAGTTTTTCTATCATACCCGAAGGAATCTCAAAGTAGACATTTTCATTTACAGTAGGTTCAGTAGGTGGAGGATCAACTCTTTTCTCTACTGGTCGGGGTGAAGATACCCCGAACAAGCCACTCAGAGGATTACTTTCCATAGTAACAAGTGACAGTAAATTTCAGCACACTATATAAAATTTTCCTTACCAAATTCCACCTACCAAAGACACTTCACCCCCTGGCAACGGCGCCAGAAAAGAGTCTTGATGACCCACAAGTAAATGGGATCTATCTTAGTCCTTTCGATAAGTAAGAGTGTCGAACCCAACGAGGAGCAGAAGGAAATGATAAGCGGTTTTCAGCAAGGTATTTTCTGCAAGCACTAAAATTATAGGTAACAGATAGTTTTGTGATAAGATAATTTGTAACGAGTAACAAGTAACAAAAATAAATAAAGTGCAGCAAGGTGGCCCAATCCTTTTTGTAGCAAAGGACAAGCCTGGACAAACACTTATATAGAGAAAAGCGCTCCCGAGGACACATGGGAATTATCGTCAAGCTAGTTTTCATCACGTTCATATGATTCGCATTCGGTACTTTGATAATTTGATATGTGGGTGGACCGGTGCTTGGGTGCTGTCCTTACTTGGACAAGCATCCCCCTTATGATTAACCCCTATTGCAAGCATCCGCAACTACAAAGGAAGTATTAAGGTAAACCTAACCATAGCATAAAACATGTGGATCCAAATCAGCCCCTTACGAAGCAACGCATAAACTAGGGTTTAAGCTTCTGTCACTCTAGCAACCCATCATCTACTTATTACTTCCCAATGCCTTCCTATAGGCCCAAATAATGGTGAAGTGTCATGTAGTCAACGTTCACATAACACCACTAGAGGAGAGACAACATACATCTCATCAAAATATCGAACGAATACCAAATTCACATGACTACTAATAGCAAGACTTCTCCCATGTCCTCAGGAACAAACGTAACTACTCTCAAAGCATATTCATGTTCATAATCATAGGAGTATTAATATGCATAAAGGATCTGAACATATGATCTTCCACCAAATAAACCAACTAGCATCAACTACAAGGAGTAATCAACACTACTAGCAACCTACAGGTAACAATCCCAGACTTAGAGACAAGAATTGGATACAAGAGATGAACTAGGGTTTGAGAGGAGATGGTGTTGGTGAAGATGTTGATGGAGATTGGCCCTCTCCCGATGAGAGGAGCGTTGGTGATGACGATGGCAATGATTTCCTCCTCCCGGAGGGAAGTGTCCCCGGCAGAACAGCTCTGCCGGAGCCCTAGATTGGTTCCGCCAAGGTTCCGCCTCGTGGCGGCGGAGTCTCGTCCCGAAAGCTTGCTTATGATTTTTCTTCGGACGAAAGACTTCATATAGCAGAAGATGGCCACCGGAGGGCCAATAGGGGGGTAGGGCACGCCCCCACCCTCGTGGCCAGGGTGTGGGCCCCCTCTGGTATTTCTTCCGCTCAGTATTTTTTATTATTTCCAAAAATAACTTTCGTGGAGTTTCAGGAATTTTGGAGTTGTGCAGAATAGGTCTCTAATATTTGCTCGTTTTCCAGCCCAGAATTCCAGCAGCCGGCATTCTCCCTCCTTATGTAAATCTTGTAAAATAAGAGAGAATAGGCATAAGTATTGTGACATAATGTGTAATAACATCCCATAATTCAATAAATATCGATATAAAAGCATGATGCAAAATGGACGTATCACTAAGGTATCGGAAGGTTATGTTATGAGTGAAAAAGCAACTAGAGATATTCTTCCTTGCAATGATAGAGATGATCTAGAGAAATTTCTACAAAAGTAGAAAGAAAAATCTCTGAATGCTAGAATGAAATGTGATCCTAAGTTTGCTACTTCACCTATCTGTATTGCTGATAAGGATTATGAATTCTCTGTCAACCCAGAGTTGATTACGTTGGTTGAATCTGATCCTTTCCATGGTTATGAAACTGAAACTGTTGTGGCACATCTTACTAAGTTGAATGATATAGCCACCCATTTTACTCATGATGAGAAGACTCGCTATTACTTTATTCTCAAACTATTTTTGTTCTCATTAAAGGGTGATGCTAAAGCTTGGTACAATACTCTTGCTCCTGGTTGTGTGCGTAGTCCCCAGGATATGATTTACTACTTCTCTGAAAAATATTTTCCTGCTCATATGAAACAAGCTGCCTTACAGGAAATATTTAACTTTGTGTAAACTAAAGAAGAGAGTCTCCCACAATCTTGGGGGAGGCTTATCCGGTAACTTGATGCTTTGCCTGATCATCCTCTTAAGAAAAATGAAATACTTGATATCTTCTATAATGGACTAACCGATGCTTCTAGGGACTTCCTAGATAGTTGTGCTGGTTGTGTTTTTAGGGAATGGACTATTGCTCAAGCTGAAGAATTATTGAATAATATATTGAAAAATTATGATGATTGGACTATTCCTGAACCACCGGCTAAACTCCGAAGAAGAGGGGTATATTATATCTCAGTCCTGAAGATATGCAAGAGGCAAAGAAATCTATGAAGGAAAAAAGGTATTAAAGCTGGGGATGTTAAAAATTTACCTCCTATTGAAGAAATACATGGGCTTAATACACCACCAATGCCTAAGGTGGTAGAGGTAAATTCTCTTATGAACTTCAATGAAAATGACTATCCTCACAATATGCATCCTAGTCAATGCCTTTATGAGTTTGAAAACTATATTAGAAAAAAAGATCACTTCAATGCAAATGTTATGAAACAATTGAAATATAATTCTGATATGATTGCTCGCTTGAGTGACTTGTTATTTAGAATATCAAATGATGTTAGAGGTTTTGGGAAACATGCTTCTATGGTTCAAACTCAACTAGAACAAGTTGCTAAATCACAAAGAGAATTGCTTGATGAAATGAATCACAATATGCATGACTTTGTTGTTAGAGTTGCAACTAGAGGAGGTAAAATGTCCCAGGAACCATTTTATCCTGAGGGACACCCAAAAAGAATTGAACAAAATTCACAAAGAGCTACCACTAGTGCACCTAGTCCTTCTAGAAAGAAAAAGAAAAACAAAAATGATAGGACTTTGCACACTTCTAGTGAACCTGAAATAGAAAAACCTCCTGATAATGAAAATGAAACTTCTATCTCTGATGCTGAAACTCAATCTGGTAATGAACATCCACCTAGTGATAATGAAAAGATAATGCTGATGTTCATGAAGACACTCAACCAAATAATGAAAAAGAACCAGACAATGATGTTGAGATAGAACCACCTGTTGATCTTGATAACCCACAACCTAAGAACAAAAGGTATGATAAAAGAGACTTCATTGCTAGAAAACATGGTAAAGAAAGAGAGCCGTGGGTTCAAAAACCTATGCCTTTTCCACCCAAGTCAACTAAAAAGAATGATGATGAAGAATTTGAACACTTTGCTGAAATGCTGAGGCCAGTCTTTTTGCGTACTCGCTTGACTGATATCTTGAAAATGCCTCCTTATGCAAAGTACATGAAAGACATCATCACTAATAAGAGAAAAATACAGGAAGCTGAAATCTCCACTATGTTTGCTAATTATACTTTTGAAGATGGTGTACCTAAAAAACTTGGAGATCCGGGAATACCAACTATACCTTGCTCTATCAAAAAGAATTATGTGAAAACTGCTTTGTGTGATTTAGGAGCTAGTGTTAGTGTTATGCCTTTCTCTTTATATAAAAGACTTAATTTGAATAAACTCACACCTACTGAAATATCTTTGCAAATGGCTGACAAGTCAACTGCCATACCTATCGGTATCTGCGAGGATGTGCCCGTTGTTGTTGCTAATGTTACTATTTTGACTGACTTTGTTATACTTGAGATGCCTGAGGACAACAACATGTCGATTATCCTTGGAAGACCCTTCTTGAATACTGCTGGGGCTGTTATTGATTGCAATAAAAACAAGTTCACTTTTCATATTAATGGTAATGAGCATACGGTGCACTTTCCAAAGAAACAATCCAAGTGAATGGTATTAATGTTATTGAAAAATCTCCGACAATCACTATTGGAAGCTTTCAAATACCTCTACCTACTATCAAAAAGAAATATTAAATGCTTATTGTTGGGGAAATGCATATCCCCATTGAGGTAATTTGGTGATTTACGAAAGTTCTTCGGTTTCATACTAACCGAAAGTGGTTGTTAATAAGACTTGGTCAACCTTATTAATGAATCATTTTTGAGCGGTATGAAGTTGATGAATTTAGTATGCACTACTTTCTGTCCCTACTTTTTATTCTCTGTTTTTATTAGTCAAATAAAATAAATGCCATGTTTTGTCTGTTTTCTGAATTTCTCGTGCAATAAAAAATGACCCAAAAATAAAAGTTCTCAGAATGCCCTGAAAATTTTATATGCTTTTTCCTGAGTATTTAAGAATTTTTGGTGCAAAGATAACTAGAGGGGTGTGCACCAGGTGGGCACAACCCACCTGGGCGCGCCAGCACCCCTGGCGCACCCTGGGGGGTTGTGGTGCCCACGTGGGCCCCCTCACTTATCTCCTTAGCCCACATTGTCACCGAGCTCCAGAAAAAAATCACTCCTATCACTACCAAAAAAATACACTTCCGTGATGATACGTGTTTGTCACAGTAGGTCGCGTTTTCTGTCATGCATGTACATCCATGACAAATTTATGACAGAATCAAGATAGTCATACCTGTGTTGTCGTAGAAGTGTTCCATGACATTGCCAAAATTATCATCAGATAAGTGTCCACTTCCATGACGATAAATCACGCGTCACAGAAGTGCTTTTGTCAAGGGTGACCGACACGTGGCATCCACTATAACGGAACGCTGTTAAGCTATCGGGTTGGATTTTGGATCCGATAACCCGTTAACAGCCACGACCAATGCCGATTTTCCACGTGTAAAATTCTCATTGGCTGACGGATCCACGCGTCAGCTCCGCGTTGGCACAGGTGTCACTCATCCAACGATCGAGATGGGCCTATGATATGTTGACACGTGGACCGGCCCAAAAGTGGCCCACAAAGTTTAAATGGACCGGCCCAACCGAAGGCCCAAAAGATTTAGCGGACCATAATGGGCCGGCCCAGCTAAAGGCCCACAAAATTTAGCAGACCATAATGGGTCGGCCCAGCTAAAGGCCCACACGATTGTGCAGACCATAATGGGCCGGCCCAGCTAAAGGCCCACAAGATTTTGCGGACCACAATGGGCCGGCCCAGCTAAAGGCCCATAAGATTCTGCCGACCATAATGGGTCGGCCCAGCTAAAGGACCAACATTCTCTGTCAAATCGGCCCGTCAATGGCCTGTCCTAAACTTGTCCTCAATGCGGCCCATGGTCACTTCTGGCCCGTTAACAGTCCGCTAAGTAATTGGGCCGAATTACGGCCCGGTGTATTTCCGGCCTGTTCAAGGTCCGGCTTCATTTGGGCCCATTTTCAGGCCATCAAAACTTTCGGCCCATAAACGACCGTGAAGGATTTGGGTCATATTCGTCCATGTCTGACATTCGGCCTGTTAGAGGCCCACTATAGCTTTGGGCCACTTTCGGCCTGTTGTCATTTTCGGCCTGTTAACGCCGGACGTAAACCATGGGCCATATGTGGCCCAACGTCATATCGGGCCCATTAACGGCCCATATAAAAATGACGATAATCTAGCCCGACTGAAGTTCTGGCCTATTAAAGGCCCGTGTATTAGGTCGGCGCATTTACGGCCCGTTCGAATTTCGGCCTGTCAAAGATCCGCATCGTAAATGGGCCACCATTTCGGCCTGCTAAGTCCAGTGGGTTATTTGGCACAATCAGGGCCCAATCTCACTTTCGTTCTATTAAAGGCCCATATTTTTTATGGGCTCGAGATATTTACACCTGTAAACGGCCTATTTTTACTGAGGGCCCAAATTATGTTTAGGCCTGTTAAAGGCCCACTATGGGCACAGGCCTACCAGAAAAATATGAAAGCTTATGCTGATTTAGGCCCGGATATTTTTAGTGGGCTACATGCCAATTTCGGCCCGTAATCGTTTTTAGCCCAATTGGAATGGGCCCGACGAATGTTGGCATGTTGGGCTCCTACAAAGCTTTCGGCCGAATACATTACTAGGATAAACCTACACTATACAAAAATAGCGTCGTAATTACTGCAGCCTGAGGCAGCATCATAAATGTTGTATCACAACAAAATAAATTCCAACCATACAACAAAAGGCCTGTTGGCATAAAGTTTATAGTCCTTCCAGATAAAAGCACCATCAGATGTATAGAAGCACAGATCATTTGACCTGAGTGCTAATGTTTCAGGCTGTAGAATCTGATGGAGCAGCACGATCTCCACCTTTTTTCCGCCATTGCTCTTGAACAACAAAGCGAATGTCTGATAGTCTGGTTTCAAAACCATTCATATCTTGACGACATTTCTCAACCACTATACTTGTTTCCGAAACAACGTCCATTAGGGATTGGACTTGTGTCTGGAGCATAGATATATCACTCTGTCTAGCAGGAAGATTTTGTTTAGTAGGCGATTTGGACGAGGTTACCTTGACAACCAATCTAGAATTACGCAGGAAGGTGCTTTTTGCACTGTTAGTGGAGAGATACTGATGCATTGTAGCAAGAGGTGACATTGTGCCTATAGTAGCCTCGTCACCTTTAGGTGGTTGTGATTGTTCAATCATTTGTTCCATAGCTTCCTGAAAGTTTGAACTTGTAGATTTGTGTACCAGATAAGTTACTAATGAGACAAAAACAAACAAAGTAGGTTAAACGTTTATACATAACTTATTTTGGTGAACTACCGTAATACATTAGCATGTATTGTAGTGCCAACTACATAATAAAATCACTTTCGGAACATATGTCCATGTAGCATGCCTACTGTATTGTCTATTTCCTCACATTCATTGACATCTAAGGATAAAGAGACATGGTTTAAAGTAGGATGAACATAATATGACATCATTCATATCATGGGCAAACAGATATAAAACAAACAGACTATTTTATCATTGTGTGCGCACGTGAACATAACAACTAGATTATAGATCAAGACCAAAAGAATACCCTTCATCTCTTTTAAACCATGTAAGGTGAAATGATATGTTAAAACAACTGTGAATAAAAGTGAACAGAGTAACTGACATTGGCTGCAAACAAAGTAGTTAAATGAACACATCACAGTACCAATCAGTTCAAGGCAGGAGGAGTAAGGACTTACAATAGCGGCTTGAACTAGTGTGCTCATGCCCTTCATCTTGCTGGTGTGGAAATCCTTGAAGATTTGCACTACATTCGGTTCAGGTTCTTTTTGGTCCGCACGGGATTTCCTCTGTATTTAGAACAAGTCAATATAGATACGATAATATGGCACAAAAAAAGAAGGAAGTAGCAGCTATTTACAAGAGCCTCGCAGTGTGCAATATAGCTACGAGATCCTGTTGTCTGTTGGAATTTCACTTTAGAACGGTTGGTTTTGTTCTTCAAACAGTTATCCTAGAAGAAGATACACTTGTAAGGCACATACATAAATACAAGTTCAATATGTGGTTTGATCAAATACATATAGCCTACCTGATACTTTGGATCAGACTAGTGTTTAACGAGGGTTGTCCAGTCTTCATCTGTAATATATTCCACTGGAGATGTTTGGGCGATGTCGGTGTACTAAAGTAGGGGTACCTTAGTACCCCAGACTTGTGCACGGGCAGTTGTAGCACCCTGCGGCGAGGCCCGCCCAGGAAGCGCCAAGAGAAGACCAAGCATTCAAGACAAGGCCCCCGGCAAGAGGAGCTTGCCGGGCCAAGAAGACAAGGCCCCCGGCAAGAGGAGCTTGCCGGGCCAAGAAGACAAGACCCCGGCAAGAGGAGCTTGCCGGGACGACTGAGCCCATGTAATACCATCCAAGAACAAAGTATACGGGACAGAAGATCGGGACCCCGACAAGAGGAGCTTGTCGGGAAGGCCGAGCCCAGGCACCACAAGAGAAGCCTGCCGCGGCGCGCCACGCGCCCCGGCAAGGCCTGATGGCCGCCAAGCTATCAGGCACAGGAAGACGACCCCCGCGGCAAGCCACTTGCCGCGGCGAATCGCCACCTCAGGACTGCGCTCCAGCTCACCCGCCCACGCGTCGCTCCGGGGTTTCCCCCAAGGGCACGTGGCGGGGCACCGCGCAGCCTGGGGCATGCGGAGGCATGCAGCCACCATCGTGGCGAGCGGTGGCGCACCTAACGGTCCGCCTCGGTGCTGTCCAGGCGACCGTGACGGGCATTTAATGCCCTTGTACCCTACCGTCAGAAGTAGGTATGATAACACTGTGCCGCACTGCAGCGCCACTGTTCCCGCACTATTACAACCTTCACCCCTTTTACACTTTTACCCCTTTCTCCTACGTTGACACCTGTCGGTGACCCCTTTGCGCTATAAAAGGAGGCCCGTGTGCAACGTAGAGGGGGTTCGGAGGTTCGGGGGTTCAGAGGTTCGGGGGTTCGGAGATTCGGAATCCGGACAGCCATACGCTCGGTGTAGCTAGCTCTCCAAGCTCCTGAGCTCCCCAGCTCAATACAACCAAGCAGGAGTAGGGTTTTACGCGTCCATCGCGGCCCGAACCTGGGTAAACCGCCCGTGTGCTCGCCTCGATCTGCTCTCTGTGCTCCCTCCGCCCCCCTCACCGGACAACGAAAGGGGCTCCGGCCCCATAGGTGCTCGCGGGGGACGCCAGTCCACCCCGACATCTTTGGCGCGCCAGGTAGGGGGCTGCCGGGGGACAGCCCGCTCCTGCGGATCCCAGGATCCGTCCAGTCGAAGCAGGTGTCCCCGATAAGCCTTGCTCCGGCAAGCAGATCAGCAGTCTGAACGTTGAGGAACAGTCTGCTCCTGCGGATCCGAGGATCTGTCCAGTTAAAGCGGGGGTTCCCGATAAGCTTTGGCATTCTTTCCCACGGACTCGTGTGCGGCCCTCCTCGAGTATCCACTCGCGCAGAGACTGGGCAAGAAGCAGCTGCTCCTTGAGGAGGACCGCCTTCTGGCCGCTGGGCGAACGATTCGCCTCCAGCGAACTCTGCGCCGCTCCCGTAGCCGCAGAAGTTAGCGCCAGAAGTCACGAGAAAGGCGACCTCGTTCCCCGGCGCGCCTCGTCCGCCGGGGTGCCGAACGAGTTGACGCCGACCGCGGGAGGAATCTTGCCAGCGCGGTTGCCGGAACCCGTTCCGCCAACCATCCTCTCTGCCCAAGTCTTGCCGCAGTTGCATGTGATCCTTGGCGCAGAGAGGGGCGCGGATCCCCAAGCATAGCTACGCCTAGCTCCGGAGGGTCGTGAGGCCCCGCGCCTTTGCCTACCCCCAGGATGGGCCGAATGCTGCCCAACGAGGTTTTACCCTACCGGGCGGCAAGCGATAAGAAAAGTTAAGTTGCCGGAGCTCGAGCAATTGCCCCATCAATTTTTAAGAGTTATCTCCCTCGAACGACCGAGCCTTGGTTGAGAGGCCTGAGCGCGGAAGGACCGGCACGAGACTGGTTGCGCCCTCATTTCGTTTCGAGTCCGCTCAACGACTTGAGTGTGCTACACCCCGAGTAGCGTCCTCACTTTGTTTCGAGCTCGCCCGGCACCCTAAGCGTGCTGCGACCGCAGTCGCACCTCTTACTTTGCCTTGAGCCTGCTCAACAATCTGAGTGAGCGGCAACCAGCCGCGGCGAGGTTTCTTGCCGGTGGTAGCCCCGCCAGCGGGTCGCTGACGTCCCGCACTCGGCGCCCGTGGCAAGGCGGAGGCCTACGCCGGCAAGTCCCCGAAAGCGTAGGGCGGAAACAAACAAGGCGCCGGTCAAGTAGAGGAGATAACAGTGCGATGCACTGCCTAAGATAAAAAGTTATATTACAAAATGCCTTACTGCTGCTCTAACCAGCCGTTTCCATGGCATGTTTAACAGCGGCAGGGAAAGGAGATAAAAGAAAGGGGCAGGCGGCCTAGTCCACGCGGTCGCCCTCGATCCTCTTGACCCCGGCCGCCTTCTTGACGATAGGGGCGATGAGGGCCCGGATCCCCGTCAGGTCTGCGTTCTCCGGCAAGGGCCTGAGGACGTTGGTAAGCCTGATGTCGGGGTTGCGGAAAACGATCTTCACCAGCACCCTCTCGAGGGCCCCGGAGATGGCCTCCCGCGTCTCGTCGGCCAGCTCCTTCGGAAGCGACGTTCGGAGGTGCTGGAGCGCCTGCACCACCCCCTGGAAGAAGGAAGCGAGCTTGGCGCTGGGCACGACGTCCTCGTCGGTGAGGGACTGGTGGCCCTCGATCCCCAGCAGCGTCAGCTCCTTGTCGATGGTGGCGGCGATGTCGACGAGGCCCTCGGTCCACCGCTCCACCGTATCCCTGAAGGTGTTCTGGGAAACGGCGGCGCGCCTCAGCAGCTCCTCGTTGCCGTCGACCTCCTTCCGTAAAGCCGCCTCCCGCTCCTTAGCGCTGTCCAGCGCCTTGCCGAGCGCCCCCAATTTCAGTTCCAGAGCGGAGTTGGAGTTCTTGGCGGCGTCAAGCTCCCGGATCTTCTCGGCGAAGCGACCCTGAAGCTCACCGAGGGTGAGCGCACCCTTCTCGCGCTCCCGCCGGAGCGCGGCGAGCTCCTCGTCCTTCGCCTTGAAGTCGGAATCGAGCTGCGCCACCCTCGCCTCCAGCCCCTTCTTGGTGACCTCAGCGGCTGCAGCAGCGTCCTGCGCCTTCTTCAGGTCTCCGCTGAGCGCCCGCTCGCGCGCGGCAACCTCCTCCTCGTGGTTGGCGAGGCTGGCCGTTTTCAGCACTAGCTCGCCTTCCCGCGCGGATAACTCCGCGGCGGCAAGCCTCTGCTGCTCCTCGGCCTCCGCCTTCTCAAGGATAAAGGCCGTCCGCGCCTCGTCAAGCTGCCTCCGCTCCTCCGCCAGGGACTGGACGGCCTGCTGGTTGAGCTCCCGGAGCTCGGCGGCGCGTTTCTCCATGTCCGCACCCGCCTTCGCGACAAGGGCCTCTCGCCGCTCCGCTTTGGCCTGCCGGGCCCGGTAGAGCGACACAAGCCTACGGAACAGCTGCTCCTCCTCGGGCTCATTGCCGCTGGAGTTTGGCACGTCCACCACCGTCAGCCCGACGGAGGCAAGCACCTCTCCGTCCAAGGCCTCCCCCTCAACAGGCGCCCTGGAGCTAGACTCCCAGGGGAGCCTGATGAAGACGTCGTCGCCTGCTTTCAGGTAGGCGCCCGCCGGGGGCTCCTCGGGGTCCGCCGCGGCGGCGGCGGCAGGGTCCCTGGCCGGCGGAGTGCCCGACGCCCCCGTCACCTCGGGGCCGTCAGCACGGTTACCGGTCCCCTCTCCCCAGGCGGCCGCGTCGGCTTTGGCGGCCTCGGCCTCCCCGTCGCCCGCGGGGATATCAACGCCGTCCGCCTCCCGAGCGCCGGCAACGTCGTCGGCATCGCCATGCGCGCCCTCCTCGACGACGACCTCAGCCTCTATCGAATCCGAGGCAGGCGGGTCTGAGGAAAGGAGAAAGATCAATCGAACGAGTCAAAGGAAGAAAAGACCAAGGGGAGCTTTTTCTGCGCAAGGGAGAGTTACCGGCGACGGGGTCCGAAGCCGCGCTCGCCGCGGCTGGAGGATCGTCGGCCGCGTCCCCCGTCGGAAGGTCCTCCCTTGCCGGGGGCTCCTCCCTCGCCGGGGATCTCTCCATTGGCAGGGTAGTAGACGCGGTCGGCACGGCGGGGGCGCCCTCTGGATGCGCCCGCCGGAGCTGCTCCGCTCCTGCCCAAAAGCAACAACTTCGCATCAACAACAAGAAGAAGGAGAGCTCGCGTACGCGCCAAGCGGCAGGAGCAAGTCATGTGCTCACGCCGGGGGCTGCGTTGCGGGCTGCCCTGAGGATCCCCTGCCGGGTCCGGCAAGGGCGCCTCCGACACGACCTCGCTTGCCGGGGGAGATTCGTCATCAAGGATGACCCACGGGATCCTCGATCTCTTCGCTCTCCTCTGAGCCAGGGTCCTGAAAAGGGGACCGGGTTAAGGGAAGGGCGAACGAGCTGTCGAACAGGACAAACCAACAGGGAAAAAGATATGAGCTCCATAGGGAGCTTACTCTCCGTCCTCCTCGTCGTCGGAGCTGAGCGCAGAATAGTCGAAAACCGGCTCGGCCCTGACGCGGGGGGACAGGGGAGTGGGTTCCCGGGGCCGCTTGGCAGGGGCAGTGGATGACTCCGCCCCCGTCGACACCGCGGCGCGGGGCGCAGCGGCAACCGGAGCCCCAGCCCGCGAAGACCCCGCTCCCGCTGCCGACCCGGCCCTGCGGAGGCGCCTCCTCGGCTGGGCCGGGGGCCCCGCCTGCAACGAGCCGCCCGGAGGCTGCAGGAAGGCAACGCCGACCTCCGGCAAGCCGCTCGCGTCCTGGGCAGGCTCGTCCTCGCCGCCGTGCCCGGCTGGTTCCCCCTGGTCGACAAGCTCCATCGGATCGGCGAGGCCCTCTGCCTCCGCCGTCTCCGCCTCGGCCTCGGTGAACCCAGCTTCGCCCGCGGCCGCGGCGGCCGCCGCCTCCTCCATCCTGGAGGCAATGTAAGCAAACTCCGCCGCGGTGGTGTCTCGGATGAGGCCATCCTTCTCGGCGGGATTGACTGGCTCCTCCTCCAGGCCGTCGAAGAAGGCCCGCACGACATCCTCCAGCGGCTCCTGCCAGGTCGCATTGATCCCATGCGAGTCGCACAATGGCATCATCGCAAGGATACGGCTGAGCGACGAGTTGTTGCACAAGGGAACGACGCCCGGCGACAGCCAGAACCACTCCGGGTGGTCGGGGTCGTGCTTGAACAACTCCTTCAACATCGCGTCGTGCTCCAGCACGGTGAAGTTGAAATTGAGGCCCGGACGCAGCCTCATGATGTCCGCCGCATTCTGGAACTCCCAGGCCGGCCTCCCCCTCTCTTGCAAGGGGGCGATCCGGCGGCGAAGGAAATCCGCGCCGACGGCGCCGACGGTGAGACCGGCGAGCCTGAGACGCAGGATCCGGGTGATGGCGATCTTCAATTTGGCATCGTCCGGGGACACCTCGCTCCAGCCATCACCGCGCACCACCGGAGTTCGGCGCACGACGGTGAACGGCTGCGGATGGTCCTCGACAATCAAGCACCATTCCGCCCTCCACTCCTCCCACCTGCCGCGGAGGTCCCCATCTAAGTAGGCCTCCTTCTTGCCGGACCGGGAAACCCAGGCGATCCCACCGGACAGCGGCTCTCCTTTCTCCACCCGAGGGGCAAAGAAGTGCCGGAAGAGGGCCACGTTGGGACGAACTCCGACGAAGTTCTCGCAGAGGTGCGTGAAGACCGCCATTGTCAGGACGGCATTGGGGGTAAAGTCGAGGAGGTGGAGGCCATAGGTGTTCATGATTCCACAGAAGAACTCCGAGTAAGGCGGGCAGAGCCCGCAGTAGAAGAAGACGACGAAGAAAGGATACCCGGTCGGGTACTGCTTCTGGGCGTCGGCGGGAAGCACCCGCGTGCGCGGATGCGCTCGCGTCTTCGTCGACCAGAAGAAGCGGTACTTGTCCCTCAGCTCCACCGCACTGAGCTGGGGGGGAACGTCGCCGTCTCCTTCCGAAGCGCTTCGAGCCGTAGCGCCTCGGCCGATTTCGCGGCCTTCCCCTTCGCCTTATCGCTCTTCGGGGCCATGGCGGGGGCGGGGGAGGGGGATCGTCGAAGTTGACGACGCCGGGCGCTCCAAGGACAGATCGCTGCCGCCTCTGGGAGAAGGAGGTAGCAGAGGTTTTAGAGAGGTAGCAACCAAGGGAAGGGCGAACCGCCCCTACTTTCCTCCGCTTATACGAGGAAGAGGTGGGGGGGGACGCTTCGCCTCTCCGAATAAAGAGATCGTGCGCGACGTGACGCGCGCCTGCGCGGTTCAGTCCCGCGCACGCCACCCACGTCACGCTCACCCCGCTCGCCCCACCCCCATGACGCCGCGATAAGCGCGCGCCGCCTGGGGAAGGTGCGACGGGTGCGGAGTTGAGGAGCAGCGCGACCAAGGCCACGCGTGCCCGTGCACTGTTAGGGCCTGGCCCAATGACGCTCGGCACCGTGTGTGGCCCAGGCCCGGGGGCTCCTGTCGGTGTACTAAAGTAGGGGTACCTTAGTACCCCAGACTTGTGCACGGGCAGTTGTAGCACCCTGCGGCGAGGCCCGCCCAGGAAGCGCCAAGAGAAGACCAAGCATTCAAGACAAGGCCCCCGGCAAGAGGAGCTTGCCGGGCCAAGAAGACAAGGCCCCCGGCAAGAGGAGCTTGCCGGGCCAAGAAGACAAGACCCCGGCAAGAGGAGCTTGCCGGGACGACTGAGCCCATGTAATACCATCCAAGAACAAAGTATACGGGACAGAAGATCGGGACCCCGACAAGAGGAGCTTGTCGGGAAGGCCGAGCCCAGGCACCACAAGAGAAGCCTGCCGCGGCGCGCCACGCGCCCCGGCAAGGCCTGATGGCCGCCAAGCTATCAGGCACAGGAAGACGACCCCCGCGGCAAGCCACTTGCCGCGGCGAATCGCCACCTCAGGATTGCGCTCCAGCTCACCCGCCCACGCGTCGCTCCGGGGTTTCCCCCAAGGGCACGTGGCGGGGCACCGCGCAGCCTGGGGCATGCGGAGGCATGCAGCCACCATCGTGGCGAGCGGTGGCGCACCTAACGGTCCGCCTCGGTGCTGTCCAGGCGACCGTGACGGGCATTTAATGCCCTTGTCCCCTACCGTCAGAAGTAGGTATGATAACACTGTGCCGCACTGCAGCGCCACTGTTCCCGCACTATTACAACCTTCACCCCTTTTACACTTTTACCCCTTTCTCCTACGTTGACACCTGTCGGTGACCCCTTTGCGCTATAAAAGGAGGCCCGTGTGCAACGTAGAGGGGGTTCGGAGGTTCGGGGGTTCGGAGGTTCGGGGGTTCGGAGATTCGGAATCCGGACAGCCATACGCTCGGTGTAGCTAGCTCTCCAAGCTCCCGAGCTCCCCAGCTCAATACAACCAAGCAGGAGTAGGGTTTTACGCGTCCATCGCGGCCCGAACCTGGGTAAACCGCCCGTGTGCTCGCCTCGATCTGCTCTCTGTGCTCCCTCCGCCCCCCTCACCGGACAACGAAAGGGGCTCCGGCCCCATAGGTGCTCGCGGGGGACGCAGTCCACCCCGACAGGCGATTTCATTGTTAGCCTTGCCTTCAAAGTGAGATTTTCTAAGGTGGTACCGATACTGTCGCAGAGCAAACTGAAAAACATGAGTGCATGCTTGTCTAGTTGCATCATCTTTCAGATCCAACTTGAACCTCATCTGTTGAAAAAAGAATGTGAGTCTTATTAGGAGGAAGCTAGAAAGTATGGGACAGAGCAAGACAATATTACTAATTGCGATGAATAACATTACTTACGGATAAATGGTCAAGGAAGGTGTTAAACTGGGTATTGTCTTTCTCATTCCTGTACTGGATCCATGTTGGGAGGATACGTGCATGACACCTAACGGCAACGGCTGCCTCTGATACTAACTTGGCCGACTCTGTAGCATCACGTGGCCTTTTTAAACCTGCCTCAAAATGGATCTCCATTCTTCCTCCTTTAGATTTTGTTAATCTGTCAAGCATTATCCCTGATGTCTGTTTCCGCTTGCGCCGTGGTGCTAGTTCAACAACGAATATGGAAAGTGTTAGTGTACATCAAACTGTGAGAGTACATATAAAGGAGCATGCAACTTCAACTTGACTCGGTCAGGTATCGTCTTGGTGTTGATGCTCATGAGGTTCATCTGAACTTGCCAAGTCCTGTTGTGTCAGCAGTACTTCGGAAGTAGTGTTAGGTGTGAAGGCAGCTTGGGAACTGGCCAGTTCCAGAGCAAACAAATGAGTAACTGGTTGAGATGCTGGTACAGTTGAAGCGGATGCTGCAGCTGGTGGATCAGGTGATATTGTGTTTGTAGATTTAGCCGGTGGACTTGGACCTTCTACTCCACTATAAGTACGAGCAGAATCTCGATGGCAGAACCTTTTCTGTTTCACCCGACGAGTAATAGCACTCCTACTATATTATTTTCCTTGCTCTTTTTTGACTTTGCCATGTCAAGCTGTACCCACAACACAAAAGAATAAAATCACTCTTCAGAACTCATTGATGCATGATACAGACAAGCAATACTTTGATGTAAGACAACCGTATCAGGATGGAATATGTAAGAAAAACATGACGGCATGACATATTCACAGCTACGATGTGCAAACTAAGCAGAAGGATTTTCAAGAAAATAGACGTAATGCATGCTAGACACCATACGAAAGATGCAACCAATATTACTCTGCCAAGTTAAAAGTGTCTTGTCATAAGTGGCAATTCAAAAAATTAGAAGCAGTACAACATAGAAATCAATGCAAGATGCAACCACTATCAAACTGCCATGTTAAAAGCGTCCAATCATGAGTGACTGATGCGGGATACACAACAGCAGTACTTTGATGTAAGAACATGGTATGATAGATAGATGAAGTGTATTCTAGACACAGAAAGCCATGTCATATGCACATGTATAACGTATAAACTCAGCATGTGCAATTTAATCAAAATAGAAGAAATACAGGCTAGACAACATATGCAACATGAAACCAATTATCACACTATCAACTTAGAGCAAGCACCTGCGATGGTGGAGTACGGGAGATGAACTCATCATGTAGACTTGGGACTTCAACTTCATTAGTAGTAGCAGTGGCAAATCTAGAGAGTCTCTGTTTGTGTCGGTGCGTAGGACCACCAACATCCCCTAACTTACTCTTTTCCTTCCTATTTTCTAATATTGCCTTATTAAGTCAAAACCACAAGAAGATGAATAAAATTAGCTCTGCATAACTGGTTGATGCATGATACAGACGAACACTACTTTGATGTAAGGCAAGCACAGGATAGGAGGATGGAATATATACAAAAAAGAAAGCATTTCATATTCACACATACGATAGGAGGATGGAATATGTATGAAAAAACAGTAAGCGGAAGGCATTTCAACAAAATTAGAAGAAACGAAAGCTAGGCACCATATGAACATGCAACCAATATCACTCTATCAGGTAAAAAGTGTCTCGTCGTAAGTGCCATTTCAAGAAATTAGAAGTAGTACAAGCTAGAAGACAATGCAAGATGCAACCTACATCACAGTCCCAAGTTAAATGTGTCTTATGGGTAAGTGATCATTGCAGGTATAAGTTGTAAGCTACGCAGATGCAATTCAACATAATCAGAAGCAATACAAACTAGACATCATACAAAAAATGCAACCACGTATAACCGTTCCAAGTAAGAGCAAGCACCTGTGATGGTGGAGTAGGGGAGATGTGCTCATCATGTACACGTATGTTCTAGAAACAGTAACACAGGTCATATTCACAGGCATTATGTGTAAAGTAAGCATATGCAGTTCAAGTTAGAAGCAATACAAGCTAGACATCATAGGCAACATGCAACCACATATAATAGTGTCAAGTTAGAGCAAGCACCTGTGATGTGGAGTAGGGGAGATGTGCTCATCATCTACACAGCTATGTTGACTGTCCAGCCTTGTGTTGTCTTGTGAATCCTGTTGGGAGGATGGCGGAGTAGAATCTGTAGAGACCCCCTGTTTGAGTTGCTCCGAAGGACCACCATCATCCACTGCCGGACTAATTTCCTTCAGCTGTAATGATTTTGCATTGTGAAGTCAAACCAATAAGAAAAAGGAATAAAATTCGCTCTTTAGAACTCATTCATGCATGATACTGACGAACACTACTCGTATGAAAGGCAAACACATGATGCAAGGATGGAATATATATAAAAAAACAGGATGGTGTGACATATTCACACCTATGATGTGGTAACTAAGCAGAAGGCATTTCAACAAATTAGAAGCACTGCAAGCTAGACACCATATGAAATATGCAACCAATATCACTCTGCCAAGTTCAAACTGTATGGCGTTTCAACAAATTAGAAGCAGTACATGCTAGAAATCATATGCAAGACACAACCAATATCAAAGTGGCGACTTAAAGGTGCCTTATCATAAGATATAGTATGTACCAAAAATAGGAAAGCATGTCATATTCACAGGTATCATGTGTAAGCTAAGCAGATGCAGTTTACACTAATTAGGAGCAATACGAGCTAGACACCATATGCAACATGCAACCAGATATAACACTGCCAGGTTAGAGCAAGCACCTTGGATGGTGGAGTAGGGGAGCGGAGACTTGGACCTTGTAATGCACTATCAGTACAAGGAGAATCGGTACAGATGCTCCGTTTATGTTGCTGCAGAGGACCACCATCATCGCCTTCCTTACTCTTTTCCTTCCTCTTTCTTGATTTTGCCTTGTCAAGTCAAACCCACAAGAAAAAGGAATAAAATTTGCTCTTCAGAACTCATTGATGCATGATATTGACGAACACTACTTTCATGTAAGGCAGACGCATGATAGGAGGATGGAATATGTATGAAAAACAGGACGGCGTGACATATTGACATGTATGATGTATAAAGTGTAAACTAAGCACAAGGTGCTTGAACTTGTTAGAATCGATGCAAGCTAGAAACCATATGAAAGATGAAACCAGTATCACTCTGCCAAATTAAAAGGGTGCCCTAACAAATGTATTTGACCAAATTAGAAGCAATACATGGCAACATGCTAGAAATAATATGCAATGTGCAACAAATAAAGGTGACTCATCGTAAGTGATTGATGCAGGATACAGAAGAGAGGTAGTTTCATGTAAGAACAAGGTTAACACATAGATGTAGTGTGTACCAAAAATAGGAAGGCATGTCATATTCACAGGTATGGTGTGTAAACTAAGCAGATGCAATTTACCCTAATTAGAAGCATTACAAGATAGACACCGTATGCAACATGCAACCACACATCACACTGCGAAGTTAGAGCAAGCACCTGTGATGGTGGTGTAGGGGAAGTGCGGTCTTCAGGTACAGAGCTACGTTCAATATCTTCATTTAGGCTTGTTGTTTCTTGAGAATCATGTGGAGAGGATGAAATTGCATTCTTTATAAGAGTATTGAGTCTCATATTAACCAACGCGCGTGACTGTCTCATCATAAGCGATAGACGCAGGATACACAAGAACAGTAGTTTGATGTAAGAACATGGTGTGATAGGCAGATGTAGTATGTACCAAAAACAGGAAGGCGTGTCATATTCACATGTATAATGTGTAAACTAAGGAGATGCAATTTAACAAACTAGGAGCATTGATGCGGGATACACAAGAAAAGTAGTTTGATGTAAGAACATGGTTAATAGAAAGACGTAGTATGTACCAAAAACAGGAAGGCATGTCATATTCACAGGTATAATGTGTTAACTAAGCATATGCAATTTACCCTAATTAGAAGCATTACAAGGTAGACACCATATGCAACATGCAACCACATATCACACTGCCAAGTAAGAGCAAGCACCTGCGATGGTGGTGTGGGGGAATTGCGGTGATCAACTAGAGAGCTACGTTGACTATCTTCATTTAGATTTGTTGTTTCTTGAGAATCATGTGGGGAGGATGACACTGCACTCTTTAAACGAGTATGGCGTCTCACAGTAACCCACCCGGGTGACTGTCTCATCATAAGTGATTGACGAGGGATACAAAAGAGCATTAGTTTGATGTACGAACATGGTTAATAGACATATGTAGTATGTATCAAAAACAGGAAGGCATGTCATTATCAAAGGTATAATGTGTAAAGTAAGCAGATGCAATTTAACCAAATTGGAAGCAATACAAGCTAGACACCATATGCAACATGCAACCACGTTTGACAGCGCGAAGTTAAAGCAAGCACCTGGGATGGTTGTGTGTGGCAATTGAGATCATCAACTGCAGAGCTACATTTACTGTCTCCAACTGCTGACACTACACCCGTTAGAGCGCTGGAACGCTTAGTGCTTATCTTTTAATTACACCGGAGCGGCTTCTGTCTTTTCTTTTCTGCATTCATCAACACTGCGTCAGAGTCTGAAATACCCATGCATAAAAAAACAATAGTGTGAGTATGGGTGAAGTGTGTGCACAATTAGTACAGTGTAAATGTAGCAGATAGCAGGTCGGTGAGAAATAAATGACGGGAGACATATGATAGCTCTACAACATGCATGGCACACTAAATTACTACAGGATTCTATGAAAATAACAGTCGGCTGAAAGCAAATAGGTCAGTCCATCTTTTCTGCACCATCCGATGTACAAAGAATGGGCAGATCGCCTTCATCTACCTCCAACCAGTCAGTTTTGACGATCTTCCTCGAAACGCCAGCGACCATCGGCCCAGTATTCCTCCCCTTCCTGCGCCCTCCCCTCGACTTCACCGCACCGCCATGCTTGGCACCCCCCGGCCATCCATTCAAGCCCCGCCGACCTCCAGATCTGGCGCAAGCAGCTTCTGCGCCCCACACCCCTATGATAGACACCGATGCGCCGCTGCCCCAGGGAATAGGCGGACTAGGTGCTCCGCGCGCCTAAGCGGGTGCTGCTTCTTTTAATTGCGGTTCGACTGACCCTGAATTGAAATCCAAGCGGGCTACTGACCTCTAGCAAAGGTGAAATAGTAAAAGGGAGGAAACCTTGTGCATTTAGTATCATGAAGAAGATGTAGTAAGAAGCGCTCAACTAGTTTCTTTCGTGGGATGAATACGGTGTGAGCGGAGACGTAAGATTTGCACGAATAAGGGAAGAGGAGTACCTCTTTCTGCTGGCAGTGTTGTGTCCTCCTTCTGTTTTTCCGACGATCTTCTTGTTGTTCGCCGGAAACCAGAAGTTGTGGAGGACGGTGCAGCCTTGGACGAACCCATGGCCAAGTTGTTGAGTGTGGTGCGGTGGCCGTCTGTCGGCGGTGGGGAAGCAGATCTGAGGCGGCGAACGACAGCGTAGCAGGAACAGCTCCGGTGTGGTGGACGGTTGCGACAGTGGAGCCGCAGCAGTGAGGCGCAGGACGGCGTGGTCAGAGTGGTTCTGGTACGACGCACGTCGGCGTCGGCGTCGTGGAGGCAGCTCTACCTCGGCTTCAGCTGCTAAGTCCTTGAGGGCGTTGCGGTTGCGGTTGCATTGGACGACGACGTCGGGGTATCGGCTCCAGCGTGATGGAGGAGGGCGGCGGTGGATTTGCCTCTATGGGGTGGAGGATGGAGGAGGCTGGGGTTTCGCGGCTAGTGGAGACGGCGTTTTTGCGCCCATGGAGTATGAATGGGGAAACAGAGGGAGGAACGGAACTAAGGGGGAACAATGTTTTGGTTTGAGACGCGCTTGTTTGAAATTTGGGGAAAGTTACAAACTTTGCCCCCATCTAAAATTTCGGACATATTGCGGTTGGGGGTAGGACAGTCATGTCAGGTGTCCCACATGTGGGCGGGATAGATTTCAGCCGAGCGCATGGGTAGGCGCCCACGGCGTATGAATGCTTCTCTGGCGTCTTGGTGAAGTTACAAAGCTACCCCGGTTTAGACCTTTGGACATCGGGCCGATAGGCTACACGAGCCAGAGTTAGGACAGTAATTTCCTACCACCAAAACATTAGTCTTGCGCAGTTTCGGGTGACCAGAGCCTATTTGGCGCTTCGTTCAATATTTGGGAGCAGAAGCATTAACGTTTTCGGTTCTCTTGAATTGAACTTTCAGGATTTGTCAAACTTCACAAATCTTTCCTCTTGAAAATCCTAAAGCTACGATTATTTTGGAATGGAGGGGGTACATTTGAATATACATTGTACACGAGTATATATTAAAAAAATATGCAACTTACCTCAGTTCATGCATGGTTCCAGATATAATCTCCTTGGTTGCAAAAAAAAGTTAGATATGCGTATGAATATATATATATAGCATGTTCAAACTCACAACAAAGATTGATGCCCCCTTTTACATCTGATTTACAAATGCCATTATCTCGGGTTCAAATAGATGAATGCACTTCCTATGAATTCGAATCTTCGAAACCCCCTTTATGTTGAATTCAACATGTATTCTATTTCATAGCTAGCAATTTGGAATGTATCCATGCAAGTGACAAATGTATAAAGTGCTTCACACTAACAACATGGAGTGCACTAATTAATGTTTATATATGAATTGCAAAAGCATCCATTGCCTGTATTTCAAACCGCTCTCACTCTATGGATCGATAATATGAAATAAACACATGCACATGCTAGAATTCAATTGCAGTTGAAGAAAGAGCCTACTCCTGGTACTGTATATTAGTGATAGGGGTGTGTACAAAGTACACGTGAATACCAGGCATTGTGCGTGTGTGTATAATATCGATGAACTAGCCCCCAAGCTTGTATAACATACTAAGGGCCTATGGTTACAAATCATATATAGTCGGCTTATCACCAGTGGGGATAGAGTCCTTCGCGACTTTGGTAGCTTCGTGTTGTACGTCGAGTCCTCCACATGGGTCTTCGTATAACACGTCTCGGTCTAGCCTATATGTGGCGCAGGATGGAACCGACCCATGAGTCTTCATGTTGACCCACCACAACTAGAAATGATGTGCCCACCACACCACACACGCAATTGGCCACTAAGAAAATAAGCATATACAATAGTACAATGGTATCTAGCTCACGATACGCCGCCATATTTTGTTGATGACACTGACGAACTTTGCATTTGATGCGTGCTCCGTATTTTGTTGACGCCACTTACGGTCATTGTATTTGAAGCGAAAGCACGATATGGTCACTGGACTTCAGAATAAGCTCATCACGGTCACCACATACACGGTCACCACATACATTTTGTCGTGCTAACCAACATGTGGTTGGATGGTTAGAGGACAGTGGTTTCTCGAGCCCACCCAAGGTTAAAGTCCCGGTGCTCGCATTTATCTTGTGTTAATTTCAGTATTTTCCGGCGATGTACGTTCAGTGGGAGGAGACGTTCCACTCGACTACGAGGCACCTATGGTGACTTCGTAAAATCTCAAGATCATATATGCTGGCCCACTCTCTCGAAGGTGCTCATAGGGGTAGGGTTCGCGTGTGTGCGCTTATAGCGGTGAGTGCTTGCGCGTATATATGAGCCCTTGCGTCTATACCATGTTAAACAAATACATATCATGATTATACGGTCACTGGCTCACCCGTACAACTCCATATTTTGTTGATGACACAATCAATTGACCAGTCAAACGTTCCACGCGGCGCAACTAGTGTTGCACCATCGGGGCACGTAACCGTGGGGCCCACCTGTCAGCCCGTATATGAAAGAAAGAAATGGTAGTTTGAGTCCGTACTGTGTTAATAAAATAGGAGTACATTTTACGGTGATCATACGGTCACTGGCTCACCATACAGCTCCGTAATTTGTTGATAACACGATCAATTAACCAGTCAAATGGTCCACATTCAGCAGCGCACATTACCATAGGGCCCACCCGTCAGCGCGTATATGAAGGACATAAATGGTAATAAATTAGTGGTCGGTGGGTATTCGAAGTCATGAGACCTTTGGTTGGCAGTCACCGGCGGTTGGGGGCGTTCATTGGGCGGTGGGGTGGGGATCCCCGGAGAAAAAGCTCAGCGGGGGGGCTAGAGGGATGGCCGGGGCGGCGGCGGACCGGCGGTGGGGAGTGGTTTCGGGGAGGGCGGGCCGGCCACAGGCGGCGGGGGCTGGCGGTTCGGCCGGTGGTGGCTGGTGGCTCAGGGGGGGTGGAGTTTGATGATAAACTGGAGGCTCTTGATTTCGTATCCAACGGCTGGAAAATTTAATGGCCAGAGATGAAAAAGTCAGTCGACTGACATGTAGCCTCACCCTGCACGTACACATGCACGCACACAAGACACACACGCATGTAGGTGTGCAACACTGACACGCACACACGCACGCATGCTGGCATACAACACTGACACGTACACATGCACTCACGAACACACGCACGTACGCACCCATGCATGCAACACTGAAACGTACCCTTGCACACACGGAACACTCGCACACCCGCATGCACACAGCACACGAGGCAAGACGCACGCTCAACCTATACGTGCATGCACCCTTTGTTAAGGACATGGATTGTTACGGGTATTAATCAATCTTATCTGTGATAAGCAGAACATTGATGTTTGCAGCGGTCTTTATGAATCACAACGTATCGAACGGGCTATCAACATAGTAGGCTTATCTACATGAAAAAGATGACGTCACACTCAATGAACAATCATCGGTTTATGAAATGCCCGCTTCTGACCGCCCTGGCCCACCAAAGGTTCCTCTGCTCTCTGCTGCCTGCGTTGGGTCACTGACATGCAGGCCATGCACCCAAAGAGCCCACACGTCAGTGGAAGAACGGTGCGGTGTCCTAGGTCAGAGTCGAGGGCGCCACTCGCGGCACGCCCGGCTGAACACGCCTCTGTGCCGCATTCAAACGCCTCCATGAAACCCGCTCGTGTGGAAGCCGAGAAACCCACTCTGGACACACGTCCATTCATGACCAGGCCGGCATTAAACGCAACACCGGCCAAGCTCCTCCCGTCCGCCGTCTATTTCATCTCCTATTTAAACGAGGCCAAACGCCGACCAAGAATCGCACACCTCCGCCGCTCCCCTATCTCCTCCACCATTTTGTCCACTCTTACAATGGCTTACGAAGAGTAGTTATTCCACATCCAAGCCGGCTGGGTAGCTCGCCGGATACGAGCTATGCAGCTCGCTGATCCACCTCCCTTCCCTCGCCCGACGGAGCCAGTTGCCGCCCCAAGCCGGCGCGCGGTTCAGCAACTCGCTGCTCCAGGCCAGCTCGACGAGGAGCGGCGCACGGGCGTCGTTGCTGCCGTCCAGGCTGCCGCCTCGTACCACGTCTCCCGTTTCTATGGCCGAGACTCCCATGTCGGCGGCCGCGCCATGCAAGCAGCGACGGAAGCCAGGTGCGCAGAGAGCGACGAGTCGGTGGCCAGCGCCTCCGCGTCCGCCGCCATCATCGAGGAGAAGTAGAACACGGGAGGCCGCCGCCGCTTGGGTCCCATGATGGCCACCGCGGAGGCGACGCCGGCGTACACAGCAGGTGTCTTGCCGGATCCTTTTGTTGCGAGGACATTCGTCGACCCCGCATGGGCTCCACAGAAGAGGGGAATGTTAGGATGAACTCGAGCCGGTGCTGGCCATGGCGAAGTAGTCGCCAATATTTTGGCTACCCCGAGCAAGATCTAAACAGCCCCTCCCAACAGATTCAAATCCATGTGTTGCTTTCATGGACTAGCAAGATGCCCGTGCATTGCACGGAACATCAAGATGCATTTTTTTACAAACTCCCGCATGCATGCAAGGGATAATTAATGTCCTCCTTTGCTAGTACCACGAGGCAAACACCATTAATATTGCATCGATTAGTGTTAGTGGCTTTGTATATCTGCAAATTGTAATTTTGATAATGGCCCCTTGTATATAAAAATGGAGGGAGAAAGATGAGAGATAAGGTGAGGAGGAGTGGGGCGTGGTGGTGACTGGTGGTCGGACTGGGCGGAGGCATGGGGATGGACGGTGCATTATGTCTAGGTTTGTATCTCTTGCACACACACCCACGTAGTTGGGGGACATGCACGAAGAGAAGAGGTGCACGCACGGCGCACATACTCCCGTCTCTTTCCCAACCACACCCGTGCGGGTACACGGTGTAGCTCATTTCTGTACGAAAAAGGCAGCCACGTGGTAATTTGGCACGTGTACTGGTTGTCCACTTGGTGGAGGGAGGATCGTCTACCACGGGTGAACAAACAAATTGCGACTTGACGCGTTATGTTAAATTAAAAAAGAGGCAAACCATGTGGGTCCTACCTTAGAGGCAAGGCTCTATACACTGGAGTACTTTTGATGTGTCCCGTCAACTCGCAGAATGAGGAGAAGCATGCTTAGTACGCCGTCTCCCCCGCCTACGGGCGCGGTGGCTCGCAGGATGAGGTGAAGCTTGCTTACGAGTAGTACTACTACTACTACTACTACTACTACTACTACTACTGCTACTGTACGCCTTTACGCCCGCTCCCTCGCCCACGCGCGCGGTGGCTCGCAGCACGAGGAGAAAATTTTACTACTCCCTCCGTTTACTCCTCGTCCCTACTACGTACTTTGGTTAGTACTCCCTCCATTTACTTATACAAGGCCACTATAAAAAAATACATTTTGCATCTATACAAGGCCACAAATAGTAATCGAGACAAAAGTTACTACTCCCTCCTTTCCAGTTTATGGCTCAATTTCAAAATCTCTCCAACCAAGGTAGACGGTGAGTGGTCGAATTAATTTCGTAGTTTGCACAAGTAATTAGTACGCTCGTTTTTCTCAAGAAGTTATGTTTACCGAGGAATTAGTTAGAACGAATGCATGAGTGACCACTAAATTTCCATGAACTTGTACATGCACTGGTTAGTTTCCTCTTGACACTGCTTGCGTCGGGTGATCTAACGCACCTCGAAATCCAACATGTAATGGTACTACTAGTAGTATAGTAGAATTGAGACTTATCAAACGGAAAAACGAATGTTTTTTAAATGAGCCCTATAAACCCTAGTGGGTACGTACTCCATAAAAACAGAATTTTCCAAAACTAAGTCGCTCCCTTTCATGAATTCTGTAGTATACTCCTCCGTCGACGCTCCCTTTCATGAATTCTGTACTTCCTGTCGCCGACATGTGGGACATATAGCAACCGGGTCGACGTGTCAAGCACCAAATAACAGTGCAGAACAGCAGGGGGATGCACCCCACTCGTACCGGCCTAGTAGTAGTAATGAGCAATGAGACGTCAAATCACAATGCCGCACCTTCCCAGACGGACGAAGCAACCATTATTTCACACTTCGGTTCGCCATCATCTCAAACCACGTACTAGTATTGCTTCTGCCTCAAGAGGGACACGTGCATCGCCTTGGTACATCATGACACGTGGGACCGCATGACAGGCCATGCTCCCCCGCCGATCGCTCGGTAAAATCACCTCATTTTTACTATACCTCCTCCGTATCGGTTTACTACATGGCATGCACGTCATTCTAGGTTGAGAATTTAACTGGCTATATATGTGATGAACAGTACTCTAGCCTTTTAAAAAATGTATACTTTTGTACAGTAGTACTATCGATGGATTGCGCCATGGAGCAAAAATTGAAATTAAAAAAAGGTGGTACAAATAGAGAGCGCTCGTCGCCAAATCATGCATATAGTACTATTAAAAAAGCCAGTATGTGCTTAATTGGGGTGCTAAATTCTACTAAAGAAATACTAGTAGTATGTACAAACCGAAGAGTTAAAGTAACGAGAAGAAACATAACATAGTTCTGCTGGGGGCTCAGCACAACACACCCCTCAAATTAAACTAAGCACACCTGAAATTAAATATGCAACTAATCCGGTAGACACTGCATTAGAAGTTTAGAACCACCATGAGCAATGACACTGCCACCTTACTCGGATTCCTCGTCCATGTCCTCGACTTCGTCCTTGTCCCTATTCCTCTTGGCCGATACTTCTTTGCTTGAACCGCACACTTGGCTGTTGCTCTTCATCCAACCCTTGTAGATCTTGAAACAAAGGTAGCCATCCATTCCAGCGTAGTGGATGTGGTCTATATCTAGTACATTCCGCTGCCATGCATGACGATGAAACGTGTAATGAGGTTTCTCCAGTTTACGGTACGAAGGATGAACCATGGCTCCTGCCAGGGTCAGCATTGAAGGCTGACGAGAGGGCACCAGCCGATTCTTCTGGAGGTCGAAGGGGTTGCCTACAACAAGGCCGATCCGACCCAGGACTTCTTCGTCGTTCTTAAAGTCTACAGTAACGAATTTCACTGTTTTGTCCTTGAGGAATTTCTTAAAATCCTGGCACTCAACGTCGGCATGGCATATGTGGTAGACCAAGCAAACTTTATGTACGCAAACCAGGATCACGGTGGGCTTCTTCCTCTCTTTGTCCTTTAGATCCTTCTCTCGTCCCAGGACTATGGTGTACTCAACATCTAGCCCAGCGACCCACTCATCATCTGAGTTTTCGAACATGCGTCTGAAGCAAGAAAGGCATCCTTTCACCGTCATGGAAGAACGGGTGTAGATGACGTCGAACTCATCGCCGGTGATGGTTCTAACCTTGTACTCACCGCCGATCGTGGAGATTTGGGATGCCATGGATTTGGGAGGAGGGTTAGGATTAGTGGAACTGCCGTAATGTGAATGGACAGGATGACTAGGAGCGAACCGTCGTAGTATTGAAGGACGTGCGGGGATGAGTAGGAGCGAACTGCCAGCGTGCGAACGGCAGGGTAGTGGCTTTCCATTCTCCCATGATACGGGCTTCTGAGAGCCCTAGGATCTGAGATCGAACGGTTGCATGGCGTGATTCTAGACCTATGGGTGAATATCCTACCCTGGAGGGTTATTCTGCAAATTTTCAGAAACTTAGCATGCGACCATTTGATCTCAGATCCAAGGGCTGCCAGCAGCCCGTATCATGGTCGCGCCTACCACGACCGGGACGTCGCTCGCGCGGTCGCGCCCTTGGAGATTTAACACGGTGCGTTAGGCTATCTGATGTTGGCATGTCATAAATAGTCATCACTTAGTCACTCATACTACAAAAAGGTTGGCTATAAGTGTATTTTTTTACTCCTCTCTATCTCTTTCTTCGTACTCCCTCCGTCCCATAATATAAGAACGTTTTTGACACTCGTGTATTGCCAAAAACGTTCTTATTATGGGAGACAGGGAGTACTAGTATTTATTGCATTTGCCAAGGAGTGACCTCTTCCAATGAAATGGTGTTGCTAAGTTTGCTTCATTTAATTAGCTATAGACTCAATATTGTCTTTTCACCTAGGTACACGCGCTTAGCACCATTTCTTCCTTGGGTCACCAAACTAGTCTCTCTCTTCTTGATTAACTTGCCACATCCGACTTTATGCCTATGTGGCAAGCTTTAGCACCTCTAGGAGCAAGTAAAAGTAAGTATAATAGTGCGCTTTACATGGCATTTTTGCATATGTGGAGGAAAGAGAGGCAAGGAAAAAGTGGAGAAGTGGGCTCTCATGCAAGAGCCAGCCTCTACTACATGGTGGAGCATTGTGAGAGGCACCTGTATGGAGGTGGTCAGGAATCTGGGAGACTCACGCCGGTCGTAGCACCGCAATTAAAATGATAATGGCAAGTCAAATCACGAGGCCCCACCTGTCCAGCAGTAACTCGTTGTCAAATCACACATCCCTACGTTTGTAGCAGCCTACTCCCTCGTCTTCTGGCGTCTCTGTCGAACCGACTAGGTGGAACTGCCCCGCCTACCGTGCAGGAAAAGCCCCGCCCTCGACTTTTAAATACAACTACATCCGCTTAAGAATCCAATGATATACTTTTTGTGACATAGTAACTCATATTTAGTTAGTCAAATGGGTGACCTAGAACTACGTGCAGGCCCTATAAACCGAGACGCCTAAAAATAAAAAAACCAAGACAGAGAGGGTAGTTCAGCACGTATCTTTTTAGATCAATATAGTCGGGATTCACCAAGGAGCAAAACCAAGTGGTAGGCTGCTCCTGTCGTGTTGGCGTAGCAACTCAAGCAGGGTCAGTCCGCACATGAAATGGCGACACACTTAACAGGACCCCTTTGGCCGACATGTGGCTCATCCACCATCTTGTTCCACGTGCGATGCACCAAATTACAGTTCAGAGCAGCGGTTGGAATTGGAGGCACCCCGGTTGTAGCGCCGCAGTAGTAGAAAATGAGAGCTGAGGGATCAAATCACAAAGCCCCACCTTTCCCGCATTAAGCTGGACGGACGAAGCAACCATCATTTCACTCTAGGGCGCAAGAGCATAAAGAAAAGAGAAAACAATGATGCGTCCGGCAGCTACCTAGGGCACCCTAGGGTAGGGGTCTCCACTACAGATCCTTTTTTTCAAAGTGCCTCCACTACAAATCGGCTTCTCCCTCGTCCTCTTGAAGAAAACCAATGATGAGTGCGGTGGTAGGGTTTGTAGGAGTACTACGGCGTGCGGGACCACATCATAGTAAACGGGTTCGAGTCGACACCTTAAATTTGTGTTGGCCGCTTGGTTTTACGGGAACGAGGCAGCATTTTGGGTTCGGGGTCCAGTGGAGATATAGTACATACAAAAAATTGTGGACGTAGGTTCGACCGAAAGGCAATGATGCATGGGCCCTGCATTTTGATATACCCGGGGCCGCGTGAAATTTGCTACTCTACTCAAAACTAGTAAGGTACACATGTATTGAACGCACGAGATTTCGAAACCAAATTATGAATAAATACACACTATAGCATGTAAAGCTTTGAGTCATATATGCATGATGTAGATGTTCGTTTAGTTCTTATAGTTCATCTCATTCAAAATCAATTATTTTTATAAAAATGTTAAGATTCATGGAGTTGTGCATTGTACTCCCTCCGTTCCAAAATAGATGACTCAACTTTGTACTAACTTTAGTACAAAGTTAGTGCAAAGTTGGGTCATCTATTTTGGAACGGAGGGAGTAAATCATAAAGTAAAAAACAAATAATGGCAATTCATTTAGAAAAAAAATAATCAATTATGATATAGAAGATTCTAGAACAAAGGAGAAGTGCTTGTGTTTTGAGGTTTGTGCATTATGCTTAAGTTCAACCATGGAGTCTTCTAAATTGTACATGTGGCAGATCTGGTGGAATGTTGATGATATCCAATGGCCAGTAGTGCTCGGATTTGCCTATCTCTGCACTGTCGGGTTAGCTTCATCCAACGACCATCTTTCAAAGTTATTGGCACACTATATAGTTCTTGTGCCATAGTTGCATGTTTTGGAAAAAAGCTACTACCGTACTATCTATTTAGGAATAGAAGATGTATACATGGAAGTTGTAGGGAAAGAGATGACATGGAGCATCTCAATTCCTATGAGTAGGGATTGGAAAAGAGATGTCATTTGGTTCACATCATAGGAACTTTTCTATTGAATCTAGAGATGACATGTATCTCAATTCCTATGAGGAGGGATTAGAAAAGAGATGTAATTTGGTTCATATCATAGGAACTTTTTTATTGAATATACGCTAATGTTTATTTTCCTTTGAAATTAAGGGAGTATAGGAATCCATTCATATGAACCAAGTGGCTCTAAAGCTATAGAAATGATATCATGTTTATTTCCTTTGAAATGTGGAGTATATGAATCTATTCCTATGAACCAATTGGCTCTAAAGGAAAAAATCCTATAAAAATCATATCATATAGAGTTCCTATGATATTCCTCGACACTAAAGGATGCTTGAAATTGCTGCGGGTGATACGATGGTCTTTCTTTGTAGACTCCTCACCCAACTTTATAGTTACCTCTCGAAGATGAATGAAATGATATATACATGGTATTCTACATGTGCAATTTGGTACACGAATACTCGGTAAAAGTTTGCGAGGTTCGAATTTTCAATAAAGCTATATGCACCGCATTTCGGAACGGAGGGAGCATACGCCAGTTGCTAACACTCACGTGGAAGATCTGTGTGTAGGAGGAGTGGTTGTTCTGTTAAATGACATGGCAAAACTGACACTGTCGGATGCCGATCTAACGGTTCTTACGGCGTTCGTCAAGAAAAGGCTTGTGGCGAACATTTGTCGGATAATGATTTACGGACACATGCATTGCATTGATACGTGCCCCCCTCTCTCTCACGCACACGCACCCTCACGAGTCACAACTCTCCCGAGTCCTCTCGCAGACTCGCACGTTGCACCCACCGTCTATCTGCAGGTAGACGTCATGCACATATGTGCTCTTCACACCCTACCCTCAGAACTTCTAAAAAACAAAAGACGGCGCGCACATTTTATTTTAGCTCACACGTCACACACTTATACTATTACTCTTGCGGCGAACGTTCTTTGGGCATAGTATATTGTACTCTCACAAGAGAAGCGGTGCACGCACGCACTAGTTCTCTCACACCCACTCGTGGGTACACGTAGGAGCGCATTTTTTTGAAGTTGGTACAACAAAATCACTCCACTATATATAAAAGCAGGAGCCTTAGCACTTGCTTTACTAGGGTTCCTCTCGTTCACTCTCTCATGCTCTCCAGATCTAAGCAACACATAGGTGGCCACACTCTCTCTCAGCTCACGACTGGTCACAAATCCGACCGGACAACCTCGACCGGGGCAGGGGTGTAGGTGCATCGTTCACGCTGTCGTCGGTGACGAGGGAGGAGACCAACGGCTGCCCGTGCGTCCCGATCGGCGGCCGTGCCGTTCTCTCCGAGAGAGCACCGGCTCGGGAGGGCCTCCGACCCCTTCTTCCTCCCTGCGGTATTGTGGCCATGATGCAGCCTCCCGACGCCGTCTTTGCCACATGCCGACGACCCTCAGGTATATATTCCTTCGAAACCTGCCTTGCTCTACTGCCCCAGCTCCCTTCGTGTGGATCCTTTTCTACTTCCGTCCGCTGTTACAAAGCCACCTAGACTTCTACTATCATTAGAAGTTAAGCGAGTTCATACAGTCGACTCAAAGCGTTGGTTCAAACAGGGAAGAAAGTGGGAAAGTTGTAGCATGAACCTAGGACTTGGTTCTAAGAGGAAACGGGGGAAAGTAGTAATATCTGTCACTGTTTAAATAACCGTATTTCTTATTTGCACAAACAGGGATGTCTGTCTCCATATCGTTTCGCGATGTCTGTCTCCGTATCATTTCTATCCGCACAATCAAAAGCACACATCTCAGTTTTAGTACAACTGGGCAAAATGAGATGGCTATCCCTCGCTGTCGTCGTCTAACCTCCCATCTTCAAGGTATCCCTACATTGGTAGTAACTAAGGTAGAATGACCAACGCAATCTAAAAGAAGCTGATTCGTACGTATTACTTCCTGATTGCAGTGCAAGGACGAGCGAAAACAACTGCATCCTAGTCCGGAATGCACTTTCTACCAGTTCATCCATGGACCAAGGACTAGCTGGCGCGGCTGCACGGCGATTTTTTGTACAGGTGTGCGGACAAGAGGCATTGTGGTCTGCTTATTTCTGCAAATAGCGGGGCTTAAATTTAGTGGAATGCACAAGAGTTTCAGCTGGTCAGTACACTGCATGGTTCAGTTCAGCATTCCAGCTGAGACCACAATTATAATTGGTTATTCTAGAATGAGAGAACCTAACCGTGAATGGTGGCAACAAGAAAAAACCAAGTGAACTCCAGGAAATTTAAGCTTACCGGGAGGCCCTTTGCTTAGAGAGAAGCCTTGCTTGTTTTTTCCTGATTTGTAAACCTTCTCACAACTTTGTCTTTTGCTGTGAACTAGTATATATTTGTTATGTTCTATGAATCATTGAGATGTATAAAATTGCTTAACTTATGCATTTCAAGTTTTTTATGAAGATGAGTTTAATGTGAGTGTTCCACATGAGCGCTGGACTAGCGTGTGAAAATTGGAATTTATTACATTGTGGCCTCAATTAACTGCATGAACCACTGTAACAAGATACATAGTTGCTTATATGTCAGACAACAGATTGTTGATTGTTAGCTGGTCGATAGCCTAGTGTTGAAGCGAGCTGAGCCAATGTGTCGTGTTTTGCACATCTGCTTACAAGTGGGGTAGCACCAACAATGTTTACAAGTACTTATGTATACGTCGGCGCACGGTTCTCGAATGAGTGCTCTATTTCATCAAAACACACACTGCTCGTATGATAAACCGTGACAACTTATGTCTTACCATGCCATATTCTTGGAAAAACTAGTGAGGACGCATCTGTTTCAGCAACAATTACGATGGTTCTCACATGATTCACGAGCACACAAAAGCAGCAGCAGTTCCCATAGACGGATTCAAACAAAGTACTAGCCCCAGAGGGGTCGATAACAGGCAAGGTTCAGATAATTAGACACAATCCAAACTACGATTAAACACTAGATGGGGCAACTATTTCATGCCTCGATCTAATTTGAGCTGGACACAAGACGGACCTTGCCATGAACATTATCGAGGACATCCCGCAGCAGCTCAATCCTGTGAACCTTCATGAAGACAACCTTGTGGCCTTGCCACTGATAAACTTGTTTGTGGAGGCATGCCACGTCATCTTCCTGCGTAAGCTTGAGAAGAACATTATTCCTCACAAACGAAGGAGTAGCTTTGAACTTCTTGTGCTTCAGTACACCCTGGACAACACGCCTGACAATAGTGAGGCTCGAATACAACTCTTCATTGGTATAACCGCAAATGGCTTCCAGGATCCAACAGCCTAAGAACTCTGTTTTCCCAGTGCGTATATTCAGGTCGTCCACCTCATAGCGAGTGACATGTACAACCACACAATCCTTGTCTGCATCAGGCCTCTAATTGAAACAGAAACAAATTCTGAATTACTTTTCAGTATAAGAAACAGAAGTTATTTAAACCACTATGTATAGCATGGCATCGAAGCTAATAAAATTTTGCATTATTAATCACCACATACTTCCTTTTCAAAAAAAAATCACCACATACTTAGATGAAAAACCACAACTGAGATCGGCAAAGAAGGAAATCACCTTGGGCAGCTCAGCGGGGGGGGGGGGGGGGACACATCCTCGAAGGGGGAAAACTGCTCCTGAAGTGCCATGGGGGATGTAACCTCAAACGGGGCGTTGACCATCTCAGTATCTGGGGTCGCCTCGGTGGTTGCCTCTATCTTCTTGGAGCTCTCTGTCTCGTGGGGATCAGCCTCCCGCGTCTGCTCCAATATCGGCAGATCTTTGCCTGGTTCTCCTTGGTCCATCATGAAACTGACGAATACTAGGAGACCACTGAAAGGAAAACACAATCGCAATGACAATGAAACAAAAAAGAGAGTGAGGATCGGTTACTGCTTTGCAAAATTTCTTTTTTTTTCTCTGAACGAAAATATACCAACATCACGGATCCGCTTACCTTCCCTTCGTTCGGAGAGAAGAACAGTGGCAGAGCAGATGCAAGTGTTACCTTTCTTGAAGACGGTGAGGGAGAAGGGGATTCAGCGAAAAGTGATATGATGGTTGCTTCATCCGTCAAACTTAGACTGCGGGGAGGTGGGCTTTTGTGATACGACGGCTCGTTACTGTCACGCTACAACCGGGGTGACTCTCCGCCTGCATACTGCCTTCTAATTTGGTGGATGGCATTTGGGCCCGCACACTGCATGGCCCGCATGTCGGTGAACAAAAGAGTAACGGCATTCAGTAGAGGGAGACGTTTCAATGACCTAGGAGGAGCCAGAAGCGGTAGAGTGTCTCCACTGTACTAGTAGTAATTGTTTTTCTGGGTAGCTGTAGAGTGTCTCCACTGTACTAGTAGTAATTGTTTCTCGGGGCCCAAGACAAAACAGCCCATCCACACTAGTAAATAGTAAAATCAATTCAAAAGCCCATATATTTACTGAATGAGAGGCGCTACCCACACCCAGCACCCCCCCAAAAAATTTGGGTGCTCTTCTTCCTCCTCGCTCCCACCCACCTCACGTCAGCTCGCTCCACTCGTACCCCCAAATTCCTCACCTCACTCCTACAGAAAACCCCAGCTCCCCTTCTTCCTCACTCCTACAGAAAACCCCCAACTCCCCTCCTTCTTCGCTCGCACTACAACTAGGCTTGTCATTCGTTACTCTGCTCAAATCCGTGAGCGCGACGCGACGCCCTCGAGGAAAATGGAGTCGGCTGACCCCAGCGCCAAGAAGATGAGGCTCCCGCCAGCTGCGACGCCTGTTGTAGATCCCGCACCCGGCAGCGCAGGGAGAAGCGGCGACCCCGCCCCCACCGGATCCCAGGAACCCGTAGAATCTTGGGTGGACCGCATCAGCGATCCCCGGACGCCATCCTTGGGGAGATCATCTCGCTTCTCCCCACCAAGGATTGTTGCCGCACCCAAGTCCTCTTAATTCGGTGGCGCCCTCTATGGCGCACTGTTCCCCTTAATCTCGACTGTTGTCAGCTATCTCTCTTCAATGATTTTGAAATCCCCAGAGCCATCATCTCCTCCCACTAGGGCTCCGTTCAAAGCCTCTACATCCCGTCATGCTACCTGAGCAAGCATACCATGCCCTGCATGGTGGACGCCTGGCTGGAATCCCCTGAATTCACAGAACTATAGCTGCTTGACTATTCCCCTAGAAATCACATACCACATACCGAACGTCATGAACTTGTGCCCTCAGCACCGATGTCCATCTCACGGTTTTCGTCCTCTCTCCATACCGCCACCTTTGCGCAGTGCTACCTATCAGACAATCTAGTACTAAACCTTCGACTCCCATTTCTCAAGAAGCTTTCACTTGTGCGGGTTCGTATATCGGAGGCCTCATTGCACAACATCATCCACTCTAGTTGCCCTGCGCTGGAGTGCTTCGTGCTTGTTTTCACAGTTAGAATCGGTTGTCTCCATATAAAGTCGCCTAACCTTGTAAGAATTGGAATTTCTTTTGAAGGATGGCAGCTCATCATCCAAGATGCCCCTTCACTTCAAAGGTTGATCCTTGATTCTAGTTATTCACCGTTGCAAATAACTGTCCCCTTTGCGCCTAAACTCGAGACCTTGGGTGTAATACATGATCTCTGTGCTCATTTCAATATGGTGTTTGGCTCCATAGTTCTTCAGGTACTTTATATTATCATCTACACTTGTAACCATAAGCTGCATTTTAAATTTCTGCGCATAATTTATATATCATCTTGGAGTACACATTTTGTACTAATATTATGTTCTATGCTCAATGAAGAGTTTCTCCATGGATGGCCTATCAATGGTGCTGGATTCTGTCAAGATCTTATATATCCAAATGAATAGTTTTGATCTGAACAAGATTATTGGCTTGCTGCAATGCTTTCCATGTCTGGAGAAGTTGTATATAAAGGTAATAATTTCACGCACATTGGAAGCCCGCATATAGTGTACTAGAATTAACCGTTCAGCTGTTTCTCTTTCGACACTCTTCTTTTAGACCTTAACTGTTTTCAATCTTCATGTCTATTTAGGAAACAGGATGGGGTAAGAAAGTTATAACCAATCGGTGGATTCGTAAGCATCGGGATTTTCTCACTTCTCATGAGATTTGATTGAAGACAATAACGCTAGAACGATATGTAGCCAACCGTGCAAACACAAGATTTGTCACATTGTTCCTACTGAATGTGAGGTTACTATTGTCCATCAGGCTTAAGTTTATCAGCAACATGGTTTTGACGGATGGGTATGTCGAAGAGCAAAAAAAGGAGTTTCAGGTGGGCAAAAGAGCTTCTGAACGTGCCGGGCTTCTATTTACAACATATTGTGGTCATAATCCAGTAAATTTTATGACCCAGGATGTTCATTCTATGGACCTGAACGATCCATTTGATTGTGACTGCCGAAAATAGTGCTGGAGTTAGATGTTGTTGCCCTTTTCAATCTGGTTTTTCTTGTAAACCTGATGAACAATTAACCCTCATGCTTTTGTACAGTTTGTAAGCTGGAGTTAGATGTTCCTGCCCTTTTCAACTCGGCTGTGACTGTCATATTTTCTTTGAAACAAGGCAAATGGCTTGCCATTCGTTTAATTTAGAGTGAAATATTGTAATAAATCCAAACCAAGGGAAATAACATCACTCTCGCCGGCTGCTTGATCTCACTGTGCATTTACAGAAGCCAAGTGATTTGCCCCCACCAGCACCCACAAACTTATTTCGAACTAGCACATCAAATGGGCTGTAAATTTTCATAGCAAAGGCTGCATGACCGTGACAGATTTGGATTCTGACATTTGGGACCCGCGAGGAAATAGCCTATCCAAGGTGGTGTCGACTTACTAGCCAGTCAACAAACGATTCTGCCTACCAACGGTTGGATTGACATCCAACATCTGTCGTGTATCTTCTATCTCTTGTGTTCTTCTTCCTCCAGCCGCCCAAACCAAACCACCCCATCGGCTCCGCCTGCTCTCGCCTCCCATGGCTGGCTGTGCCTCCGCCGCCCTACCGTACGTACCCTCCAGTGTTGGCCAGTCCCTCCCTCTACTCCCCCACACGTCCTATTATTCTCCGGCGACGTTAGCCCCAACACGCACCCGCGCCCGAACCAGTCAACCCTCGTACTCCCCTCCACCTGCGACTGGACCGGCGCATCTTCAACAGCTCCTGTTCGTTCCGTCTGAGGCCTCGCCGTCGTCCTCCGCCTTGCGGCCTTGGTTCGCTCGCCGTGCGCAGTGCGCCGTCCTCTTGCGTTGTCAACGTCGTCAACAACCGAGAGGAACAAGGAGATGACTGTACGTGGAGAGGATGACAGTAGGGACCCACCAGCGTCATGGCAGTACGCAAGCAAGTGCCTCTATAGTACAAGCCCAAAAATATGGTTCCTCCTAATGGTTGGACATCTGGGGCTCGCGCCATTGTCAACGTAGTCAATAAACGAGAGAAATACACTACGAGCGGCTGACACCAGGGACTCAGCAAGTCGCGCAGTTTTTTTTTTTGAGGAACAAGCAGTTGTTATTTATACTAGTTTTAGCGATGGATCAGGGTAACAACGGGGCTGTGCGGGGGCTGTGGCCGGTCTAGCCAGGGTTTTATATATGTTTACCACATCATGAGCCCAGTTGTGTTTTTTTCTTGCTGAAAATGGCTAGCCCAGTTCTATTTTTTTAAAGAAACACCCAAACAAGGCCTACTTGCTTTATCGGCCCTGTTGTTCTGCAAATCTTTCAAGACGAGGAGAGTTTCATTCGGTTTGCCCAGAAATGGGCTTTACATTTTTAAACACATCAAACCGGGAATTAGTTTCAATTTTTTTTCATTACAAGATCTTAAATTCCATTGATTTTTATGCATGGACAATTATTTGGATTTTATATTTATATAAATTATTTTTCAAAATAGTTTGAATGTGAATCGATATTTCTGGATTAAAAATAGTTGACCGCATCGAAATATGCAAAATTACGTATACTTTTTAACCGTGGCCACAATATGGGGTGTGATGCTAACAAAAAGAAGATGGGATCCAAAAAAATTCTTAAGAATTAGCAAATGGGTTGTACATTATTAGAAATAATGGCAGATGGGTTGTATGCTGTTTTCCACAGATTTGAGGCTAACTTGTGCGCCCACTACAGGTTGACGCGTATGCTTTCATAAAAAAAAGGTTGACGCACACGCGACGCCCTGTCAACTTAGTCAACACACGAGAGCAGTGACTGTTGGATGTCCATCCAACGACTGTCGTGCTTCTTCAATCTCTGCTCTTCATGCTCAAGCCGCTCAAACAAGCGCCGGAGAGACTGCCTGCTCCCTCCTCCCGCGGCTAGCTATGTTGCCGCGCAGGCCTCACGGCCCCACCGTACTCCCATCGCTGGCCTAGCCATCCCTCTACTCACCCACACATGATGTTAATCTCCAGCGACGGCAGACGAACCAGTAAACCCTCGTACTCCTCCGCGTGGGAAACAACTGCCGAGTATTCCCTGGCTCTGTGTCGTTCCCTTCCTAGGCCTCGCCGTCGTCCATCGCCCTGGTGCTCTCAGCGCGTCCTGGTCAACGTGGTCAATGAACGACATCCATCGGAAGTGGACTGTAGGTGGAGAGGCTGACAGCTGGGTCCACGGCCGCACGCAAGGAAATGCTTCCTTATTACGTGCAAAATAATGATTCCTCCACCTGATAGCTAGGACCCACAGGGAGGGCCTCTATATTTCACGAAAAAAACATTCCCCCGCTGACAGGTCGGACCCACCAGCTATATCTTCGCACGCAAGGAAGTGCCTCCTTATTACGCCCAAAAAAATGAATACCCCCTGCTAGCTGGGACCCACCATATTGTTGGGCTGACTTGTGGGCCTACTAAGTTGACGGGGACGGAGAGCTTTGTCAACTTAGCCAATACTCTAGTGACCGTATGATGTCCATCCAACGGCCATAGTGCTTCTTCAACCTCCGGTCTTCTTGCTCCAGCCGCCCAAAGCAGCGCCGGTCGTGCCTCCTGCTCCTGCCTCCCGTGGCCGGCTGTGCTACCGCGGAGGCCTCACCGCGCCCATACTACTCCCACCACTGGCCAGGCCATCCCTCCACTCACCCACACCGCCTGTTATTTTGCGGCGACGACAGCCTCACACCGCAGCCGAACCAGTGAACGCTCGTACTCCTCTCCGCGTGGGCATCCACTGCCGCATCTTGCACGACTCCGCGTCATCCCCTTCCTAGGCCTCGCCGTCGTCCACCGCCGTGGTGCTCTCCGCGCGGCGTGGTCAACATGGTCAAGGAACGACTTCCATCGGAAGAGTACTGTACGTGGAGAGGCTGACAGCTGGGTCCACGGCCACAGCCCAATTTTTTTGTGACTTTCCAAGTAAGTCGCTTTGTCAGGCCTGTTGGGCTGCAAATCTTTCAAGAAGAGGAGAGATTTCATTCGGCTGGCTGAGAAAATGGCCCATCAGTAATGAGAAATGGGCTATACATTTTTAAAACACATCAAACCGGCAATTAGTTTCAAATATCTTTTTTTTCATTTCAAGATTTTAAATTAGATTTATTTTTATGCGTGGAGAATTTGTTGGATTTTATATTGATATACATTTATTTTTAAAATCAGTTTGAATGTGAGTCAAAATTTCAGGATTAAAAACAGTTCGGACCGCACCGAAATATGCAAAATTTCGTATAATTTTTTAACCGTGGCCACAATATGGGCTGTAATGCTAACAAAAAGAATATAGGCTCCAAAAAAACCTTAAGAATTAGAAAATGGGCTGTAAATTATTAGAAATAATGGTAGATGGGTTGTATGCTATTTTCCACATATTTGAGGCTTTCCTAAAAAAAAGGTTGACGCACAAGCACTGACTGTTGGATGTCCATCTAACGGCCGTCGTGCTTCTTCAATCTCTTCTCTTCCTGCTCCAGCCGCTCAAACAAGCGCCGGCGGAACTGCCTGCTCCCTCCTCCCCACGGCACATCGCCCGACCGTACTCCCATCGCTGGCCTAGCCATCCCTCTACTCACCCACACCTGCTGTTATTCTCCGGCGACGGCAGATGAACCAGTAAACCCTCATACAGCCGTACTCCCCTCCGCGTGGGAAACAACTGCCGAGTCTTTCCTGCCTCCGTGTCGTCCCCTTCCTAGGCCTCGCCGTGGTCCACCGCCATGGTGCTCTCGGCGCGGTGTGGTCAATGTGGTCAACGACCGACTTCCAGCGGAAGAGTACTGTGCGTGGAGACGCTGGCAGCTGGGTCCACGGCCGCAGCAAGGAAGTGCCTCCTTATTACGCGCAAACTAATTATTCCTCCACCTGACAGCGGGGACCCACCGGACGGGCCACCGTATTTCGCAAAAAAATTGTTCCCCCCTGACTGCTGGGACCCACCAGCTACACCTTCGCACACAAGGAAGTGCGTCCAAGCAAAAAAAACAAAATGATTCGCCCCCCTGACTGCTGGGACCCACCTGCTACATCTTCGCACGCAAGGAAGTGCCTGACAGTCGGGACCCACCTGGTCGAAGCGTACGTAGCGTTGTCATGCTGGTCGTGAACGTGTACGTACATATATATTGGTGGATGTAGAGGCGCGCACGTGTCGTAGTAGAGGCGCGCACGTAGCATGTACACGTACGTACAGCGGCCAGGGTGCGAGAAAGAAAATACGGCCACGTACGTACATACGGGCAGGATCTCGAACGCCTACTCGCGCATACGTACGACAAGGGCTCGTGTACATGGCTGGGTCGGAACGGAGAAACAGCGTCGTCGTCGTGTTCATGGGGAGGCAACGGAATGCGTCGTGTTCATGAGGAGGCAACGAAATGCGTCGTGTTCATGGGGAGGCAATGAAATGCGTCGTCTTCATCAGGAGGCAACGGAACACATGGGAGCCAACCGGCTGGGTCAGAACGGAATGCGTGGTCGTGTTCATCGGGAGGGCTTGGATAGAACAGGCGATGGAAACGAGGCCTGGCGTACCGCAAAACGAAGGAAACGGACCTCCTACGTTCTGAACAGGGTCCTATTGATCGGGAGGGGTGTGGCGTACCGCAAAACGGAGGAAACGGACCTCCTATGGTCGAAACGGGGGTCCTGTTGATCGGGAGGGGTGTGGCGTACCGCAAAACAGACGAAACGGACTTGTATTGGAGCGCTACGGTCTAAACGGGGGTCCTGTTCATCGGGAGGGGTGTGGCGTACCGCAAAACGGGACTCCACCGGATACTGTTCATCTCCACCATCGACCTCCTCCAGCCTCCACGGGATCCTGTTCGTCCAGCCTCCACGGGCTCCTGTTCATCCAGCCGCCACCGCGCGCTACTCCACTGGCTACTGTTCAACCACCCCTCCACCGTCTACTGTTCATCCATCCCTCCACACCACGGGGTCCTATTCAACCACCCCTCCACGGGCACCCCTTCACCGTCTACTGTTCATCCAGCCCTCCACACCACGGGGTCCTGTTCAACCACCCCTCCACGGGCACCCCACCACCGTCTACTGTTCATCCAGCCCTCCACACGACGGGGTCCTATTCATCCACCCCTCCACGGGCACCCCTCCACCGTCTACTATTCATCCAGCCCTCCACCACACCACGGGCTCCTGTTCATCCAGAGGCAACGCCACCGCTCACTGTTCATCCCAGAGGCAGCATCGATCGGCTTCAGTTAGCAGCAGTACCGAAGGAATCGCTCGATCGGGTTCAGTTAACAGCCATCGATCGATCGTTCGGGTTCAGTAACGCGTAGCCTGCAGTGCAATCGCTCGGGTTCAGTTAGAGCCCAACACCTCGCTCGGGTTCAGTTAGAGCCAACGCCTCGCACACACGCGCGTATGTGTATGAGAGAAACGCGCATCGCTCGGCCCCCGACCTCCCACCGTAACCGGGAACTCCCCGAAATTTTCCTCGCCCTCGCTTCTACCATGGTTTTTTCCGTCATGGACGGCCCAAAGAATGTCATGCAGCTGCGTCTCCGGCCCGCCCAGGACGAAAAGCCCGTTTTCTGTCATGATTTTTTGTCATAGAAGTAGGATCCCACCACATCTATGATGATACCGGGTTTTGTCACAATTATCGTCATAGAAGTGTCATATGTATGACAGAAAAAAAAATTGTTCGGCCCAAAATGTCATGGATGTGTCTTTTTTTGTAGTGTACTCTCTCTCTCTCCCGTGTTCTTGCTCATTTTGCTGCCATTTTTTATCTCTTTACTCGAAGCTCCATTTCTGAAATTGTTTTGGGGATTTGTTGCTTGGTATGTGACTCCATCATTTGTCCAATTAGTTTTTGTTTTAGTGGTTTATACTTTGAATAAATAGCTACTCTTGGTGCTGTTGTAGATGTGCTTGCATGTTCAATTCTTAGTGTTCTAAGTAGTTTGAATGCTTGCTATGACCTCAATGTATCCCTATACGTAGTTGCTATTAGTTTTGTGAAGTTTTGTTGGAAAAAATTTGTGAACAAATAATTTAGATTTTTGTTCATAGGAAAAATTGTACACGGACATGAATATCTTTAGGAAATTTGGCTCTAGGAAGAACTCCAAGGGTGTTATTGGTGAGTCTTCTGACAATGATCTCCACCTTCGGAGGTTGGCGGAGGTACGGCCATGCGAATGGCCACACATCCCGTTCTTACAAGAAGTTGGAATTCACGAGGAGTTCATGCAATTCATTGCCAACGCCGGTCTCACCGACTTCATCACGGATGAGTGTGACCAACACCAAATCCTCACAAATGACTTTGTTCAAAGCTTTACATTCTTTCCTAGAAATAATCCTTCTGAAGTGAGCTTTGTTCAAACCTTAAGGGTCTGCCGGAACCCGTGATCCGACATTTGGCGCGCCAGGTAGGGGTGCGCCGGAATCTGTCTTCCACCGCTCCGCTCTCCTCCGACCGTCGCATCCATGTCTAACGCTCGTCGGGCCCGCGCCAAGCGCCGGGCCGCCATCGCTTCCCGCGTCGCCCTGACGGCCCCCGTCGGTGGGCGTCCTCGTCGTTCCCCGTCGCCCGCCGTCAACGCCGCCATCGGCCCGGAGGGGAACGAGCAGCAGGCATCGTCTCAGCACCAGTCCGTGCGGCAAGACGGATGCACCGCGACTCCATCGCTCACCCCAGCCGGCTCTTTGTCCCGCGCGCTCCGCGCACCCTTGGAGGCTCGAGCTGCGCTCATCGCGGCAAACGAGCTCCTGCGCTACCGTCCCGTCGACGACGTCTACGAAGAGTGGCTCGACCGCGTCGCCGAGCTCGTCCGCGCTGCAGGGGGCTCTCCTGCGTCGTCCGCTCCGCTACGCCGCACCCCGCCCCGCGCGGGCAATGAAGCTCTGGGGGCGTACCAACCGCCTCCTCTCCAAGAAGACGCCATGGCTCCAAGGCGCGCGGCCCCTGGGCGGAACCCGCTCCGTCAGGCGCCAGCCCAGCAAGATCGGAGCTGCCAAGAAGTCCCTCTGCCGCAAGAGGCTGCCCGGGCGCTTCCTGCTCCGACTCGCCATGACCCTGCTCCAGCTCCGGCACGTCAAGACCCTACGCTACTTCCAGCTGCAGCGCAAGGGGACCCGCAAGGCCAAGCTCTCCCTCAACCGAAGCCTCCCGTAGCCACCGCAGGCTGTCGCGCCTACACCACCGAGCTGCGCAGCGTCGCGTGGCCTAGCAAGTTCAAGCCAGACCTGCCTCCTCGCTACGACGGGACGACTGATCCCGCAGAGTTCCTCCAGCTCTACGAGCTGGGCATCAAAGCTGCCAGCGGGGATGAAAAGGTCATGGCGAACTGGTTCCCCATGGCGCTGAAGGAAGGAGCTCGCACCTGGCTCCTGAATCTGGCTCCAGGCACGATCTCCTCCTGGGACCAGATGCGCACTCGCTTCATCGCCAACTTCCAAGGTACTCGCGACCGGCCGCCCGCCGTGAGCGACATGTGCCGCATCAAGCAGCAACCTGGGGAGACCCTACAAAAGTACATCCAGCGCTTCAACAGTGCGTGCCTCAAGATCCCCAAGGTGTCCGAGGAAGCCATCATCTCGACCTTCTCCGATGGCGTGCGCGACGTCAAGATGAAGGAGGAGCTGGCGATGCATGAAGACCTCTGCACCTCCCTGGAGCTGTTCAACTTGGCGACCAAGTGCGCCAGGGCTGAGGAAGGACGCCTCTCCCTCCTCGAGCTGCCTGCCGCAGACCCAGAAGAGAAGATGCCCAAGGCCAAGGACGTGAAGCGCAAGGGGGCTACCGTACTCGCGGTAGAGCCGGACACCAAGCGGGGCAAGGACCTTCCCGAATCCTCCAGGGGAAGCCGGTATTGTGTGTACCACGACCTCCACACCCACAACACGAACGAATGTCAAGAACTCCGCGCCATGCAAGAAGGAAGGATCGGCCGTCGCCCTGACCGCACTGACCGGGGTTATGGCCGAGGGGGAGGAAGAAACCCAAGACGCTGGGAAGACCGCGGCCCGCGCCAAGGGTGGCGCGACCAATCTCGCAAGGACCGCTGGCGGGACCTGCCTCGCGAGGGGGACTGGAGGGATCAGCCTCGTGAGGATCGCCCTCATGGCAATGCAGGCCTCCCTCCGCTGCCGCCTCAGCCAAGGAGGAACGAAGACCGCCATCAAGACGAGGGGGCTGGGGGCTTCCAAGAGCCGTGCGCAATCGCCTGCATCCTGGGCGGAGCTCAAGCCCCAGCCTCTCAAGCAGTTTGCCCGCGAAGTGAATGCAGTTCTCCCCAAGCTCGAAGCAACGCGCCCCCTCAGGTGGTCGGCGTGCGCCATCACATTCAGCTCAGCTGACCAGCTCAAGTGCGCGGCCACAGCCGGAGTCCTCCTGATGCTTTGCTCCCCAGTCATCAGCAACGTACTGGTCACCAGGACCCTCATCGACGGTGGAGCAGGGCTCAACGTCCTGTCCGTGGAAACATTCAACAACCTCCAAGTGCCCTATGACCAGCTTCAGCCAACCAAGCCTTTCTCGGGAGTCACCGACGGTTCCACGATCCCGATCGGGTAGGTCCGCCTCCCTGTCACCTTTGGGGCCCGCAGCAACTACCGCACCGAGCTCATCGACTTCGACGTCGCCCACATCCGCCTGCCGTACAACGCCATCCTCGGGTACCCAGCACTGGCCAAGTTCATGGCCGTAACTCACCACGGCTACAACGTCCTCAAGATGCCAGGAAGTGGCGGCGTCATCACGGTGCCATGTGAAGAGAAGGATGCAGTGTGTTCCCTGGAGCGAGCCTTTCAGGCCGCGTCACTAGAAGACCCAGATCGTGGAAGCAGGAGGCTTCCCGAGGCCACCCCCAAGAAGAAGAAGACATCGTCAGGTTGAGCCCCTCAGGAGGCAGGCCCCTGAGGGCCCGTGTCTGCCCAGGGGGACCCTCCTTCCGTCGCATAGGAAAGTGCGCCCGGTGCCCTCCTCAGGCGGGGCTTGGGGGCTCTCACCTGGAGAGCCACCGACCTAGCCAGGGTCACGAGGGAGGCGCTTGGGCACCATGTGGAGGCGTGCTTCGAAGCACGTTTCCCTCGAGAAGGAGCCAGGCAAGGAAGGTCAGACCAGCAGGAGTTCGTCACCAAGGCCACTCAAGAACTACAGGAGTCAAGGATCATGAGAGGTTGCCGTCGTCCACCAGCTGTGGCTCCACATCCAGGCGAGGATGGTGGGCTACGCGTCTGCATCGACATACCAGGGCTCAATCAGATCGCCACGACGGAGCGCCTCTGGCCCTCGCAAGTGGGGCGCTGCGGAGGTCCACCCCACAGCTATGTTCGCATGCCTTACGGCTTGCCGAACATGGCTGCGGCGTACCAGCGCCTCATGAGGAGCATCATGGAGGCTCAGGAAGACAGGCGTTCCGCGGCCCTGGCGGAGGTGGAGACAGCTCGCGAGGAGGCACCAGTGCCTCCGAAGCCTCCCGAGGCCACAGGGCCTGGGGGCTCCTGAGGATCGGCTTCCGCAGCCCACCGAGTTTGCTACACCAACGCCACTTCGCCGTCGACATCTTCAGGTGACATATTTCAAGCTTCATTCCCAGCTGGGAGCGCCCTCCTAGGGTTGCATCACTCCCAGGCCGCGTGGGTCCGTCCCTGCGGCATGTACCCCTTTTTATTTTTCGGTCGTTAGTTTGCCTTGTTGGGGGCGCCCCTCGGGCTGCATCATCCCAAGCTGCTCGGGCTAGGCCCAGCAGCGTGTATCTCCCTCGCATTTATTTCCAACTATGCATTCGCCTATCATGCTTGATTACTTGATGCCTGTCCACGGCACCTCTTCTTCTCCATGTCGACCACTTGCACGTTAAAGGGGGGGTGCCTGAGCATCGCGACTCAGGGCTCTCACTGGCTCTCCAGCCCTCACCCTCTGGCCTTGTCCACGGCATCGCGACCTAGCATACCAGCGACGGCTGAGACAAGCTCGAGGGCCGGGACCCGAGGACGTAGAGTGCCGGCATCTAACCAAATTTTGTAGGAACACATCTCAAGATACGGCCCAGTGCCAGGCGCAACCCACCTAGAGGTAGGGCCCTGTGAGTCCCGCGCTGGCTCACTGGTGCCAAGATACACCTCACCTGCTTCAACCAGTGAGCTCTTGAGCGACTAACGATCGACTAATAACTGTCATGGCAGCCCCTTCTTCCTTCTATGATGAGTTTGCAGGATCCTCGGAGGGAATTGTGCCAGCCAAGGCCCTCACGGAGTTCCCTTCACCCTCGCCCGCGCAAACCGCTTGCACGTTAAAGGGGGGGCGCCTGAGCATCGCGACTCAGGGCTCTTACTGGCTCTCCAGCCCAAACCCTCTGGCCTTGTCCACGGCATCGCGACCTGGCATACCAGCGACGGCTGAGACCAGCTCGAGGGCCGGGACCCGAGGACGTAGAGCAGAGGCGAGGGAGAAGGGGCACGCGAGGACCTCGCCGAGCAACTCCGTTCCAACTACCCCACGGACCCGACGATGCGCTGGGGGCGATACCCGATCCTCCAGATAAGTCACCACCCAAAGCACTGGCTATCGTGGCACTACCCCCGCACCTAATGTAATTCCGTACTAGCGACGTTGCTTCCCTTTATCACCAAGCGACGGCTGCTTGGGCGCCAAAGGGGACCTCCTGAGCATCGCGACTCAGGGGCTCTTACCGGACCCCGGGTCGCTCACCTCCTGGCCTTGACCACGGCATCACGACCTGGCATACCAGCGACGGCTGACGCCGCCTTGGGACTGGGACCTGTCGACGCAGAGCACCAAGCCCTCGCGAGGTGCGAAAGGGAGGACTGAACTACAACGGAATTTGCAACTCGCACAGATCCATAACGAGAGTTACATATTAACAACAAGGATCACAGCCACCTTACAAGCCCCTATTGGGCACAATGTGATTCCTCGCAGGGAACAGATCCTAAGGGGTGATAGCTACACGCGCCCCTGCAAAAGACGCCATCATCAACAGTGGGCCGTCAAGCACCAGCGCCAACCCCATCCAGATCAGGGTCGGCGACGGCCAAGTGAGCCCGCCCTGCTCCGAGAGCGGTGCTGGCTCGTGGGCTCGTAGCTGTCGTCGCTCGTCTCCGGAGTCGCGAAGATTTCGCTGGAGTCGCTGGATCCTCCGGCACTTCCGTCGCTTGCGGAGCTGTCCGGGGAGCGGTCGGCGGGCCCAGCCCTCACCGTGGCGGGGTCCTGGCCGCCTCCCCCGGGGCAGCACTCCAGCCGGCGCCCGATCGCATCGAAGACCTTGAACAACATCACCGAAGCGCCGTCATACTCCAGATGGATCGTGAGGGCGCCCCTCGCTCTGCAACCCCGAGCGATTTTGCCCCAGCCGCGAGTCATGAAGACCTCGCCCGAGGCAGTGATCGCGACCTCTGCCTCGGTCGCAGGAGTGCTGCAGTTGGCGTGCTGCAGCCATAGCTCCAGGAGTCTTCCCTGCGGGAAGACGGAGGCGAAGAAGGGAGGAAAGCGAATCCAAGTTCGAGGAGGCATGGCGGCATGGAGCACGAGCTCGCGGGAGGAGCCCTCGGCGTGGACCCCAGGAGGAACGACCCACACCTTCGTGACCCATCGGCGTCGTAGACAGCGCTGGCCGCGGGGACCGGCATCGTTCCCCTCAAGGCCCTCGACGCGGGCATACAAGGGAAGCGGGAACCCCGGCGGAGGCCGCTCGTACCAAGGCCTCGGCGCCACCTAACGGCCTTCTTCGTCGCGGTCGCGGTTGGCAGGTCCTTTTTCGGCGGGAGTGGGTCTGGTCCCTCTCGAGGAGCCTTTCCCTTCTCCGCCGCTGAGAACCGGCGAATTGGAGCCATCACACCAAGACGGAGAAAGAATTGGGGCAAAGGAGAAAGCAAGAAGAGATGGACTGGAAGGGCACGCGTGGTGCCGTACTTATAGCCGGCGAAGGCCAACCATCGGCCCCCACGATCGCAGGTAATCATGGCACGATTTGCATGCAAGGACTTGTCCAATCCGCGCGGTCACCAAGGCTCCGTGGGGAAGTGGAGACGCTCACGTCCAATCAACCGCCACGCGACGCCCAAGGCCGTAGGCTGTTAGGGCCCGCGGCGCTTTGCCCTTGCCCTTTCGCCTCTCGGCACAGCCAAGTCCATGCGTGCCTTGGGCCCGGGCGCTACTGTCGGCGTTCTGGGAACGGGGGTCCCCAGACTTGCCTGCCTACGGCCTGCGGCGTGGCTCAAATGGGGGCCCAGCGCGGCCCATCTTCATCAACACAAGACTCAAGACCCTCGCGAGGGGCCAAGCCTCGCGGGGCGTATGACACGATGCTTCCTCAGGCGCGGCCTCCTCAGGCTGGCTCACGAGGAGGTGGAGAGATCAAGGCGGGGCACCTCGCGAGGTGCCCGTGACGCAAGCCATGATGATCGAGGGTGCCAGGCGGGCGCCAGCCCGCGCAGCGTCTCCCTTTCCTCTTTGGTGCAAAGGGGGCAAGCGCAGGCGAGAGGATCAAGCAAAGGCACCCATTTCGATGCAACGAGACCAAGACCAGTCCAACGATGGGAAGGAGGTCACCATGGAGCCCAGGACGGCGTCACCACAGGGCCTTTGGGAGGCGAAGACGAACTTTAGTCAGGATAAGTGTACCAGATGTTCCCCTTCAAATTGGCCAATTGTTGGCGCCCTTCCCGCTCAATATTTGGGAAGAGGCCCAGGGCCTTTGCCTATAAATAGGACTAGCCACCCCCAGGGTAGGGGAGGACGATCGAGAATTGGGTATCTAGAATCGGAACAAGTAGAGAGCAAGTAGAGAGAGAGAAGGGCGATTGAACTCCCCCTAGCAGTTCATCCCCCTAGCCAAGAACAGACCCTCGCGAGGCTGTTCTACCTTGTACTGTTCATCATCATCATCAGCCCAAGAGGCAATCCACCCACCACAAACTAGAGTAGGGTATTACACCACAACGGTGGCCCGAACTAGTATAAACCCTGTGTCTCTTGTGCTGTTCTTTCGGTAGTTTAGATCCTTGCGAGACGGAGAGGTAGAGGGCATAATCTCCGCGCGCACCCCAGAGTTCGAACCTTAAGGGTCTGCCAGAACCCGTGATCCGACATTATTTTCTTGCTTTCTTCTTGTGTGTTTGAATTTTTTAGAAAAACCAAAAAAATTAGTTGTAGTAATTTACTTTCTATGCATGCTTAGTAGTAGAACTAAAAAGAAAATCCAAAAAGATTTCCTTGTTCTTTTTTGCTTGTTGGGACTTTTCCCATGTAAATAGTTTTTCTCATTTTTGCTTTTTATTAGCTTGTTGAAGAAAAACAAAAACTCCAAAAATATTTCAATATGTTTCTCTGAATTTCTTCTCTTTTTATTCGAGTTGCACGAAGGAGAAGACCATGATGAAAATGTTGAGTGGTTCTCATATGAATAACTGTTGAACTAATAAAGAGACCATTTTACCTTGTCTTCTCCTGTTGAATAAAATGCTTTGCAGATTCAACCTTAGTCCATGTCACCCTTGCACTATTATTAGTTTCTTATCATTCGATCGTGCAAGTGAAAGGCAATAATGACGATATTCGATGAGCTGGTTGTGGCAAAGAGAAATTGGTATGAACTCGACTTGTTCTGTCTGTGTAAATATGTTTAACCTAGTGCCCATGATTCAGCCCATTATGATTAAACATGTTTGCAATGACAATTAGAGACTATAGTTTATCATGCCATCCATAAGTAGCTGGGAGTTGATAATGATTTATTTTGGATATCAACATAGCATTAAAATGATTGTGATGTGGTATGATGATATGGTATCCTCCTTTGAATGTTCGAGTGGCTTGAGTTGGTACATGTTCATGCATGTAGTTGAATCAAAACCAACATAGCCTCTATAATATTTATGTTCATGGTGTTCATATCCTACTCATGCTAGTGTCCAATGTTACTTATGCATAATGCCTGGTCATGATAGTTGTTGCTCTCTAGCTGGCCGCTTCCCAATCTTAATTGCTAACCTTCGCCTAAACTAAGTGGGAATTCTGCTTGTACATCAAAAACCTTGAACCCAAAGTTATTCCAGATGAGTCCACCATACCTACCTATATACGGTATTACCCTGCCATCCTAAGTAAATTTGCATGTGCCACCTCTAAAAACTTCTAAAAAAAGTATCTGTTTTGTGTGCCTATATCGTTCATGGAACGATAGGAGGTGGTCGATATCTTTCGTGCTAACCGGGTTATCCTTAGGTCGAGTGTTTATTCACTCGCCATCACACGAGGAAATGGGCGGTATTAGGGATGCTCATTCCCAAATTGCAAATATGAAAAAGATTTCATCTCTTGAATAATCAAACAAAAACTCCCAATGGAGTCAAAACTTTTACTTTCCGCTTGGGGACCGCCACTAGCGTGCTTAGCATGGAAGATGTTGATAACTGATGGTCGTGAAGTGGATGAGAAGGGGGCATGTCTCAAAATTATCATTTATCTCCGTTTTAAAAATTGAGCTCTGGCACCTCTTCAAATCACTCCTTCCCTATGCGAAGGGACTTCCTATTTACTTTTATATAGTGTCATCACCTTCTATAAAACGAGCGCCCGAAACTGAGCAGAGCAGAGCTGTCATGATTTATGCATTGTGTATAGCTAATGTTGGATGCATCATGACTAGATATTTTCTACCATGAATTACAATGTTTAGTCGCTGGTTGAACTTTGGAGGTGCTCTGCATTTATGTTTTGCGGTCTCAGAAAGGGCTAGCGAGATACCATTATTGTCATATTATATCATGGTTGTTTTGACAACATGTTGTTGTTTGAGATATCTTATTATTGCTCGCTAGCTGGTTATGTCATTGATATGAGAGTCATTATAATCTTTAAGAGTTATTGTCGACATGGTTGGTTAGAATGCTAGCTGAAAACCTGGGTGTTGTTTAAGCTTATTTATGCAAACAAGAGCAAAAGAGTTCGTAAAAGTTTTTCTTTCTCACTTTCAGTTTATCAACTGAATTGCTTGAGGACAAGCAAATGTTTAAGCTTGGGGGAGTTGATACGTATCAAATGTATCTACTTTTTCTCACGCTTTTCCTCTTGTTTTGGACTCTAATTTGCATGATTTTTATGAAAAAAACCCGGCCTGACGCTGTTTTCAGCAGAACTACCATGGTGTTGTTTTGTGCAGAAATAGAAGTTCTCGGAATGGAAAGAAACTTTGTGAGGATTTTTTATGGAATAAATAAGGATTATTGGAGCCAACAACCACCATAGAGGGGCCCCTGGTTGTGCACAACCCAGTAGGGCGCGCCCCCCTCTCCTGGCGCGCCCAGGTGGGTTGTACCCACCTAGTGGCCCCGCTAACGACCCCCCTGATACTATAAATTCACATATTTCCAGAAAAAATCAGGAAGAAAGAATTATAACGATCCATGAGATAGAGCCGCCGCCAAGCCCTGTTCTTCCTCGGGAGGGTAGATCCGGATTCCGTTTGGGGCTCCGGAGAGGGGGATCTTCGTTCTTCATCATCACCAACCTATCTCCATCGCCAATTCCATGATGCTCCCCACCGGGAGTGAGTAATTCCTTCGTAGGCTCGCTGGTCGGTGAGGAGTTGGATGAGATTCTTCATGTAATCGAGTTAGTTTTGTTAGGGCTTGATCCCTAGTATCCACTATGTTCTTAGATTGATGTTACTATGAATTTTCCATGCTTAAATGCTTGTCACTTTGGGCCCGGGTGCCATGAACTCAGATCTGAACCGTTTATGAATTCATCATTATATCCATGTTTTAGATCCGATCTTGCAAGTTATAGTCACCTACTATTGTTATGATCTAACACCCCCGGAGTGACAACAATCGTGCCCACTCTCGGTGATGACCGTAGTTTGAGGAGTTCATGTATTCACTATGTGTAATGCTTTGTTCCGGTTCTCTATTAAAAGGAGGCCTTAATATCCCTTACTTTCCAATATGGACTCCGCTGCCACGGGAGGGTAGGACAAAAGATGCCATGCAAGTTCTTTTAATAAAGCACGTATGACTATTTACGGAATACATGCCTACATTATATCGATGAACTAGAGCTAGTGGCGTATCGCCCTAGGTTATAACTGTCTCACAATGAATATCATACAACAGGTCACCGATCCAATGCCTACGAATTTATCCTTATTGATCTTGATGCGTTACTATTGCTATCATCACTGTTACACTTGCTACAAAATACTGCTATCACTGTTACTGTTACCGTTGCTGTTGTCACTACTACAAAAACTATCATACTACTTTGCTACTGATCACTTTGCTGCAGATAATTAATCTCCATGTGTGGTTGAATTGACAACTCAACTGCTAATACCTTCAAATATTCTTTGGCTCCCCTTGTGTCGAATCTATAAATTTGGGTTGAATACTCTACCCTCGAAAACTATTATGATCCCCTATACTTGTGGGTTATCAGTGCTAAGCTAACGGATGGGTCTTGTCCATCACATCATTCTCTAATGATGTGATCCCATTCATCAAATGACAACACAAGTCTATGGCTAGGAAACTTAACCATCTTTGATTAACAAGCTAGTCTAGTAGAGGCATACTAGGGACACTCTGTTTGTCTATGTATTCACGCATGTACTAAGTCTCCGGTTAATACAATTCTAGCATGAATAATAAACATTTATCATGATATAAGTAAATATAAATAACAACTTTATTATTGCCTCTAGGGCATATTTCCTTCAGTCTCTCACTTGCACTAGAGTCAATAATCTAGATTACATAGTAATGATTCTAACACCCATGGAGTCTTGGTGCTGATCATGATTTGCTCGTGAGAGAGGCTTAGTCAATGGGTCTGCAACATTCAAATTCGTATGTACCTTGCAAATCTCTATCTCTCCCTCCTTGACTTGATCGCGCATGGAATTGAAGCGTCTCTTGATGTGGTTGGTTCTCTTGTGAAATCTGGATTCCTTTGCCAAGGCAATTGCACCAGTATTGTCACAAAAGATTTTCATTGGACCTGATGCACTAGGTATGACACCTAGATCGGATATGAACTCCTTCATCCAGACTCCTTCATGTGCTGCTTCCGAAGCAGCTATGTACTCCGCTTCACACGTAGATCCCGCCACGATGCTCTATTTAGAACTGCACGAACTGACAGCTCCACCATTCAATATAAATACGTATCCGGTTTGTGACTTAGAGTCATCCGGATCACTGTCAAAGCTTGCATCGACATAACCATTTATGACGAGCTCTTTATCACCTCCATAAATGAGAAACATATCCTTAGTCCTTTTCAGGTATTTCAGGATGTTCTTGACTACCGTCCAGTGATCCACTCCTGGATTACTTTGGTACCTCCCTGCTAAACTAATAGCAAGGCACACATCAGGTCAGTTACACAACATTGCATACATGATAGAACCTATGGCTGTAGCATAGGGAATGACTTTCATTTTCTCTCTATCTTCTGTAGTGGTCGGGCATTGAGTCTGACTCGACTTCACACCTTGTAACATAGGCAAGAACCATTTCTTTGATTGATCCATTTTGAACTTCTTCAAAACTTTATCAAGGTATGTGCTTTGTGAAAGTCCAATTAAGCGTATTGATCTATCTCTATAGATCTTGATGCCCATTATATAAGCAGCTTCACCGAGGTATTTCATTGAAAAATTCTTATTCAATTATCCTTTTATGCTATCCAGAAATTCTGTATCATTTCCGATCAACAATATGTCATCCACATATAATATCAGAAATGCTACAGAGCTCCCACTCACTTTCTTGTAAATACAGGCTCCTCCCAAAGTCTGTACAAAACCATATGCTTTGATCACACTACCAAAGCGTATATTCCAACTCCGAGAGGCTTGCACCAGTCCATAAATGGATCGCTGGAGCTTGCACACGTTGTTAGCACCTTTTGGATCGACAAAACCTTCTAGTTGCATCATATACAACTCTTCTTTAAGATATCCATTAAGGAATGCAGTTTCGACATCCATTTGCCAAATTTCATAATCATAAAATGCGGCAATTGCTAACATGATTCAGACAGACTTAAGCATCGCTACGGGTGAGAAGGTCTCATCAGAGTCAACTCCTTGAACTTGTCAAAAACCTTTCGCAACAAGTCGAGCTTTGTAGACAGTAATATTACTGTCAGCATCAGTCTTCTTTTTGAAGATCCATTTATCCTCTATGGCTTGCCGATCATCGGGCAAGTCAACCAAAGTCCACACTTTGTTCTCATACATGGATCCCATCTCAGATTTCATGGCCTCAAGCCATTTCGCGGAATCTGGGCTCATCATCGCTTCCTCATAGTTCGTAGGTTCGTCATGGTCAAGTGACATGACCTCTAGAACAGGATTACCGCACCACTCTGGTGTGGATCTTACTTTGGTTGACCTATGAGGTTCGGTAGTAACTTGATCAGAAGTTTCATGATCATCATCATTAGCTTCCTCACTAATTGGTGTAGGAATCACTGGAACTGATTTATGTGATGAACTACTTTCCAATAAGGGAGCAGGTACAGTTACCTCATCAAGTTATAATTTCCTACCACTCACTTGTTTCGAGAGAAACTCCTTCTCTAGAAAGGATCCATTCTTAGCAACGAATATCTTGCCTTCGGATCTGTGATAGAAGATGTACCCAATAGTCTCCTTTGGGTATCCTGTGAAGACACATTTCTCTGATTTGGCCTCGAGCTTATCAGGTTGAAGCTTTTTCACATAAGCATCGCAGCCCCAAACTTTAAGAAATAACAATTTGGGTTTCTTGCCAAACCACAATTCATATGGTGTCGTCTAAACGGATTTAGATGATGCCCTATTTAACGTGAATGCAACTGTCTCTAAAGCATAACCCCAAAATGATAGCGGTAAACAGTAAGAGACATCATAGACCGCACCATATCTAATAAAGTGCAGTTACGACGTTCGGACACGCCATTACGCTGTGGTGTTCCGGGTGGCGTGAGTTGCGAAACTATTCCGCATTGTTTCAAATGAAGACCAAACTCGTAACTCAAATATTCACCTCCATGATCAGATTGTAGAAACTTTATTTTCTTGTTACGATGATTTTCCACTTCACTCTGAAATTCTTTGAACTTTTCAAATGTTTCAGACTTATGTTTCATTAAGTAGATATACCCATATCTATTCAAATCATCTGTGAAGGTCAGAAAATAACGATACCCGCCGCGAGCATCAACACTCATTAGACCGCATACATCAATATTTATTATTTCCAACAAGTATGTTGCTCGCTCCATTGTTCTGGAGAACGGAGTCTTAGTCATCTTGCCAATGAGGCATGGTTCGCAAGCATTAAGTGATTCCAAAAGCCCATCAACATGGAGTTTCTTCATGCTCTTTACACCAATATGACCTAAACGGAAGTGCCACAAATAAGTTGCACTATCATTATTAAACTTTTATCTTTTGGCTTCAATACTATGAATATGTGTATCACTACTATTGAGATTCAATAATAATAGACCACTCAACATGGGTGCATGACCATAAAAGATATTACTCATATAAATAGAACAACCATTATTCTCTGATTTAAATGAATAACCGCCTCGCATCCAACAAGATCCAGATATAATGTTCATGCTTAACGCTGGCACCAAATAACAATTATTCAGGTCTAAAACTAACCCCGAAGGTAGATGTAGAGGTAGCGTGCCGACGGCGATCACATCGACTTTGGAACCATTTCCCACGCGCATCGTCACCTCGTCCTTAGCCAATCTTCGCTTAATCCGTAGCCCCTGTTTCGAGTTGCAAATATGAGCAACAGAACCAGTATCAAATACCCAGGCGCTACTACTAGCATTAGTAAGGTACACATCAATAACATGTATATCAAATATACCTTTCACTTTGCCATCCTTCTTATCCGCCAAATACTTGGGGCAGTTCCGCTTCCAGTGACCAGACCCTTTGCAGTAGAAGCACTTAGTCTTAGGCTTAGGTCCAAATTTGGGCTTCTTCACTTGAGCAACAACTTGCTTGTCGTTCTTCTTGAAGTTCCCCTTCTTCCCTTTGCCCTTCTTCTTGAAACTAGTGGTCTTGTTAACCATCAACACTTGATGCTCCTTCTTGATTTCTACCTCCGCAGCCTTTAGCATCGCGAAGAGCTCGGGAATTGTCTTATCCATCCCTTGCATATTATATAGTTCATCACGAAGCTTTTGTAGCTTGGTGGCAGTGATTGAAGAACTCTGTCAATGACACTATCAACCAGAAGATTAACTCCCAGTTGAGTCAAGTGATTGTGGTACCCAGACATTCTGAGTATATGTTCACTGACAGAACTATTCTCCTCCATTTTGCAGGTGTAGAACTTATTGGAGACTTCATATCTCTCGATCCGGGCATTTGCTTGAAATATTAACTTCAACTCCTAGAACATCTCATATGCTCCATGCCGTTCAAAACATCGTTGAAGTCCCGGTTCTAAGCCGTAAAGCATGACGCACTGAACTATCGAGTAGTCATCAGCTTTGCTCTGCCAGGCGTTCATAACGTCCAGCATTGCTCCTGCAACGGGTCTTGCACCTAGCGGTGCTTCCAGGACATAATTCTTCTGTGCAGCAATGAGGATAATCCTCAAGTTACGGACCCAGTCCGTGTAGTTGCTACCATCATCTTTCAACTTAGCTTTCTCTAGGAACGAATTAAAATTCAACGGAACAGTAGCACGCGCCATTTATCTACAACAACATAGACATGCATAATACTATCAGGTACTAAGTTCATGATTAATTAAAGTTTAGTTAATCATATTACTTAAGAACTCCCACTTAGATAGACATCCCTCTAATCATCTAAGTGATCACGTGATCCATATCAACTAAACCATGTCCGATCATCACGTGAGATGGAGTAGTTTTCAATGGTGAACATCACTATGTTGATCATATCTACTATATGATTCACGCTCGACCTTTCGGTCTCAGTGTTCCAAGGCCATATCTGCATATGCTACGCTCGTCAAGTTTAACCCGAGTATTCTGCGTGTGCAAAACTGGCTTGCACCCGTTGTATGTGAACGTAGAGCTTATCACACCCGATCATCACGTGGTGTCTCGGCACGACGAACTGTTGCAACGGTGCATATTTAGGGAGAACACTTGTACCTTGAAATTTAGTGAGAGATCATCTTATAATGCTACCGCCGTACTAAGCAAAATAAGATGCATAAAAAGATAAACATCACATGCAATCAAATAAGTGATATGATATGGCCATCATCATCTTGTGCCTTTGATCTCCATCTCCAAAGCACCGTCATGATCACCATCGTCACCGACTTGACACCTTGATCTCCATCGAATCATCCTTGTCGTCTCGCCAACTATTGCTTCTACGACTATCTCTACCGCTTAGTGATAAACTAAAGAATTACATGGTGATTGCATTTCATACAATAAAGCGACAACCATATGGCTCCTGCGAGTTGCCGATAACTGTTACAAAACATGATCATCTCACACAACAAATTATATATCATCACGTCTTGACCATATCACATCATAGCAAGCCCTGCAGACACAAGTTAGACGTCCTATACTTTGTTGTTGCAAGTTTTATGTGGCTGCTACGGGTTTCTAGCAAAAACCATTCTTACCTACGCATCAAAACCACAATGATTTTTCGCCAAGTGTGCTGTTTTAACCTTCAACAAGGACCGGGCGTAGTCAAACTCGATTCAACTAAAGTTGGAGAAACAGATACCAACTAGCCACCTATGTGCGAAGCACGGCGGTAGAACCAATCTCATGAACGTGGTCATGTAATGTTGGTCTGGGCCGTTTCATCCAACAATACTGCTGAATCAAAGTATGACAAGATGGTAAGCAGTATGACTATTATCGCCCACATCTCTTTGTGTTCTACTCATGCATATAACATCTACGCATAGACCTGGCTCGGATGCCACTGTTGGGGAACGTAGTATTTCAAAAAATGTGCCTACGATCACGCAAGATCTATCTAGGAGAAGCATAGCAACGAGCGGGGAGAGTGTGTCCACGTACCCTCATAGACCGAAAGCGGAAGCGTTTAGTAACGCGGTTAATGTAGTCGAGCGTCTTCGCGACCCAACCGATCCAAGTATCGAACGCACGGCACCTCCACGATCTGCACACGAGCTCGGTGACGTCCCTCGAACTCTTGATCTAGTTGAGGCCGAGGGAGAGTTTCGTCAGCACAACGGCATGGTGACGGTGATGATGAAGTTACCAGCGCAAGGCTTCGCCTAAGCACTACGACGATATGACTGAGGTGTGTTTCTGTGGAGGGGGCACCGCACACGGCTAAAAGATCAACTTGTGTGTCTATGGGGTGCCCCCTCCCCCGCATATAAAGGAGTGAGGGAGGAGGAGGCCGGCCAAGGGTGGTGCACCCAAGGGGGGGAGTCCTACTCCAAGTAGGAATCGCCCCCCCTTTCCTATTCCTACAAGGAGAAGGGGGGAGGAGGAGGAGGAGAGAAAGGAAAGGGCCCCCCCCCAACCGCTAGTCCAATTCGGTTTGGGCTTGGGGGCTCCACCTGGCTGCTGCCTCCTCTCTTCCACTAGGCCCATGGAGGCCCATTAACCCCCCCCCCCCGGGGGGGGGGGTTCCGGTAACCCCCCGGGTACTCCCGAAAATACCCGATACACTTCGGAACCATTTCGGTGTCCGAATATAGCCTTCCAATATATCAATCTTTATGTCTCGACCATTCTGAGACTCCTCGTCATGTCCGTGATATCATTCGGGACTCCAAACAACCTTCAGTACATCAAATCACATAAACTCATAATACGAACCGTCATCAAACGTTAAGCGTGCGGACCCTACGGGTTCGAGAAATATGTAGACATGATCGAGACACATCTCCGGTCAATAACCAATAGCGGAACCTGGATGCTCATATTGGCTCCTACATATTCTACGAAGAACTTTATCGGTCAAACCGCATAACAACATACGTTGTTCCCTTTGTCATCGGTATGTTACTTGCCCGAGATTTGATCGTTGGTATCACCATACCTAGTTCAATCTCGTTATGGGCAAGTCTCTTTACTCGTTCCGTAATGTATCGTCCCGCAACTAACTCATTAGTCACATTGCTTGCAAGGCTTATAGTGATGTGTATTACCGAGAGGGCCCAGAGATACCTCTCTGGTAATCGGAGTGACAAATCCTAATCTCGATCTATGCCAACTCAACAAACACCATCGGAGACACCTATAGAGCATCTTTATAATCACCCAGTTATGTTGTGGCGTTTGATAGCACACTAAGTGTTCCTCCGGTATTCGGGAGTTGCATAATCTCATAGTCTTAGGAACATGTATAAGTCATGAAGAAAGCAATAGCAATAAACTAAACGATCATAGTGCTAAGCTAACGGATGGGTCTTGTCCATCACATCATTCTCTAATGATGTGACCTCGTTCATCAAATGAAAACACATGTCTATGGCTAGGAAACTTAACCATCTTTGATTAACGAGCTAGTCTAGTAGAGGCATACTAGGGACACTCTGTTTGTCTATGTATTCACACATGTACTAAGTTTCCGATTAATACAATTCTAGCATGAATAATAAACATTTATCATGATATAAGGAAATATAAATAACAACTTTATTATTGCCTATAGGGCATATTTCCTTCACCAGGAGCAAGAGTATTGTACCAAGCTTTAGCATCACCCTTTAATGAGAAAGGAAATAATTTGAGAATAAAGTAGTAGCGGGTTTTCTCATCATGAGTAAAAAGGATGGCTATATCATTCAACTTAGTAAGATGTGCCACAACAGTTTTAGTTTCATAACCATGGAAAGGATCAGATTCAATCAAAGTAATTAACTTTGGGTCGACAGAGAATTCAGAATCCTTATCATCAATAAAGATAGGTGAAGTAGCAAACTTAGGATCACATTTCATTCTAGCATTCATAGATTTTTCTTTATACTTGCATAGTAATTTTTCTAGATCATCTCTATCCTTACAAGCAAGAATATCTCTAGTTGTCTCCTCATTCATAACATAACCTTCTGGTACCTTAGGCAATTCATATCTAGGAAGGCTAGTTCTAGCAGGTGTTTCAGGAGTTTCAGTTTCAAGCTCATCATCAGATTCAACAACATCATGTTGTATTACTCTAGCAATTTGTTCATCAAGAAATTAATCAAGTGGCACATCGTTATTATCAAGCAAGGTACTAGCATCATCATAAGCATTATCCATAGCAGAAGTATTATCATCAATAACTTGCTACATATTAGAATTGATAGCATGTGGTGGTGTTGCAAGTTTACTCAAAACAGAAGGTGAATCTAAAGCAGAACTGGATGCAGTTCCTTACCTCCCCTCATCTTTGAGGGAAATATCTTAGTCTTTGGATCCTTCAGATTCTTCATAGTGATAATATAGTAATAATCCCAAGTGACTCAACAAATATTGTTGGGGAACGTTGCAGAAAATTAAAATTTTTCCTACGGTTTCACCAAGATCCATCTATGAGTTCATCTAGCAACGAGTATTCAGATTAGATAGCATCTACATACCACTTTGTAGATCGCAACGGAAGCGTTCGAGTGAACGTGGATGAGGTAGTCGTACTTGCCGTGATCCAATTCACCGATGATCTAGTACCGAACGGACGGCACCTCCGCGTTCAACACACGTACGGGACGGGAGACGTCTCCTCCTTGTTGATCCAGCAAGGGGGGAGGAGAGGTTGAGGAAGATCCAGCACGACGGTGTGGTGGTGGATGCAGCAGAACTCCGGCAGGGCTTCGCTAAGCAACTACGGGAGGAGGAGGAGGTGTTGCAGGGAGGAGGGAGGAGCCAGAGCATAGGGTGCGGCCACCCCTCCCTCCCCTCCCTTTATATAGGCGCATTAGAGGGGGGAGGTCGCAGCCTTGCCCCTTCCTCCAAGGAAGGGGTGCGGCCAAAGGGGGGAGGAGTCCATCCTCCCCAAGGCACCTCGGAGGTGCCTTCCCCTCTTTGGACTCTTCCCTCTCCAAGTCTTCTTGGCGCATGGGCCCTTGGGGCTGGTGCCCTTGGCCCATATAGGCCAGGGCGCACCCCCTATAGCCCATGTGGCCCCCCGGGGCAGGTGGACCCCCCTGGTGGACCCCCGGGACCCCTCCGGTGGTCCCGGTACAATACCGATAACACCGAAACTTGTCCCGATGGCCAAAATAGCACTTCCTATATATAATTCTTTACCTCCGGACCATTCCGGAACTCCTCGTGACGTCCGGGATCTCATCCGGGACTCCAAACAACATTCGGGTTACTGCACATACATATCCCTACAACCCTAGCGTCACCGAACCTTAAGTGTGTAGACCCTACGGGTTCGGGAGACATGCAGACATGACCGAGACGGCTCTCGGGCAATAACCAACAGCGGGATCTGGATACCCATGATGACTCCCACATGCTCCACGATGATCTCATCGGATGAACCACGATGTCGAGGATTCAATTAATCCCGTATACGATTCCCTTTGTCAATCGGTATTTTACTTGCCCGAGATTCGATCGTCGGTATCCCAATACCTCGTTCAATCTCGTTATCGGCAAGTCACTTTTCTCATTACCGTAATGCATGATCCTGTGATCAAACACTTTGATCACCTTGAGCTCATTGTGATGATGCATTACCGAGAGGGCCCGGTGATACCTCTCCGTCAAGCGGAGTGACAAATCCCAGTATCGATCCATGTCAACCCAACAGACACTTTCAGAGATACCCGTAGTATACCTTTATAGTCACCCAGTTACGTTGTGATGTTTGGCACACCCAAAGCACTCCTACGGTATCCGGGAGTTACACGATCTCATGGTCTAAGGAAAGGATACTTGACATTGGATAACTCTAGCAAACGAACTATGCGATCTTATGCTATGTTTAGGATTGGGTCTTGTCCATCACATCATTCTCCTAATGATGTGATCCCGTTATCGATGACATCTAATGTCCATAGTCAGGAAACCATGACTATCTGTCGATCAACAAGCTAGTCAACTAGAGGCTCACTAGGGACATGTTTGTTGTCTGTTATTCACACATGTATTACGATTTCCGGATAACACAATTATAGCACGAATAAAGACAATTATCATGAATAAGGAAATATAATAATAATGCTTTTATTATTGCCTCTAGGGCATATTTCCAACAAATATAGCTATGCTCCCTGGCAACGGCGCCAGAAAAAGGTCTTGATAACCCACAAGTATAGGGGATCGCAACAGTTTTCGAGGGTAGAGTATTCAACCCAAATTTATAGATTTGACACAGGGGGAGCCAAAGAATATTTGAAGGTATTAGCAGCTAAGTTGTCAATTCAACCACACCTGGGGATTAATTATCTGCATCAAGTAATCAGTAGCATAGTAATATGATAGTTTTGATAGTAGTGACAGCAGCAACGGTAACAATAATAGTGATAGCAATAATTTTGTAGCAAGTGTAACGTAGCAGTAGTAACTTAGCAGAAACAATATAAGATAAATTCGTAGGCATTGGATCGGTGACTTGTTGGATGATATTCATCATGTGACAGTTATAACCTAGGGCGATACAGCACTAGCTCTAGTTCATTAATCTAGTTACATTGTGATGAATCGAACACCCATAGAGTTCTGGTGCTGATCATGTTTTGCCTTAGGGAGAGGTTTAGTCAACGGATCTGCGACATTCAGATCCGTGTGCACTTTACAAATTTCTATGTCTCCATCTTGAACATTTTCACGAATGGAGTTGAAGCGACGCTTGATGTGCCTGGTCTTCTTGTGAAACCTGGGCTCCTTTGCAAGTGCAATAGCTCCAGTGTTGTCATAGAAGAGCTTGATTGGCCCCGACGCATTGGGTATGACTCCGAGGTCGGTGATGAACTCCTTCACCCAAATTACTTCATGTGCTGCCTCCGAGGCTGTCATGTACTCCGCTTCACATGTAGATCCCGCCACGACGCTTTGCTTGCAACTGCACCAGCTTACTACCCCACCATTCGAAATATACACGTATCCGGTTTGTGACTTAGAGTCATCCAGATCTGTGTCGAAGCTAGCGTCGACGTAACCTTTTACGACGAGCTCTTCGTCACCTCCATAAACGAGAAACATTTCCTTGGTCCTTTTCAGGTACTTCAGGATATTCTTGACCGCTGTCCAGTGTTCCTTGCCGGGATTACTTTGGTACCTACCTACCAAACTTACGGCAAGGTTTACATCAGGTCTGGTACACAGCATGGCATACATAATAGAACCTATGGCTGAGGCATAGGGGATGACGCTCATCTCTTCTATATCTTCTGCCGTGGTCGGACATTGAGCTGAGCTCAATTTCACACCTTGTAATACAGGTAAGAACCCTTTCTTAGATTGATCCATATTGAGCTTCTTCAATATTTTATCAAGGTATGTGCTTTGTGAAAGACCTATGAGGCGTCTCGATCTATCTCTATAGATCTTGATGCCTAATATATAAGCAGCTTCTCCAAGGTCCTTCATTGAAAAACTCTTATTCAAGTAGGCCTTAATGCTGTCCAAGAGTTCTACATCATTTCCCATCAAAAGTATGTCGTCTACATATAATATGAGAAATGCTACAGAGCTCCCACTCACTTTCTTGTAAACACAGGCTTCTCCATAAGTCTGTGTAAACCCAAACGCTTTGATCATCTCATCAAAGCGAATGTTCCAACTCCGAGATGCTTGCACCAGCCCATAAATCGAGCGTTGGAGCTTGCACACCTTGTCAGCATTCTTAGGATCGACAAAACCTTCCGGCTGCATCATATACAATTCTTCCTTAAGGAAACCATTAAGGAATGCCGTTTTGACGTCCATTTGCCATATCTCATAATCATAGTATGCGGCAATTGCTAACATGATTCGGACGGACTTCAGCTTCGCTACCGGTGAGAAAGTCTCATTGTAGTCAATTCCCTGAACTTGTCGATAACCCTTAGCGACAAGCCGAGCTTTATAGATGGTCACATTACCATCCGCGTCTGTCTTCTTCTTAAAGATCCATTTATTTTCTATGGCTCGCCGTTCAACGGGCAAGTCAGTCAAAGTCCATACTTCGTTTTCATACATGGATCCTATCTCGGATTTCATGGCCTCTAGCCATTTGTCGGAATCCGGGCCCGCCATTGCTTCCTCATAGTTCGAAGGTTCACCGTTGTCTAACAACATGATTTCCAAGACAGGGTTGTCGTACCACTCTGGTGCAGAACGTGTCCTTGTGGACCTTCGAATTTCAGTAGGAGCTTGATCAGAAGCATCTTGATCATCATCATTAATTTCCTCTCTAGTCGGTGCAGGCTCCTCAGAAACGTTTTCTTGAGTTTCGCCATTTTCCGGTTCAAGAGGTAACACTTCATCAAGTTCTACTTTCCTCCCACTTACTTCTTTCGAGAGAAACTCTTTCTCTAGAAAGGATCCATTCTTGGCAACAAAGATCTTGCCTTCGGATCTGAGGTAGAAGGTATACCCAACAGTTTCTTTAGGGTATCCTATGAAGACGCATTTTTCCGACTTGGGTTCGAGCTTTTCAAGTTAAAGTTTCTTCACATAAGCATCACATCCCCAAACTTTTAGAAACGACAGCTTAGGTTTCTTCCCAAACCATAATTCATACGGTGTCGTCTCAACGGATTTCGACGGAGCCCTATTTAAAGTGAATGCGGCAGTCTCTAAAGCATAGCCCCAAAAAGATAGCGGTAAGTCGGTAAGAGACATCATAGATCGCACCATATCTAATAGAGTGCGATTACGACGTTCGGACTCACCATTACGCTGAGGTGTTCCAGGCGGCGTGAGTTGTGAAACTATTCCACATTTTCTTAAGTGTGTGCCAAATTCGTGACTCAAGTATTCTCCTCCACGATCTGATCGTAGAAACTTGATCTTTTTCTCACGTTGATTTTCAACCTCATTCTGAAATTCCTTGAACTTTTCGAAGGTCTCATACTTGTGTTTCATCAAGTAGATATACCCATATCTACTCAAGTCATCAGTGAGGGTGAGAACATAACGATAGCCACCGCGAGCCTCAACACTCATTGGACCGCACACATCGGTATGTATGATTTCCAATAAGTTGGTTGCTCGCTCCATTGTTCCTGAGAACGGAGTCTTGGTCATTTTACCCATGAGGCATGGTTCGCACGTGTCAAATGATTCATAATCAAGAGACTCTAAAAGTCCATCTGTATGGAGCTTCTTCATGCGTTTGACACCTATGTGACCAAGGCGGCAGTGCCACAAATATGTGGGACTATTGTTATCAACTTTAACTCTTTTGGTACTCACACTATGAATATGTGTATCATCACGTACGAGATTCATCAAGAATAAACCATTAACCATCGGAGCATGACCATAAAACATATCTCTCATATAAATAGAACAACCATTATTCTCGGATTTAAATGAGTAGCCATCTCGAATTAAACGAGATCCAGATACAATGTTCATGCTCAAACTTGGCACTAAATAACAATTATTGAGGTTTAAAACTAATCCCGTAGGTAAATGTAGAGGCAGCGTGCCGACGGCGATCACATCGACCTTGGAACCATTCCCGACGCGCATCGTCACCTCGTCCTTCGCCAGTCTCCGTTTATTCCGCAGCTCCTGCTTTGAGTTACAAATGTGAGCAACTGCACCGGTATCAAATACCCAAGAGCTACTACGAGTACTGGTAAGGTACACATCAATTACATGTATATCACATATACCTTTTGTTTTGCCGGCCTTCTTGTCCGCTAAGTATTTGGGGCAGTTCCGCTTCCAGTGACCACTTCCCTTGCAATAAAAGCACTCAGTTTCGGGCTTGGGTCCATTCTTTGGCTTCTTCCCGGCAACTTGCTTACCGGGCGCGACAACTTCCTTGCCGTCCTTCTTGAAGTTCTTTTTACCCTTGCCCTTCTTGAACTTAGTGGTTTTATTCACCACCAACACTTGATGCTCCTTCTTGATTTCTACCTCTGTTGATTTCAGCATAGCATATACTTCAGGAATGGTCTTTACCATCCCCTGCATATTGTAGTTCATCACAAAGCTCTTGTAGCTAGGTGGAAGCAACTGGAGGATTCTGTCAATGACCGCTTAATCCGGGAGATTAACTTCCAGTTGAGTCAAGCGGTTGTGCAACCCAGACATTTTGAGTATGTGCTCACTGACAGAGCCATTTTCCTCCATCTTACAGCTAAAGAATTTATCGGAGACTTCATATCTCTTGACCCGGGCATGAGCTTGGAAAACCATTTTCAGCTCTTCGAACATCTCATATGCTCCATGTCTCTCAAAACGCTTTTGGAGCCCCGGCTCTAAGCTATAAAGCATGCCGCACTGAACGAGGGAGTAATCATCGCAGCGTGACTGCCAAGCGTTCATAACGTCTTGTTCTGCAGGGAGAATAGGTGCGTCACCCAGCGGTGCTCGTAGGACATAATCTTTCTTGGCAGCTGTGAGGATGATCCTCAGGTTCCGGACCCAGTCCGTATAGTTGCTACCATCGTCTTTCAGCTTGGTTTTCTCTAGGAACGCGTTGAAGTTGAGGACTACGTTGGCCATTTGATCTACAAGACATATTGTAAAATTTTTAGACTAAGTTCATGATAATAAAGTTCATTTAATCAAATTATTTAATGAACTCCCACTTAGATAGACATCCCTCTTCTAGTCATCTAAGTATTACATGATCCGAGTCAACTAGGCCGTGTCCGATCATCACGTGAGACGGACTAGCCAACATCGGTGAACATCTTCATGTTGATCGTATCTTCTATACGACTCATGCTCGACCTTTCGGTCTTCTGTGTTCCGAGGCCATGTCTGTACATGCTAGGCTCGTCAAGTCAACCTAAGTGTTTTGCGTGTGTAAATCTGTCTTACACCCGTTGCATGCGAACGTAAGGACCTATCACACCCGATCATCACGTGGTGCTTCGGAACGACGAACCTTAGCAACGGTGCACAGTTAGGGAGAACACTTTCTTGAAATTATTATGAGGGATCATCTTATTTACTACTGTCGTCCTAAGTAAACAAGATGCAAAAACATGATAAACATCACATGCAATCAAATAATAAACGTGACATGATATGGCCAATATCACATAGCTCCTTCGATCTCCATCTTGGGGCTCCATGATCATCTTGTCACCGGCTTGACACCATGATCTTCATCATCATGATCTTCATCATCGTGTCTCCATGAAGTTGCTCGCCAACTATTACTTCTACTACTATGGTTAACGCGTTTAGCAATAAAGTAAAGTAATTTGCATGGCGTTTCTCAATGACACGCAGGTCATACAAAAAAAATAAAGACAACTCCTATGGCTCCTGCCGGTTGTCATACTCATCGACATGCAAGTCGTGATTCCTATTACAATAGCATGAACATCTCATACATCACATATAGATCATTCATCATACATCACAACTTTGGCCATATCATATCACAAAGCACTTGCTGCAAAAACAAGTTAGACGTCCTCTAATTGTTGTTGCAAGTTTTACGTGGCTGAATTAGGGTTCTAGCAAGAACGTTTTCTTACCTACGTTAAAACCACAACGTGATTTGTCAACTTCTATTTACCCTTCATAAGGACCCTTTTCATCGAATCCGCTCCAACTAAAGTAGGAGAGACAGACACCCGCCAGCCACCTTATGCAACTAGTGCATGTTAGTCGGTGGAACCGGTCTCACGTAAGCGTACGTGTAAGGTTGGTCCGGGCCGCTTCATCCCACAATACCGCTGAAGCAAGATAAGACTAGTAGCGGCAAGAAGAGTTGACAACATCTACGCCCACAACAAATTATGTTCTACTCGCGCAAGAAGAACTACGCATAGACCTAGCTCATGATGCCACTGTTGGGGAACGTTGTAGAAAATTAAAAATTTTCCTACGGTTTCACCAAGATCCATCTATGAGTTCATCTAGCAACGAGTATTCAGATTAGATAGCATCTACATACCACTTTGTAGATCGCAACGGAAGCGTTCGAGTGAACGTGGATGAGGTAGTCGTACTTGCCGTGATCCAATTCACCGATGATCTAGTACCGAACGGACGGCACCTCCGCGTTCAACACACGTACGGGACGGGAGACGTCTCCTCCTTCTTGATCCAGCAAGGGGGGAGGAGAGGTTGAGGAAGATCCAGCACGACGGTGTGGTGGTGGATGCAGCAGAACTCCGGCAGGGCTTCGCTAAGCAACTACGGGAGGAGGAGGAGGTGTTGCAGGGAGGAGGGAGGAGCCAGGGCATAGGGTGCGGCCACCCCTCCATCCCCTCCCTTTATATAGGCGCATTAGAGGGGGGGAGGGCGCAGCCTTGCCCCTTCCTCCAAGGAAGGGGTGCGGCCAAAGGGGGGGAGGAGTCCATCCTCCCCAAGGCACCTCGGAGGTGCCTTCCCCTCTTTGGACTCTTCCCTCTCCAAGTCTTCTTGGCGCATGGGCCCTTGGGGCTGGTGCCCTTGGCCCATATAGGCCAGGGCGCACCCCCTATAGCCCATGTGGCCCCCCGGGGCAGGTGGACCCCCCCGGTGGACCCCCGGGACCCCTCCGGTGGTCCCGGTACAATACCGATAACACCGAAACTTGTCCCGATGGCCAAAATAGCACTTCCTATATATAATTCTTTACCTCCGGACCATTCCGGAACTCCTCGTGACGTCCGGGATCTCATCCGGGACTCCGAACAACATTCGGGTTACTGCACATATATATCCCTACAACCCTAGCGTCACCGAACCTTAAGTGTGTAGACCCTACGGGTTCGGAAGACATGCAGACATGACTGAGACGGCTCTCGGGCAATAACCAACAGCGGGATCTGGATACCCATGATGGCTCCCACATGCTCCACGATGATCTCATCGGATGAACCACGATGTCGAGGATTCAATTAATCCCGTATACGATTCCCTTTGTCAATCGGTATTTTACTTGCCCGAGATTCGATCGTCGGTATCCCAATACCTCGTTCAATCTCGTTATCGGCAAGTCACTTTTCTCGTTACCGTAATGCATGATCCCGTGATCAAACACTTTGATAACCTTGAGCTCATTGTGATGATGCATTACCGAGAGGGCCCGGTGATACCTCTCCGTCAAGCGGAGTGACAAATCCCAGTCTCGATTCATGTCAACCCAACAGACACTTTCAGAGATACCCGTAGTATACCTTTATAGTCACCCAGTTACGTTGTGACGTTTGGCACACCCAAAGCACTCCTACGGTATCCGGGAGTTACACGATCTCATGGTCTAAGGAAAGGATACTTGACATTGGATAACTCTAGCAAACGAACTATGCGATCTTATGCTATGTTTAGGATTGGGTCTTGTCCATCACATCATTCTCCTAATGATGTGATCCCGTTATCGATGACATCTAATGTCCATAGTCAGGAAACCATGACTATCTGTCGATCAACAAGCTAGTCAACTAGAGGCTCACTAGGGACATGTTTGTTGTCTGTTATTCACACATGTATTATGATTTCCGGATAACACAATTATAGCACGAATAAAGACAATTATCATGAATAAGGAAATATAATAATAATGCTTTTATTATTGCCTCTAGGGCATATTTCCAACAAATATAGCTATGCTCCCTGGCAACGGCGCCAGAAAAAGGTCTTGATAACCCACAAGTATAGGGGATCGCAACAGTTTTCGAGGGTAGAGTATTCAACCCAAATTTATAGATTTGACACAGGGGGAGCCAAAGAATATTTGAAGGTATTAGCAGCTAAGTTGTCAATTCAACCACACCTGGGGATTAATTATCTGCATCAAGTAATCAGTAGCATAGTAATATGATAGTTTTGATAGTAGTGACAGCAGCAACGGTAACAATAACAGTGATAGCAATAATTTTGTAGCAAGTGTAACGTAGCAGTAGTAACTTAGCAGAAACAATATAAGATAAATTCGTAGGCATTGGATCGGTGACTTGTTGGATGATATTCATCATGTGACAGTTATAACCTAGGGCGATACAGCACTAGCTCCAGTTCATCGATATAATGTGGGCATGTATTCCGTAAATAGTCATACGTGCTTTATTAAAAGAACTTGCATGCCATCTTTGTCCTACCCTCCCGTGGCAGCGGGGTCCATATTGAAAACTAAGGGATATTAAGGTCTCCTTTTAATAGAGAACCGGAACAAATCATTGACACATAGTGAATACATGAAGTCCTCAAACAAAGGTAATCACCGGAACAAGTCCTAGTTATTGTCACTCCGGGGTTACCGGATCTCATAACACGTAGTAGGTGACTAAAACTTGCAAGATCGGATCTAAAACATGGATATAATGATGAATTAACAAACGGTTCAGATCTGAGTTCATCGCACCCGGGCCCAAAGTGACAAGCATTAAGCATGGCAAAGTCATAGCAACATCAATCTAAGAACATAGTGGATACTGGGGATCAAGCCCTAACAAAACTAACTAGATTACATGATGAATCGCATCTAACTCCTCACCGACCAGCGAGCCTACGAAGGAATTACTCACTCCCGGTGTGGAGCATCATGGAATTGGCGATGGAGATGTTGGGGAACGTAGCAGAAATTCAAAATTTTCTACGTGTCACCAAGATCTATCTATGGAGAAACCAGCAACGAGGGGAAGGAGAGTGCATCTACATACCCTTGTAGATCGCTAAGCGGAAGCGTTCAAGTGAACGGGGTTGATGGAGTCGTACTCGTCGTGATTCAAATCACCGATGACCAAGTGCCGAACGGACGGCACCTCCGCGTTCAACACACGTACAGCCCGGTGACGTCTCCCATGCCTTGATCCAGCAAGGAGAGAGGGAGAGGTTGAGGAAGACTCCATCCAGCAGCAGCACAACGGCGTGGTGATGATGGAGGAGCGTGGCAATCCAGCAGGGCTTCGCCAAGCACCGCAAGAGAGGAGGAAGAAGAGACGCAGGGCTGCACCAACGAGAGAGAGAGATCGAATCGCGTGTTGTGGGCAGCCCAATGCCTCAATATATATAGGGAAGGGGAGGGGCTGCGCCCCCTCTAGGATTCCCACCCCTAGGGGGGGCGGCAGCCCTAGATGGGGAACAAGGGTGGCGGCCAAGAGGGGAGGGGAGAGGGAGGCGCACCAGTATGGGCCCTAGGGCCCATCTGCCCTAGGGTTTGCCCCCTTCTCCTCTCCCTTGCGCCTTGGGCCCTTGTGGGGGGGCGCACCAGGCCACCTGGGGCTGGTCCCCTCCCACACTTGGCCCATGCAGCCCTCCGGGGCTTGTGGCCCCACTTGGTGGACCCCCGGACCCCTCCGGTGGTCCCGGTACGTTATCGATAAAACCCGAAACTCTTTCGGTGACCAAAACAGGACTTCCCATATATAAATCTTTACCTCCGGACCATTCCGGAACTCCTTGTGACGTCCGGGATCTCATCCGGGACTCCGAACAACATTCGGTAACCACATACAAGCTTCCTTTATAACCCTAGCGTCATCGAACCTTAAGTGTGTAGACCCTACGGGTTCGGGAGACATGCAGACATGACCGAGACGTTCTCCGGTTAATAACCAACAGCGGGATCTGGATACCCATGTTGGCTCCCACATGTTCCACGATGATCTCATCGGATGAACCACGATGTCAAGGACTTAATCAATCCCGTATACAATTCCCTTTGTCTATCGGTACGATACTTGCCCGAGATTCGATCGTCGGTATCCCGATACCTTGTTCAATCTCGTTACCGGCAAGTCTCTTTTACTTGTTCCGTAACACATCATCCCGTGATCAACTCCTTGATCACATTGTGCACATTATGATGATGTCCTACCGAGTGGGCCCAGAGATACCTCTCCATTTGCACGGAGTGACAAATCCCAGTCTCGATTCGTGCCAACCCAGCAGACACTTTCGGAGATACCTGTAGTGTACCTTTATAGCCACCCAGTTACGTTGTGACGTTTGGCACACCCAAAGCATTCCTACGGTATCCGGGAGTTGCACAATCTCATGGTCTAAGGAAATGATACTTGACATTATAAAAGCTTTAGCATACGAACTACATGATCTTGTGCTAGGCTTAGGATTGGGTCTTGTCCATCACATCATCCTCCTCATGATGTGATCCCGTTATCAATGACATCCAATGTCCATGGTCAGGAAACTGTAACCATCTATTGATCAACGAGCTAGTCAACTAGAGGCTTACTAGGGACATGGTGTTGTCTATGTATCCACACATGTATCTAAGTTTCCTATCAATACAATTCTAGCATGGATAATAAACGATTATCATGAACAAGGAAATATAATAATAATCAATTTATTATTGCCTCTAGGGCATATTTCCAACAGTCTCCCACTTGCACTAGAGTCAATAATCTAGTTCACATCGATATGTGATTAACACTCAAGGTCACATCCCTATGTGACTAACACCCAAGAGTTCTGGGTTTGATCATGTTATGCTTGTGAGAGATGTTATAGTCAACGGGTCTGAACCTTTCAGATCCGTGTGTGCTTTACAAATCTCTATGTCATCTCCTAGATGCAGTTACCACGCTCTATTTGGAGCTATTCCAAATAACTGTTCTACTATACAAATCCAATTTACTACTTAGAATAATCTGGATCAGTGTCAAAGTTTGCATCGGCGTAACCCTTTACGACGAACTCTTTTCCACCTCCATAATCGAGAAAATTCCTTAGTCCACTAGTTACTAAGGATAACCTTGACTGTTGTCCTGTGATCCATTCCTGGATCACACTTGTACCCCTTGACTGACTCATGGTTTGGCACACTTTAGGTGCGGTACATACTTTAGAGCCTACGACTAAAGCATAGGGGACGACCTTCGTCCTTTCTCTCTATTCTGCCGTGGTCATGTCTTGAGTCTTGCTCAATACTCAGACCTTTCACAGGAGAAGAAGCAATGCTCTTTTGTAGCCAGCGCAAGCTAATTATGTACCGCCTGAGATAGCAAATCATGTGGGCAAAATATATAGGGAAAATCCATCCTACCACCCGGTGGTAGTTACCCCACATGTCTCATATACTACCATATGGTACTATATATACTATTTTATTATTTTAAATATGTTCGTATACTATATCTAAGATATTTCAAAGCAAGTTACATGAAAAAATTGCATATGATCCCATAGTTTTTGTTATATTTGTGAAATACGTACATATTTATACGTAAAAAAGAGCATACTCAAAAAATGATACATACTACCTAAAAATTAGTATATATACTACCTAATCATTGTTATATACTACATACTACACATACATACTCTCGGTTTCGACATATACTACATACAACATACAAAACGCAAGTGGTGGTAACTACCACTGCTTGTAGGAAACATTTGTCATATATATACGGTGGCGCTATACTAAGCGGGAGCGCAGAATGCCTAATCGTACGCGCTGGTCGCTAATTGCCCGGCTCTGCGCGCCGCTGGACCAACCTCCCAATGGGTTGTGCAAACGATGGTAAAAGACTGTAGGGGAAATAGTAATGGAATTAATTCTTGTTATTCAAGCCTCATCTCCATCTCGCAACACTTCTCTCTTATGACAGTAAGCATACCAGCCTTTACGGTAACGGTGTTACCGGATTTTGCATGCACCACACACTATGACCCACTAATTAACCATGGTAATCGATATTGAAATGTATGATAACGGAACAAAAACAATTACTGTGTGATATGCACCACTCGTTTGATCCTCTGTTGGTAAAATGAAGTGATCACATGGTAATGAACATGTACTAAAATTATTGGAAAGTAGTACAAATATTTTACAACTCAAAACGGACATCAAATTCAATAGTAAAGCACAATGTGTTTTGCAGTAAAGATTCTACACTGTGTTACGACTCAATTTTGGGTTGATTCTTGAAGGTAATAGAACTAGTACTTGGTGGTAAAGATGATAAATTGTTTCATCACCCACTACTACAGAGAGCAGATTTGATAGTAAACACTATGTATTTTATAGTAACAATGGTAAACTTCCTTACGACTCAATTTTGGATTGGTTCCTAATGGTAACACAAGAGGTGTTCAGTAGTAATTTGGTAGTTTCCATTACCACCGACTAGTACAGGAGGAGAATCCCCTGCTGGTGGAATTAATTAGCGATTTCGTGGGTGGAATTAAGTAGCGGTTTCATTCACATGGAGTAGCCGGAGCGCATAATAAGTTACAATGCGCTCAGGCACAGTTTAGCGTGCCTATATATATATATATATATATCACGGTGACAGCAAAACAAACAACTCGGAAGCAGCAAATCCACTGAACCAAGCACCACCTTCACCAGAACTACCACTAGCCACATAATCAAAAACCAACCCGGAAGCCAACCTTACATCACTGCCATCAGCGGAGGCCAAAGGAACAATACCACATACAGAGTGACTATCAGATTCAGGCAGCAATGAGGTACAGTTAGCAGAACAAACACATATTCTGCTCAAAACACAACAATAATTGTTTTACTTTTGCAAATAGCACCACATTGTAATTGCAGACCAGCAGCAGCACAATGGACATAGGCAAAGAAGGTAAGTTAATTTCAAAAACATCCAGCAAGGTGAAACGACCAAGTCTACTACTCAAAATAACATACATTGCTGCGTACCTCCACAGCAAGGTGAGCAAGGAGCTATTCTCCGCAGGAAAGCAATCACTGAAGAGCGTATCACCATCTAGACTAGCCTTTTGGGGCTGTATCCCCCCACCGCCCACACACCAGTGCTACTCCAACAATCTACAATCCGAAATCTGTACCTATGTTGAAAACTATTACAGCACAAGTGATCTTCAAATGCATTCTTAACACTTAAGGAATAAGTAGTAACGCGGCTTATAGTCTAGAACGTATCACCATCTAGACTAGCCTTTTGGGGTTGTATCATACAAGTACCCCCCCCCCCCCCTTCCCCACCAGACTATGCCACGTGCCAGCAGAAAGCATACTATCTGTAATGTGTACCTATGATGAAACAATTACAGCACAAGTGATCTTGAAGTACAACCTTTAATACTTAAGAAAGGAGTAAATTGTAATGCAGTACCATCAAGTAAGCATTGAAGGTAAGATGAAGTAAACTTGACCTTTTCTAAACGATGACTGCCAAAGGCATCGTCGGTAGCTGCTTTTTCTTTAGAGCATCATATATTGTCAAACACAATGAAAAATTGCTATCCAAATCAAGAACTGCTATCTTCAAGGTTCCACCAGAAAGTTTAGACTACAAAGAGAAAGCAAAACAATAAACTAGTGAGCGCTGCAAATGTGTTGAAGTTTTGAGTGGGCACAGTACCGCATAGGCACAACAAACTAGTGTGGGATGCAATGCTAAATAGTAAGTGAATAAGCACAGTACCGCATAGACCTCCATATTGTTATCGCCAAAGTGACCAAGAATGTCTCTAGCGAAAATCACAAGTTTCACAGTTCTGTCCGTCGCCCCAAGACCAAAGACAGAAATGTTTTTGCGATAGTCACTAGGGAAACTTATTGGAACGAATAGATCCTCCCACTTATTTGGCGGGATCCGCTTCGCTCTAGAAACAGAGTACTCTCCATCTGAGTTTATAGAAGCATTTAGTTCGATGTTGAAGTAATCATCTTGGCTCACCGCTGTGTCGAAGCCAGTAAGAAGACGAGTTCTCACTGCACATTCAAAAAACTACATTAATTCAAAACTAGCAGAGCTACTTTAAGCTGAGGTAAGTTTGAACACGTTTCAGCACCTTGGCCTTTTGACATAAGTGAGTTCAGGATGTTGGTGTTTCCATTGCTTAGAAAAATTCTGCCAGCAAGTATTCCAGCATATTTTTCTTCAGGCGTCCAAAACAGTGGATGTTTTAATACCTCTTCAGAAGTCAATCTGTCAACTCACATAGAAAATGAAATTCTGAGGAAATGAACGTTAAGAGCAAAAAAATAAAAAATCCTAGTCAATATGAACTGAAATGAACGATAAGGTGAGCAATGGCCAGTATCCCCGTATCATTTTTTTTGAAAAATCAATGTATCAATGTATTGCAGTGTCCATATCCGTGCAATTTAACGAGAACACTGAAAACAATTCATCTGGGAGCTGCTTCTGATTTAATGTAATCTAGAAAGCTGGCAAAGTTTAGGCCCAGGAAAGGATAAAGAAAGCAAAGGCCTCAATGAGCTTGCTATGAGTGAGAGGAACAAAAAGTTAGAACATGTTCACTCTATGGACAAAGCTCTTGATGCTGCTAATAGGAAGAACCTGGACGTGCTGCCAGATATGGATGCTACTCCTTCTATTTTAGATATTATTGCTGCTTTGCTTTCACACATACTACTAGTTGCATAGGTGTATAGAGCGAAAGAAGTTGCGTTCACCTTGTACTTTGGGAAAGCTCCATCAGATGCAATAACTCCTTGTGACTGAGGCCTGGTTCCGCTTCACAAAGCGAGTATATCAAGCTTGTGACAGTGCCCACTACTTTATCCACGTAGATGGAATTATCTGATGATCAAAGCAGACAATTAAATTGATAGATAAACGATTTTTTTCTAAATTGTCAATTGATTAAAGGGGATTATAATTTATTTACCCATTTGAAACTGTTCTACGGGTATTGCAACATGCTCCACAGTGACAGAATTTTCCTTCACCAGAATTTGCGAAGCATCATATTTGAAGTGCGAACTAGCATCTTTTCCTTCCTCAAGGGCTATTAGATATATCTTTCTGTGAAAACATGACTCAAGTTATAAGATCAACCAACACTCAGTGTAATTGGTAAAAGTGCAAAGTTACTAACTTGAACAAGTCAATGGCCAGAGCAGAAAAGCACTGCCTTGTCTTTAGACTGTCTGTATACTCAAATAACACATGCTTCCGTTTGAGAAATAGCTTCACCCAGCTGGATCTTCGGTCAACTTCTTGTCCAGAGTCACTTTAACAGCAATTTCGATCTTAAACGAGGACTTAGAACTGGCATAAGTGAGAGAAGTTTCATCTTTGATATTGTTGTCACTATGGAGGCTACGAGCTGAGCAATAATTAGAGAAAAATCAGGGGATCATTAATTAAGGGGAAAACAAAGTAGTTTGACTAAGAGAACATACACATAATTGATAGTATGAGCACCGGCAAAGTTTGAACTCTTGAAGTCCTAGTTGCATGTGGACCATAGTGCATACCTGAAGGTAAGAGTTCGTGATAGTTAAGGCAATAGAACATGACAGATAGTCCTATATCTGAACCTAAACATACAGATTATCTAAGTAGAAATTGGCACTGAATTAAGGTATCCCCTGAATTAATTAACTTTTTTTCAGTTCAATGACAAACATGTATTTGTAGAGGAGCAAAAATGAATATCTACAGCCCAACGGATATATCCTACGGTCGAGAATGCAGTTGAATTATTCACTTTTCAAACAATAGGAGTTAAGTGAATTCAGGTACATCATAATCAATTGAATAGCGTAAACGTGTAATAGTGAAGAAAAAAAAAGCGCAAAGTAGTAGAACGAGCACATCATGTACAAAGAATCCACAAAGGCAGAAATTGTTGTGAAAGTGAAAAGAAGACTAGAAGACTTATACAAGCCCATTGGGTAGAGATCTAGTACAATCAATCATCGAGAAAGATAAAACTTAAGTACAACCCAAAGACCCAAAACATATATGGCCATATCCCCCAGAGCCCAATGTCCCCGGCCATACACCACAAATGGGCCTCGTCCCTAACGTTCTGCGCCACCAATCAGCAAAAACAATATCATTTCACGGTCAAGGCCCCGACGAGCCAATCGATCAGTCCACAGAATTAATATGTTCCATCTTCTATGTGTAACAAGCATACCTGGTCCACCATGATATCGGGGACATGCTGATCCTCGTGCAAGACGCTGCACGAATCGACCGAAACGACAGACTGCAGCCATCATACACCTTAAAGGGGTAGATCGTCAACAACATGGAACCAATCTATTAAAAGGGGCAAATCGTCGATTTGTAAGAGCAGGGAGCTGGTGCAATACCGGTCGCCGGCGGGAACACGGAGGCTGCGTAACGGGCGGTGGTGGCTCTCCTGAACGAGAGACGGCGGGCGGAAGCTCTCCGAGATGATCGGCGGCTCGCAGCTCTCCTGGGCGAGCGGCAGGGGGTGGTAGCTCTCTGGACGAGCGGCGGCGCCGCGGCGGCCCTTCTGGTTCCTGGACGAGCGGGCGGGCGGCGGCCCTTCTGGTTCCTGGACGAGCGGGCGGGCGGCGGCCCTCCTGGACGAGCGGGCCGGCGGCCCCCCTCCTGGACGGCGGGCGGCGGCCCCTCCTGGACGGCTGGACGGCTGGAGGAGCAGCGACGGCCTTTGCTACTGGATGAACGACGGCAGCCGGGGTTTCAGGTTCCTCCCGCTTCGCCGGCTCCAGGTCGAGACATCGATGGTGGTGGGTTTGTTTGGTTCGTGGATGGACTTCCTGAGGCCCAGGCAGAGGCAAGTTAGTGGGCTGCTCCGAGAGTAAACAGAGCCGGGAGCGGACTGTGGCGAGATCCCCCGGGTTAATGTAGTGCCTTTTTTTAGACTCAAAAAAATTTAGTGCCTTTTTTTAGTTTTACTTTTTTATGAGACTTTTTTTAGTTTTACTAAGAAAATTTCCCATCAGTTGCAATTCATGGTTTGTAGAATAAGAAAGAAAATGCATATCCTTTTTTTGTTGGTGCAAAGAAACTATGAGCATTACCAAACATCCACAATCCACACTACAACACAAATATAAAAATTTACAACAAATTCAAAAATTCTAGGTTTTATAATCAAATTTGACTTTGTGCATATCACTTGAAATAGTAATTAGTAAACTTTATCGAAGTTTTGTAGGTACCTACGCAAACAGGGAAGTACCTGCCACCAAAGAAAATACATATCTTAATGTGAACATTATCGACAATCTTGTTTGTCCCTTACACAGAGTTTCCCATGCCACATCCTAAATCACGAACGGTTCATTTTTAAGGTGTTGTTTGGAACACCACGACATATCCACGGTTAAAACTCTTGTCTTGGCCTTTATTGGTTGGGCTTAGTAACAACGAACTTGTGGAGAGGGGGGTTTTGGCAGCCAAGAGGATACTCAAAATATGTTCTAAACGTATTTTATAATGTCATAAAATTCTGACAAAAAGTTCCGCGCATACATTTCAACATTCTATGTGCTCATAAAGTCATCTCGCGAAAAAGCGACAATTTTTGTGTCGCAGGTGAAAAGGACAACATTCAGTGTTAAAAATGGCTTTTCACGAGTCATTTTTAGTCTTTTCTACACAGGCCACAAAAAATGTCAGTTTTCCGTGAAATTTGATGTGTGCACATAGAATATCAAGATGTATGCATCAAATTTTTGTTCGGAAGTTTTTGACATTTTGAAATGTTTTTTTTAACAGTGGCATGTGCCAAAGTGAATTTTGCCGAACTCGTGTACCTACTTGTTTGTGTGTTGCTCTTTATTGGTTGGTCACGGCATGCAGGATGAAGAACCGTCTCTAGGCTGACTTCGACCAGATGTGACGATGATGGCACGAGAATGTTTATCCCTTCTTGAAGGATTGTTGCGGCAGAAGTCGATATAGTCGTAAGTGTTTACTTCATATCTAATGGTTCAACACATGATTGACTTATGCGCTCTGCTTAATAATTAACAAAAAAATTGTGTGCATCATAATGATACAGACACCGGATATCTAGCCTCCTTGGAAAAACATTTACTAACTCGGTCGATTTCGTCCCACGGCCTAAGACTGGTCATAGTGGGAGTAAGGTTGTTCATAGTGAGAGTAAATTATGCAGTAACATAACGCACCCTAAGGTAAGTTTGCTTTGTGGCAGGTAATTGATGAAGAGAGAGGTGTTTGGAGTAACATAATATGTTACCATTACATAACACTTCCCAATTAAGACAAAATGAGTCTACAAGCTAATAAATACAACCACCTATGACACTATCTCTACGTTAAATCCGTATTTTATGACACTAGTCTAAGTTATTCCTCACTATGACTAGCCTAAGACTGGCCACAGTGGGAGTAACTTCAAGAGTAACATCGGATCCAAGTCAGCAAATTTGCCTATGTCGCAATGAGTTAATGAGAAGAGAGGTAAATTGAGTAACTTAGCTAGTTACTCATTATATGAGTAACATCAAACACATACCAAGATAAAATGAGTGTATAACCTAATAAATGAAGCTTTGCATGCCACAACATATGTTACTACCCACTATGAAGGTAGTAACATAGTCTAGGATAGCGTGTATGTTACTAGTGTAAGTTACTGTCCACTATGACTAGTCGAATATAGCTAGTAACATACATGCCACATAAGCAAAAAAAAGGTGACGTGGCAAGTAGTTAAGGGGGGGAGAGAGAAATAGAGTAACATAATATGTTATCATGACATAGCGCTTTCCAATGCAAAATGAGTCTACAAAGTAATAAATGATGGTCTCTATGTTATCACACCTATGACATTAACTGCTATGAAGGTAGTAATACAGGCTAGTAACATATGCATGTTACTCTTCTAAGTTACTCCTCGCTATGACTAGCCTAAGCGGACATGCCCCGCACAACGCACGCCAATAGCAATTCAACTGCTCGCTTGCTAAACGACTGTCGCCATAGTTTATGCTAGTCATGGTGGGAGTAACTTAGGTAGTAACATAGCGCACTCCAAGAAAATTTTGCTTATGTGACATGTAGTTAATGAGGAGAGAGGTGTTTAGAGTAACATAATATGTTACTATAACATAGCATTTCCCGGGAAAGAATAAGTCTACAAGCTAATAAATGAAGCCATCTATGCCACTAGTATTACGTTACATTGCACTATGGAGGTACTAACTTAGACTAGTGTCATATGCATGACACTAGTATAAGTTACTCCCCACTATGACCAGCCTTATTGTCTCTACTACTGCTATCATGTGTTGCTATCGAATAAATAAATATATATAATTAGAAGCATTTGCACTACTACGACTTAAAAATGAGGCCCTTAAAACAAAGTACGAGAAGCAACGCTTCAAAGAGGTACAAAATGCAGAAAAGGAAAGATACAACGACGCAACGCCAGTGACAAGGTTCTCCCAAAGAACTAGAGCAGCCGTGAGGATGAGGGCGGCACCTCTGCCAGTAGAGTCCCTCTATATATCCTGACCTCCAAAGCTCAGCACTTTTGACCTTCAACCTGAAGACGAGGCGATCTAGACGGTTCCTCGATCTCGTCAACCCCTTCCACAACTGCAAGAATGTCACCAATTTGTAAACTAGATCATCTAGGTGACGTAAGAATTTTCCTCTATTAAAGCTTTATTTTGAGCATTCCAAAGAGACCACGCTAACGCTCCAAACCCAATTCACGCAAGTTTGCAGACTGATGATGTTTGCTAAGACTACACCGGTGTTTCCCCCAAGAGGAGAGGATGATGTAGCACAACAACGGTAGGTATTTCCCTCAGTAATGAAACCAAGGTATCGAACCAGTAGGAGAACCAAGCAACAAAACGTAAACAACTCCTGCACACAAATAACAACCACTTGCAACTCGACGTGTTAAAGGGGTTGTCAATCCCTTTCGGGTAACGGCGCCAGAAGGCATGTGACAAGAGAAAATTGTGATAGATTGAAATAATAGAACGCAAATAAAATAAATTGCAGTAAGATATTTTTGTATTTTTGGGCTTAATAGATCTGAATAAAAATGCAAAGGAAAAGTAGATCGCAAGGCAAATATATGAAGAAGAATACCCGGGGGCCGTAGGTTTCACTAGTGGCTTCTCTCGAGAAAAATAGAAAACGTTGGGTAAACAAATTACTGTTTGGCAATTGATAGAACTTCAAATAATTATGACGATATCCAGGCAATGATCATTACATAGGCATCACGTCCAAAATTAGTAGACCAACTCCTGCCTGCATCTACTACTATTACTCCACACATCGACCGCTATCTAGCTTGCATCTAGTGTATTAAGTTCATGGAAAAACGGAGTAATGCAATAAGAACGATGACATGATGTAGATAAGATCCGTTTATCTATATGGCGGTAGATATAGATCTCGTCTTTTTATCCTTAGTAGCAACGATACATACGTGTCGGTTCCCCTTCTGTCACTGGGATCAAGCACCGTAAGATCGACCCACTACTGGACACCTCTTCCCATTGCAAGATAAATAGATCAAGCCGGCCAAACAAAACTCAAATATCGGAGAAGAAACATGAGGTTATAAGAGATCATGCATATAAGAGATCAAAGAAACTCAAATAACTTTCATGGATATAAAAAGATATGACTGATCATAAACTCAAAGTTCATCAGATCCCAACAAACACACCGCAGAAGAGTTACATCATATGGATCTCCAAGAGACCATTGTATTGAGAATCAGCGAGAGAGAGAGAGAGAGAGAGAGAGAGAGAGAGAGAGAGAGAGAGAGAGAGAGAGAGAGCCATCTAGCTACTAACTATGAACCCGAAGGTCTACAAAGAACTACTCACGCATCATCGGAGAGGCACCAATGGAGGTGGTGAACCCCATCTGAGATGGTGTCTAGATTGGATCTGGTGGTTCTGGACTCTGCGGCGGCTGGATGGATATTTTGTCGACTCCCCTAGGGTTTCTGGAATATTTGAGTATTTATAGAGCAAAGAGGTGGTCCGGGGGGCACCTGAGGTGGGCACAACCCACTAGGGCGCGCCTGGGCCTCCTGGCGCGCCCTGGTGGGTTGTACCCCCTCGGGGCACCCCCCAGGTGCAACCAGGACCCATTGCCTTTCTTCTGGCCCATAAAAAATCATAGCGGAGTTTCGTGGCATTTGGACTTCTTTGATATTCATTCCTTGCGATGGAAAAAACATGGAAAAAACAACAACTAGCACTTGGCACTATGTCAATAGGTTAGTGCCAAAAAATGATATAAAATAAATATAAAATGATTATAAAACATCCAAGATTGATAATAAAACAGCATGGAACAATAAAAAATTATAGATACGTTGGAGACGTATCACGGTCCATCCCTCAGGTTCCCTGAATAAGCCGGAAAGATAGGAGAACCCGCTTGGGTTCTATGTACAACCCTCTAAGTGAGCTCCACACAAGTCTTGCGATGATACATCGAAAGATGATATGGTCGCAAGTCTCGTCGGTACCCACACCAAATGCATTTGCCATCTCCCGGGCCATATCTTTTGCGCATTGGTTCTTCGCCAGGGACCCTTTTTCGGGCAACCTTCCAAAGGAATACTTTTTTGGCAGGCATTCTAGCCTTCCAAATACCACTTAGGTTGCAAGGGGGGAATGTAAATATTTCACGGTATAGTGATCCCGTGGAGAAGCTACCAGAAGGTTCTAACCTCCGACGCATCTCGTCCCATCCCTGGGTAAGAATGATGCTAGCCAAAGCGGTTCGAAGCGCCTCCACTTTGGAATAACCGTGGGCCCAAGGGGTCTCCTAAATTGAGGGGTCCAACATCTATTAACCCATAACTCTGCAACTCGAGCATCTTGTTTATCCACAATGGCAAAAAGGTTCGGATAGTTCTCCGATAGGGCTTGATCCCCACACCAAATATTCCTCCAGAAAAGGGCCAAATGCCCATTGTTAACTACGGATTTTGTGCCTAACCGCAACAGGTGTTCCACCTTTCGGACTTCTTTGGCGAATTATGACAATTTGACATTAAGGCGGAAAGTCACCCCATCGGCGGAAAGGTACTTGTTTGTGAAGATAGTCAACCAAAGGTCCCCCCTGCCCCGACAAAAATTTCCAAGCCCACTTGGTCATGAGGCACCAATTCATGATCTTGGAGTTGATAATCCCTAACCCTCCAACCTCTTTTAGCGAGCAGATAGTCTTCCATTTAACCATGTGGTGTTTTTGTCTCTCGTGTTCCTTTGCCCAAAAGAAGTGAGATCGAATCATGTTAAGCTTGTCATGGACCCCATCATGAAGGAGATAAAATCCCATCACAAACATAGGGATGTTAGTCAGGTGGTCATCGATAAGGACTAGATGGCCACCCGAGGCCAAAAATTTCCCTTGCCAAGGCTCCGCCCTCCTAGCAGCCTTTTTTTAGCCCAAACCGTAGCCTGTTTTAGGTAACATCAGAAAAAGAAAATGCTATCCAATGCCTATTTTAGGTAACATCAGGAATCAAATTATAATTATGTTTTATCCAGTTGTGGATCTGCTCTAGCTTCTAGCAGCCTTCTTCACCACAGGCTCGAAATCTGCCATCAAAAGGGCTCGAGCCGAAATAGACATCCCAAGGTACTTAATTGGGATGGATCCAAGTTCGCATTTTATCATGTGGGCCGCGCGAAGCTGCAATTCCAAGTCATCTCCCATGACAATCGCCTCACTTCCAAGTCTATGCGTTGCTACGACTTTCAAATCGATATAACCTCGTCACATATTTTCTCTCTTCTTCTTAGTATTTTTGGCTTACCTTTTTTTTAAAAAAAATCAGGTTTTATTCATTTGTGATAAGTAGTACATCATTTGTGAGGATCATTACAATTTTATTTAAAGGCTCCTCAAACCAATCGGAAGTCAAAGAAAATTTAGCTACTCCAGCAAGCTCATGAGCTACTTTGTTTGCTTCCCTATTACAGTGCTCAAATCTAGCATTAACAAAATCACAAGCATAATGATAACAATCATCGAAGATTGCTGCCGCTGCGCCCGCTGACTGTCCTCCATCATCCATAGTTTCAATCACCTCCATATTATCCGAATTTATAACAAGGCGATTGCATCCCGCCCTTTGCGCCAGTGTTAGACCGAATTTGAGAGCTAAAGCTTCCACCATCAACACCGCGCAAAAATCTATTTTCTGATTCCCTCTAGAAATAAACTTGCCTTTGTCGTCTCGAAGGACCGCTCCCATGGAACCTCTAAGAAGATCTTGATCAAAAGAAGCATCAACATTAAGTTTAACGAAACCTCTTAGAGGACAAAACCAGACCACCTTCTTCATCGATGCCTTGGGGGATGATGCATTAACAAATTTTTTGGTAAGAGCAAGAATCCCCATTGAGATCTGAGTTAGATTTTGAGTTTTCTCATTGTGTACCAGTTTCCGTCTTTCCCACCATAGATACCATGCTGAAATAGCAACCATCTCACGTACATTGTGGTCACCCAATATCCGCAAATCTTGATCTGGTGGGAGTAGTAAATATTCCAACACCGCCTCTCCCGCACAGTCAACTTCACAAGCTTTATCAATAATATCATCCACCCCCAGCCTTTTCCAGACCTCCTTTGCTTTAGTACAGCGGAAGAGCATATGTTTTGTATCTTCTAAACCCTCCGAACAAGTGGGGCATATGGGTGAAACTTTCATATGTCTGTTAGCTAGCGTAACCCGGCATGGATTGTACCATGTAGCGTATGCCATAAGAAAAAAATTACTTTTGCCGGACAGAATAACTTCCATACCTTACTCCAAATGGGGTTAACTGTGGTTCACCCCATCCCATTCGAGTGTTTTAATTTGCTTCCATACTGGTGGTCCCACTCCATAGAATAGGCTGATCGAACTGAGAAAATACCATTTTTGAATAGTTCCAGGCAATGAAATCTTGCATATCATGTTGCGGTAGGGGAATTGAAAGAATCCTTTGTACATCCATTGACCACATAGTTTGTCTAATCAAGTATTCATCCCAAGTATTTGTCTTACCTGGTTGTTCCTTTTCTCCTCTTTCTTTCTTGGGAGAGTAGTTTGTTTGTCCTTGGGAGGCGGTGTGTTCGTGTAATTATTGAGCTAGAACAATCGCACTACTACGTATTCCTCGTTCGTGTGTAATATCTCAATGCAATTATCTCACAAGCCAATTGTACACAACAAGTTAGCAGCAGGACGCGTACTACAAACACAAACACATCCAACATTCCCACTGATACGTCCATTTTGCATCATGTTTTCCTACTGTTATTTACGATGTTTTTATGCATAATAATGCTTTTTGGAGTAATTCTAATGCCTTCTCTCTCATAATTTGCAAGGTACACACAAAGAGGGAGAATTTCGGCAGTTGGAAATCTGGACCTGGAAAAGCTACGTCAGGCTACCTATTCTGCACAACTCCAAACAAGATGAAACTTCACGAAGAATTTGGATGGAATATATGATGAATATTGGAGCAAATAAGTACCAGAGGAGGCCCACCAGGTGGGCATAACCGACCCTGCCGCGCCCGGGAGCCCAGGCGCACCCTGGTGGGTTGTGCTCACCCAGGCCCACCTCCGGTGCCCATATTTTGGTATATAAGTCATTTTGACCTAGAAAAAATAAGGAGAGGACTTTCGAGAAGGAGCGCCGCCGTCTTGAGGAACTTGGGCAGGGGCACTTTTGCCCTCCGGTGGAGCGATTCCACCGGGGGAACTTCCCTCCCGGAGGGGAAATCATCTTCATCATCATCACTAGCAACTCTCACATCTTGGGGAGGGCTATCTCCATCAACATATTCAATAGAACCATGTCATGTCAAACCCTAGTTCATCTCTTGTGTTCAATCTTGTTTGTGGGTGACTAGTAGTATTGATTACCACTGGTGCGCGTCGGTGCTATACAAATGGTTTTTAACCCCTTTCCGCAACGGAATTTGGAACCGTCACCAAATGAGTGTGGGCGATAGGGGAGTCCTTCCCACGCGACCCAGAAATCGTCGGGGATAGGCCCTCTTGGGACACTAAATGAGCTCGTGTGCGATCGGGCGAGGCATCGAAACCCAATCATTTCCGTAGGTATGTACATCCCACACGGTGAATCCCAGAAAAACATTTCCGTAGGTATGTACATCCCAGACAGTGAATCCCAGAAAAACATTTCCGTAGGTGTGTACATCTCACACGGTGAGTCCCAGAAAAACATTTCCGTAGGTATGTACATCCCACACAGTGAATCCCAGAAAAACATTTCCGTAGGTATGTATATCACACACAGTCAATCTAAGGAATATGTTTCCGTTTTTATGTATATCCCACACAGTCAATCCAGGGAAAACGTTTCTGTTCGTATCTACATCCCACACAGTTTTATGTGTAGGCTCATGTGTGAAAGGTGTAACTATCACACACGCTGTGCCTTGGCTAACTGTTTGCTTTTGTCAACTACATCACACACGATTTGATGAACAAAACTGTGTGGCATTGGCTATCCATAACAAGCGCTTTTACTGCTAGAACTGTTTGCAAAGGTCCATGACACATTTAGCAGGTTCATTAGTTTACAATTAATAATTCCAGTATTACGCAAATTCACATTTCATATCGAACAGTTGGTTGCCAATTTCATATCAGGCAACATAAATATATTATAACATCACAGTACGATAGCTACATGAAAATAGCACAGTATAGGACATAGCTAGTTCAACTTCATAAGAACAATATATTCATTTCCCTAATCGAGATCATCCATGCTCGTCTTATCCACCTCTGCTTTCAGTTCAGTAAGAACCTGTTTTGCACGGGCCAACTGGGAAAGTGTCTCCTCCTTCGCCAACACCATCTTAGCAAAGTCTGATTTAAAAAATCTGAGCTCATTCTCCACCTTCAACTTTTTATCCCGCTGAGGGAGTCCTGGATTAGGGGGTGTTCGGGCAGCCGGACTATACCTTCAGCCGGACTCCAGGACTATGAAGATACAAGATTGAAGACTTTGTCCCGTGTCCGGATGGGATTTTCCTTGGCGTGGAAGGCAAGCTTGGCGATGCGGATATTCAAGATCTCCTACCATTGTAACCGACTCTATGTAACCCTAACCCTATCCAGTGTCTATATAAACCGGAGGGTTTTAGTTCGTAGGACAACATCTTCATCATACAATCATACCATAGGCTAGCTTCTAGGGTTTAGCCTCCTTGATCTCGTGGTAGATCCACTCTTGTACTACCCATATCATCAATATTAATCAAGCAGGAGTAGGGTATTACCTCCATCGAGAGGGCCCGAACCTGGGTAAAATATTGTGTCCCTTGTCCCCTGTTACCATCCGCCTAGACGCTCAGTTCGGGACCCCCTACCTGAGATCCGCCGGTTTTGACACCGACATTGATGCTTTCATTGAGAGTTCCGCTGTGTGATCGACAAAAGGATCGATGGCTCGCCTGCAGATCAACTGCGACTTCGGCATCTTCGTCACCAGCTCAACTGGTCACCTTGGTTCGATCAAGAATTGCGCCCCGTGTTCGGATCACCATGTTCGGACGAGGGCCTTCATCAAACATCAACTCCGATCTCTATCAAGATCACGGAGGAATCATCCATGGAGCTCGGGGGCTCAACGTCAACTTTGCCCTCAAGCGACCGTGCTGTTTTTCTGGACAGCGAACTCGTATCTGCTGCCACCACCTCCTCGAGTATCGCTTTGACGATCGCTTTAGTGGAATTGTGCGGAATTGAGTCTACAACAACCCTTGAAAATTTCATCGAGTTCCGATGGAGGAATCTCTGGCAATCCACGATATACCGGAGCCCTGTCAAAACTGGACGGGAATTTGGATGTGTTTAGGGCGTGGTGTCCAGCTTCTAGCTCGGACGTCCTTTGGAAGATCCAACCGTTGATCGGCTGCGGAATTCCTGTATCTACCACCTCTCAAAATTTCAGCTCGATCCGACCGTCCAAACTCCGGGAACCTTCCGATTAGTGCATCACTTTTCGGATTTGTTTTCTGCGCGAAAACGAATCCGACCTGAGTTCATCTTTTCTATGAACGGGATTTCGAACTTCCCTTTTGAAGGAAGTTTTGTATGGGGTATTGTGTTTTGTTCCCGAACACATCCCGCTAACTTTAAGATCTTTTGAACATGATCTTCGAAATCATGCTGGTGTCAAACCAGTCCGGCAATATTACTCGACGGCTGCCAAGCTGCGCTAAGACACGGCGTCACTTTGTTGAGCCGAGCTCAACTTCTTCGGATCATCATCTCGGCAAGCCGAACAAGAGTCCGGCATCGCGAAGGATAAATCATCACCAACACCGCCGCCCCACGGATTACACGGAGCGGGCATACCGGCATCGCCGCACGGTTGCTTCATCAAGCCGGCATCGACCACGTCACGACCTGCATCGACAGGGCCGCACTATCGCTTCTTCAGGCTGGTGTCCATCACGCTGACCTACTTCGACTCATCGGCTGACATCGAGGCTTCGACATCTCGGCTGGACCGGGGGCTTCGCCATCTCTTCATCAACCTACTCCGGACACTTCGGCGTCACTAGCCGACCAACTCTGTCACGTTAGTTGGGCTGAGGGCTTTGCCTCGGCGAGCCAACCTTTACCAGCATTGCCATGCCGTCATTTTATCGCCCATCAGGCAATGGGTGTGCGGAGCGAGTCCCAATTTTGGGAATCACCTTCCTTCGGATTGCTACAACAAATAAACCAAGAGCTATCAATCCCTAATATTTTTTGCTTGTTTGGGTTCATTTTTCCCAAGAAATTATTACTCTGGTTTGTCCATCATATGCACGCAGGTCTATCAAATAGTGGCCGCATTAACGATGGTCGCGTGGTGGTTCGATCAGTTCGCGTACATAGTCCGGCGAACGCCGCATCCGGAGCTCGGACCGACCTGTGAATTCAGGCTTTGCCACGCCTTTACTGCATCACGCCGACGCCCTGCATCGGCATTGACTTCGGCGCCAGGCCATATCTCTTTTTATTACTCACTTTGCATAAATTATTCATTATGCAACGACTTTTTTTAATTATCATTATTACTATTATCTCCGGTTTGCACTATTTTATGTGCACAGGAAAATGATCTGGGGACTTTGGCGTCACTCTGCCGGTCTGCATTGACCGTACTATGTCACTACTTCGGCGTGTCGAGCTCTCCACTCCGCCACCTCAGGACCAACTTGGGGGATGGAACCTTACCCCGCATCAAGCTCGGACCGCGTCATCAATAACGCACACATTAACCAGCTAAGTCGCTTTCATGCTCAAAGCTTTAAATTTCTAACTTGTGTTCGGTTCGACCAAGCATTATTTATGAAGTGACGCGCCACCCATGCTCATTAAACCTGGGGGCTTCTTTCACAGAAGCTTATTTATACGGGCTTCATGCCCAATACATGTGTCAAACTTCCACATGTACCTTTTCTTCACCATTATATGCATCAATATGACTTAAGTTTTGGCCAAGCTGGGTTGCCTGGATCCTGTGCTTACCCCTACGTTCCCGATTGTTCGGCTAGGTGGTAAAGGGAGCACCTCTGCGATTGTTACTGCCGGGTCAGCCGGATGTGTACCTCAGACTGGGTGAAGCCGAAAGCTAGCGTTCTTAAAGGAATATTCGGTCGGTGAACTAAAGATGACCTTTTTCTTATTTATTTATATGCCCCCAGATGTTTTTTCTGTGTTTGTAGTTCGGACATGCACTTTAGGGCATGCCTCCCAGAGAAAGGAACCCCTAACGGAACTATTCTCTCTGGAAGATGTTTCTTACTAACCATGTAATATAACATAACTAGTTGGGCACTTGTCTGATAAAGCACCTATGACCCCTACGCCTGGTCTCCATGCATACCCCGGTTCTTATATAACCGTTAGGGTATTCGGACACACTCCGGACCGTCAGGTCCCGAGGTCGAAGCGAAAAGGTCGGCAACGACAAACGATCTACAATCCGGCTAGAAGGCATTACACATGTCACTTATAATTATATAGTCACTCTAACTATTCGTATTCCTCTTCAATACCTTCTAACAGACCGTCTAATTTACAGTCCTGCTGGGAATACTTTGTTTGTGACGCATAAATTCAAATACCCCGTTTACTTGGGGGCTTCTTTTATGAAGATTTTCCTGTTGCATATGATTATACTTGTACGTCTTTGTTCCTTGTTCGTGTATTACGCCACAATATGCACCATATTGACTTAAGCGATTTGCAAGTTGGGTTGCCTCGCTCCTGTGTTTACCCCTACGTTCCCGATTGTTCGGCTAGGGAGTAAATGGAGCACCTCTGCAATTGTCGCGATCGGGTCAACCGAGCCGGACCTCAGACTGGGTGAAGCCGAAAGCTAGTGTTCTTATAGTTTTCAATGATGGTCGGCACACAACGGAACTCATGAGTACAAAAAATCTATTTTGCAAGTCTCATAATAACAATGAGCACCGAAGAAAGGTATCGGTAGGGGTATTATTTTCTTCGAAGATGCTTCTTACACTTTGCAGTAATATAGCATAAGTTCCCTGAGCGCGCTTTGTCTATTATAGCCTTATGGCCTGGTTGCCTGGTTATTGGAAACACCGTCGATATTCTCGCTAGATGGAGTACATAACACTTTCCGGTCCTTGACCGAAGAAGGGAGAAGCCGACGGTCGGTTAAGACGCGTTTAAAGTTCGGTTGAACATAGATATGATATAAGTACTTTGGTACATGAAATCATTCTTTTACCCAAGTCACTTGGGGGCTCTTAAATTTATATGAGCCGTTTTATAATAAGTGTTCTTCTTCTTAGCCGTTGCAAAGTTTTATTATTATTATCTATCACTCCATTTTTCGACACGAGTGTGCGGTCACTAGCCGGGGAGCCTAATTTCTCTCTCAAAGCCGCTAGAGTTTAGTTTGCTAAACTGGCCTAATGATAAGTACTCCGCCCTCGGGATAGGAGATTGAAGCCGTAGGCTGACCCGCTCGAAGTTTTGAGATAGGATGTATCATGTTAAAGCACGATAGAAGCACTTCTTTTTTCTAAGACCAACTTTCGGATTGGCACCGAACACTTGATATTGTTCGGACGTCATGTTTTTACTGACGTTTCTTGGTTTTCCAAGACTTTTGGCACTTTTAAACTATTTGTGCTTTTTCAGCATTAGTCTTGCAGTGCAACGCCGGACACCTTTAGGGATTTGGCAAAAACATTCTCAGATATTGCTATATATGCATCGGTTTCGAATTGTGTCTTCGGTCAATAGTTGGGTTGCCCGGCTCCTGCGCTTGCCTCCTACGTTCCGCTTTGTTCGGCTAGATGTGCAAAGGGAGAACCACTGCGATTGTGCTTCCAGCTCACATGGTTATGCACCTCAGTGGAGAAAGCCGAAAACTGACTGTCACAATAAGCGTAAACTGCTCAGTGATCCGATGACGGTGTTAAATGACGGGCCATCCATAACAATGGCTGAAGTGTTTACGGCTTGACCTCGGCTGTCGCCAAACACTACCGGGGGCTATTAACTAGCCTCCCAAACTAAATCCTCGATATTTTACTCTTACATTGGAGCTGAGGTTTCATGATCATGCTTGGCATGACAACCCAAAGAAAGGAACCAATAGCGGGACTATTTTCTTTGGAAAACATTTCTTCTGTTAAACAGTAATATAACTCTCTGCGTACCTTTGTTTATAGAACCGTATGGCCAGATTGCCTTGTTTGTTGTAAATCTTTGCCCTCATAAAGGCTTTATAAAGTAGAACAAACACTCCTCGGCTACTGGCCGAGGAGGTGGAAGCCGATGGTCGGTCAGCAAAGTTTTGTACAATGCGGATCCGAGCATTAATGACGTAAAGTACTTGGATACATAGAGTCATTACACATAATTTGTGATTTTACTATGGATATTGATCCTTAATTCGGCCACCAGTGCCAGCATTAAGGCTCGGGGGCTACTGGGCTTCGGGCTTATTATTTACACATATTAAAGGGGCACATTGATCCCCTGATCTGGTGTTACTACCCGACCAGTGTCTCGGGGGCTACTGCATTGCTTGTCCAATGCAGAAAATTTTATGTGCAATATAGTTTCCGAGGAGATTTTGATCCTCGGGTTGGTCGGCCGCACCCAACTTGAGTCTCGAGGACTGAGCACGCCGCTTTTAGTGTCCCGAAGTATTCTGCCGAGCTAGGATTTGATCCTCAGGCCGATTTTTCAAATCAACCTGAGTCTCAGCGGCTACGGGGATCAGCGGTCTTATGTCATCCTTCATCTGCATCTCGGGTTTTAGACCGATACCCACCTTGAGGGCTACTGGCTATATATCTCGGCAGAGAATAAATTGCACCAATCAAAAATATTGACAAAAATCGGCCCACATTCGGGGTGGTGCACCACCTCGGAAGCAGTCCGGCATAAAGCTCGGGCGCTAGTGGCTGGCTCCATAAAGGGCATTTCCGGCATTAAGCTCGGCTAAACTCCTTCAACTTTTTTGAACCAAGGTGATATGACACCTCGGATATAGTCCGGCGTTGGAGCCTGGATATAGTCCGGCGTTGGAGCCTAGATATAGTCCGGCGTTGGAGCTCGGATACATTCCGGCGTTAGAGCTGGAAAGCGGGCTTGGGCACTGGAGCTCGAGTGCGCGGAAGATGGATAGGCAAAGGAGGAAGAAGGTGTAGGTAAAAAGGTGGATCCTTATCCCCTTATATGGGCGGATGCGGCTATGCGTCCCCACCAGCCTAATAAAACTCGCTTGCCTCCCAAGCGCCCTGATAAACCGGCACGATTGGGTTACCCACGTCTGTATTGATGAGAATCCCATAAATAAAGGGGACACGATCTCTGCTTTGACAAGACGTGCCAAGGAAACCACCTCACAAGACGCGCTGAGGTGGGGAAGTGAAAACGATTCAGATAAAGGCTTGGCTGCAGCGTGATGTCACGCAGCGGGATACGTCAGCAGATTAGATTTGTGTTAATATTATTCTCTCTATGGCAATATGTGGAAGCTTTTTTGCAGAGCCGGACACTATTCTTGGTGTTTACAATCCTTCGTGAAGAAATTGGAGGATGAACCCGCCTTGCAATGCCGAAGATAATTTGCGCGCCGGACTCGTCGTCATTGAAGCCTGGTTTAGGGGCTACTGAGGGAGTCCTGGATTAGGGAGTGTTCGGGTAGCCGGACTATACCTTCAGCCGGACTCTAGGACTGTGAAGATACAAGATTGAAGACTTCATCCCATGTCCGGATGGGACTTTCCTTGGCGTGGAAGGCAAGCTTGCCGATGCGGATATTCAAGATCTCCTACCATTGTAACCGACTCTATGTAACCCTAACCCTATTCGATGTCTATATAAACCAGAGGGTTTTAGTCCGTAGGAAAACATCTTCATCATACAATCATACCATAGGCTAGCTTCTAGGGTTTAGCCTCCTTGATCTCGTGGTAGATCCACTCTTGTACTACCCATATCATCAATATTAATCAAGCAGGAGTAGGGTATTACCTCCATCGAGAGCGCCCGAACCTGGGTAAAACATTGTGTCCCTTGTCTCCTATTACCATCCGCCTAGACGCACAGTTCGGGACCCCCTACCCGAGATCCGCCGGTTTTGACACCGACACCCGCATCTTCAAATATTCTTCAGCATTGACAACAGTTTCTCTAAGCCTACGTCTGTTCTCTTCCTCATACATGCTCCAGAGCTTCGCTAAGCACATCTTCAAAGACTATGGCCACTCTTGATCAACCCACTCTAAGTAAGAACACTTCCGTTCATCCTATAATATTTAAAACTAGATCAATAACAATTGTAGGGGAAATGGGTTTATAGTAACATAGAAAATCACCAATGATTATTTTGAAAAACTGAAGAAACATGCTAATTATGACATATCTTCTAAAAAAGATCAATGTGCAAATGAATTAATTGCTACTGAGACAACAACCAAATTCTGGAACATCAGAAGCTATAATTAACTACAACAACGCTACAAGTTCTTACTCATGTACAATAAATAACAAATTGAACATTTTATGAGGAAGGTAAATATAACTGCAACAACATAGCGACAGTGTTTGCATGACAACAAATTGATACTAATAGGTGTGTACATGCACAAATTTAGTAACATAGAACTAATAGCACTAAGGCCGTCCACTATGCATGCCAAAACTGGGGTAAAGACAACTATTGCTACATCTCGCACCGATGCCCTGCACTAGCGAGCCGATGCAGCAGAAAAAAATCAGGGACCCGGACTTCGGAGCACGTAGTTGCTCCGATGCCCAGTTCCTTCGTGCCATAAAGATTTAGTATTTTACTGCTCGGCTGCTCGGATGTGTGGACCAAAGTTGGCTACACAAACTGCTGAAGCGGTGCCAAATAATTTTCTAATGGCACTGCTGATGAGATGACAACAATTTAAGATACTAGGTACAAATTGTGACACTGTCTTAGGATGCGTTTGGTTGAAGGTGTGGTATGAATGGGTTGGGACCGTGACAGTGTCTGAATCACATCTAACAAATGATTTGTAACAACGAAAGAGGGTCTAACCTTCTCTGCACATGCCAGAAACTTCCTCCCACTGTCCATAGATTCAAACGCAACTAGCTTCACGCATGGAGATTGATGGTGACAATGAGCAGATAGATCTTCAGCCACCCCGCTCCATTCATTTCCACTGATGGTCCTAGGGAGCTACAAGAGGAAGAAATGACTCAAATCGACCGTCGGGTAAAAATCCTTCATTCTAGCCCGAGAGAGAGAGAGAGAGAGAGAAGAGAGGCATACCCGGGTGGTGAAGGAGTCATCGCCGAAGGAGGAACCGCTGGAGAGGTCTGTGAAGAAGACCATGGCGACCCCGACGGTAGGATGCGAGACGGCGGGAGCAAGGAAGCGGCTATAGCTTAGGAAGGAAGGAAGGAAGGAAGGAAGGAGGAAACAGGGGAAATGTGACTTGTGGTCGGGGGAAAAAGGGGGTGGGGAAGGGGGGAGGGGGCGGGGGTAGATATTCGGTAGGCCAATATTTTGGAAATGTGGAGGGAAACTTTGCGCGCGGTGCCGCCGGACCATTCACTTTGAACGATTTTGTGCATCGCAAACGATTCTTCTACTTTACGCGCATGGGATGAGTTTGATAATTCAAATTTTGGTGGAATTTTCCCCAGGTACGTCATTGCATAATTTAACATCGCTTGCTAATTTAGGCACACAAAAGAGCATACAGAAGACAAACCACACATACTGAATCAAGCAATTTTAGTAATTAAACAGAGCCAGTTGACCTAAACATCGCTCTAACAAAAGACCAACATAAAAAACAAAGCCTAAGTACGCATAATTTTAACAAATCCGCCGCCGCGCCGGCCTATGCATCGCCTGTGTGAGATGAGACGTCGATGACTTGTCCTGGCGACATGCTGCCGTTGGTGGACTCCGCGTCCCCCTGCTGACGTCGACCACGTCCTTGTCCTCGGTGCCGCCCTCAAGGTTGTAGTACCCGTAGTAGTGGCTGCGCCAGAGCTCGCGTTGCTACTCCACCGCTGATTCCTCGATGGACAGACTCTTCTCTACCTCGACCTCGGCCACGCACAACTCCTCCTCCCGGTGCTCCTCGATCTTCGCCGCCTCCTACATCTCCAGCTCTTGCTCGGCGACCTCATGAGGAAGCAGGTGCTCCATGTCCACCGCCGCCTTTTCAGACGTGGGTTGCATGCTTGAGTCCGAGGTGGCCTGGAATATCTTGGCGTGTGCATCCTCGATCTTGGTGTGGATGGCCTCGACCCGGGCCAGGGCGACATCGGCGACACGGACGGCAGCTCGAGCGCTCTCGGCGTTTGCAGCCACTGTCGCAGTAGCAGCGCCAGCCGTCTCGGCTGCTGCAGCTGCTCTGTCGGCTACCGCAGACGCCCTCTCGGCGGAAGCGGCCACGCTCAATGCGGATGCGGCGGCACTCTCGGCGTAGGCGGCCGTGCTCTCGGCGCAGGAGGCGGCGCTCGGGGGGGGGGACGCAGCCATCGTACGGGCCTTCATGAAGCGTTTCCACGCCGTCATCTTTGCAAGAAGGGGGTGCGGGAATGGGGATCGGGGTTCGTGGTTTCGGGGGTTGCCGGCACTGGAGCAGACCAGTCGGCGAAACTTAAGAAGGGAGACTTAAATAGATCCAGATATTTTCATCGCAAACAGTTCCTAAAAAAATTGTTTGATGTTGTAGATATTTTTTATTAGCTGTGAAAGACGAATTTGGAGTAAACTGGCAACGGATGGTGTTTTAAATGTACGAGAAATTTTGTAGTACTAATACAACTGTCATGTAAAATTTTGGAAAATTTCAGGGGTCATTTGACCTTTTAAGACATTTAAGTGATTTTATAGCCATTTAATGACCGTAATTGAAATTTGAACTACATGTACATGCAACAGCTAACCATAACGATTTGAAAAATCATATTTGTGTACTTGTGTGCGAGTTAATTCCATGTGCAGTAAATTAGAAGGAATTTTCAAACATATTTGTCTCACGGCATGGACACATGCATTTGTATGCATGGAGTGACATGGCATTTTAATTCCAAAAAAAAACAGAAACACATGAAACCTTGGTTGATGTAATGTCATGCCACCAAGATGATGTGATAAAAAATTTGCATGTTTGACGAAAGTTTGGACACACACCCCTCACAAATCGGAGCAACTCACTAGAAGGCTCGTGGTTCCGAGAGGGAACAATGCATGTTTGATGACGGACGAGAGATAGCTTCCTCTTACGGCCTTCAATTTTTTTCTACGTCTAACGTGCACTACTACAACTGTAATGTTTAATTTTGAAAAATTCTAGGGGTCATTTGACTTTTTAAAGATATTTAAGTGATTTTTTAGCCATTTAATGACTGTAATTCAAATTTGAACTACATCTACATGCAACGGCTAACCAAAACGGTTTGAAAAATCATATTTGTGTACTTGTGTGCGAGTTAATTCCATGACAGCAAATTAGAAGGAATTTTCAAACATATTTGTCTCATGATATGGACACATGCATATGTATGAATGGAGTGACATGTCATTTTAATTCCAAAAAATTAAAAAAAATCAAAAACATATGAAACGTTACTTGCTGTAATGGCATGCCACCAAGATGATGTGGTAAAAAATTGGCATGTTTGACGAAAGTTTGGACACACACCCCTCACAAACCGGAGCAACTCACTAGAAGGCTCGTGGTTCCGAGAGGGAACAATGCATGTTTGATGATGAACGGGAGATAGCTTCCTCTTACAACGTGCACTACTACAACTGTAATGTGAAATTTTGGAAAATTCTAGGAGTCATTTGACCTTTTAAAGACATTTAAGTGATTTTGTAGCCATTTAATGACTGTAATTCAAATTTGAACTACATCTACATGCAACGCCTAATCAAAACAGTTTGATAAATCATATTTGTGTACTTATGTGCGAGTTAATTCCATGTGCAGTAAATTAGAAGGATTTTTCAAACATATTTGTCTCACGACATGGACACATGCATATGTATGCATGGAGTGACATGGCATTTTAATTCCAAAAAAATTTAAAAATATCAGAAACACATGAAAGCTTGGTTGATGTAATGTCATGCCACCAAGATGATGTGGTAAAAAAATTGGCATGTTCGACGAAAGTTTGGACACACACCCCTCACAAACCGGAGCAACTCACTAGAAGGCTCGTGGTTCTGTAAGTGCATCTAGTGCCCCTTAGTGATTTTGGTGTATTGAAGACCTATAGGTTAAGGGACCGATGCGTTTGTGAGTGTACACATGTCTATAAGTCTATGAGGAGTTTGATGTTTACAGAGGAAGTCAACCCCTAAAAATGAATGTCTTGAACTGAAGACTTTGGATTTCTGAAGACTTTCTGAAGACTTTGAAAGTGAAGAAATTGGTGTGACCATGAAGACTTGATATTCATACGAGGAACATGAAGCATGAAGAAATTTGTTTTCATAGTTTCTTTTTCTCTTTCTTAAGTCATAGGAAACACCGTACTTCTAAAGGGGTCGAGGAAAAACTAAGGAAAAGTTTCCATGTGATGCTCATCTCAAATCCTATACCTACCAATCCCTTCGAGTGAAGTCTTTGGAAATCTCATGCAGTTCAGTCAATTTCTTCAGTGACAGAGACGAAGTTCTTCTGGTCTCTGAAGAATTTGTTCTGACTGAGGAGTTAGGAATTCGCCAGTGCGAATTGCCTACAAGTGAGGAATATGATAGCCCTGAGGAATTTGATAGTCAAATTTCCGACTGTTGCTGTGCTATGCGCCAGCTGTCCCAAAATATCTTATCCACCTAATGGTCATATCATTGAAGGGCATTTATGTCTTATCATGTCGGGCTGCTCCCTAGGTTATAAAAAGCCCCCCTACAACCACTAGCTGGTTGGCTGCTCCGAGAGAAACTGACACTTGTCAGTGAGAGCATCCCATCCTCCGAGTACTTTAAGAGAAAATAATCAAGTGAGGAAAACCCAAACCCAAAGTGATTGAGCATCACTAAAGAGATTGATCCTTTGTGGATCTGATTCTTGTTACCTTTGAAGACTATGCATCTTCCAGACGGTTAGGCATCATGGTCTAGAGCATCCAAGAGGAAATTGTGGATCACCGAGTGACCGAGTTTGTGAAGGTTTGGACACCTGAAGACTTACCATGAGTGATTGGGCAAGGTCTGTGTGACCTTAGCTCAAGGAGAATATGGTGACTGTGTGTCCGGGACTGTGTGTCCTCAGGTGTAAATACCTAGCCGCTCCAACCAGACGTACAACTGTCACAACAGTTGGAACTGGTCTACCAAATCATTGTCTTCACCGAGCTAACTGGTTCTATTTCCTCAACCCTTCTATTTCCTCATTACTGTGTTGTGTGCCTGTTCATATCTATTTGAAGACTTTGACTGAAGACTTTCTCAATTTCCTCAGTTCAATTTCTTCAGTCTGTTTGTCTTCATCCTGTTTTATCCTGTGCTTACGCTTTCTGTACTTTGTGTCTATTTTCATTTCATCATGATGTCCATGTTTATGTTATGTCATGTGTGCATCTGAGTACTTATTCTGCTGCAAGTAGTTCTTCTCTTAGGAATTTCCTCACCCTGAAATTCCTCAGTGAAGAATTCATAAAAATCGCCTATTCACCCCCCTCTAGTCGACTTAACGCACTTTTAATTAGTATCAGAGCAAGGTACTCCCTTGTTCTGTGTGAGTTTGGTTTAACCGCCCGGAGTTTTAGTTATGTCGACCGCAGGTATGATCAAGGTCTCTGCTGGGTGTCCTACCTTCGATGGGACGGACTACCCCTACTGGAAGAATAAGATGTGCATGCATCTTGAGGCAATTGATAACGATCTCTGGTATGTTGTGGAGAATGTTGTCCACTCTGTCACCCCTACCATCAACGCTGCTGACGTGAAGAGATTCAAGCAACTTGACTCTCAAGCGAAGAACATCATATGTGGACATCTGAGCAAAGGGCAGTATGGTAGAGTGAGTGCTTTGGAGACAGCTAAGCTTATCTGGGATAGGCTGTCCGAGGTCAATGAAGAAGTCTCAACACAGCGTGACTCCCGAGTTGACGTTCTTTGCAATCTCTTCAACCACTTCAAAAGACTCGACAATGAAAATGTTTAGCAAACCTTCGATCGCCTCACTGACATCTCAAATGAGCTTCAAGCACTTGGTGCCACTGACGTCACCGACCATGAGGCGGTGAAGAAATTGCTGAGATCGCTTGATTCCTCATTTGATACTCTGGCATTGATGATACAAGAACATGGAGACTATAAGTCACTTGATCCTGCTGATATCCTCGAGAGGCTAAATACTCATGAGTTCCAGCTTGCTGAGAAGAGAGATCTCTATGGATCGAGCTATGGCAGATCACGTGCTCTGAAGGCCAAGGTAGTGTCTGAATCTGAAGATGAAGATTCTGGTAGCAGTCTTGGTGATCCTGAAGAACTGAGTCAAGAGCTAGCAATGCTCGTGAAGAAATTCCAGAAGTTCTCAAGACGTGGTCGCTTTGGAAAATCCTCAAGAACTGATGATTGCTCATCGCGTGACTACAAGAAGAGACTGTGCCACAAATGCAAGAAACCCGGTCACTACATCCAAGACTATCCTTAGTGGGAAAAGGAATCAAAGAAGAAGAAATACAAGGACTACAGTTCTGATGATTCAAAGAAAAAGAAGAAATCTTCAAAATCTTCATCATCGAAATCCTCGAAGTCCTCATCTCACAAGAAGAGCAGCTCCAAGAAGGCTCGGGCATTCATTGGCAAAGAAATGGACTCTGAGGCCGAGTCTGAGGAACATGAGGAAGAGGAGGCATCTGAGCAGTCAGAATTTGGTGTGGCGAGCCTAGCCCTCACTACCGCGTTCGCCAGCAAGTCCATCTTCAACACTGAAGAAAATGGCTTCCACAACAAGGCTGTTGATGGTGATGATGACTACGCTCCCACATATTGTTGGGAACGTAGTAATTTCAAAAAAATTCTAGGCACACTCAAGATCATGGTGATGCATAGCAATGAGAGGGGAGAGTGTGTCCGCGTACCCTCGTAGACCGAAAGCGGAAGCGTTATGACAACGCGGTTAATGTAGTCGTACGTCTTCACGATTGACCGATCCTCAGTAGCGAACGTACGGCACCTCCGTGTTCAGCACACGTTCAGCTTGGTGACGTCCCGCGAACTCACGATCTAGTAGAGCTCGAGGGAGAGTTTCGTCAGCACGACGGCATGATGACGATGTTGATGAAGTTACCGACGCAGGGCTTCGCCTAAGCACCGCTACAATATGACTGAGGTGGATTATGGTGGAGGGGGGCACCACACACGGCTAAGAGAGATCAATGATCAACTTGTGTGTTCTAGGGTGCCCCCCTGCCCCCGTATATAAAGGAGCAAGGGGGAAGGCCGGCCGGCCCTGTAGGGCGCGCCAGGAGGAGGAGTCCTCCTCCTAGTAGGAGTAGGACTCCCCCTTTCCTACTCCTACTAGGAGGGGGAAAGGAAGGGGGAGAGGGCCCCCCTTCCTAGTCCAATTCGGACCAGAGGGGGAGGGGGCGCGCGGCCTGCCCTGGCCGGCCCCTCTCTCTCTCTCTCCACTAGGGCCCAACAAGGCCCGTTAATCCCCGGGGGGTTCCGGTAACCCCTCTGTCACTCCGGGTAAAATCCCGATTTCACCCGGAACTCTTCCGATGTCCAAATATGGGCTTCCAATATATCAATCTTTATGTCCCGACCATTTCGAGACTCCTCGTCGTGTCCGTGATCACATCCGGGACTCCGAACTACCTTTGGTACATCAAAACACATAAACTTATAATACCGATCGTCATAGAACTTTAAGTGTGCGAACCCTATGGGTTCGAGAACTATGTAGACATGACCGAGACATGTCTCCGGTAAATAACAAATAGCGGAACCTGGATGCTCATATTGGTTCCTACATATTCTACGGAGATCTTTATCGGTCAAATCGCATAACAACCTACGTTGTTCCCTTTGTCATCGGTATGTTACTTGCCCGAGATTCGATCGTCGGTATCTCAATACCTAGCTCAATCTCGTTACCGGCAAGTCTCTTTACTCGTTCCATAATGCATCATCCCGCAACTAACTCATTAGTCACATTGCTTGCAAGGCTTATAGTGATGTGCATTATCGAGAGGGCCCAGAGATACCTCTCCGACAATCGGAGTGACAAATCCTAATCTCGATCTATGCCAACTCAACAAGTACCATCGGAGACACCTGTAGAGCACCTTTATAATCACCCAGTTACGTTGTGACGTTTGGTAGGACACAAAGTGTTCCTACGGTAATCGGGAGTTGCATAATCTCATAGTCATAGGAACATGTATAAGTCATGAAGAAAGCAATAGCAGTAAACTAAAACGATCAAGTGCTAAGCTAACGGAATGGGTCAAGTCAATCACATCATTCTCCTAATGATGTGATCCTGTTTATCAAATGACAACTCATGTCTATGGTTAGGAAACATAACCATCTTTGATCAACGAGCTAGTCAAGTAGAGGCATACTAGTGACACTCTGTTTGTCTATGTATTCACACATGTATTATGTTTCCGGTTAATACAATTCTAGCATGAATAATAAACATTTATCATGAAATAAGGAAATGAATAATAACTTTATTATTGCCTCTAGGGCATATTTCCTTCAGTCTCCCACTTGCACTAGAGTCAATAATCTAGATTACACAGTAATGATTCTAACACCCATGGAGCCTTGGTGTTGATCATGTTTTGCTCGTGAGAGAGGCTTAGTCAACGGGTCTGCAACATTCAGATCCGTATGTATCTTGCAAATCTCTATGTCTCCCACCCAGACTTGATCGTGGATGGAATTGAAGCATCTCTTGATGTGTTTGGTTCTCTTGTGAAATCTGGATTCCTTTGCCAAGGCAATTGCACCAGTATTGTCACAAAAGATTTTCATTGGACCCGATGCACTCGGTATGACACCTAGATCGGATATGAACTCCTTCATCCAGACTCCTTCATTTGCTGCTCCCGAAGCAGCTATGTACTCCGCTTCACACATAGATCCTGCCACGGCGCTTTGTTTAGAACTGCTCCAACTGACAGCTCCACCGTTCAATATAAACACGTATCCGGTTTGCGATTTAGAATCGTCCGGATCAGTGTCAAAGCTTGCATCGATGTAACCATTTACAATGAGCTCTTTGTCACCTCCATAAACGAGAAACATATCCTTAGTCCTTTTCAGGTATTTCAGGATGTTCTTGACCGCTGTCCAATGATCCACTCCTGGATTACTTTGGTACCTCCCTACTAAACTAATAGCAAGGCACACATCAGGTCTGGTACACAGCATTGCATACATGATAGAGCCTATGGCTGAAGCATAGGGAACACTTTTCATTTTCTCTCTATCTTCTGCAGTGGTCGGGCATTGAGTCTTACTCAACTTCAAACCTTGTAACACATGTAAGAACCTTTTCTTTGCCTGACCCATTTTGAACTTCTTCAAAACTTTGTCAAGGTATGTGCTTTGTGAAAGTCCAATTAAGCGTCTTGATCTATCTCTATAGATCTTGATGCCCAATATGTAAGCAGCTTCATCGAGGTCTTTCATTGACAAACTCTTATTCAAGTATCCTTGTATGCTATCCAAAAATTCTATATCATTTCCAATCAACAATATGTCATCCACATATAATATTAGAAACGCTACAGAGCTCCCACTCACTTTCTTGTAAATACATGCTTCTCCAAAAGTCTGTATAAAACCATATGCTTTGATCACACTGTCAAAACGTTTATTCCAACTCCGAGAGGCTTGCACCAGTCCATAAATGGATCGCTGGAGTTTGCACACTTTGCTAGCACCCTTTGGATCGATGAATCCTTCAGGTTGCATCATATACAACTCTTCTTCCAGAAATCCATTCAGGAATGTAGTCTTCACATCCATTTGCCAGATCTCATAATCATAAAATGCGGCAATTGCTAACATGATTCGGACGGACTTAAGCATCACTACGGGTGAGAAGGTCTCATCGTAGTCAACTCCTTGAACTTGTCGAAAACCTTTCGCAACAAGTCGAGCTTTGTAGATAATAACGCTACTGTTACCGTCAGCGTCACTCTTCTTCTTGAAGATCCATTTGTTCTAATGGCTTGCCGATCATCGGGCAAGTCAACCAAAGTCCACACTTTGTTCTCATACATGGATCCCATCTCAGATTTCATGGCCTCAAGCCATATCGCGGAATCTGGGCTCATCATCGCTTCCTCATAGTTCGTGGGTTCGTCATGGTCAAGTAACATGACCTCCAGAACAGGATTACCGTACCACTCAGGTGCGGATCTTACTCTGGTTGACCTACGAGGTTCGGTAGTAACTTGATCTGAAGTTTAATGATCATCATTATTAGCCTCACTAATTGGTGTAGGCGTCACAGGAACCGGTTTCTGTGATGAACTACTCTCCAATAAGGGAGCAGGTACAGTTACCTCATCAAGTTCTACTTTCCTCCCACTCACTTCTTTCGAGAGAAACTCCTTCTCTAGAAAGGATCCATTCTTAGCAACAAATGTCTTGCCTTCGGATCTGTGATAGAAGGTGTACCCAATAGTCTCCTTTGGGTATCCTATGAAGACATATTCACTACAAAAAAATATGCTTCCGTTATGATACGTGTTTGTCACAGTAGGTCACGTTTTCTGTCATGCATGTACATCCATGAAAAATTTATGACAAAATCAAGATAGTCATACCTGTGCTGTCGTAGAAGTGTTCCATGACATTACCAAAATTATCATCACGGAAGCGTCCACTTCCATGATGATAAATCGCGCGTCACAGAAGTGCTTTCGTCAAGGGTGACCGACACGTGGCATCCACCGTAAAGGAATGCCGTTAAGCTATCGGCTCTAATTTTCGATCCGATAACCCGTTAACAACCCCGACCAATGGGGATTTTCCACGTGTAAAATTATCATTGGCTGGAGGAAACACGTGTCGGCTCACCGTTGGGACAGATATCATCCATTCATTGGACCCAAAGCGCCTATGATACGACGACATGTGGCACGGCCCAACAGAGGCCCATTCCTGTGAAAAGGCCGGCCCGTTTGACTTGGTCAAAAGGTGGCGGGCCGGCCCACAGCAAGCCTGTTAACGGCCTGTTCACATATAGCCCATTTACAGCCCGCTATCCCAGGGCCCGTTTACAGCCTATCTGAATTAGGCCTAGTAGCGTCATCTGGGCCGTCCAATATAATTCCAACCCATTTTAACTTCCAGCCCATGTATGGACCATGACGTCTTTCGGCCCATATGAGGCCCTTAGTAACCCTCGGCCCCTTAACGACCCGTGGTAAAACTGGCCCGTAATGAACTGTGTATCACTTTATACCCATTAACGGCCCATTATTCCGTTGGGCCGTTTCCAGCCCATGATATCTTTCGGCCTTCTCAGGGCCCATTTATTCTTGGGCTCATTTCCAACATTCGGTTACTTACGGCCCGTTACTGTCATTTTCTGCTTGTGGGCCAAATTCAGCCCATGGTTACAGTCGACCCATTTGTGGCCCGTTAATACGTTGGGCCGTTTACATGTTGAAAAAAACCTATTGGGATGTTTTCATTGGAGCGATGTCTGCATGACATTGTATTGCCGCGCAAAACTCTTCTCTTTTTCTCTACATGTTCAGCATGACTGTGTACAATATCTGACATGCATACGAAAAAAATATGGTGAGATTATGTAAGGAGAGCATGCAGAAATTTAGAGTGATGGTAACAACCAGTGGATGGTTCCAAAAATAATGATAGCAAGCTGATGATTGCTTTAATTTAATAAAAATACAGATGATGATTGCTTTACTATTTGTTTCCCACCCAAGATGAACAACATAGTCATACCCTAAGTGAACCAGGTATTAGACAGAGATACTATTCATTGCTTCCTCGATATGTGCCCCACAACTAATCTAGAACTCAAGTTTGAACATTAATTTGGACCTGACTTGGAGTCCAAGAGGTGAACAGGACGATAAAGTAGCAGGTAATTTTAAGCAATGCATAACATAAGCAGAAACAAAAGAGTGCGACCTCTCTTGTGGACCTGTGTACTCCTCAGGTTCATCTGCTGAGTCGATGATGGTGATGCCGTTGCGGTGGGTGCCGGCGGCAGGGAAGGAGATCTGAGGCGGCAAAAGACGGTCAGGAGTCGTGATGTCTGGTTTGGTGGATGTTTCTGTCGATGGAGCAGCTCAGTTGAGGTGGACGACGTCGCGGCAGGAGCAGGACAGGCCACACAAAGTTCCCTTCGACACCTACCTGTAACTGAAGTAATTCTGTAAGGGCTCATTTGGCTTGCATGATTCTAAAAATGCAGGGATAGGAAAAACACCGGAATAGGATAGGAATGCACATGGTAAACAGGGCATTTGTAAACACAGGATTTCTGTCAACTTGAGTGTTTGGTTTATAGGAATTGGAAGAGTAGATGAATGCAAAGAAACATGGCCAAAATAAAGTGAAACCATATGAAAGCGTGTACAGTTAGAATGTTATTCTGCCACTAATGCACTTGGTCTTGTTTTCATGCATAGGATTTTTGAAAAGTAGGTCCAGGTGGATGTTTTGCTTCATCCCTTTCAACAAAATGCATGAATAATTGAATAGTAGAGTGCCACTGGAAAATTCCCTATTGCTATGTTTTTCTGTTGAACCAAAATAGCCCTAATGGATCGACATGAATGTATAGTAATAAGTGATGCAACAAGTGTACAACCTCTTTGCCGTAGCCGTGTCGACCTCAGCATCATTAGGTTGGTTGCTGAAGCAGTTGAGGCAGAGGTGGCTGTCGGAGGTGTGGAGGAAGATCTAAGGAATCTGTAGACGGCGTCCAGGGCACTGCTCTATTGTGATGGATCGTTCTGTCATTGGAGCAGTCCCGGTGAGCTGTAAGATGTCAAGGCTGAAGCAGCACAAGACAGACATCGTCAATCTCAAGTGGGATTATAATAGCATCTCCAATAGATGATCTAAAATAGATGTAAAATTTACATCACCAAAAACCACCTGACTACAGCAGATGAGGTAAAAACTGTTGACTCTAAACTTAACTGTGGAAACTGAAATTTACTGTGGAATCTGAATGTTACTGTCGAAACTAAACGCAATGGTAGCAGAGAGGCACTTGACATGTGGTTTAGGGAGGGCCTGCATTTTACCTTCAACCTGCACCCTCCTGAGCCGCCAGCCACCACTAGCCAAACCACCGGCCCCAGCGTCGCCTCGCCGCCCCGAAACAACTCCCCACCACCGGTCCGCCGCCGCCCCGGCCAGTCCTATAGGCCCCCCGCCCCCACCTTGAACCCTAAGATAGATAGTGGGGTACCTCTCCGGCGAGCCCCCATCCCCGCTGCGGGTGGTTCTTCCTGAACTCTGGTGAGCCCCCACCCCCTGAAAATCGACTGACCCAAAAGTTGATTCAGTCGACTGAAGTGTAGCTAAATCTGAGCAGAGCAGTAGCATGAGCGAGGGGGAGAGTAGCAGTAGCAGCATGAGCAAGGGGGAGAGTAGCAGTAGCAGCACGAGCGAGAGCCGGAGCAGCAGCAGCTGGGCGAGTGAGCGATCAAGCGAGACCCGGAGCAGCAGCAGCAGCGCGAGCGAGCAAGTGCCGGAGCAGCAGCAGCTGGGCGAGCGATCGAGCGAGAGCTGAAGCAGTAGCAGCAGCGCAAGCGAGCGAGCGAGAGCCGGAGCAGCAGCAGCAGCGCGAGCGAGCGAGCGAGAGCTGGAGCAGCAGCAGCAGATCCGGCTGGTATGGCCGCCGCCGTCGAAGGGGCCTCGCACTAGGGGAGAGCCGCCATGGAGATGTCGCTCGCGGCGCCGGCTTCAAGGTAGCTGCTCCATGGGGGTGCGGGATGGAGCACCGTCGGTGCCGGGAGGTCGAGCTAAGGAGAAGGTGCGATGCGATGAGTGTACAACCTCTTTGGTTGCGCCGAGTGGGCCTCGGCTTCGTCAGAGGAGTCGGTGAGGAAGCTGCGGTTCCGGTGGAGCAGGTTAAGGTGGCGCTATGGGGATGGAGCGGCCGCGATAGACGAGGCGATCGTGGGAGCAGCTCCTTGGAGGTGGAGGACGGGGCGGCTGAACCGGCGGGACGACAAGATGGACGACGGATCCTCATCCGGGGAGGTTGACGAGGGACGTCGAGCTATTGCGGTGGACGACATCGTCGGGAAAGAGGCTCCAGCTGGGCAGCGGTGAGGTGGCGGACGGAGGAGGGTGGGGTTTCGCGGCTGGAGCGGAGAGGTTATGGCGGCCTGGGATTTCGAATGGCGAAAAGGAGGTGATGGGAGGGGGTGAACCATGAATTAGGAACGCGCTTGTCCAAAATGTAGGGTGTGTTACAAAAGTACCCCCCACCAATTTGAACTAGCGCCCCTTTCGGCTCAGGGTTAGAAGGGGGATTTCACGTGTCGGGATTTGGCAGCTGGAGGGAGTTTTCGCGCGCGTTGTAATTTCGGGATAGCAAGGCGCGGGTTGTGAAGGCGCCAGTTTTGGGAGCACGATATCTGAATTTTTGGGATATAACAAGGCGCGGGTTGAATTTTAGGGACAAGCCTAACATGTAATATTGTACTTGTACGTACCAAATCAATTCGCACTTCCCTCAACCAAAAAGAAAGCAAAAAAAATAAAACTATTCACACCACACAAAGAGAGAGTCTTGCCTCGTTTTACTATAAAAATGCTATTTAAAGCTACTCATACCAACAATTTAGTGCAATTAAATGCTATTCGGTAGTATGAATCCATGTTATGTCCAATTAATTTTTTCTGCTTGCTGTATAATGCATGTAACCTACTCATACCAACATTTTAGTGCATTCCAAATGTCTATACTACCGCTGCAATTCGAACTGAATTTGAACTCGTTTCTCCATTTCAATAACAATCTACAATCATGATTGTTTCAAACTTCAACCATCATTCGTGTATTACCTTAATAACACACCACATGATTACTATAGAGATAGATATGAACTATGTGTACTACATGAACTCGAATTCTATTTTTTGAATACACTTGATGTTGATTCCAAATAATAGTACATTTGATGTACTAGCTATATATTCATAATCTAAACCATGTTCCATACGTGTACACCGTGTTTATCACACATAGTATAGTGCCCCGCCCCCTACATTATGACAAGTATTTAGACCTGAGCTGCAAAAGCCACACATTAGCCCAAATTATGATCAATGTTCTATATGTTATACGTAGTACTAGCAAGATGCCCATGCGTTCCACACAACATCAACATGATCAAGGGGAGGCCTAATTTGCAAATATGGAGAGGGGTGTGGGTATATTTTTTCAAAATTGCCATAGTTTCCTTCCTATCCGTCAGATCTAAATCAGACGGCCTATATTGCAGGATGGAACCATCATCAACAACTCCGTTTTTTATAAGAGTAGAGATAAAATATATTATATGTAGTATAACATGTTCATAACCACACCATGTGTATCACCGTTATATATATTCACACATGCGTCGGTTTAAAACACTATGATAAATTCTTCAAATAGCCGAATTCACTTTTTATAATGAAGTATGATCTCTATTCGTCTTTTACACCCACACAACCCTCTTATCTTTGTAGCTAGCTAGCGCTAACTTTCTCTCGTGCATGCAGACGCCCGCATCTCTCTCACCCTCCCTCAGCATTCTCTAGCTCCATCGCGCAAATTCGTCTTTTCACTTTAGGTCGTTCACCCACGGTGTGTGTAGGCCCCCAACTCCTTCTTTACGGCACACATCGATCGATATGCCTCTCTAGCCAGGTGTGCCTAGCACAAAACACAAGCTTCCCCTCTTATCTTATCACCGTCCATGCCTCACTCCCACCACTCTTTTCATTGATCTCATACTCGCACACTTCTCCCCCCTCGATATAGTATGACTCTCGCACCACCTCCTAGATGCATCCCTCTCTCTCTATCCTTCTCCCCGTGCCTCATTTGCTTCTAACAAACACATGCATGTATACCGATCGATCTCCCAACATATACCTAGGTTGACTTTAACTATTCCCCCCTCCCGTCGATCGATGTACCTCACAAGTTATGTCTCTCCTTTCTCTGACAAAGGACGATTGATCTTCCTATGTAGTTATGTCTGCTTACCACAGCCATATCGCCCCCTCATCATTCGTGCATGCCTACTGACCCGTCTCTCACACGCACATGCACAGACATGCAGCCATCCCCTCTCTTATTGATATTGCAGGCATGCCCTCCAGTTGTCTAGCAAGCCCATCCCACCATTTGTTAGAAGCAACTCCACTACCACCCCCTCCAACACTCTAGCTCCGTCTCTCTCCCAACCTTATTCCTCTCCTACACATATGCATGGATGCCGATCGATCTCCCTTAATACATGAGGTAGATCGATCTCCCTTAATACATGAGGTAGGCCTCTCTCCTCCTCCACACATATACCAGCCATTGTACCTCTATAGTTAATTAGGCCTCCCTCCCCCCCACTACACACCGATAGTCGAGCGCTGTAGGTAGGTATCCATGCCATAGAGACAAACTGCACCTATCCCCTCTCATGTTCCAGTAGGCCAGCCACTCTATATCTTTGACGTGGGCACACACAAATTCAATGGCACTCTTTATCGATCGCGCGCGCACACACACACATCATCCCTCTCTTTGATTCTATGGACACCTCAAGCCTATGATACCTCCACTCTCTTCTCGTGGATCGCCCCCTCTCTATATATATATATGATATATCCAGGACTCTATTTCACACACATTACATATGTTACATTTTTGATTGACCCCACTGAGGGAGTCCTGGATTAGGGGGTCCTCGGACAGCCGGACTGTTGGACTATGAAGATACAAGATTGAAGACTTCGTCCCGTGTACGGATGTGACTCTCCTTTGTGTGGAAGGCAAGCTTGGCAATTCGGATATGTAGATCTCCTCCCTTGTAACCGACTCTGTGTAGCCCTAGCCCCCTCCAGTGCCTATATAAACTGGAGGGTTTAGTCTGTAGGACAACAACAATCATAATCATAGGCTAGCTTCTAGGGTTTAGCCTCTATGATCTCGTGGTAGATCAACTCTTGTAATACTCATATCATCAAGATCAATCAAGCAGGAAGTAGGGTATTACCTCCATCGAGAGGGCCCGAACCTCTGTGCAGCGAAGGACAATCCCCTTGAGAAGCAACCAAAGCGACAACGTAGGTGCCGCTCCAAATCCCGCCTCGGCAAAAACAGCGATAATAGCGCAAGAAAGAATAATACCCCTGTCGACTCCGAAGGAAACGACGACCACATGGATCCCGCGATGGAACAGGGTGAGCTAGCGGATGGCGAGCATAGTACAGAACCGCTGTCCGATCACAACGACGCCGAGGGTAGAACTCATCAACCTGTCTCCGGAGAGGAGAACAGTCCGGATGATGATGCACACATCATCCCGGAAAGGCACTTGGAACAAGAGAACCTCCATAGAAGGCTTATTGCCACCACGAGGAGTCTGAAGAAGCAGAAGCAAAGGCTTAAGGCCGCGCAGAATACGCTCAACAGCAGATGGAACAAAGTGCTCGACATTGAAGAAAAGTATGGTGGCAGTCGCCACACAAAAAGCTATACAAAGCGCAATTTGTTGCCTGAATTCGATGATGAGGCTTTAGAGCCTACACAGCAGAAGAATAAAATGGCTGACCAGCAGGATCGACCACCCCGTGGCCGCGATAGGGCAGCTAAGGATGCCGCACACAAGTCAGCACATGATTTACGTGAAGACTCACGCCCAAAAGCAGGTATAACCAGGTCCATCTACGGATCTAGGAAGCGCACTCCGGCCTAGAATCAAAATCGAACACTACAACCGTCAGAACACCATGACACATCCAGATACAGGGGTGCTGCGCACCCCCTATGCTTCACCGATGAAGTGTTGGATCACGAATTTCCAGAGGGATTCAAGCCCATGAACATAGAGGCATACGACGGAATGACAGACCCTGGGGTCTGGATTGAGGACTTTATGCTTCATATCCACATGGCTCGCGGAGATAATCTCCACGCCATCAAATACTTACCCCTAAAGTTGAAAGGACCAGCTCGGCACTGGCTGAAGAGCCTCCCTGAAAACTCAATTGGGAGTTGGGAAGAGCTTGAGGATGCTTTTAGGGCTAATTTTCAAGGGACTTATGTCCGACCTCCGGATGTAGACGATTTAAGTCACATAATTCAACAGCCCGGAGAGTCCGCCCGAAAGCTTTGGAACAGATTCCTCACTAAGAAGAATCAAATTGTCGACTGCCCGGACGCCGAAGCCTTAGCGGCTTTCAAACACAGTATCCGGGACGAATGGCTCGCCAGACACCTCGGCCAGGAAAAACCGAGGACAATGGCAGACCTAACAAGCCTTATGACCCGCTTTTGCGCGGACGAAGACAGTTGGCTGGCCCGTAGCGGCACCAGCGACCCAGGCACATCCAAAGCCAGGGATGGTAATGGAAAACCACGACGCAATAAAAGCAAGCATCAAAGAAACGAAGATAGCCCAGACAACATGGCGGTAAACGCCGGATTCAGGGGCTCTAAACTCGATCAACGGAAAAAGCCAAAGGCAACAGAGATGGACCGTCCAGCCTAAACAAGATTCTAGACAAATTATGTTAGATTCATGGCACCTCCGATAAACCTGCAAATCACACCAACAGAGAATGCTCGGTCTTCAAGCAGGCCGGCAAGCTAAACGCTGAACACAAGGGGAGGGAGACACCAAGTGAAGACGAGGATGAGCCTCGCCAGCAAAACACTGGGGGACAGAAAAAATTCCCACCAGAGGTCAAAATAGTGAACATGATTCACGTAACGAAGAGGAGGAGCACATTCTGAGACGTAGGCACCGTAGAGCCCATCACCCCCAAGTGCAACCCTTGATCGGCCTGCCCGATCACTTTTGATCGCAGGGATAACCCGACCTATATCCGGCACGGAGGATCGGCTGCCTTGGTGTTAGACCCAATAATTGACGGATACCATCTCACCCGAGTCCTCATGGACGGCGGCAATAGTCTTAATCTGATATATCAGGACACCGTCCGCAAAATGGGGATAGACCCGACAAGAATCAGCCAAAGCAATACTACCTTCAAGGGAGTAATACCAGGTTCAGGGGCCCACTGCACGGGCTCTATAGTACTAAAGGTTGTATTCGGTTCTCCCGATAACTTCTGAAGCGAAGAATTAATCTTCAACATTGCTCCATTCCGAAGCAGCTATCACGCACTACTCGGAAGAACGTCCTTCGCTCGTTTTAATGCAGTACCGCATTACGCTTATCTTAATCTTAAGATGCCCGATCCACAAGGCATCATCACATTTAGCGGAAACACAGAGCGTTCCTTACGCGCGGAAGAATGTGTGGAGGCTCTAGCAGCCAAACACTGAACGACCTCTCCAACCAGAATAAACGATCGGTCGTCAAGACCGCGGACACGGCTAGACGAGTCCGGCACACCACTAGCTGTCATAGCTCAGATAAACCTAAGATTGGGTCGATAGATGTACCCCCACAGGTGGTGCCAGGGGCTTCCCACACATAAAAAGGGCTACAGTTCAGCTTGACCCTATTTAGATTGTATTTTAACGGTTCATTAAGAACAACCAATTTTTCGCACGAAGGCTTTTACATGGGTTTTTTTTATCTTTTACAGATGACAATCATGCTACACCCTTCCAGGATATGGCACAATGGAGACACATGCGCAGACGTGCAACAGAGCCCCGCTCAAAGGTTTCTTTTTAGATTAAGACCCTGCGTAAACCTTTTTTACTGTCTCTTGTTGCTTCACACCCTCCGGATACTCAACACAACCGAGAGGGATGATGGCGTTATTGACATTTGCGTCACGTCAGACTAATGCACGTACCTAGAAATTCAGGGATTATTATCAAGGGCGTTACTCAGCCCAGCGTATGTTGTAAAGTACGAATACCTTAGGGAGTGTTCGGCGTCGCGAGTTTGGCCTTATATGCATCAGCTCCGAATCATGTCTTTGGTCAATGTTGGGTTTGCCCGGCTCCCGTGTTTTGCTACCTTACGTTCCGCTCTATCGGCTAAGGTGGCACCGGGAGAACTGCTGCGATTATGCCCTGGTTCATCTGGATGAGCACCTCAGCAGAGAAAGCCAAAACTGACTGTCATGATAAAGCACGAGACTGGTCAACCACTCGATGACTCATTGGAATCTTCGCAATTCTTCCGCATTAACGAAGGACCGGTTTCTCGGTCATGTATCTACGCACACCGTATTCGGATGAGCGCGGAGGTACTAGGGGCTATATAGTAGCCCCGCTATCAAACTCCTATGGCTAAGTGAAAGTGTTAAAGCTATATAGTATTGCCTTGTTCGCCGCGCTATCACCTCCTTAATGGACCAAGACGTTGGATCAAGTGTGAATACGCGCTCTTTTTTTTCCGAACACCCCCGCATTATGTGCGTGGGGGCTGAAGCAGACGACTGCAAACTTTCAGGTTATCTACATACATAAATGGCCGCACAGGAGGCATCACAATACTTTCAGGCAAAAGTATAAATATAGCCATTATATACAAATAGCATTGTTTTTACAATCGGGACACATGTCACCCGAACATGACACTTTTCGAGCACTGAGCCTCTATTAAATGAGCGCCTTCTAGGACTTCTTCAAAATAGTGCTCAGCCAAGACCTGGCCTACGGCCGGACCTTGGGTTGCAATAGCGGTGGCCTTCATCCCTGCCCAGTATGTCTTCACACAGGCAAGAGCCATCCGCGCACCCTCTATGCACGCCGACCTCTTTATAGCGTCGATGCGCAGCACAACACCAAGGAATCGTTGCACTAAACGAAAATAACTATTCGTCCTTGGTCCCTCTGGCCAAAGATGATCCACGACAGACCTCATGGCAAGTCCGGACAACCTATGGAGCTCGGCCCACTCGGCCATTTGTTCGTTTAATAGCAGCGGACGCGTTGGAGCACTGAACTGCGACTAGAACAATCTTTCCACTTCATGATCTTTCTGATCTTTGAAAAACTCAGTCGCATCAGCAGCACTCATTGCCAAGTCTGAGTACGCGTCTGCAGCACTCCATAATTGATCCAGAGGGGCATACTTCGGGTCTCCGAACCTTGTCCACAACAAAAAGGGCTTCCCAGCCATGATATCTTCGGCTTGACGGTTCTCCTCCTTAGCCGCTCTCATTTTAGAACGGGTTTCCTTGGCGGCTTCCATGGCCTTCTTCAGGTCAGCCGCTTTCGCTTGGCTTTCTTTTTCAAGAAGCTCATACCGGTCGGCGGCATCCTTCATGTCAACAACCATCTTGGCTATTTTTTCTTCGCTCTGGCGATGAGCAGCCTGTTCGGCTCTTAAATCTTCGGCCGCCTTTAGCGCGGCCGCATCACTTCTTCTGGTCTGTTCCTTGGCTCGGGCAAGCTCCGCCCGAAGGGTTTCCACGGCAGCAGCTCCATCTGCAGTCACAACATATTATAGATACTAGCATAATGCCCCTCTTAAAAACCTGTTGACCGCCTGAAAGTACATACCCTGTGCCTCATCAAGCCGCTTGTTTACAAGCACGATGTCGGCATCTGCCGCATCAAGTTGCCGCCTTAGTTCGGCAAACTCACCAGTTCAGCTAGCCTCCGGACCCTCAGCCGCCTGCATATGATTGCAGCATGGTCATTACCTGGGACTATGATCCTCTGTTTGCCGCCTATTGGACAGCAACCAGAGTGTCAGGGGCTACTATCTGCATAGGGCACAGCTAGCATGTGCGGTACTGTCAAAAATATATATGTTACTTTGCGTACCTCAAAGCCTCTTAGCAGACTCATAAAAGCTTCATGCAACCCGCTTTCGGCGGATGAAATCCTCTCAACCACCGTACCCATTAAAGTACGATGCGCCTCTAAGATAGCCGCTTGCTCCAGAAGACCCATCAGTGCGTCCGGTTGTGCACTAGACGGTCCCGGACTCTTTCTGTGGCTCCCCTTAGGAGCCGAATACTCCGGGCTTCGGGTGGCCGAAGGGTTACCTTCTGGCCTTGGTGGATCAGTAGAAATCCTCCATGACGACACCTCAGGGTCATCCGCCTCATGCGGGGAGACAGGGGGAGGCATTTCGCTCTCCATCATCTCCGGAAGAAGATCCCCCGAAGACGAACTCTGTTGAGAAGGGCTGCAAGACACACGTCTCGGTTATTGTCCTCGTAGAGGAAGGAGGATATATTTACCAAACGTACTCTTGTTCACTTACAGCTCGGTGGAGGGATGATCCCCTTGTGGGCACTACGCGGCAAGGATGCCCTCCGAGGCAGGGCTCCCTAGCGAAGGATTATTTCCTTGTTTGGAAACCCTCGTTTCCAAATCTTCAGAGGCGGTCCTTTTTCTTCCTTGGGGAGAGGGAGTTTTGGATTCTTCTCCCCGATTGTCCTCCTTCTCGGAGACGCTAATTCCCCCGGTTTGGATGAGTAAAGCATGGGGCCCGCTTTCGGCTTCTTTATTCATCCCTTTATCTTCCTCGGATGGCACTTTATAAGGTGCGTGCTTTAACATCCTGGCTAGTACAGGATCCGATGAACCTTCGGGAAGGGGGGCCAAACACCTGATCATCTTCGCCTTTTTTATCCAGTCCTGGTCAAAGAGCGACTTTTTCAGAATGATGATTGTGGCAAATAAAAAAGACAGCATGTTCGGCCGCGGAATTACTTACGTGGGTATCTGGACGATTGCAGCTCAGACCCGCATCCTCGATGGTGTCCGGACACTTTATTCGTGATCCGTAGAACAATCCATACATCTCTTCGAGCGTCATGCCGAAGAATTGCTGAATAGTTCGTGGTCCTTCCGGATTGAACTCCCACATACGGAGAGGTCAACGTTTGCAAGGCAGGACTCGACGAACTAGCATGACTTGCATTACCTTGACAAGGTCGATATCTCTCTTGAAGAGATCTCGGATGCGATTCTGCAATGTCGGCACGTCATTTACTGGCTCCCAGTCCAGCCCCTTGTTGACCCATGATGCCAGTTGTGGCAGGGGACCCGAGCGAAAGGCAGGGGCAGCTGCCCACTTAGTACCTCGGGGAGCTGTGATGTAAAACCACTCCCGTTGCCATAAGCCGGACATCTCCGGGAAAGAACCCTCTGGCCATGGAGCATCGGCGCCTTTGCTTATTATGTCACCTCCGCATTCTGCGTGTCGCTCGTTAATCATCTTCGGCTTCACATTAAAGGTCTTGAGCCATGAGCCGAAGTGTGGGGTGACGTGGAGGAAGGCCTCACACACGACGATAAACGACGAGATGTGAAGAATGGAATCCGAAGCTAGATCATGGAAATCAAGCCCGTAATAGAACATAAGCCGTCTAACGAAGGGATCAAGACTAAAGCCTAGCCCTCGTTAGGTTCGGGAGTGGGGATGACCTGCCCTTGAGCAGGCAGCCTGTGCAAGATTTCGCCGGTCAGGTACCTGGCTTCTCTCAGCTTCTTAATATCCTCCTCTGTGACAGAGGAGGCCATCCACCGGCCTTGGAGGTTGGATCCGGACATAATTGAAGGTCCGAAGCACTTTGCCTGAGCCTTGGGTGTTGGAACTCAAGGTGGAAGAAGGGGAGAATCGAGCACGAGAAGAAAAGGACAAGCCTTGACCCCTTTATAAAGAGGGTGGATATCAAGCGTCCTCCACGTGGCCGTTTGGAGCCTGCCTAAAATCGAGGAGTCATACCTGCAAGCACGATTGGGTTACCCACACACGTATTGATGAGAATCCCGTGATAAGGGGACACGATCTTTGCTTCGACAAGACGTGCCAATAAAACCGCCTCGCAACACGTGCAGTGGCAGGCTGGGAAAAATGGTTCGAATAATGACTGGGCCGTGGCGTGATGTCATGCTATAAAATTTGTCAGCAGATTAGATTTGTGGAATATTATACTCTGTACGGTGGTATGTGGGAATTGTTTTGCAGAGCCAGACATGATCCTTGTGTTGGGGAACGTAGTAATTTCAAAAAAAATTCCTACGCACACGCAAGATCATGGTGATGCATAGCAACGAGAGGGGAAAGTGTTGTCCACGTACCCTCGTAGACCGACAGCGGAAGCGTTATAACAACGCGGTTGATGTAGTCGTACGTCTTCACGGCCCGACCGATCAAGCACCGAAACTACGGCACCTCCGAGTTCTAGCACACATTCAGCTCGATGACGATCCCCGGGCTCCGATCCAGCAAAGCGTCGGGGAGGAGTTCCGTCAGCACGACGGCGTGGTGACGATCTTGATGTTCTACCGTCGCAGGGCTTCGCCTAAGCACCGCTACAATATGACCGAGGTGGAATATGGTGGAGGGGGGCACCGCACACGGCTAAGGAACGATCACGAGGAACAACTTGTGTGTCTAGAGGTGCCCCCCTGCCCCCGTATATAAAGGAGCAAGGGAGGAGGAGGCCGGCCCTAGGAGGGGGCGCACCAAGTGTGGAGTCCTACTAGGACTCCCTAGTCCTAGTAGGATTCCACCTCCCATATGGAATAGGAAAAGAGGAAGGGAAAAGGAGAAGGAAGGAAGGGGGCGCCCCCCTTCCCTAGTCCAATTCGGACCAGACCAAGGGGAGGGGTGCGGCCACCCTTGAGGCCCTTTTCCTTCTTTCCCGTATGGCACAATAAGGCCCAATACGTATTCCCGTAACTCTCCGGTACTCCGAAAAATACCCGAATCACTCGGAACCTTTCCGATGTCCGAATATAGTCGTCCAATATATCGATCTTTACGTCTCGACCATTTCGAGACTCCTCGTCATGTCCCCAATCTCATCCGGGACTCCGAACTCCTTCGGTACATCAAAACTCATAAACTCATAATATAACTGTCATCGAAACCTTAAGCGTGCGGACCCTACGGGTTCGAGAACAATGTAGACATGACCGAGATACGTCTCCGGTCAATAACCAATAGTGGAACCTGGATGCTCATATTGGCTCCCACATATTCTACGAAGATCTTTATCGGTCAGACCGCATAACAATATACGTTGTTCCCTTTGTCATCGGTATGTTACTTGCCCGAGATTCGATCGTCGGTATCTCAATACCTAGTTCAATCTCGTTACCGGCAAGTCTGTTTACTCGTTCTGTAATACATCATCCCGCAACTAACTCGTTAGTTGCAACGCTTGCAAGGCTTATAGTGATGTGCATTACCGAGTGGGCCCAGAGATACCTCTTCGACAATCGGAGTGACGAATCCTAATCTCGAAATACGCCAACCCAACAAGTACCTTTGGAGACACCTGTAGAGCACCTTTATAATCACCCAGTTACGTTGTGACGTTTGGTAGCACACAAAGTGTTCCTCCGGTAAACGGGAGTTGCATAATCTCATAGTCATAGGAACATGTATAAGTCATGAAGAAAGCAATAGCAACATACTAAACGATCAAGTGCTAAGCTAACGGAATGGGTCAAGTCAATCACATCATTCTCCTAATGATGTGATCCCGTTAATCAAATGACAACTCATGTCTATGGTTAGGAAACATAACCATCTTTGATCAACGAGCTAGTCAAGTAGAGGCATACTAGTGACACTCTGTTTGTCTATGTATTCACACATGTATTATGTTTCCGGTTAATACAATTCTAGCATGAATAATAAACATTTATCATGAAATAAGGAAATAAACAATAACTTTATTATTGCATCTAGGGCATATTTCCTTCAGTCTCCCACTTGCACTAGAGTCAATAATCTAGTTCACATAACCATGTGATTTAACACCAATAGTTCACATCGTCATGTGACCAACACTCAAAGGGTTTACTAGAGTCAATAATCTAGTTCACATTGCTATGTGATTAAAACCTGAAGAGTACTACGGTGTGATCATGTTTTGCTTGTGAGAGAAGTTTAGTCAACGGGTCTGCCACATTCAGATCTGCATGTATTTTGCAAATTTCTATGTCAACAATGCTCTACATGGAGCTACTCTAGCTAATTGCTCCCACTTTCAATATGTATCCAGATTGAGACTTAGAGTCATCTGGATCAGTGTCAAAACTTTCATCGACGTAACCCTTTACGATGAACCTATTTTCACTTCCATAATCGAGAAACATATCCTTATTCCACTAAGGATAATTTTGACCGTTGTCCAGTGATCTACTCCTAGATCACTATTGTACTCCCTTGCCAAACTCAGTGGTAGGGTATACAATAGATCTGGTACACAACATGGCATACTTTATAGAACCTTTGGCTGAGGCATAGGGAATGACTTTCATTCTCTTTCTATCTTCTGCCGTGGTCGGGCTTTGAGTCTTACTCAATTTCATACCTTGTAGCACAGGCAAGAACTCTTTCTTTGACTATTCCATTTTGAGCTACTTCAAAATCTTGTCAAGGTCATAAAAACTTCTTGCCAAACACAGGTATGTACTCATTGAAAAACTTATCAATCGTCTTGATCTATCTCTATAGATCTTGATGCTCAACATGTAGGCAGCTGCACCGAGGTCTTTCTTTGAAAAAACTCCTTTCAAACTCTCCTTTATGCTTTGCAGAATAATTCTACATTATTTCCAATCAATAATATGTCATTCACATATACTTATCAGAAATGTTGTATTGCTCCCACTCACTTTCTTGTAAATACAGGCTTCACCGCAAGTCTGTATAAAACTATATGCTTTGATCAACTCATCAAAGCATATATTCCAACTCCGAGATGCTTGCACCAGTCCATAGATGGATCGCTGGAGTTTGCACATTTTGTTAACACCTTTAGGATCGACAAAACCTTCTGGTTGCATCATATACAACTCTTCTTAAATAAATCCATTAAGGAATGCAGTTTTGTTTATCCATTTGCCAGATTTCATAAAATGCGGCAATTGCTAACATGATTCGGACAGACTTAAGCATAGATACGAGTGAGAAACTCTCATCGTAGTCAACACTTTGAACTTTGTCAAAAACCTGTTGCGACAATTCTAGCTTTGTAGATAGTAACACTACTATTAGCTTCCGTCTTCCTCTTGAAGATCCATTTAATCTTAATGGCTCGCCGATCATTGGGCAAGTCAATCAAAGTCCACACTTTGTTCTCATACATGGATCCCATCTCAGGTTTCATGGCTTCAAGCCATTTTGCGGAATCTGGGCTCACCATCGCTTCTTCATAGTTCATAGATTCGTCATGGTCAAGTAACATGACCTCCAGAATAGGATTACCGTACCACTCTGGTGAGGATCTCACTCTGGTTTACCTACGAGCTTCGGTAGTAACTTAATCTGAAGTTACATGATCATCATCATTAGCTTCTTCACTGATTGGTGTAGTAGTCACAGGAACAGATTTCTGTGATGAACTACTTTCCAATAAGGGAGAAGGTATAGTTACCTCATCAAGTTCTACTTTCCTCCCACTCACTTCTTTCGAGAGAAACTCCTTCTCTAGAAAGGATCCACTCTCGGCAACAAAGATCTTGCCTTCGGATCTGTGATAGAAGGTGTACCCAATAGTCTCTTTTGGGTATCCTATGAAGACGCACTTCTCTGATTTGGGTTTGAGCTTATCATGCCGAAAGTTTTTCACATAAGCATCGCAACCCCAAACTTTAAGAAACGACAACTTTGGTTTCTTGCCAAACCACAGTTCATATGGTATCGTCTCAATGTATTTAGATGGTGCCCCTTTTAACGTGAATGCAGCTGTCTCTAATGCATAACCCCAAAACTATAGTGGTAAATCGGTAAGAAACATCATAGATTGCACTATATCCAATAAAGTACGGTTATGACGTTCGGACACACCATTACGCTGTGGTGTTCTAGATGGCGTGAGTTGCGAAACTATTCCGCATTGTTTCAAATGAAGACCAAACCCGTAACTCAAATATTTGTCTCCGCGATCAGATCGTAGAAACTTTATTTTCTTGTCACGATGATTTTCCACTTCACTCTGAAATTCTTTGAACTTTTCAAATGTTTCAGACTTATGTTTCATCAAGTAGATATACCCATATCTGCTTAAATCATCTGTGAAGGTTAGAAAATAATGATACCCGCTGCGAGCCTCAATATTCATCGGTCCACATACATCAGTATGTATGATTTCCAACAAATCTGTTGCTTGCTCCATTGTTCCGGAGAACGACATTTTAGTCATCTTGCCCATGAGGCATGGTTCGCAAGCATCAAGTGATTCCAAAAGCCCATCAACATGGAGTTTCTTCATGCGCTTTACACCAATATGACCTAAATGGCAGTGCCACAAATAAGTTGCACTATCATTATTAACTTTGCATCTTTTTGGTTTCAATATTATGAATATGTGTATCACTACGATCGAGATCCAACAAACCATTTTTGTTCGTGTGTATGACCATAGAAGGTTCTATTCATGTAAACAGAACAACAATTGTTCTCTAACTTAAATGAATAACCGTATTGCAATAAACATGATCAAATCATATTTATGCTCAACGCAAATACCAAATAACACTTATTTAGGTTCAACACTAATCCCGAAAGTATAGGGAGTGTGCGATGATGATCATATCAATCTTGGAACCACTTCCAACACACATCGTCACTTCACCCTTAACTAGTCTCTGTTCATTCTGTAACTCCTGTTTCGAGTTACTAATTTTTAGCAACCGAACAAGTATCAAATACCCAGGGGCTACTATAGACACTAGTAAGGTACACATCAATAACATGTATATCAAATATAGCTTGTTCACTTTGCCATCCTTCTTATCCACCAAATACTTGGGGTGGTTCCGCTTCTAGTGACCAGTCCCTTTGCAGTAGAAGCACTTAGTCTCAGGCTTAGGTCTAGACTTGGGCTTCTTCACTTGAGCAGCAACTTGCTTGCCGTTCTTCTTGAGTTCCCCTTCTTCCCTTTGCCCTTTCTCTTGAAACTAGTGGTCTTGTCAACCATCAACACTTGATGTTTTTCTTGATTTCTACCTTCGTCGATTTTAGCATCGCGAAGAGCTTGGGAATTGTTTTCGTCATCCCTTGCATATTATAGTTCATCACGAAGTTCTACTAACTTGGTGATGGTGGCTAGAGAATTCTATCAATCACTATATTATCTAGAAGATTAACTCCCACTTGATTCAAGCGATTGTAGTACCCAGACAATCTGAGCACATGCTCACTGCTTGAGCTATTCTCCTCCATCTTTTAGCTATAGAACTTGTCGGAGACTTCATATCTCTCAACTCGGGCATTTGACTGAAATATTAACTTCAACTCCTGGAACATCTCATATGGTCCATGACGTTCAAAACGTCTTTGAAGTCCCAATTCTAAGCCGTTAAGCATGGTGCACTAAACTATCAAGTAGTCATCACATTGAGCTAGCCAAAACGTTCATAACGTCTGCATCTGCTCCTGCAATAGGTCTGTCACCTAGCGGTGCATCAAGGACATAATTCTTCTTTGCAGCAATGAGGATAAACCTCAGATCACGGATCCAATCCGCATCATTGCTACTAACACCTTTCAACATAGTTTTTCTCTAGGAACATATCAAAATAAACATAGGGAAGCAACAACGCGAGCTATTGATCTACAACATAGATATGCTAATACTACCAGGACTAAGTTCATGATAAATTTAAGTTCAATTAATCATATTACTTAGGAACTCCCACTTAGATAGACATCCCTGTAATCCTCTAAGTGATCACGTGATCCAAATCAACTAAACCATAACCGATCATCACGTGAAATGGAGTAGCTTTCAATGGTGAACATCACTATGTTGATCATATCTACTATATGATTCACGCTCGACCTTTCGGTCTCAGTGTTCCGAGGCCATATCTGCATATGCTAGGCTCGTCAAGTTTAACCTGAGTATTCTGCGTGTGCAAAACTGGCTTGCACCCATTGTAGATGGACGTAGAGCTTATCACACCCGATCATCACGTGGTGTCTGGGCACGATGAACTTTGGCAACGGTGCATACTCAGGGAGAACACTTATACCTTGAAATTTAGTGAGAGATCATCTTATAATGCTACCATCAAACAAAGCAAGATAAGATGCATAAAAGATAAACATCACATGCAATCAAAATATGTGACATGATATGGCCATGATCATCTTGTGCCTTTGATCTCCATCTCCAAAGTACCGTCATGATCTCTATCGTCACCGGCACGACACCATGATCTCCATCATCTTGATCTATATCAATATGTCGTCACGTGGTCGTCTCGCCAACTATTGCTCTTGCCACTATTGCTATCACATAGCGATAATGTAAAGCAATTATTTGGTGCTTGCATCTTATGCAATAGAGATAACCATAAGGCTTTTGCCAGTTGCCGATAACTTCAACAAAACATGATCATCTCATACAACAACTCATATCTCATCACGTCTTGACCATATCACATCACAACATGCCCTGCAAAAACAAGTTAGACGTCCTCTACTTTGTTGTTGCAAGTTTTACGTGGCTGCTACTGGGCTTAGCAAGAACCGTTCTTACCTACGCATCAAAACCACAACGATAGCTTGTCAAGTTGGTGTTGTTTAAACCTTCGCAAGGACCGGGCGTAGCCACACTCGGTTCAACTAAAGTTGGAGAAACTGACACCCGCCAGCCACCTGTGTGCAAAGCACGTCGGTAGAATCAGTCTCGCGTAAGCGTACGCGTAATGTCGGTCCGGGCCGCTTCATCCAACAATACCGCCGAACCAAAGTATGACATGCTGGTAAGCAGTATGAATTATATCGCCCACAACTCACTTGTGTTCTACTCGTGCATATAACATCCACGCATAGAACCTGGCTCGGATGCCACTGTTGGGTAACGTAGTAATTTCAAAAAAAAAATCCTACGCACACGCAAGATCATGGTGATGCATAGCAACGAGAGGGGAGAGTGTTGTCCATGTACCCTCGTAGACCGACAGCGGAAGCGTTATAACAACGCGGTTGATGTAGTCGTACGTCTTCACGGCCTGACCGATCAAGCACCGAAACTACGGCACCTCCGAGTTCTAGCACACGTTCAGCTCGATGACGATCCCCGGGCTCCGATCCAGCAAAGCGTCGAGGAGGAGTTCCGTCAGCACGACGGCGTGGTGACGATCTTGATGTTCTACCATCGCAAGGCTTCGCCTAAGCACCGCTACGATATGACCGAGGTGGAATATGGTGGAGGGGGGCACCGCACACGGCTAAGGAACGATCACGAGGATCAACTTGTGTGTCTAGAGGTGCCCCCCTGCCCCCGTATATAAAGGAGCAAGGGAGGAGGAGGCCGGCCCTAGGAGGGGGCGCACCAAGTGTGGAGTCCTACTAGGACTCCCTAGTCCTAGTAGGATTCCACCTCCCATATGGAATAGGAAAAGAGGATGGGAAAAGGAGAAGGAAGGAAGGGGGTGATGAAGCCATGTACCTAGGGTAGGGGCATGGACCTGTCCTAAGTGCCCTACCCAAGGACATCCCTAGAAGAAGTCACCTTTCAATCGACTCGAAGGTATCCCACTCGACGGATTCAAGACACTCGACTATGACGCTATCACTCGACCACGAAGCCAAGCACTCGACTGCTAGGAGCTCAACAGTCACTCCACACACAAACGGTCGGTCATTAGATAGCTCTTATGGTCATTATAGCTCTTTATTAAGGGCGTTACCAGTAACGCCCAGCCTTAATGTACTTTAACCCCTGCATTGCTGAGAGCGGGAGGGGCCTGGCAAACTCTATATAAGCCACCACCTCCTCAGTGTCAAGGGTTCACACCCCTGTTACTTGTACACACATAAATCCAATCGACCGCCTCCGGGCACCGAGACGTAGGGCTGTTACTTCCTCCGAGAAGGGCCTGAACTCGTAATCCTCATGTGTTTACAGCTTCTCCATAGCTAAGATCTAGCCTCTTCATACATACCCCCTACATTACTGTCAGAGTTAGAACCACGACAGTTGGCGCCCACCGTGGGGCAGGAGTCTTAGCGCCTAGTTGGAGAAGTTGCGATTTTTCCGATCCCCTTGATCATGGTTTCAGGCGGAGTTTTGGTGGAGGGCCGCGAGATCTGTCTTGGCGCGCTCACGTTCATCGCTGACGACTCCGCTTGGCTTCAGGAGGCTCCACTCGACATCGACGCACTCCTCGTCCGCGGGGCGACGCACCTTCGCGCATGTGTTCGTGGCGTCCTCCTGCGGCAGCCGTCGACCCAGTATCAGTCGGCTCCCGTGTCATCTCCCCATCTTGTCTCTCACCGGCGCAAGCGCTCCGGTCAATCGAGACTTCAGAGGTGGGTGAGGCATGCAGTGGCTCGCCAGTCAGCCACCCCACAAGTCACGGAAATCGAGCCCGACGAATCTCTCTACGGCCTGTTCGACTGGCTCCGCAGAGATCGCATCCGAATGCGGCAGCAGTGACCCCGCGGTGGAGGTTCTGGCACTTGACGGGGCACGCAGCCCTCCCGGTTTCCCCCGTACCGACGGAGGCGCGGGCGGAGGCGACGGGGGCGCAGGCGGAGGCGAGCCGTCACGTCTCCATGAAGAATATCTCCCTGAGCCCCTCATGTCGTTGCAGCGAGAGGAGCTTCGCCGCCGGAACATGGATGCACTCCACACTCCTATCGTTGGAGAAACCCCCGAGGCCCGGGCCTTGGAGCACGCGCGCTTGGCTAACTTAGCCGAGCGCACTCGACTGGAGAATCTCCAGCGAGCACTCGACGAGCGAGCACATCAGCGGGTTCCAGAATCCAGTCGACGTCAACTCTTTCCGCCCCCTCAGGTATATCGAACTCCGATTCATAATTTGGCAGCTGCAGCCCGAATAGCAGAATCAATCCAGCCTTCTCAGTCAGAAGCTGGCAGGGGCTTGTTGCAAATCAGAGCATTGCTCCGGGCAGCAGGCAATCAGAATTCCGTTGTTTCTCAGTCGCGGGATAGGATCCACAGTCGATCCGTTGCAGCGGATACAGTGCAGTCGGCTCATAGCCCAAGATCGCCCCCGAGGCGTGAAGGACGTGGAGACCGGCACGATCTGTACAGAAGAAATGAGCAGTATGATCACCGATTCGATCGTGATGATCGACGTCGAGTGCCAACCCCTCCCCTGAGGAGTGGGTCATATGTGCCTCGACAGCAGGATGACAGACGCCCTCACAGTGTTGGGCGAAGGATTCCAGTCGACCCCAGGGAACCAGGCTTTGACGCGAGATCCATCCTCGTTCAGGGTTTGGTCGACAGGAACATGGCTCACCGAGGAGGCCATGACAGAGATGTCCCTGCCAACAGCAGAGTGCATGTTTCAGGGCCAGAGTGTTTCAGTCGAGCCATCAGAGCTGCAGTGATTCCTCCCAACTTCAGGTTGGCGACTGGAGTCAGCAAGTTTACCGATGAGTCTAAGCCTGACACTTGGCTTGAAGATTACTGAGTGGCTGTCCAGATTGGCGGTGGCAATGATGAGGTGGCTATGAAACATCTGCCTCTCATGTTAGAGGGCTCAGCCAGAGCATGGCTGAATCAGTTGGCACCCAGCAGCATTTACACTTGGGAGGCCCTCTCCCGAGTGTTTGTCACAACCTTTGAAGGAACATGCAAGCGACCCGCTGGCCTTACAGAATTGCGGTCCTGCGTGCAAAAATCGAATGAAACTTTGAGGGATTACATCCAGAGGTGGATCATGTTGCATCATACAGTTGAGAACGTGCCAGATCATCAAGCAGTTTGTGCCTTTAAAGAAGGCGTTAAGTACAGAGAGTTAAACTTGAAGATCGGTCGAACCGGAGAGATGTCACTCAATCGGATGATGGAGATCGTCACCAAGTACACTAATGGCGAAGAAGAGGATCGACTCCGGAGAGGCAAGCACAAAGCAGTCGCCCAGGAAACCGGTGGAAATTCCAGTCGGAAACAGAAGCGGAAGGCTGAGCCAGCCGCTCCTGGGGAGGCCCTGGCCGTAACCCAGGGGAAGTTCAAGGGAAAACCAAAGGGGCCTTGGAACCCCAAGAAAGTTAAAGATCAGGATGGAAATGATGTTTTGGATCTGCCATGTCACATTCACATCAAGAAAGATGAAGAGGGTAAACTCATTTACCCGAAACATACCACTTGACAGTGCCGAGTCTTGATCCAGCAGTTTCAGGGCAAGCAGCCCAAAGATAAAGAAAAGGAGTCAGACAAGGTAGAGCACAAGGAGGATAGTGACGATGGATACCCCCAGGTCATTTCCACCCTGATGATCTTTGCTGACGTTGAAAGCAAAAGTCGATTGAAAGTTATCAACCGGGAAGTGAATATGGTTGCTCCGGCGACGCCCAGTTATCTGAAGTGGTCCCAGACTGCCATCACATTCGACCAGTCTGATCACCCTACGCATATTGCCACCCCTGGGAGGCAAGCTTTGGTGGTCGACCCAGTTGTCGAAGGCACTCGACTGACCAAAGTCCTGATGGATGGTGGCAGTGGCCTGAACATTCTGTATGCAGAAACATTGAAAGGGATGGGCATTCCGATGTCCAGGCTCAGTACCAGTAACATGAGTTTCCATGGAGTCATTCCTGGAAAGAAAGCCGAGTCGCTCAGCCAGATTGCTCTTGATGTCGTTTTTGGGGATTCCAAGAATTACCACAAGGAAAAGTTAACATTTGAGGTGGTGGATTTTCAGAGTGCTTACCACGCTATTTTGGGCAGGCCAGCTTATGCACGCTTCATGGCTCGACCATGCTACGTGTATCTCAAATTGAAAATGCCTGGTCCCAGAGGTGTGATCACTGTTACGGGCAATCGGAAGAAAGTAGAGGAGTGTTTCCAGAAAGGCTCAAAAATTGCTGATGCCCAGATGTCAGTGGTCGAGCTACAAGAGTACTAGAAGACTGCTGATCCAAGTGAGTTGCTACGAGCAAAGAAGCCAGCTTCAGAATCAACTTTTCAGTCGTCCGGTGAAACGAAGTCATTCCACATTCACCCGACCGACCCCAATGCTGCTCCGACTCACATCTCGACGACGCTCGACTCCAAATAGGAAGAAGCGCTCATCCAGTTCCTCCGTGAGAACTGGGATATCTTCGCATGGAAGCCTTCTGACATGCCTGGAGTTCCCAGGGGGCTGGCTGAGCACCGTCTACGAGTCGACCCAAAGTTTAAGCCTGTGAAAGAACATCTTCGACGGTCCGCCGTCCAGAAGATAAAGGCCATTGGTGAGGAGGTCGCTCGGCTCTTAGCAACAGAGTTCATCCGAGAGATTTACCATTCCGAGTGGCTCGCCAATGTTGTCATGGTCCCCAAAAAGGACAATTCACTTTGCATGTGCATTGATTTCGAACATATCAATCGGGCCTGCCCGAAAGATCATTTTCCTCTCCCTCGCATCGACCAAATAGTCGACTCGACCGCGGGGTGTGAGCGATTGTCTTTTCTAGACGCCTATTCCGGGTACCATCAGATCCGTCTGTATGGGCCTGATGAGATCAAAACAGCTTTCATCACTCCATTCGGGTGCTTCTGCTATGTCACCATGCCATTCGGCCTCAAGAATGCCGGAGCCACGTTCATGAGGATGATTCAGAAATGTCTGCTCACTCAAATCAGTCGGAACATGGAAGCATACATGGATGATATAGTGGTCAAGTCACGGAAGGGTTCCGACCTGCTGACTGACCTTGCTGAAACCTTTGCCAACCTCAGGAGGTATGATATCAAGCTCAATCCATCTAAGTGCACATTCGGAGTTCCAGGAGGAAAGTTACTCGGTTTTCTCGTTTCCGAACAAGGAATCGACGCCAATCCTGAGAAAATTGGTACTATACTCCGGATGAAGCGTCCTGTGCGCGTGCATGATGTCCAGAAGCTTACATGTTGCTTGGCCGCTTTAAGTCGATTCATCTCTCGCCTCTGTGAGAAGGCATTGCCTCTTTACCGACTGATGAAGAAGTCTGACAAGTTCGAGTGGACTCCAGAAGCAGATACAACATTTGCAGAGTTCAAAGATCTGCTCTCCACCCAGCCGGTGCTTGCTGCCCCAATCAGCAAGGAGCCTTTGCTGCTTTACATTACAGCCACAGGACAAGTCGTCAGTACTGTGCTTACGGTCGAGCGGGAAGAAGAAGGAAAGGCCTTCAAAGTTCAGCGTCCAGTATATTATGTTTCTGAAGTGTTGACTCCCTCCAAGCAAAGATATCCTCATTACCATAAGCTTGTATACAGGATTTATATGACCTCAAAGAAGGTTGCACATTACTTCTCTGATCATTCCATCACCATCGTCAGCGACGCTCCACTGTCAGAGATTTTACACAACAGAGATGCAACTGGTCGAGTGGCTAAATAGGCGATTGAACTCCTTCCCCTAGATATCAAGTTTGAGGCAAAGAAAGCCATCAAGTCCCAAGCAATTGTAGATTTCGTCGCCGAGTGGATTGAATAGCAACTTCCGACTCAAATTCACTCGGAGCACTGGACCATGTTCTTCGATGGATCTAAAATGCTGAATGGTTCTGGTGCTGGGGTAGTCTTGGTTTCCCCCCGAGGAGATAAGCTTAGATATGTTCTCTAGATTCACTTTGATTCCTCCAATAACGAAGAAGAATACGAAGCACTTTTGTATGAGTTGCGTATGGCCATTTCACTCGGTGTTCATCGCCTCATGGTCTACGGCGAATCAGATTTGGTGGTTAATCAGGTGATGAAGGAGTGGGACATTAGAAGCCCAGCTATGACTGGTTATTGCAATGCAGTGAGAAAGTTAGAAAAGAAATTCGAGGGGTTAGAGCTTCATCACATCCCCCGACTGAAAAATCAAGCGGCTGATGATTTGGCAAAGATAGGCTCCAAGAGAGAAGCCATTCCCAGCAATGTGTTTTTGTAGCACATCCACTCGCCGTCAGTCCAGGAGGATCCTTTCACAGAAGAAGCCCCGCAGCCGAAAAGCGCCACAGATCCGACTGAAGTCGAAGTTCCTGCTGTGGTCGACCTAATTATGGAAGTCTTAGTAATCACTCCCGACTGGACGATACCGTACATCGCGTATATCTTGAGGAAAGAACTCCTGGAGGATGAGGAAGAGGCTCGACAGATCGTCCGCCGATCCAAAGCCTTCACAGTCATAAAGGGACAGTTGTATAGAGAAAGCGCGACTGGAATCAGTCAGAAGTGTATAACGCCAGAAGAAGGTCACATAATCCTTGATGATATCCACTCGGGGACTTGTGGTCATCATGCGTCCTCTCGGACCATTGTGGCTAAAGCATACCGAGCGGGATTTTACTGGCCAAGAGCAAATGAAATGGCAAAGGAGATAGTCGACAAGTGTGAGGGGTGTCAGTTTTACTCCAACATGTCGCATAAGCCTGCATCAGCCCTGAAGGCCATTCCACTCGTCTGGCCCTTCACTGTATGGGGCCTGGATATGGTTGGCCCACTGAGAACAGGCAGGAGCGGTTTTACGCATGTGCTGGTAGCAGTCGACAAGTTTACCAAATGGATTGAGGCTAAGCCTATCAAGAATCTTGATGCTTGCACTGCTATCAGTTTCGTCAGAGAACTGATATTCAGATATGGAGTCCCGCATAGCATCATCACCGACAACGGGTCAAACTTTGATTCGGACAAATTCAGAGCTTTTTGCGCGGCACACGAGTCGATTATGCATCGGTCGCTCACCCCCAATCGAATGGACAAGCAGAAAGGGCAAATGGTCTCATTCTCAAAGGACTAAAACCTCGGCTGATGCATGATCTCAAGCACGCAGCAGGCGCGTGGGTCGACGAGCTTCCGTTAGTTCTATGGGGATTGAGGACCACCCCAAACCGGTCGACTGGAAGAACCCCGTTCTTTCTGGTTTATGGAGCAGAGGCAGTCTTGCCGAGTGATCTCCTTCACAATGCACCCCGAGTCGAGCTCTACACAGAAGATGAAGCAGAACGAGCCCAGCAAGACGTAGTCGACCTCCTGGAAGAAGAAAGAGAAATGGCTCTGATCCGATCAACCATTTATCAGCAAGACTTACGTCGATTCCATGCCAGAAATGTGAAGAGTCGAGCCTTCCAAGAAGGAGATTTGGTCCTCCGAGTGGACCAACAGAAACCACACAAGCTCGCTCCCACTTGGAAGGTCCCTTCATCGTCACAAGAGTCCTCCACAATGGAGCGTATCATCTTTACAATGTCGATCGCCAGATCGATGAGCCACGAGCTTGGAATGCGGAGCTACTCCGCCCCTTTTATACTTGAATCCTCACTCGGATGAGATGTAATAAGAAAAACTTCTGTAGTTCATATATCAAAGACAAGAGTGTTACAATTGTTCCTATAATTGTTGTCGCTTTTGTTTGCGTGTGAAAACCCCCAGTGGGTGGCTTACCTGCGAATCCGTTTCGCCTAAGTTTGTAAAAATCCTACCGAGTGGAGAGACAGCCTCCCACTCGGGGGCTTAGCTGCAGCCCAGTGCTCGCCTAATTGTTTAAAATCCTACCGAGTGGAGAGCCAGCCTCCCACTCGGGGGCTTAGCTGCAGCCCAGTGCTCGCCTAAGTGTTTAAAATCCTACTGAGTGGAGAGCCAGCCTCCCACTCGGGGGTCTAGCTGCAGTCCAAGTACTCGCCTAAGTTTTAAAAAAATCCTACCGAGTGGAGAGCCAGCCTTCCACTCGGGGGCTTAGCTGCAGCCCAGTGCTCGCCTAAGTGTTTAAAATCCTACCGAGTGGAGAGCCAGCCCCCCACTCGGGGGCTTAGCTGCAGTCCAAGTACTCACCTAAGTTTTAAAAAATCCTACCGAGTGGAGAGCCAGTCTTCCACTCGGGGGCTTAGCTGCAGCCCAGTACTCGCCTAAGTTTTAAAAAATCCTACCGAGTGGAGAGCCAGCCTTCCACTCGGGGGCTTAGCTGCAGCCCAGTGCTCGCCTAAGTGTTTAAAATCCTACCGAGTGGAGAGCAAACCTCCCACTCGGGGGCTTAGCTGCAGTCCAAGTACTCGCCTAAGTTTTAAAAAAAATCCTACCGAGTGGAGAGCCAGCCTTCCACTCGGGGGCTTAGCTGCAACCTAGTGCTCGCCTAAGTGTTTAAAATCCTACCAAGTGGAGAGCAAACCTCCCACTCGGGGGCTTAGCTGCAGTCCAAGTACTCGCCTAAGTGTTTAAAAATCCTACCGAGTGGAGAGCAAACCTCCCACTCGGAGGCTTAATTGCAGCCCAGTGCTCGCCTAAGTGTTTAAAAATCCTACCGAGTGGAGAGCAAACCTCCCACTCGGGGGCTTAGCTGCAGCCCAGTGCTCGCTGAAGTTTTTAAAATCCTACCGAGTGGAGAGCAAACCTCCCACTCGGGGGCTTAGCTGCAGCCCAGTGCTCGCCTAAGTGTTTAAAATCCTACCGAGTGGAGAGCAAACCTCCCACTCGGGGGCTTAGCTGCAACCCAGTGCTCGCCTAAGTGTTTAAAATCCTACCGAGTGGATAGCAAACCTCCCACTCGGGGGCTTAGCTGCAGCCCAGTGCTCGCCTAAGTGTTTAAAATCCTATCGAGTTGAGAGCAAACCTCTCACTCGGAGGCTTAGCTGCAGCCCAGTTCTCGCCTAAGTACGGAATATATCCCAACCCGCAAGGACGACGAGGTGCAAATCGTATGTTACCTTCTCCTTCGGAGCTGCACCACAAATTCGAGGTTATTTCGAGTGAAGATCAAGTTCCACTCGACGGATCATCCATAAAGATATTCAATGATAAACCAAATTCAGATAGGGCCTAAACGTCCCAGGCCTCAGATCAAAGTACTCGAGCCCTCAGCTCGATAGAGTTTAATGGTTACAAAATCCACTCGGCATTCCGAGGCAAATTTAAAGTGAAGCATTAAAGTTTTTCATTCCTCAGGCGGAGGACTAGAAGGGGAGACGAACTCATCCAAGTCGATCCCGTCCGCAATACGGGTGGCAGCAGCAATGAAAGTCTCCATGAAGTCTTGAAAGCTGAGCTTCCTGGTGTTGGCAACTTGTATGGTAGCCAGCTTCTCCTCTCGCACCTCTTTGCAGTGGACGCGAACCAGAGACAGAGCGACATCAGCGCCACACCTTGCGGAGGACTTCTTCCATTCCGTCACTCGACCAGGAATGTCATTCAGTCAAGTCATCAGAGACTCAAGGTCATTCGGAAGCGTCGTCCTGGGCCAGAGCGACGTGTCAATCCGCGACATCGCAACCTTCAGTCGGGCCAGATAGTCAACCGCGCTGACAATACGGGACTCCAGTCAGAGCACGTTCATGGCAGCCTCGTCCTTCACGAGAGAATTGGCGGGATCCAAGCCTGGCTCCACTCGACTGGTCTCCTCTTCGAAGTTCTGGCAGAATTCTGTAAAATCGATTAAAAATAAGACAGTGGCTCTATAAGAGTTTGGAAACTGCAAGACAATCGGGTTGGAGTAATTACCCTCGAGCATGACGAACAGCTTCTTGGCGAGTCCACCAAGATAAGCCTCCAGATTGTTCTTCTTCCCCACCAGTTCGCTTGCCTTGTCATTCAGAGCAATCTTGTCGTTCTTCAGACGGCAGACCTCCTAATTAGCTGCGTCGAGAGCATCTTTCAGTCTGGAATTCTCCTGTTCAAGAGTACCGACTCAAGCCAGCTTCTCTTCAGCAAGCTTCGTTTTGTTCAAAGCCTCCTTCTGCGCTTCGGCAAGATCTTGGTCCTTCTTCTTCAGAACTTTGTCAAGTTTATCTGCGGCACGTCGAGTGAGACCAACATCAAGAATAGACAAGAAAGAAAAGTCACTTGTTAAGAATGAAGAATCTCACCAGCCGTACCTTTTGCTTCTTCCTGCGCCTTCTGCAAGTTCTCTTGAGCAAGTGTCATGTCAAGGTTGAGTTCGATCTGCTTATTCTCCAACTCAGTGTAGCGAGCTATAAGTTCACAGGATTTCTGCAAAACATCAATCGACAGACAGTCAAGATAAGTTGCTTCCGAGTAACTAAGAGACAATGATAGCGTTTCTAAGACTACAGCCGAATCAAAAACATTCGACAGTAGTCTCGGGGACTACACCCAGTGGGTGCACTCAGCGTGCCCCCACTGTTTTGACCAAAAAAAAGTCGACTGTCAGCAATCGACCGGATACAGTTCCATTCGACATGGCCTGACCAGATTGAGTGAAGAAGTACAACTACATCTACACAGTATAAAGACTACAGTCGACTGCCAGCAGTCCACCGTAGTCTCGGGGACTACACCCAGTGGGTGCACTTAGCGTGCCCCCACTCGTCCAAGAATTGACAGCAGTGGGTGTACAGATATAAAGGTCTTCGGAAAAGAGATTCTTCAAACAACACGTCTTAACAGAATAAGTGTTGAGTCGACTGACCTGGACGTTGCTCTGAAGAGCTGAACTCGCGTCGTAAGCTGCTTGGCTGGCTTCCCGAACCACTTTCACTTGCTCCATCATGATTCCCACCTAGCATATAGCCTCCTTTGCGGCGCCCATTTGGTCCTCAGGGACAGAGTATGTGGTAAAAAGCGAAGGAGGATTTGCAGTCGACGTCGAAGGCTGTACGCTCGCCAGAGGATCAGCGAAAGTCACGGAAGCCCGAGTGGTATCGCCACCATCCCGAACTACGGCCTCAGGCGCCAGGGTAGATCGGGGAGTCTTGCCAGCCGACGCCTTCCTGGTCCTTCTCACTCTCGGAGGTACTTCGTCGTGGTCGTCATCAGGGAGGCTAATAACATGAGGAGGAGCTACAAGAAAAATTCAATCGACCAGAGTTATAAGAAATATTCAGTCGACTCAGAGCAGAACATCAGTAATCATACCAGGGTTGGAAGTGACAGCATCTTCCATCTCTTGATCATCGTCCTTGGCGGAGAGCTCAGAAGTAGCAGCACAGCAAATTTCAAAAGTCAGTCAGTTGGCTCAAAGAATCGACCAAGGATCTGTCCGCGGTCGACAAAGAAAAACAGGTTCTATTATTACGCAGAAATGGTGGGGACAGTCATTCTCATCTTGGGTAGAGCTTTGGGTGGCTTGGATGGCGCCGCGCGTGGGTGCTTGGATGCTTTTTCAGTCGGCGCTGGAGAAGAGGTCCGAGGGCGTTTCGACGACTGCCCAACAGGAGCAGTCGCCTTACCACGTTCCCGCGAAGGATCGTGTTTGAGCTTGGACCGCCCTTCTGTGCGGGGAGGTTCGACTTCTTCCTCCTCTTCCTCGCTGGAGTCGACGTCGTCGTCTCCCTCCCCTCCGCCATCAGATTCCCACTCGACTTGCTCATCATCGCTTTCGCCTCCACTCGCTTCCCCTTCCACGACCTGCTCCTGCGCTCCGTTGGGTGTCGAATACATCTCGGTAGTTGCCTGGAGAACAACAGATAAGGCAAACGTCAGTCGACCGATTTAAAGAGAACAAATGAAGAAAACAAGATCTCAGTCAGGAACGCAAGATCAGACCTGGTCCGCTTCGTATGTGTTGTCAAGTGGAGGAACCCTCCTAGCTCCTCGGGGGTTGTCCTTGTTCCCTGTGATGCTCGATAGCCACCCTTCCAGCATCTCGTCGGTGACCTCCTCTGGGTGAACCCGAGTGGTGTCATCGAGACCCGAGTACAGCCACATCGGGTGGTCACGAGACTAGAGCGGTTGGATGCGCCTCCGAAGGAAGACCTCCAGCAAGTCCATGCCAGTCACGCCCTCTCGGACAAGCTGAACCACTCGGTCAACCAGCACCTTGACTTGCGTCCTTTCCTCCGGCGTCACTTTCAGAGAGGCGGGTTTTCGAGCTCGGTTCAGAGAGAAAGGAGGAAGCCCAGTCGACTGTCCTGGGGTTGCCTGGTCTTTACAGTAAAACCAGGTCGACTACCAACCACGGACCGACTCGGGGAAAGTGATAGACGGGAAGGAACCTTTTCCCCTCATCTGGATCGCCAGCCCCCCGCACAGCTGGATCACCTGCGTCCGCTTGTCAGTCGACTTGGCCTTCTTTACCGATTGGGAGCGGCAAGTGAAGATGTGTTTGAAGAGCCCCCAATGGGGGCGGCAACCCAAGAAGCTCTCACACAAGGAAACGAAAGCGGCAAGATACACGATGGAATTGGGAGTGAAGTGATGGAGCTGTGCTCCAAAGAAGTTCAAAAAGCTCCGGAAAAAAGGATGAGGAGGTAGAGAAAATCCGCGTTCAATGTGAGTGGCGAGGAGGACACACTCACCATTAAGAGGCTGGGGTTCGATTTCTTTCCCCGGAAGACGCGCTGCTTCATGGGGAATGACCCCCCCTCGACCATATCGTCAAGATCCCCCTGCCGAATCGCGGATGGCATCCAGTCGCCCTGGATCCAATCCGTGGGCAGAGCAGTCCTCAAGGAAGATCCGCCCCGAGCGGACTTCTTCCCCTTCCCCTGCACCGCCGCCTTCTTCGCGCGCTCCAGAGAGGACGTCTTGTCCTTCACCATTGTCGCCGGCGAAGCTCGAACAAGCCTACGGCACTAAGGTGAAAGCGGAGGTGGTGGAGGATCTTGTGGAGGGAGAAGGAAAAGAGAGAGCGCACTGTTTGGGAGCGCCGAGCCGGCAGCTTATAAGAGGCCGCTTCCGAGTGGCTGACTGGTAGGCCCGAGCAATCCCGTCAAATCCCGCAGCAGACGCGCGCGTAGTACGTGGCGAAGAAGGTGGCGCGAAAATCGAGGAGCTTCCGTCTTATCACATCCGATTACTGCGGCCGCCCCCGTCCCACGCGCTTCCCAAAGTTCAAATCCCATAAAATCCGCGGGTTGCAGAACAATTCGTCAGGCAAAAGATCCCTTTCACACCATCGCTCGGTGTTTCACAAGTGAAGAAATTCACTCGACAAAAGGCCTAGAATGGATCAAGGCGGCTGAAAGAGGTTGATGACATCATCGGTGACAATTGACCCAAAACAAGGCGCTCATGCAGCACAGAGAACCAGCCGGAAGAGTCCTCAACTCCCCCACTCAAACCTCGATCCATTCGGGGGCTAATGATGAAGCCATGTACCTAGGGTAGGGGCATGGACCTGTCCTAAGTGCCCTACCCAAGGACATCCCTAGAAGAAGTCACCTTTCAATCGACTCGAAGGTATCCCACTCGACGGATTCAAGACACTCAACTATGACGCTATCACTCGACCACGAAGCCAAGCACTCGACTGCTAGGAGCTCAACAGTCACTCCGCACACAAACGGTCGGCCATTAGACAGCTTTTATGGTCATTATAGCTATTTATTAAGGGCGTTACCAGTAACGCCCAGCCTTAATGTACTTTAACCCCTGCATTGCTGAGAGCGGGAGGGGTCTGGCGACCTCTATATAAGCCACTCCCTCCTCAGTGTCAAGGTTTCGCACCCTGTTACTTGTACACACATAAATCCAATCGACCGCCTCCGGGCACCGAGACGTAGGGTTGTTACTTCCTCCGAGAAGGGCCTGAACTCGTAATCCTCGTGTGTTTACAGCTTCTCCATAGCTAAGATATAGCCTCTTCATACATACCCCCTACATTACTGTCAGAGTTGGAACCACGACAGGGGGCGCCCCCCTTCCCTAGTCCAATTCGGACCAGACCAAGGGGAGGGGTGCGACCACCCTTGAGGCCCTTTTCCTTCTTTCCCGTATGGCCCAATAAGGCCCAATACGTATTCCCTTAACTCTCCGGTACTCCGAAAAATACCCGAATCACTCGGAACCTTACCGATGTCCGAATATAGTCGTCCAATATATTGATCTTTATGTCTCGACCATTTTGAGACTCCTCGTCATGTCCTCGATCTCATCCGGAACTCTGAACTCCTTCGGTACGTCAAAACTCATAAACTCATAATATAACTATCATCGAAACCTTAAGCGTGCGGACCCTAAGGGTTCGAGAACAATGTAGACATGACCGAGACACGTCTCCGGTCAATAACCAATAGCGGAACCTGGATGCTCATATTGGCTCCCACATATTCTACGAAGATCTTTATCGGTCAGACCGCATAACAATATACGTTGTTCCCTTTGTCATCGGTATGTTACTTGCCCGAGATTCGATCGTCGGTATCTCAATACCTAGTTCAATCTCGTTACCTACTCGTTCTATAATACATCATCCCGCAACTAACTCATTAGTTGCAATGCTTGCAAGGCTTATAGTGATGTGCATTACCGAGTGGGCCCAGAGATACCTCTCCGACAATCGGAGTGACAAATCCTAATCTCAAAATATGCCAACCCAACAAGTACCTTCGGAGACACCTGTAGAACACCTTTATAATCACCCAGTTACGTTGTGACGTTTGGTAGCACACAAAGTGTTCCTCCGGTAAACGGGACTTGCATAATCTCATAGTCATAGGAACATGTATAAGTCATGAAGAAAGCAATAGCAACATACTAAACGATCAAGTGCTAAGCTAACGGAATGGGTCAAGTCAATCACATCATTCTCCTAATGATGTGATCCCGTTAATCAAATGACAACTCATGTCTATGGTTAGGAAACATAACCATCTTTGATCAACAAGCTAGTCAAGTAGAGGCATACTAGTGACACTCTGTTTGTCTATGTATTCACACATGTATTATGTTTCCAATTAATACAATTCTAGCATGAATAATAAACATTTATCATGAAATAAGGAAATAAATAATAACTTTATTATTGCCTCTAGGGCATATTTCCTTCACCTTGTGTTCAAAATCTCCTATGGAATATTCGGAGGGAGAACCCGCCTTGCAATGCCGAAGATAATCTGTGTGCCAGACTCGTCGTCATTGAAGCCTGGTTCAGGGGCTACTGAGGGAGTCCTGGATTAGGGGGTCCTCGGACAGCCGGACTATATACTTTGGCTGGACTGTTGGACTATGAAGATACAAGATTGAAGACTTCGTCCCTTGTCCGAATGGGACTCTCCTTTGCGTGGAAGGAAAGCTTGGCAATTCAGATATGTAGATCTCCTCCCTTGTAACCGACTTTGTGTAACCCTAGCCCCCTCCAGTGCCTATATAAACTGGAGGGTTTAGTCCGTAGGACAGCAACAATCATAATCATAGGCTAGCTTCTAGGCTTTAGCCTCTACGATCTCGTGGTATATCAACTCTTGTAATACTCATATCATCAAGATCAATCAAGCAGGAAGTAGGGTATTACCTCCATCGAGAGGGCCCGAACCTGGGTAAACATTGTGTCCGCCGCCTCCTATTACCATCCGCCTTAGACGCACAATTCGGGACCCCCTACCCGGGATCCGCCGGTTTTGACACCAACACCCACCCCCCCAAAACAAAACTCTCATGTACCCACACACTATATCTATCTACGTTTGTATCTCTCTCACACAACCCCACGTAGGTGGTGTACGTATAAAGGAAGATAATAGGTGCACCGTGCACGTACTCACGCTTCGTGCCCAGCCACACCCGCGCGGGTACACGGTGGAGCTCATTTCTGTACGAAATGGCAGCCCACGTGCTAATTTGAATGCGTGTAGCGGTTGTTTACCTACGGAGGTCGTGTACCACGCGTGCACGAAACAAAGTTCGACTTGATGCGTTGGCACGTTATTTTTAAATAAAGTTATATCGCTCAATGGCACGTACACAGAATCTAAAACGTTTTTTATGGAGAAAAAGGTAGTCCACTCCACTATATACAATGGAGCCTGCTTGCCTAGTTTGTCTCTCTTCAGAGTATCTCACACAAGGCTGCGGTGGCCTCTCTCTCTCTCTCACCGTTGGTCACTGATCCGGGCGCATCCCGTCCGCTGGCGGAAAGCGAGGACGTGCATCGTTTCTGTGTTCGACGGCGCCGAGGCAGCACGTCCCGATCTGCGGTACACGCCGTTCTCTCTGACCAAGCTCCGGCGTGATAGGGCCTACGCCACCTGCTCGCTGCCGCAATATGGGCAGATTCTGCCCGCCGCCGCTCACCTAGTTACATCCCGACGACCTCCAGGTATCCCCTCTGGCCTTGCTCCACTGCCCGTCTTCCCACGATGCCGCATGTGGATCTTCCATAGTTCTTTGCCCAAAACATAGCTGGTCCGGTGTACTTTCCATATTGCAATCTCGTCCTCACACCGTTTTAGACAAACACAACCGTGTTGTTATCTTCCCTTAGGACAAGGAATATGCTTCTTCTTTTTTCGTCGCATGTGTCATCAACTGTTATTGGCTAGTAATTGTTTCCTTTCTACCTCTTTTTTGCAAACAGGGCTATCCATTTCACCTCGTTGCTATTGCGACCTTTTGGTGAACTGCACAAATCACTTTTTTCTTAAGAGTGTTTTTCATTGTGACTGCACAAAGGGAGATTGGTTTTGCTCTATCCTGCTCATCCAACTCCGAGCCTAATCTTCTCCAACTAGTTAGTCTTAAGAGAGACTTCAAAGGTGACCGGCTTCTATTTGTGTGTTTATTGTTTCATCAGTAGCCCTCTATTATCGTAATCACACTTAATATCTTTGGAATAGTCCACTAAAATATCTAGACACACAAATAGTCCTCTATTATTGTTTCTGGCAATATCTAGACACTCAGCTCTATTTTAGTGGAACTGCACAAAATGATCGGAATGTTGCATGCTCCAGACAGCTACTTTTTTTTCCCAACATGCCTTGTTGATTTAGACAGAGCTGGGGGGACGTTGCCAATTATGTAAACAAATGCTGGAAGCTTGATAGCATTGCCAGAAGCCTCTTTGGTATCCGGGTCCATGTGCCATGCACAGAATTATACTACTTCGTTCCTAAATACTTGTCTTTTTACAAATTTCAAATGGGCATATTTTAGAGTGTAGATTCACTCATTTTGCTTCGTATGTGTACTCCCTCCGTTCCTAAATATTTGTCTTTCTAGAGATTTCAACAAGTGACAACATACGGAGCAAAATGAGTGAATCTACACTCTAAAATATGTATACATACATCCGTATGTAGTAGTCCATTTGAATCTCTAAAAAGACAAATATTTGAGTAGTCACTCATTGAAATATCTAGAAAGACAAATACTCCAGAGTATATTTAAGAACCGAGGCGGTAGTGCATAGCCGCATGGGAGACTCAGACCGGTTGTTGCGCCGCATTAATAGTGAGTAATGAGCAGTCAAATCATAAGCCCCACCTTTCCCACTGTAAGTTGCTCGCAAGAAGCAACCATCAATACGCTCTTCTTTGAATCCGCTCATACTACTCCATCCGTCACTGTTTATAGAGCGCGCTTCAGAAAAAGAGAAAATCTCTGGACCAAGGCGACTAGCGATCGGCCTGAAAAATAGCATTGTAGTTATAGCACGGCGTCTATTACTAGAGGAAATAATGTGTACACACATGCATGCCGTGCTTCCACCCCGGGTACACACATGCATGCACTTACTCCACTCCATAGTACTACATCAAGAGAAAATTGCGGTTACCATGCCCTAAATAATTGAGCATTAAACCAAACGCGTCTAAAGTCTCTCTGGTGGTGGAAATGCATTGAGAGAAATGCATCATAATGAAGCGCGCCCTGCAAACTATGACGGAGGGAGGAGTAGTATGAAGGTGCAATACAAAGTACGCGTATGGCCAGTCGGTCAACGCACCTCCTCTTGGCATATCACTGACATGTGGAACCAGAGTGTGAGCAAACCGATCTCAATTGACGGCAAAATGGCCAACCCGCCATTCCTTGAGAGAGACGAGGAGCGAGAACACACAAACGGGCTCGCACGTAGGCCAAGATATATTTGAGCATGGTTGATCGATTTCATCATTACATGTTGGGCTGCCGTTTTCCGCCCTTCTTCGTAATAAATGTGTACTTTATCAGAGATTTAGAAAAATAAGAGTACAGAGGCTCCACCATGCGGTTCTAGTAGTAGTACTATTCATACTACTAAACCTTGCGCTTGGCTCTTCGCCTCTTCGTGAAGTCGGACAATGATGGTACTCCGCATGTTCGGTACTACAGTGTATGCCTCTGGCAATCTGACACCGAATGAACTGATGCATGTCCACCGCCTGGGCGAGGGTACGTTGCATTAGTCAAAAGGCGTAAGCGAGCTTCACCTTGTCCTGCAAGCTTCTCCTCGTTCTGCGAGTTGACGGGACACACCAACAAGTAGTGCTAGTCCATACTCCCTCCTTTCCGGTTAATATGGCTTAATCTTTTTTTTGCGGGTAAATGAGAGAGCTTTATTCATATATAAGAATTCTTAGGACGATCAACCAAGACACTGCTCACTAGGAAGCGCGGTACCCCGCAAAAAAAAGAAGTAGGAAGCGAGGTGTTTCATTAAGCCAGCTCTCGGCCACATTCAAAGTGCAGCAAGCACGGTTCGCACAAAGATGCGCCGCAAGGTTTGCTGACCTGTTTACATGCTGAATAACAAAAAAAATGAGGAAATATTACCGAGCGCTCCTATTTATAACAGGATATGAGCCAGAATTAAGCGAGAATTGTGGCGAGTGTTCCATGCAATCAACTTCCATTATCACATGTGAGAACCCTCGAAGAGAACCAAATGTGTTGAAGATTGCTTTATCACATTTTAAAAATATAGTAAGAGTGCAGACGCTCCTCCATCTGGTTCCTAGTACTAGTATAGTACCTCTATAGACTATAGTAGTAGTACTAGTACTAGTAAACTTTGTGCTTGGCTGTTCGCCTCTTCGGGAAGTGCAACAATAATAGTACTAGTATAGTGTATGCTTCTGGCAATCTGACACCGAATTAATTGTTGCACGTCCACTGCCTGAGTGAAGGACAGCTTGCATTAGTCAAAAGTTTCTCCTTGTCCTGCGAGCCACCACGCGCAAGCTTCTCCCGTCCTGCAAGCTTCTCCTCGTTCGGCAAGTTGACAAGACACATCAAAGTAATGCTAGTCCATACTGCCTCCTCTCCGGTTAATATGGCTTAATTTCAAATGAGATAAATACACTGTATGTACTGTATATTTGTAAAAATACGGTCAGTGGACTTCATAATACGCTCATTGCGCTCAATATATACATTTTCTGGTGTTTATACGGTCACTAGCTCACCCTGGCTGAGTATGTGTGTGCATGCACTTGTAGGTTGAGCACTTGAGCTTAACCGTGTGTGTTTCGTCATGTGCTCGGACATGCATGCATTAGGGCGTCGCGCGCGTTTTTGCGTCCATGTGTGCGTGTGACTATTGCATACACGTAGGGGGAGTACGTGTAGGGGCCACTAAAGGAGCAGTCAAATCACACAGTAAGTTAGTCGGAAGAAGCAACCATCATTTCACTCTTCAATGATACGTACGCAATATAAAATGGTTGATATGGAGAGAAAAAGAAAACCACTATATATACACTAGCAGGAGCCTAAGCTACAAGCCTACTTGCTTGGGTTGCTCTCTTCACAAGCATAGAACGACGGTGGCCACACCGCTGGTCACATATCCGGCCTGATCCAGCAGCCGGGGGAAGAGAACAATATTCTGCGTAGACGCGGTCAACATCGGCGAGGGAGAAAATCCATAGTCAGTGCATCCCAATCAGGGGTCTCCGCGGTATGGGCCGATGCCACGTCCCAACTGCCCTTCTAGCTACAGCCCGTCGTCAGGTAGTCCATCTTCCTTTTGGAGCCGGCTTGCTCCACTGCCGCAGCTCCCCACGTAGCTCCATCTCCATGTGGATCTTTCTCTACTTCTACCGGCTTCTACTTGTGATGAGTTTATGTCTCATGAACTAGTGCCAGTACTATTATTCTAATCACACTTCTTCAATATCTTTGCCATCAGGGATGCTCAGCTCAATTTTAGTGGAACTGCACAAAAGCATCGTATGATCCGAGGGTGCCAGCCGTCTTTCCTTCAACATGTTCTACCTGGCCAAGAAATTAAATCCTGTTTAGCGTTTAGGGTTTAAGTCGTTGTGACCCCATTAGTAGTTTTTCTTTCGTACACGCTCTCACAAATTTTGTCTTTAGTTGTGAAGTAAATATTGGCTATGATATGTGAATCATTGAGATGCATCAGCATGCGTGTTAGTTTTCCTTTGTATTTGATGGAATGTTGTAATGGGGCAACCTTGAGTAGGAATGAAAATGGAGTGGAAAGTTTCCTTTTTTCCGGAGAAAAAATGGAAACGGAGAGAAACCAACGTTTCGTTTCGTTGGATCGCGCCATCGAGCAAAACCAATGTTTAAATCACGTCTGTCGCGTTCGTGTCTCACCCTCCTCCACGGCTCGACCCCACACGGTCGCTCGACATGCCACTCACCGCAAACCGAGTATACGATAACTTTCCCGCCTGCTTGCCGATGGATCGTGCCATGGGGTACTAGTACTACTGGAAGAGATTGACGAGTTGGGGGAGGACATCTAGCTATAGCACGGACTCCCAAGAACTTTTTACATGCATGTTGTGGCCGGCTATTGCGACCTTTGAACGCGGAGCAGTCGCGTGCACCAGGAAGCGGCGTGGGCGACGCTTCAATGCCGGTGCCAGTGAGAGGTCGCGTCCGCTCTGGCCGAGCATGAATACGGCACTGACCGTTTCAGGTGGGAAGCACGCGCGGGTGATGAAGAGGGTTCGGGTTGGTCAGGAGCGGCCGTGGCAGCGGTCCGGACGCCCGCAAACAAGAGATGTTGTACGTTAATATTGCTGCGTATATAATTAATAACGTAAATAATGTGCTAGTTGGACAAATATGATTGGAGATGGAGATGGAAATGGAATTTTACGTAAACACGGATATGCATGTCTATGTCTATGTGTGTGTGCGCGACGACTCTCGCGACCTGGAAGCGGGGGCGTGTTTTTGATCGAGTTTTCTTTCTTGGTACGTTAAAAAATTGTCCGCCAGTTTACGTTTATTTTTTTCGAGAACGCGCGTATTCTATTTAAAACCACTGCTATGGAGGGATTGTTTTACTCCATTATAGCCTCTTGTTTGATAGAGTTTCTCGCGTCTCTCTCTCTCTCACCCTCTCCATATCAAAACAAGATGACAGTGTCCACACTATCTCTCTCCTCACCGGTGGTCACAGATCCGGCCGATTCCCGTCCGCTGCGGGAGGTGAGGAGGTGCAGCGTTGACGTTGTCGCTGTCGGCGATGGAGGAAGCCGATGCACACTGTCGTCTCAGAGCCGGCGCTGGCGCGGACGAAGGTCCTCTGCACCCTTGTTCGCTGCCGTCGTGTGGGCAGATCCCGCCCGCACGCCTAAGCGACATCTCGCCCAGCTGAGGTATAACTTCTTGTACTGGTCCAGCTCCCCAGGTCGCTGCATGCGGGTTTTCTTCTATGCGACTACTCCCCAGCTCCCCATGTATAGTAGCTAGGGTTCGTCGGCTGGTCCAACATCACCTACTATTATAGAGGAAATGCCACTCGAAAAGTTGTCCTGATTTATGCCTCGGTGGAGGTATACATTTTGTTTCAACAAAAAGTACATGGTGGTTGTGCGGTCATTGTCCATATGCTCCTATTGCTGCTGCTAATCTAATACTATCACTGATTAAATGAAGAAATGCTTTTTTTCTCGGGTATCCTGGTTTAGTTCCCATCAAGATAATCATGATGCTTCTGTTTGTTGGTGTACTTTTCATAATTCTTATTGACAATTGAGATGTCGTTGTTAATCTTGTAAAACAAAGTAACAACACTATATCCCTTTTTTATATTTTTGGAAACAGCGATGCGTATCTCCATACCTGGGCATGTCTTCCTCAATTTTAGTGGAACTTCACAAAATTGGATGGCCATTGTTGTTCCGCCTCACTGTCCTCTTCCACGTGGTTCTTCCTTCCTCGAGCTTGACTAATGAGAAGAAACAAACCACAGTGAGGATTTTTCGAACTTCATAGGTGCCTCACCCAAACTTGATGCCAAATGGATGATGCATCACCACGATGACCTATCAATGCTCATGGTTGCGCCTCATGGTTGCGTCGGCTGGTGAAGCTGATCGACTTTCAATGAAAAACAAGCTGTCTTCCATCAGTGCTCTTTGCTTGTTACCCACAAAGATGATATCCTTCGTCAGTTCACCTTGGTTGCGTTGGAGACGCAATCGTCTTTCACGTTGGTGCAATTTTATCACACAATCGTCTATGAACCAAATGTTTCCTCGAAGAAGGATCGACGTTGGTACTAAGAGCATAAGTTTGTATTGATTTCTAAGCCTTCTCACAACTTTGTCTCCAGCTCCCCTGTAATTTTATTTGTCCAGTTATTAACTTTGATTAAAAAAATGGTGTGGACTAAAAACCCGGATGGATGTAGTAGCCCTCCATTTTTATTTACTCCGCATATTACATTTGACTGAAGTCAAACTTTGTTAAGTTTGACCAAGTTTAGGCCGAACACAACAAACCATAATTATTAAAGAGGGAAAACTGTACATACTCTCAAACCTTTCCGATAATTGAAATTAAAATTCTTTATTTGTACACACTCTCACACGTTTCCGATAATTTGGCGCATGTGTGGTTGTTCACTTAAGGGAGGGTAGTGTACCGCACGTGAAGGACAGGAAGTGCGACTAGGACGCGTGGATCGTTAGTTCATCGGAAGTACTCCCTCCGTTCCTAAATATTTGTCTTTCAAGTGGTTTGCAATGGACTACCACATACGGATGTAGATAGACATATTTTACAGTGTGGATTCACTCATTTTGCTCCGTATATAGTCATTTGTTGAAATCTCTAGAAAGACAAATATTTAGGAACAGAGGGAGTAGTAGTGTTCTTCACTGGTACGTTAAATAAAGAGTTTCATTTCGTGCTTACACAATTTAAAACGATCGTTATGGAGAGAATAAGAAAACCACTCCACTATATATTAGTCGTATACACGAGTACTATATGGACGTAGCTTCATTGACTTTAGTGCACCTGCCTTTGGGTTTATGACAGGTGGGCCCAAAATGTGGCTGGCCCACCTGTCATACAGCCAAAAGCAGGTGCAGTTAAGGCACCGGAGCTCAGTCCGTACTACAGTATATAGATAAGCAGCCTCAGCGCTTGTTCGCTAGGGTTTGCATTCTCCACACTTTCGCCGCACTACATATATATATACATGCTGGAGGCTCAGCGTTCCTTTGCTAGGGTTTGCTATATTCACTATATCTCACCCTCTTCACCAGATCTAAACAAGACTGCGTTGTGGCCTCTGTCTCTCTCACCCCCTCACAGACAGCTGGCGAAGGAGGTGTCCGGATCCCGGCGCATCGGGAAGGGTAGGAGGTGCAATGTTCACTCTATTGCCTTCGGCGAGGGAGGCAATCCACTGCCGGCTGCGCTTTTCTCTTTCACCCAGCGCCTGTGCGAGAGGGCCACCGACCCCTTCTCCCTTGCTGCCGTACGTAGTGTGGGCAGATCCGACCTCCCGCTGCACGCCTTGCCACATCCCGACGACCCTAAGGTATAAGTTTCTTTGAAACCGTCATTGGTCTAGTTGCATGCTGATCTTTTTCGATTTTGTAGTCGAATCTAGGTCTTGGTTCAAAGAGGAAAGAAGGGTGCGGTGGGGTGGAGCATGAATCTAGGACGTGGTTCAATGAGGAAAGGAGGGAGGGAAAGTAGTATAGACTAGCTATCCAGCCGCTTTGCTGGTCGAAAAGGGGAAAAGGGGGTAACCTAGTACACACATCTATAAGGAACCGAACTCTTTGTTGAAAAGGGAAAGAAACTAGGGGGTTGGGTAGTTTGTGCAAGACTAGATTTTCTGCCCTCACATTAGAAAAAGTTTCAAAGAGAACAAATATGGGAACAACGCAGATATGCTGCTTGGCTACATACTCTGCATCACCCATTTATACGTGTGGACGCACATGGTGCTGGCATGTCCCATGTCCCATCCACATGATCGTGCAGTGTGTTTTGAGATGTTGTGCTACTTGTATTGGTACTGTTTTAAATAAATATTGAATTGAAGCTATTGTATTTTAAGCAATGCCACTCTCAGAATTAACTACTGAACTATTTTAAGAGGATTTCTCTGTTAATATGAATCAACGCAACCATTTTCGAAATGCTATTGTCCTATACTTTGTTTTCCATCAAGATAAGGTAGATGCTTCTTTTTGTGGCCGCATGTTTCATCCTCCTTTATTGACAATAATTGTTTCCTTTTTTGCCTCTGTTAAATCTGGGATATCTATTCAACTTGTTGCTATAGCAAACTTAAATGTCTCACCGGCGACTTTACTTGATTTTAGAGTAACTGCACAAAACGAGATTGGATTTCCTATTCGTGTTGGCAGATTCATACGTGATCTTGTGTGTGTCATGACAGGTTGGTACTTGCCTTCATTCACATGATCGTGCAGTGTGTTTTGAGATGCTGTTCTACTTGTATTGGTACTGTTTTAAATAAATGTTGAATTGAAGCTATTGTATTGCTGTCTTTTCCCATTAAGTAGTGAACAAAAATGGGACCAACCCAGACATTATGCTTGTTGCTTTGTTACAACAAACTCTGCATCACCCCCTTTATAAGTAGATGGAAGCACATGTTGTTGTTGCTGCGCCCACTCTCCCCAAGAACTGTTTATGCTTTTTGTTAATCTAATGCCGCTGGTAAAATTAAGCAATCCCACTCTCAGAATTAACTACTGAATCTTATTTCAAAACTGCAAAACTTGTTAGGGATTGGCGGGATTACCATTTTTGTGGCCGCATGTTTCATCCTCCTTTATTGGCCAGTAATTGATTCCTTTTTTGCCTCTGTTGAAACAGTGATATCTATTCAACTTGTTGCTATTGTGACATTTTGCTTCGCTTAATTTTGGTGGAACTTCACAAAATGAGACCGGATTTCCATATATGGGTTGAGATCTCTTTTAGATCCACCTCAGGCGTTGTTTCAAATCTTGGTCTTGAAAGGTCAGTAGAATTAACTACTGAATCTTAGTTCAAAACTGCAACACTTGTTAGGGATCGGCGGGAGTACCATTTCTGTTAGGGATCGGCCGGAGTACATGTTTAAGAAATGTATTGTTCAGATAATGTCTCTGTTATTATATATTAGTTATAGTGTACAAATGGTACTATCCTGCTTTGTAGTTCTTTCTACATGTTTAACCAAGGTATTGTTAAGATAATGTCTCTGTTAAAATGAATCAGTCGCATTGTTTTAGGAATGATACTTTTCTGCTTTGTCATTCTTTATACAGGTTGAAACAAGGCATTGTTAAGATAATGTCTCAGTTAATATGAATGAATCACACTGATTGAGAATTGCTACTCTCCTGCTTTGTTTCCCATTAAGATAAGGTAGATCGGTAGATGTTTTTCGTCTGGGAGTACAAGTCATCAACCGTTATTTCTCAGTAATTGTTTCCCTTATACCTTTTATTGCTTACATGGATATCAAAATTAAAGCTTGGTTTTATTTCGACTTTGATTTTAGTTGAACTGCACAAAAGGAGCCAATGTGTCTAAGGCAAACTGCTGCATTAGTGGGTCCAATTGGTCTTACCACTTTGCAGAAAGAAGCAGTCACTGTTTGTGCTACATTACACAAGGAATGATCGAGAAGCTTTACAGAGTATTAGTAGACGCTGGTGACATGACTAGTCTGCAGAGATGGCTGCTTTACTTGTGGTTCGGAGGAACACTCGACAAACAAGTGCCCAAACAAGTACCAAGAAGCCAGGACAGGACTCCAAATCTGTCAATGTCACTCTAAACAACAATGATGGGGCATCTGGGTATGGTAACCTGTTTACCGTACTTTCAGTTTGTTAGTCCACCGATTGGTGGGTTGATATTGGGGCCAATATTCATGTGTGTGCTGATGTTTGTTTGTTTTCTGGCAGCATATAAATACGAAATCCACAGGGATGCTCAGCTTGATTTTAGTGGAACTGCACAAAATGTTCAGATGGTTCGTGTCCTTCATAATAATACTTCATCATGTACAATAAATCGAATGGTTCTCTAATCATTCGTCGTCACCTTGAGTCACCGGACTATCAGATGACAAACTGATGACAAACCCTGCCCATTCCACAATCATAGGCATTACATATTTTGAATGGGAGAAGCTTGTCAAAGTTGACATTAGTTTAATATATTGGAATTGGAAAACCTTGTCATTTTTTGCTGATTAATGTTAGCTAGAAGACATGCATTTGATATTTTTGAGTGGGACGCCCTTTCCTGTGAGCAAGATGGATCATTTTTTCCTATTCCCGCCTTCAGTTCAGAAGTAAATATTTACTCTGCTGAGATGCATAGTCACATGAATGTTGACTTATGTAAGATATTTTAAGAGTTTGTTCTGAATATTGTCTATGTAATGCCAGGCCTTGTGTTTGATTGCAAAGTTGAGCTTGGAATGTTGTGGCATGCGGCATCACGAGCTGTTCACCGTGCCTCCTGAGAATAATGCTTCGTATTGTTTTGCATGTCGATCTAATGCCAGTGATTTGCTTGTTAGGAAGATCATCCTCTTCTGTTGTTTCCGTGCTTAAGAAGTTCATCGTCTTATGTTTCATTCATAGCCTATACGACAAGTTGGGTAGGTTAGACGTGAAACCATATGTTCTTCCGACCAACTCATCATCTTAGGCCATGATTGGATCGTTGTTTTCCAACCAAAACCGCTTGTAAATAAAAGCAGATGGTCTCGGGCGAAGCGCTTGGTTGGTCGATTTCGACTAGTAAAATATACACCGGTCTCTCAAATTACACGCGTAACCCGCCGGTTTTACTTACAGACCTTGGGCCCTCGGTTTCATTACGCCAGTATTTTACGCGTTGTTTCCGATGACGAGTAAATTACACTTGTATCTTAATACAGTTGTGAAATAAACCAGAGCTCCCAAGCGCGGCCTTACCGTTTCATGTCGTCTCAGTCTCTCAAAGGTGCTCATTTGACCTTTTAAAGACATTTAAGTGATCTTCTAGCCATTTAATGACCGTAATTCAAATTTGAACTACATCTACATGCAACGCCTAACCAAAACGGTTTGAAAAATCATATTTGTGTACTTGTGTACGAGTTAATTCCATGTGCAGTAAATTAGAAGGAATTTTCAAACATATTTGTCTCACGACATGGACACATGTATACGTATGCATGGAGTGACATGGCATTTTAATTCCAAAAAATTAAAAAATATCAGAAACACATGAAACATTGGTTGATGTAATGTCATGCCACTGTGGTAAAAAATTGGCATGTTTGATGAAAGTTAGGACACACACCCCTCACAAACCGGAGCAACTCACTAGAAGGCTCGTGGTTCCGAGAGGGAACACTGCATGTTTGATGACGAACGGGAGATAGCTTCCTCTTACGACCTTCAATTCTTTTCTACGTCTAACGTGCACTAATACAACTGTATTGTGAAAATTTGGAAAATTTCAGGGGTCATTTGACCTTTTAAAGAAATTTAAGTGATTTTCTAGCCATTTAATGACCATAATTCAAATTTGAACTACATCTACATGCAAAGCCTAACCATAACGGTTTGAAACAACATATTTTGTGTACTTGTGTGCGAGTTAAAAAAAATCATGAGACGATGTAAATATCTGGTGTTCAAAAAAGAAAATGTAAAGATCTGGCAAGACAACCGGCCTCCACACGATTGGCACTCTATCTCGCGGCTCGAGGTTTGGTAGGTGAGGGGCGGGGATCATTAATCAGACACGGTTCTGTACTGGAAACCGTCAGCTATTATGTTCAAACACGGATTTTGCTGCGGGAATCGTGTGTAATTCAAACTACAGTACTCGTAAATTCCGGCGACCGGTGTGTGTACTGTCCCCATCGATCTAGATTCAGGCCGTCAATAAATACTACCTTTTGTTGGAAATATGCCCTAGAGGCAATAATAAATTAGTTATTATTATATTTCCTTGTTCATGATAATCGTTTATTATCCATGCTAGAATTGTATTGATAGGAAACTCAGATACATGTGTGGATACATATACAACACCATGTCCCTAGTAAGCCTCTAGTTGACTAGCTCGTTGATCAATAGATGGTTACGGTTTCCTGACCATGGACATTGGATGTCGTTGATAACGGGATCACATCATTAGGAGAATGACGTGATGGACAAGACCCAATCCTAAGCCTAGCACAAAGATCGTGTAGTTCATATGCTAAAACTTTTCTAATGTCAAGTATCATTTCCTTAGACCATGAGATTGTGCAATTCCCGGATACCGTAGGAATGCTTTGGGTGTACCAAACGTCACAACGTAACTGGGTGGCTATAAAGGTACACTACAGGTATCTCCGAAAGTGTCTGTTGGGTTGGCACAAATCGAGACTGGGATTTGTCACTCCGTGTGACGGAGAGGTATCTCTGGGCCCACTCGGTAGGACATCATCATAATGTGCACAATGTGATCAAGGAGTTGATCATGGGATGATGTGTTACGGAACGAGTAAAGAGACTTGCCGGTAACGAGATTGAACAAGGTATCGGATACCGACGATCGAATCTCGGGCAAGTACAATACTGCTGGACAAAGGGAATTGTATATGGGATTGATTGAATCCTCGACATCGTGGTTCATCCGATGAGATCATCGTGGAACATGTGGGAGCCAACATGGGTATCCAGATCCCGCTATTGGTTATTGGCCGGAGAGTTGTCTCGGTCATGTCTGCATGGTTCCCGAACCCATAGGGTCTACACACTTAAGGTTCGGTGACGCTAGAGTTGTTATGGGAAATAGTATGTGGTTACCGAAGGTTGTTCGGAGTCCCGGATGAGATCCCGGACATGACGAGGAGCTCCGGAATGGTCCGGAGGTGAAGATCGGTATATTGGACGAAGGGTATTGGAGTCCGGAATTGTTCTGGGGGTACCAGGTGATGACCAGCGTGTCCGAAAGGGGTTACGGAGGCCCCGGCAAGCGTTGGGGGGCCTTATGGGCCAAGGGGAGAGGGAACATCAGCCCACTAAGGGGCTGAGCGCCCCTCCCAACCCCATCTCACGTAACCAGAGAGGTGGGGGCGCCACCCCTAGGGCAGCCGCCCCTCCCGGCTTGGGGGGCAAGTTTCCTAGGGGGTGGGGGTGCCCAAACCCATCTAGGGTTTCCCCTGTGGCCGCCGCCCCTCCCCTAGGGAACCCTAGGGCGCCTCCCCCTCCTCCCTTACCCCTATATATAGTGAGGAAGAGAGAGGGCAGCCGTACCCTTCCCCTGGCGCAGCCCTCTCCCTCCTCCAACACCTCGTCTTCCTCCGTAGTGCTTGGCGAAGCCCTGCCGGAGAACCACGAGCTCCATCACCACCATGCCGTCATGCTGTCGGAGTTTTCCCTCAACTTCTCCTCTCCCCTTGCTGGATCAAGAAGGAGGAGACGTCCCCGGGCTATACGTGTGTTGAACGCGGAGGTGCCGTCCGTTCGGCACTAGGATCATCGGTGATTTGAATCACGAAGAGTACGACTCCATCAACCCCATTCACTTGAACGCTTCCGCTTAACGATCTACAAGGGTATGTAGATGCACTCTTCTTCCCCTCGTTGCTAGATTACTCCATAGATTGATCTTGGTGTTGCGTAGAAAATTTTGAATTTCTGCTACGTTCCCCAACAGTGGCATCATGAGCTAGGTTTATGCGTAGTTTCTATGCACGAGTAGAACACAAAGTAGTTGTGGGCATCGATTTTTTCAATTTACTTGCCGTTACTAGTATTATCTTGATTCGGCGGCATCGTGGGATGAAGCGGCCCGGACCGACCTTACACGTACTCTTACGTGAGACAGGTTCCACCGACTGACATGCACTAGTTGCATAAGGTGGCTAGCGGGTGTCTGTCTCTCCCACTTTAGTCGGATCGGATTCGATGAAAAGGGTCCTTATGAAGGGTAAATAGTAATTGGCATATCACGTTGTGGCTTTTGCGTAGGTAAGAAACGTTCTTGCTAGAAACCCATAGCAGCCACGTAAAACATGCAACAACAATTAGAGGACGTCTAACTTGTTTTTGCAGGGTATGCTATGTGATGTGATGTGGCCAAAAAGAATGTGATGAATGATATGTGATGTATGAGATTGATCATGTTCTTGTAATAGGAATCACGACTTGCATGTCGATGAGTATGACAACCGACAGGAGCCATAGGAGTTGTCTTAATTTATTGTATGACCTGCGTGTCATTGAACAACGCCATGTAATTACTTTACTTTAGTGCTAAACCGTTAGCCATAGTAGTAGAAGTAATAGTTGGCGAGACAACTTCATGAAGACACGATGATGGAGATCATGATGATGGAGATCATGGTGTCATGCCGGTGACGATGATGGTCATGGAGCCCCGAAGATGGAGATCAAAAGGAGCAAAATGATATTGGCCATATCATGTCACTTTTTGATTGCATGTGATGTTTATCATGTTTTTGCATCTTATTTGCGAAGAACAACGGTAGTAAATAAGATGATCCCTCATTAAAATTTCAAGAAAGTGTTCCCCCTAACTATGCACCGTTGCGAAAGTTCGTTGTCTCGAAGCACCACGTGATGATCGGGTGTGATAGATTCTAACGTTCACATACAACGGGTGTAAGACAGATTTACACATGCGAAACACTTAGGTTGACTTGACGAGCCTAGCATGTACAGACATGGCCTCGGAACACAAGAGACCGAAAGGTCGAGCATGAGTCGTATGGTAGATACGATCAACATGAAGATGTTCACTGATGATGACTAGTCCGTCTCACGTGATGATCGGACACGGCCTGGTTGACTCGGATCATGTAATCGCTTAGATGACTAGAGGGATGTCTATCTGAGTGGGAGTTCATAAGATGAACTTAATTATCCTGAACATAGTCAAAAGGTCTTCGCAAATTATGCCGTAGCTCGCGCTTCAGTTCTACTGTTTAGATATGTTCCTAGAGAAAATTTAGTTGAAAGTTGATAGTAGCAATTAAGCGGACTAGGTCCGTGAACTGAGGATTGTCCTCATTGCTTCATAGAAAGCTTATGTCCTTAATGCACCGCTTAGTGTGCTGAACCTCGAACGTCGTCTGTGGATGTTGCGAACATCTGACATACACGTTTTGATAACTGCGTGATAGTTTAGTTAAACGGTTTAGAGTTGAGGCACCGAAGACGATTTTGAAACGTCGCGAAACATATGAGATGTTTCGAGGGCTGAAATTGGGATTTCAGGCTCGTGCCCACGTCAAGAGGTATAAGACCTCCGACGAGTTTCTTAAGCCTGCAAACTAAGGAGAAAAGCTCAATCGTTGAGCATGTGCTCAGATCGTATGAGTACAACAATCGCTTGAATCAAGTGGGAGTTGATCTTCCAGATGAGATAGTGATGGTTCTCCAAAGTCACTGCCACCAAGCTACTAGAGCTTCGTGATGAACTATAACATATCAGGGATAGATATGATCCTTGAGCTATTCGCGACACCGCGAAAGTAGAAATCAAAAGGGAGCATCAATTGTTGATGGTTAGTAAAACCACTAGTTTCAAGAAGGGCAAGGGCAAGAAGGGATACTTCATGAAACGGCAAGTCAGTTGCTGCTCTAGTAAAGAAACCCAAGGTTGAACCCAAACCCGAGACTAAGTGCTTCTGTAATAAGGGGAACGGTCACTAGAGCGGAATTACTCAAGATACTTGGTAGATGAGAAGGCTGGTAAGGTCGACAGAAGTGTGTTGGATATACATTATATTAATGTGTGCTTTACTAGTACTCCTAGTAGCACCAGGGTATTAGATACCGGTTCGCTTACTAAGTGTTAGTAACTCGAAATAAAAGGCTACGGAATAAACGAAGACTAGCTAAAGGTGAGATGACGATATGTGTTGGAAGTGTTTCCAAGGTTGATGTAATCAAATATCGTACTCTCCCTCTACCATCGATATTGGTATTAAAACCTAAATAATTGTTATTTGGTGTTTGCGTTGGGCATATACATGATTGGATTATGTTTATCGCAATACGGTTATTCATTTAAGGAGAATAATGGTTACTCTGTTTATTTGAATAATACCATCCCGATTGTAGTGATACACATGTTCATGCCAAAAGATATATGATAGTAATGATAGTACCACATACTTGTGGCACTGCAATTTGAGTCATATTGGTATAAAACGCATGAAGAAGCTCCATGTTGATGGATCTTTGGACTCACTCGTTTTTGAAAAGATTGAGACATGCGAACCATGTTTATTGGTAGATATGCATGAAGAAACTCCATACAGATGGATCGTTTGGACTCACTTGATTTTGAATCACTTGAGACATGCAAATCATACCACATGGACAAGATGACTAAAAGACCTCGTTTTCAGTAAGATGGAACAAGAAAGCAACTTGTTGGAAGTAATACATTTTGATGTGTGCGGTCCAATGAGCGCTGAGGCACGCAGTGGATATCATTGTGTTCATACTTCACAGATGATTTGAGTAGATGTTAAGTATATTTACTTGATGAAACACGAGTCTGAATTATTGAAAGGTTCAAGTAATTTCAGAGTGAAGTTGAAGATCGTCGTGACAAGAGGATAAAATGTCTATGATATGATCATAGAGATTTATATCTGAGTTACAAGTTTGGCACACAATTAAGACATTGTGGAAATTGTTTCACGACTAATACCGCCGGGAACACCATAGTGTGATGGTGTCCGAACATCATAACTGCACCCTATTGGATATGGTGCATACCATGATGTCTCTTGTCGAATTACCACTATCGTTTATGGGTTAGGCATTAGAGACAACCGCATTCACTTTAAATAGGGAACCACACAAATCCGTTGAGACGACACCGTATGAACTATGGTTTAGAGAAACCTAAGCTGTTATTTCTTAAAAGTTTGGGGCTACGACGCTTATGTGAAAAAGTTTCAGGCTGATAAGCTCGAACCCAAAGCGGATAAATGCATCTTCATAGGACACCCAAAACAGTTGGGTATACCTCATGTCTCAGATCCGAAAGCAATAGGAATTGTTTCTGAAATCGAGTCCTTTCTCGAGAAAAGTTTCTCTCGAAAGAATTGAATGGGAGGATGGTGAGACTTGATGAGGTTATTGAACCGTCACTTCAACTAGAGTGTAGCGGGGCACAAGAAGTTGTTCCTGTGGCACCTACACCAATTGAAGTAGAAGCTTATGATAGTTATCATGAAACTTTGGATCAAGTCACTACCAAACCTCGTAGGACGACAAGGATGCGTGCTACTTCAGAGTGGTACGTAGTCCTGTCTTGGAAGTCATGTTGCTAGTCAACAATGAACCTACGAGCTATGGAGAAGCGATGGTGGACCCGGATTCCAAGAATGGCTCGAGGCCATAAAATCCGAGAGAGAATCCATGTATGAAAACAAAGTGTAGACTTTGGAAGAACTACTTGATGGTCGTAAGGCTGTTAGGTGCATATGGATTTTAAAAGGAAGACGGACAATGATGGTAAGTGTCACCATTGAGAAAGCTCGACTTGTCGTTAAGATGTTTCCCGACAAGTTCAAGGAGTTGACTACGATGAGATTTTCTCACTCGTAGCGATGCTAAGAGTCTGTTGGAATTATGTTAGCAGTTACTGCATTATTTATGAAATCTTGCAGATAGGATGTCAAAACATTGTTTCCTCGATGATTTTCTTGAGGAAAGGTTGTATGTGATACAACCAGAAAGTTTTGTCAATCCTGAAAGATGCTAACAAGTATGCAAAGCTCCAGCAATCCTTACAAGGAATGGAGTAAGCATCTCGGAATTGGAATGTATGCTTTGATGAGATGATCAAAGATTTTAGGTTTATACAAAGTTTATGAGAAACTTGTATTTCCAAAGAAGTGAGTGGGAGCACTATAGAATTTCTGATGAGTATATGTTGTTGACATATTGTTGATCGGAAATGATGTAGAATTTCTGGAAAGCATATAGGGTTGTTTGAAAAGTGTTTTTCAATGGAAAACCTAGATTAAGCTACTTGAACATTGAGCATCAAGATCTATAAGGATAGATCAAAATCGCTTAATAGTACTTTCAAACGAACACATACCATGACAAGATTTTGAAGGAGTTCAAAAATAGATCGACAAAGAAGGAGTTCTTAGGCTGTGTTATAAGGTATGAGTATTGAGTAAGACTGAAGACCTGACCATGGCAGAATAGAGAGAAAGGACGAAGGTCGTCCCCTATGTTTCAGACATAGGCTCTAAAGTATGCTATGTTATGTACCGCACCTGAAGTGTGCCAAGCCATGAGTCAGTCAAGGAGTACAAGTGTGATCTAGGAATGGATCACAGGACAACGGTCAAGGTTATCCTTAGTAACTAGTGGACTAAGAATTTTTCTCGATTATGGAGGTGGTAAAAGAGTTCGTCGTAAAGGGTTACGCCGATGCAATCTTTGACACTAATCTGGATGATTCTGAGTAGTAAACCAGATTCACATAGTAGAACAGTTATTTGGAATAGCTCCAAATAGAGCGTGGTAGCTGCATCTACAAGATGACATAGAGATTTGTAAAGCACACACGGATCTGAAAGATTCAAGACCCGTTGACTATAACATCTCTCACAAGCATAACATGATCAAACCCAGAACTCTTTGGGTGTTAGTCACATGGGGATGTGACCTTGAGTGTTAATCACATAGCGATGTGAACTAGATTATTGACTCTAGTGCAAGTGGGAGACTGTTGGAAATATGCCCTAGAGGCAATAATAAATTTAGTTATTATTATATTTCCTTGTTCATGATAATCGTTTATTATCCATGCTAGAATTGTATTGATAGGAAACTCAGATACATGTGTGGATACATAGACAACACCATGTCCCTAGTAAGCCTCTAGTTGACTAGCTCGTTGATCAATAGATGGTTACGGTTTCCTGACCATGGACATTGGATGTCGTTGATAACGGGATCACATCATTAGGAGAATGATGTGATGGACAAGACCCAATCCTAAGCCTAGCACAAAGATCGTGTAGTTCATATGCTAAAGCTTTTCTAATGTCAAGTATCATTTCCTTAGACCATGAGATTGTGCAACTCCCGGATACCGTAGGAATGCTTTGGGTGTACCAAACGTCACAACGTAACTGGGTGGCTATAAAGGTACACTACAGGTATCTCCGAAAGTGTCTGTTGGGTTGGCATGAATCGAGACTGGGATTTGTCACTCCGTGTGACGGAGAGGTATCTCTGGGCCCACTCGGTAGGACATCATCATAATGTGCACAATGTGATCAAGGAGTTGATCACGTGATGATGTGTTACGGAACGAGTAAAGAGACTTGCCGGTAACGAGATTGAACAAGGTATCGGATACCGACGATCGAATCTCGGGCAAGTACAATACCGCTGGACAAAGGGAATTGTATACGGGATTGATTGAATCCTCGACATCGTGGTTCATCCGATGAGATCATCGTGGAACATGTGGGAGCCAACATGGGTATCCAGATCCCTCTATTGGTTATTGGCCGGAGAGTTGTCTCGGTCATGTCTGCATGGTTCTCGAACCCGTAGGGTCTACACACTTAAGGTTCGGTGACGCTAGAGTTGTTATGGGAAATAGTATGTGGTTACCGAAGGTTGTTCGGAGTCCCGGATGAGATCCCGGACATGACGAGGAGCTCCGGAATGGTCCGGAGGTGAAGATCGGTATATTGGACGAAGGGTATTGGAGTCCGGAATTGTTCTGGGGGTACCAGGTGATGACCAGCGTGTCCGAAAGGGGTTTCGGAGGCCCCGGCAAGCGTTGGGGGACCTTATGGGCCAAGGGGAGAGGGCACATCAGCCCACTAAGGGGCTGAGCGCCCCTCCCAACCCCATCTCACGTAACCAGAGAGGTGGGGGCGCCACCCCTAGGGCAGCCGCCCCTCCCGGCTTGGGGGGCAAGTTTCCTAGGGGGTGGGGGTGCCCAAACCCATCTAGGGTTTCCCCTGTGGCCGCCGCCCCTCCCCTAGGGAACCCTAGGGCGCCTCCCCCTCCTACCTTACCCCTATATATAGTGAGGAAGAGAGAGGGCAGCCGTACCCTTCCCCTGGCGCAGCCCTCTCCCTCCTCCAACACCTCGTCTTCCTCCGTAGTGCTTGTCGAAGCCCTGCCGGAGAACCACGAGCTCCATCACCACCATGCCATCATGCTGTCGGAGTGTTCCCTCAACTTCTCCTCTCCCCTTGCTGGATCAAGAAGGAGGAGACGTCCCCGGGCTGTACGTGTGTTGAACGCGGAGGTGCAGTCCGTTCGGCACTAGGATCATCGGTGATTTGAATCACGATGAGTACGACTCCATCAACCCCGTTCACTTGAACGCTTCCGCTTAACGATCTACAAGGGTATGTAGATGCACTCTTCTTCCCCTCGTTGCTAGATTACTCCATAGATTGATCTTGGTGTTGCGTAGAAAATTTTGAATTTCTGCTACGTTCCCCAACACCTTTCCCACGTCATCCCGCCTGCATTCTCATCTACATCCTCCCCTCGCCCGCCCTCTCTGTCACAAATCTCTGCCATGGCGCCGACGCGCCGACGAGGAGTCGCCGCCCCCCAAGGACGCTCACTCGAATAGCAGCGACGAGGACCCCTACGCTCCGCGTGATGAGGTTGCGCCGGACCCCCCAACTTTGGATTGGTTTCGGGGCCAGTACAATCTTTGTTTGTGGAAGTCGCTGCCGCCGGCTGAGAAAGCCAGGTAAGTGGCGTTCAAGAAGGAGATGGCGGAGGAGGAAGCCAGGTACCAGGCGGCCTGTGAAGCCCGTGATGCCGCCTGGAAAAAGGAGGCAACAGAGCTTTGGGGGCAGGCGCGTCGTCGTGCCGAGGAGGTGTACGAAGACAGGTACTTCGCTAGGAAGGTCATAGGCGCTGGGCGCCTCGTCGCTGCGTGGAGGTGGGCCGATAAGCTCCAGCGTGCCACTGACGAGGAGCTCCGATGGGCGCCCAACAAAATGGCAAGATCGTTTGCGCGCGTCCGCCAGCAAGAGGCAGATCGGTACGTCAAAGAACTGCGAGGCGGAGGAGGCAGAGTATTGCCTCCGCACTAGGAAGACGCCGCGCCCCAGGGAGCTGCTGGCGAGGGGCTGCCGAAATACTGGCCCCAGGAGGGATTATTAGTTTTAGTATTGTTTGTTTTCAATTTTATGCATTGTACCTAGTAGTTAAGTATCATCACGTATATGTGATGATATTATACATATATATATATATATATTCTGTGATGAACTAATAAACAATATATATATATATGTTATGAATTCCATTTTCTATCTGTTTTTGTATACTAATTTGAATCTAGCTGTTATCATCCACATATACAGAATGGAATGCGTATATACACACATTGAAACAGAACATATAAGAACGGAAAACAGAGTACACACATTGAAATAGAGGAATAAACAGAGCAATACTATGATGGCTGTGAATACATAGCTATCCACGTCGAAATGACTCAACAAAATAAAACACGTCGATGAGACCATGACCAGCAGCCCTTGCCTACGGTAGCTCTTGGCTCTGCCTAAACTCGTGGAGGCATTCGTCCAAGCGGTCGACACGGTCACGGTACATCTGGAGCGCGATCTCGAGCTCCAAGTTGGCTATTTTATCAGAGATCACCAGCTGGAGGATGCGACGACCATGTTCCTCTACTGCGCCCAGGTGGACACCTGGGCCAAGGAGGCGGTCGAGCCTACGGACCAGCGTGTTGGCATCCAGCGGGCCGCGGACATGGCGAACGGTGGCACCCATGCGAATGACGCGGTGGGCATCCAGTACAAGTACGGCGGCCCCAGCCTCTGGTGCAAGTACGACACTGAGGGCCTCTGCCCACTCCTGGCGAGGAATGGGGGTACTGACGGGACATGTACCCAGCTGCGATGCTGTGTCGACAACAGGCAAGCACCGATGGATCCGCTCTTGCTGTGCGGCACGCCACGCCTCTCGCTCTGCAGTACTCCAGCGGTCTCGCCGTGTGGCGAGCTGCAACCTATTGGCGCGGACGCGCCTAGCTTGCTCTGCGGTGCCACATTGATCATGTTCTGCGGCGAGCTGCAGCCTGTCGGCGTTGACATGCCTATCTTGATCCGTGGAGCTCAAGCGTCATGCACCAAAGATCTGCTCAACCCTGGCGATGACGCGCATCACGGCGTCGTCCATCGCATTGCCAGGGAGCGCCTCGGCCTCAACGGGTCATGGCGCCTGCTCGTTTTCCTCGTGGACGAGGTTGATGGCAGAGGCGGTGCTTTGGTGGGTTGGCATGCTTGGAAAAGGTGGATGTGCTACAACCTGCGCTTGTCACCTCCTTGCGTCGTGCGCCGCCTAGATTTATGCGCAATATCACTGGGTGGCGGGAAACAGGTGAGGAAATGGCGGGAAACAGTGGCGTGTTCATAAAACGCCATCTATTAATGGAAACTTAGCATAGAAGGAACACCGAGCTAGCACAAGAAGTAGATGATGATCAGATGAACACGGACCACACCAGGGAACCCGTCGGTGATGAATTCATCAATCGCAAAAGGTTGAATACTAGCAAGCGTTAGCCCACAACACACACAGCTTATTCCATCACAAACAGGTCGGATGGATCAACTGTATGCCATGTATCACACACATTGTCAAAAATCAATGCGGTAGACCTAACTTGCGTTAAAAAACAAGGACCTCGAGGTTAAATTAACTCATGGGATGGGTCGTATCAGTCATTTAATTTGACAAATACGACCCATCCTATCAGTTAATTTAACATCAATAGAATCTCCCATCCAGTCATCCATCTGATGGCTGCTCCAGCCTGAGCACACTTTACTTGAGAGTTCTCTTACATGAGCTATTGGTGGAACAACTAGTCCTTGCTAATATAGGATGCCTCTTCGCATCCTTACAGCGTATCCGAATGACCGCCTGTCCCCCAATGGCCAATAGATGTTGTGTAGACAGAGCATATCACATACGTCTTATTAGAAGCAATCATCTGTGTTATTATCGGTCTTCGCACACATTTCTGATTACAGACCTATTTTCCGCGTATCGCACACATCTTGTTAAGTTGAACCATTTCCATTCTCATGTCTCAACGCAAATAGTTCATCCGAGTGAACTGTATGTTGTACATCGCACACACCTTGATCTGGCTGACCGTTTCTTTTGTGTTTCCTAATCACAAACAGTTCATCCGAGTGAACCGTATGTTGTACATCGCACACACCTTCATCTGGTTGCCTGTTTCTTTTGTTCCTCCTGATCGCAAATGGTTGATTGAACTGAACCGTATGCCCTGCATCGCACACGCAACTAAAATTTGAACTGTGTTTGATGCATCCTCCATCGCAAATGTTTTGCACCTTTTTTGACGGTCTTTTTACACCACCGTTTGCGATTATGGCATCGCATAAAGTTTCGTCGAAGGGTCTCTGATCGTAGTGTCACGTTAGCAGCATCCTGCAGTAGTGTACATCTTGTAGTTGATTACTATATGGTTTATTTGGTGGAAGATTATATGTTCAGATCCAATATGCTATTTACCCCTGTGATCTTGAGCATGATTATCATTTGTGAGTAGTTACTTTTGTTCTTGAGGTCACGGGAGAAATCATGTTGCAAGTAATCATATGAAGTTGATATGTGTTCGATATTTTGATAGTATGTATGTTGTGATTCCCTTAGTGGTGTCATGTGAACGTCGACTACATGACACTTCACCATATTTGGGCCTAAGGGAATGCATTGTGAAGTAGCAATTAGATGATGGGTTGTGAGAGTGACAGAAGCTTAAACCCCAGTTTATGCGCTATTCCGTAAGGGACCGATTGGATCCAAAAGTTGAATGCTATGGTTAGAATTTATTATTAATACTATGCTTGCGGGAGGGTTAATCATAAGTAGGAGGTTTGTTCAAGTAAGAACAACACCTAAGCACCGGTCCACCCACATATCAAATTATCAAAGTAGCGAACATGAATCGAACCAACATGATGAAAGTGACTAGATGAAATTCCCGTGTACCCTCAAGAACGCTTTGCTTATTATAAGAGACCGTTTTGGCATGTACTTTGCCTCAAAAGGATTGGGCTACCTTGCTGCACTTTTGCTACTATTATCGTTACTTGCTCGTTACAAATTATCTTGCTATCAAACTACTCTGCTACTTACAATTTCAGCACTTGCAGACATTACCTTGCTGAAAACCACTTGTCATTTCCTTCTGCTCCTTGTTGGGTTCGGCACTCTTACTTATCGAAAAGAGCTACAATTGATCTCATATACTTGTGGGTCATCAAGGCTATTTTCTGGCACCGTTGCCTGGGAGCGAAGCGCTCTTGGTAAGTGGAATTTGGTAAGGAAACATTTATATAGTGTGCTGAAATTTATTGTCACTTGCTACTATGAAAAAAAATCCTTTGAGGGGTTTGTTCGAGGTATCTTCACCTTGACCGGAACCACAATTAGCTACCCCTCAACCTACTGCACCTACTGAAAATGTTGAATATTAAATTCCTTCGGGTATGATAGAACAACTGCTAGCTAATCCTTATGCAGGAGATGGAACCGAACATCCTGATATGCACTTGATATATGTGGAACAAATTTGTGGATTGTTTAATCCTTCAGGTTTACCCAAAGATGATGTTAAGAAGAAGGTTTTCCCTTTATCTTTGAAGGGAAAAGCATTGGCATGATATAGGCTATGCGATGATATTGGATCTTGGAATTGGAATCGATTGAAATTGGAGTTCCACCAAAAATATTATCCTATGCATCTACTTCATCGTGATCGGAATGACATATATAATTTTTGGCCTCATGAAGGAGAAAGTATCGCTCTAGCTTGGGGCAGGCTGAAGTCAATGTTATATTCATGCCCCAATCATGAGCTCTCAAGAGAAATTATTATCTAGAATTTTTATGCTCGGCTTTCTCATAATGATCGATCCATGCTTGATACTTCTTGTGCTGGTTCTTTTATGAAGAAGACTATTGAATTCCGATGGGATCTTTTGGAAAGAATTAAACGCAACTATGAACATTGGGAACTCGAGAAGCTAAAGAGTCAGGTATTAAGCTTAAGTATGATTGTGTTAAATATTTTATGAATACCGATGATTTTCAAAAGTTTAGCACTAAATATGGACTTGACTCTGAGATAGTAGCCTCCTTTTGTGAATCATTTGCTACTCATGTTGATCTCCCTAAAGATATGTGGTTTAAATATCACCCACCTATTAAAGAAGAAATTAAAGAATAGGTACTAGCTAAAGAAGAAACTATACTTTATAATGTTGATCCAGTTGTTCCTACTGCTTATATTCAGAAACCACCTTTACCTGTTAGGATAAATGAACATGATAAGGTCTCGACTGTGGTTAACAAAAGTTATATTAGAACACCTAAACCTGATGAACAAATCAAAGTAGAACCTAGTGTTGCTATGGTTAAAGATCTCCTAGAATAAAATATAGATGGGAACATTATTTACTTCTGCAATGAAGCTACTAGAATTACCAAACCTAACAAAGAGGAAAAGCATAGACCCGTTGTTGGCATGCATGTTGTCTCAGTTAAAATAGGAGATCACTGTTATCATGCTTTATGTGACATAGGTGCTAGCGTGAGTGCTATTCTCTTTACTTTATATCAAGAAGTTATGAATGACATAGCACCCGCTGAAATAGAAGAAATAGATGCCACTATTAAACTTGCTAATAGAGACACCATGACACCACTTGGGATTGTAAGAGATGTTGAAGTCTTATGTGGGAAAAATAAAATACCCTACTGATTTTCTTGTTCTTGGTTCCCCACAAGATGACTTTTGTCCCATTATCTTTGGTAGACCTTTCTTGAACACAGTTAATGCTAAAATATATTGTAAGAAGCAAACTGGCGGTGTTAGCTTTGGTGATGAGTCTCATGAGTTTAAATTTTCCAAGTTTAGTTGAAAGCATCATGAAAAACAATTGCCTAGTAAGGATGAAATAATTGGTCTTGCTTCTATTGTCGTGCCTCCTATTGATCCACTAGAACAATATTTGCTAGACCATGAAAATGATCTACATATGCTTGAAAGAAATGAAATAGATAAAATTTTCTTTGAACAACGTCCTATGCTTTAACACAATTTGCCTATTGAAACTCTAGGAGGTCCTCCTCCACCTAAAGGTGATCCTGTGTTTGAATTAAAAAAATTGCCAGACACTTTGAAATATGCTTATCTTGATGAAAAGAAGATATATCCCGTTATTATTAGTGTCAACCTTTCAGAACACGAAGAAGAAAGATTTTTGAAAGTTCTAAGGAAGCATCGAGCTACTATTGGATATACTCTTGATGATTTAAAGGGCATTAGTCCCACTCTATGTCAGCACAAAATTAATATGCAACCTGATGCTAAACCTGTTGTTAATTACCAACATCGGTTAAATCCGAAGATGAAAGAAGTGGTAAGAACGGAAATATTAGAACTTCTGGAGGCAGGTATAATCTATCTTATAGATGATAGTAGATGGGTAATTCATGTTCATTGTGTTCCTAAGAAAGGAGGTATTACTGTTGTTCCTAATGATAAGAATGAACTCATTCCACAGAGAATTGTTACTGGATATAGAATGGTAATTGACTTCGGAAAATTAAATAGAGCAACTAGAAAAGATCATTACCCTCTGCCTTTTATTGATCAAATGCTAGAAAGATTATTTATGCACACACATTTTTGCTTCCTTGATGAATATTTTGGTTTTTCACAAATACCTGTTTCTCAACCTAATCAAGAAAAGACCACTTTTACTAGTCCCATTGGAATGTATGCTTATAGACATATGCCTTTTGGTTTATGCAATGCACTTGCTACCTTTCAAAGATGTATGACTGCTATATTCTTAGATTTTGGTGAAAAAGATTGTTGAGGTTTTCATGGATGACTTCTCTGTTTATGGGAAGTCTTTTGATGATTGTTTAAGCAATCTTGCTCGAGTTTTGCAGAGATGTGAACAAACAAATCTTGTCTTGAATTGGGAGAAGTGCCACTTTATGGTTAATGAAGGTATTGTCTCGGGTCATAAAGTTTCTGAAAGAGGTATTAAAGTGGACAAAGCTAAGGTTGATGCAATTGAGAAAATTCCATGTCCTAAAGATATCAAAGGTATTCGTGGTTTCTTAGGTCATGCTGGTTACTATAGGAGATTTATCAAAGACTTTTCTAAAATTTCTAGGCCTCTTACAAATCTTTTGCAAAAGGATGTTCCTTTTATTTTTGATGATAATTATTTAGAAGCCTTCAAAACACTCAAGAAAGCCTTAATTTCTGCAGCTATTGTTCAACCACCTGATTGGAACTTGCCTTTTGAAATTGTGTGTCATGCTAGTGATTATGCTGTTGGTATTGTTCTAGGACAAAGAGTTGATAAGAAATTGAATGTTATTCATTATGCTAGTAAAACTCTAGATGGTGCTCAACGAAATTATGCTACTACTGAAAAAGAATTCCTAGCAGTGGTGTTTGCTTGTGATAAATTTAGATCCTACATTGTTGATTCAAAAGTAATTGTTCACACCGATCATGCTGCTATAAAATATCTTATGGAAAAGAAAGATGCTAAACCTAGACTTATTCGATGGGTTCTCTTGCTACAAGAATTTGATTTACATATCACTGATAGAAAAGGAGTTGAGAAACCTGCAGCTGAGAACTTGTCTAGGCTTGAAAATGTCCTTGATGACCCACTACCTATTGATGATAGTTTTCCTGATGAGCAGTTAGCTGCAATAAATGTTGCTCATAATACTCCTTGGTATGCTGACTATGCTAATTACATTGTTGCTAAATATTTACCACTTAGTTTCACATACCAACAAAACAAAAAATTCTTCCATGATTTACGACACTACTTTTGGGATGACCCACATCTTTATAAAGAAGGAGTAGATGGTATTATTAGACGTTGTGTACCTGCGCATGAACAGGGACAAATCCTATGAAAATGTCACTCCGAAGCTTATGGAGGGCATCACGCTAGAGATAGAACTACTCACAAGGTATTGCAATCTGGATTTTATTGGCCTACTCTCTTCAAGGATGCCCGTAAGTTCATCTTATCTTGTGATGAATGCCAAAGAATAGGTAATATCGGTAAGCATCAAGAAATGCCTATGAATTATTCACTTGCCGTTGAACCATTTGATGTTTGGGGATTTGATTACATGAGACCTTTTCCTTCCTCTAATGGGTATACACATATTTTGGTTGTTGTTGATTATGTTACTAAATGGGTAGAAGCTATTCCAACCAGTAGTGCTGATCACAACACCTATATTAAAATGCTTAAGGAAGTTATTTTCCCAAGGTTTGGAGTCCCTAGATTTTTAATGGCTGATGGTGGTTCACACTTTATTCATGGTTCTTTCCGCAAAATGCTTGCCAAGTATGATGTTAACCATAGAATTGCATCATCTTATCATCCTCAGTCTAGTGGTCAAGTTGAACTTAGCAATAGAGAAATAAAATTAATTTTTCAAAAGACTATCAATAGGTCCCGGAAGAATTGGTCTAAGAAATTAGATGATGCACTTTGGGCTTATGGAACAGCATATAAAAATCCTATGGGTATGTCTCCTTATAAAATGGTTTATGGAAAAGCTTGTCATTTACCTCTTGAATTAGAACATAAAGCATATTGGGAAATCAAAGAACTCAACTATGATTTCAAACTTGCCGGTGAAAAGAGGTTATTTGATATTAGATCTTTAGATGAATGGAGAACCCAAGCTTATGAAAATGCCAAGTTGTTTAAAGAAAAAGTTAAAAGATGGCATGATAAAAGAATTCAAAAGCGTGAGTTTAAAGTTGGAGAATATGTTCTTTTGTACAACTCTCATTTTAGATTCTTTGCAGGAAAACTCCTCTCAAAATGGGAAGGACCCTATGTTATCGAGGAGGTTTATTGGTTTGGAGCTATCAAAATAAATAATGTTGAAGGTACTAACTCGAAGGTTGTTAATGGGCAACGAATAAAACATTATATCTCAGGTACGCCCATTAATGTTGAAAGTAATATTATCCAAACTTTGACACAGGAAGAACACATAAAAGAGTCCTTGCGGAACACTCCAGAATCATGAAAATAAGGAGGTACGTGATATGGGAAGTAAACAGACTCCAAAAAATCTGCAAAAATGTTTTTTGTCAGTTTTGGAATATTTAAAAAATTAGGAAAATAAGAAAGTTCCAGGAAGCGTACCCTGGTGGGCACAAGACACCAGGGCGCGCCTGGCTTGCCAGGCGCGCCCAGATGTGTTGTGCCCACCTCGGGTACCTTCCGGACTCTGTTCTCTTTCGTTTGCTTGTTTCCCAAGACAAAAAAATCTTTATATACCCCCCCCCGAACCTATTGACCACCATATCGCGAAGAAATATTATGTTTTCTTTTCTTGTTGTTTCCTGACAGATTTATTAAGGCTAGCATCATGTCTTCCTCACCCTCCAACAATGGAGAAGAGGACGCAGGGTTGTTCCAAGGAAATCTAAGGAGAGAGGAAGTTGAAGAAGTTGCTATGGAGGAAGAAGAAGAAAATCCTCTTGGGGATCACTCTCCGGCTTCCGAGAGAGGCACATTGGCTGGCATCTCCACTCACCCTAATCCTCATCAAGCCATGAGATCATCGAATAATCAAGAGGGCCTCGAAGTGCAAGAAGAAATCCCGCCAAGAAGGCCTCTACACAGGTTACATCATAACGATTTTTGCAATTTGATTCACAATTATGGGTTCGAGAATACTCCTCGTAGGCACATACCATCCAATTGGGACATATCTCGCCCAAAGAGAAAATAGTGCAGGAACAAACCCGTGGGGCCTGGAACATAAACACATAATGGCAGAGGTGAAGAAAAAAGTGAGTTACTTCATCAAGCCCTTTGGGAGATTCAAGGTTTGAAGGATCTACTCATGGTTATATTGGAGAACACTACTACACCACCTTCTTCATCACCAAAAGAAAGTTGAGTATCGGGTATGGGCACTCCCCTTGGCTTCCGCCAAGCTTGGGGGAGGTGCCCTGATATCGTATCATCCCCACTATATTTTGCCTTTATTTTGTTAGTTCAGCCTTTTGCTTTAGATGAAAAAAAGTTTAGTTGGATCTTTTCTTTTCGAGAGTTTGCTTAGTGATCTATCCTTGTAATCATGTGCGAGATATATATAATAAAGTTTAGTTTTAGTTTTTGCTTTCTTCACTTTCATGTTGCAATAAAAAGAAAGGAAATAAATCAAGAAGATCATATACTAATCTTATGGTAGGTGATGACACCACATAAGGAGAAGTATAAGTAGAAAAATTTATTAGAGATTGACAAACATAGCATTAGTAAATGATGCAACTCATGAAAGAATTAATAAGGAAAGAGAAGATTCACATATAAATATACTATCCTAGAAATCTTTTGTGATTGAGAGCCCCCATCAAAATATTATATGCCAAAATTGTTGATGTTGGACAAGGAGGACAACTTAATGATTTATGTTTGTTCATATTCACATAGAAGTTATATTGTCATAGATCCTTCAACATGTGGTGCTTGCCCCCTATCTTTTCTAGCCAAAAACTCCGTGCTAAGTAGAGATACTACTTGTGCATCCAAAAACCCTTAAACCCAAATCTTATTTTCAAGAGTCCACCATACCTACCCAGGGATTGCGCAAGATCCCTCAAGTAAGTTCTCATCGGTGCAATAAGGCAATAAAAATTGCTTCTAAAAGTGTGAGATCATTTAGTGTAAGGGAAAATTGAGCGTTGTGCGAACTTGTGATGGTGAAGAATAAAAGTGACATACTACATAATAAAGGTTGCCATCACAAGGGGCAATACAATGTGACGTTCTTTTGCACTAAGGTGACTATACCTTGCAAGATCGGATCTTGAACATGGATATAATTGTGATAACATAAATTGTTCAGATCTGAAATCATGGCACCCAGGCCCAAAGTGACAAGCATTAAGCATGGCAAATTTATAGCAACATCAATCTCAGAACATAATGGATACTAGGGATCAAGCCCTAACAAAACTAACTAGATTACATGATGAATTTCATCCAACTCCTCACCGACCAGCGAGTCTACGAAGGAATTACTCACTCCCGGTGGGGAGCATCATGGAATTGGCGATGGAGAAGGGTTGGTGATGACGAAGAACGAAGATCCCCCTCTCCGGAGACCCAAACGGACTACAGATCTGGCCTCCCGATGAAGAATAGGAGGTGACGACGGCTCCGTCTCATGGATCGTGATAATTCTTTTGCCCTGATTTTTTTCTGGAAATATGGGATTTTATAGCTTCGATTTCAGGGTCTGCGGGGCCACCAGGTGGGGACAACCCACCTAGGCGTTCCTGGGGGGGCAGGCGCGCCCTGGTGGGTTGTGCCCACCCAGGTGCCCCGCTCAGGTGACTCGTGGCTCCAGAAATTCTCTTCATTGATATAAAAAATCCTCGCAAAGTTTTGTTCAATTCTGAGAACTTCTATTTCTGCACAAAAACAACACCGTGGCAGTTCTGCTGAAAAAAACGTCAGTCCGGGGTTAGTTTCATTCAAATCATGCAAACTAGAGTCCAAAACAAGAGGAAAAGCGTTAGGAAAAGTAGATACGTTGGAGACATATCAACTCCCCCAAGCTTAAACCTTTGCTTGTCCTCAAGCAATTCAGTTGATAAACTGAAAGTGAAAAAGAAAAACTTTTACGAACTCCTTTGCTCTTGTTTGCATAAATAAGCTTAAACAACACCCAGGTTTTCAACCAACATTATAACGAACCATGCCGACAATAACTCCTAAAAATTATATTAACTCATATCAATAACATAATCAGCTAGGGAGCAATAATAAGATATCTCAAACGGCAACACGTTGTCAAAAAACCATGATATATATAATATGAAAATGGTGGTATCTTGCTATTCTGAGACCGCAAAACATAAATGCAGAGAACCTCCAAAGTTCAAGCAGCGACTAAACATTGTAATTCATGGTAGAAAAGATCCAGTCATGATGCACCCAACATTAGCTGCACACGATGCATCAGCATGACAGCAGTGCTCTCAGGTTCTGGCGCTTGTTTTAGAAGATGATGACACAACATAAAAGTAAATAGATAGTCCCTTCGCAGAGGGAAGCAGTGATTTGCAGAGGTGCCAGAGCTCAAAATTTTAAAACAGAGGTAAATGATATTTTGAGACATGCACCCTTCTTGTTTACTTCACGACCATCAGTTATCAATATCTTCCATGCTAAGCACACTAGTGGCGGTTCCCAAGCGATAAAAGTAAAGGTTTTGACTCCATTGGGAGTTATTGTTTGATTACTTGTAAGCTTTTTCTGTTTACAGTTATGGACTGGGCATCCCTATTACCGCCCTTTTCTCGTGCGATGGCGAGTGAATAAACACTCGACCTGAGAATAACCCGCTTAGCATGGAAGATACCGACCACCTCCTATCGTTCCATGAACAATCCAGGCACACAAAAGGATATTTATTTGAAGTTTTAAGAGGTGGCACATGCAAATTTACTTAGGATGGCAGGGTAATACCGCATATAGGTAGGTATGGTGGACTCATCTGTAATAACTTGGGTTCAAGGTTTTTGATGTACAAGCAGAATTCCCACTTAGTACAGGTGAAGGCTAGCAATTAGGTTGAGAAGCGGCCAGCTAGAGAGCAACAACGGTCATGAACATGCATTATGCATAAGTAACATTGGACACTAGCATGAGTAGGATATGAACACCATGAACATAAATATCATAGAGGCTATGTTGGTTTTGATTCAACTACATGCATGAACATGTGCCAAGTCAAGCCAGACAAACATTCAGAGGAGGATACCATGTCATCATACTACATCACGATCATTTTAACGCAATGTTGATATCCAAGATAAATCATTATCCACTCCTAGCTACTTATGCATGGCATGAGAAACTATAATCTATAATTGTCATTGCAAACATGTTTAATCACAATGGGCCAAATCATGGATACTAGGTTAAACATATTTACAAAAACAGAACAAGTCGAGTTCATACCAGTTTCTCTCTGCCATGGCCAGTTCATCAAATATCGTCATTATTGCCTTTCAATTGCACGACCGAATGATGTGAAAATAATAATAGTGCAAGAGTGTCATGGACTAAGCTGGAATCTACAAACATTTTATTCAACAGGAGAAGACAAGGTAAAATGGGCTCTTTGTTAGATCAAAAATTATGCATATGAGAGCCACTCAACATTTTCATCATGGTCTTCTCCTTGGTACGACTCAAATAAAAAGAAAAGAAATTCAGAGAAACACAACGAAATATTTTTGGAGTTTTTGGTTTTCTTGAACAAGCAAATGAAAAGGGAAAAGCAAAAACGAGAAAAACTATTTACACGGGAAAGCTCCCAACAAGCAAAAGAAGAACAATGAAATCTTTTTGGGTTTCTTAGTGCTACAGCTAAGCATGCATAGAAAGTAAACTCACTACAACTAATTTTTATGGTTTTTCTAAGGGTTTTCAAGCACACAAGAAGAAAGCGAGAGAAAAAATCTAACATGGATAATACAATGTAAAAGTGTGGACACCAACAACCGGAATGAAATGTGTGAACATGAATGTAATGTCGGTGGGAATATGTACTCCCCCAAGCTTAGGCTTTTGGACTAACTTGGTAATCAATCAGTAGCCTGGATAGTAGTCAGCGTGGTAGCTGACGGAGGCTCTTGGTGGGGATGCCTCAGCCTGTCGTGCTGCCTCAACCGCCGTGTTGTGGGCTCGAGCCTCACTCTCGAGAACAAAATACCTTCCCTTGCTGTGACAATCAAAGAGAGGAGGCGCAGGAAAATATGTGTATACCACAGATGCTTGGTTAAACAACAATTTATAGGTGAAATTATGAATATCTCCTTTAAGGATCTTATGATTTTTCATAGCATCAAAGTCTAAATACTGCGTGGGTAGTATAGGGTCAAATGGCAAAGGTGAAACACCCAGCTCTCTTGCTAAACGCGTGGAATAAATTCCACCATAGAAATAGCCACTATTAGTGTTGTGCTGCAATCTGCGTGCAACAACTGCTCCAAGATTATAACTCCTATCATCGGTGAGAGCGGTGCGTATGAGGCTCAAGTCCGGAGCACAAAGTGTACTATAATCTTGTTTGCCTACAATACATTTCCCATTGAATAAAGCAAAGTACTGAATTGCGGGAAAATGAATGCTCTTTATTCTACCTTGCTTCACTCCCCTCGTCTCACCGTAGCAAAGACTAGTCAAGAATAATTGGTACTCATCCCTAGGTGGTTCGTCAAGTGAACTCCAGAATGGGAGTTTGCAGTGGTGAGCAAATCTATCTAGTGATATGGTAAATGAATTTTCATACAGGTTAAATGACACCCTGGACTCACGGGGATGAAATTTAAATCTTTTGACAAATGATTCAGTGAGAGTGTGGTGTTGATCGCACTTATCTGAAATATAGGGACCGAGACCGGCATTGTGAACAAATATTGCTCAAATTCCTCCTTAATGCCCACATGCACCATATAATCATCGCATGGCCATAGGCATGTTTTGGTGGCGGCATCTCGAATAGAACTTTCACTTGGTTCAACATAAGACCAGCGAGCGGAGTTGTCACTAGAAGATGCCCCCGAGGATCTCCTCCTTGAAGAACTAATTCCAAATAGGTTCATCATGTTCACGTACAATTTTCTAAAGAAATTTAGGTGACAAAAATTTATCAACAAAACTTTATAAGATTGATAGCAACTACTCATAGGGATACATAGAGGCCATAGTGATACGTCTCCAACGTATCTATAATTTTTGATTGTTCCATGCTATTATATTATCTGTTTTGGATATTTAATGGGCTTTAATACACCTTTTTATATTATTTTTGGGACTAACCTACTAACCGAAAGCCCAGTTCAAATTGTTGTTTTTTTGCCTATTTTAGTGTTTAGAAAAGGAATATCAAACGGAATCCAAACGGAATGAAACCTTTGCGAGGATTGGTTTTGGAACAAACGCAATCCAGGAGACTTGGAGTGGACGTCAAGGAAGCAACGAGGCGTCCACGAGATAGGGAGGCACGCCCAGGGGGGTAGGCGCGCCCCCACCCTCGTGGGCCCCTCGTGGGTCCACCGACCTACTTCTTTCGCCTATATATACTCTTATACCCTGAAAACATCCAGGATCACCACGAAACACTTTTTCCACCGCCGCAACCTTCTGTACCCGTGAGATCCCATCTTGGGGCCTTTTCCGGCGCTCCACCGGAGGGGGAACCGGTCACGGAGGGCTTCTACATCAACACCATAGCATCTTCGATAATGTGTGAGTAGTTTACCGCAGACCTTCAGGTCCACAATTATTAGCTAGATGGCTTCTTCTCTCTCTTTGGATCTCAATACAAAGTTCTCCTCGATTCTCTTGGAGATCTATTCGATGTAATACTTTTTGCGGTGTGTTTGTCGAGATCCGATGAATTGTGGGTTTATGATCAAGATTATCTATGAACAATATTTGATTCTTCTCTGAATTCTTATATGTATGATTTGATATCTTTGCAAGTCTCTTCGAATTATCAGTTTGGTTTGGCCTACTAGATTGATCTTTCTTGCAATGGGAGAAGTTCTTAGCTTTGGGTTCAATCTTGCTGTGTCCTTTCCCAGTGACAGCAGGGGCGACAAGGCACATATTGTATTGTTGCCACCGAGGATAAAAAGATGGGGTTTATATCATATTTCTTGAGTTTATCCCTCTACATGATGTCATCTTGCCTAATGTGACTCTATTCTTATGAACTTAATACTCTAGATGCATACTAGATAGCGGTCGATGTGTGGAGTAATAGTAGTAGATGCAGAATCATCTCGGTCTACTTGTCGCGGACGTGATGCCTATGTTCATGATCATGCCTAGATATTCTCATAACTATGCGCTTTTCTATCAATTGCTCGACAGTAATTCGTTCACCCACCATAGAATTTGCTATCTTGAGAGAAGCCACTAGTGAAACCTATGGCCCCCGAGTCTATTTTCTATCATATAAGTTTCCGATCTATTTTATTTTGCAATCTTTACTTTTCAATCTATACCATAAAAATACCAAAAATATTTACCTTATTATCTCTATCAAATCTCACTTTTCCAAGTGGTCGTGAAGGGATTGAAAACCCCTTTATCGCGTTGGTTGCAAGGTTCTTAATTGTTTGTGCAGGTACGAGGGATTTGCGTGTAGTCTCCTACTGGATTGATACCTTGGTTCTCAAAACTGAGGAAAATACTTACGCTACTTTGCTGCATCACCCTTTCCTCTTCAAGGGAAAACCAACGTATGCTCAAGAGGTAGCAAGAAGGATTTCTGGCGCCGTTGCCGGGGAGATCTACGCACAAGTCAAGACATACCAAGTACCCATCACAAACTCTTATCCCTCGCATTACATTATTTGCCATTTGCCTCTCATTTTCCTCTCCCCCACTTCACCTTTACCCTTTTCTTCGCCTTCTTCTCGTATGTCTTTTTGTTTGTGTTTCCTTGTGCCTTCTATTTGCTTGCATCTTTGCTTGCTAAAAATCTATTGATATGGATCCACTTAAAGTGTTCTACTTGGATCATCTTCGATCTATATGTGCTCGTGTTGAAACCTTAACTAGTTTAGTTGAGGGAAAATCTTTAGATGAGCATGCTCATTTTGTGCATCATCGTTTGTCTGAAAAGGGGAGACTCTTATGGGATCAAATAAACAGATTGCTGTGTTATGCTTGGAATCTTTGTGAAATTTATGATTTTACTTGTTGCTCTAAGAACCCTAAAAAAACACCTCCCCTACCTATGTGAGTTTAATGATAATGAAATCTTATCTTCTTATGCAAAGGGTGTTTATAGTTAATACGATATCAAACAAACTTAAGAATTTGTTGCTTTTAAGGGTGCTTATGAAGTTGCTTCTTTGATTGAAAAGTATGATATTAATCTCTACGAATCTGAAAATTTTGACATACTTAAATATTGCTATGAAAGCTATGCTCATAATGTCTATGTCAAAGAATTTATTGAAAGAATGACCGCTTTGGAAGAAAATAATGATATGCATGAGTCTATAGATAATTATGATTCCGATGATTTGATTGAAATATCCCTTGATGAACATGATGCTTGCTATTCTTGTGGCCATGATGCCAATATTTATGGAGATGAATTTGCTATAGTTCCTTATGTTAAACCTAAGATTATTGCTATTGCACCCATACTTGATAGTTCCTTGAAGAAAAAGCATGATTGCAATAATTTTACTATCAATTCTCTTAATGTCAATTGTGCTAATAATATGAAAAACTCTAAGCTTGGGGATGCTAGTTTTTCTATGTCTACTACTTGTTGCAATGATCATGATTGGGGTGATTCTTCTTATGATCTTGAAAAATTATTTAAGCCTAATGATGAATATGAGATTGATAATAATGTTTGCAATAATATTGAAAGTGGGTTTGGAAGAGTGTCAGCTTTAGATCCCACATATTTGGAGAATGTTCAATCTTATGAAGTTTTTGATAAAAGTGGTTTGGAGAGGTCATGACTTTAGTTAATGTTAATCCCACTATTTTGGAAGAGTGTCAACTTTGCATACATGTGGATCGTGTTAAGAATATGTTTTGTGATAGCTATATTGTTGAATTTTCTTATGATCCTACATGTAATTATTATGAGATAGGAAAATATGGTTGTAGAAAATTTCATGTCACTAAATTTCCTCTCGTTATGTTGAGATTGCTATTGTTTCTTTCTTCTTCCTTGCATATGCTAGATCTTACTTGTCTTGCTAATTTGTTTCCTATAAAATGCCTATGCATAGGAAGTATGTTAGACTTAGATGTGTTTGTCACGTGTTTCATGATGCTCTCTTTGCGCTTCAATTCTTGTCTTTCATGTGAGCATCATCGAAATCTCAATGCCTAGCTAGGGGCGTTAAACGATAGTGCTTGTTGGGAGGCAACCCAATTTTATTTTTGTTCCATGCTTTTTGTTCCTGTTTAGTAATAAATATTTCATATAGCCTCTGGTTAGATGTGGTTTTATGTTTTAATTAGTGTTTGTGCCAAGTAAAACCTATAGGATCTTCTTGGGTGATAATTATTTGATCTTGCTGAAAAAGTCAGAAACTTTCTGCTCACGAAAACAATGGTTAAAAATCACCAGAAAGTGATAACATACTGATTCCAATTGAAGTAGATCAATAATAAAATTATATAGGTCATACTATTTTGGTAGATTTTTTTGAGTTGCAGAAGTTTGCGTTTGATACAGATTACTACAGACTGTTCTATTTTTGTCAGATTCTATTTTTCGTGTGTTGTTTGCTTATTTTGATGAAACTATGGCTAGTATCGGGGTGTATGAACCATAGAGAAGTTGGAATACAGTATTTTTAACACCAATATAAATAAAGAATGATTTCATTACAATACCTTAAGGTGGTGGTTTCTTTTATTTCGCTAACGGAGCTCATGTGATTTTCTGTTGAGTTTTGTGTTGTGAAGTTTTCAAGTTTTGGGTAAAGATTTGATGGATTTTGGAACAAGGAGTGGCAAGAGACTAAGCTTGGGGATTCCCAAGGCACCCCAAGGTAAAATTCAAGGACAACCAAAAGCCTAAGCTTGGGGATGCCTCGGAAGGCATCCCCTCTTTCGTCTTTGTCTATCGGTAACTTTACTTGAGGCTATATTTTTATTCACCACATGATATGTGTTTTGCTTGGAGCGTCTTGTATTATTTGAGTCTTTTCTTTTTAATTTACCACAATCATCCTTGCTGTACACACCTTTTGGAGAGACACACATGAATCGGAATTTATTAGAATACTCTATGTGCTTCACTTATATCTTTTTGAGCTAGATAATTTTGCTCTAGTGCTTCACTTATATCTTTTAGAGCACGGTGGTGGTTTATTTTATAGAAATTATTGATCTCCCATGCTTCACTTATATTATTTTGAGAGTCTTTTAGAACATCATGGTAATTTGCTTTGGTTAAAAAAAATTTGTCCTCAAGTGATGAGCATCCAAGATAGGTATAATAAAAATTATCATATAAAGTGCATTGAATACTATGAGAAGTTTGATTCTTTATGATTGTTTTGAGATATGAAGATGGTGATATTAGATTCGTGCTAGTTGAGTAGTTGTGAATTTGAGAAATACCTGTGCTAAAGTTTGTGATTCCCGTAACATGCACGTATGGTGAACCGTTATGTGATGAAGTCGGAGCATGATTTATTTATTGATTGTCTTCCTTATGAGTGGTGGTCGGGGACGAGAGATGGTATTTTCCTACCAATCTATCCCCCTAGGAGCATGCGCGTAGTACTTCTTTTCGATAACTAATAGATTTTTGCAATAAGTATGTGAGTTCTTTATGACTAATGTTGAGTCCATGGATTATACGCACTCTCACCCTTCCACCATTGCTAGTCTCTCTAATACCGTGCACCTTTCACCGGTATCATACACCCACCATATACCTCCCTCAAAACAGCCACCATACCTACCTACCATGGCATTTCCATAGCCATTCCGAGATATATTGCCATGCAACTTACCAGCGTTCCGTTTGTTATGACACGTTTCATCATTGTCATATTGCTTTGCATGATCATGTAGTTGACATCGTATTTGTGGCAAAGCCACGTTTATATTTCTTTCATACATGTCACTCTTGATTCATTGCACATCCCGGTACACCGCCGGAGGCATTCACATAGAGTCATATTTTGTTCTAAGTATTGAGTTGTAATTTTTGAGTTGTAAGTAAATAAAAGTGTGATGATCATTATTATTAGAGCATTGTCCCAAGTGAGGAAAGGATGATGGAGACTATGATTCCCCCACAAGTTGGGATGAGACTCCGGACTAAAAAAAGAGGCCATAAAAAAAGAGAAAGGCCCAAAAAAAGAGGAAAAAAAGAGAGAAAAAGAGAGAAGGGACAATGTTACTATCCTTTTACCAAACTTGTGTTTCAAAGTAGCACCATGATCTTCATGATAGAGAGTCTCCTATGTTGTCACTTTCATATACTAGTCGGAATTTTACATTATAGAACTTGGCTTGTATATTCCAATGATGGGCTTCCTCAAAATGCCCTAGGTCTTCCTGAGCAAGCAAGTTGGATGCACACCTACTTAGTTTCTTTTGTTGAGCTTTCATACACTTATAGCTCAAGTGGATCCGTTGCATGGCAATCCCTATTAACTCACATTAATATCTATTGATGGGCATCTCCATAGCCCGTTGATACGCCTAGTTGATGTGAGACTATCATCTCCTTTTTGTCTTCTCCACAACCACCATTCTATTCCACCTATAGTGCTATGTCCATGGCTCACGCTCATGTATTGCGTGAAGATTGAGAAAGTTTGAGAACATCAAAAGTATGAAACAATTGCTTGGCTTGTCATCGGGGTTGTGCATGATTTAAATATTTTGTGTGATGAAGATAGAGCATAGCCAGACTATATGATTTTGTAGGGATAACTTTCTTTGGCCATGTTATTTTGAGAAGACATGATTGCTTTGTTAGTATGCTTGAAGTATTATTATTTTTATGTCAATATTAAACTTTTGTCTTGAATCTTTCGAATATGAACATTCATGCCACAATAAAGAAAATTACATTGAGAATTATGCTAGGTAGCATTCCACATCAAAAATTCTGTTTGTATCATTTACCTACTCGAGGACGAGCATGAATTAAGCTTGGGGATGCTTGATACGTCTCCAACGTATCTATAATTTTTGATTGTTCCATGCTATTATATTATATGTTTGGGATGTTTAATGGGCTTTAATATACTTTTTTATATTATTTTTGGGACTAACCTATTAACCGAAAGCCCAGTGCAAATTGTTTTTTTTTGCCTATTTCAGTATTTCGCAGAAAACGAATATCAAACGGAATCCAAACGGATTGAAACCTTCGCGAGGATCATTTTTGTAACAAACGCAATCCAGGAGACTTGGAGTGGACGTCAAGGAAGCAACAAGGCGTCCACGAGATAGGGAGGCGCGCCCAGGGGGGTAGGCGCGCCCCCACCCTCGTGGGCCCCTCGTGGCTCCACCGACCTACTTCTTTCGCCTATATACACTCTTATACCCTGAAAACATCCAGGAGCACCACGAAACACTTTTTCCACCGGCGCAACCTTCTGTACATGTGAGATACCATCTTGGGGCCTTTTCCGGCGCTCCGTCGGAGGGGGAATCGATCATGGAGGGCTTCCACATCAACACCATAGCCTCTCCGATGATGTGTGAGTAGTTTACCGCAGACCTTCAGGTCCATAGTTATTAGCTGGATGGCTTCTTCTCTCTCTTTGGATCTCAATACAAAGTTCTCCTCGATTCTATTGGAGATCTATTTGATGTAATACATTTTGCGGTGTGTTTGTCAAGATCCGATGAATTGTGGGTTTATGATCAAGATTATCTATGAACAATACTTGATTCTTCTCTGAATTCTTATATGTATGATTTGATATCTTTGCAAGTCTCTTCGAATTATCAGTTTGGTTTGGCCTACTAGATTGATCTTTCTTGCAATGGGAGAAGTGCTTAGCTTTGGGTTCAATCTTGTGGTGTCCTTTCCGAGTGACAGCAGGGGCAGCAAGGCACGTATTGTATTGTTGCCATCGAGGATAAAAAGATGGGGTTTATATCATATTGCTTGAGTTTATCCCTCTACATCATGTCATCTTGCCTAATGCGTTACTCTATTCTTTTGAACTTAATACACTAGATGCATACTGGATAGCGGTCGATGTGTGGAGTAATAGTAGTAGATGCAGAATCGTTTCGGTCTACTTGTCGCGGACATGATGCCTATGTTCATGATCATGCCTAGATATTCTCATAACTATGCGCTTTTCTATCAACTGCTCGACAGTAATTCGTTCACCCACCGTAGAATTTGCTATCTTGAGAGAAGCCACTAGTGAAACCTATGGCCCCGGGGTCTATTTTCTATCATATAAGTTTCCGATCTATTTTATTTTGCAATCTTTACTTTTCAATCTACACCATAAAAATACCAAAAATATTTACCTTACTATCTCTATCAGCTCTCACTTTTGCAAGTGGCCGTGAAGGGATTGACAACCCCTTTATCGCGTTGGTTGCAAGGTTCTTAATTGTTTGTGCAGCTCATGGTGGAGATTTCAGCTTCTGGTATTTTTCTCTTATTGGTGATGATGTCTTTCATGTACTTTGCATAAGGAGGCATTTTCAAGATATCAGTCAAGCGAGTACACAAAAAGACTGGCCTCAGCATTTCAGCAAAGCGTTCAAATTCTTCATCATCTTTCTTTTTATTTGACTTAGGTGGAAAGGGCATAGATTTTTGAACCCACAGTTCTCTTTCTTTACTGTGTTTTCTAGCAATAAAGTCTCTTTTATCATAATGTGTATTCTTGGGTTGTGGGTTATCAAGATCAACTACAGGTTCTATCTCAACATCATTGTATGGTTCTTTACTATTTGTTTGAGTACTTTCATGAACCTCATCATTATCTTTTTCATTATCAGAAGGTGAGTGTTCACTACCAGGTTGAGTTTCAGCATCAGAGATAGAAATTTCATTATCATTATCAGGAGGTTTTTCTATTGTCTGGTTCTTTACTATTTGTTTGAGTACTTTCATGAACCTCATCATTATCTTTTTCATTATCAGAAGGTGAGTGTTCACTACTAGGTTGAGTTTCAGCATCAGAGATAGAAATTTCATTATCATTATCAGGAGGTTTTTCTACTTTAGGTTCACTAGAGGCAAGCAGAGTCCTATCATTTTGCTTCTTCTTTTTCTTTTTAGAAGGACTACGTGCATCAGTGTTAACTCTTTGAGAGTCTTGTTCAATTCTTTTTGGGCGTCCCTCAGGATAAAGTGGTTCCTGAGTCATTTTACCTCCTCTAGTTGCTACTCTAACAGCAAAGTCACTTATGTTATTATTCATTTCATCAAGCAACTCTCTTTGATATTTAGCAACCTGTTCTAACTGAGTTTGAACCATAGAAGAATGCTTTTCCACACCTCTAACATCATTTGAGATTCTAAATAACAAGTCACTTAAGAGAGCAATCATATCATAATTGTACTTCATTTGTTTCATGACATTTTCATTGAAGTGATCTTATTTTCTAATGTATTTTTCAAACTCATAAAGGCATTGACTAGGGTGCATACTGTGAGGATTGTCATTATCATTAAACTTCATTCGAGAATTTACCTCTACCACCTTAGGTAGTGGTGGTGTATTAATCCCATGTATTTCTTCAATAGGAGGTAAAATTTTGACATCCTCAACTTTAATACCTTTTTCCTTCATGGATTTTTTTGCCTCTTGCATATATTCAGGACTGAGATATAATATAACCCTCTTCTTTGGAGTGGGTTTAGGCGGTGGTTCAAGAAGAGTCCAATCATCATAATTTTTCAATATACTATTCAATAATTCTTGAGCTTTCCCAACAGTTTGTTCCCTGAAAACACAACCAGCACAACTATCTAGGAAATCCCTAGAAGCATCGGTTAGTCCATTATAGAAGATATCAAGTATTTCATTTTTCTTAAGAGTATGATCAGGCAAAGCATTAAGTAACTGGCAATGCCTCCCCCAAGCTTGTGGGAGACTCTCTTCTTTAATTTGCACAAAGTTAAACATTTCCTATAAAGCAGCTTGCACTACAAAAAAAGACACATCCGTGACATTTTGAGCCGAACGAAATTTTTTCCTGTCATACTTATGACACTTCTATGACAAGAATTGTGACAAAACCCGGTATCATCATAGATGTGGTGGGGTCCTACTTCTATGACAAAAAATCATGACAGAAAATGGGCTTTTCGTCCTGGGTGGGCCGGAGACGCAGCTGCATGACATTCTTTGGGCCGTCCATGACGGAAAAAACCATGGTAGAAGCGAGGGCGAGGAAAATATCAGGGAGTTCCCGGTTACGGTGGCTGGTCGGGGGCCGAGCGATGCGCGTTTCGCTCGTACATACGCGCATGTGTGCGAGGCGTTGCGCTCTAACTGAACCCGAGCGAGGCGTTGGGCTCTAACTGACCCCGAGCAATTGCATTGCAGGCTACGCATTACTGAACCCGAGCGATCGATCCATGGCTGTTAACTGAACCCGATCGAGCGATTCCTTCGCTACTGCTGCTAACTGAAGCCGATCGATGTTGCCTCTGGATGAACAGTGAGCGTTGTTGGGGGGGTTAGATGAGCAGTTCCCGGTGGGGGTTGGATGAACAGGAACCCGTGGTAGTAGAGGCCGTTGCTTCTGGATGAACAGTACCCCGATCGATCGAGCCGGTGGGTGAACCTGACCTCGTGGAGGGCTGGATGAACAGGACCCTGTGGAGGGCTGGATGAACGGGAGCCGATGGAGGGCTGGTTGGACAGTAGCCGGTGGAGGGTTGGATGAACAGTAGCCTGTGGAGGGGTGGTTGAACAGGAGCCCGTGGAGAGGGCTGGTTGAACAGTAGCCGGTGGTGGCTGGATGAACAGGAGCCCGTGGATGAACACTCGCAGGTGGAGGATGGAGGAGGTCGACGGTGGATGAACAGTAGCCCGTGGAGGCTGGAGGAGGTCGACGGTGAACAGTATGCCGTGGAGTCCTGTTTTGTGGTACGCCACACCCCTCCCGATGAACAGGACCCCCGTTTCGACCGTAGCGCTCCAACACAAGTCCGTTTCCTCCGTTTTGCGGTACGCCACACCCCTCCCGGTCAATACGACCCCGTTTCGACCGTAGGAGGTCCAACAGAAGTCCGTTTCCTCCGTTTTGCTGTACGCCAGACCCCTCCCGATGAACAGGATCCCGTTTCAACTGTGGCCGGTCGAACACAAGGCCGTTTCCTCCGTTCTACGATACGCCTTGCCTCGTTTCCATCGGTTGTTCCATCCAAGCCGGTTGGCTCCCGATGAACATCACGCGTTCCGTTGCCTCCCAATGAACAAGACGCATTCCATTGCCTCCCCATGAACATGACAACGGTGCAGCTTCTCCGTTCCGACCCAGCCATGTACACGAGCCCTGGCCGCACGTATGCGCGAGTAGGCATTTGTGACCCCGCCCGTATGTACATACGTGGCCTATTTACTTTCTTGCACCCTGGCCCCTGTACGCGCGTGTACAAGCTACGTGTGCGCCTCTACTACCACACATGCGCGCCTCTACAACCACACGTGCCCTTCCTTACACGGCCACGGTTCATCGCTGCAACCTACAGACAGACCGATCGACCAGTATGTACGTACACGTTCGCGACCAAAATGACAACGCTACGTACACTTCGACCGGGTGAGTCCCGACTGTCAGGCACTTCCTTGCGTGCAAAGATGTAGCTGGTGGGTCCCAGCAGTCAGGGGGGCAAATCATTTTTTTTGCCCGTAATATGGACGTACTTCCTTGCGTGCGAAGATGTAGCTGGTGGGTCCCAACAGTCAGGGAGGAAACATTTTTTTCACGAAATATGGTGGCCCGTCCGGTGGGTCCCTGCTGTCAGGTGGAGGAATAATTATTTTCCGTGTAATAAGGAGGCACTTCCTTGCTGCGGCCATGGACCCAGCTGTCAGCCTCTCCACGTATAGTACTCTTCCAATGGAAGTCGGTCGTTGACCACATTGACCACACCGCGCTGAGAGCACCAAGGCGGTGGACGATGGCGAGGCCTAGGAAGTTGACGACGCGGAGCCGGGGAAGACGCGGCAGTGGATTCCCACGCGGAGAGGAGTACGAGGGTTCACTGGTTCGGCTGCGGTCTAAGGATGCCGTCGCCGCAGGGCCTGGCCAGCGGTGGGAGTGGTAGGGGGAGGTGAGGCCTCCGCGGCAGCACAGCCGGCCACGGGAGGCAGGAGCAGGTGGCACGACGGGCGCTACTTTGGGCGGCTTGAGCAAGAAGACCAGAGGTTGAAGAATCACAACGGTCGTTGGATGGACATCGTACGGTCACTGCAGCTAGAATCATTTATATTGACTAAGTTGACAAAGCCCTTGGTACGCATCAACTTAGTAGGCCCATAGGTCAGCCTCCGAAACGATGCGCCCCAGATGTCAGGGGGAGGAATCATTTTTTGGGCGGCTGAAGCGAATATCCAAGATTGAAGAAGAAGCATGACATCCGTTGGATGGACATCGAACGGACACTGCTGCTAGAACCGTGTGTTGACTATAACTTGACAAAGCCTTGCATACGCGTCAACTTAGTAGGCCCACAAGTGTGTGGCAGAGAACTTATAGCCCATTTGCGATTTGTAAGAATGCACAACCCATTTTTGAATTCTAATGAAATTTACTACAACCCATTTACAGTTTGTTAAAAGTACAACCCATTTTCTAGCTAGGACAACGATTAATAATTTCAACCAACCGTTCAAAACAGGATTCAATAAAATTTCTCACATTTTGATAGGATCCGAAATATTTTTGTCCGAAATTTCTAGTCAGATTAAATACAATTTCAATATAAATTTGTATTACGTAAAAATCCAACGAAACATTGCTCGCGCAACAACTAATGAAATTAAAATTTTCAAAATCCAAAAGTAATATTTTATAAACTAATTATGTGTTTGGTGCATTTTTTATAGTTACTGCCCAATTTTTCTAATTACATCCCATTTATTATTTCTTAAAGCCCATTTTCTTGTTAAGCCTAATGCATCCCTCCTAGGAAAGATTTGCAGCCCAGCGGGGCGGAGAATAACAAGTTGACCTGGATTGTGTACAACTTTCGGCCCAGTTGCATTGTTGATGTTGAAAAAAAAGGCCTGTGTAGTACAGTACAACCTTACATGGCTACTCAGCTCACATTCAGCAACGCCGGAAATGTCCAAACAAGGCTTCTGTACAACTTTTTGAAGTCACTGAGCTCAATTAATAACTTAAGAAAAAAGTTAGAGTACAGTGGAACCTAATTAAAAGCTGCCACAAGCGAAGAAATAATTCAACGGGTCCCACTTGTGTGTGTGTGTGTATGTGTGAGAGAGAGAGATAGAGAGAGAGAGACCCATCGGTCGATGCTCGTAAATACATCTTTCAGCCATATGCATTGATGATGCTCAATAAAAACTTATATAGTTGACACAATCATATAGAACATCATAGCACACTGAACTTGCATACAAAAATTTCACGCAGGCGGCACAATCAGGGTGGAAGTAGTGGATCGCTACGGGTAGGGCTATGTTGAAACCAGCGAACTCGTACATAACGGTTCATCGTCTTTATCAATGACGGGGAAATATCATCAATGTTGTGCAAAGAAAACAGACAGACAACACAATATATAAGTCATGCTGGAACATTAAGTTGACGTACAACCCTTTCTAGAAAAAGTTCAGGTAATAAAATATAACAGGTCATCTGACAAGATTCAGTTCTTACCTCAAATTAGAGCACATCCAGGCAGCCAGCCCTGCCTCTTCTCCCAAAGAAGCAGTGGCCTCCACCGCGTGATGGAGTAGGCCCTGTGCCATCCATCGTTCCGAGCAACACAGGGAAAGTCTGACGTTGACTCCTGTAATGGACGTCGTCAACGGACACGGGCACCAGCGGTGGCGGCAGGACTTCGATTGATGGATTGACCACTTCTTCGACATGCACGAAAACTCGATACAGGTACATCCCTAACGTGGTCCGCGGCGGCCTTGGTGGCGACGAATAGTACAACCCCGATTCTTGCACCGGTATCTCAACACCAATCACCTTCAGTATGGTGGACGGCTTCTTCATCCATGCCTCATCCTGGTTGGGCTGGGCACGCACGCAACGCACAGCGTCAACGGCCAGCAGCGGCTGCGCTAGAGGCCGTCAAGAAGCAGCAGCGCAAGCAAGCAGTGGCAGGAACAACAGCAAGCAAGCAACGATTAGAGCAGCAGCAGCCGGTAGCAGAAGCAGCAAACAACAGTAGCGGCAGGCAGTAGCAGCGGCACCAACAAGGACAGGAGCGCAGCAGCGGCGGCAAGGCAGATCGTAGTAGGCAGAATAGCGTGGAGCGGCAGCGGGCAGCAAGCAAGAGCAGCAGAGCACCAGCGGCAGCAACGGCGCGGTCTAGCAGCAGCAACTGCAGGGCAGCAGTAGTACAGGCGTGCGGGGGTGCAGGAGAGTGTGGTGGGGCGAGCGCAAGATAGGGGCTAGCGCGCGAGCGGAAGGCGGGCGGGGCACCGGCGAGCGTCAGCAGCGGGCGGGGCACCGGCGAGTGTCAGCAGCGGGCGGAGCTCAACACCGGGACGACGGGGTCGCGGCCACGAGCAGGAGGGCATGCGTGGGGAGCAGCCTCGCGCAGGAGGGCGCGGCCAGATGCGGCGTGGGCGCGCGGCTAGGGCTGCAGCCGGCGGGCGCGGACGGGCGTCGCAGCTGGAGATGTATAGGGGCGAGGCCACGAGCAGGCGGCCGCACATGGAGGCGAAGTCGCGGGCGAGCAGAGGCGGTGCTTCAGCTCCGGTGGGGCTTGTGGTACGGCTCGAGAACGAGGGGAGCAGCGAGGCGTGTTCGAAGCAGGAGTCGAGCACGAGACTAACGACACTCGCGGCCAGACCTTATGGTCACCGGAGGAGTAACGACGGTGAGGCTCAGCGGAGTGGGTACGGAGGTGATGCGGGGAACCCACATAGAGGATGCGCGTGAGAAAAATAGGAGAGGGAGGAGGTGCGTGAGCTCACCAAGGAGTTGTGGGCGTGCTCAGACGCGTCGGGGGAGGTCGGGAGCAGGAGAATCGAAGATGGGGAGCTTCGGGGACCGGTGGTGTTGACGTGATCGATCCAGACGAGGCAAAGCTCATAAGCCCGACCCGTGGCCTTGGTTCGATGAGGACGACGATGGTGGAGCTACAGGTGCAGTCCTAGGTGGAGGAAACGACGGTGGGTGCGAGGTTTGCGACGACCATGGCGACGAAGCTTTGGCTTGTCACAGGGAGGAAGAAAAACGGCGCGAGGGGAGGGGAATGGCAAGCTAGAGTTCGTCGAGGGGGGCTCGGGGGTGTCAAGTAGGTGCCATGGAGGAGGACAGATGGCCGACACATGGCGATCGGCGACATGGATGCCGCAGGTGCGTCCAGCCAGCCCCTGATGTATAGAACAAGAAGAAGATGGGGATGGCGGGATGGGCCGGTACTATAGCCAGTGGGCTCAAGTGCACACTGTACTTTTGTCTTTCTCCTATTTGTTATTTTTGTTTTGCTTTTCTTTTATTATTTCTCTTTATTTCTTTTCTTTTTCTTTTAGTTGTTATTTATTCTAGTGTTAACAATATCCCAAAGTGGCACCTAAATTGATGTTACCAATTATGCCACTGACACATTAATTTGCTACCCAAACTAAAATAGTTTTTTAATTATTTATTATTTAAAAGTATATAAATAATAGTTTTCGTTACTGTTTTATTCATATTATAGTAATTAAACATTTTATAAAAGTGTGCTCTCTCCACCATAATTACCTATGCATTATTTGGCTCACTCCGAACATTTTATTTTTAGTATTTGAAAACTTTTGTGGTTTGCCTTTATCTCAAATTTGAATTTGAATCGTTTTGAACTAATGCGAGATTAACAACAGTAACCGCGGTGACGTGGCATCATTAACATGGAATTACTGTAGCTTAAATATCCGGGCATCACAATTCTCCTCCACTACATGAAATCTCGTCCCGAGATTTAAGAGGGGAAGTGCCGGGGAAGGGATTTGGTTACGAAGTTCTAACGAGCTTTCTCAATCTTGGTTGCTCTTCTCGAATTAGTCGATCCTTTTTGTTGATGTCTTAATTTCTCCGTTTTAGGGCATCGTAACAAAGTTGTCATTCTTACTTCAGGATCTTCGTCGCACTTACGAAAAAAATAAGAGGGGTATTCCGGGAGAACGGACCCTTGCAAGGTTGACTATCTGGTAGATAACATCAGGGAAGGTGGCGGAAAGTAACTCTCAAATTGAAACCTTAGAAAATATCGAGAGCAAAGTAAGAATGTATCATGAGAAGTTTCGAGCGGGCAGGCAATCGTTCGATGCGTGAAAGAGGGCGTGAAAGGGGTTCAAAGCAACCGGAATAAGTATTGTGTCTAATACCAGAATAGATGATCTCTCGGAAGGTGGCTCATGAATTACTTACGAGGCCACACGCGAGGAACAACCTTGGGAACAGGGGGTTTACAGTGGAGTCAGGTTTCGATCCTGTGGAACTGTGGGTTATGGTCCCACAGTGTGGGTTAAAAGCAGGAAGGGCGGTGACGTCTTGCACGATCATGTAAGCATGGCATGTCAGAGGATAGTCTGTTGGTTATGTCGGCAACAATATCGGTACCAAGGGCGAGGGACGAAGAGAACCATCTTCCTGCTCGTAACGAGGCAGACCAATAGGCAAAGTTCTCGTCCATCGCTGGTTAACGGAATGTCATCAACAATAGTAACAGGGTCTTGCTGACAGAATTGTACACTGAGGTGTTTACATACGTAGGAGAATATTACTGCTTAGATCATATAGATCACAAGAAAGATTAAACCAAACAATGGAAAGGAAAATATGATTATCAGTTTCAACTGAGCAATGGAAAGGAAAATGTGTTTAAACACATATTTCAAGGGTATTTCCTTCCCAACGACAAGCAGAGCAAGATACCCATGCAAGATATAAAGTAGAAAACCATTTAGGTAAGGGGAGATAAATTTCATCGCATTACCCATACAATGGTGTTTAGATAATTGAGCAAGAAACATTTAGCATTGGGTTTCAAATGTTCTTGCTGAAAATCGGAGTACCATAGACATGCTTCGAGATAGCATTGACATGGTCTTCAAGCAAGGGTCAAACTTGGATACACAAAGGATTCATCAGGAACAACATATAAAATAAGTCTTACGATTTCTTCATGGAAGAATGGTTAACCTTGCTAAATAGGAAGCTATAACAATAGGTTCTCTGGCCAGGTGTGCTAGGCAGAACATCACCTTACCGAGTCATATAAAGACCAGTGTTATAACTCTTGGAAATATGTTCCAACCATCATATCTGACCAAGATTCAGATCTGATTGGTTTCAGGATACCTCAGACTCAGGATGCCCGAGAAGAAAAGGTGCAGCAACTGTTGACACAAAGACATTTTAAGATTCTCGGGAAATGAACCATGGAAGCAAGTTCCGAAAGCAGAGTTCAGCATTAAACCAAGGAGAGGATGAGGAGGTAGCTGATGGACTCAGCAACATATCATCGAGATTTCCAAAAAGATGGATTTCCACAATTATGTGGACAAGGAGATAACATTTCTCATATCAAATGATATAATGATGTATGCTAGAGGAAAAACACACACAATTAAACATTGGCTAAAAGGTGCACCCGAAATATGGGCTTAGGTAATACGATCAATGTTAGAATGGTGATTTGATAACCAATGGCCTAAGAATGTAATGTCGACCATTAACTTCAAAGCAATAGGGTTGCTAGAACTTTTGACTTCGCACATCATAGTTCAATTGTCGGTTTTCTGGTTAGAAACAACACGGGGACCAAGGAATGAACGGAGATGGCAGGAAGTATCACTTGTACCAAGAATTCATAAGAGGTGGTGAAATTCTCACGACATTCTTGACATAAAAGATGGTAATACTCCAAGGTAAAGAAGAACAATTGCTGGATAGCAAGGATCTCAAGGTATAACACAAAGCATGAACAAGTTTGTGTTGAACGAAAGGCAATAAAGTGGTCGATGATAACACAAATCATCGAGAGCAAAGGGTGGTATTTCTCCTCAAGAACTCGATAGATATCTAGGAAGAGCTCAAAATGTTGATGATGTTCACGATACATTTGTTGCGAGATTTCATGAAGATGTAATCGATCGGCGACGACATCAAGTCAAAGGAATGATGAGGCGAAAGGTTATTGGAACCAAGGGTACGACACAAACTCAAAATCAAGCTTGGTTTTCAAGGAGAAATGATACGACGAGGAAGATCGGCGTAAGGTTATCTCATCGTCCAAAATTGTGCTCCAGGAAGAAGGACCAAGTAGCAGAGTTTAATTTTTTAGCACAATAATGATATAGCCGATCAGGCTAGGAATGACGTGATGAAGTATTAAACTTCTCAACAAAAAAGTATTAGAAGGTACTGACTTGTAGTGCAGATTCGATTCACTAACCGGCGTTCTCGATTGACGACAACCCAGAACCCATGGAGTGACAAGGACAGGGAAAGGTACTACTTCATCAACAATTCATAAGATGTAGTGTGATGGCGTGATACCCTCAAGCCACTAGGGGGTAATACTCGAAGGTAGACCAAAGTAAAGGTTGGACAGTTGTAATGATCTGTAGAAGGCAAGTACTTCAACTTGTCCGAGAAAAGGAATCAAAGAATAACAACATGGCCGGAACCACGATTTCAAAAGACCAGATCTCAGATATAAGATGAGCTTATACCAAGGGAATAATTAATTTAAGAGTAGTTTCCATGATAAGATCTACATCGTGTCCATGGGCATGAACACAAAGTCCAAGATCGACTCCCACTTCTCCAATACATAACCTTTCATTCACTTCTCGCGGTTGATGAAGTTGTAGTGTTGAAATTTTATCTGGCAAAATACCAGAAGATTATGACTCATGAAAACTTTTGAGTTCACACATATTAAGGAAGGCATAGGTTCAACCCATCGGGGCATCCACAAACTTCAATAGTAAATATTACCAGCTCGAAAGCATAGCATTGTTGGCCAAATCAGATAATAGGATCTACCAATGGTATTATGTATCAGGGAAAAGAACTTCTCGAGGTTTTTGTATACGAAGGACACTGTCGGATGATAATTCAACAAAGGATCTGGCAGTCCATAACATGTGAGCATCAACACACAATCAGAGGAAGAAACAGTGCAAAGGCATTGGATTATAGAAACAACTGACTAATTGAAAGCTCAAATGAAAAGGAATTATCATTTCCAAATCAAGGGATCAGAATCCAACGGTCTGATTAAGAATGAATAAGTTGAATAGACTTAGGGGTACAATCGACAACAATTTGATTGGTCTATAACTGTCGGTGTACTAAAGTAGGGGTACCTTACTACCCCGAACTTGTGCACGGGCAGTAGTAGCGTCCCGCGGCAAGGCTCGCCAGGGGAGCGGCAAGAGTCTCCACGGCCCTTTCTGGGCCGGACGGAGGCCAAGTGATCGAGCCTAGAAGACCAAGCCCCGGCAAGAGGAGCTTGCCGGGCCAAGAAGGCGAGGTCCGGCAAGAGGAGCTTGCCGGGCCAAGGCGACAAGGCCCCGACAAGAGGAGCTTGCCGGGACGACTAAGCCGAAGCACCAAGGCCCCGGCGGGAGGAGCTCGCCGGGACGGCCAAACCAAGGCACCCCAAGAGAAGCCCGCCGCGGCGCGCCGCGCGCCCCGGCAAGGCCTGGCGAGCGGCAAGCTCTCAGGTGCGGCAAGACAACCACCGCGGCAAGCCACTTGCCTCGGCGAACCACCACCTCAGGCGTGCGCTCCAGCTCACCTGCCCACGCGTCACTCTGGAGCTTCCCAGAGACACATGGCGGGGCGCCGCGCAGCCTGGGGCGCGCGCGTGGCATGCGATGTTGGCGGAGTCGCCCCCGTGGCAAGCGGAGGTGCCCCTAACGGTCCGCCTCGGCACTGTTCAGGCGATCCAGACGGGCATTTAATGCCTTTGTCCCCCGCCGTCAGAGTTAGGTGCGATAGCACTGTACGACCACTGTTCGCACAGTTCCTTGCCATTTTTACCCTCACCTGCGTCGCTACCTGTGGGAAACCCCTTAGCATATAAAAGGAGGCCCATGCGCACGTAGGGGAGGGGGACCGAAGGATAGAGAGGGGAGATCAAGACCGGAAGAAGGACACCCAGTAGACCCTCGTCTACGTCCAGCTCCAACTTACTGTAGCTTCTTGCGCTCCAGAGCAAGAACTCGAATCAACCAGACAAGCAGCAGTAGGGTTTTACGCATCCATGCGGCCCGAAGCTGGGTAAAATCGTTGTGTGTGTGTGTCGCCTCGATCTGCTCTTTGTGCAACCTCCGCCCCCTGCCGAACCGACAAGGGGCTCCGTCCCCATAGGTGCTCGTGGAGGCCGATATCCCCCGACATCTTTGGCGCGCCAGGTAGGGGTGCGTCGAGGTTGTGTGAACCAGATCCGGCGTCCGCGTGAGCTAGACTCTCATTGTTTGCGCCGGCATGGCGCCGAAGAAGAAAGCTCCAGAGGTGACCGGTCCGTCAGCGTCGAACCCACCGCCCCTGGAGCAGACGGGTGGTGGGGAGGACGCCGGCGGAGGAACGGGCGCCGTCGAACCAGTTCTTGGTCCCGCGACGTCCGAGCTCGCCCCGCGCCCTTCTCAGGAGGCGCGAAACCAATAGCGTCATGGTACCCATGGTACCATACGCTCGCTGGACCCAGACCGTGCTGGTGGCTCCCAAGGCGCTCAGAACCAGCATGCGATCCAGCGTGCTGGAACGAGCGTCACGCGGCTGCCTGGACCGGGTGCTGCTCCTTCTAACATAGTTAGGAGTTCGAGCACATCCCGCTCCTCGCGCCGTTCGCCGCCTCTGCCCGCCACCCTAGCGGAAGCTCTCGCGCGAGCTCAGCTACTCCTAGACTACCCTCCAACAGCGGACAAGCTCGACGACTGGAGGGCAACCATCCAGAGCCTCATCGGTTTCGCCAACGGCGACACTCCGCGGCAGCACAGCGCGTCGCAGTCGCGGCCAGTCACCCAGGCGAGAACCGATGGCGCCAAGAATGGCGGGGGTGCGACCACCGTGCACTCCCCGCCCCAGAAGCCGCGGTCGCCGACTCGCCGGGCTCACCTCGACAACGACTCCACCGCGTCGCCGAACCCGCGAACTCGCCGCGACCAACGCCAAGTCCTTCACGAACGAAGGGAAGAAGACGCTCGAACCCGCATCGAGCGCAGAAGAGAGGCGCGGCGTCAATCAGACCAGTGCGTTGAGCCCTCTAGAAACATGCACGCACCGGGGGAACCAGGCGAACTGCCATATTCGGTAGGCTGCCCCGCGTTCACCCGCGAGCTGCGGCAAGTCCAGTGGCCCAGCACGAAGAACTTCAAGCCCGACGTGCCCGAGAAGTACGACGGCAAGTCGCATCCGTCGGAGTTCCTCAGCATCTACACCATTGCGGTGCAGGCTGCTGGGGGACGGGACGACAAGATCCTTGCCAACTACTTCCCGCTGGTACTCAAGCCCAACGTCGGATCCTGGCTCATGCACTTGCCGGACGGCTCCATCTCCTCCTGGCCAGATCTATGCCATCAGTTCGTTGGCGCCTTCACGGGCGGCCACAAACCCCATGGCCAGGCAAGCGACCTTCATCTTCTTATTCAAAAGGAGGGGGAGCCTTTGCGCAAGTTCATCCAGAGGTTCAGCCGTGTGCACTACAACATCCCAGACGTCCACCCCGCCGCGGTGATCAGCGCGTTCCATCAGAACGTGCGCAACCGCAGGATGCGGGAGGAGATGGCGATGTGCAAAATCAAGGAGGTTAGCGAGCTTTACGCCCTGGCCGACAAGTGTGCACGCGCTGAGGAGGGGAGGAAGCTCCCCGGAGAAAGTGTTGGAGAAGTAGAATCCGACAGTGAAGGTACCGCCCCGGCAAGGAGAGGCCGGCGGCGGAACGGCAAAAAGAAGAAAAACCCAGAGGTACTGGTTGTCGAGAAGTCCGGCAGCGAGGGCTCCGCCAAGAAAGCCCAGGCGGGAGGCCCCGGCAAGGAGGTTGTCGGGTGCGCCAACTGTCGGGCGATGGCTGCTGCCAATAAGCGAGACAGTACCGATAAGAAGTACTGCAAGATCCACTGTACCAGGGGCCACGATCTCCAGAGTTGCAAGCAAGTCGAGCGACTCGTCGACCTGCAGAAGGCCGAGTACGCACGACACGACAAGGAGAGAGCCCAAGCAGGCGGCGGGGGATCCAGCACGAAGTGTCCCGGCCCGGGGGAGCGCCGCGGCAAGGACAAGCAGCGGCAAGCAGACAGACCTCCCCGGGGACGCGACAAGAGCGAAGACGATGACGACGACGAAGACATGGAAGACCCCGAGACCAGCGAGCAGGAGTTTCAGAAAGCCACTGAGGTCTTGTGTGTGGACGGCGGTGCCTCCCTGCACGCTTCCCACCATCAGCTTAAACGGTGGGTGCGGGAGGTCAATGCAGCGGAGCCACCCGTCGAGTCACGCAGACCCCTGAGATGGTCCAGCACGCCTATCATCTTCGACATTGAGGACCACCCTGATCGCACAACCGCGGTCGGGTGCTTGCCGATGTTGGTTTCCCCAACGATCCGCAACCTCAAGGTCACTAAGATGCTAGTTGACGGCGGGGCCGGCTTGAATCTGATCTCCTCTGCTGTTCTCCGGAGACTCCAAGTTCCCGACAGCGAGCTCGAAGAAACCGGCACATTCCAAGGAATCAACCCGGGAAGGAGCAAGCCGAAGGGAAAGATCACGCTGCCGGTAACATTTGGCAGCGAGCTGAATTTCAGGACTGAGAAGGTCACCTTCGACGTCGCCGACTTTCCGTTGCCTTACAACGGGATCCTCGGCTGACCAGCGCTCGCCAAGTTCATGGCGGCCTCTCACTACGCGTATAACATGCTCAAGATGCCTGGCCCGATAAGCGTCATTTCTGTCCCCGGCGACAAGAAGGATGCCCTTATCTGCGCCGACCAAATATACCGGGACGCGACAGCAGCAACGGCCCGCGGCCCACTCGCCGCTGGAGCTTCCGGGGGAAAGAAGAAGTCCGGCAAGTGCTCTGGCGCCCACTCCGGCAAGCGCGCCTCTTCGGAGTGCTACGCTGCCATCGAGGACGTGCCACCGAGCCCCGCCGGCAAGAAGGCCAAGCCCGGCGAATGCTCTGGTGCCCACTCCGGCAAGCGCGCCTCTTCGGAGCACTGCGCTACCGTTGGGGACGCACCATCGAGCCCCGCCGGTAAACACAAGGAGACGACGGCTGCTCCACCAGCGACCAAGAAGGTGCCCGCCAAGGAGGACGGCACTGGTGGTACCTTCACCATCAGTGCCACTCTCGACCCCAAATAGGAAGGCGCGCTCGTTGCTTTCCTGCGGGTGAATGTCGATGTGTTTGCCTGGCAACCATCTGACATCCCCGGCGTTCCCAGGTAAGTGATTGAGCACCACCTTGCCGTCTGTCCTCATGCGCGGCCCGTCAAGCAAAAGGTCAGGAAACAAGCGGTGGATCGCCAGGAGTTTATCGCGGAGGAGATCAGGAAGTTGGAAGCGGCAGGCCTCGTCAGAGGCGTGCTCCATCCGACGTGGTTGGCCAATCCTGTTGTCGTGCGCAAAGCGAACGGGAAGTGGAGGCTTTGCATCGATTTCACCGATGTCAACAGAGCCTGCCCTAAAGATCCATTTCCCTTGCCGCGCATCGACCAGATTGTTGACTCCACGGCCGGATGTGGCCTGCTTTCATTCCTCGACGCCTACTCCGGGTACCACCAGATTTTCATGACCAAAGAAGATGAAGAGAAGACTGCGTTCATCACTCCATGCGGCACATACTGTTTTGTGCGGATGCCTTTTGGACTGAAGAACGCAGGCTCGGTGTTTGCGAGGGTTGTCCACACTGCTTTCGAGCCACAGATCCACAGAAATGTGGAGGCCTACATGGACGACATTGTGGTCAAGAGCAGAGACAAGGCAACCTTGGTTCAAGACTTGGAAGAGACCTTTGCGAACTTGCGCAAGATCAGCCTCAAGCTCAACCCCGAGAAGTGCGTGTTCGGAGTTCCCTCCGGCAAGCTTCTCGGGTTCTTCGTGTCTCAACGTGGGATCGAAGCCAACCCCGACAAGATCAAGGCCATCGAGCAGATTGAAGCACCAACGCGTGTCAAGGACGTGCGAAGACATGCCGGCTGCGTGGCGGCTCTCAGCAGGTTTATTTCCAGGTCTGCGGAACGCGCCCTGCCGTTTTTCAAAATCTTGAAAAAGGCAGGTCCAGTAAAATGGACTCCAGAAGCGGAGGCTGCGCTGCAAGACTTGAAGAAATACCTGTCCTCCGCTCCTATACTTGTCGCGCCTAGACCGCAAGAGAAGTTGCTGCTCTACCTAGCGGCAACCAATCAAGTGGCTAGTGCTGCGTTAGTAGCGGAGAGGGAAGCTGATAACGAGCCAGCAACCACGGCAAGCGCGTCCGACGACAAGCAGGGGGCTTCCCCGACAAGCTCTGGCCCCGGCAAAGGCGGATCCGCGCAAGCGCAAGGGGAAGTGCAGAAGAAGAGGATGGTGCAGCGCCCAGTTTACTTCGTCAGTTCCCTCCTGCAGGGGGCTAGGTCGAGGTACTCTGGTGTGCAGAAATTGCTCTTCGGCCTCCTCATGGCCTCGAGGAAGCTGCGCCATTACTTCCAAGCACACGAGATTACAGTGGTCACTCGCTTTCCGCTTAAGAGAATACTGGAGAATCCCGAAGCAACAGGCAGGATTGTCGAGTGGGCACTAGAACTGTCAAGCTTTGGCCTCAAGTTCGAGAGCACATCGACCATCCAGAGCAGAGCATTGGCAGAGTTCATAGCAGAGTGGACGCCGACACCGGACGAAGAAATTCCAGAGACGAGCATCCCCGGCAAGGAAGCAACCAAAGAGTGGCTGATGTACTTTGATGGTGCCTTTTCGCTGGAAGGCGCCGGTGCCGGCGTGCTGCTCATCGCGCCCACCGGAGAGCACCTCAAGTACATCGTCCAGATGCACTTTCCCAAGGAGCAAGCAACCAACAATACGGCAGAGTATGAAGGTTTGCTCGCCGGTCTCAGGATCGCGGCGGAACTTGGGATCAAGAAGCTCATTGTCAGGGGTGACTCGCAGCTCGTCGTCCGCCAAGTGAACAAGGATAACCAGCGCCCGTTGATGGAGGCTTACGTTGATGAAGTGAGGAAGCTGGAAGAGCGCTTTGACGGCCTGCAAATGGAATACGTTCCAAGAGCAGAGAACGACATCGCCGACGGCCTGTCAAAATGCACCGCACTAAAGCTACCTATGGAACCAGGGACTTTTGTGCTCAAGCTAACTCAGCCATCCGTGACACCATCGACTGGGCCAAGCAAGAAGGGAAAATCGGTCTCTGGTGACTATCTCCCGGCAGAGCTTCCCGAAGCCGCCGCCAAGAGAGTCCCCAAGATCGACGCCAAGAGTGCTGAGGAGCTGCCCGCTCCGGCAAGCCCCAGGGTTTGTCCCGACGAAGCAGGCGCTCCCGGCAAGCCATGCCCCGGCAAGCTTGCCGGGGAACGTCAAGCTCCGGCTGAGCCCCAAGTCCTCGCCGTAGAAGCTGATGTTCCCGCAGCCGCCGACATGCCTTTGGTCCGCGTCGTCGAGCCACAGGCTCCGACGTGGGCACAACAGATCGTCCGTTTCCTCCAGACAGGAGAACTTCCCGAAGAACAAGAAGAAGCGGAAAGAATAGCCCGACAGTCCAGTATGTACCAGTTCGTCGACGGCGCACTGTACAGAAGAGGACGCAATGGGGTGAAATTGAAGTGCATTCACCGGGAAGATGGATAGGAGCTGGTGGCGGAGATACACGGAGGCATATGTGGACACCACATTGGCGCCAGAGCGCTTGCCGGCAAAGCGTTCCGGCAAGGTTTCTTCTGGCCCACAGCCCTCCAGGATGCAACTGCACAAGTAACCAAGTGTGAAGCGTGCCAGTTCCATTCCAAGAAGATACACCAGCCAGCTCAAGCTCTCTAGATGATCCCTTTGTCCTGGCCCTTCTCGGTCTGGGGGCTCGATATCCTCGGCCCCTTCCCCTGATCCGTCGGGGGCTTTGAGTACTTGTTCGTTGCCATCGACAAGTTCACAAAGTGGCCAGAAGTGGAACCGGTGAGGAAGGTGACTGCCCAGTCCGCGATCAAATTCTTCAGGTCGATTGTTTGCCGCTTCGGGATCCCCAACAGGATCATCACCGACAACGGTACGCAGTTCACAAGCCACGCTTTCATGCAGTACACCCAAAACCTCGGCACCAAGGTCTGCTTCGCTTCTGTTGCTCATCCCCGGAGCAACGGTCAAGCGGAAAGGGCCAACGCCGAGGTACTGCACGGGCTCAAGACCAGAAGTTTTGACAAGCTGCTCAAGCGCGGACGGAACTGGATTGAGGAGCTGCCGGCGGTTCTTTGGTCGGTCAGAACGACGCCAAATCGAGCCACCGGCCAGACACCATTTGCTCTAGTCTATGGAGCAGAAGCAGTTACCCCCACGGAACTCGTATACGGGTCACCTCGAGTGCTCGCTTATGATGAGCTTGAGCAAGAGCGGTCGCGTGAAGATGACGCACTGCTCCTCGAGGAGGATCGTCTCCAGGCTGTTATGCGATCCGCTCGCTACCAGCAAGCTCTGCGTCGCTATCATAGCCGCAAAGTTAAAGCCAGGAGCCTCGAGGAAGGCGACCTTGTTCTTCGGCGCGTTCAGTCAGCCAAGATACACAACAAGTTGACACCGAAGTGGGAAGGCCCTTACCGGGTGAAACGAGTCACGAGGCCCGGCGCCGTCCGCCTCGAGACCGAAGATGGTACTCCGGTGAGCAATTCCTGGAACATTGAGCATCTTCGCAAGTTTTACCCATAAGGCGCGGTTGTTGGACCCCGTCCGGCAACCAACTCTTTGTACAAAAGTCTTGCCGCAGTTGCATGTAATCCTTTGTACAAAGCCAGGCGCAGACCCTGGCAGCAATGAAGTGCTGGCGCCCCCAAGTTTTAGCATGCATGCTGAGTCGAGTCTCGTCCTTGGTTAGGGTTGAAAGTGCCTAACAGTCGCTAACCCCTAACTTAGAGGTCGAGTCCGCGTCTTTTTCCCGTCCTTTCCCTTTGGCTCGCAGGAGTTGCATACCCTTGCCGAGCCGCTCAAGGACGAAGAAGGGGAGAAGGGCGAGCCAGCACCCGCGCCCCGGCAAGCCAGAGTTGCCGGGGGCTGCAACCTCAGATAAGTCTTTACATCCCTTATCATGCATTCTCTCGTGAGCTGCGGAATGCGAAAACCTTGCTTCCTCCGAAGAGCTGCCGTGCTCTCTTAAGCGACAAACCCCGGAGCGCGTTCCCGGGGCCCGCTTCTGATAGTAGCCGCGGTGGCAAGAGGAGGAAGCAAAGGGCCAGAACCCGCCTTCTCCCTGCCTCCGCCAAGAGCGTGAGGAGGGCCAAGGGGCGCGGGGAGACGGCAGGGTCCGTTGCCGGACAGGGAAGTGTCTATCTTAACGATGCAAAGGGTTCGCTCCTTGCCGCGGGATGTACCCGCGAGATAAATGGTCCGGCAAACACTCCCCTTTTTCATTAAAAACATTCCACCCAGGTACAGCTCAGAGAGAATGAAAAACATGAAAGATGGGATTACAAGATTTAAACACAATTAAGGCCCGAGGGCTTACAAGATAAAAAGAGATAAGGTGCCCGTAATCCCTTTCTTGTCTCTCTCCTCAGGAGGTAGGGCAAGGAGGCAAGAAGGGCAAAAGGGGCGCCTAGACGAGCTACGGGTGGCAGAAGACGCCAAGAGAGCATCCGGGGCTCCGCCCGGGGGGCTCCGGAGGCTAGGTGGAGACGGCGACGCCGGAAGCGGAGCTCGAGAAGGAGGTGGCGGGACGTCAGCACGCTGTCGACGGCATCTAGCCCTCGTACTCCGAGTTGACGGCCTTGCCGCCGGCCTCTTCCGCAGCCTCGCCACTCCGGCCGCCCGAGAAGACGAAGCCCCGGCAAAAGGAGCTTGCCGGGACGGAGAGAAGACCCCAGTGGTCGTCGCCGCGAGCAGGGGCGGTGACGACGTCTGGGGCGAAGTTGGAAGACGAGGCAGCGGCCTTGCCGCCCGCCCTCTTCCTCTTCCACAGCCTCCCTACGCCAGCCGCCCTAGGAGACGACCCCGGGGAGTTCACGGCGCCAGCGACGCGGACGATGGGGGTCGCCGGTGCCACGCGGAGCTGCGACCGGCACCTAGTCGGACCCGTCATCCCGGCGACCGCTCCCCTCGTCGTCGCTGTCGCTCCCCTCCTCACCACTCTCGCTCGAGGAGGAGCCTTCGCTGTCGGAGGAGCTATCCACGCAGCACCGGGCCCTGGTGCCGAGGTCCCCGAAGGCCTTGACGGATAGGAGACCACCCTCCATCAGCTTAAAATGGAGGGTGAACCCCTCCATCAAGCTGTGGATCCGGGCGAACGACTTCCACCCTCGGCCAAGACACATCACGCCGGGGCTCGGGATTCGACGTGGACTCGCATACCACTGATCCTGCAGCCCCTCATGCGCAGTCTCAGCGTCTCGTGTTGCTCCGCTTCTAGGACGTCCGCGAAGGGAGCCGGGAGGCGGAGGCGACGGCGAGGCGCCCGGCGCAGCCTGATGATGAACTCACAGGGGTCGTCCCCGAGATGAACCGCCGGGAGAAACGGAGCCGCCGGCGGAGGCGAGGCCGGCGCGCCGCCCCGCCCGCCTCGAGCGCCTCGGCCTCGTCCACGACCTCGCCCCCTCCCCCTTCCCCTTACGGTTGGCTCCGCCGCCGCGGGTGCAAGGGGAGGAGGGGCGCGCTGCCTGGCGGCAACCCTTGCCGCCACCGAAGAAGGACCAGGGTTCCCTTTCTCCATGACGGTTGGGGGGAGGGGACCAGGGATCTAAGAGAAGAAAGAAGGAAGGAGTGCGGACCCTCGTCATCCCCTTCCGCTCCTTATAAAGGGGCGGAGTAGGGGCTCGGCCGCCCCGCCCGGCCAATCAAAGCAGAGGAAGGGCAGGCGACGGGGCCGACCCTCTACTTCGACCCGCGTCGGCCCGGCTTCCTGCCTCCACCACCGCAACCCCAAGCGCATGGAGGACGCGTGGCGGGCGAGCAGGGCCGGGGCGACAGATGAGGCGACCTCTTCCCCCCCCTCACACATGAAAGTGGGGGCGGACGTTCCGCCTTTCCAGATGAAGGAATCGTGCCCGACGTGACGCATGCCTGCGGGCCTCAAGCCCCGCGCACGCCACCCACGTCACGCACGCCTCGCACGCCTCGCCCCCCACGACGCCGCGATAAGCGCGCGCCACTTGGGGAGGGCGCGACGAGCACAGAGTTAAGGAGCAGCGCAACCCAGGCCACGCGTGCCCGTGCACTGTTAGGGCCTGGCCCAACAACGCTCGGCACCGTGTATGGCCCAGACCCGGGGGCTCCTGTCGGTGTACTAAAGTAGGGGTACCTTAGTACCCTGAACTTGTGCACGGGCAGTAGTAGCGTCCCGCGGCAAGGCTCGCCAGGGGAGCGGCAAGAGTCTCCACGGTCCTTTCTGGGCCGAACGGAGGCCAAGTGATCGAGCCTAGAAGACCAAGCCCCGGCAAGAGGAGCTTGCCGGGCCAAGAAGGCGAGGTCCGGCAAGAGGAGCTTGCCGGGCCAAGGCGACAAGGCCCCGACAAGAGGAGCTTGCCGGGACGACTAAGCCGAAGCACCAAGGCCCCGACGGGAGGAGCTCGCCAGGACGGCCAAACCAAGGCACCCCAAGAGAAGCCCGCCGCGCGGCCCGGCAAGGCCTGACGAGCGGCAAGCTCTCAGGTGCGGCAAGACAACCACCGCGGCAAGCCACTTGCCTCGGAGAACCACCACCTCAGGCGTGCGCTCCAGCTCACCTGCCCACGCGTCACTCTAGAACTTCCCCAGAGACACGTGGCGGGGCGCCGCGCAGCCTGGGGCGCGCGCGTGGCATGCGACGTTGGCGGAGTCGCCCCCGTTGCAAGCGGAGGCGCCCCTAACGGTCCGCCTCGGCACTGTTCAGGCGATCCAGACGGGCATTTAATGCCTTTGTCCCCCGCCGTCAGAGTTAGGTGCGATAGCACTATACGGCCACTGTCCGCACAGTTCCTTGCCATTTTTACCCTCACCTGCGTCGCTACCTGTGGGAAACCCCTTAGCATATAAAAGGAGGCCCATGCGCACGTAGGGGAGGGGGACCGAAGGATAGAGAGGGGAGATCCAGACCGGAAGAAGGACACCCAGTAGACCCTCGTCTACGTCCAGCTCCAACTTACTGTAGCTTCTTGCGCTCCAGAGCAAGAACTCGAATCAACCAGACAAGCAGCAGTAGGGTTTTACGCATCCATGCGGCCCAAAGCTGGGTAAAATCGTTGTGTGTGTGTGTCGCCTCAATCTGCTCTTTGTGCAACCTCCGCTCCCCGCCGAACCGACAAGGGGCTCCGTCCCCATAGGTGCTCATGGAGGCCGATATCCCCCGACAATAACCAACTCATGTACAAAATGACATCTGAGCCGGAAAGATAATTTAAAAGGATCATCCGATGATTGCGTGCATTTGCACTCATGTTGAATCAATAGGATCAAAATGACGGTGTCAAAGGAGACTAATGAATATTGCCAGACATATGGGAAGCATCCATAATGCAAGCAAACAAGTATTTGCAGAGCAATAAAGCTGCTTAGGATTTTTGGAGGATCGAATAGTATTTCAAAGACTTTTGTGAAACACCTGAACAACTGGGGATGAGAGGATACTCGATAAGTGCAAGGAATTATCCGTAGGGGTATTCATGTGGGAAAGAACTGCAAGGCAGTAGGCACAAATTATTCTCGGAACAATAGGGAGAATTTCGAGGTATCTTATAATAACAAGATAAATGGGGAATGATTGTATGAATGGCAAGTGTACGTGGTTATCCATAAAGGTTTATTGATGGATGGGAATTGCAAAAGAGATGGCATAAAGTCTCGAGAGAACATCATAGAGTATCCTCGGAATCTTCTGGTGCAGTAGACGATCATCAGTAATAAGGTGCTCTCCGGGTGAAAGTGATCACGACATCCTAATGTTAGATTTAGTAAAATTCATTTAACCCGAATAGAAGAGAGATCGGAGTCCCAGAGTATAGACGAGGAATAAAAGATCCTAATAGCACCCAATGGTGACGTGGGCCCATGGGTCGCACAGCCATGTTAGTAAAACAGTTTTCATTGACTAGAATCAACTTCGGCCAAGGAGTGTGGAAGGGGGATTCCTACAGGCAGTCGACTCTGATACCAAGTTGTGACGCCCCTATTCAATCATACACTAATCATGCACGCAAACATGTACGATTAAGATCAGTGACTCATGAGAAGCTATCACAACACAACTCTAAAAATAAATAAGTTATACAAGCATCATAATACAAGCTAGGGGCCTGGGTGTGCTGAGTCATCAAGTCAACAGTCAACTTTGACTGGGTTGACCAATATAGTGTCTAAGGGGTCCACATGTCATTTTCTGTGGTTTAATTAAACAGTATTTAACAGGGGTTGTCCCATGCGTCAATACCTATTAGGATAATTTAGCACTAAAATAATCCTAACTAAACCTACTTCTAATTAAACAACGACCAGTGCCAAGGCACAAGCCGTGCCTCATCCTGGCTGGGCTGGGCACGCACACAAAGCACTGCCTCAACGGCGGCGCTAGAGGCAGTAAAGAAGCAACAGCGCAAGCAAGCAGTGGCAGGAACAACATCAAGCAAGCAGCGGCTAGAGCAGCAGCAACCGGTGGCAGAAGCAGCAAACAGCAGTAGTGGCAGGCAGTAGCAGCCGCACCAACAGGGAGAGGAGCGCAGCAGCAGCGGCAAGGCATATCGCAGTAGGCAGAACATCGCGGAGCGGCAGCGGGCAGCAAGCAAGAGCAGCAGAGCACCAGCGGTAGCAACGGCGCGGTCGAGCAGCGGCAACTGCAGGGCAGCAGAAGTACAGGCGCGTGGGGGTGCACGAGAGTGTGGTGGTGCGAGCATAGGACAGGGGGCTGGCGCACGTGCGAGCAGAAGGCAGGCGAGGCACCGGCGAGCGTCAGCAGCGGGCAGAGCTCAATGCCGGGACGGCGGGGTCGTGGCCATGAGCAGGAGGGCGCACACGGGGAGCGGCCTTGCGCAGACGGGCGCAGCGAGATGCGGCACGAGCGCGCGGCCAGGGCTGCAGCCGGCGGGCGCGAACGGGCGTCGCAGCTGGAGACGTACAGGGGCGAGGCCACGAGCAGGCAGCCGCGCGTGGAGGCGAGGTCGCGAGCGGGCAGAGGCGGTGCTTCAGCTCCAGCGGGGCTTGTGCTACGGCTCAAGAATGAGGGGAGCAGCAAGGCGTGTTCAAAACAGGAGTCCATCTTGAGACTAGCGACACTCGCGGCCAGACCATATGGTCACTGGAGGAGAACGGCGGTGAGGCACAGCGGAGCGGCTACGGCGGTGATGCGGGGAACCCACGTAGAGGATGCACGCGAGAAAAATAGGAGAGGGAGGAGGTGCGTGATCTCACCAATGAGCTGTGGGCGTGCTCAGACGCGTCGGGGGAGGTCAGGAGCAGGCAAATCGGAGAAGGGGAGCTTCGGGGACCGGTGGTGTTGACGTCTTCGATCCAGACGAGGCAAAGCTCATTAGCCCAATCCGCGGCCTTGGTTCGATGAGGATGACAATGGCGGAGCTCCCGGTGCAATCCTAGGTGGCGGAGACGATGGTGGGCACGAGGTTTGCGACGACCATGGCGACGGAGCTTCGGCTTGTCACGGGGAGGAAGAAAATGGCGCGAGGGGAGGGGAATGGCCAGCTAGGGTTCGACGAGGGGGGCTCGGGGGTGTAAAGTAGGTGCCGTGGAGGAGGACAGATGGCCGACGCGTGGATATTGGCGGCATGGACGCCGCAGGCGCGTCCAGCCAGCCCCTGATGAACAGAACAAGAAGAAGATGGGAATGGTGGGCTGGGCCGGTACTATAGCCAGTGGGATCAAGTGCACATTGTACTTTTGTCTTTCTCCTATTTGTTATTTTTGTTTTACTTTACTTTTATTATTTCTCTTTATTTCTTTTCTGTTTCTTTTAGTTGTTGTTTATTCTAGTGTTAACAATATCCCAAAGTGGCACCTAAATTGATGTTACCAATTATGCCACTGACACATTAATTTGCTACCCAAACTAAAATAGTTTTTTAATTATTTATTATTTAAAAGTATATAAATAATAGTTTTCGCTACTGTTTTATTCATCTTATAGTAATTAAACATTTTATAAAAGTGTGCTCTCTCCACCATAATTACCTATGCATTATTTGGCTCACTCCGAACATTTTATTTTTAATATTTGAAAACTTATGTGGTTTGCCTTTATCTCAAATTTGGATTTGAATCATTTTGAACTAAGCGAGATTAACAATAGTAACCGCGGTGACGTGGCATCATTAACATGGAATTACTGTAGCTTAAATTTCGGGCGTTACAACAAAGCAGTAGAATGCCGCAGCCCTGCCGGGTAGGCCTCGGGCCGCCGTCCCCGAGCTCGAGCTCGCCGGTGATCCCCGCGGTTCGCCCCCACCGTTCCAGCCCCTCCCAGGCTCAAGCCCCTCTTCCAGAGCATTTGTAGTGCTTCACTAGTGCCGCCCGACCCGGTTGGAGCCCCTGGCGCAGCCTCACCTCGCCGTCATCTCCAACACCGGCGACCTCTACTTCCTGCCACCGTTGGAGAAGCTAGTTCTGACACCGTCCGACCACCCCTAGCTATTCTACGGGTACGGGTAGGTGCGCCTCGATCTCCTCTCGCGTTCTATCCCTTTGAATCTAGCCAAGGAGCCATCCTCGCCGGCGTGAGCTCCGGCGAAGCCTCGTCGTGCTCTGTTTCTCTCTCTCTCCCCCTTGCACCTGACCACTGGGGCTCGCTGTCAGCCACTCAGGCCGCACCCAAAGCGGTATGAGTGGTGGCACCTCGCGAGTTTACGTCTTCGACGTCACCCCCTTCCTAGTTCTGTTTTATTTAAATTTAATTCAAATTTATCCAGGGAACTTTAAACAGCCATAAGTGATTGTTTTTGCATTGTGTTCTTAATGAAAAGATCTAGCAGCTCACCAAAAATGAGATTTTTTTCTGCCGCATAGATTTTCTGGTGATTTTTAGAGTGTTTCTTGATATTTTCTTTCTTTGTTTTTAATTATTTTCAGAAGGTGAAGCTTGTCTTGAGGATCACTAGGAGGAGTGTGAACGTCATCTGCACTAAGGCAAGCCACATCAACATTTTCATGGTGCCATTGCAATATTTGTGATTTTCCAACTTGAATAAATGATTTAGTTCATGCATTTAAATCACTTAAATCAATATTTATTCTATCGAATGCTTGCTTAGTTTGGTATGATTAGTTTACAGTAGTTTGAAACTAACTAAGTTAGTTTAAGTCAGTAGAAGTAATATTTGGTTATGTCGGTGTACTAAAGTAGGGGTCCCTTAGTACCCCGAACTTGTGCACGGATAGTCGCAGCGCCCCGCGGCAAGGCTCGCCAGGGGAACGCCAAAACCCTCCATGGCCCTTTTTGGGCCATTCAAGAACAAAGTGCGAAGGCCAAGAAGACAAGGCCCCGGCAAGAGGAGCTTGCCGGGCCAAGGAGACAAGACCCCGACAAGAGGAGCTTGCCAGGACGACCAAGCCAAAGCACAGAGGCCCCAGCGAGAGGAGCTCGCCGGGAAGGCCAACCAAGGCATCTCAGGAAAAGCTCACCTCGGCGCGCCACGCGCCCCGGCAAGGCCTGGCGAGCGGCAAGTTCCCAGGCGCGGCAAGACAGCAGCCGCGACAAGCCACTTGCCACGGCAAGTCACCACCTCAGGCCTGCGCTCCAGCTCACCCTCCCACGCGTCACTCTGGGGCTCTCCCAGAGGCACGTGGCGGGGCACCGCGCAGCCAGAGGCGTGCGGTGGCATGCGGCGCTGACAAGATCGCCATCGTGGCAAATGGGGGCGCCCCTAACGGTCCATTTCAGCACTGTTCGGGCGACCCAGACGGGCATTTAATGCCCTTGTCCCCTGCCGTCAGAGTTAGGTGCGATAGCACTGTGCAGCCACTGTACACACAGTTCTTTTCCATTTTTACCCTCATCTGTGCTGCCACCTGTGGGTAGCCCCTTGTGCATATAAAAGGAGGCCCATGCGCACATAGAGGAGGAGGAGGAACCCAGAGGACGCCCACCTACGTCCAGCCCCAAACATATTGTAGCACCTTGCGCTCTCAAGCAAGAACCCAATACAATCAGACAAGCAGCAGTAGGGTTTTACGCATCCTTGCGGCCCGAAGCTGGGTAAAATCGCTCGTGTGTGTCGCCTCGATCCGCTCTTCGCGCAACCTCCGCCCCCCCGCCGAACCGAGAAGGGGCTCCGTCCCCATAGGTGTTCGAGGAGGCCGATTTCCCCCGACATCTTTGGCGCGCCAGGTAGGGGGCATCGAGGTTGTGTGAACCTGATCCGGCGTCCACGCGGGCTAGATCTTCATCGTCTTCATCGACATGCCGTCGAAGAAGAAGGCTCCGGAGGTGGCTGGTCCGTCCGCGTCGAACCCACCGCCCCTGGAGCAGACGGGTGGTGGGGAAGGCCGGCGGAGGAACGGGCGTCGTCGAACCAGTTCATGGTGCCACGGCGTCCGAACTTGCCCCGCGCCCCTCGCAGGAGGCGCGGAACCAGCAGCGTCTTGGTACCCACGGTACCATACGCTCGCTGGAGCCAGATCGAGCCGGCGAAATCCAGGGTGCTCAAGGCCAGCACACTCACCAACGTGCTGGCACGAGCGTGGCGCGGCTGCCTGGACCGGGTGCTGCTCCTTCTAACGTGGTTAGAAGTTCGAGCACATCCTGCTCCTCGCGCCGTTCGCCACCACTGCCCGCCACTCCGGCAGAAGCTCTAGCACGAGCTCAACTGCTCCTAGACTACCCTCCGACGGCGGACAAGCTCGACGGTTGGAGGGCCACCATTCAGAGCCTCATCGGTTTTGCCAACGGCGACACCCCGCGGTAGCCTAGTGCGTCGCAGCCACGACCGGTCCCTCAGGCAAGAACCGATGGCGCCAAGACTGGTGGGGGTGCAACCACCGTGCACTCCCCACACCAGAGGCAACGGTCGCCGACTCACCGGACCCACCACGACAACGACTCCACCGCATCGTCGAATCCGCGAACTCGTCGCGACCAACGCCAAGTTCTTCACGAACGGAAGGAAGAAGACGCTCGAACCTGCATCGAGCGCGGAAGAGAAGCGCGGCGTCAATCAGACCAGCGCGCTGAGCCCTCTGGCGACATGCATGCACTGGGGGAACCAGGCGACCTGCCGTACTCGGTAGGCTGCCCTGCGTTTACCCGTGAGCTGCAGCAAGTCCAGTGGCCCAGCACAAAGAACTTCAAGCCAGATGTACCCGAGAAGTATGACGGCAAGTTGCATCCGTCGGAGTTCCTCAGCATCTACACCATTGCGGTGCAAGCTGCCGGGGGACGAGACGACAAGATCCTCGCCAACTACTTCCCGCTGGTACTCAAGCCCAACGTCAGATCCTGGCTCATGCACTTGCCGAACAACTCCATATCCTCCTAGCCAGACCTATGCCACCAGTTTGTTGGCGCCTTTACGGGCGGCCACAAACCTCATGGTCAAGCGAGCGACCTTCATCTGCTCGTCCAGAAGGAAGGGGAGCCTCTGCGCAAGTTCATCCAGAGATTCAGCCGTGTGCACTACAACATCCCAGACGTCCACCCCGCCGCGGTCATCAGCGCGTTCCATCAGAACATGCGTAACCGCAGGATGCGGGAAGAGATGGCGATGTGCAAGATCAAGGACGTCAGCGAGCTGTATGCCCTGGCCGACAAGTGTGCACGCGCTGAGGAGGGGAGGAAACTCCCCGGAGAGAATACTGGAGCAGGAGAATCTGACAGTGATGACACCGCCCCGGCAAGGAAAGGCTGGCGGCGGAACAACAAGAAGAAAAAGAACCAAGAAGTGCTGGTTGTTGAGCAATCCGGCAATGAAGGCGCCGCCAAGAAAGCCCAGGCTGGTAGCTCCGGCAAGGAGGTTGCCGGGTGCGCCAACTGCCAGGCTGTGGCGGTCGCCGACAAGCGGGATGGCACCAACAAGCAGTACTGCAAGATCCACCGCACCAAGGGCCACGACCTCCAGAGCTGCAAGCAGGTCGAGCGGCTCGTCGAGCTGCAGAAGGCTGAGTACGAGCGGCGCGACAAGGAGAGAGCCCAAGAAGGTGGCGGAGGATTTGGCACGAAGCGCCCCGGCCAGGGAGGACGTCGCGGCAAAGACAAGCAGCGGCAAGCAGACATACCTCCCCGCGGCCGCGACAAGGACGAAGACGACGACGACGACGAAGACTTGGATGATGCCGAGACCAGTGAGCAGGAGTTTCAGAAAGCCACAGAGGTTTTGTGTGTCGACGGTGGTGCCTCTCTGCACACTTCTCACCGCCAGCTCAAACAGTGGGCGCGGGAAGTCAATGCAGCAGAACCACCCGTCGAGTCGCGCAAGCCTCTGAAATGGTCCAGCACGCCTATCGTCTTTGACATTGAGGACCACCCTGATCGCACCACCGCGATCGGGTGCCTGCCGATGTTGGTTTCACCAACGGTCCGCAACCTCAAGGTCACTAAGATGCTAATTGACGGCGGGGCCGGCTTGAACCTGATCTCCTCCGATATGCTCGGAAGACTCCAAGTTCCCGATAGCGAGCTCGAAGAGACCGGCACATTCCAAGGAATCAACCCGGGAAGGAGCAAGCCAAAGGGGAAGATCACGCTGCCAGTCACATTTGGCAGCGAGCTGAACTTCAGGACTGAGAAGGTCACATTTGATGTTGCCGATTTTCCATTGCCTTACAATGGAATCCTCGGCCGTGCAGCACTCGCCAAGTTCATGGCGGCCTCTCGCTATGCATACAACATGCTCAAGATGCCAGGCCCGATAAGCGTCATCTCTGTCCCTGGCTACAAGAAAGATGCCCTTATCTGTGCCGACCAGATCTACCAGGAAGCAGCAGCCGCAACGGATCACGGTCCACTTGCCGCTGAAGCTCCCGGGGGAAAGAAGAAGACCAAGTCCAGCAAGAGCTCTGATGCCCACTCCGGCAAGCGCGCCCCTTCGGAGTGCTGCGCTGTCGTCGAGGACGCACCATCGAGCTCCACCGGCAAGTGTAAGAAGACAATGGCAGCTCCACCAGCGACCAAGAAGGTGCCCGCCAAGGAGGACGGCACTGGTGGTACCTTCACCATCAGTGCCACTGTGGACCCCCAAATAAGAAAGCGCGCTCGTCGCTTTCCTGCGGGCGAATGTCGATGTGTTTGCCTGGCAACCATCTGACATCCCCGGCGTTCCCAGGAAAGTGATTGAGCACCACCTTGCCGTCTGTCCTCATGCGCGGCCCGTCAAGCAGAGAGTCAGGAAACAAGCTGTGGAGCGCCAAGAGTTCATCGCAGAAGAGATCAGGAAGTTGGAAGCGGCAGGCCTCGTCAGAGGTGTGCTCCATCCAACGTGGTTGGCCAATCCTGTTGTCGTGCGCAAAGCAAACGGAAAATGGAGGCTTTGCATCGATTTCACTGATGTCAGCAAAGCTTGTCCCAAGGATCCATTTCCCTTGCCGCGCATCGACCAGATTGTTGACTCCACGGCCGGATGTGACCTGCTTTCATTTCTTGACGCATACTCAGGATACCATCAGATCTTCATGGCTGAGGAAGATGAAGAGAAGACCGCATTCATCACTCCATGTGGCACGTACTGTTTCGTACGGATGCCTTTCGGACTGAAGAATGCTGGTTTGACGTTTGCAAGGGTTGTCCATACTGCTTTTGAGCCGCAAATCCATAGAAATGTGGAGGCCTACATGGATGACATAGTGGTCAAAAGCAGGGACGGGGCGACCCTGATTCAAGACTTAGAAGAGACCTTTGCAAATCTGCGCAAGATCAGCCTCAAGCTCAACCCCGAGAAGTGCGTGTTCGGAGTCCCTTCCGGCAAGCTTCTCGGGTTCTTCATGTCCCAGCGGGGAATCGAAGCCAACCCCGACAAGATCAAGTCCATCGAGCAGATTGAAGCCCCAACACGTGTCAAGGATGTACGAAGACTTGCCGGCTGCATGGCGGCTCTCAGCAGGTTCATTTCCAAGTCCGCGGAATGCGCCCTGCCATTTTTCAAAATTTTGAAAAAGGCGGGTCCAGTAAAATGGACTCCGGAAGCGGAGGCTGCGCTGCAGGACTTGAAGAAATACCTGTCCTCCGCTCCAATACTTGTCGCGCCTAGGCCACAAGAAAAGTTGCTGCTGTACTTGGCGGCAACCAATCAAGTGGTTAGTGCTGCGTTAGTAGCGGAGAGGGAGGCAGAAGACGAGTCAGCGACCGTGGCAAGCGCATCCAGCGGCAAGCAGGGGGCTTCCCCGACGAGCTCTGGCCCCGACAAGGATGGATCTGCGCAGATGCAAGAGGAGGTGCAGAAGAAGAAAATGGTGCAGCGCCCAGTTTACTTTGTCAGTTCCCTCCTTCAGGGGGCTAGGTCAAGGTACTCTGGTGTGCAGAAATTGCTTTCGGCCTCCTTATGGCCTCGAGAAAGCTGCGCCATTACTTCCAAGCACATGAGATCACAGTCGTCACTCACTTTCTGCTGAAGAGGATACTGCAGAATCCCGAAGCAACAGGAAGGATCGTCGAGTGGGCACTGGAACTGTCAAGCTTTGGCCTCAAGTTCGAGAGCATGTCAACTATCCAAAGTAGAGCATTGGCAGAATTCATAGCAGAATGGACGCCGACACCAGACGAAGAAATTCCAGAGATGAGCATCCCCGACAAGGAAGCAAGCAAAGAGTGGCTGATGTACTTTGATGGGGCCTTCTCGCTGCAAGGCACCGGCGCTGGCGTGCTGCTTGTCGCGCCCACCGGAGAGCACCTCAAGTACATCGTCCAAATGCACTTTCCCAAGGAGCAGGAAACCAACAATACAGCAGAGTATGAAGGTTTGCTTGCCGGTCTCAGAATCGCAGCAGAACTTGGGATCAAGAAGCTTATTGTCAGGGGTGACTCGCAGCTCGTCGTCCGCCAAGTGAACAAGGATTACCAGAGTCCGTTGATGGAGGCTTACGTTGATGAAGTGAGGAAGCTAGAAGAGCGCTTTGACGGCCTCCAAATGGAGCACGTTCCAAGAGCTGAGAACGACATTGCCGATGGCCTGTCAAAATGCGCCGCACTAAAGTTACCTGTGGAACCAGGGACCTTTGTGCTCAAGCTGACTCAGCCATCCGTAACATCGTCAACTGGACAGAGCAAGAAGAGGAAGTTGGTCTCTGGCGACTATCTTCCGGTAGAGCTTCCCGAAGCCGCCGCCAAGAGAGTCCCCAAGATCGACGCCAAGAGTGCTGAGGAACAGCCTGCTCCGGCAAGCCCCAGGGTTTGTTCCGTCAAAGCAGGCGCTCCCGACAAGCTCTGCTCCGGCAAGCTTGCCGGGGAACATCAAGCTCCGGCTGAGCCCCAGATTCTCGCCGTAGAGGCTGATGTTCCCGCAGCCGCAGACATGCCTTTAGTCCTTGTTGTCGAGCCACAGGCTCCAACATGGGCGCAGCAGATCGTCCGTTTCCTTCAGACAGGAGAACTTCCCGAAGAACAAGAAGAAGCGGAAAGAGTAGCCCGGCGGTCCAGTATGTACCAGTTTGTTGACAGCACACTGTACAGAAGAGGACGCAATGGGGTGAAATTGAAGTGTATCCACCGGGAAGACGGACAGAAGCTGTTGGCGGAGATACATGGAGGCATATGTGGTCACCACATTGGCGCAAGAGCACTTGCCGGCAAAGCGTTCCGGCAAGGTTTCTTCTGGCCGACAGCCCTCCAGGATGCAACTGCACAAGTAACCAAGTCTGAAGCGTGCCAGTTCCATTCCAAGCAGATACACCAACCAGCTCAAACTCTCCAGACGATCCCTTTATCCTGGCCATTTTCGGTCTGGGGGCTCGACATCCTTGGCCCCTTCCCCCGAGCTGTCGAGGGCTTTGAGTACTTGTACGTCGCAATCGACAAGTTCACAAAGTGGCCGGAAGTGGAACCAGTGAGGAAGGTGACAGCTCAGTCCGCGATCAAATTCTTCAAGTCAATTGTTTGCCGCTTCGGGATCCCTAACAGGATCATCACCGACAACGGTACGCAATTCATGAGCCACGCCTTCATGCAGTACATCCAAGACCTCGGCACCATGGTCTGCTTCGCTTCTGTTGCTCATCCCAGGAGCAACGGTCAAGCGGAGAGGGCCAATGCCGAGGTGCTGCGCGTGCTCAAGACCAGAACCTTTGACAGGCTACACAAGTGCGGACGGAACTGGATCGAGGAGCTGCCAGTGGTTCTTTGGTCGATCAGAACGACGCCAAATCGAGCCACTGGCCAGACACCATTTGCTCTAGTCTATGGAGCAGAAGCAGTTACCCCCACGGAACTCGTATACGGGTCACCTCGAGTGCTTGCTTATGATGAGCTTGAGCAAGAGCGGCTGCGTGAAGATGACGCGCTGCTCCTTGAGGAGGATCGTCTTCAGGCTGCTATGCGAGCCGCTCGCTACCAGCAAGCTTTGCGTCGCTATCATAGCCGCAAAGTTAAAGCCAGAAGCTTCGAGGAAGGCGACCTTGTTCTTCGGCGCGTTCAGTCGGCCAAGAATCACAACAAGTTGACGCTGAAGTGGGAAGGCCCTTACCGGGTGAAACGAGTCACGAGGCCCGGCGTCGTCCGCCTCGAGACCGAAGATGGCACTCCGGTGAGCAACTCCTGGAATATTGAGCATCTTCGTAAGTTTTACCCGTAAGGCGCGGTTGTCGGACCCTGTCCGGCAACCAACCTTTTGTACAAGTCTTGCCGCTGTTGCATGTAATCCTTTGTACAAAGCCAGGCGCAGACCCTGAGCAACAGATAATGAAGCGCTGGCGCCCCAAGTCATAGCATGCATGCTGAGTCGAGTCTCGTCCTTGGTTAGGGTTGATAGTGCCTGACAGTCGCTAACCCCTAGCTTAGAGGTCGAGTCTGCGTCCCTTTTTCCGTTCTTTCCCTTGGTTCGCAGGGATTACATATCCTAGCTGGGCCGCTCAAGGACGAAGAAGGGGAGAAGGACGAACCAGCACCTACATCCCGGCAAGCCGAAGTTGCCGGGGGCTGCAAATGCAAGGATTCGCCCGCGGCAAAGCCAGAGTTGCCAGGGGCTGCAATCTCAGATAAGTTTTTGCATCCCTTGTCATGCATTCTCTTATGAATTGTGGAATACGAAAACCTTGTTTCCTCCTAAAAACTGCCGTGCTCCCTTAACTAGAGGCCCCAGAGCGCGTTCCTGGGGCCCGTTTTGGTAGTAGCCGCAGCAGCAAAGGGGCGAAATGAGGGGCCAGAACCCGCCTTCTCCCTGCCTCCGCCAAGGGCGTGAGAGAGGTCCAGTGGCGCGGGAAGACGGCAGGGCCTGTTGCTGGGCGAGGAAGTGTCTATCTTGATGATGTAAAGGATTCGCTCCTTGCCACGGGTTGTACCCGCGAGACAAATGATCTGGCAAACATCCCCTTTTCATTAAAAACATTCCGCTCAGGTATAGTTCAGAGAGAATGAAAAACATGAATGATGGGATTACAAGATTTAAATGCAACTAAGACCCGAGGGCTTACAAGCTAAAAAGAGATAAGGTGCCCGTAATCCCTTTCTTGTCTCTCTCCTCAGGAGGTAGGGCAAGGAGACGAGAAGGGCAAAAGGGGCGCCTAGGCGAGCTACGGGTGGCAGAAGACACCAACAGAACGTCCAGGGGTCTGTCCGGGGGCTCCGGAGGCTGGATGGTGACGGCGGCGCCGGAAGCGGAGCTCGAAGATGAGGCAACGGGACGTCAACACGCTGTCGAGGGCATCTAGCCCTCGTACTCCGAGTTGACAGCCTTGCCGCCAGCCACCTTCCCCTTCCGCAGCCTCGCCACTCCAGCCGCCCGAGAAGACAAAGCCCCGGCAAGAGAAGCTTGCCGGGCCGGAGAGAAGACCCCGGTGGCCATCGCCGAGAGCAAGGGTGATGACGGCGTCTGGAGCGAAGCTGGAAGATGAGGCGGCGGAACGTCATCACGCTGTCGAAGACGACGCGTACTCCGACTTCGCGGCCTTGCCGCCCGCCCTCTTCCTCTTCCGCAGCCTCCCTACGCCAGCCGCCCAAGGAGACGACCCCGGGGAGTTCACGGAGCCAGCGACGCGGATGATGGGGTCGCCGGTGCCACACGGAGCTGCGACCGGCGCCTAGTCGGACCCGTCATCCCGACGACCGCTACCCTCGTCGTCGCTGTCGCTCCCCTCCTCGTCGCTCTCGCTCGAGGAGGAGCCTTCGCTGTCGGAGGAGCTATCCACGCAGCACCGAGCCCGGGTGCCGAAGTCCCCGAAGACCTTGACGGAGAGGAGATCGCCCTCCATAAACTTAAAATGGAGGGTGAACCCCTCCGTCAAGCTGTGGATGCGGGCGAATGACTTCCACCCTCGACCAAGATACATCACGCCGGGGACTGGGGACTCGACGTGGACTCGCGTACCACTGATCCCGCAGCCCCTCATGCGCAGTCTCAGCGTCTCGGGTTGTTCCACCTCCAGCACGCTCACGAAGGGAGCCGGGAGGCGGAGGCGACGACGAAGCGCCCGGCGCAGCCTGATGATGAACTCGCAGGGGTCGTCCCTGAGGTGAACCGCCGTGAGAAGAGGGGCCGCTGGCGGAGGCGAGGCCGGCGCGTCGCCCCGTCCGCCTCGTCCCCGAGCGCCTCGACCTCGTCCATGGCCTCGTCCACGACCTCGCCCCCTCCCCCTTCCCCTTACGGCTGGCTCCGCCACCGCGGGTGCAAGGGGAGGAGGGGCGCGCTGCCTGGCGGCGACCCTCGCCGCCACCGATGAAGGACCAGGGTTCCCTTCCTCCATGACAAATGGGGGGAGGGGATCAGAAGCCGAAGAGAAGAAGAGATGAAGGAGTGCGGATTTCCGTCGCCCCCTTTCACTCCTTATAAAGGAGCGGGGTGGGGGCTCGGCCGCCCCGCTCAGCCAGTCAAGACGGAGGAAGAGCAGGCGACTGGGGCCGACCCGCTGCCTCGACCCACGACGGCCCGGCTTCCTGCCTCCACCGCCACGACCCCGAGTGCATGGAGACCACATGGCAGGCGCGCAGAGCCGAGGCGACGGGTGAGGCGACCTCTCCCCACCCCGTGATCATGGGGAGCGGACGCCCCGAAAACCGCGCCTCGGCCCTGTTCGTTCACCGAACCGCGCCTCCACGTCTCCCCCCACTTATGGAGAAGGCGCGAATCGTCCCCTTTATCGCGACATGACGCATGCCTGCGGGGCTCAGCCCCGCGCACGCCGCCCATGTCACGCACGCCTCTCCCCACAACGCCGCGTTCGACGCGTGCCGCTTGGGGAAGGCGCGATGAGTGCAGAGTTAAGACGCAGCATGACCCAGGCCGCGCATGCCCGTGCACTGTTTTGGGCCTGGCCCAACAGCGCTCGGCACCGTGTATGGCCCAGGCCCGGGGGCTCCTGTCGGTGTACTAAAGTAGGGGTCCCTTAGTACCCCGAACTTGTGCACGGACAGTCGCAGCGCCCCGCGGCAAGGCTCGCCAGGGGAACGCCAAAACCATCCATGGCCCTTTTTGGGCCATTCAAGAACAAAGTGCGAAGGCCAAGAAGACAAGGCCCCGGCAAGAGGAGCTTGCCGGGCCAAGGAGACAAGACCCCGGCAAGAGGAGCTTGTCGGGACGACCAAGCCAAAGCACAGAGGCCCCGGCGAGAGGAGCTCACCGGGAAGGCCAACCAAGGCATCTCAGGAAAAGCTCACCTCGGCGCGCCACGCGCCCCGGCAAGGCCTGGCGAGCGGCAAGTTCCCAGGCGCGGCAAGACAGCAGCCGCGGCAAGCCACTTGCCGCGGCAAGTCACCACCTCAGGCCTGCGCTCCAGCTCACCCACCCACGCGTCACTCTGGGCTCTCCCAGAGGCACAAGGCGGGGCACCGCGTAGCCAGAGGCATGCGGTGGCATGCGACGCTGACAAGATCGCCATCGTGGCAAACGGGGGCGCCCCTAACGGTCCATTTCAGCACTGTTCGGGCGACCCAGACGGGCATTTAATGCCCTTGTCCCATGCCGTCAGAGTTAGGTGCAATAGCACTGTGCAGCCACTGTACACATAGTTCTTTTCCATTTTTACCCTCATCTGCGCTGCCACCTGTGGGTAGCCCCTTGTGCATATCAAAGGAGGCCCATGCGCACGTAGAGGAGGAGGAGGAACCCAGAGGACGCCCACCTACGTCCAGCCCCAAACATACTGTAGCACCTTGCGCTCTCAAGCAAGAACCCAATACAATCAGACAAGCAGCAGTAGGGTTTTACGCATCCGTGCGGCCCGAAGCTGGGTAAAATCGCTCTTGTGTGTCGCCTCGATCCGCTCTTCGCGCAGCCTCCGCCCCCTGCCGAACCAAGAAGGGGCTCCGTCCCCATAGGTTTTCGAGGAGGCCGATTTCCCCCGACAGGTTATGAAGAAATAAAATGACTATGAAAATGAATTGGTTTGGTTAATATTTTCTTAAGTGAGAAAATGAATTATATTAAGTTAACATCATGGTTAAGTTTGCTGAATAATAATAACCAGAGAAGTGGTATGAGTTGTTGATGATCATGGTTAGTACTTGATGTGGTTGACCCATTTATTTCCGATGATATGTGTAGCATATTGTAAGGTTGCATTTTCATGGCATATCATGACACCGGTTAGTTTTACTTTGAGTTAAACCTGATAATAACTCAACCTGAACATATCGTTGATCGGGTCATGGTGCCACTGAATGGAGTTTTTCCCGGTGCAACCCCAATTGCCTTTATGGGAAGGCCTTTATTCGGTCCGTTGTCATGCCTTTGGTCGGTGCCTCCAACGAGTGAAGGTTATGGGCATGTGTTACCCTGGCCTGGTAAGCAGACATAACCGTGTGTGCCCATAGTTGTTATGGTACCTTGTCCCCATTTGGGACCATTTATGTTTTGCCACGACGGTGGCCGTTGGTGCCTTTGGTAGGCACGGGGCCACCCAGGACTTAGCCCAATGGGGAGTTGATCTCTACTACACAACCTTCTTCTTGTAGACGTTGTTGGGCCTCCAAGTGCAGAGGTTTGTAGGACAGTAGCAAATTTCCCTCAAGTGGATGACCTAAGGTTTATCAATCCGTGGGAGGCGTAGGATGAAGATGGTCTCTATCAAGCAACCCTGCAACCAAATAACAAAGAGTCTCTTGTGTCTCCAACACACCCAATACAATGGTAGATTGTATAGGTGCACTAGTTCGACGAAGAGATGGTGATACAAGTGCAATATGGAAAGTAGATAAAGGTATTTGTAATCTGAAAATATAAAAACAGCAAGGTAACTAATGGTAAAAGTGAGCGTAAACGGTCTTGCAATGCTAGGAAACAAGGCCTAGGGTTCATACTTTCACTAGTGCAAGTTCTGTCAACAATAATAACATAATTGGATCATATAACTATCCCTCAACATGCAACAAAGAGTCACTCCAAAGTCACTAATAGCGGAGAACAAACGAAGAGATTATGGTAGGGTACGAAACTACCTCAAAGTTATTCTTTCCAATCAATCCATTGGGCTATTCCTATAAGTGTCACAAACAGCCCTAGAGTTCGTACTAGAATAACACCTTAAGATACAAATCAACCAAAACCCTAATGTCACCTAAATACTCCAATGTCACCTCAAGTATCCGCGGGTATGATTATACGATATGCATCACACAATCTCAGATTCATCTATTTAACCAACACATAGAACCTCAAAGAGTGCCCAAAGTTTCTACCGGAGAATCACGACGAAAACGTGTGCCAACCCCTATGCATAGGTTCATGGGCGGAACCCACAAGTTGATCACCAAAACATACATCAAGTGAATCACGTGATATCCCATTGTCACCACAGATACGCATGGCAAGACATACATCAAGTGTTCTCAAATCTTTAAAGACTCAATCCGATAAGATTACTTCAAAGGGAAAACTCAATCCATTACAAGAGAGTAGAGGGGGAGAAGCAACATAGGATCCAACTATAATAGCAAAGCTCGCGATACATCAAGATCATGCCAAATCAAGAACACGAGAGAGAGATCAGACACATAGCTGCTGGTACATACCCTCAGCCCCGAGGGTGAACTAGTCCCTCCTCATCATGGAGAGCGCCGGGATGATGAAGATGGCCACTGGTGAGAGATCCCCCCTCCGGCAGGGTGCCGGAACAGGGTCTCGATTAGGTTTTCGTGGCTCTGGAGGTTTGCGGCGGCGGAACTCCTGATCTATTCTGCTCCCCGAAGTTTTTAGGGTATATGGAGATATATAGGCGGAAGAAGTACGTCGGTGGACCTCTGGGCTGTCCATGAGGCAGGGGCGCGCCCTAGGGGGGTGGGCGTGCCCCTCACCCTCGTGGGCAGCCCGGGACTCCCCTGGTGCAACTCGGTACTCCATGGGCTTCTTCTGGTCCAAAAATAGGTTCCGTGGAGTTTCAGGTCAATTGGACTCCGTTTGATATTCCTTTTCTTCCAAACACTGAAATAGGGAAAAAACAACAATTTTGGGCTGGGCCTCCGGTTAATAGGTTAGTCCAAAAAATAATATTAAAGTGGATAATAAAGCCCAATATTGTCCAAAACAGTAGATAATATAGCATGGAGCAATCAAAAATTATAGATACCTTGGAGACGTATCAGGCATCCCCAAGCTTAATTCTTGCTCGTCCTCGAGTAGGTAAATGATAAAAAAGATAATTTTTGATGTGGAATGCTAGTTGGCATATTTTCAATGTAATTCTTCTTAATTGTGGTATGAATATTCAGATCTGAAAGATTCAAGACAAAAGTTCATATTGACATAAAAGTAATAATACTTCAAGCATACAAACAAAGCAATCATGTCTTCTCAAAATATCATGGCTAAAGAAAGCTATCCCTACAAAATCATATAGTCTGGCTATGCTCTATCTTCATCACACTAAATATTTAAATCATGCACAACCCCAGTTTCAGCCAAGCAATTGTTTCATACTTTAGAATTTTCAAACTTTTTCAACTTTCACGCAATACATGAGCGTGAGCCATGGATATAGCACTATATGTGGAATAGAATGGTGGTTGTGGAGAAGACAAAAAGGGAGAAGAAAGTCTCACATCAACTAGGCGTATCAACGGGCTATGGAGATGCCCATCAATAGATATCAATGTGAGTGAGTAGGGATTGCCATGCAACGGATGCACTAGAGCTATAAGTATATGAAAGCTCAACAAAAGAAACTAAGTGGGGTGCATCCAACTTGCTTGCTCACGAAGACCTAGGGAATTTGAGGAAGCCCATCATTGGAATATACAAGCCAAGTTCTATAATGAAAAATGCCCACTAGTATATGAAAGTGACAAAATAAGAGACTCTCTAACATGAAGAACATGGTGCTACTTTGAAGCACAAGTGTGGTAAAAGGATTGTAACATTGTCCCTTCTCTCTTTTTCTCTCATATTTTTAGTTGGGCCTTTTCTCTTTTTTTATGGCCTCTTTTTTTTCGTCCGGAGTCTCATCCCGACTTGTGGGGGAATCATAGTCTCCATCATCCTTTCCTCACTTGGGACAATGCTCTAAAAATGAAGATCATCACACTTCTATTCACTTTACAACTCAAAAATTACAACTCAATACTTAGAACAAAATATGACTCTATGTGTATGCCTCCGGTGGTGTACCGGGATATGCGATGAATCATGAGTGACATGTATGAAAGAATTATGAATGGTGGCTTTGCCACAAATACTATGTCGACTACATGATCATGTTAGCAATATGACAATGATGGAGCGTGTCATAATAAACAGAATGGTGGAAAGTTGCATGGCAATATATCTCGGAATGGCTATGGAAATGCCATGGTAGGTAGGTATGGTGGCTGTTTTGAGGGAGGTATATGGTGGGTGTATGATACCGGCGAAAGGTGCGCGGTATTAGAGAGGCTAGCAATGGTGGGAGGATGAGAAAAGTGTGTATAATCCATGGACTCAACATTAGTTATAAAGAACTCATATACTTATTGCAAAAATCTAGAAGTTATCAAAGCAAAGTATTACGCGCATGCTCCTGGGGGAAGGATTGGTAGGAGTTAACCATCGCGCGATCCCGACCTCCACACATAAGGAAGACAATCAATAAATATATCGTGCTCCAACTTCATCACATAACGGTTCACCATACGTGCATGCTACGGGAATCACAAACTTTAACACAAGTATTTCTCAAATTCACAACTACTCAACTAGCATGACTCTAATATTACAACCTCCATATCTCAAAACAATTATCAAGCATCAAACTTTTCTTAGTATTCAACGCACTCAAAAGAAAGTTTTACAAATCTTGAATACCAAGCATATTAGGATTGTTTAAGCAATTTACCATGCTATTTAAGACTCTAAAAATAATATAAGTGAAGCATGAGAGTTCATCTATTTCTTCAAAATAAAACTACCATCGTGCTCTAAAAGATATAAGTGAAGCACTAGAGCAAACGACAAACTACTCCGAAAGATATAAGTGAAGATCAATGAGTAGTTGAATAACTATGCAACTATATGAAGACTCTCTCTCATTTAGGAATTTCAGATCTTGGTACTTTATTCAAGTAGCAAGAAAAGCAAAATAAAACGACATTGCAAGGATAGCACAACTCATGTGAAGAAGCAAAAACTTAGGCTCAACCGATACTAACCGATAGTTGTTGAAGAAGAAAGGTGGGATGCCTACCGGGGCATCCCCAAGCTTAGATGCTTGAGACTTCTTGAAATATTATCTTGGGGTGCCTTGGGCATCCCTAAGCTTGAGCTTTTGTGTCTCCTTAATTCCTCTCATATCACGGTTTCCTAAATCTCGAAAGCTTATCCACACCAAATTCAACAAGAACTCGTGAGATAAGTTAGTATAAACCAATGCGAAAACCTTATCATCCTCTACTGTAGCAAATCACAAAATTATTATTCAAAATTGAATACTAAATGTATCTGCATATTTAATAATCCTATCCTCAAATAGAATCATTAAACAAGAAAACATATGCAAACAATGCAAACATAACAGCAATCTGCCAAAACAGTACAGTCTGTAAAGAATGCAAGAGTATCAATACTTCCCTGGCTCCAAACATTATGAATGAAAATTCCCACTGTAGTAAATTTATCAGAGCTCAATATGCAAAAGGTTTCAACATTTTATGATATTCTGACTATTCTAGGGAATTTTTGCAACAGAGGTAAACTTTCTGTTTTGAAACAGCAACATGTATACTTGCAAAATAAGCATGGCAAAGGCTATCCTTGACATTTTTATTGAAAATAAAGATGAAAAACATTATTCTAAATAACAGAAAGCAAATACTAACAAAATAAAATGACGCTCCAAGCAAAACACATATCATGTGGTGAATAAAAATATAGCTCCAAGTAAAGTTACCGATGAACGAAGACGAAAGAGGGGATGCCATCTGGGGCATCCCCAAGCTTAGGCTCTTGGTTGTCCTTGAATATTACCTTGGGGTGCCTTGGGAATTCCCAAGCTTAGGATCTTGCCACTCCTTATTCCATAGTCCATCGAATCTTTACCCAAAACTTGAAAACTTCACAACACAAAACTCAACAGAAAACTTGTAAGCTCCGTTAGTATAAGAAAATAAAACCACCACTTAGGTACTGTTGTGAACTCATTCTAAACTAGAAGAACGCCCGTGCGTTACAACGGGGCCATATTAACTTGAAAAGTTCAATATCAATTATGTTAATATTATATTTAATATTCTCATACATATTAACTGACATTGACGACCTTTTTTACCATCAAATTCTCACACACACACACCCTCTCCCTCCCTCTTCCTTACTCTCTCTCCCCCTCTCACTCACTCGGGAGGTGGGATGAAAATAAACCCGGAACAGAGACTACCAACTGAGACATTAGAAGTAGAGATCATTTAGTTGATAAGAATAAAAGAAAACGGTGTTAAAAAGGAGAAACAGATTAGAATACATTGAAAAACCAAAAGGACAATGTAAAAGGGGATTCGCCCTGCCCCCGGGCCTTGCCACCGAACCGGCAATGGATAAGGATGACGCCCTTCCTTTCCTGCCCCCATGGCCTCACTCCTCCTCGATACCCCCTCCCAAATCCACTTCTCCTCCTCGCTCGCTCGATCCCGTCGATCTGGACGAAGTCAGACGCCACGACCACCATGACCGACCCCGTCCACATAGCCACTGCCCTCCCTGCGGGCTAGGAGCTTGTCGAGGAGCTTCGAACGCCTTCGCTACTTCGTCTGCGCCAACGAGATCAAGTCCAACACCCCCGCATCGACGTCGTTGCCGTCTTCCTCAACCTTGGGCCACCACGACATTGCCGTTCGATCCGCGCCGCCCCGAGCTCCCATGTCTTCCCCTAGGGCGCCATTGACACCGCCATGATCTTCTCTTGTCTTTCCCCTGTTTCCCCTCTCGTTTGCTCTCGTTAGGTATTTCGCCGTGGCCGAGAACCGCCGTCTGCCATGACCATTGCAGGGGTAGCCACCGAGCTCCTCGGATTGACCCCGTGACACATGCCCGCTCCTATGCACGCCCATGCCCGAGCCTGCCCCTCTTCTTCTACACCCGCGGGGCCACTCCCTCTCCATGCCCACGCCCGTGCTACACCGCGTCGGTCGCACCCGTCGCTACCATCGCGCTCGCCACAGCCACCGCACCACTGTGCCCGCGCGACACACACCCTGGCCGTGCGCCATACTCTCACTGGCTGCGCTCGCCCCGTCTGCTGCCACCTATCCCTTCGCTCGCCCCGCTGTTGCGTCCTTGCCTCGCGCCACCTCCAGTCGTGGCCATCTTCAGCCGGCCACCCCCTCAGCCACGCCGGCCGCATCTCTGCCCTCCATCGTTGGCCGCTCGCCTCGCCTGCTACGTGTTGCTTCCTGCTGTTATGCGCTGCTCTACCCCTGCTACGCTGCTGCGCCATGCCCTCGACACCGCCGTGGACAAATGTGGCGGAGGGATTGTTAATGGAGTACGAGAAGGAGGTGGCGGAGAAGGTGTGGAGAGGCAGGAGGTCTGGGGTGGTGTCACCTGGCTGTGGTGGAGGTGTTTATGCGAGAAGGAGCAGGAGTGGAAGGAGAGGTCACAATTGGAAAGAATCACAAAAAAAATCATAAACCGGAGATCTCAGTTCAAAAAAATGCTAATAGCGATGGAGGGTTGATTTCCTTCAATAGGTGGAAAACATAGTAAATACTGGTTGTTATCAAGGAAAGGTAAAAATTTAGGAAAGTTAGGATTTTTGAACTGATTTCTATGCAAATGGGGTTTTATATTTGGTAACGTGATATCAGTACCTGCCCGTTTGTGACGTATCTGATTAGGAAAGTCTGCAAATGTTAAGAAACTGTTTATTGGGAGGAAAGTTGTGACGTGTCTGTTATTTGTTTCCTAAAACAAATTTCACTAATAAGAGAAATTGATTGATTTAGATAAGTTAGGAAAGTTAGATTAACATGTATTATTTGTTTCCTGAAAATCTGTTATTTGTTTCCTAAGACAAATTGTACCAATAAAAGGAATCAATTGATTTGCATAATTTAAGGAAGTTAGATTAAAATGTATTATTTGTTTCCTGAAAATCTGTTATTTGTTTCCTAAAACAAATTGAACCAATAAAAAGAAATCGATTGATTTGCATAATTTAAGGAAGTTAGATCCATGATTTGTTATACGTAAGGAAAGTTCTGGTTGTAATAAAGAGTGGAGAGAAAAATAAACCGATGGACCAGGGTGGGAGGGGGTGGTGGGTGGAGAGACGAGAAAAACCAGCAAAAATAAATGGCGGACCAGGGTGGGAGGGGGTGGTGGGAGGAGAGACGAAAAAAACCAGCGAAAATAAACCGCGCAGACGATTCACCAACTCGTCCATTAGGAGTAGAGATTCATATTGGTGTAATATCTACTATATTCCAACTTCTCTATGGTTCATACCCTCCTATACTACTCATAGATTCATTAAAATAAGCAAACAACACATAGAAAACAGAATCTGTCAAAAACAGAACAGTCTGTAGTAATCTGTATCAAACGTATACTTATGGAACCTAAAATATTCTACCAAATTAGGAAGTCCTAGATAATTTGTTTATTGATCTACTGTAAAAAGAATCAACTGAAAATCACGTTCCTGTGATTTATTAAAACTAATCTCGTGCGCACAAAGTTTCTGTTTTTTACAGCAGGATCAAATAACTATCACCGTAGGTTATCCCAAAGGTCTTACTTGTCACTTTATTGAAACAAGAGCTATAAAACATGATTACTACAGTAGTATAATCATGTGAACATACAAAAACAGTAAAGGTAAATATTGGGTTGTCTCCCAACAAGCGCTTTTCTTTAATGCCATTTTAGCTAGGCATGTTGATGACAATGATGCTCACATAAAAGATAAGAATTGAAACATAACGGGAGCATCATGAAGCATATGACTAGCACATTTAAGTCTAACCCACTTCCTATGCATAGGGATTTTGTGAGCAAACAACTTATGAGAACAATAATCAACTATCATAGGAAGGCAAAACAAGCATAACTTCAAAACTTTAAGCACATAGAGAGGAAACTTGATATTATTGCAATTCCTACAAGCATATGTTCCTCCCTCATAATAATTTTCAGTAGCATCATGAATGAATTCAACAATATAACCAGAACCTAAATCATTCGTTTCATGATCTACTTGCATAGAAATTTTACTACTCTCCACATAAGCAAAATTCTTCCCATCAATAGTAGTGGGAGCAAACTCAACAAAATAGCTATCATGTGATTGAAAATTAAGATCAAGATGACAAGTTTCAAGGTTATCATTATTCCTTAAAGCATACGTGTCATCACAATAATCATCATAGATATGAGGCATGCTTTATCATAATAAATTTGCTCATCAAAGCTTGGGGGACAAAAAATATCATCTTCATCAAACATAGCTTCCCCAAGCTTGTGGCTTTGCATATCATTAGCATCATGGATATTCAAGGAATTCATACTAACAACATTGAAATCATGCTCATCATTCAAAGATTTAGTGCCAAACATTCTAATGCATTCTTCTTCTAACACTTTGGCACAATTTTCCTTTCCATCATACTCATGAAAGACATTAAAAAGATGAAGCGTATGAGACAAACTCAATTCCAATTTTTTGTAATTTTATTTTATAAACTAAACTAGTGCTAAAACAAGAAACAAAAAGATTCGATTGCAAGATCTAAAGATATACCTTCAAGCACACACCTCCCTGGCAACGGCGCCAGAAAAGAGCTTGATGTCTACTACACAACCTTCTTCTTGTAGACATTGTTAGACCTCCAAGTGCAGAGGTTTGTAGGACAGTAGAAAATTTCCCTCAAGTGGATGACCTAAGGTTTATCAATCCGTGGGATGCGTAGGATGAAGATGGTCTCTCTCAAGCAACCCTGCAACCAAATAACAAAGAGTCTCTTGTGTCCCCAACACACCCAATACAATGGTAGATTGTATAGGTGCACTAGTTCGGCGAAGAGATGGTGATACAAGTGCAATATGGATGGTAGATAAAGGTATTTGTATTCTGAAAATATAAAAACAGTAAGGTAACTAACGGTAAAAGTGAGCGTAAACGGTCTTGCAATGCTAGGAAACAAGGCCTAGGGTTCATACTTTCACTAGTGCAAATTCTCTCAACAGTAATAACATAATTGGATCATATAACTATCCCTCAACAGGCAACAAAGAGTCACTCCAAAGTCACTAATAGAGGAGAACAAACGAAGAGATTATGGTAGGGTACGAAACCACCTCAAAGTTATTCTTTCCAATCAATCCATTGGGCTATTCCTATAAGTGTCACAAATAGCCCTAGAGTTCGTACTAGAATAACACCTTAAGATACAAATCAACCAAAACCCTAATGTCACCTAGATACTCCAATGTCACCGCAAGTATCCGTGGGTATGATTATAAGATATGCATCACACAATCTCAGATTCATCTATTTAACCAACACATAGAACCTCAAAGAGTGCCCCAAAGTTTCTACCAGAGAATCACGACGAAAACGTGTGCCAACCCCTATGCATAGGTTCATGGGCGGAACCCGCAAGTTGATCACCAAAACATACATCAAGTGAATCACGTGATATCCCATTCTCACCCCAGATACGCACGACAAGACATACATCAAGTGTTCTCAAATCTTTAAAGACTCAATCTGATAAGATTACTTCAAAGGGAAAACTCAATCCATTACAAGAGAGTAGAGGGGGATAAGCAACATAAGATCCAACTATAATAGCAAAGCTCGCGATACATCAAGATCATGCCAAATCAAGAACACGAGAGAGAGATCAAACACATAGCTACTGGTACATACCCTCAGCCCCGAGGGTGAACTACTCCCTCCTTGTCATGGAGAGTGTCGGGATGATGAAGATGGCCACCGGTGAGGGATCCCCCCTCCGGCAGGGTGTCGGAACAGGGTCCCGATTGGGTTTTCATGGCTCCAAAGGTTTGCAGCGGCGGAACTCGCGATCTATTCTCCTCCCCGAAGTTTTTGCTGGGGAACGTAGTAATTTCAAAAAAATTCCTACGCACACGCAAGATCATGGTGATGCATAGCAACAAGAGGGGAGAGTGTTGTCTATGTACCCTCGTAGTCCGAAGCGGAAGCGTTGACGCAACGTAGAGGAAGTAGTCGTACGTTCTCCTCGCGATCCAACCGATCACAGCACCGTTACTCCGGCACCTCCGAGTTCTTAGCACACGTTCAGCTCGATGACGATCCCCGGGATCCGATCCAGCAAAGCGTCGGGGAAGAGTTCCGTCAGCACGACGGCGTGGTGACGATCTTGATGTGTTACCGGCGCAGGGCTTCGCCTAAGCACTGCAACGATATGACCGAGGTGGAATTTGGTGGAAGGGGGCACCGCACACGGCTAAGGAACGATCCGTAGATCAACTTGTGTGTTCTAGGGTGCTCCCCTGCCCCCGTATATAAAGGAGCCAAGGGGGAGGGGATGGCCGGCCAAGCCTGGCGCGCCAGGAGAGTCCTACTCCCTCCGGGAGTAGGATCCCCCCCCCAATCCTAGTTGGAATAGGATTCCTCAAGGGGGGGAAAGAGAGAGAGGGGGCCGGCCACCTTCTCCTAGTCCTAATAGGACTAGGGAAGGGGGGAGGCGTGCGGCCAGCCCTAGGGCAGCCCCTTTCTCCTTTCCACTAAGGCCCAATATGGCCCATATGTTTCCCGGGGGGTTCCGGTAACCTCCTGGTACTCCGGTGAAATCCCGATTTCACCCGGAACACTTCTGATATCCAAATGTAGGCTTCCAATATATCAATCTTTACGTCTCGACCATTTCGAGACTCCTCGTCATGTCCGTGATCACATCCGGGACCCCGAACAACCTTCGGTACATCAAAATGCATAAACTCATAATAACTGTCATCGTAACGTTAAGCGTGCGGACCCTACGGTTCGAGAACAATGTAGACACGACCGAGACACGTCTCCGGTCAATAACCAATAGCGGGACCTGGATGCCCATATTGGCTCCTACATATTCTACGAAGATCTTTATCGGTCAGACCGCATAACAACATACGTTGTTCCCTTTGTCATCGGTATGTTACTTGCCCGAGATTCGATCGTCGATATCCAATACCTAGTTCAATCTCGTTACCGGCAAGTCTCTCTACTCGTTTCGTAATACATCATCTCGCAACTAACTCATTGGTTGCAATGCTTGCAAGGCTTATGTGATGTGCATTACCGAGAAGGCCCTGAGATACCTCTCCGACATTCGGAGTGACAAATCCTAATCTCGAAATACGCCAACCCAACAAATACTTTCGGAGACACCTGTAGAGCACCTTTATAATCACTCAGTTACGTTGTGACGTTTGGTAGCACACAAAGTGTTCCTACGGTAAACGGGAGTTGCATAATCTCATAGTTAAAGGAACATGTATAAGTCATGGATAAAAGCAATAGCAACATACTAAACGATCGGGTGCTATGCTAATGGAATGGGTCATGTCAATCAGATCATTCAACTAATGATGTGATCTCGTTAATCAAATAACAACTCTTTGTTCATGGTTAGGAAACATAACCATCTTTGATTAATGAGCTAGTCAAGTAGAGGCATACTAGTGACACTCTGTTTGTCTATGTATTCACACATGTATTATGTTTCCAGTTAATACAATTCTAGCATGAATAATAAACATTTATCATGATATGTAAGGAAATAAATAATAACTTTATTATTGCCTCTAGGGCATATTTCCTTCAGTCTCCCACTTGCACTAGAGTCAATAATCTAGATTACAAAGTAATGATTCTAACACCCATGGAGTCTTGGTGCTGATCATGTTTTGCTCGTGGAAGAGGCTTAGTCAACGGGTCTGCAACATTCAGATCCGTATGTATCTTGCATATCTCTATGTCTCCCACCTGGACTAAATCTCGGATGGAGTTGAAGCGACTTTTGATGTGTTTGGTTCTTTTGTGAAATCTGGATTCCTTTGCCAAGGCAATTGCACCAGTATTGTCACAAAAGATTTTCATTGGAGCCGATACGCTAGGTACAACACCTAGATCGGATATGAACTCCTTCATCCAGACTCCTTCATTAGCTGCTTCCGAAGCAGCTATGTACTCAGCTTCACATGTAGATCCCGCCACGACGCTTTGTTTAGAACAGCACCAACTGACAGCTCCACCGTTTAATGTAAATACGTGTCCGGTTTGCGATTTAGAATCGTCCGGATCAGTGTCAAAGCTTGCATCGACGTAACCGTTTACGACGAGCTCTTTGTCACCTCCATAAATGAGAAACATATCCTTAGTCCTTCTCAAGTACTTAAGGACGTTCTTGACCGCTGTCCAGTGATCCACTCCTGGATTACTTTGGTACCTGCCTGCTAAGCTTACAGCAAGGCACACATCAGGTCTGGTACACAGCATTGCATACATGATAGAGCCTATGGCTGAAGCATAGGGAACATTTTTCATTTTCTCTCTATCTTCTGCGGTGGTCGGGCATTGAGTCTTACTCAACTTCACACCTTGTAACACAGGCAAGAACCCTTTCTTTGCCTGATCCATTTTGAACTTCTTCAAAACTTTGTCAAGGTATGTGCTTTGTGAAAGTCCTATTAAGCGTCTTGATCTATCTCTATAGATCTTAATGCCCAATATGTAAGCTGCTTCACCGAGGTCTTTCATCGAAAAACTCTTATTCAAGTATCCCTTTATGCTATCCAGAAACTCTATATTATTTTCGATCAGTAATATGTCATCCACATATAATATCAGAAATGCTACAGAGCTCCCACTCACTTTCTTGTAAATACAGGCTTCTCCAAAAGTCTGTATAAAACCAAATGCTTTGATCACACTATCAAAGCGTTTATTCCAACTCCGAGAGGCTTGCACCAGTCCATAAATGGATCGCTGGAGCTTGCACACTTTGTTAGCTCCCTTTGGATCGACAAAACCTTCTGGTTGCATCATATACAACTCTTCTTCCAGAAATCCATTCAGGAATGCAGTTTTGACATCCATTTGCCAAATTTCATAATCATAAAATGCGGCAACTGCTAACATGATTCGGACAGACTTAAGCATCGCTACGGGTGAGAAAGTCTCATCGTAGTCAATCCCTTGAACTTGTCGAAAACCTTTTGCAACAAGTCGAGCTTTATAGACAGTAACATTACCATCAGCGTCAGTCTTCTTCTTAAAAATCCATTTATTCTCAATTGCTTGCCGATCATCGGGCAAGTCAACCAAAGTCCACACTTTGTTCTCATACATGGATCCCATCTCAGATTTCATGGCCTCAAGCCATTTTGAGGAATCTGGGCTCACCATCGCTTCTTCATAGTTCGTAGGTTCATCATGGTCTAGTAACATGACTTCCAAAATAGGATTATCGTACCACTCTAGTGCGGATCTTACTCTGATTGATCTACGAGGTTCAGTACAAACTTGATCTGAAGTTTCATGATCATTATCATTAGCTTCCTCCCTATTTGGTGTAGGTGTCACAGAAACTGATTTCTGTGACGTACTACTTCTCAATAAGGGAGTAGATACAGTTATCTCATCAAGTTCTACTTTCCTCCCACTCACTTCTTTCGAGAGAAACTCCTTCTCTAGAAAGTTTCCGAATTTAGCAACAAAAATCTTGCCTTCGGATCTGTGATAGAAGGTGTACCCAACAGTCTCCTTTGGGTATCCTATGAAGACACATTTTTCCGATTTGGGTTCGAGCTTATCAGGTTGAAGCTTTTTCACATAAGCATCGCAGCCCCAAACTTTAAGAAACGACAACTTTGGTTTCTTGCCAAACCACAGTTCACAAGGCATCGTCTCAACGGATTTCGATGGTGCCCTATTTAACGTGAATGCGGCCGTCTCTAAAGCATAACCCCAAAACGATAGTGGTAAATCGGTAAGAGACATCATAGATCGCACCATATCCAGTAAAGTACGATTACGACGTTCGGACACACCATTACGTTGTGGTGTTCCGGGTGGCGTGAGTTGCGAAACTATTCCGCATTGTTTCAAATGTAGACCAAACTCGTAACTCAAATATTCTCCTCCACGATCAGATCGTAGAAACTTTATTTTCTTGTTACGATGATTTTCCACTTCACTCTGAAATTCTTTGAACTTTTCAAATGTTTCATACTTGTGTTTCATTAAGTAGATATACCCATATCTGCTTAAATCATCAGTGAAGGTGAGAAAATAACGATATCCGCCACGAGCCTCAACATTCATTGGACCACATACATCAGTATGTATGATTTCCAATAAATCGGTTGCTCTCTCCATAGTACCGGAGAACGGTGTTTTAGTCATCTTGCCCATAAGGCACGGTTCGCAAGTGCCAAGTGATTCATAATCAAGTGACTCCAAAAGTCCATCAGTATGGAGTTTCTTCATGCGTTTTACACCGATATGACCTAAACGGCAGTGCCACAAATAAGTTGCACTATCATTATCAACTCTGCATCTTTTGGCTTCAACATTATGAATATGTGTATCACTACTATCGAGATTAAGTAAGAACAAACCATTCTTTAATGGTGCATGACCATAAAAGATATTACTCATATAAATAGAACAACCATTATTCTCTGATTTAAATGAATAACCGTCTCGCATCAAACAAGATCCAGATATAATGTTCATGCTCAACGCTGGTACTAAATAACAATTATTTAGATCTAATATTAATCCCGAAGGTAGATGTAGAGGTAGCGTGCCGACCGCGATCACATCGACTTTGGAACCATTTCGCACGCGCATCGTCACCTCGTCCTTAGACAATCTTCGCTTAATCCGTAGCCCCTGTTTTGAGTTGCAAATATTAGCAACAGAACCAGTATCAAATACCCAGGTGCTACTGCGAGAATTAGTAAGGTATACATCAATAACATGTATATCATATATACCTTTGTTAACCTTGCCATCCTTCTTATCCGCCAAATACTTGGGGCAGTTCCGCTTCCAGTGACCAGTCTGCTTGCAATAGAAGCACTCAGTTTTAGGCTTAGGTCCAGACTTGGGTTTCTTCTCTTGATTAGCAACTTGCTTGTTGTTCTTTTTGAAGTTCCCCTTTTTCTTCCCTTTGCCCTTTTTCTTGAAACTAGTGGTTTTGTTAACCATCAACACTTGATGCTCCTTTTTGATTTCTACCTCCGCGGCTTTCAGCATCGCGAAGAGCTCGGGCATAGTTTTGGTCATCCCTTGCATATTATAGTTCATCACGAAGCTCTTGTAGCTTGGTGGCAGTGATTGGAGAATTCTGTCAATGACGCAATCATCCGGAAGATTAACTCCCAGTTGAATCAAGTGATTGTTATACCCAGACATTCTGAGTATATGCTCACTGACAGAACCGTTCTCCTCCATCTTACAGCTATAGAACTTATTGGAGACTTCATATCTCTCAATCCGGGCATTTGCTTGAAATATTAACTTCAACTCCTGGAACATCTCATATGCTCCATGGTGTTCAAAACGTCGTTGAAGTCCCGGTTCTAAGCCGTAAAGCATGGCACACTGAACTATAGAGTAGTCATCAGCTTTGCTTTGCCAGACGTTCACAACATCTGGCGTAGCTCTTGCACCAGGCCTGGCACCTAGCGGTGCTTCCAGGACGTAATTCTTCTGTGCAGCAATGAGGATAATCCTCAAGTTACGGACCCAGTCCGTGTAATTGCTACCATCATCTTTCAACTTTGCTTTCTCAAGGAACGCATTAAAATTCAACGGAACAACAGCACGAGCCATCTATCTACACAACATAGACAAGCAAGATACTATCAGGTACTAAGTTCATGATAAATTTAAGTTCAATTAATCATATTACTTAAGAACTCCCACTTAGATAGACATCCCTCTAATCCTCTAAGTGATCACGTGATCCAAATCAACTAAACCATGTCCGATCATCACGTGAGATGGAGTAGTTTCAATGGTGAACATCACTATGTTGATCATATCTACTATATGATTCACGCTCGACCTTTCGGTCTCCGTGTTCCGAGGCCATATCTGTTATATGCTAGGCTCGTCAAGTTAAACCTGAGTATTCCGCGTGTGCAACTGTTTTGCACCCGTTGTATTTGAACGTAGAGCCTATCACACCCGATCATCACGTGGTGTCTCAGCACGAAGAACTTTCGCAACGGTGCATACTCAGGGAGAACACTTCTTGATAATTTAGTGAGAGATCATCTTATAATGCTACCGTCAATCAAAGCAAGATAAGATGCATAAAAGGATGAACATCACATGCAATCAATATAAGTGATATGATATGGCCATCATCATCTCGTGCTTGTGATCTCCATCTTCGAAGCACCGTCATGATCACCATCGTCACCGGCGCGACACCTTGATCTTCATCGCAGCATCGTTGTCGTCTCGCCAATCTTATGCTTCCACGACTATCACTACCGCTTAGTAATAAAGTAAAGCATTACATCGCGATTGCATTGCATACAATAAAGCGACAACCATATGGCTCCTGCCAGTTGCCGATAACTCAGTTACAAAACATGATCATCTCATACAATAAAATTTAGCATCATGTCTTGACCATATCACATCACAACATGCCCTGCAAAAACAAGTTAGACGTCCTCTACTTTGTTGTTGCAAGTTTTACGTGGCTGCTACGGGCTTAAGCAAGAACTCATCTTACCTACGCATCAAAACCACAACGATAGTTTGTCAAATAGACTCCGTTTTAACCTTCTCAAGGACCGGGCGTAGCCACACTCGGTTCAACTAAAGTTGGAGAGACAGTCTTCCGCAAGCCATCTATGTGCAAAGCACGTCGAGGGAACCGGTCTCGCGTAAGAGTACGCATAAGGTTGGTCCGGATCGTCTCGTCCAACAACACCGCTGAACCAAAGTATGACATGCTGGTAGGCAGTATGACTTGTATCGTCCACAACTCACTTGTGTTCTACTCGTGCAAATAACATCAAACCATAAAAAACTAGGCTCGGATGCCACTGTTGGGGAACGTAGTAATTTCAAAAAAATTCCAACGCACACGCAAGATCATGGTGATGCATAGCAACGAGAGGGGAGAGTGTTGTCTACGTACCCTCATAGTCCGAAGCGGAAGCATTGACGCAACATAGAGGAAGTAGTCGTACGTTCTCCTCGCGATCCAACCGATCACAGCACCGTTACTCCGGCACCTCCGAGTTCTTGGCACACGTTCAGCTCGATGACGATCCCCGGGCTCCGATCCAGCAAAGCGTCGGGGAAGAGTTCCGTCAGCACGACGGCGTGGTGACGATCTTGATGTGTTACCGGCGCAGGGCTTCGCCTAAGCACTGCAACGATATGACCGAGGTGGAATTTGGTGGAAGGGGGCACCGCACACGGCTAAGGAACGATCCGTAGATCAACTTGTGTGTTCTAGGGTGCTCCCCTGCCCCCGTATATAAAGGAGCCAAGGGGGAGGGGCTGGCCGTCCAAGCCTGGCGCGCCAGGAGAGTCCTACTCCCTCCGGGAGTAGGATTTCCCCCCCCCCCCAATCCTAGTTGGAATAGGATTCCTCAAGGGGGGAAAGAGAGAGAGGGGGCCGGCCACCTTCTCCTAGTCCTAATAGGACTAGGGAAGGGGGGAGGTGCACGGCAAGACCTAGGGCAGCCCCTTTCTCCTTTCCACTAAGGCCCAATATGGCCCATATGTTTCCCGGGGGGTTCCGGTAACCTCCTGGTACTCCGGTGAAATCCCGATTTCACCCGGAACACTTCCGATATCCAAATGTAGGCTTCCAATATATCAATCTTTACGTCTCGACCATTTCGAGACTCCTCGTCATGTCCGTGATCACATCCGGGACTCCGAACAACCTTCGGTACATCAAAATGCATAAACACATAATAACTGTCATCGTAAAGTTAAGCGTGCGGACCCTATGGTTCGAGAACAATGTAGACATGACCGAGACACGTCTCCGGTCAATAACCAATAGCGGGACCTGGATGCCCATATTGGCTCCTACATATTCTACGAAGATCTTTATCGGTCAGACCGCATAACAACATACGTTGTTCCCTTTGTCATCGGTATGTTACTTGCCCGAGATTCGATCGTCGGTATCCAATACCTAGTTCAATCTCGTTACCGGCAAGTCTCTCTACTCGTTCCGTAATACATCATCTCGCAACTAACTCATTGGTTGCAATGCTTGCAAGGCTTATGTGATGTGCATTACCGAGAAGGCCCTGAGATACCTCTCCGACATTCGGAGTGACAAATCCTAATCTCGAAATACGCCAACCCAACAAATACTTTCGGAGACACCTGTAGAGCACCTTTATAATCACTCAGTTACGTTGTGACGTTTGGTAGCACACAAAGTGTTCCTACGGTAAACGGGAGTTGCATAATCTCATAGTTAAAGGAACATGTATAAGTCATGGATAAAAGCAATAGCAACATACTAAACGATCGGGTGCTATGCTAATGGAATGGGTCATGTCAATCAGATCATTCAACTAATGATGTGATCTCATTAATCAAATAACAACTCTTTGTTCATGGTTAGGAAACATAACCATCTTTGATTAATGAGCTAGTCAAGTAGAGGCATACTAGTGACACTCTGTTTGTCTATGTATTCACACATGTATTATGTTTCCAGTTAATACAATTCTAGCATGAATAATAAACATTTATCATGATATGTAAGGAAATAAATAATAACTTTATTATTGCCTCTAGGGCATATTTCCTTCAGTTTTTAGGGTATATGGAGATATATAGGCGGAAGAAGTACGTCGGTGGACCTCCGGGCAGTCCACGAGGCAGGGGGCGCGCCCCCACCCTCGTGGGTAGCCTGGAACTCCCCTGGTGCAACTCCGGTACTCCGTGGGCTTTTTCTGGTCCAAAAAATAGGTTCCATGGAGTTTCAGGTCAATTTGACTCCGTTTGATATTCCTTTTCTTCAAAACACTGAAATAGGCAAAAAACAACAATTTTGGGTTGGGCCTCCGGTTAATAGGTTAGTCCTAAAAATAATATAAAGGTGGATAATAAAGCCCAATATTGTCCAAAACAGTAGATAATATAGCATGGAGCAATCAAAATTATAGATACGTTGGAGACGTATCAGGAGTGAGTCGGAGTGGCCGGGAGAGTGTCATGGCAATGGAGGGGCTCCGTCGGAATGCCGTTGGTCCACCCGAATGGGAGTGCGAGGCCATGGATTCGGTGGTGTGGGTACAGTGCGCTACCTCTATAGAGTGTATTTAATCTATCGATAGCCGCGTCCTCGGTTACGGACACAACTCGGAAGTAGGTCACACCATGGGTCAACTTTTAAATAATCATGCACACTAATGTTAATAACAAGGCACTGTTGGAAAGATGATGGTTGAGAAACCATGTTGATGATGGAGACCAAAGTGTTGGTCCGTTTATGATCCAAGAAAGATCATCATTTGGTTACGAGGTAACCCGTTTGGAGACCAAATTGTTGGTCTGTTTGTGATCCGCGAAAGATCACCGTTTGGTTACGAGGTAAGCCACTTGGTAAGCAAGTCTGAGGGACTGGAGGCACGAGATCTTGTTCACTGCATCCCTAGTATGATTTTGCATTGATGATAATTTGATTAATATCATGATATTGTTTGTCATTATGTTTATGCCTGTTGTGAGCTTGCAGGTACATTCAATGTACTGACCTGGCGTGTCATGCCAGATTTCAGGAAAGTCTTGTTGGATCGGAGTGCTGTTCAAGTCTAGATCGTGTCCACATCGGTGTCCATGTGCTATGGAGTCCCGCTTCGTCGTTGTTCCGCTACCGCGTAGTTGTTGTGATCGAGGCCCTTTATGTTCACTAAATAATGTACATATTGTTCAGCCGCACCGTGTGTGCTGCTTGGCCTCGCAACTTGATGTAATGTGAACTATGTTTTGCTAGTATCAATAAAGCGGTTGTTTTCTGTACCAAGATGTTGTGCGTTGCTAGAAGACATGGTCTCTGGGCTGGCAATGCAAGGTAAACCGGTTGCTCTGAGCTGGGGTGTTATATCCGCGCTGACTATAGGACACGCTAGACTACCGAAGTGTTACCTGGACGTTAGTTAGAGTAAAAGTTGAGTGCCGGTAGTGTTTGTAGCTGATTGTTGCATTTCATGCGCTCATTTTATTTTTTATTTCTAACCTACTAATATCTGTGAGTGTAGATGGTTCCGGTGTCGTATCCGTGCCAGTTGCAGCTGATCCATATATGTCGTTGATACGTCTCCAACGTATCTATAATTTTTGATTGTTCTATGATATTATATTATCTGTTTTGGATGTTTAATGGGCTTTATTATACACTTCTATATTATTTTTGGGACTAACCTACTAACCAAAGGCCCAGTGCAAATTGTTGTTTTTTTTTGCCTATTTCAGTGTTTCGCAGAAAAGGAATATCAAACGGAATCCAAATGGAATGGACGTCAAGGAGACTTGGAGTGGACGTCAAGGAAGCAACGAGGCGACCACGAGGTAGGAGGGCGCGCCCAGGGGGTAGCCGCGCCCCCACCCTTGTGGGCCCCTCATGACTCCACCGACCTACTTCTTTCGCCTATATATACTCATATACCCCAAAAACATCCAGGAGCACCATGAAACCCTATTTCCACCGCCGCAACCTTCTGTACCCATGAGATCCCATCTTGGGGCCTTTTCCGACGCTTTGCCAGAGGGGGAATCGATCATGGAGGGCTTCTACATGAACACCATAGCCTCTCCGATGATGTGTGAGTAGTTTTCCGCAGACCTTCGGGTCCATAGTTATTAGCTAGATGGCTTCTTCTCTCTCTTTGGATCTCAATACAAAGTTCTCCTCGATCTTCTTGGAGATCTATTCGATGTAATACTTTTTGCGGTGTGTTTGTCGAGATGCAATGAATTGTGGGTTTATGATCAAGTTTATCTATGAACAATATTTGAATCTTCTCTGAATTCTTACATGCATGATTTGATATTATATGCAAGTCTCTTCGAATTATCAGTTTGGTTTGGCCTACTAGATTGATCTTTCTTGCAATGGGAGAAGTGCTTAGCTTTGGGTTCAATCTTGCGGTGCTCGATCCAAGTGACAGCAGGGGAAACGACACGTATTGTATTGTTGCCATCGAGGATAAAAAGGTGGGGTTTATATCATATTGCTTGCGTTTATCCCTCTACATCATGTCATCTTGCCTAATGCATTACTCCGTTCTCATGAACTTAATACTCTAGATGCATGCTGGATAGCGGTCGATGTGTGGAGTAATAGTAGTAGATGCATAATCGTTTCGGTCTACTTGACACGGAAGTGATGCCTATATACATGATCATGCCTAGATATTCTCATAACTATGCGCTTTTCTATCAATTGCTCGACAGTAATTTGTTCACCCACCGTAGAATTTGCTATCTTGGGAGAAGCCACTAGTGAAACCTATGGCCCGCGGGTCTATTTTCCATCATATTAATCTCCCGTCAACTAGCTATTTCGGTCGCCATTTATTTTGCAATCTTTACTTTTCAATCTATACAACAAAAATAGAAAAAATATTTATCTTATTATCTCTATCAGACCTCACTTTTGCAAGTGGCCCTAAAGGGATTGACAACCCCTTTATTGCGTTGCTTGCAAGGTTCTTAATTGTATGTGCAGATACTAGGGATTTGCGTGTAGTCTCCTACTGGATTGATACCCTGGTTCTCAAAAACTGAGGGAAATACTTACGCTACTTTGCTGCATCACCCTTTCCTCTTCAAGGGAAAACCAAGGCATGCTCAAGAGGTAGTAGTCACCGCATCTCCTTCATAACGTGTGGCGTCGACTATACCCTCACAGTGACGACCCAGCATATCGGGTGTACCGGGAGCGTCTAGCAGACTCAGTGTACGAGTATCACGCCGTGGTTACTCTGCGCACCAGTTCATCCTCCATCACTTACATTCGTACCTCCAGGAGCGGTTTCGCTTCCACCACTTCTCAGGCTGTCCAGTTTGCTGCATTTGAGGTCCTCGTTGAGCTGCGATACGAGGTACGGATGCAGACCCACCCAGGTTTCCACTACTATCCATCCTTGCACGACAATGGTCGTGTCCATTTTCCTATCATTGATCCGGAGTCTGATAGCGCTGCTAGCCACCTTTCTCGCTATATCACTGCTAGCTACCTTCTAATTCATGAGCTGGCTCGAGAGCTGACTTGTGCTTGCACTGCTTTAGTCGCCACTAGATCCTTCTCTACTCCATCGTCTATGGGATTTACTCCTTATATTCCACTCGGTTCTAGCTCGCCTGTTTCACCGGTTACTCCTCCGAGTAGCTCGGGCACCTCGATCGTGAGCCCCCTCAGTGCTCCTGCTGAGTGGGTTTCCCTTCTTGCCACCCTCGTAGCCCTGATGCTCCAGCCTCATCCTGCACCTGCCCCGGAGGGAGAGCCCTCGAGGCAGTGTCGTCATGTTACCTTTAACCTAGAGGTCTCAGTTAACATCGTTTGTTCAGGATCCGAGTCCGCTTCAGGAGAGGACCCGACAGCACCATCACATCATTAGAGTGTTCGATTATCCGTGGTTGTCATGTTGATGTACGGATGTAGTCGTATGAGTCATGATGTCTTGTTTCATGTATGAGAGTAGTCGGACTTATCATGGCATTTATCTTTCATGTATGAGTCTATGTATAATTATGCTGGAACTTTTTCTTATTTGTCGTGTTTCCTTCGATATTCCGTTTTATTTTCTTTCGGGTATGTCGCTGGCTTTTTCCCCACTACTTTGGATGTTGCTCATCTCAGTTGCGTTATCTTGGAAAAAACAAATAATAGGATTACGCGGGGAGGCAGCAGCAGTAACGCTTGTGAGGATGTCCCTGTTCGCCGTTCAGCACGACAGGCAGGGCACTCCCCCGAGCCGTACGATCCACCACCGCCTCCATGGACAAATCCGTCCTCTACTGAGCAAATTTTACGCATGTTAGAGGAAAGAAGTGATACGTCTCGAACGTATCTATAATTTTTGATTGCTTCAAGCTATTTTAGATTCTATTTTGGACATTACTGGGCTTTATTATACACTTTTATATTACTTTTGGGACTAACCTACTAACCAGAGGCCCAACCCAGAATTGTTTTTTTTGCCTATTTCATAGTTTCGCAGAAAAAGAATATCAAACAGAGTCCAAACGGAATGAAACCTTCGGGAACGTGATTTTCGGAACGAACATGATCCAGAGGACTTGGACCCTACGTAAAGCAATCAACGAGGAAGGCACGAGGTAGGGGGGCGCGCCTACCCCCCCCCCCAGGCGCGCCCTCCACCCTCGTGAGCCCCTTGTTGCTCCACCGACGTGCTTCTTCCTCCTATATATACCTATGTACCCCGAAACTACCAGATACGGAGCCAAAAACCTAATTCCACCGCAGCAACTTTCTGTACCTACGAGATCCCATCTTGGGGCCTGTTCCGGAGCTCCACCAGAAGTGGCTTTGATCATGGAGGGCCTCTACATCATCTCCAAGGCCTCTCCGATGAAGTGTGAGTAGTTTACCTCAGACCTTCGGGTCCATAGTTATTAGCTAGATGGATTCTTCTCTCTTTTTGGATCTCAATACAAGGTTCTCCCCATTTCTTGTGGAGATCTATTCGATGTAATCTTCTTTTGCGGTGTGTTTGTCGAGATCCGATGAATTGTGGGTTTATGAGCAAGATTATCTATGAACAATATTTGAGTCAAATCTGAATTGTTTTATGTATGATTGGTTATCTTTGCAAGTCTCTTCGAATTATCAGTTTGGTTTGGCCTACTAGATTGATCTTTCTTGCAATGGGAGAAGTGCTTAGCTTTGGGTTCAATCTTGCGATGTCCTTTCCCAGTGACAGCAGGGGCAGCAAGGCACATATTGTATTCTTGCCATCGAGGATAAAAAGATGGGGTTTATATCATATTGCATGAGTTTATCCCTCTACATCATGTCATCTTTCTTAATGCGTTACTCTGTTCTCCATGAACTTAATACTCTAGATGCATGCTGGATAGCGGTCGATGTGTGGAGTAATAGTAGTAGATGCAGGCAGGAGTCGGTCTACTTGTCTCGGATGTGATTCCTATATACATGATCATACCAAGATATTCTCATAACTATGCTCAATTCTATCAATTGCTCGACAGTAATTCGTTCACCCATCGCAAATACTTACGTTATCTTGAGAGAAGCCACTAGTGAAACCTACGGCCCCCGGGTCTATTTTCCATCATATTAATCTTCCAATACTTTGCTATTTCCGTTGCCTTTTATTTTGCTTTATTTACTTTGCATCTTTATAATAAAAGTACCAAAAATATTATCTATCATCTCAATCAGATCTCACTCTCGTAAGTGACCGAGAAGGGATTGACAACCCCTTTATCGCATTGGTTGCGTGGTTCTTGTTTGTTTGTGTAGGTGCAAGGGACTCGTGCGTGGCCTCCTACTGGATTGATACCTTGGTTTTCAAAAACTGAGGGAAATACTTACGCTGCTTTACTGCATCACCCTTTCCTCTTTAAGGGAAAACCAACACAGTGCTCAAGAGGTAGCAAGAAGGATTTCTAGCGCCATTGCCGGGGAGTCTACGCTCAAGTCAAGCCATACCAAGTACACATCACAAACTCATCTCCCTCGCACTACATTATTTGCCATTTGCCTCTCGTTTTCCTCTCCCCCACTTCACCCTTGCCGTTTTATTCGCCCTCTTTTTTCTGTTCGCCTATTTTTTTTCGTTTACTCGTCGTTATGGTTAGTCCTTTATCTTCTCCGTTGTCTCCCAAGAATGAAGTTCTTAATTTTAAGCAAAGGGAGGGAGAAAATCTAAAAGATGCTTGGTATAGAATTTGTAATGCTCAAAATAGATCTACCAGGAAGCAATCTACTTCTGTTCTTCTTCGTAATTTTTACGTAGGTGCTAATCCTTGGTACAGATATATTCTTGACACCATTACCGGAGGGAATTTCTTGGGTAGCCATACTTTTGATTCTTATAATGCCACGATAGATTTGTTTGGCTCACCACCCGTTTTGGTTAATGGCACTATGTTAACTTTGGAGCATGTAATGCAAAGACTTGAAATTATTGAAAATAAAGTTGCTACCATAGAGTTAATTGAAAGTTTGGATAAAAAGATCCACAATCAAATCACCCAATATGGATCTAAAGTAGGAGTCACTTTGAAAATATTAAAGAAAAGGAACCCATAGTTAATGAAAGAATAAATCAGGATTCCACTAGAATCGATAAACTAGAGGGTATCATTACCAATTTGGGAACCGGTTTTTCTTCCGTAAAGAGTAGTCCAAGTCCTCCAACTAAAATTTCCAAACTTATGTATGTTCCTAAAAATAAGGGTGAATCCTCTAGTAAGGAAGTTGTGGATCTCAAATATATAAGTATTCATCCTAATCTTTTTGCTGTCATTAAGGAACCATTTGCTACAAATGATTTTCTCGGTCATGTGCCTAGATGTTTGATACTGAATAAAATGAAAGAAACTCTTAAGAATGATAGATGTCTCATTGAAGAATTGCCCACCAAAGATGGCAATACCTAGATCTATCCTTGCTATTATGCCTAGCTAGGGGCGTTAAACGATAGCGCTTGTTGGGAGGCAACCCAATTTTATTTTAGTTTTTTTCTTTTTGCTTCTGTTTAGGAATAAATAATTTGTCTAGCCTCTGGTTAGATTCGTTTTTATGTTTTAATTAGTGTTTGTGCCAAGTAAAACCGTTAGGATAACCTACGGTAATCGTTATTTTGATTCTGCTGCAGAAAACAGAAACTTTGCGTGCACGAGATTAGTTTTCATAAATCACAGGAACGTGGTTTTTAGTTGTTTCTTTTTGCTGTAGATAAATAAAAAAATTATCTAGAACTTCCTAATTTGGCTGAATTTTTTCACGTTCCAGAATTTTGCGTTAGTTACAGATTACTACAGACTGTTCTGTTTTTGACAGATTCTGTTTTTCGTGTGTTGTTTGCTTATTTTGATGATTCTATGGCTAGTAAAATAGTTTATGAACCATAGGTAAGTTGCAATACAGTAAGTTTAACACCAATATAAATAAAGAATGAGTTCATTACAGTACCTTGAAGTGGTGTTTTGTTTTCTTTCGCTAACGGAGCTTATTAGATTTTCTGTTGAGTTTTGTGTTGTGAAGTTTTCAAGTTTTGGGTGAAAGATTTGATGGATTATGGAACAAGGAGTGGCAAGAGCTAAAGCTTGGGGATGCCCATGGCACCCCAAGATAATCTAAGGACACCTAAAAGCCAAATCTTAGGGATGCCCCGGAAGGCATCCCCTCTTTCGTCTACTTCCATCGGTAGCTTTACTTGGAGCTATATTTTTATTCACCACATGATATGTGTTTTGCTTGGAGCGTATTGTATTATTTGAGTCTTTGCCTTTGAGTTTACCACAATCATCCTTGTTGTACACACCTTTTGAGAGATCCACACATAAACCAGAATTTATTAGAATACTCTATGTGCTTCACTTATATCTTTTGAGCTATATAGTTTTTGCTCTAGTGCTTCACTTATATCTTTTAGAACACGGTGGTGGATTTGTCTTGTAGAAACTATCGTTCTCTCATGATTCACTTATATCATTTAGAGAACCTCATAAAACAGCATGGTAATTTGTCCTAATCATGAAATTAAAATTCTCTTATGAGTGCGTTGAATACTAAGAAAAGTTGGACGCTTGATGATTGTTTTGAGATATGGAGGTAATAATATTAGAGTCATGCTAGTTGAGTAGTTGTGAAATTCAGAAATACTTGTGTTGAAGTTTGCAAATCCCATAGCATGCACGTATGGTAAACGTTGTGTAACAAATTTGAAACATGACATATTCTTTGAGTGTCTTCCCTTGTCTGGAGGTCGGGGGCGCGCGATGGTTAACTCCTACCAACCTCCCCCCTAGGAGCATGCGCGTAGTGCTTGGTTTTGATGACTTCTAAATTTTTGCAATAAATATGTGAGTTCTTTATGACTAATGTTGAGTCCATGGATTATACGCACTCTCATCCTTCCACCATTGCTAGCCTCTCTAGTACCGCGCAACTTTCGCCGGTGCATTACACCCACCATATACCTTCCTCAAAACAGCCACCATACCTACCTATTATGGCATTTCCATAGCCATTCCGAGATATATTGCCATGCAACTTTCGACCGTTTCGTTCATCATGACACATTCATCATTGTCATATTGCCTTGCATGATCATGTAGTTGACATAGTATTTGTGGCAAAGCCACCTTTCATAATTCTTTCATACATGTCGTTCATGAATCATTGCCCATCCCGGTACACTACCGGAGGCAAGCATATAGAGTCATACTTTGTTCTAGTATTGAGTTGTAATCATTGAGTTGTAAATAAATAGAAGTGTGATGATCATCATTCATAGAGCATTGTCCCCGCAAAAAAAGAGAAGGGCCAAAAGAAAAAAAAGAGGCCCAAAAAAATAAAAAAAATAAAAGGGGCAATGCTACTATCTCTTTTTCCACACTTGTGCTTCAAAGTAGCACCATGTTCTTCATGATAGAGAGTCTCTTGTTTTGTCACTTTCATATACTAGTGGGAATTTTTCATTATAGAACTTGGCTTGTATATTCCTACAATGGGCTTCCTCAAATGCCCTAGGTCTTCGTGAGGAAGCAAGTTGGATGCACACCCACTTAGTTGCATTTTGTTGAGCTTTCATACATTTATAGCTCTTAGTGCATCCGTTGCATGGCAATCCCTACTCCTCACATTGATATCTATTTATGGGCACCTCCATAGCCCGTTGATACGCCTAGTTGATGTGAGACCATCTTCTCTTTTTATTGTCTTCTACACAACCACCATATTCTATTCCACATATAGTGCTATGTCCATGGCTCACGCTCATGTATTGCATGAAAGTTGAAACAGTTTGAAAATTCTAAAGTATGAAACAATTGCTTGGCTAAAACCAGGGTTGCAAATGATTTGAGTATTTTGTGTGACAAAGATGGAGCATAACTAAACTATATGATTGTAGGGATGAACTTTCTTTGGCCATGTTATTTTGAGAAGACATAATTGCTTAGTTAGTATGCTTGAAGTACTATTATTTTTATGTCAATATTAAAATTTTATCTTGAATTTGTCGGATCTGAATATTCATACCACAATTAAGAGGTTTACATTAAAAACCATGCCAAGTAGCATTCCGCATCAAAACTTCTATTTTTATCATTTACCTACTCGAGGACGAGCAGGAATTAAGCATGGGGATGCTTGATACGTCTCCAACGTACCTATAATTTTTTATTGCTTCATGCTATTTTATATTCTATTTTGGACATTATTGGGCTTTATTATACACTTTTATATTACTTTTGGGACTAACCTACTAACTGGAGGCCCAGCCTAGAATTGCTGTTTTTTGCCTATTTCAGAGTTTCGCAGAAAAAGAATATCAAACGGAGTCCAAACGGAATGAAACCTTCGGGAACGTGATTTCCAGAACGAACATGATCCAGAGGACTTGGACCCTACGTAAAGGAATCAACAAGGAAGGGACGAGGTAGGGGGGTGCGCCTACCCCCCAGGCGCGCCCTCCACCCTCGTGGGCCCCTTGTTGCTCCACCGACGTACTTCTTCCTCCTATATATACCTACGTACCCCAAAACTACCAGATACGGAGCCAAAAACCTAATTCCACCGCCGCAACTTTGTGTACCTACGAGATCCCATCTTGGGGCCTGTTCCGGAGCTCTGCCGGAAGGGGCACTGATCACGGAGGGCCTCTACATCATCTCCAATGCCTCTCCGATGAAGTGTGAGTACTTTACCTCAGACCTTCGGGTCCATAGTTATTAGCTAGATGGCTTCTTCTCTCTTTTTGGATTTCAATACAAGGTTCTCCCCCTCTCTTGTGGAGATCTATTCGATGTAATCTTCTTTTGCGGTGTGTTTGTCGAGATCCGATGAATTGTGGGTTTATGATCAAGATCATCTATGAACAATATTTGAGTCAAATCTGAATTCTTTTATGTATGATTGGTTATCTTTGCAAGTCTCTTCGAACTATCAGTTTGGTTTGGCCTACTAGATTGATCTTTCTTGCAATGGGAGAAGTGCTTATCTTTGGGTTCAATCTTGCGGTGTCCTTTCCCAGTGACAGCAGGGGCAGAAAGGCACGTATTGTATTGTTGCCATCGAGGATAAAAAGATGGGGTTTATATCATATTGCATGAGTTTATCCCTCTACATCATGTTATCTTTCTTAATGCGTTACTATGTTCTTCATGAACTTAATACTCTAGATGCATGCTGGATAGCGGTCGATGTGTGGAGTAATAGTAGTAGATGCAGGCAGGAGTCGGTCTACTTGTCTCGGACGTGATGCCTATATACATGATCATAGCTAGATATTCTCATAACTATGCTCAATTCTATCAATTGCTCGACAGTAATTCGTTCACCCATCGCAAATACTTATGCTATCTTGAGAGAAGCCACTAGTGAAACCTATGGCCCCCGGGTCTATTTTCCATCATATTAATCTTCCAATACTTTGCTATTTCGGTTGCCGTTTATTTTGCTTTATTTACTTTGCATCTTTATAATAAAAATACCAAAAATATTATCTATCAGATCTCACTCTCGTAAGTGACCGAGAAGGGATTGACAACCCCTTTATCGCGTTGGTTGCGAGGTTCTTGTTTGTTTGTGTAGGTGCAAGGGACTCGTGTGTGGCCTCCTACTGGATTGATACCTTGGTTCTAAAAAACTGAGGGAAATACTTACGCTGCTTTACTGCATCACCCTTTCCTCTTCAAGGGAAAACCAATGCAGTGCTCAAGAGGTAGCAAGAAGGAATAATGATCTGGTTGAAATATTAAAGAGTGTACAAGCTATGGTTGGGCAGAATGGAAATCAGAACAGTCACCACTCCAAGCTGTCAGATTTTCAGAGAACCAAGCCTCCCAGTTTCAGCCAAGTTATTGATCCCTTGGACGCAGACGACTGGTTACGAACTATTGAGAAAAAGCTTGAGATTGCTCGTACTGAAGAGGATGACAAGGTTCCGTTTGCTATGTATTATCTCGAAGGATCCGCCGCTATATGGTGGGATAATGCGAAGGCCATGTGGCCTGCTGATGAAGAAATTACTTGGACAAAATTCAATGATCATTTCCGCAAATACCATATTCCTGCTGGTATTATGAAGGTCAAGCAGCGTGAATTCCTCATGATCATCCAAGGAAGCTAGTCTGTGAGTGAGTATCTGCATAAGTTTAATCACCTGGCCCGCTATTCCCTCTATGATGTGGCCACATAAGAAAGAAAGATTGACATATTTCTTGGAGGATTAAACCAGCACCTCCGGTACACACTTAGTATGTTTGATTTCCCAGACTTTCAAACTCTGATAAACAAGGCCCTCATTGCTGAAAGAGAGCACAAGCTTATACATGACAACAAGCCTACCAAGAATGATCACAAGCGCAAGTTCAAGCCTAGGAAGGATGGTCAGCCAATGCAAAAGGCTCGTACTTGGCAGCACACTCAAGTAGAGTACAAGCCCAATTGGCAGCAGAATGTTAATAAAACCACTACTCAAGTCAACAATGTCGTAACCAACCTGGTGCGAGAAGAATCCCAACGCAACAATTCCTGTTTCAGTAGTGGGCAAACCGGACATTTATGCCAGACTGTGTCCCAAGAACGGCAGGGCAAATGCTCCATTCAGGCCATAAGTCAACTATATGGGACCATACCCCGTCCAGGAAAACATCACCGGGCAAGTTCATCACCTCTCCGCAGACGAAGCCCAAGAGAACCCCGAAGTCATCATTGGTATGTTTTCTGTTAATAGCATACCTACAATAATTTTATTTGACTCTGGGGCTTCCCACTCTTTTATTTCACGGAGTTTTGCAGCCCAAAACAAATTTCCTTATTCGATTTTGAGCAAGAATATGCTGGTACAATCCCCGGGATCTTTGCTCATAAGCAATCTGGTCTGCCGTAATTTGGAAATTAATATCAACAGAGTCCGTTTTCCAACTTCCTTGATAGTCATCGAATCTGCCAAGTTGGACATTATTTTGGGGATGAATTGGTTAACCCAATACCAAGTATGCATTAACTGCGTGACCCGAGAAGTCACCTTGACAAGTCAGGAAGGGCAGACTACAAAATTCTATGCCCGCAGAAGCATACCCAAGAAATAAATGGTTTTCACCGCTGTGGCTGACGAGTTGGGATTAATTCCTGTGGTCAGTGAGTTTCCCGACGTATTCCCAGAAGAATTGCCAGGAATGCCGCCGGACCGAGATCTTGAGTTTGCAATAGATCTTGTGCCATGGACCACACCACTATACAAGAAGTATTATTGGATGCCTTCGTCAGAATTAGTGGAGTTAAAGAAAAAGCTTCATGAGATCCTCCAGAAAGGTTATATCCGCCCCAGCTCTTCACCATGGGGATCACCCGCAATATTCGTGGACAAGAAGGATGGTAGTCTCCGTATGTGTGTGGATTACTGTTAGCTGAATGATGTCACCATCAAAAACAAATATCCACTGCCTAGGATTGACAATTTATTTGATCAACTTAGTGGGGGAAAAGTATTCTCCAAAATTGATTTAAGGACTAGATACCACCAACTCAAGATCAAAAAGGAAGATATTCCTAAGACCGCGTTCACTACCCGATATGATCTTTATGAATATACCGTTATGTCGTTCGGCCTCACCAATTGTGGGGACCCCGACTCATAAGTCGTGATCACCGAATGCACGTGTACAGTGATCCCAGAGATCAATGCTCACTGAACACACAGAAGCTGAATAACAAGAGTCTTACATCCATACATATCGTCTTACACAAATTATGACCATTATGGTCAAGTCTTACATTGATAAAGCCTTAAGGGCTGAACATCAAAGGAAACACAAGCAGCGGAAATCTTCGTCGATAAGTAGAACCCATGCCATTTGCCTTAACCCTACAGGCATTCTGACTGGGAAACGTCCTAGTTCGCATGTTCGTCTCCAAAGAACTCTTCTTCGAACTCCGGTTCTTCCATGCCTGGCCAATTAAATAACCAGTGGCAAGCCAATGAGTACTTTGAATGTACTCGCAAGCAACCCATGTTTTGGTTCAAGGAACAATAATGCATGACATAGGTAAATTTTTGCGGAAAGCTAATTTTGAGTGCAATGGCATGTTCAACAACTAGTAAGTCATGCGTCAGGAGAATTCAAGTAGTCATGAGGATAGGTTACATATATCAACATAAATAGAGAGGGCAACAACCCAACTCAATCATGTCAAGTCCTTTGACTTGACCCAAGTAATTCTTCCCACTTATCCAACACACACTCTGGTTTGTAAACACGTGGACGTAGCCCAAGAGCGGTTACCCAACTGTCCTTGACCATGGACACGGCTATTCGAATAGTTTTACACTCTGCAGAGGTTGCACACTTTACCCACAAGATCCGGGGAACTTCCGTGTCATCCACGACCCGCGGTACCTCAAGTACCCGGGGTAAGCACCCGATCACTATCTTTCCCTAGACGACACTAACATGGAGTCCACTCGATTGGTAGTAACCCCCGTGCCCAACATTCCAAAACTTAAAATTGTGGAGCCTTGCTCCCATATTCATCACATACCACTAGCGCGGGGTACCAACGGTGTGTCCGATGCCCCATAAAAATGTTCTTGGTCGCCCTACCTGGCACGACCCCGTCCCGAGAGAGTGCACCAACAACTCTCCCGTCACTAGTAATGCGGGCTCCAAGCTAGTATCGGCCTAGGTAATCAATAATGCCCTTTCCCATATAAGCGTAGAGTGGTTGCGCATGTAAGGTTGGAATAACGGTCGCAACTTAAACCAATCTATTTTCGAAAAACAACACACACACACACACACACTTGCCTCGGTACACCACTTCGTCATCAAGTGGTTACCCAACACATCATCTCCCTCGGGCATAAGTGGCACCCGACGGGGTTTTCAAAAAGTCCTTTGAAAATACTTTGCCTCCATCAACATGCATATTCCCATCCCTTTTTGCGTAACAACTACTTTAGCATCCTATCTACTCCCACCGACATAACCCTCATAAGAAGGTAGGGTCATGCACAATGTAAGTATCAACGAGGAAATAACGAAGGCAACCCACCAAAGTGGTTACCATCTCAACATGATTCCGAAGCAACACTAATAAAGTGCTATATGGCATGCATAAAAAGGTTTCATAGACATGGTCAAAGGGCTGCTTGCCTGGCTCAGCAAAGTCTTCGGGGTCTTCAAAGTCTTCTGGTCCAACTCCTTCATCAGCAACGCAATCTATCGTCGCAAAATAATAACGAGAAAATAAGGCAATAATAAAACAGAAAAATCAAAGTGCTCAGAAAAATGTCAACTCATTTTTATAAAATATTAGATGGAAATCTAAGAAGGGGAAAATTCCTAGTTTTGGATTTGGAGTTGTGGAATAGGAGAAATGGATTTTCAAAGGCATATTTAAATGCTAAAAATCACATTTAAATATTTACAGTAAAGAAAAGTTTGTTGGATTTGAATGAAAGTGGCACCATTAAATAGGTGGGATTTTTCTAAGATTTTAGGAGTTGGAATTATTCCATTTGGACAAATATTTTATCCTGTGGAATTTTTATAAGACAGAAGGAAAATGGAAAAAGGAAACGGGCACTGTGCCACTGGGCCAGAACAGCCGCAGGGCAGCAGGCCCAGCCAGCGGGCCGGCCCAGCCGAGCCAGCGCGCGCGCACGTGTGCGTTTAAACCTGACGGGTGGATCCCACCCATCAGGGCGTGAGGCTGACGGGCAGGGCCCACGGCCGTCATCGTCTACCTCCGACCAGAGGCAACGGCGAGCTCGCCGGCGGCGATGTAGGGCACGGGGAGGTGCATGGTTGGTACCGTTGGACTCGGGAGGATGTCGCCGTTCGATTGGTGGTGGATACGGTCGCCGGAGTAGCCCGGTTCGCCAGCGACGAGGTCACGCGGCGGAGATGCCTCGGCGTCGATGGCTCCGGCCGTTCCGGACTGCAAAAAGAGTGGGGAAGAGAGGGGAAAGGGTCAGCGTGGCCGCGCGGTTCCAGATCGAGAGAAAACGGGGGCGGAGGAGGCCTGTACCGCGCGAACACCGACGAGCCGAGGCGGCGGGTCTCGAGCTCAATCTCGAGCTCGAGCGGCTCTGGAGACCAATGGGTGGTGTGGGAGGTGGATTAAGAGTGTGGGGGAGCGACAGGGAGCGAGAGAGAGGCTCGGGGTCGCCTTTTATAGGCTGGCCGAGGTCCACCGTGGGCGCGGCCTACGGGTTCCCGCAGGATCGGCTCGGGTGGCCGTTAGAGAGGGAATGGGCGGCTCGGGGGTGTTCGTGGGAGTGGTGTAGGGTGCCAGGGAGAGAGAGGAGGAGCGGGACGAGCTGCACGCGGGCCACAGGAGTGGCGCGAGCATTGGCCGAGCGGGGCGGCGCTCTGGCGCGAGCTGCAGGAGAGAGAGGAGGGCGCGGGAGCAAGTGGGGGGCCTGCTGCCGTGGAGCGGACGTCGAGGGGCATCGACTGGCGCGCGGGGGAGGCTCGAGGTGGTCGGGAGACGCGGCATCAACGGTCGGGTGCTCTGGCAGGCGCTCCAGAGCGCGACTTTGGCCGGCATTCGCGGCTTTCCCGCGTCCGCGCACATCCACTTGTGTCTGGAGGCTGCAGGGGGCATGGGCAAAAGCTGGAACGAGCCTTGGATGTTGTGGAAAGCTGAGGGGAGAGATGGAGGCTGAGAGAGAGAGAGAGGGAAATCTGCTGTCCAGAGAAGAAAAATGGGGTTCTCCCCCCCTTCATCATTGCTTCCTTGGGCAGCAAAGCACACAGGTGCTAGAGGGGGACTAGGAGGTGTCGTGGTAAAAAGTTGAGCCTACGGAGATTAGTGGAAGAGGCCAAAAATGGGATTTTTGCAAAGTGGCAGAAGGTGTTTGATGCTGGTTTGGGCAACTAGATGGCTTCCATTTGCCATGAGACTCCACAGGGTGAAATGACACATATATTCAGTGCCTTCCACCAATTTGGGGCTTATTTGAGCAAAGTTGCCAATGAAACTTTTGTAAACCCTAGAAATGAGCAGAATTAGACTTGAGCAGATCTGGTTGAGCAAATCACTTCTCCTTGATGAACCACTTGGTGTAGTGGCCTCATTTGGTCATGTGAACATGCTCACAAAAGTTGGGGTCAAGGAGAGAAAGTTGGTAGTACAAACTTGTTCAAATATGGTTCTGGTCAGAGAGGGTTTTGGGGCATTTTGGTGAACCAAAATGACTTTAATTGACATGAGGCTTTGCAAGATCATCACAATATGCATTTGTGACTTGCTGGATTTTTCCAGGATTTTTGTGAAAATATTTCCTGTAGAAATATTTCAAATCCTAGAAATGGGCAGAAATGGTTTGGGAGGTTTTGTCCAATATATGATCATAACCATGTGTTGAAATTCTTATATATGGAAAATATATGTCCATTGAGTCTCCCTAATTTTTCTCAAATATTTTTAAAGCTTTAAAATAATTTTTACCTATTTAAGACCATTTCTGGCCTTAAGAAAAAGCCTTTAAATAAAATAGGAAAATAACTTTTAAAATTATATTTTTGTGGTTTCTGGGTATCCTATATCTAATAGCAGTCAAATATATTTTTGAAAATATTTTTACTGCCCTTAATTAAGTACTTGCAGTGCAAACCTCAATCCAGGGTTTTTTGGAAAACTAACTTTTGAAAATACTTTTTGGCCAAATTATTTTTGTAAGAAAATACTATATTGTATAATACACGTGGCATGATCATTGGGCAGGAGTTTGGGACAAGGAGATGAAGTATAGGAGGTGAAGTAGTTGACTATAAAGAGCACTTGAAAAACCACAGAGAGAAATCCAACTCAAAATAAAAGCCAAATAATGCAAAAGTTTTTGTTGGTCCAAATTTTCATGCTTTAATAATGCAAATAGTCATGTTACAAAATGCAGGGTGTGACAGACCTACCCCCCTTACAAGAATCTCGTCCCCGAGATTCCTAAACTAGGCTTTAAAGAGATATGGAAACTCGGATCTGAGGTAGTCTTCACGTTCCCAGGTTGCTTCTGCTTCAGAGTGGTTGCTCCATTGGACTTTGAAGTACTTGATGGTGCGGCTTCGAGTGCGCCGTTCAGCCTCATCCAAAATGCAGATAGGACTCTCACAGTAAGTCAAATCAGGCTGAAGGTCAATGGCTTGATGATTGATGTCCCTGTAAAGATCAGGCTTGGCTGGGACTTGGAGGCACTTCTGGAGTTTTGATACGTGGAATACGTTGTGCACATCAGATAGTTCAGGTGGCAGTTCCAACTGGTAAGCCACTTCTCCGCGTCGGTCAGTGATTTTGAAGGGGCCAATGTATCTTGGGGCGAGCTTTCCTTTGACATGGAAGCGTTGGGTTCCCTTGAGAGGTGTGACCCGGAGATAGACATGGTCTCCAACTCGGAAGTTCATGTCTTTTCGACGTGAGTCAGCGTAGATCTTCTGCCTTGACTTGGCAGTCTTCAAACGCTCTCTGACAAGCTGGACTTTCTCTTCTGCTTCACGGAGAATATCGGGCCCAAAGACTAGCCCTTCTCCGGTCTCTGACCAATTGAGAGGTGTGCGACACTTGCGTCCGTACAACACCTCAAATGGTGCCATCTGGAGGCTTGTCTGATAACTGTTGTTGTAGGAGAACTCGGCGAAAGGGAGGCAATCTTCCCACCTAGCTCCATAAGCTAAGACACAGGCTCGGAGCATGTCTTCGAGTATCTGATTTACTCGTTCTGTCTGACCTCCGGTCTGTGGGTGGAAAGCAGTGTTGAAGGACAACTTGGTCCCCATGGCCTCTTGGAACTTCTTCCAGAACCTCGAGGTAAACTGGGTTCCTCGATCCGACGCAATCTCCTTGGGTACACCATGAAGGCTTATGATCCTGTTGATGTAGAGGCTGGCTAGCTGGTTTCCCTTGTAAGTCGTTTTGACAGGAATGAAATGGGCTACTTTGGTCAAATGGTCGACTATGACCCAGATGGAGTCATGTCCCTTGTTCGACCTCGGTAGTCCAATGATGAAGTCCATTTCGACTTTATCCCATTTCCATTCAGGCATCTTGAGAGGCTGTAACAATCCAGCGGGTCGCTGATGTTCAGCTTTGACCCTTTGGCATATGTCACACTTAGCGACGAAAGTGGCTATTTCTCTCTTCATGCCGTGCCACCAGAATCTTTCCTTTAGGTCTTGATACATCTTGGTTCCTCCGGGGTGAATGGAATACGGGGTGTCATGAGCTTCTTGCAAGATCAAATTCTCGAGCTCAACCTTGTTGGGTACGCAAATGCGATTCCCAAACCACACAATCCCTTGCTCATCCTCTGAGAATCCGGGGGCCTTGCCTGCCTTGATCTTCCCCTTGATGCCTTCAATACTTTCGTGTCCCTTCTGAGCTTCCTTAATATCATCCATCAGGGTAGGCTTGACTTCAAGGTTGGCTAAGAATCCTGGTGCAACCAGTTCCAACTCGAAGCTCTCAAGTTCTTCATACAAGGCGGGTAGCCTTCCCTTAAGCATGGCATTCAAGGAACAAGCCTTTCTGCTTAATGCATCTGCTACCACATTAGCCTTTCCAGGGTGGTATTGAACACTGAGGTCATAGTCCTTGATCAACTCTAGCCATCTCCTTTGCCTCATGTTCAATTCCTTCTGAGTGAAAATATACTTCAGACTTTTGTGATCCGTGTATATCTCACACCGCTTCCCTAGGAGGTAATGTCGCCATGTCTTCAGGGCATGAACTACAGCGGCAAACTCGAGGTCATGCGTACCATAGTTCTCTTCATGAGGCCGTAGTTGCCTTGAAAGGTAAGCTACGACTCTGCCCTCTTGCATCAGAACACCTCCCAGTCCGGTTTTTGATGCATCACAATATATCACAAACTCCTTGTGTATATCTGGTGTGGCCAGAACTAGGGCGGTGGTCAATCTCTTCTTCAGCTCCTGGAAGCTCTCTTCACACTTCGGCGTCCATTCAAACTTCTTGTCCTTCTTCAAGAGCTGAGTCATGGGTCAGGCAATGCTTGAAAATCCTTCAACGAACTTGCGGTAATATCCCGCGAGTCCGAGGAAGCTTCTGACTTCCTTCACATTGCTTGGGGATTGCCATTCAGTCACGGCTTCAATCTTAGCGGGATCGACCGACAATCCTTCTTTAGTCAAAACATGACCCAAGAATCCAACCTCATGCAGCCAAAATTCACACTTGCTGAACTTGGCATACAATTGGTGCTCTCGAAGCTTGTCTAGGACCATCCTCAAGTGTTGCTCGTGCTCTTCCTCCGACTTCGAGAAGACAAGAATGTCATCAATGAACACAACAACAAACTTGTCCAAATATTCGATGAAGACCTTATTCATGAGATACATGAAGTAAGCTGGGGCATTGGTCAATCCAAAGGACATGACCGTGCACTCATACAGGCCATATCTGGTTACAAATGCCGTCTTCGGAATATCTTGGGGTCTGATTTTCAGCTGGTAGTACCCAGATCTGAGGTCGATCTTGGAGAACACCTTGGCTCCATTGAGTTGATCAAACAGATCTTCAATCTTGGGAAGTGGATACTTGTTCTTGATTGTAACTTCATTGAGGGAGCGGTAGTCAATGCATAAGCGGATGGTACCATCCTTGTTTGCCACAAACAGAACAGGTGATCCCCAAGGGGAGGCACTAGGGCGGATAAATCCTTTCCTTAACTGCTCTTCCAGTTGCTTCTTCAACTCCGCCAACTCTTCCAATCCCATTCTATAAGGCTTCTTATAGATGGGTCCTGCTCCGGGCATGAGCTCAATGATGAACTCAATGTCTCGGTCAGGAGGCATTCCCGGTAGCTCATCAGGATAAACATTGGGGTACTCGCATACTACCGGCACTTGTTCCAATCCAACTTCTGACAGACAATTGACTTGGGTGCCTTGAGCATAGGAGGAGTTGGGAGCAAACTTAACTTTGACTCCTTGGTCATTGGTCACTGTGACGGTCCGGTTGGCACAATCTAACAAGCCTTGGTGCTTGATGAGCCAATTCATTCCTAAGATAACATCCAAGCCTTGCGATCTTAAGATGATAAGGTCTGCTTGGAAGTCTACCCCATTAATGACAATCCCGACTCCTTTACATCCTATCTTGGCTCTCATCTCTGCTCCGGGGGTTTGTACCACCATAGGGTTTTTCAGGGGTGTAGAGGTCATGCCACTTTTTAATGCAAAGCTTTGAGTGACAAATGAATGCGTGGCTCCAGAATCAAACAAGACAGTTGCAGGTGTTGAATTGACAAGGAACGTACCCAGCACGACGTCCGGGTCTTCCTGGGCTTCTTCAGCAGTGACATGGTTCACACGACCCTTGCCGTTGTTGGGCGGGTTGCGGGGAGCTTGGTTCCTTGGTGGCATACCACGGCCTTGTCCTGGGTTCTGCGCATTGGGGCGCGGGGCGTCGGGCTTCTTGATGGGGCAATACTTGGAGTAGTGTCCTGGCTGACCACATACAAAGCAAGTGACTTGGTTTGGGTTGCTGCTCTTGCCGGCATTGATATTGGGGTTGTTGTAAGCTGGCCGTGGGTTGGCATACTGCTGAGGTGGATAGTTGGCGCGGGGTGCAGGAGCTCTTGGCTGTTGATAGGTTGGCTTGACCGGGGCTGGCTGCCACGGGCGAGGCTTCTGGTTGCTGGAGCTACCCTTGCTGATCATCTTGCGCTTGCGGGTATCATCCAAAGCACGTCGCTTGTCTTCAAGCATGAGTGCTTTGTTTACCAGATCAGGAAAGGTCTGGCAGTCACACACAACAAGCGAGTACTGCAGAGTCTGGTTAAGGCCTTCCATGAAGCGCTCCCTTTTGGCAGCATCAGTGCTAACATCTTCAGGGGCATACCTGGAGAGAACACTGAACTTCTGCATGTACTCCTTGACGGTGCTACTACCTTGCTTCAGGGCTCGGAACTCACGCTTCTTGATGGCCATGATTCCGGAAGGAATGTGGGCTTTGCGGAATTCTACCTTGAAGTCATTCCAAGTGATGTTTTGCTCAGCACGCATGGCCTTGAACCCATCCGCCATGCCCTAGCAGTTCCCCCGAGACAGTGAGAAGCATATGCCACCTTCTCACGGTCCTTAGTGCATCCGACTAGTTCCAGCAAATCCTCAATGGTGCGGACCCAGTCGTCTGCATCCAGGGGTTCAGCAGTCTCGATGAAGATGGGTGGTGCATGCTTCTTGAACTCCACCAACGTGGAACGTCCATTGCCGTTTCCCGCCGGCTGGCGGTTGACAGCTTGAGCAATCATCTGGAGGGCTGCAGTGTTGGCTTGGCGTTCCTCTCGGAAGGCTTGGAGAAGCTGAGCCATGTCCATGCTTGGAGGTGGTGGTGGTGGAACTTGTCCTTGGGTTTGGTCCTGACTGGCTCCTTCTCCGGCTTCTTGCTGCTGGGTAGAGGTACCAGTACAAGTTACAACAGGCATCCTGTTGGAGCGATCAAGGTCTCATGATTGGGAAAGAGGGAAAAAATAATATAGATGGGATGCCTAGTAAGGGGGTTGGTATGACACTAATGGTTTTCATGCAAGGGCAAAACACATCCATTAAAATCCAAATGGGTGATGTAGTCGCTTACAGGTTCCCGAAGGAAAGTACGGCGTCCATCAAACACATCAAAAGCAAACACAACACTACATGGCTTCATATGAACCATTACAAGGACTCGACTTCGCATAGGGGTACACGACCTATCCTACCGTAGGAGTTGCTAACGGGCATATCCGGATTGCGAATGATGCCTAAGTGGTGGAATGCTCGGTCGCGTAGTCTGGCTCTTCTGGGTCTTCCTCCTCGTCATCGGTGGCCTGACTTTCCTCTTCACTTAAAGGGGTGGGGGAGTGGAGGAGCTCAACACGGCGTTGCTTTGCCGGTGGTGCGAAGAGCTTGTGGTATTCCTTTGCGCTCATGCGGTGCTGCTGTGGTGGTTCTCCATCCTTTGGGGGTCTTCCGCCTCGGTATGCGATTGCGGGCTGACCAGGGGGAGCACCTTCCTTCTTGATCCTATCCGTCTTCTCTTGTGCTTGGCGAAGAAGTGCCTTGGTCTCATGAAGTTCCTTTCGGAGTTCCATTGATTCCGAGGCCAAGTGTTGTGCCAAACTATCGGCACAAAGGCTGAAGTAGGCCTGGAATCGGAGTGGAAGTCCTTCTTCTAGTGGTGGAGCTGGTGCACTGCTCTCATCCTCACCTTCCTTACGATAAGGCAAGAAGCGGGTTGCCATCTCGTCTGCCATCTCTGGAAGAAGGTCTCGGAGGCGGGTGAGTGCCTTGAGGGTTGCCGTTTCGACGGCAAGAACTAGTGTTGCCATCTGGGGTCCCTCGAAGAACCAGCTTGTTGGAGAGTCATTGGCCTTCACGATCACTTCCACATGATACCCTGTCTCGGTGTCGTTGATCCAATGCTGATGGTAGGTGAAAGTGGGGGCTCGGTGGAACTGGCACTTCTTGAGGCTATCCTCGAGAAGCACGGGAAATCCAGTGGTCAGGAAGTATTCGGGTACGGCAGCCATCTACAAAGGTTGAATGGGAGAGGTCAATAAGGGAAATATATCTTGGGTGGATAAGCTTATAAAAGAAGAGAGGTTCAGATGGTCTCAAGCTAACTAACGTCCATGCTAACTAAGGCTTCCTACAGTCTCGATGGCTCTGATACCAGCTCTGTGGGGACCCCGACTCATAAGTCGTGATCACCGAATGCACGTGTACAGTGATCCCAGAGATCAATGCTCATTGAACACACAGAAGCTGAATAACGAGAGTCTTACATCCATACATATCGTCTTACACAAATTATGACCATTATGGTCAAGTCTTACATTGATAAAGCCTTAAGGGCTGAACATCAAAGGAAACACAAGCAGCGGAAATCTTCGTCGATAAGTAGAACCCATGCCATTTGCCTTAACCCTACAGGCATTCTGACTGGGAAACGTCCTAGTTCGCATGTTCGTCTCCAAAGAACTCTTCTTCGAACTCTGGTTCTTCCATGCCTGGCCAATTAAATAACCAGTGGCAAGCCAATGAGTACTTTGAATGTACTCGCAAGCAACCCATGTTTTGGTTCAAGGAACAATAATGCATGACATAGGTAAATTTTTGCGGAAAGCTAATTTTGAGTGCAATGGCATGTTCAACAACTAGTAAGTCATGGGTCAGGAGAATTCAAGTAGTCATGAGGATAGGTTACAGATATCAACATAAATAGAGAGGGCACCAACCCAACTCAATCATGTCAAGTCCTTTGACTTGACCCAAGTAATTCTTCCCACTTATCCAACACACACTCTGGTTTGTAAACACGTGGACGTAGCCCAAGAGCGGTTACCCAACTGTCCTTGACCGTGGACACGGCTATTTGAATAGTTTTACACTCTGCAGAGGTTGCACACTTTACCCACAAGATCCGGGGAACTTCCGTGTCATCCACGACCCGCGGTACTTCAAGTACCCGAGGTAAGCACCCGATCACTATCTTTCCCTAGACGACACTAACATGGAGTCCACTCGATTGGTAGTAACCCCCGTGCCCAACATTTCAAAACTTAAAATTGTGGAGCCTTGCTCCCATATTCATCACATACCACTGGCGCGGGGTACCAACGGTGTGTCCGGTGCCCCATAAAAATGTTCTTGGTCGCCCTACCTGGCACGACCCCGTCCCGAGAGAGTGCACCAACAACTCTCCCGTCACTAGTAATGCGGGCTCCAAGCTAGTATCGGACTAGGTAATCAATAATGCCCTTTCCCATATAAGGGTAGAGTGGTTGCGCATGTAAGGTTGGAATAACGGTCGCAACTTAAACCAATCCGTTTTCGAAAAACAACACACACACACTTGCCTCGGTACACCACTTCGTCATCAAGTGGTTACCCAACACATCATCTCCCTCGGGCATAAGTGGCACCCGACGGGGTTTTCAAAAAGTCCTTTGAAAATACTTTGCCTCCATCAACATGCATATTCCCATCCCTTTTTGTGTAGCAACTACTTTAGCATCCTATCTACTCCCACCGGCATAACCCTCATAAGAAGGTAGGGTCTTGCACAATGTAAGTATCAATGAGGAAATAACGAAGGCAACCCACCAAAGTGGTTACCATCTCAACATGATTCCGAAGCAACGCTAATAAAGTGCTATATGGCATGCATAAAAAGGTTTCATAGACATGGTCAAAGGGCTGCTTTCCTGGCTCAGCAAAGTCTTCGGGGTCTTCAAAGTCTTCTGGTCCAACTCCTTCATCAGCAACGCAATCTATCGTCGCAAAATAATAACGAGAAAATAAGGCAATAATAAAACAGAAAAATCAAAGTGCTGAGAAAAATGTCAACTCATTTTTATAAAATATTAGATGGAAATCTAAGAAGGGGAAAATTCCTAGTTTTGGATTTGGAGTTGTGGAATAGGAGAAATGGATTTTCAAAGGCATATTTAAATGCTAAAAATCACATTTAAATATTTACAATAAAGAAAAGTTTGTTGGATTTGAATGAAAGTGGCACCATTAAATAGGTGGGATTTTTCTAAGATTTTAGGAGTTGGAATTATTCCATTTGGATAAATATTTTATCCTGTGGAATTTTTATAAGACAGAAGGAAAATGGAAAAAGGAAAGGGGCACTGTGCCATTGGGCCAGAACAGCCGCAGGGCAGCAGGCCCAGCCAGCGGGCCGGCCCAGCCAAGCCAGCGCGTGCGCGCGTGCGCGTTTAAACCTGACGGGTGGATCCCACCCGCCAGGGCGTGAGGCTGACGGGCAGGGCCCACGGCCGTCGTCGTCTACCTCCGACTAGAGGCAACGGTGAGCTCGCCGGAGGCGATGTAGGGCACGGGGAGGAGCATGGTTGGTACTGTTGGACTCGGGAGGCTGTCGCCGTTCAGTTGGTGGTGGAGACGGTCGCCGGAGTAGCCCGGTTCGCCGGCGACGACGTCACGCGGCGGAGATGCCTCGGCGTCAATGTCTCCGGCCGTTCCTGACTGCAAAAAGAGTGGGGAAGAGAGGGGAAAGGGTCAGCGTGGCCACGGGGTTCCAGATTGAGAGAAAACGGGGGCGGAGGAGGCCTGTACCGCGCGAACGCCGACGAGCCGAGGCGGCGGGTATCGAGCTCGATCTCGAGCTCGAGCGGCTCTAGAGACCAATGGATGGTGTGGGAGGTGGATTAAGAGTGTGGGGGAGCGACAGGGACCGAGAGAGAGGCTCGGGGTCGCCTTTTATAGGCTGGCCGAGGTCCACCGTGGGCGCGGCCTACGGGTTCCCGCGGGATCGGCTCGGGTGGTCGTTAGAGAGGGAATGGGCGGCTCGGGGGTGTTCGTGGGAGTGGTGTAGGGTGCCAGGGAGAGAGAGGAGGAGCGGGACGAGCTGCACGCGGGCCACAGGAGTGGCGCGAGCATTGGCCGAGCGGGGCGGCGCTCTGGCGCGAGCTGCAGGAGAGAGAGGAGGGCGCGGGAGCAAGTGGGCGGCCTGCTGCCGTGGAGCGGACGTCGAGGGGCATCGACTGGCGCGCGGGGGAGGCTCGAGGTGGTCGGGAGACGCGGCGTCAACGGTCGGGTGCTCTGGCAGGCGCTCCAGAGCGCAACTTTGGCCGGCATCCGCGGCTTTCCCGCGTCCGCGCGCATCCACTTGTGTCTGGAGGCTGCAGGGGGCATGGGCAAAAGCTGGAACGAGCCTTGGATGCTGTGGAAAGCTGAGGGGAGAGATGGAGGCTGAGAGAGAGAGAGAGAGAGAGAGGGAAATCTGGTGTCCAGAGAAGAAAAATGGGGTTCTCCCCTCCTTCATCATTGCTTCCTTGGGCAGCAAAGCACACAAGTGCTAGAGGGGGACTAGGAGGTGCCGTGGTAAAAAGTTGAGCCTACGGAGATTAGTGGAAGAGGCCAAAAATGGGATTTTTGCAAAGTGGCAGAAGGTGTTTGATGCTGGTTTGGGCAAGTAGATGGCTTCCATTTGCCATGAGACTCCACAGGGTGAAATGACACATATATTCAGTGCCTTCCACCAATTTGGGGCTTATTTGAGCAAAGTTGCCAATGAAACTTTTGTAAACCCTAGAAATGTGCAGAATTAGACTTGAGTAGATCTGGTTGAGCAAATCACTTCTCGTTGATGAACCACTTGGTGTAGTGGCCTCATTTGGTCATGTGAACATGCTCACAAAAGTTGGGGTCAAGGAGAGAAAGTTGGTACTACAAACTTGTTCAAATATGGTTCTGGTCAGAGAGGGTTTTGGGGCATTTTGGTGAACCAAAATGACTTTAATTGACATGAGGCTTTGCAAAATCATCACAATATGCATTTGTGACTTGCTGGATTTTTCCTGGATTTTTGTGAAAATATTTCCTGTAGGAATATTTCAAATCCTAGAAATGGGCAGAAATGGTTTTGGGAAGTTTTGTCCAATATATGATCATAACCATGTGTTGAAACTCTTATATATGGAAAATATATGTCCATTGAGTCTCCCTAATTTTTCTCAAATATTTTTAAAGCTTTAAAATATTTTTTACCTATTTAAGACCATTTCTGGCCTTAAGAAAAAGCCTTTAAATAAAATAGGAAAATAACTTTTAAAATTATATTTTTGTGGTTTCTGGGTATCCTATATCTAATAGCAGTCAAATATATTTTTGAAAATATTTTTACTGCCCTTAATTAAGTACTTGCAGTGCAAACCTCAATCCAGGGGTTTTTGGAAAACTAACTTTTGAAAATACTTTTTGGCCAAATTATTTTTGTAAGAAAATACTATATTGTATAATACACGTGGCATGATCATTGGGCAGGAGTTTGGGACAAGGTGATGAAGTATAGGAGGTGAAGTAGTTGACTATAAAGAGCACTTGAAAAACCACAGAGAGAAAACCAACTCCAAATAAAAGCCAAATAATGCAAAAGTTTTTGTTGGTCCAAATTTTCATGCTTTAATAATGCAAATAGTCATGTTACAAAATGCAGGGTGTGACACCAATGCCCCTGCTTTCTTCATGCATATGATGAACAAAGTATTCATGGATTTCCTGGATAAATTTGTGGTGGTCTTCATCGATGATATCCTCATATACTCAAAAAGTGAAGAGGAGCACAAGGGACACCTCAGAGCTGTCTTACAAAGACCCCGTGACCATCAACTATACGCCAAATTCAGTAAATGCGAGTTCTGGCTCAAGCAAGTTGGATTTATTGGGCATGTGCTGTCAATAGAAGGTATAGCCGTGGATCCAAGTAAGGTGAAGGACGTGCTTGATTGGCTGGCACCCACGATAGTATCCCAAATCCGGAGTTTCCTTGGATTAGTCGGGTACTACCGTCGTTTCATTAAAGGTTTCTCTAAGATTGCCAAGCCAATGACAGAGCTTCTCAAGAAAGATAAGAAATTTGAATGGACTGAGGATTGTTAGAAAAGTTTCAATGAGCTGAAAGTCAAACTGACAACAACACCTGTGTTGACTCTTCCAGACATCTACCGCAGCACTTGAAAAACCACAGAGAGAAAACCAACTCCAAATAAAAGCCAAATAATGCAAAAGTTTTTGTTGGTCCAAATTTTCTTGCTTTAATAATGCAAATAGTCATGTTACAAAATGCAGGGTGTGACACCAATGCCCCTGCTTTCTTCATGCATATGATGAACAAAGTATTCATGGATTTCCTGGATAAATTTGTGGTGGTCTTCATCGATGATATCCTCATATACTCAAAAAGTGAAGAGGAGCACAAGGGACACCTTAGAGCTGTCTTACAAAGACCCCGTGACCATCAACTATACGCCAAATTCAGTAAATGCGAGTTCTGGCTCAAGCAAGTTGGATTTATTGGGCATGTGTTGTCAACAGAAGGTATAGCCGTGGATCCAAGTAAGGTGAAGGACGTGCTTGATTGGCTGGCACCCACGACAGTATCCCAAATCCGGAGTTTCCTTGGATTAGTCGGGTACTACCGTCGTTTCATTGAAGGTTTCTCTAAGATTGCCAAGCCAATGACAGAGCTTCTCAAGAAAGATAAGAAATTTGAATGGACTGAGGATTGTTAGAAAAGTTTCAATGAGCTGAAAGTCAGACTGACAACAACACCTGTGTTGACTCTTCCATACATCTACCGCAGCACTTGAAAAACCACAGAGAGAAAACCAACTCCAAATAAAAGCCAAATAATGCAAAAGTTTTTGTTGGTCCAAATTTTCATGCTTTAATAATGCAAATAGTCATGTTACAAAATGCAGGGTGTGACACCAATGCCCCTGCTTTCTTCATGCATATGATGAACAAAGTATTCATGGATTTCCTGGATAAATTTGTGGTGGTCTTCATCGATGATATCCTCATATACTCAAAAAGTGAAGAGGAGCACAAGGGACACCTTAGAGCTGTCTTACAAAGACCCCGTGACCATCAACTATACGCCAAATTCAGTAAATGCGAGTTCTATCTCAAGCAAGTTGGATTTATTGGGCATGTGCTGTCAACAGAAGGTATAGCCGTGGATCCAAGTAAGGTGAAGGACGTGCTTGATTGGCTGGAACCCACGACAGTATCCCAAATCCGGAGTTTCCTTGGATTAGTCGGGTACTACCGTTGTTTCATTGAAGGTTTCTCTAAGATTGCCAAGCCAATGACAGAGCTTCTCAAGAAAGATAAGAAATTTGAATGGACTGAGGATTGTTAGAAAAGTTTCAATGAGCTGAAAGTCAGACTGACAACAACACCTGTGTTGACTCTTCCAGACATCTACCGCAGCACTTGAAAAACCACAGAGAGAAAACTCCAAATAAAAGCCAAATAATGCAAAAGTTTTTGTCGGTCCAAATTTTCATGCTTTAATAATGCAAATAGTCATGTTACAAAATGCAGGGTGTGACACCAATGCCCCTGCTTTCTTCATGCATATGATGAACAAAGTATTCATGGATTTCCTGGATAAATTTGTGGTGGTCTTCATCGATGATATCCTCATATACTCAAAAAGTGAAGAGGAGCACAAGGGACACCTTAGAGCTGTCTTACAAAGACCCCGTGACCATCAACTATACGCCAAATTCAGTAAATGCGAGTTCTGTCTCAAGCAAGTTGGATTTATTGGGCATGTGCTGTCAACAGAAGGTATAGCCGTGGATCCAAGTAAGGTGAAGGACGTGCTTGATTGGCTGGCACCCACGACAGTATCCCAAATCCGGAGTTTCCTTGGATTAGTCGGGTACTACCGTTGTTTCATTGAAGGTTTCTCTAAGATTGCCAAGCCAATGACAGAGCTTCTCAAGAAAGATAAGAAATTTCAATGGACTGAGGATTGTTAGAAAAGTTTCAATGAGCTGAAAGTCAGACTGACAACAACACCTGTGTTGACTCTTCCAGACATCTACCGCAGCACTTGAAAAACCACAGAGAGAAAACCAACTCCAAATAAAAGCCAAATAATGCAAAAGTTTTTGTCGGTCCAAATTTTCATGCTTTAATAATGCAAATAGTCATGTTACAAAATGCAGGGTGTGACACCAATGCCCCTGCTTTCTTCATGCATATGATGAACAAAGTATTCATGGATTTCCTGGATAAATTTGTGGTGGTCTTCATCGATGATATCCTCATATACTCAAAAAGTGAAGAGGAGCACAAGGGACACCTTAGAGCTGTCTTACAAAGACCCCGTGACCATCAACTATACGCCAAATTCAGTAAATGCGAGTTCTGGCTCAAGCAAGTTGGATTTATTGGGCATGTGCTGTCAACAGAAGGTATAGCCGTGGATCCAAGTAAGGTGAAGGACGTGCTTGATTGGCTGGCACCCACGACAGTATCCCAAATCCGGAGTTTCCTTGGATTAGTCGGGTACTACCGTCGTTTCATTGAAGGTTTCTCTAAGATTGCCAAGCCAATGACAGAGCTTCTCAAGAAAGATAAGAAATTTGAATGGACTGAGGATTGTTAGAAAAGTTTCAATGAGCTGAAAGTCAGACCGACAACAACACCTGTGTTGACTCTTCCAGACATCTACCGCAGCACTTGAAAAACCATAGAGAGAAAACCAACTCCAAATAAAAGCCAAATAATGCAAAAGTTTTTGTTGGTCCAAATTTTCATGCTTTAATAATGCAAATAGTCATGTTACAAAATGCAGGGTGTGACACCAATGCCCCTGCTTTCTTCATGCATATGATGAACAAAGTATTCATGGATTTCCTGGATAAATTTGTGGTGGTCTTCATCGATGATATCCTCATATACTCAAAAAGTGAAGAGGAGCACAAGGGACACCTTAGAGCTGTCTTACAAAGACCCCGTGACCATCAACTATACGCCAAATTCAGTAAATGCGAGTTCTGTCTCAAGCAAGTTGGATTTATTGGGCATGTGCTGTCAACAGAAGGTATAGCCGTGGATCCAAGTAAGGTGAAGGACGTGCTTGATTGGCTGGCACCCACGACAGTATCCCAAATCCGGAGTTTCCTTGGATTAGTCGGGTACTACCGTTGTTTCATTGAAGGTTTCTCTAAGATTGCCAAGCCAATGACAGAGCTTCTCAAGAAAGATAAGAAATTTGAATGGACTGAGGATTGTTAGAAAAGTTTCAATGAGCTGAAAGTCAGACTGACAACAACACCTGTGTTGACTCTTCCATACATCTACCGCAGCACTTGAAAAACCACAGAGAGAAAACCAACTCCAAATAAAAGCCAAATAATGCAAAAGTTTTTGTCGGTCCAAATTTTCATGCTTTAATAATGCCAATAGTCATGTTACAAAATGCAGGGTGTGACACCAATGCCCCTGCTTTCTTCATGCATATGATGAACAAAGTATTCATGGATTTCCTGGATAAATTTGTGGTGGTCTTCATCGATGATATCCTCATATACTCAAAAAGTGAAGAGGAGCACAAGGGACACCTTAGAGCTGTCTTACAAAGACCCCGTGACCATCAACTATACGCCAAATTCAGTAAATGCGAGTTCTGTCTCAAGCAAGTTGGATTTATTGGGCATGTGCTGTCAATAGAAGGTATAGCCGTGGATCCAAGTAAGGTGAAGGACGTGCTTGATTGGCTGGCACCCACGACAGTATCCCAAATCCGGAGTTTCCTTGGATTAGTCGGGTACTACCGTTGTTTCATTGAAGGTTTCTCTAAGATTGCCAAGCCAATGACAGAGCTTCTCAAGAAAGATAAGAAATTTGAATGGACTGAGGATTGTTAGAAAAGTTTCAATGAGCTGAAAGTCAGACTGACAACAACACCTGTGTTGACTCTTCCATACATCTACCGCAGCACTTGAAAAACCACAGAGAGAAAACCAACTCCAAATAAAAGCCAAATAATGCAAAAGTTTTTGTCGGTCCAAATTTTCATGCTTTAATAATGCAAATAGTCATGTTACAAAATGCAGGGTGTGACACCAATGCCCCTGCTTTCTTCATGCATATGATGAACAAAGTATTCATGGATTTCCTGGATAAATTTGTGGTGGTCTTCATCGATGATATCCTCATATACTCAAAAAGTGAAGAGGAGCACATGGGACACCTTAGAGCTGTCTTACAAAGACCCCGTGACCATCAACTATACGCCAAATTCAGTAAATGCGAGTTCTGTCTCAAGCAAGTTGGATTTATTGGGCATGTGCTGTCAACAGAAGGTATAGCCGTGGATCCAAGTAAGGTGAAGGACGTGCTTGATTGGCTGGCACCCACGACAGTATCCCAAATCCGGAGTTTCCTTGGATTAGTCGGGTACTACCGTTGTTTCATTGAAGGTTTCTCTAAGATTGCCAAGCCAATGACAGAGCTTCTCAAGAAAGATAAGAAATTTGAATGGACTGAGGATTGTTAGAAAAGTTTCAATGAGCTGAAAGTCAGACTGACAACAACACCTGTGTTGACTCTTCCAGACATCTACCGCAGCTTTGATGTGTAATATGACGCTTCTAGACAAGGTCTTGGATGCGTACTTATGCAAGATGGCAAGGTGGTAGCGTATGCATCTCGACAGCTACGACCCCATGAAGGAAACTATCCTAATCATGATCTGGAATTGGCCGCGGTGGTTCATGCTCTAAAAATTTGGAGACACTACCTCATTGGAAAAAGGTGTAAAATATTTACCGACCACAAGAGTCTCAAGTACATATTTACTCAGCCAGACCTAAACCTCCGTCAATGGAGATGGCTTGAGTTAGTCAAGGATTATGATCTTGGAATTAATTATCACCCTGGTAAGGCCAACGTGGTTGCCGATGCACTCAGTCGGTAGCCTGCCAGTTTGAATACCATGATGGAGTCCTTGCCTCCCAAACTTCAGGAAAAGATTAACTAGCTCAATCTGGTCATTATTGATACTGGCCTTGCTAATGTGATGGAAGTTACTCCTACCCTCGAGGATGAGATCCGCAAGGCCCAGTCAGATGACCCAGCACTACAACAACATGCCAAGCGTATGTTAAAAGGTGTGACCCAAGATTTCTCAGAAGAACACGAATCTTCGTATCCCATTCACCTCGAAGGTACTAAAATGTACGAAGACCTTCGGCAGATATTCTGGTGGGATGGGATGAAGAAAGACATCGCCTATTTTGTGGCTTGTTGCGACATATGCAAAAAAGTGAAGGCGGAACACTAGAAGCCCGCCGGACTCCTCCAACCTTTGCCCGTTCCACAATGGAAGTGGGATGATGTGTGTATGGATTTTATCACGAGCCTACCAAAGACTCATCGAGGCAATGATGCGGTATGGGTCATAGTGGACACATTAACCAAGGTAGCTCATTTTATTCCCATCAGAACCACTTACCGAGCCGATCAGCTCACACAGTTGTATGTGTCCAGAATAATCAGTCTGCATGGGGTACCAAGAACAATAACTTCTGACAGAGGATCACTTTTTACCTTCGCTTTCTGGTCACGTCTCCATCAAGCTTTGGGGACAGCGTTAAAGTACAGCACAACTTATCATCCTCAGACCGATGGACAGACTGAGCGTGTAAACCAAATACTCAAAGATATGCTTCGAGCATGTGCCTTGGCCCAAGGACCTAAATGGGAAGATTGTCTGCCGTATGCCGAGTTCTCCTACAACAACAGTTTCCAGAGCAGTCTAAAGATGTCACCCTATGAAGCTCTGTATGGTTGTAAGTGCCGCACTCCGTTAAATTGGTCTCAAACCGGAGATAGCCGCATTTTCGGAACGGATCTCATGATGGAAGCTGAAAAGCAAGTCAAGGAAATCTAAGACAGATTGCAATTAGCTAAATCCTGACAGAAGAGTTATTATGATGCAAAGCACTGGCATATCAATTTTGAACCCAGAGAGCATGTATACCTCCGAGTCACTCCTATGAAAGGAGTCAAGAGATTTCAGACTCGCGAAAAATTGGCACCCAGGTATATTGGTCCGTTCCCAGTTATGTCTAGAGTGGGTACTGTTGCATATCAGTTGGAATTGCCCCCGGAATTTTCAGAAGTGCACAATGTGTTCCATGTCTCACAGCTAAGACGATGTATATGGCCTCCCGATAAAAAGACTGATATGTCAAAATTAGAGCTGGCTAAGGATTTAACGTACAAGGAGAAACCGTTCAGAATCCTGGATGAGATGGAAAGGGTCACTCGTAGTAAAGCAAGAAAATTTTATAAGGTTCAGTGGGTGCATCACACTGAGGAAGAGGCAACTTAGGAACGAGGGGAATTTCTAAAGGCAACCTATCCAGAATTGTTTTCCCGAGCAACCGAATCTTGAGGACGAGATCCATCCTAAGTGGGGGAGGTTTGTGACAGCCTGGTTTTTGCCACTCTTCTTTTTCTGATTTATATTTTCCTTTTATTTGAATTTGGGTTTTTGAATCATTTCAGTTGGACTTAAACACTTGGGCATAACCTTGATTTTCACCCAAGTGGCTCACCTCTCCCCAAACCATCATTTCTTATCTGGTTAATCCCAAAATAATCTTAGGAATATTTTTCTTAAATGAAGAACATTCATTTACTCCTCTAAAACCCTAATCAACAAAATGTGCTCCAAAGCAATCCCTATTTTTCTTTCCCACAAAAATCTGTGAAAATTCCCAAATATTCTCTGAACCCTAGGGTACCTTCCTGCGCAAAAATATTGCATCACTTTTTGGAATATTTTGTCTACAGAAAATATTTTCTGTTCTGGTCAGAAAAGCCAGTTTCTACAGCAAGTACCATTTTCCTTGATGCAATGCTGCTAAATTTTCTTGAGCATCACTACCTTCCTAAGTGATTGCTAAACCCCAAAGCTCAGTCCTCATCTCTTACTGGTTTTACCACAGTTAACTCTCAAAGTTACTGCCTAGAAACTCACCAGGAAGTAAAACTCTAACTTACAGCACCTGGACTCGACTCAAAGCATTGGAACGACCCACACCACTAAGGACTACACGCCAGACATGAATTTATGGCAAGCCGTGGCTCTATGCCAGAGTTCGCGCGGTGACCACGCGTGTGCGCGATGCCAACGTACTAGTCGACGTGCTCTTGATGCCGCCAAGCGCTCTGTTCATCGCGTGCTTGCTTCCCCAGCTGCCGCACCTTACCAAACCGCGCCACCATCACCGTCTCGACCCACTTAACTCTACCCTGGTGCTTGCCGACGCCGGAGCTCGCCGCAGCATGCACGGGCGCGACCCTGCCAACCGAACAGTGCGCCGCGCCACTGTGTTCGTTGCCACCCCCGTTCCTATGCTCGTCTCCGCCCTCCCACAGTGCCCGCGTGAGCTACGTCGCCTTCTCCCCCTATCACTGACACCGTTAGTCACAGGGCCCCGTGTCTAGAAGCCCTCCAGCGAAGCCCGATCCCCTCTCCTCGCTCGCCTATAAATCATCCCTCCCCAGCCCTCTCGAGCATCACCAACTCACCACACACACTCCACAACGCAGTAGAAAGCCGCAGCCCGGCCGGGCAGGCCTCAGGTTGCCATCCCCGAGCTCGAGCTCACCGGCGATCCTCGCGGTTTGCCCCCACCATTCCAGCCTCTCCCAAGCTCAAGCCACTCTTCCAGAGCCTCTGTAGTGCTTCACTGGTGCCGTCCGACCCGGTTGGAGCCCCTGGCGCATCCTCACCTCGCCGTCATCTCCAACTCCGGCGACCTCTACTTCCTGCCGCCGCTAGAGAAGCTAGTTCCGACACCGTCCAACCACCCCTACCTATTCTACGGGTACGGGCAGGTGTGCCTCGATCTCCTCTCGTGTTCTATCCCTTTGGATCTGGCCAAGGAGCCCTCCTCGCCGACGTGAGCTCCGGTGAAGCCTCGTCGTGCTCTCTTTCTCTCTCTCTCCCCCTCGCAACTGACCACTGAGGCCCGATGTCAGCCACTTAGGTCGCGCCTGAAGCGGTATGAGTGGTGGCGCCTCGCGGGTTTACGTCTTCGACGTCACCCCCTTCCCCAGTTCTGTTTTATTTAAATTTAATTCAAATTTATCCAGGGAACTTTAAACAACCACAACTCTTTAAGTCCAAATGAAGTGATTCTTTTTGCATTGTGTTCTTAATGAAAAGATCTAGCAGCTCACCAAAAATGAGATTTTTCTCTGCTGCATAGATTTTCTGGTGATTTTCAGAGTGTTTCTTGATATTTTCTTTCTCTGTTTTTAATTATTTTCTTGAGCACCTTGGTGAATTTGTATCCTCCAACCTGAGGTGCTACCACCAGCGCCAAGTGACCCGGATTATCATCCCGGGGCGGGTGATCCTCACGACTCCACACAATGGGTTGTTCAGACCATCGCAAGTAACGGGGAACCGCCGGCTCAACGGCGTTCACTGCCCTCTTATGGAGCTTCTGATCCCGCTTGCATAAACTTGTGGTGAAAACATGGTACTGCCCACTAGTCAACTGCTTCGGGTTACTCTGATAGCCAGATTACTGCTGCTAATTCCCGTGATTGTTGTGTTGGTTGTAACCACCCTGATTACCTTGGCCTTGAAAACCGGAATTAGAACCGCCACTACTGTAACCCGGACCATGAGAGCCGGAACCTGAGCCGCCGACCGACCCATGATTGTCCCGGAAAAGATGGGAATTCTTGAATTCTTTCATGATGTTGCAATCCTTCCATAGATGAGAGGACGACTTCTCACATGATCCGTGCTTCGGACACGGCTGATTCAACAATGCTTCAAGGTTGAATTTTCATCCTTCAGCCTGAGCCGGCCTTCCTTTGCACCGTTGGGCCGGGTTATATTTCCGTGCGGCAGTGTTAGCCACGAAGTCCAAATTCCCCTCAGCCCTGCGTTTACCATTGCCACCCTGCTGCCCTTTCACACCGCTACTCTCTTTCCCTTACCTGACTTTTCCTCATCAGACTCGGGGTCTTTGGTATTATCAGAGTCGGCCTATTTGACAAGAGCCGCCATGAGCTCTCCCATATCATTACAGTGGCGCTTAAGCCGCCCAAGCTTCTGCTTAAGGGGCATAAAACGACAATTTTTCTCTAACATTAAGACTGCTGAGCCGGCGTTGATGTGATCCGATGAGTGCAGGATAGCCGAGACCCAGCGCACCCAATGTGTTGTTGACTCGCCCTCTTCTTGGACACAGGCGTCCAAATCCACAATCGACATAGGCTGCTTACACGTATCTTTAAAATTCTGGATAAACCGGGCTTTTAACTCGGCCCGTGATCCAATGGAGTTAGCTAGCAGCCCTTTTAACCAAGTACGGGTCGTTCCTTCCAACATCATGGTGAAGTACTTAGCACATGCAGCATCATCAACATCCAATAGCTCCATCTCCATCTCATAGCTCTCAACCCACGCTTCAGGGGGTAAGTCAGTTGTGTAATTGGGCACCTTACGAGGACCCTTGAAATGTTTGGGCAAACGCACGTTACGCAAAGCCGACACTAAACATGGTATTCCCAAGGTTCTGGAGGTCACACCTATCTCCACCGAAGTTGTCGGATAAGCCGGAGGACGCTGATGAGCCGCTTGCTGAGCTGCCAGCTCATCCTCTCGACGTGTTTTGTCCAGATCCACCAAATCCCGAGCATTAGCACCACCGCGCTCCGAGTCATGTCCACAAGGCTGGTTACGGTGTCTGACACTGCTTGAAACGGCTGGTGAGTCAATGTGCCTGCTATAACTCCGGCTCGGGCGAGGGGTTGAATGAATCCTCTCACGACTGTAAGAATAAGCCTCATGTTGTAATAATGCTGTCTGAAGAAGCTCTCTAGCCCTCCGCGTTTCAACCGCAGCTGGTGACTCGCCTTCAACTGGGAGAGCCGCCAATCGCGATGCTGCAGGGATCATATTATCCAAAGGGTTAGAATAATGACCCGGCGGCGTTGGCACATATTGTGGTGGGATATTGTTCAGACAAGGTGGATCCAGCGCGCGTGGCTGAGCCGGCACTCCGGCTCCAGGCGTGGCTACTACTCGGTTTACCTCTGGCGGGTCACTGGTCCCTGCACCAGGTGTGTTGAAGAGGTTCCTTGCCTCGTAAACCGGAGGCAGACGACTCCGGTGTCTTCTCCTCATGACTTCGTTTGAAGCATTCTGATCCAACGAGAGCCAGAAGGAATCAGCCCGGATCCGTTGTGCATGAGCATCCAGAGCAGCTTGCTCCGCAGTCATCCTCACGTCCTCAGCCGCTAGATCTTCCTTAGCCTGAGCTATCTCATCTCGCAGTTTTGCAACTTCCGTGTTATGCTGAGTCTGATTTGCCGGATTAACTTCTGCTGTTAACAATGTTGTCAAGGTGTCCAATAAGACGGACAAGACCTGAGCCGGCATGCGCACAGGGCCTCCTGCCCCGGCTGCCATTGCCGTTGCTGACCCAGAAATCACTGTGTACCGGCCATGAAAATCGCAACCCCATTCGGCGGCTCATAGGGGTCCGGAATACTATCGCCATCGGAACACCCCCAAGCCTGCCATCTTGCAGTTGATACAATGAAGTAGTCTCGCCCGTGGATGACTCACCATCAGAATAGATAGCCATCTCGCCATCAGACACGGATCCTTCCTCAAATTCCGCCCCATGGATGAATCCCACATAGGCGTGCTTCACGGCGGGTTGAACCCGGGCGGGTAGTGCATGCTGAACCGTCTCGATGATGTCGGTGCAGATGTCCGGATCAGGACCCGGTTCTCCGATCTTGCCGATGAAAACGTGAATCCCGCTGAAGGGGACCCGGTACCCATACTCGATTGAGCCGGCCTCGGGGCCCCAGCCTGCGTCGTTGATGTAGAGCTTGCCGCGACGACTCTTGGTCATCCGGCCCGCAACGTACCCTTTGATCCCTTCAAAGTTGCCATGTAAGAACTCGAAACCACCGTGCGCTAGCCCCATGGTGGGTGCCAACTGTCGTGGAATTGTCACGACAGATGTCCTAGCAGAAGGACTTAGTCGTGGAGCCATCACAACAGGATTAGCTTAAAGGGGTTAAACGGGAAAAAGGACACAAGGAGTTTATACTGGTTCGGCGCCTTGCGGTGAAGGTAAAGGCCTAATCCAGTTTGAGGTGGTATTGCTTATGTCTCGATTACCAGGGAGCGAATACGCTTAACCTAGCTTTCGATATGTTGTTTCTTGCCCTAAGTCACCGTCGGGTCTTCCATTTATTTACACAGGTCGACGCCCAACGGCTTACAGAGTCCCGGATGTCTCATAAACAACGTGTCCAGCTCGGTGACTAACTATACATGCCTTATAATACATGTTACACATATACGGTGGTTTACACTTGTTTGGGCCTTAAGTCACCTTTGGGCTTCAGGCCCTTGATGAGTCTGCATAGTGGACTACCGTCTTAAGCATCTTCATGGGGTTCGTCTTGATGAACCTCCAGGGGCTTAACCCGGCCCATCCTGGGTGGGTTAACCCAATAGTTATATCCCCAACAGAAGGTGAAGCTTGTCTTGAGGATCACTAGGAGGAGTGTGATCCTCATCTGCACTAAGGCAAGCCACAACAACATTTTCATGGTGCCATTGCAATATTTTTGATTTTCCAACTTAAATAAATGATTTAGTTCATGCATTTAAATCACTTAAATCAATATTTATTATGTTGAACGTTGAATTAGTTTGGTATGATTAGTTACAGTAGTTTGAAACTAACTAAGTTAGTTTAAGTTGGTAGAAGTAATATTTGGTTATGAAGAAACAAAATGACTATGAGAATGAATTGGTTTGGTTAATATTTTCTTAAGTGAGAAAATGAAATATATTAAGTTAAAATCATGGTTAAGTTTGCTGAATAATAATAACGAGAGAAGTGGTATGAGTTGTTGATGATCATGGTTAGTACTTGATGTGGTTGACCCATTTATTTTCGATGATATGTGTTGCATATTGTAAAGTTGCATTTTCATGGCATATCATGACACCGGATAGTTTTACTTTGAGTTAAACCTGATAATAACTCAACTTGAACATATAGTTGATCGGGTCATGGTGCCACCGAGTCGAGTTTTTCCTAGTGCAACCACATTTGCCTTTATGGGAAGGCCTTTATTCGGTCCGTTGCCATGCCTGTGGTCGGTGCCTCCAATGAAGGACGGTTATGGGCGTGCTTTACGCTGGCCCGGTAAGCATAAATAACCTTGTATGCCCGTAGTTGTTATGGTACCTTGTCCCCGTTTGGGACCGTTTATGTTTTGCCACGACGGTGGCCGTTGGTGCCTTTGGTAGGCACGGGGCCACCCAGGACTTAGCCCAATGGGGAGTGAGTCAGAGTGGTCGGGAGAGTGTCATGGAAATGGAGGGGTTCCGTCGGAATGCCGTTGGTCCACCCGAATGGGAGTGCGAGGCCATGGATTCCGTGGTGTGGGTACAGTGCGCTACCTCTATAGAGTGTATTTAATCTATCGATAGCCGCGTCCTCGGTTATGGACACAACTCGTAAGTAGGTCACACCATGGGTCAACGTTTAAATAATCATGGACACTAATGTTAATAACAGGGCACTGTTGGAAAGATGGTGCTTGAGAAACCATGTTGATGATGGAGACCAAAGTGTTGGTCTGTTTGTGATCCAAGAAAGATCACCGTTTGGTTACGAGGTAACCCATTTGGAGACCAAATTGTTGGTCTGTTTGTGATCCGCGAAAGATCACCGTTTGGTTATGAGATAACCCGCTTGGTAAGCAAGTCCGAGGGACTTGAGGCACGAGATCTTGTTCACTGCATCCCTAGTATGATTTTGCATTGATGATAATTTGGTTAATATCATGATATTGTTTGTCATTATGTTTATGCTTGTTGTGAGCTTGCACGTACATTCAATGTACTAACCTGGTGAGTCATGCTAGATTTCAGGAAAGTCTCATTGGATCGGAGTGCTGTTTGAGTCTATATCGTGTCCACATCGGTGTCCCTGTGCTATGGAGTCCCGCTTCGTCGTCGTTCCGCTGCCGTGCAGTTGTTGTGATCGAGGCCCCTTTATGTTCACTAAATAATGTCCATATTGTTCAGCCGCACCGTGTGTGCCGCTTGGCCTCGCAACTTGATGTAATGTGAACTATGTTCCGCTAGTATCAATAAAGCGGTTGTTTTCCGTACCAAGATGTTGTGCGTTGCCAGAAGACGAGGTCTCTGGGCTGGCAATGCAAGGTAAACCGGTTTCTCTGAGCCGGGGTGCCACATATATTGATGGGTTGCCTTTTACCGTTGCACATGATGATTTTGATGAATATAATATGCATGTGCTTACTGCTCCTACTTGCAATTATTATGAGAGGAGGACTATATCTCCACCTCTCTGTGTTTCCAACACGAAAAAATTGCAAGAAGCTTCTTATGCTATGTATTGATGTTTACTTGATGTGTATGGATTGTTCTTGTATGACTTGCCAATGCATAGGAAGAGAGTTAGACTTCGTCATTGATTGATATATGTTGCTTTGTGCTCACTACTAAATGCTAAATCATTGTTGATTCAAATTAGCTTTGATATACCTTGGGATCCGGGTGGATCCATTACTTGAGCACTTTATGCCTAGCTTAATGGCTTTAAAGAAAGCGCTGCCAGGGAGACAACTCGGAAGTTTTAGAGAGTCAATTTTTTCTGTTGAGTGCTTTAATATAGTTTAAAAAGAAAAAAATATAGAGGGGAACTTAAAACTTTTCACAAAAGAGAAGCGATTGGAAGTTATGCATTGGAGAAGTGAGGGTCGACCTTGAACACTTGTGTTCATGCTCTGGAAACAATGTAGAATTTTTCATGAAGATTCTCACAAAAATAATTATCCCCTTGTACAATTGCATTGTATTATAAAAATAATGTGCCAAGGTTTGCCTTTAGGACGTTTAGATTGCTTGTTGGTTTGTGCGGTGCAAAACAGAAACTTTGGCTGTAGTGCATGATTTTACATTTTTACTGGAATGTCAAACGGTTCGAAACTTGTTTATTTTCCTAATTTTTTCAGAATTTTGGGAGTACCAGAAGCATGGTGAATGTTCGTATTACTACAGACTGTCCTATTTAAGACAAATTCTATTTTTGATGCATTGTTTTCCTTGTCTTGATGAAACTATTGATTCTATTAGTGGATTAAGCCATGAAAAAGTTATATTATAGTAGCTACAATGCTAAAACAAAATATGAATTGGTTTGCAACAGTACTTAGAGTAGTGATTTGCTTTATTATACTAACGGATCTTACCGAACTTTCTATTGAGTTTTGTGTGGATGAAGTGATCAAAGATCGAGGAGGTCTCGATATGAGGAGAAGGAGGAGAGGCAAGAGCTCAAGCTTGGGGATTCCCAAGGAACCCCAAGTAAATATTCAAGGAGACTCAAGTGTCTAAGCTTGGGGATGCCCCGGAAGGCATCCTGTCGGGGAAATTGCCTCCACGAGCACCTATGGGGACCGAGCCCCTTTTCGGTTCGGCGGGGGGCGGAGGTCGCACGAAGAGCGGATCGAGGCGAGGCACACGAGCGGATTACCCAGCTTCGGGCCGCACGGATGCGTAAAACCCTACTGCTGCTTTGTCGTTTGTATTGAGTTCTTGCTCGGGAGCGCTGAGTGCTACAGTACACACTAGCAGCTAACGAGACCGAGCGTGAGTGTCCCTCCTCCCCTCTATGTTGCGCATGGGCCTCCTTTTATATGCTCAAGGGGTCACCGACAGGTGGCAACGTAGGCAAGGGTAAAAATGGAAAAGCGCTGTAGTTGGTACAACTACTCGTACAGTGTATCATACCTAACCCTGACGGCAGGGGACAAGGGCATTAAATGCCCGTCTGTGTCGCCCAAATAGTGCAAAAAGGGGCCATCAGGGGCGCCACCATTCGCCACGATGGCTATCTTGTCAACGCCGCCTGCCACCGCATACCCCTGGCTGCACAGCCTCCCGCCACGTACGCCTGCAATGGTCCCAGAGCGACACGTTGGTGGGTGAGCTGGAGTGTGGGCTGCGGAGTAGTAGCTTGCCGCGGCAAGCGCCTTGCCGCGGTCGATGTCTTGTCGCGCCCGGGAGCTCGCCGCTCACCGGGCCTTGCCGGGACACGCGGCGCGTCGTGGCAAGTTCCTTGAAATGCCTTGGTTGGCCTTCCCAACAAGCTCTTCTTGCCGGGGTCTTGTGTTTCGAGTGGCCTTCCCGGCAAGCTCTTCTTGCCGGGGTCTTGTGCTTCGAGTGGCCTTCCTGGCAAGCTCCTCTTGCCGGGGCCTTGTGCCTTGGCTTGAATACTTTGTTCTTGAATGGCTCCAAAAGAACCACGGAGGACCTTGGCGGTCGCCTGGCAAGCCTTGCCGCGGGGTGCTGCGACTGCCCATGCACAAGCTCGGGATACTAGGGTACCCCTACTCTAGTACACCGATAGGAGCCCCCGGGCCTGGGCCATACACGGTGCCGAGCGCTGTTGGGCCAGGCCCAAAACAGGGCACGGGCACACGCGGCCTTGGCCACGCCGTAGCCTTCTCCGTATCCACCACGCCCTCCCCGAACGGCACGCGTCGATTGCGGCGTCGTGGGAGAGACGTGTGCGACGTGAGCGGCGTGCGTGGGGCTAGGTCCTGCATGCATGCGTCACGTCGTAGGTGGTTTCTTTATTCAGAAAGGCGAAGTGTCCGCCCCCTCCTCCTTATAAGCAGGGGAAACAGGGGCAGTTCGCCCATCCGCCCGTTGTTATTCTGACTCCAAAAATCTTCGCCACTCCCCTTCTTCCCAAAGCTGAAAGAGAGCAGTGCTCCGCCCCCATCGCCATCAGCGCCACCAACGCCGTCGACCTCCCCCACCAATTCCGCCATGGCTCCGAAGGGCGACAAGGGGAAAGCCACGAAGTCGGCCGAGGCGCAGCGGCTCGAGGCGCTGCAAAAGGAGTGGGCAACCTTCCCCCCCCCCAGCTCGACGCGGAGGAGCTGAGGGAGTATTACTACCTCTTCTGGTCGACGGCGACGCGAGCGCATCCGCGCACGAGGGTTCTTCCAGCCGCCGCCCGGAACAAGGCCCCGACTGGGTATCCCTTCTTCGCTTTGTTCTTCTATTGCGGGCTCTGCCCGCCTTTCTCCGAATTTTTCTGTGACATTATGAACACCTACGGGTTCCATCTCCTTGACTTCACCCCCAACGCGGTTCTGACCATGGCTGTTTTCGCACACCTCTGCGAAAACTTTGTCAGAGTCCACCCAAACGTAGCCCTCTTTCGCCATTTTTTATGCCTCGAGTTGAGAGAGGGGAGGCTCTTTTCGGCGGAATCGCCTGGATCTCAAAGGCCGGCAAGAAGGAAGCTTATCTGGAGGGAGAGTTCCGCAGCAAATGGGAGGAGTGGAGAGCAGACTGGTGCTGGATTGTCGAGGAGAACCCGCAGCCATTTACCGCCCTTCGCCAAACCGCAGCAGTGCGCGGCAGTGATTGGAGCAACGTGGCCCCGGAAGACGACAAGCTGAAGATCACCGTCACCCGGATCCTACGCCTCAGGCTTGTCGGGCTCACTGTAGGCGCCGTTGGCGCAGATTTCCTTCGCCGCCGCATCGCCCCCCTGCAGGAGAGGAGGAGACCCGCCTGGGAGTTCCAGAATGCGACGGATATCATGAGGCTGCGCCCGGGCCTCAACTTCAATTTCACTGTCCTGGAGCTTGACGGGACGCTCAAGGAGCTGTTCAAGCACGACCCTGAGCATCCCGAATGGTTCAGGTTGCCGCAGGGTGTCGTCCCACTGTGCAACAATTCTTCGCTCAGCCGCATCCTTGCAATGATGCCGCTATGTGACTCGCACGGTATTGACCCAACTTGGCAAGAACCTGCAGACGACGTCGTGCAGGAGTTCTTTGATGGCTTGGTAGAAGTGCCAATCCGCCCCGACGAGCAGAAGGGCCTCACTCGGGACACCACCGACGAGGAGTTGGCGCGCATCGCCACTAGGCTGGAAGAGGCGGCGGCAGCCACAGCCGCGGGCGCGTTTGGATTCACCGCGGAGGAGGCATAGGCAGCAGAGGCGGCAAGCCTTGCCGAGTGAGTGGAGCTTGCCGGCGAGGAAGAGCCTGCCGGGCACGGCGTCGAGTCGGGCGAGCCCGCCGAGGACACGAGCGGCTTGCTGAAGATAGACTCCTCTTCCGCCCCACCCTTGGGCAGCTCGTCGCAAGTAGAGCCCCCGGCTCCACCAAGAAGGCGTCTCCGCAAGGCCGGGGATGTAGCGGGGCGGCAGACGGGTCAACAGCCGCAGCGCCGCGCGACGCGCTCCTCCGCGGCAACTGGAGCGGGGTCTTCGCAAGCCGCCGCTTCTACTCCTGCCGCTTCTCATGCCGCGGCGGCAGCTGGAGCGGGGTCGTCTGGGACCACCGTCCCTGCTCCCGCCAAGCGGCCAAGGGAACCGACTCCTCCGCCTCCTCGCGCCGGAGGTGGGCCAGGCTTTGACTTCTCTGCGCTCAGCTCCGACGAGGAAGAAGACGAGTAAGATCCTTGTTATACTGGTATTTCTTCAATTCTCGTTGTTTTGTCTTGTATCTCATTTGCTTTACTCTGAACTCATTCCTTTTCAGGACTCTGGCCCAGAGGACGGCAAAGAGAGCCAAGGTCCCGCTGATCATCATCGAGGATGAACCCACCACGACAGCAGGGGGTGCGCCCGAGACAAACTTGCCGGACCCGGCAGCTGATCTTCAGAGTAGCCCCCAGCGTAAGTATATGGTTTACTTCCGCTGTCTGGCGCGCATGGGTGCTCTTTTTTTTGCTGACATCTGACTGTCGGTTCGTGTAGGAGCAGAGCAGCTCTACCAGGAGCGTCCGGAGACCACCCCCGTCGTGCCGTCTGCTTCGACTACACCGCCAAGGGGTAGTTCTCCGACAAGGGAGAAGTCTCCGTCAAGGGAGAGCTCTCCGGCAAGGGAGAGGTCTCCGGCAAGGGAGAGGTCTCCGGCGAGGGACAGCACCAGCAACCCCTTGGCGACGGAGACCATGACTGCTGATCCTGTTACAGGTAATCCTCTCGCTTGAGAACTTCCCTTGGGTTCTTCTTCTTTTGATCTTATTTTTGGGTATTTGCTTGACTTTTCTCCCTTTTCCGGCCATCAGACCCATCTGCCACGGAGCCGATGGAGACCGAGGCCACCGGCGAGGAGGACGCGCACGGCAATACCGACGACGCCGCCACCACCGAAAAAGAGGCCGGCGCCGATGAACCCGCCGGCGAAGAGGCCGCCAAGGCTACCGCCGCAGCAGCTGGCGAGGGGGCTGGCGATCGCACTGACGGCCCTGAGGCCGCATGAGCGTCAGGCGCTACGCCGACCATCGACCCTCCCGCCGCTGCCGCTGCGTCAGATCCCGAAGAGCCCCAGCCAGGCGTCTACTTGAAGGCCGGCGACGGTGTCTTCATCAAGCTCCCCTGGGAGTCAAGCTCCAGGGCGCCGGTCGAGGGAGAAACCTTTGACGGCGAAGTACTCGCCTCTGCCGGGCTGACGCTGGTCGATGCGCCAAGCAGCAGCAGCAGCGAGTCTGAGGAGGAGCGGCTGCTCCGGAAGCTGGTGTCGCTCTACCGTGCTCGACAGGCCAAGCTGGAGTCCCGCGAGGCGCTTGCCGCGAAGGCGGGAGCAGATCTTGAGAAGCTTGCGGAGGAGCTCCGGGGTCAGAGACAGGAAGCTCTCCGGGCCCTGGCGGAGGAGCGGGAGCAACTCGCCGAGGCGCAGAAAGCCTTTATCCTCGAGAAGGCAGAAGTTGAAGAGCAACAGCGGCTTGCCGCCGAGGGGCTATCTGCGCGGGAGGGCGAGTTGGCGCAGCGGAAGGTCGACCTTGACAGCCACGAGGAGGAGCTCGCTGCGCGCGAGCAAACGCTTGGCGGGACTCTCAAGAAAGCAGAGGATGTTGCCGCAGCTGCCGAGGCCGCCAAGAACGAGCTGGAGACGAAGGTGGCGCAGCTCGAGACCGATCTCAAGGTGAGCGGTGAAGAGCTTGCCGCGCTCAAGCACGAGCGCGAGAAGGATGCCTACACCTTCGGCGAGCTGCAGGGTCATCTCGCCGAGAAGATCAAGGAGCTTGATGCCGCCAAGGACTCCAACGCTGATCTTGAGTTGAAGCTGGCTACTTTGACCAAGACGCTGGAAGGCGCCAGGGAGCAGGAGGCGGCCTTGAAGAAGGAGATCAAGGCCGACAAGGCGCTACTAGAGAGTGTTGATGTCACCTAGAATGCTTTTAGGGAGACGGTGGAGCAATGGACGGAGGGTCTTGTGAATGATGCCGCGGACATCGACAAGGAGCTGGCGCTGCTGGGGATGGAGGATTTCGGGTATCCCTCCGGCGAGACCCTCCCATCCAGCGCCAAGCTCACCTTATTCTTCAAAGGCATGGCGACGGCCCTCCAGCGACTCCGGGCAAGGATCCCAAAGCAGCTGGCCGACGAGTCGCGCGATATCTGCGCGGGAGCTCTTCAGAAGGTGCTGGTGAAGCTGGTCTACCGCAACCCGGGCCTTAACCTCACCAACGTCCTCAAGTCCCTGCCGCCGGACGCTGATCTTGAGGCGCTCAAAGCCCTTGTCGCACCCATTGTGAAAAGGGTGAGCGAGATCAAGAGGGTTGAGGGTGACCGTGTAGACTAGGCCGTCCGTTTTCTTCTTTTCTTGCCGCTGCTGCTCATGTTATTAAAACAATTTATTAGGGCCGCGACAAGTTATCTTGTAATATAACTCTATTTTGGGTAGTGATTGCAGTGTTATTTCCTCTACTTGATTCCTTCCTTTGTATGTTTTTGCCCTACGCTTTTGGGGAACTTGCCGGCGCAGGCACCTTTGCCGCGAGCGCTGAGTGCGGGACATTAGCAGCCTGCTGGCGGTGCCGTTACCGACAAGAAACCTTGTCGCAACTAGCCGCAGCTCACTTAAGTTGTTGAGCAAACTCGAAACAAAGTAAGGGTGCGACTCTAGTCGCAACACACTTAAGTTGTTGAGCGGACTGGAAACAAAGTAAGGGCACAACTAGCCACCAGATGGTTCCTCCGCGCACAGGTTTTCCATACAAAGCACGGTCGTTCAAGGAAGATAACTTAAGAATAAAAAAATTGATTGCTCAAACTTTGGCAACTTAGCTTTTCCGTCGTTTGCTGCCCGGCAAGGCCGCTTTCCGGCAAGGCGAAACTTTCTTGAACGACGCCTGGTCCACACCACTATCTTCTCCTTCCCCCTGGCAAACTTGTGGGCGAGGGGACCTTCCTTTCCTTGAGAAGAAAAATAAAGGAGAGAAAATAAAGATATGGAGCCTTATGGCTCGTTATTGCTTACCGGAGTTTGGCGCTGCACAAAGTGTCAGATAACTCATGCAAAAAATAAAAAGCATGAAATAGACAAGATGTGCGGAGCACATGAGCTTCATTTATGCACAGGATCTGCGCCTGGCTTTGTACAAAGGATTACATGCAACAGCGGCAAGACTTGTACAAAAGGTGGTTGCCGGAACAGGGTCCGACAACCGCGCCTTACGGGTAAAACTTACGAAGATGCTCAATATTCCAGGAGTTGCTCACCGGAATGCCATCTTCGGTCTCATGGCGGACAGCGCCAGGCCTAGTGACTCGTTTCACCTGGTAAGGGCCTTCCCACTTCAGCGTCAACTTGTTGGAATTCTTGGCGGACTGAGCGCACCGAAGAACAAGGTCGCCTTCCTCGAGACTTCTGGCGTTAACTTTGCGGCTATGGTAGCGGCGCAAAGCTTGCTGGTAGCAAGCAGCTCGCACAGCAGCCTGAAGACGGTCCTCCTCAAGGAGCAGCGCATCATCTTTTCGCAGCTGCTCTTGCTCAAGCTCATCATAAGCGAGTACTCGAGGTGACCCATATACGAGTTCCGTGGGGAAAACTGCATCTGGTCCATAGACTAGAGCGATATGTGTCTGGCCAGTGGCTCGATTTGGCGTCGACCTAATCGACCAAAGAACCAAAGAAAACTCCCCCTACCTGGCGCGCCAAAGATGTCGGGGAAATTGCCTCCACGAGCACCTATGGGGACCGAGCCCCTTTTCGGTTCGGCGGGGGGCGGAGGTCGCATGAAGAGCGGATCGAGGCGAGGCACACGAGCGGTTTACCCAGCTTCGGGCCGCACGGATGCGTAAAACCCTACTGCTGCTGAAAGTGCAACTATCCCTAGGTGGTTTTGGTAATTCATAACAACATATAGCTCATTGAGCTAATGCTATTCCAAGACAATTATTTCAGGAAAGCTCAATGATTGGCATGGCATGGATGGTGAAAGTGGAACCCTCAAAATGCTAAGGACAAAGGATTGGCTAAAGCTTCAAGCTCAAGACTCTTCATTTTACATTTTAGTGATCCAAGATCACATTGAGTCCATAGGAAAAGCCAATACTATCAAGGAGGAATGAGGTGTTGCTTAATGAGCTCTTTGCCTTATGTGCTTCATGATATGCTCCAAAATCCTCAGCTACTTTCCCATATCCACATTTGACCTAAACCCTAAGCCAAATTCGGTCATACCGATTCTTTCTATCCGGTGCCACCGACTTTCATATGTCATAAGCCATTGCCAAAACCCTAGCAAATCGGTTCTACCGATAGGGATCTCGGTCTCACCGAGATGGGATTGAAACCTCTCTGTTTTCCTTTCGTAACTTTTCGGTCTCACCGAAAGAGCGAATCGGTCCCACCGAGATTGCAATGCAAACTCTCTGTTTCCCTTTTGTAACTTTTCGGTCTCACCGAAAGAGCAAATCGGTCCCACCGAGTTTGCCTGACCAACTCTCTGGTTAGCTTATTACCAAATCGGTCTCACCGAGTTTGTGTAATCGGTCTCACCGAGATTACGTTATGCCCAAACCCTAACCACATCGGTCCTACCGAGATGCATGTCAGTCCCACCGAAAATCTCTAACGGTCACTAGGTTTACCTTTTCGGTCCGACCGAGTTTGTTGATTCGGTCCCACCGAGATTGGTAAATTGTGTGTAACGGTTGGATTTTGTGTGGAGGCTATATATACCCCTCCACCTCCTCTTCATTCGTGGAGAGAGCCATCAGAACACACCTACACTTCCAACTCATATGTTCTGAGAGAGAACCACCTACTCATGTGTTGAGACCAAGATATTCCACTCCTACCATATGAATCTTGATCTCTAGCCTTCCCCAAGTTGCTTTCCACTAAAATTTTCTTTCCACCAAATTCAAATCCTGTGAGAGAGAGTTCAGTGTTGGGGAGACTATCATTTTAAGCACAAGAGCAAGGAGTTCATCATCAACACACCATTTGTTACTTCTTGGAGAGTGGTGTCTCCTAGATTGGCTAGGTGTCACTTGGGAGCCTCCGACAAGATTGTGGAGTTGAACCAAGGAGTTTGTAAGGGCAAGGAGATCGCCTACTTCGTGAAGATCTACCGCTAGTGAGGCAAGTCCTTCGTGGGCGATGGCCATGGTGGGATAGACAAGGTTGCTTCTTCGTGGACCCTTCGTGGGTGGAGCCCTCCGTGGACTCGCGCAACCGTTACCCTTCGTGGGTTGAAGTCTCCACTAACGTGGATGTAGGATAGCACCACCTATCTGAACCACGGGAAAAACATCCGTGTCTCCAATTGCGTTTGAATTCTCCAAACCCTTCCCTTTACATTCTTGCAAGTTGCATGCTTTACTTTCCGCTGCCTATATACTCTTTGCATGCTTGCTTGAATTGTGTGATGATTGCTTGACTTGTCCTAAAGAAGCTAAAATCTGCCAAGAACTAAAATTGGGAAAAGGTTAAGTTTTTATTTGGTCAAGTAGTCTAATCACCCCCCTCTAGACACACTTCCGATCCTACAAGTGGTATCAGAGCTTTGGTCTCCATTTGCTTTGATTTCCATAGCTTTTGGTGATCATAGCCTTGGTTTCACAACCTAGGAGAGTATGGCGTCTAGTGAGGGAAATTATCACCGTAGAGGTCCTTACTTTGATGGTACTAACTTTGCTAGTTGGAAGCATAAAATAAAAATGCATATTCTTGGACATAACCCTGCCGTTTGGGCTATTGTGTGTGTTGGTTTGCAAGGTGACTTCTTTGAAGGGAAAGAACCAAACCGTGAAGCTACCGCGGATGAGTTGAAGATGCTACAATACAACGCTCAAGCTTGTGATATTCTCTTCAACGGATTGTGCCCCAAAGAATTCAACAAAATCAGCCGTCTTGAGAATGCAAAGGAAATTTGGGGTACTTTGATTCATATGCACGAAGGTACCGACTCCGTCAAGGAATCCAAATTGGATGTGCTTCAAAGTCAACTTGACAAGTTCAAAATGAAGGATGGTGAAGGTGTCACCGAAATGTACTCTAGGCTTGCTCTCATCACAAATGAGATTGCCGGCTTAGGGAGTGAAGAGATGACCGATAGATTCATCATCAAGAAGGTCTTAAGAGCCTTGGATGGAAAATATGATACCGTGTGTACATTGATCCAAATGATGCCCAATTACAAAAATCTCAAGCCAACGGAAGTCGTTGGAAGAATTGTTGCTCACGAGATGTCACTCAAGGACAAAGAGGAACTTCACAACAAATCAAGTGGTGCTTACAAAGCCTCATGTGAAGCCCCCACATCATCAAGTGACAAACAAAACTTCAATGAAGAATTGAGCTTAATGGTGAAGAACTTCAACAAGTTCAACAAGAGTAGAAGCAAAGATAGAAGCTCCAAGTCAAGGTCCTACAATGACAAAAGATCTTCTAGTCGAGAGCGAAACTGCTACAATTGTAGAAGACCCGGACACTATTCCAATGAGTGTTCGGCTCCCTACAAAAGAAGAGAAGATTCTCCAAAAAGAAGAAGCAAAAGAGAGGAATCACCGTCACGAGAGAGGAGGAGTAGAGATGATCGTTATGAACGAAGACACTCACGGAGAAGCAAGGATTCGGAAAGGAAGGAAAAATCATCAAGGAGCTACACAAAACGAAGACATCAAGCTCATGTTGGTGAATGGGTATCCGGCTCCGACTCCGACAATCACTCCGAGAGAAGTTATCACTCCGACTCCGAATATACTCAAGATGAAGGTGTTGCCGGGCTAGCACTTGTGTCAACCAACTCCTACGACATATTTGATTCACCAAATGAAGGAATTGGAAGATGCTTCATGGCCAAAGGTCCTAAGGTAACTCACCCTGAGTATGTTGATTTTAATAGTGATGAAGATGACTTGTTAGGCGATGATGATTTACTTGTTGACAACTCTAGTGATGAATCCTATGATGAAACGTCAATTAATCATGCTAAAACGGATGACAATGATAAGGAGAAAATTGAGGCTCTAACTAAAGAACTAAACACTCTTAAGTTAGCTCATGAAACTATCTTCAAAGATCATCGAGAACTTTTAAGGGCTCATGAGAAGTTACGCTTTGAAAAGCTCAATCTTGAGCAAGAGCATGAGCTTTTAAAGGCAATCAATGATGATCTCCGCAAGAAAAGTTCTTCTTACATTGCCAAACGTTTACTCTTATCCACTTACATGCCTTAAGTCAAGTCTAGTAACAAGAACAAGAAAGATTCTTCCTCTAGTAGTAACAATGATCATGTTAAATCCAATATTGTTGCTTCTAGTAGTTCTCTTGATTCCACTAATGATTCTCTTAGCCAAGTTACACTTGAGCAAGAAAATAGCATATTGAAGGAAATCATAGAGAAAGGTGTGTACAAAAGCCTTGCCGGGAGTAAGCAATTCGAGGAGATTGTACGAAAGCAAGGAAGGCACCGGAAGAATCAAGGTGTTGGTTTTGAACGAAAGTTCAATGCCAATGGAGTTGAGTGGGAAGAAGATCAATACCCCAAGACAAAGTTTGTTCCTCAACAAGAGAAGTATGATCCAACTTCTTTCAAGGGGACACAAACTCAAGATGATCTTCCACCACAAGACTACAAGCAAAAAGGCAAGGACAAGCTTCAAGAGGAAATAGATGCATTTGAAGAAGCTCCTAAGACCTTAGTCAAGTGGATTCCCAAGACTACTTCAAGTTCCACTTCATCAAGTACGACTACAACTCCAAGGATTCCCATCAAGATGGTGTGGATCCAAAAGAAGAAGAACTAGAGAGTTCTTGAGGGTGACTCCGCCAACATACTTCACTCTTATCGCTTTGGCAAGAACAAGTGCAATCAACTTCCACATCTTGCACTAGTTCAAGGAGTCACAAACCCTCTTGTTGGTAAGTCAAGGGACAAGGTAACCTAAAAGCTTTCATAGACATCATCTTGCATGTGCATCACTCTATGTCTATGGATATACTTGCTTGTTCCTTGTGGGACTAACCCATGTAGGTATTGAAAGTGCAATTCACTCAGAAGGATAGCTCCAAGTGATCTACATCAACATTGAGCATCCACATCTTCAACATCTACATGAAGTCATCATCGACAAAACCCAAGGTTAGTTCATCCCTCTTAGGGAAGGATATCACATCTAGGGGGAGCTTTACTCTAAGACTTGAGCTAAAGCAACTCTAATGATGTGAACACAACAATGCTTTATGTAAAAGTGGTAACCCCACTTGAGCCTAAACGATGAGTATGACCTATGATCAAATGTTCTCATTTGACTCCTAAGTCAATATACTCATATATAGATGACCTAGTCATCGCCAATTGCTTGATAGATGCTAGAATTGGTTGTGCATGCTGTGTCACATATTTTATTGCCATTTTTTTGTGTGAGCATGCTGATTGCATATTTTACTCATTCGAGGACATCCACTTGTTGTTTTGATTGTTTGGCTTTATCTTTTCTTTTGCCAAGTGGATGGACAAGAATGCCTAAGAACCTCCTCTAGCTATCTATGCTTTTCTCATCTCAAACTCTATTCATGCTACATCACAAAATTGATCAAGTCAAATTCGAACCACTCTGTGTGAGGAGCACTCGGAGTCCCCGATTCGTCATAGACTTAAACTTCCAAAACCTCTTTATGATTCTCGGTCTGACCGATACTCCACTTTCGGTCCTACCAAGATCATCAAGTTGATCTATGTTTTTGATCTCGGTGCAACCGATTTGAACCATTCGGTCACACCGAGTTGCAATAACTGTATACAGTTTTGCATCTCGGTGCCACCGAGTTGTTCCACTCGGTCACACCGACAGGGTCGGGCTATATATAGACACGGGCAAAAATTTGGAAATTTCTCCGAACCCCTTCACCCGCGCCATAGCTCGCTCTGCCGACGTGGTCTCCGGATCGTCTTCTCGCCGCCAGCAGCCTCCAGTCGCTGGTCTCCGTCGCCGTCAACGGAAATCCCCTCCGCCGTTGCCGCCATAGCGAGTCTCCGCCGAACTAGCGTACGGACTCAATCTTTGTGCTATTCCTCAATCTGATTCCTAGCACATTGTGATCATAATGATCTTTGCCACGATTGGTAAACTCCTATCCAGTCAAAGAACCCATAGATTAGGTTTGATTCAAAAAATTTAGGGTTAGGTTTCCGCCGAAACCATCTCGGACCCACCGAGTTGAAAAACTCGGTCCCACCGATTTGGCCTATGCCATTGCACAAGTGAAACTCGGTCTGACTGAGTGTTACTAATCGGTGTGACCGATTTTTGAACTTTGTGAAACCCTAGCAGTCTCGGTGCCACCGAACTGTGACTCGGTCTGACCGAGATCACTAGTTTAGGTTCCAAATGCTGCTTCGGTATCACTGAGTTTAGAAATCGGTAGATCAGAAATGCTTTCCGTGGGAAACTAAAACTAAGTTTTTGAATCATTCTTTTGCAAAAATCTCTGTTTTTTTGTGATGCTCATCCATTCTACCTCATCTATAAACTATTCACAGGGTCAGCAGTCAGCAGTCAGCCTGTTCAACATGTCAGACCAGAGTGACAGTCAGAATCAGTCAGAGCAGCCTGTGCATATGAGTGAGGGCACTAATCCCTCAAGCTCATCAGATGATGGCAGCAGGAGCACTCCCAGCAATCTGCCAAAGGCTGCCACCAGATAGAGAAAGAAGAGAAATTCAGATTCAGAAGATGAAGACTATGTGGCAGAGGAGGAGGCAACCTCCAAGAAAGTTGAGCTTAAGAAAGAGTATGGCTCAGCTGCAGCCACTAAACCAGGAACAAAGAAGAAAGCACCTGCTAGAAGAGTTTCAACCTCCAAGCCTAGGAAGGCTGTACCTGAGGAAACCATGAAGTTCACAATGGAATCTGAAGAAGAAGATATTGGCCAGGGCAAGAAAAAGAAGAGAGCAAGAACTACCATTGCCAAAGTCATTGGCAAGCCCTCTATGAGGAAAGATTCTGATGAAGAAGAAGAGGAAGAGGAAGGTGCTGCACCAGCACCCAAGGCACCCAAGCTGATGGGTGATGCTATTAGGTCAGGGGCAGCTGCATCCAAGCCCAAGGAAGCCCCCAAGACAGCTCCAAAGCAAAAACCCAAGAGGAATACAAGAAGCATTCCAGCTGCTGAGAAGAACAAGGCCCCAGTGCCTGATGTTGCAGAAGAAGAGGAAGGGCAAGTGTTGAGGAAATTGAAGCCCAAGATCCCAGACCACAATGATGCTCATCCTGTGGCTGAGGACATGAACATAAGGAGAGACTCTGGATTAAGAAAGTGGAGAGCAGAAGATCCTTATGCTACCAGGAGAAGGACTGCTGTGGACTACAGGTTCCACACAAAGGAACAGCAGGACTTCTATGAGACAATCCTGTTGGACAAGAAGCCAATTGTCTGTGACATGAGATGGGTTGATTAGCAGTATATCCAGGACAATGAAGAGCACTTCCCAGGAGTGCAGGATAGCTTCAAAGCTTGTGGGGTAGCAGACTTTGTTGGGCAAAAGCTCACAAAGTGGAACAAGGAACTTATTATGCAGTTCTACTCCACAGCACATTTTTACCCCGATGGGAGGATCACATGGATGTCTGAAGGTACAAGGTACCAATCAACTGTTGCAGAATGGGCTCAGCTGATCAATGCCCCCGAAGAGAGTGAAGATGACTTGGATGTCTACTCCAAAAACAAGATGGACCACAACTCAATGATCAACATGTACAAAGAGATCCCTGACAAGGCACTTGAAACCTTCAAGTATGGATCTGTACATTACCTTCTGTCAGGATTGCCCACAATCAACTGGATCTTAAGGCATACTCTGTTGCCCAAGTCTGGAGATCACAAGATGATCAGAGGCCATGCTATCAACCTGCTTCATATCTTTGATGTGCCTCAAAATTTCAAAGTCATGAGCCTGATGATTGAGACAATCAAAAGGACAGCAGCAGACTAGAAGAGAAGCTGTGGATATGCTCCTCAGATCCAGAAACTCATCAACTCCAAGATGGGCACAGGCATCTATCTTTTGGATAAGGAACATCTTCCTATTCATCCTGAGTTTGAAGATAATGAAGTTGTGATGAACAAGGATGAACCATCTTCAACCCATGCTCAAGCACAAAAGGAGAAGGCAAGAAACGAGAAAGCTGCTAGGATGCCAACTCAAGAGGAGGCATCAGAATACTTCTTGAAGACTAAGCAAGAACAGCTCAGTTACCTGATTGCATCCACCCCGCGGATTGAGAAAGGTTTGGCCAACCTAACTCAGAACCAGGCAAGCCTAGAGAGGATCGTAGAACAGAAGTTCTATGACTTGGACATCAAGGTGACAGAGATACAGACAACAGTAGAGTAGCTCCAGGATGACATGCAGGAGAGGAGAGGGAAGACAACCGCAGATGCATTTGCTAGAGTGCCACGAGCTCAGAGGTCCTGTGCAGTGCCAGTTCCAGACACAAGAGCAACAACCTCAGCACCAGCCGCAGCACCAGTCCAACCTGCTCCAACTACGTCAGCATCAACAGAAGCCTTCATCCTTGGAGTGATCTAGACTCCACCACCACCTGAAGACCAAGCCTGAGTGTCGATATAGCACTATGCATTTTCTAGGAACTTTTTGGTAACTTGTTGCCAAAGGGGGAGAAGATGTATAGATCATAGGCTTCGAGAGAGAGTGTGTTGGTTTTTCTCTCTTTTTTATTTGGTGGTTTTTGATACAATTGTTTGCTTTTGGTTGAGATACTTTATTATGCTTGTGAGACATTGATGATCATGTGGTTGATCATAAGCTACACTTATGCATGTTTGATATATCCTATCTATCTTATGTGATCATTCACTTTGCCTTGGTGATGAGTGCATGTATTTCATTATTTATCATTTTGAGCGCTCCATCAAGATGTATGTGACATGGAAGAGTAACCCATGATTCTAACTCTTTGTGCATTTGCAGTCCAAAGCAAATTTTAAATATGCACAAATTTAGGGGGAGCTCTTACTTATCACATACTTCTCAAAGCGACGATGTAATTCATTCTTATTATCATTTGTCGAAGCTTTGATCTATATGTTGTCATCAATTACCAAAAAGGGGGAGATTGAAAGTGCAACTATCCCTAGGTGGTTTTGGTAATTCATAACAACATATAGCTCATTGAGCTAATGCTATTCCAAGACAATTATTTCAGGAAATCTCAATGATTGGCATGGCATGGATGGTGAAAGTGGAACCCTCAAAATGCTAAGGACAAAGGATTGGCTAAAGCTTCAAGCTCAAGACTCTTCATTTTACATTTTAGTGATCCAAGATCACATTGAGTCCATAGGAAAAGCCAATACTATCAAGGAGGGATGAGGTGTTGCTTAATGAGCTCTTTGCCTTATGTGCTTCATGATATGCTCCAAAATCCTCAGCTACTTTCCCATATCCACATTTGACCTAAACCCTAAGCCAAATTTGGTCACACCGATTCTTTCTATCCGGCGCCACCGAGTTTCATATGTCATAAGCCATTGCCAAAACCCTAGCAAAATCGGTTCTACCGATAGGGATCTCGGTCTCACCGAGATGGGATTGCAACCTCTCTGTTTCCCTTTCGTAACTTTTCGGTCTCACCGAAAGAGCGAATCGGTCCCACCGAGATTGCAATGCAAACTCTTTGTTTCCCTTTTGTAACTTTTCGGTCTCACCGAAAGAGCAAATCGGTCCCACCGAGTTTGCCTGACCAACTCTCTGGTTAGCTTATTACCAAATCGGTCTCACCGAGTTTGTGTAATCGGTCTCACCGAGATTACGTTATGCCCAAACCCTAACCACATCGGTCCTACCGAGATGCATGTCAGTCCCACCAAAAATCTCTAACGGTCACTAGGTTTACCTTTTCGGTCCGACTGAGTTTGTTGATTCGGTCCCACCGAGATTGGTAAATTGTGTGTAATGGTTGGATTTTGTGTGGAGGCTATATATACCCCTCCACCTCCTCTTCATTCGTGGAGAGAGCCATCAGAACACAACTACACTTCCAACTCATATGTTCTGAGAGAGAACCACCTACTCATGTGTTGAGACCAAGATATTCCACTCCTACCATATGAATCTTGATCTCTAGCCTTCCCCAAGTTGCTTTCCACTAAAATTTTCTTTCCACCAAATTCAAATCCTGTGAGAGAGAGTTCAGTGTTGGGGAGACTATCATTTTAAGCACAAGAGCAAGGAGTTCATCATCAACACACCATTTGTTACTTCTTGGAGAGTGGTGTCTCCTAGATTGGCTAGGTGTCACTTGGGAGCCTCCGACAAGATTGTGGAGTTGAACCAAGGAGTTTGTAAGGGCAAGGAGATCGCCTACTTCGTGAAGATCTACCGCTAGTGAGGCAAGTCCTTCGTGGGCGATGGCCATGGTGGGATAGACAGGGTTGCTTCTTCATGGACCCTTCGTGGGTGGAGCCCTCCGTGGATTCGCACAACCGTTACCCTTCGTGGGTTGAAGTCTCCACTAACGTGGATGTAGGATAGCACCACCTATCTGAACCACGGGAAAAACATCCGTGCCTCCAATTGCGTTTGAATTCTCCAAACCCTTCCCTTTACATTCTTGCAAGTTGCATGCTTTACTTTCCGCTGCCTATATACTCTTTGCATGCTTGCTTGAATTGTGTGATGATTGCTTGACTTGTCCTAAAGAAGCTAAAATCTGCCAAGAACTAAAATTGGGAAAAGGTTAAGTTTTTATTTGGTCAAGTAGTCTAATCACCCCCATATAGACATACTTCCGATCCTACAACTGCTTTGTGGTTTGTATTGAGTTCTTGCTCGGGAGCGCTGAGTGCTACAGTACACACCAGCAGCTAACGAGACCGAGTGTGAGTGTCCCTCCTCCCCTCTACGTTGCGCATGGGCCTCCTTTTATATGCTCAAGGGGTCACCGACAGGTGGCAACGTAAGCAAGGGTAAAAATGGAAAAGCGCTGTAGTTGGTACAGCTACTCGTACAGTGTATCATACCTAACCCTGACGGCAGGGGACAAGGGCATTAAATGCCCGTCTGTGTCGCCCAAACAGTGCAAAAAGGGGCCGTCAGGGGCGCCACCGTTCGCCACGATGGCTATCTTGTCAGCGCCACTTGCCACCGCATACCCCTGGCTGCACAGCCTCCCGCCACGTACGCCTGGAATGGTCCCAGAGCGACACGTTGGTGGGTGAGCTGGAGCATGGGCTGCGGAGTAGTAGCTTGCCGCGGCAAGCGCCTTGCCGCAGTCGATGCCTTGTCGCGCCCGGGAGCTCGCCGCTCACCGGGCCTTGCCGGGACGCGCGGCGCGTCGCGGCAAGTTCCTTGAAATGCCTTGGTTGGCCTTCCCGGCAAGCTCCTCTTGCCGGGGTCTTGTGTTTCGAGTGGACTTCCCGGCAAGCTCTTCTTGCCGGGGTCTTGTGCTTCGAGTGGCCTGCCTGGCAAGCTCCTCTTGCCGGGGCCTTGTGCCTTGGCTTGAATACTTTGTTCTTGAATGGCTCCAAAAGAACCACGGAGGACCTTGGCGGTCGCGCTGGCAAGCCTTGCCGCGGGGTGCTGCGACTACCCGTGCACAAGTTCGGGATACTAGTGTACCCCTACTCTAGTACACCGACACATCCCATCTTTGTTCAACAAGTATCGGTATGTTTTCGGTTTCGTTTCGTTCGCGTGACATGTGCAAATCTTGGAGCGTATTTTGTGTTTATTTTTCATTTTTATTTTATGCATCATTCTGGTATGAGATAGTCCATGGTTGATTTATAGAATGCTCATTGCACTTCACTTATATTTTTTGAGTGTGGCTTTATAGAATGCTTCATTTGCTTCACTTATATCTTTTGAAGTTTGGATTGCCTGTTTCTATTCACATAGAAAACAGTTGTTTGAAGAATGCTCTTTTGCTTCACTTATATTTATTAGGGCATGGTCTTTTGTAGAAAGAATTAAACTCTCATGCTTCACTTATATCTATTTAGAGAGTCAAAAAGGAATTGGTCAATTGCATGGTTAGTCATAAAATCCTAAATAAAACTTATGGATCACTGAATATGATATGTTTGATTCCTTGAAATAGTTTTACGATATAGAGATGATAATATGTGGGAGGTACTGGTAAACGGTTGTGGTTAGTAAGAATATTGGTGTTAAGGTTTGTGATTTGGAAAAATAAGCATGCACGTATAGTCTCTCGTTATGCTATGAAGTTGGAGCATGATTTATTATTGATTGTCTTCCTTATGAGTGGCGGTCGGGGACGAGCGATGGTCTTTTCCTACCAATCTATCACCCTAGGGGCATGCGTAGTAGTACTTTGCTTCGAGGGCTAATAAACCTTTGCAATAAGTATATGAGTTCTTTATGACTAATGTGAGTCCATGGTTATACGCACTCTTACATTTTCGCAATTTTCTAGCCTCTACGGTATTGTGCATTGCCCTTTTCTCACATCGAGACGTGGTGCAAACTTCGCAGGTGCATCCAAACCCCATGATATGATACGCTCTATCACACATATGTTGGGGAATGTAGTATTTCAAAAAAAATCCTACGATCACGCAAGATCTATCTAGGAGAAGCATAGCAACAAGCGGGGAGAGTGTGTCCATCTACCCTTGTAGACCGAAAGCGGAAGCGTTAAGTAATGTGGTTGATGTAGTCGAACGTCTTCGCGATCCAACCGATCAAGTACCGAACGCACGGCACCTCCGCGATCTGCACACGTTCATCTCGGTGACATCCCTCGAACTTCTAGATCCATCTGAGGTCGAGGGAGAGTTTCGTCAGCACGACGGCGTGTTGACGGTGATGATGAAGTTACCGATGCAGGGCTTCGCCTAAGCACTACGACAATATGACCGAGGTGGAAATATGTGGAGGGGGGCAACGCGCATGGCTAAGAATCAACTTGTCTGTCTATGGGGTGCCCCCCTCCCCCATATATAAAGGAGGGGAGGAGGAGGAGGGCCGGTGAGGGAGTCCTGGATTAAGGGGTCCTCGGGCGTCCGGCCTGTGTGACATGGGCCGGACTGATGGGCCGTGAAGATACAAGACAGAAGACTCTCTCCCGTGTCCGGATAGGACTCTCTTTGCGTGGATGGCAAGCTTGGCGTTCGGATATGTAGATTCCTTTCTCTGTAACCGACTTTGTACAACCCTAGTCCCCTCCGGTGTCGATATAAACCGGAGGGTTTAGTCCATAGAGGCAATCACAATCATACAGGCTAGACATCTAGGGTTTAGCCATTACGAACTCGTGGTAGATCAACTCTTGTAACCCTCATATTCATCAAGATCAATCAAGCAGGAAGTAGGGTATTACCTCCATCGAGAGGGCCCGAACCTGGGTAAACATCATTTCCCCCGTCTCCTGTTACCATCGACCTTAGACGCACAGTTCAGGACCCCCTACCCGAGATCCGCCGATTTTGACACCGACATTGGTGCTTTCCTTGAGAGTTCTGCTGTGACGTCGAAGACATGATTGATGGCTCGCATTGTTATCAAGGACAATATCACCTCCGGAGGAGCCCTTGCCTCAGGCCAAACCCTCCGGTTGGGCGGCTTTACCTTGACTGCCCGTCCGGCCGTTAAGCCGCCGATGACTTCTTGGGTCATCGAAAATTGCCTCCGAGTTGACTCCGAATACTCCAAACGGATGGATCCGGCGGAGCTATCGTCTTTAAACAAACTCCTGGATCGCATCGCCGCCAAGGGGGTCGCTACAGACTACGATCAGATTGGGCTTAAACCCGATCATAGAGAAACCAAATCTCCACCGATCACCCATCAGATAGCGATAGTAGAGGAGCAAAACAACAACTCTTCCTCTATGTTGAGGACGAAGTATGTTTGTATTTCCGAGCTCGAAGAGCCGGATACTTGTCTGCAGAATGCCACGCCCTGTCCTTCGAACTTAGAATCAGACGTTGGGCCTGAAAAATCAGTTGACATCCCGGAGCATGAACTATTAAGCTCGGAAGTTCTTCAAATTCCGGACTCCAAATTGGGTCAGGGTTCAGATTTAAAGCCACCCACCCACCACAAGCAATATTTTCCAAACAATTCCGGACCTCCAGATATATGTGACCTCATGTATGTACGACAGCAGTCTCAGGAAACAATCCATCACTTTTGGGCCAGGTTCCTCCTTGTCAAGGACAAGATTAAAGATTGCCGCGACGAGGATGCAATTTCAGTTTTTTGCAATAATTGCATGGATGAAGGAATCCTGAACGCCATCAACCTCCGTCGCGTATTACACTTCGCTGACTTGGCAACCATAGTGCAGAAGTACTGCGTAATGGAGAGCGCCTGGAAAACTCGGGCAGCTTGCTGGGAACCACCGGTTTCCACTCAACCCCTCGGGCGGGCGAAAAGGGTGCACCCTCACATGACACCTGGCCCCATATTGAAGAAACCTAAGCCCATTACGGGGCACGGAACCGTTCTGGAGGGATGGCTCGATAGGCCATGCAAAATACACACGACACCGGATACCATACCAACCCATAGCCTTAGAGCATGTTGGATACTCCGGCAGGTGGCCAAGAGTGGCGAGGATATCCTCACCAAAAACACCCCAGAGCAACACCCCCGGAAGACGACAACCTCAGAGTATTGACGGTCTTCCAGACTTTGGCTTCAAACAATCGGTGCAAGAGGGCACTCCGCAACCTCGCCGAAGTCTGCCAAGTCGCAGCAATAAACCCCTGGAACGACACGACCATAACTTTCAATGCCAGTGACGAACAAAAATTCAGGACAGTCCAGGCACTAGCCGCCTTGGTCCTCAATCCAATTGTGGACGGCTTCCGGCTCACCATAGTGCTCATGGACGGCGGCGGCGGACTAAACCTCATCTATGAGGACACACTCAACAAAATGGAAATAGACAGGAGTCGCATCGAGCAAAGTAGCATGACCTTCCAAGGAATCATTCCCAGCCGGGAGGAGCGATGCGCGGGGAAAATCACACTCGACGTGGTATTCGGCACGCCGGAGAACTATCGGTCTGAAGAGATAACCTTCCAAGTGACCCCTTTCAACAGTGGATATCACGCCCTGTTGGGGCGAGACGCATTCACACGATTCCAAGCGATACCCCATTACGGGTATATGAAGCTCAAGATGCCCGGGCCCAATGGTATTATCACTCTCGCTAGTGATCCGGACATAGCACTCCGCACCGGAAACGAAACTGCATCCCTGGCCCTCGAGGCACTGTCCGAGGACCTCGCGGCCGAAGAGTTAACCACACTCCGCTCCACGATGGATAAGGACGACGTAATCCTGGATAAGAGACCCAAATCCACCTCCTTTAAACCAGAAGACGAAATAGTCAAATTTCAAGTCCACCCTACAGACCCCAAGAAGATAGCTTCCATTGGGGCACAGCTGGACCCAACGATTGACGCCGCATTACGAGAGTTCCTACGCGAGAACTGGGACATATTCTCCGGGCACCCTTCTGATATGCCGGGAATCCCATGCAGGTTGGCCGAACACAACCTCAATATATTGAAGGGATATAAGCCGGTCAAGCAAACACTGCGGCGCTTTTTCGAACCCAAACGACAGCTATGCGGGAGGAGCTAGCCAAGTTAATCGAGGCCAGATTCATCAGAGAAATAAAACACCCAGACTGGCTAGCAAACCTGGTGATGGTGCCAAAGAAGGATAAATCCTGTCGCCTGTGCGTCGATTTCAAAGACCTCAACAAGGCCTAACCTAAGGATCCCTTCCTCCTCCCCCGCATCGATCAGATTATTGATGCTACTGCAGGACACGACTCACTGTGTTTCCTCGATGCATACTCCGGTTACCATCAAATCAAAATGAAGGAGTCCGATCAAGCCGCAACAGCATTCATTACCCCATATGGGCCTTTCTGCTTCAACACTATGCCCTTCGGGCTCAAAAACGCCGGTGCCACCTACCAACGCATGATTCAAACATGCCTGGAGAAGCAAATCGGCAAGACAGTTGAAGCATATGTGGATGACGTAGTCATCAAGACTAGGCACTTTGAGTCACTAATAGACGACCTACGTCTCACATTCGACAACCTGCATACATATGACATCCAGCTCAATCAGGAAAAGTGTGTTTTCGGCGTTCTCGCTGGAAAACTGCTGGGCTTCATCATTTCCAATAGAGGAATTGAGGCAAATCCAGCTAAAATCCGAGCTTTGTCACAATTGGCTACACCAACAGACCTCAAACAGGTCCAAAAACTAGCTGGACGCGTGGCAGCTTTAAGCCACTTTATCTCCAGACTAGGAGAAAAAGCATTGCCACTTTATCGCCTTCTTCGATGTACCGACCACTCCAAATGGACGGATGCGGCAACGGCCGGACTGGAACAAATAAAAGCTCTTTTAGCAAGCAATCCAATCCTGGCCGCGCCGAACGTCGGCGAACCCATGTTATTATACATCTCGGCAACACACCAGGTGGTGAGCGCGGTACTAGTCGTTGAACGAGAGGAGGACGGACATAAATTCCCACTTCAGAAACCGGTATACTACGTATCCACTATCCTCACACCATGAAAATCCCGGTACCCTCATTACCAAAAGATAGCATATGCGGTCTTCATGGCATCCCGGAAGCTATGACACTACTTTCAAGAGTACTCGATCACGGTGGCTTCTGAAGTACCACTTAATGACATAATAAACAACCGCGATGCTACGGGCCGGATTGCCAAATGGGCCATTGAGCTCCTTCCATTTGACATAACATATAAATGGCACCGAGCCATTAAATCCCAAGTACTGGCCGACTTCATCGTCGAATGGACAGAGGTCGAACTGAGTATGGCACATATTCCAACAGGGTCATGCACTTTGATGGCTCTGAAATGCTGGCTGGTTTAGGAGCGGGCGTTGTCTTAACATCCCCACTGGAGACACAGTCCAGTACGTACTCCAAATATTATACACAGACTCCAACAATGCATCTGAATACGAGGCCTTATTGCACGGTCTTCGGATGGCTGCCTCCATGGGCATACAACGCCTGGAGGTGCGCGGGGATTCAAACCTCGCAATATCCCAAATAAATGGAGATTTTGACACCAAAGATCTGAAGATGGCGGCCTATCGTAACGCCGTTCTCGAAATATCGGCTCAGTTCGAGGGGCTCGAGTTTCATCATGTGGCTCGAGAAAGTAATCAAGCGGCGGATGTCCTTGCTCGCATAGGCGCCAAGCGTGACCCCGTCCCGCCTAACATATTCCTGGAAAGGCTCTTCAAGCCATCCGTGGTGTGGCAGGGAGAGAGCAGCAACACCAGCCCGGATTCGGTTATACCCCCGGATTCCGAACACAATACCTATATCATCAGGGGCTCAACCACCGAAATAACACCATCGGCCCATCTTATAATGGCAGTAATTGCCACATGGACTGAACCCTTCTTGGCCTACCTTAATAGGCGAGAGCTCCCTGAGGACCAGAACGAGGCTCGCTGCATTGTCAGGCGCTAGAAAGCCTACAAGGTCCATGACGGAGAGCTCTACAAGAAAAGCGCTACCGGAGTACTTCAAAGATGTATCTCCGAAGAAGAGGGGCGGCAGCTCTTGGCTGAGATCCATGCTGGTCTTGGTGGTCATCACGCCGCGGCTCGGGCCCTTGTAAGTAAGGCCTTCCGTACATGTTTCTTTTGGCCGACGTCCCGAGCCAATGCACAGGACCTTGTCCAACGTTGTGTCGGATGCCAGCTTTTCGCCAATCAAAGCCATATGTCGCCCACCGATCGACAAACAATCCCCATTACTTGGCCTTTTGCGGTCTGGGGGCTTGATATGGTCGGACCCCTTAAAGGAGGAAGCCATAAGAAAAAATATCCACTGGTCATGGTAGATAAATTCACCAAGTGGATAGAGGCCAAACCAGTTAAAACGGCCGAAGCCGAACCAGTGATAGACTTCATATCTGGTGTCGTGCACCGTTACGGTGTCCCACATAGTATTATCAGCGATAATGGCTCCAATTTTACAGCCGATGAAGTGAAAACCTGGTGTGCTAACCTGGGCATTAAGCTCGATTACGCCTCCATCTATCATCCACAAACAAATGGTCAAGTCGAATGAGCTAATGGTCTTATTATGAGAGGCATTAAGCCTAGACTAGTGCGGTCTTTGAAAGAATTAGACAAGCACTGGGTTGAGGAGCTCAACTCCGTACTTTGGGGGCTTCGGACCACGCCCAATCGCACTACCGGGTACGCACCTTTTTCATGGTGTACGGCGCAGAGGTCATGTTGCCCTGCGACATTATCCATGACTCACTGATGACCCACAAGTATAGGGGATCTATCGTAGTCCTTTCGATAAGTAAGAGTGTCGAACCCAACGAGGAGCAGAAGGAAATGACAAGCGGTTTTCAGCAAGGTATTCTCTGCAAGTACTGAAATAAGTGGTAACAGATAGTTTTGTGATAAGATAATTTGTAACGAGCAACAAGTAACAAAAGTAAATAAAGTGCAGCAAGGTGGCCCAATCCTTTTTGTAGCAAAGGACAAGCCTAGACAAACTCTTATAATAGAAAAAGCTCTCCCGAGGACACATGGGAATATCGTCAAGCTAGTTTTCATCACGTTCATATGATTCACGTTCGGTACTTTAATAATTTGATATGTGGGTGGACCGGTGCTTGGGTGCTGTTCTTACTTGAACAAGCATCCCACTTATGATTAACCTCTATTGCAAGCATCCGCAACTACAACAAAAGTATTAAGGTAAACCTAACCATAGCATGAAACATGTGGATCCAAATCAGCCCCTTACGAAGCAACGCATAAACTAGGGTTTAAGCTTCTATCACTCTAGCAACCCATCATCTACTTATTACTTTCCAATGCCTTCCTCTAGGCCCGAATAATGGTGAAGTGTTATGTAGTCGACGTTCACATAACACCACTAGAGGCTAGACAACATACATCTCATCAAAATATCGAACGAATACCAAATTCACATGACTACTAATAGCAAGACTTCTCCCATGTCCTCAGGAACAAACGTAATTACTCACAAAGCATATTCATGTTCATAATCAGAGGGGTAATAATATGCATAAAGGATCCGAACATATGATCTTCCACCAAATAAACGAACTAGCATCAACTACAAGGAGTAATCAACACTAGTAGCAACCTACTAGCACCAATCCCGGACTTAGAGACAAGAATTGGATACAAGAGATGAACTAGTGTTTTGAGATGAGATGGTGCTGATGAAGATGTTGATGGAGACTGCCCTCTCCCGATGAGAGGAGCGTTGGTGATGATGATGGCGATGATTTCCCTCTCCCGGAGGGAAGTATCCCCGGCAGAACAACTCTGCCAGAGCTCTAGATTGGTTCCGCCAAGGTTCCGTCTCGTGGCGGCGGAGTTTCGTCCCGAAAGGTTGCTTCCTCTTTTTTCTCGACGAAAGACTTCATATAGCAGAAGATGGGCATCGGAGAGCCACCAGGGGGCCCATGAGGTAGGGGGGCGCGCCCTGGGGGGGCGCCCCCACCCTCGTGGACAGGGTGTGGGCCCCCTGGTCTTCATCTTTGGCGAGGATTTTTCATTATTTATTATAAGATATTCCGTGGAGTTTCAGGACTTTTGGAGTTATGCAGAACAGGTCTCTAATATTTGCTCCTTTTCTAGCCCAGAATTCCAGCTGCCGGCATTCTCCCTCCTTATGTAAACCTTGTAAAGAGAATAGCCATAAGTATCATGACATAACGTGTAATAACAGCCCATAATGCAATAAATGTCGATATAAAAGCATGATGCAAAATGGACGTATCACTCACCTCGAGTGCGCATATATGAAGAGAGAGAGGCCGAGCTTGATCGGCAGGATAGCTTAGATGCCCTAGAGGAGGAGCGCGACATTGCAAAAGCATGTTCTGCATTCTATCAACAACAGGCTCGCAGATATCAAAGCAGAGAGGTGTGGGCCAAGACTTATAATGTTGGTGAACTCGTTCTACGCTTGCTAGAGAAGAAAAAGGACAAACTCAAGCCCAAGTGGGAGGGTCCCTTCATCATAGATGAAGTTCTCACTAGAGGAGCGTACCGCCTGTGTGATGCATCGGACAATCGCTTAGAGCCGAACCCGTGGAATGCCGCCAGACTCCGAAGATTCTACGCCTAGAGACGGACTCTTCGTTCGTCTTCTTCTCCCTTTGTTTCATTATTTTCTCCTCTCTTTAACCTTTTTTTAGCTTTAAGCTCTTGCGCGGCTAAACCACACACCTATGACGTACACATCCTTAAATATGTACGCCCATAATACCTGGGGGGCTTCTTATATAGAGGCTTATTATTATTATTTGCCGAGCATCAAGCTCACCACATATGTGTCCTTTCCTCACATGTACCTTTTTCGCAATTATATGCATCGATATGACTTAAGTTTTGGCCAAGCTGGGTTGCCTGGCTCCTGTGCTTATGCCCTACGTTCCCGTTTGTTCGGCTAGGGCATAAAGGGAGCACCTCTGCGATTGTTACAGCCGGGTCATCCGGACGTGTACCTAACACTGGGTGAAGCCGAAAGCTAGCGTTCTTAAGGGAATATTCGGTCGGCAGACTAAAGACGTTCAATCACAGTTCGGTCGGCAGACTAAAGACGTTCAATCACAGTTCGGACATGCACACTAACACATGTTCACCCAGGGAAAGGAACCCTTAACGGAACTATTCTCCCTGGAAGATGTTTCTTACAATTACAATGAAATATAACATAGCTAGCCGGATACAATTTGTCTGTTCAAGCAACTATGACCCCTACGCCTATCGCGACCGGATTTTTCCGGACACTGATTTCCAGAAAAATGGCCATCGAGCTCATCAGCCCCAGGATTACTGTTAGCTGATGAGGCATCCACTTGATACAGAAATTCCAAGCAAGAGTACAAATATGTAGTACAAGACCATTGTGGCCTATGAGTACAACAAATGGTGTCTAGTGGTTGAGGGCGGAAGCGGTTTGTGGATCACCACGGTCTATGGGACTCCATTTCCCACGGGAACAGCTGACCAGGTTAACTCCTATCTTCGCGAGGTTGCTATCACCTTTGCTCAGGTTTCCGAGGCTGTCATCTCAACGCTCCTCTCCAAGCTAGCAATCTGGCCAAGACAATAGCCAGGGACAAGCCAGTGAGTACTTTGAATGTACTCGCAAACATTATGAACATGGGAATAATACAAATGATGATTATGCACTGAAATATTCAATGATCACACCGTCAGTCACAAATGAAATACCGGTTATGCATGCAAGCAGGTTAATTATATGCAACAAGAATAAGCAATAATGGCGTGGGAATAAAATGCCATAGTCGGGCGTCTGAGCGACACCACATAAAGGGCTTAAAAGAAATGCCACAGTCGGGCGTCTGAGCGACACCACATAAAGGGCTTAAAAGAAATGCCACAGTCGGGCGTCTGAGCGACACCACATAAAGGGCTTAAAGGATAAATGATCATAATAAATATCCAGGAGGTAGAACCATCCCAGGAATACTTGATGATACAATTAATGCAACGGGTTAGTCCATCACAAAATAATAATCATGGTCCTCACAAGTTGCCACTCGGTATCCAAGTTTGGTTTAACAATTTCACCTCCGAAGACCGACACTAAGACCAACACTTGACCCATCCCAGACTGTAATCCTTAACCATGGACACGGCTATTCGAATAGGTTTAATCTATGCAGAGGGTGTACTCTTTACCCACGAGTAACGGATTCCTTTAGTCCATCGGGACAAATTCCGTCTACGGCCTTTTAGTTGAAAACACGCCTAACTTGCACACACCAGCTTAACTCATCGGTGTCTGGAATCACCCACGACACTTGTTAAGCAAAACTCTAAGTGGGGAGGCTACAACCTCGCGTAGCATGGGATCAAATTTATATCGCGCGCTCTAAGGGGTGGCCTCCCCTCTCGGTCCCAACCGGAAACACCCATGCCCCCTGACCAGGTGGCATGCCAACCGGCTACAACCGTTATCTTCCACCATGGCCTCTCTGTATGGTGTGTGCTGGGAAGGGGTTGACAACTTACTGAACCGTACCCTACCTGCGGCAGGGACGAGTGGTAGTACGAGGCAAGTATGGGGGTTAATGGAACAAGACTCGATCTGCGGTCGACTCAGGAGGTTCATAAGTTCCCTGCATGGCATGTATATCAAATATATTTCAACCAACAAAAATCACCATTCAATATACCTTACCATGCCATATCGGAAATAATCGTCCCGACGGGGACCGGCGACAAGCTCACGCCTACCCAAGGCCGAGGCTTTCCCGGATTCCTTTCCGACATGCATGCAAGGCACATGAGGATGATTACCATCTCAATTATATTTATTTCCAATAGCAAGGAAATCGTTGATATGCTTCCATGCAAATGATCATGTCACATGAAATATCAAGTCCACCGAAATAAGGTGGTGTTATAAACGTGTCAACCAACACATCAAAAATATTATGCCAGGGTTCAAGATGCACCTTTAAGTTTTGGAGGGGTGAGGTGCTCTCCAAAACTTTTGAAAGTTTCTTCCCTCTCTCCAAAATCCTATTTAAAAAAATATTTGAATTAACACACATTTCAAAACAGTACAAAAAGTGGTTTTGGAAAATTTTCAAATAAATCTTAAAATAAACTAGATCAAATTTGAGGAAGGTAGGAAAAAGAATCAACTCATTTGGAGTTGTATTTTAAAAGTTATAGGCAGTCAAAGTTGTGGTCAAAATCTGTTTTAAAAATAAAACAGAAAAGAAAACGTTTCGGGGGAAAATACGCTTTCTAAGTAGAAAATACGTACTGGGCATTTTGCGCTTTCACATATTACAGCATGGACGGCGCGCGTGTCACTAACAGTGGGCCCGCCTGGCCCACTGGTCAGGTTTGACTGGTCTATCTCTCCCTCCCCTTCCTTTGCCCGAACGGAGGCGGGGCAGCGGTGGTCGTCGCCGGCGAACGGCGGCTCCCCGCGGGTTCCAGAGGGTCTGGATGGATCCGCGAGACCAAGGCGGTCACTCCGGTGGTTGCTTTGTTGGCGGGGGTTGAGTGAGTCGCCGGCGGCGAGCTTCGCGGCGGACGGCGGCCATCGGGTAAAGTGAAATTTCTCCCGTAGTGAGCCCCGATCGAAATCGAGTAATGGGAAAGGTTTGCGGGAGTGTGAGAGGGTTCCTGGTGAAGAGAAATGGGTGGGGAGGCCCTGGTGGAGCTGTGAGAGCTCGAGCCATGGCGGCGGCCGAAGCTGCCGGAGATGGGGGAGATGACCTTCCCGGGTCGATTGGCTGCCCAAAGGGGTCCTAGGGGGATGGCTTGGAGTCGCCTGCGTGCTTGGGAGGTTCGGGGCGTCCTTTTATAGGGCGACGAGGTCGGTTCCGCGGCGGTGGATGAGGACCCCGGCGAACCGCCTCTCTGTAGCGTGCAGGGCGTCGTGGCGGCGACGAACGCTAGCGGACACGCTCACGGATGAGCTCGGGCTGTGCCAGGGGCCAGGTGGCGAGCCGGGGTGGCTTGGGCGGCGCTGCACAGAGCAGAAGCTGTCGGCCGACGCCGGCGTGCTGCCAAAAATGCTCTGGTGGTGGCGCTGTAGGGTGCCAGGGCGGGCTGGCGTGTAGTGGTGAGGCGGTGAGCGTGTGGCGTGGCGCTGCAGAGGGGGCCAAAACCAGGGGGCCAGCGTGTCGGCTCATGTGCGCGGCTGCAATTTGCACGCTCTGGGCACGCCCAGCGCACGCCCACCAGATGCTGGGCGAAATGCCATGCCATGCTAGGTGGCTCGGTTGGAGCTGGGCTTAAGCAGGTCTAGGTTTGGGCTTGCAAGGAGATCAGTGGACAAGTTGGTTTGGTCAGGGGATCTGGTTCACAGTGCAAACCAAAGATTCATGCCAAAACAGATGATGCCCATGAGGTGTTTGACAAAATGCCATGGGCACTTAGGCCTTTCTTGGAGTGGTCAATTTCTCCAGATCAGTGTCTCCTTGGATGTACAAGAGGGTGGTGAGGTCATTTGGACAAAATGAGGAACTTGCTAGTGCAAATTTTACAAAACTTCAATTCTGGACAGGAAATAAATGGCATCATTTCATGAACCAAAATTGCCCCAAAGGGTGCATGCTCCTGGACTTAGGGGTTTGGTAGGGAGGACTATGAGCATGAGAAAACACAAGGTCACTGGAGCAAGAAATAATAGGGTTGCAGTAGAAAACACCAGTCTGGTCCAGAATGAAGAAGATGATGATTCACTCAAAATTTGCAAATAACATCACTGGTTTTTTGCATAAAGTTGAATCATATGATATTACTAACATCCCATAATTTTGGTGGAGGCTAGAAGAAAATATTTAAATGGGTTGTAGTGCAAAATTGCCCACTGGACCAGAGAAGAAAAAAGGGTGTAGAGCTCAAAATATTTCATGAAATAAAGATGTTTTTGCATAAAAGTTATTTAATAACATCACATGACATCTCCAAATTCTTGTGGGAATTTTAAGTGAAACTATCAAATGGTTGTAGTTCAAATATGGCCATTTAACCTTGAAAAACCATTTTCAAGAAAGTAAAGATCAAGCAAATTAATTGTGCAATTAGTTGTACTGATAAAAGTAAAGTTTTTCTTGAGAGGTTAAACAAGTCCATAAACATATTTGAAAACTTTACACTTAGGGGAAAAACTGCATAATGACAAGGTTAAAAATCAAAAGGAAGCTCAGAAAATAAAGTTTTAATTCCTGGTAAAAAATTTAATTAATAAAACAAGGCCAAAAATTTTGGGGTGTCACAATACTACCCCCCTTAAGAAAAATCTCGTCCTCGAGATTTGTTAAAAGTTGTTTAAGAAAATTGCTTGCAATGAAAATGCGGCTACAGTAAGAGGGCAATAAGTGGTGTAAAGCTACAGTGTAAATACTGGTGCTATGCGGAGAAAGATCTACTGTCTGAGACAAAAACCATGAGATTTCTATGCTGGGTATAAATTTAGAATAAAGTCTAAATTTAAATATACGCTGGTCGTACCCGGGAGCACAGTGCTTTCTCTGGCCGACAGGTGGTCCCGGGGCCCACAGTCAGCCTCTTCTTCTCCCTCTGGCTCTTCTTCTTCCTCTCTCCCGCGCGCTTTCCCGCGCTTTCTCCACTGGCGACGCCTAGCGCGTAGGGCATCTAGGCCGTACCGCGGTAGTGCGCGGTGTGCTAGCTGCCGGAGCAGCGTGCACTCACCTCGCGGGCCAGCGCGCTGTCGGCACTGCTTGCGGATTCGACTCCGAACACCAGCGATCGGGCGACGAGCGGCGTTGGTGGACTTCGCCCACCGTGCACCGAGCTCGAGCTATAAAACGGCCGAGGTGTTTCTCTCTTCTCCTCACCTCTGGCCTTGCTTCTTCCCCTCCTTCCTCCTCCATTACTGCTTACAGAAGCTCGGGCGAGGCTCTAATGGCGGAGGCGATGCCGGACTGGTATGCGATCTTGATTTGCGGAGGGCTGGCGACACTGCTGGGGCTTTCCGTGCTCCTGTGTGCGATGATCCTCGATGATCGTCGCGATGCTGCTGCTCGGGTGTTGGCTCTCCACGGCGGTGGTGATCACGAGGAGTAGGCGGGATGCCGGGTGCTAACCGTGGTTAGGAGAGGGGTTAGCCAGCTGCAACACTGTTGCAAAGTTTTGTAAACGGTGTACGTGTGTGTGTCCGAGTGTTTGCGGTTGTGGGTCTACTGTTGTCGTTGTGCTTGCGTGAAATAAAATAATCCACGTCGTGAGAAAGTGCAGATGTATCGAATCAGAAAAAGATGTCTCATTCCAGGATTATTCGTGGAAGAAAACAGTAATGCAACAGAATCACTCATATTAATCAAAATTAACAAAAATAACACACTTAAAGCACACACTAAGCTCCACGCACAAGTTACAACATGCAAATAAAGGTTGCAATAAATAACGTAGCAGCGACGTTCTATATTGCAAACGGTAACTGGATGGGGTCCCGAGAAAATGTTTCTGGTACTGAGACACATTCTTCCTCTATCGGAGAAAGCGGATTGACTAGTCGATGCACGTGTCTTTCCTGGTCGGGCCTCAGTGATCTGCCGATGGCGATCTGAGGATTTAAATCTGCGAGGCTCTGGAGATAACCCATCACGCGTTGGATCAAACTCTCTTGAGCGATGACGTACTGGACAAGGTTGGCCAGGACGGGGTCTCTTTCGATTCGCACACCGGGAAACGATGTTACTCCTCCGGGTGCTGCACGGCTCGGGAAGTAATAATACCCCTGTTCGCTGGCATAGGGTACCGCGAATCGAAGGCGGGCAAGCGCTTCATAAGCCGCAGCTTCCACGGCCATCTGTGGGGTTGGCATAGATTTCCCCACGAAGGAGACCTCTGTTGGGTCTTGGTTTGAGTTCACGGGAGGGATGTGCACTGCTGCCCAATATCTCGAGGTGGAAGAAGTGATCCTTGATTTGAACAGCTCGTACTGGGGTGGCTGGGTAGCGCCCATGTTACTGCAGGTAAAATCCCACAACATCTTAACAAAACTACCCGGGGTTGCATCTGGGGTTCTCAGGTAAATGCTGGGGCTTGGCATGGCTAGGAAATGGTTGTGAGGTTGGGGCACAAGGTGAAGGTGTTCGGCAAGGTCACGCGGTGGCCTCTTTATAACACTGGAGCTGGATCATTTTTACCGTGGTGAAGGGTAATGAAATTTCCAGCTCTGATCCAGGATTCGAAGTCAATGCCATAGATACACTTATTCCACCGAGGTGACGTGTTACTGTGGGGACTGTCGGGAAGGTTTTGGTAACGGTGCCAGGGATGGATATCTCATATGTACGCTGGTGAAAACAGACAAGGTTACTACTAAAGCAGAGGCATAACACCAAACAGCGTTTATTCGAAAGGCCACACGGTTACAAAGCGAGGGTATACTGGAACTCGATGCAACTCGGTTTACTTAGTCTACCTCGTTTACATCCATGCAGGCGTGCCTTGTGGATGTCGAGGCTCCTCCACATGTCTCGCCGTCGGAATCAACTGGAGTAGGTTGAGGGGCTGCAGGCTCGGGGTAGCGAGGATGGCCATCTCGGGGACTGCGGGCCACAACTCCGTTGGAGTGTGTTCCCAGTATGCGACGTAGCACCTCTGGGGTTATTGCAACGCCTTGCCCGGTGGCTGGGGTAGACCTCAGGGGCTCGATCGACAGCACGACGGGGTTGTCGGCGTTGGGCTCATCCTCTTCTCTTGCCGGGGCTCGACGAACTAGCTCTCCACGAGCTGCGATTAGATCAATAGTGACCTGATCGCAGAGTTCCTCTAGTGCTCTTACGTAGCGCACTAGGTGCAACAATGCAGGATCTGTTTCGTGGTCTCCGTTGGCAACTTGGGGTGGTCTACCATACCCTTCCCGTCTGGCGTAGTAGTGGAACGAGCGACAGTCAACTCTGGGCGACAAGTGCCGGAGATGAACTATAGCTTCTAGAGCAGCTAGTTGGATGGCTTGTGGCTCAAAGGAAGTTGTTCTTCCGGTGAACATGTAGGGGCGTTCGGGTGCGAGACCCCTACCATAGATGTGTACAGTGGCCCGGAATTGATGGCTTTCACCGCTTACGGGCCCTTGGTACACAACATATTCTGGGGGCTCTTATAATGCATAGGCACGACGGGTGAGGTTTGCGAGTATGTTCACAAAACCTCCAAGGTTGGTCGCTGTGGTCTCATGGTGCACAATAGGACCAGGCATTGTGGCTTGGTTTAGGATAGCGGCCGGGCTGTGTTGGGTTGGGGCTAGCGTGCCCTTTTTATAGGAAAAAGGGGACGGAGTCTTCCTTCGCACGCTTGCGAGAAAGGACTATTTAGGAGGCCGGTCACTGGCGCGTAATTGATGGCTAGGCTGGTAGGTTGGCCACCGACTACCAAAAGGTGTCGGGTTACTGTGGGGCTATCTTGCAGGAGAAGCTTGGCTGTGGGTTTGGTTATGGCTCGGTGGTTTGGCATGCCTAAGTTTATTGACCTGGCTAGGATAGGATTAGCCAATGGTCAGCCTGGCTCTGATACCAAGTCTATCGCGACCGGATTTTTCCGGACACTGATTTCCAGAAAAATGGCCGTCGAGCTCATCAGCCCCAGGATTACTGTTAGCTGATGAGGCATCCACTTGATACAGAAATTCCAAGCAAGAGTACAAATATGTAGTACAAGACCATTGTGGCCTATGAGTACAACAAATGGTGTCTAGTGGTTGAGGGCGGAAGCGGTTTGTGGATCACCATGGTCTATGGGACTCCATTTCCCACGGGAACAGCTGACCAGGTTAACTCCTATCTTCGCGAGGCTGCTATCACCTTTGCTCAGGTTTCCGAGGCTGTCATCTCAACGCTCCTCTCCAAGCTAGCAATCTGGCCAAGACAATAGCCAGGGACAAGCCAGTGAGTACTTTGAATGTACTCGCAAACATTATGAACATGGGAATAATACAAATGATGATTATGCACTGAAATATTTAATGATCACACCGTCAGTCACAAATGAAATACCGGTTATGCATGCAAGCAGGTTAATTATATGCAACAAGAATAAGCAATAATGGCGTGGGAATAAAATGCCACAGTCGGGCGTCTGAGCGACACCACATAAAGGGCTTAAAAGAAAAGCCACAGTCGGGCGTCTGAGCGACACCACATAAAGGGCTTAAAAGAAATGCCACAGTCGGGCGTCTGAGCGACACCACATAAAGGGCTTAAAGGATAAATGATCATAATAAATATCCAGGAGGTAGAACCATCCCAGGAATACTTGATGATACAATTAATGCAACGGGTTAGTCCATCACAAAATAATAATCATGGTCCTCACAAGTTGCCACTCGGTATCCAAGTTTGGTTTAACAATTTCACCTCCGAAGACCGACACTAAGACCAACACTTGACCCATCCCAGACTGTAATCCTTAACCATGGACACGGCTATTCGAATAGGTTTAATCTATGCAGAGGGTGTACTCTTTACCCACGAGTAACGGATTCCTTTAGTCCATCGGGACAAATTCCGTCTACGGCCTTTTAGTTGAAAACACGCCTAACTTGCACACACCAGCTTAACTCATCGGTGTCTGGAATCACCCACGACACTTGTTAAGCAAAACTCTAAGTGGGGAGGCTACAACCTCGCGTAGCATGGGATCAAATTTATATCGCGCGCTCTAAGGGGTGGCCTCCCCTCTCGGTCCCAACCGGAAACACCCATGCCCCCTGACCAGGTGGCATGCCAACCGGCTACAACCGTTATCTTCCACCATGGCCTCTCTGTACGGTGTGTGCTGGGAAGGGGTTGACAACTTACTGAACCGTACCCTACCTGCGGCAGGGACGAGTGGTAGTACGAGGCAAGTATGGGGGTTACTGGAACAAGACTCGATATGCGGTCGACTCAGGAGGTTCATAAGTTCCCTGCATGGCATGTATATCAAATATATTTCAACCAACAAAAATCACCATTCAATATACATTACCATGCCATATCGGAAATAACCATCCCGACGGGGACCGGCGACAAGCTCACGCCTACCCAAGGCTGAGGCTTTCCCGGATTCCTTTCCGGCATGCATGCAAGGCACATGAGGATGATTACCATCTCAATTATATTTATTTCCAATAGCAAGGAAATCGTTGATATGCTTCCATGCAAATGATCATGTCACATGAAATATCAAGTCCACCGAAATAAGGTGGTGTTATAAACGTGTCAACCAACACATGAAAAATATTATGCCAGGGTTCAAGATGCTTGCCTTTAAGTTTTGGAGGGGTGAGGTGCTCTCCAAAACTTTTGAAAGTTTCTTCCCTCTCTCCAAAATCCTATTTAAAAAAATATTTGAATTAACACACATTTCAAAACAGTACAAAAAGTGGTTTTGGAAAATTTTCAAATAAATCTTAAAATAAACTATATCAAATTTGAGGAAGGTAGGAAAAAGAATCAACTCATTTGGAGTTGTATTTTAAAAGTTATAGGCAGTCAAAGTTGTGGTCAAAATCTGTTTTAAAAATAAAACAGAAAAGAAAACGTTTTGGGGGAAAATACGCTTTCTAAGTAGAAAATACGTATTGGGCATTTTGCGCTTTCACTTATTAGAGCGTGGACGGCGCGCGTGTCACTGACAGTGGGCCCGCCTGGCCCACTGGTCAGGTTTGACTGGTCTATCTCTCCCTCCCCTTCCTTTGCCCGAACGGAGGCGGGGCAGCGGTGGTCGTCGCTGGCGAACGGCGGCTCCCCGCGGGTTCCAGAGGGTCTGGATGGATCCGCGAGACCAAGGCGGTCACTCCGGTGGTTGCTTTGTTGGCGGGGGTTGAGTGAGTCGCCGGCGGCGAGCTTCGCGGCGGACGGCGGCCATCGGCTAAAGTGAAATTTCTCCCGTAGTGAGCCCCGATCGAAATCGAGTAATGGGAAAGGTTTGCGGTAGTGTGAGAGGGTTCCTGGTGAAGAGAAATGGGTGGGGGAGGCCCTGGTGGAGCTGTGAGAGCTCGAGCCATGGCGGCGGCCGAAGCTGCCGGAGATGGGGGAGATGACCTTCCCGGGTCGATTGGCTGCCCAAAGGGGTCCTAGGGGGATGGCTTGGAGTCGCCTGCGTGCTTGGGAGGTTTGGGGCGTCCTTTTATAGGGCGACGAGGTCGGTTCCGCGGCGGTGGATGAGGACGCCGGCGAACCGCCTCTCTGTAGCGTGCAGGGCGTCGTGGCGGCGACGAACGCTAGCGGACACGCTCACGGATGAGCTCGGGCTGTGCCAGGGGCCAGGTGGCGAGTCGGGGTGGCTTGGGCGGCGCTGCACAGAGCAGAAGATGTCGGCCGACGCCGGCGTGCGGCCAAAAATGCTCTGGTGGTGGCGCTGTAGGGTGCCAGGGCGGGCTGGCGTGTAGTGGTGAGGCGGTGAGCGTGTGGCGTGGCGCTGCAGAGGGGGCCAAAACCAGGGGGCTAGCGTGTCGGCTCATGTGCGCGGCTGCAATTTGCACGCTCTGGGCGCGCCCAGCGCACGCCCACCAGATGCTCGGCGAAATGCCATGGCATGCTAGGTGGCTCGGTTGGAGCTGGGCTTAAGCAGGTCTAGGTTTGGGCTTGCAAGGAGATCAGTGGACAAGTTGGTTTGGTCAGGGGATCTGGTTCACAGTGCAAACCAAAGATTCATGCCAAAACAGATCATGCCCATGAGGTGTTTGACAAAATGCCAAGGGCACTTAGGCCTTTCTTGGAGTGGTCAATTTCTCCAGATCAGTGTCTCCTTGGATGTACAAGAGGGTGGTGAGGTCATTTGGACAAAATGAGGAACTTGCTAGTGCAAATTTTACAAAACTTCAATTCTGGACAGGAAATAAATGGCATCATTTCATGAACCAAAATTGCCCCAAAGGGTGCATGCTCCTGGACTTAGGGGTTTGGTAGGGAGGACTATGAGCATGAGAAAACACAAGGTCACTGGAGCAAGAAATAATAGGGTTGCAGTAGAAAACACCAGTCTGGTCCAGAATGAAGATGATGCTGATTCACTCAAAATTTGCAAATAACATCACTGGTTTTTTGCATAAAGTTGAATCATATGATATTACTAACATCCCATAATTTTTGTGGAGGCTAGAAGAAAATATTTAAATGGGTTGTAGTGCAAAATTGCCCACTGGACCAGAGAAGAAAAAAGGGTGTAGAGCTCAAAATATTTCATGAAATAAAGATGTTTTTGCATAAAAGTTATTTAATAACATCACATGACATCTCCAAATTCTTGTGGGAATTTTAAGTGAATCTATCAAATGGTTGTAGTTCAAATATGGCCATTTAACCTTGAAAAACCATTTTCAAGAAAGTAAAGATCAAGCAAATTAATTGTGCAATTAGTTGTACTGATAAAAGTAAAGTTTTTCTTGAGAGGTTAAACAAGTCCAAAAACATATTTGAAAGGTTTACACTTAGGGGAAAAACTCCATAATGACAAGGTTAAAAATCAAAAGGAAGCTCAGAAAATAAAGTTTTAATTCCTGGCAAAAATTTTAATTAATAAAACAAGGCCAAAAATTTTGGGGTGTCACAACGCCTAGTTTCCACGCATACCCCGGTCTATATTACTGTTGCGGTATTCAGAAACACTCTGAGCCTTCGGGTCCAGAGGTCGAAGCGAAAAGGTCTGCCATGACAATCAATCCGGCTAGGAACAAATTTGTCAATTGAAGTACATAGTCACTTGGACGCAAAAACTTCTTCCTCTATATTTGTTAATTGAAGTGCATAGTCACTTGGATGCAAAAACTTCTTCCTCTATGCCATCTAACAAGCTGTATAGCTTACAATCCTGTAGGGAATACTTGGCGGCTATCTTTACTTGGTCATATACCAGACTAACTGGAATTTCTTTTCCATCTACCCCCGAGGTCTGACCCGGGCCATATGATTCGGATCAATCTTGGTGTATCGTGTTTTTACCATGGCCCAGGCCTCTATCGCACCTTCTCGGCAGGCCAATATCTTCCATAATCGGAAGGGCCGCCGAGCTCCTTGAAATAGCTTCACAAGCTCCTCCATACTTCCTAGAGGAGAGGCGGATGGCCACAAAGCTTTGGCAACGCTCCGCATTGCTTGCCAAGCTCGCTCGTGCTGTTGGGACAGCTCTTGCAGCAGGTCGCTTTGAGAGCCAGACGTTTCCTCTTCGGGACAGCCGGTCAGCATACCTGCAAACATAAATCTGTCAGCTCATTTCTTCGATGAAATATACAGAGGGGAGTTCAAAATCATACTAAATATGCCGCCTCATAGCCTCCTATTCTCCATTACAGCATCAGCCAGTTGAGCTCGTACGTCTTTTACCTCTTCACCTAGCAGGGTGTTGGAATCCTACAGCTTGTTTTTATCGTCCCTGACTCATGTCAGCACATGTTCGCCCGCGGCCAGTTGCCTTTTGGCCTCTTGTTCACCCGCCTGCGCGACTTTCTGTTTCTCCAACAATTGATCTAATGATCCTGTCTTGAGAAATTCAATAGTATTAATATTACTGGTATATGATCATATTTTTCTCGATGGAGGGGAACATTACCAGGCGGTGCCTCCTTGGATTTCTCCAGTTCAGCAGTTGCCGCAGCCAGCTGGGTCCGACACATTTCCAGCTCTTGAGACAGCAGGTTGTTCTTCTCCGTGAGTGCCTGGTTATACAATGATCCTTAAATCAGTTGTATCAACTGCTTCAAGTCTCGGGGGCTACTGGTATATGATCACCAGATCTGTACAATGCGTACTTATCCGCATATCTTTCAAATGCTAGTCTGTGGCTCTGATAAGACCATCCCGAGCAGCTCGGATGTATGCATTAGCCGAGCTGAAGGCATAAAATGCCTCTTTTATAAAGCCAGGGTCGCGAAGAGTGGCCCTCCGGTGCCGATGATTCATGGAGCTCTCCACTTCAGAGTTCGTGACGGACAAGTCATCCAAATCTTCTGTAGGAGGACATTCCGGCGTCACTCCTGCATCTGCCCCCGTCCGTAAGGCGGGGTCCGAAACCCGACTGGTGGAGGCGCGACCGGCAGCATCCCCGGACATAGTCCGGCGAACGCTCTTCCTGATAAGAAACAGCGGACAATGTCACAGTTTGATGTGACTACCAAGGGGCGTATTTAAAAAGCCATACCTCTTTGATGAAGACTCATCTGTGTTTTCGTTTGCCTTCCTCTTCGAAGGCTTGCTCGGCATGGGCGCCGCTCTCTTGTGAGTCACCTCTGGTGTAGCATGGCGCGCCGAGTGCCTCCCCTTTGGAGCACGAGACAGTGCGGTGGGTGAGGCAGAGTGAGGAAACTCTTTTGGAGGAGATGTCTCCCGATTACTTACATGGGAGGTAGGAAGGAGGCCGGGGTAGTCGGCCATGATGGCCACTTCTGTGCCATCGTCACTCGCCTCATAGAATACTCCCTCCTCAAGCTCTACAAATATGTCCGGATCCTCTTGGAATCTGGGGTTAAGATCCCGGTTATGATCCTCCGGCTGTGGAACAGGACTATAGATCCCCTCGATGACCTTTCGCCATTCCTGTTACAAATGGATGGGTTAGTGTCAACTAAAAGCGACTCAAGGAGAGGACTGAGTAAAATGGTGGGATTAAAACTCACCCAACTAGGAGGATTGTACATGGAAAATCCCTCTCGGTGCTTAAGCCGAGAGAACTCCTCTTTCTCCCCTTTATACAGATCGGCCAGTATTGCGGCCAGGGCGGTGAGGGAATCCGGACCCTTTCGTTTGCAGTGTGAGGCGTCATCTTACCCATTGTACTGCCACATGGGGAGCCCCCTAAATTGGAGCGGCTGAACCCCTCGCGCTATGGAAGTGGCCATTACCTCGACTATTGTTAGTCCGGACTGGGCGAGTGTCCTTATCTTGCCCATTAGTTGCTGGACTTCCGCACTATCCTCCTCCTTGAGACTCTGAGGGCGCCAGCTGTGGTGTTTCTTCAATGGAGCACTGGAAAATTCGGGAAGGCCCATGCATATTGGGTTGGGGAGAGCGACGTCCTAAATTTAGAACCACTCTGAGGGCCACTCTTCGGATGCCTTCTTCGGTGTGCCGGATAGGTATCCGGTTCTGGCTATGCGCCATACCTCAGTGCCGCCCACCTCGAATACCGATCCCTCTTGGGTACGAGGGACGAGGCAGAATAGCTTCCTCCATAACTCAAAATGGGCCTCGCAGCCCAGAAATAGCTCACAAAGAGCGACAAAACCCGTGATGTGCAGGATAGAGGCCGGTGTGAGGTTGTGCAGTTGGAGGCCATAATACTCCAGGAGTCCTCGGAGGAAAGGATGGATTGGAAATCTGACGCCTCTTAACAAATTGGAAACGAAGCACACCCGTTCCCCCCTGGATGGATTGGGGAAATTATCCACCAGGGCTTCGCCGGTAAATGAGGTCAATCCTGCCCGAACAGGGACTAGATCCGTGGGGGGGGGGGGAATCCCTGCATTTGAAGCTTAACCAGCTGATCATGGGATACGGAGCATCTCTCGAAGTCGCCTTTTTCGGAGCAGTGGGGGCGGGAGGAAGAACTGGGAATGCTAGCCATGTTGCAATGGTTTCTCCTGGCAGGCTCTAAGGATTTTCCGCTGGATGTGGAATGGGATCTGAGATCCAATCTCTTTAAATAGATGCCTTTTCGTATTCGCTCGACACGTGGAGGCAGAAGCAATGGAGGCACAAAAGCCGAGGGGCGTGACATTAAATTGCAGGCTGAATAAAGTTCTCTAAGTTAGGTGCTTTGAAGTGATCAGAGGAGGAACCCGCCTTGCAATGCCGAAGACAATCTACACGCCAGACACCTCGTCATTGAAGCCTGGTTCGGGGGCTACTGAGGGAGTCCTGGATTAAGGGGTCCACGGGCGTCCGGCCTGTGTGACGTGGGCCGGACTAATGGGCCGTGAAGATACAAGACAGAAGACTCTCTCTCATTGTAACGCCCTCGATGCGGCTATATCTCCCACGTGTCGAGGCACGACTTAGAGGCATAACCGCATTGAAAGCAATGTTGCAAGTGAGGTAATATTCACACAACCCATGTAATAAATAAGGGAAAGAGATACATAGTTGGCTTACAGTCGCCACTTCACACAATACATAAATAAACATTCATCATCCAGATTACACTCAAGGTCCGACTATGGTACCAAAATGAAAGAAGACTACCCCAAATGCTACATAGATCCCCGGATCACCCCAACTGGGCTCCACTACTGATCATCTGGAAAAGACACATAGTAACGGCCACGTTCCTCGTCGAACTCCCAAGTGAGCTCGGACGCGTCATCTGCACTGGCATCGTCGGTACCTGCAACTGTTGTGGTAGAATATGTGGTCACGGGGACTCAGCAATCTCACACCCGTGAGATCAAGACTATTTAAGCTTATAGGTAGGAAAGGATTGTGAGGTGGAGCTGCAGCAAGCGACTAGCATATATGGTGGCTACAACACAAAAGAGAGCGAGAAGAGAAGGCAAAGCACGGTCGTGAAGCTAGAAGTGATCAAGAAGTGATCCTAGAACAACCTACATCAAACATTACTCCAACACCATGTTCACTTCCCGGACCCCGCCGAGAAGAGACCATCACGGTTAGACACGCGGTTGATGTGTTTTAGTTAAGGTCAACTTCGGGTTTTCTACAACCGTACATCAACAAATTCCCATCTGCCTCATAACCGCGGGCACGGCTTTCGAAAGATAATACCCTGCAGGGGTGTCCCAACTTAGCCCATTATAAGCTCTCACGGTCAACGAAGGATATTCCTTCTACCGGGAAGACCCGATCAATCTCGGAATCCCGGACTACAAGACATTTCGACAGCAATAAAACAAGTCCAGCAAAGCTGCCCAATTGTGCCGACAAATCCTGATAGGAGCTGCACATATCTCGGTCTCAGGGCACATCCGGATGAACACTACGTATGGCAACCGAAGATACCCCAAGTTGCCTCGGGGCGGCACCGCAAGTGGCTCTAGTTTGGACCAGCAATCGAAGGAGAACTGGCCCGGGGGGTTAAAATAAAGATGACCCTTGAGTCTGCAGAACCCAAGGGAAAAAGGCTTAGGTGGCAAATGGTAAAACCAATGTTGGGCCTTGCTGGAAAAGTCTTATTGAAAGCGAACTATCAAGGGGGTCCCATAAATCACCCAACCGTGTAAGGAACGCAAAATCCGGGAACATAACACCGGTATGACGGAAACTAGGGTGGCAAGAGTGGAACAAAACACCAGGCATAAGGCCGGGCCTTCCACCCTTTACCAAGTATATAGATGCATTAATTAAATAAGAGGTATTGTGATATCCCAACAAGTAAAACATGTTCCTACAAGGAACAACAAGTCCATGTTCCAACAAGGAACCAACTTCATCTTCACCTGCAACTAGCAACGCTATAAGAGGGGCTGAGCAAAGCGGTAACATAGCCAATCAAAGGTTTGCTAGGACATGGATGGTTAGGGGCTGACATGGCAATATAGGAGGCATGATATAGCAAGTGGTAGGTATCGCAGCATAGGCATAGCAAAAGAGCGAGCATCTAGCAAGCAAAGATAGAAGTGATTTCGAGGGTATGGTCATCTTGCCTGCAAGGTTCTCAGAGTTGTCGAAAGCTTGGTCCTCGTAAGCATTCTCAACAGGTTCCTCGTTCACGTACTCGTCTCCCGGCTCTATCCACAACAAGAACACAAGCAAAGAGGACAAACATCAATCACGATGCAATGCACAACCAACATGATGCAAAACATGGCATGATATGCGAGATGTGATATGCAATGCTTATGCATGCTCCGGAAGGAAAAGATGAACAAGGCATAATCTTGGCAAACCAAGTATGCTACTGGATAGGTGAGGTGATTTCGGTTGAAATCGATATAAAGATCACCGGAATCGGATGCACGGTTTGCAAATGACGAGCGATACAAGAATGACAATAATCTGCCATTAACAGCATGATGCTACTTAGCAAGCAACAAGAAATTAAGCTACTGCACTCAAACATATCAACAAAGCATATGACAGTAATCTACTCAAGATGCTGGACAAAAGATGAACACTGAGCTATGGCTAAATCACACCACAACAGGTTCAAACAAGCATGGCAAAAGTGCAAAAGATAACAGGTTCAGAGACTTAGTGAAAATAACATGCCAGAAATTAACATCAGGATGGCATGTTCAGAGCAATGAAACAACATGCTACAGGATCAGGACATAGCAAAATAAGGCACGGAATGAATCTACTCAAGGCACTTGACAAAAGTCCCTTACTGACCATAAGCCAAAAAGGATAAGAAAATATGATAACACCCATGTGAATTAAGCAAGTTTCGTTACAGGTTTCAGACTTAGCAGAAAACTGACATGTCAAAACAGATAACAAGTAGGCATGTTCGTGAGCTCGATGCACTCACTACAGAGCATTGCATGATAAACTAAGCATACATACATCAAGAAGATATGGCATAGGACCTATACATGGCAAGGATAACATCATATCATGCAAGGATCAACTACACCAAGCTTGGCAAAATCGAATAACATGTAAACAATCTGCCAGCAACATTTTATAGCAAAAGTAGAGCTCGATTGACTTAAGCTATGGCACTCCATAAATACAAAAAAAGGCATGGATGTATAGATCAAAACCACATGCTCAAAACACCCTTACTGATCATGCTCAAAATATGCATAGATCTCTCGGAAACAACATGAACACATGGCATAAAAATTGCTAAGTCTCTGAAATCAGCAACATCAAGTACCCTAGTTTGCATGCTTGTGCTAGTCACCACAAAGGTCACAAAAATACATGGCATAATTCTCTGCAAAGGTAACATGGCATATTACAAAACTCATGTAGGACTCAACTTCATAGGATGCACACATCAATCATGGCAAAAATGACAAAAGTGCATGTTCTGATAAGATCCAGAAACTAACATCACATAGCCCTCTTCTAACAGCATTTAGGGCATCAATATGACCTCAAATGAAAATGATGCAATGGAATGAAATGATGTACTCTTCGAGTCGAACAATTTGACATATTGTACGCACGAAACGGAACTACGGATGCAAAGTTACGGCATGAGGAACATGAGACAATGATGTGAAAATATCAAGACTTAGACGAAATTTAGACCTCCGGATCTAGGGCTTGCACGCGAACCGAGGTCGGATCTCGCCGGAGTTCGCGGAGAGGCTGCCGGAGAGGAGGGGGTGCGGCGGATCCGGTGGATCCGGGGCGCGCGCGGGGCGGCGCGGTGGCGCGGCGGCGGCGGCGAACTGCGGCGGCGCGGGGCGCGCGCGGGGCGGCGCGGTGGTGCGGCGGCGGCGGCGAGCTGCGGCGGCGGCGGGCGGCGTGCCGGGGCGGCGAGCTGCGGCGGCGCGGGCGCAAGGCGGCGGGGCGCGCGGGCGCGGGCGACAGGCGGCAGGGCGAGGCGCCGGCTGCGGGGGCCGGGCGCGGGCTCGGCGGGCCGGCGGGCGTGGGGCGGCGGCGGTGCCACGTGGCGCCGTCTGATTCGCCGGGCGGGCGGCGGCGGACGTGTCCGGCCCGGGCGGACGCGTCCGGCGGCGCGGGGGGAGGAAATGGCTAGGGTTTGATTCGGGATTGGAAATTGGGGGGCCTTTTTATAGGTAGAAGGAGCTAGGAAGCTCCAAATGGAGAGCGGTTTTCGGCCACGCGATCGTGATCGAACGGCGGAGGACATGGGAGTGTCTTAGATGGGTTATTGGGCTGTTTTGAAGGGGTGTTGGGCTGCAACACACACAAGGCCTTCACGGTTACCCGGTTAACCGTTGGAGTACCAAACGATCTCCGATTGACCCGAAACTTGACAGGCGGTCTACCGGTGCTATACCGAGGCCGCTTGACAAACCTCGGTCCAATCCGAGAAAGTTTAATACCCGCTCACGAAGAAATGTAAAAGGGGACGCCGGGGGACATAGGAGCGCCGGATTGCAAAACGGACAACGGGGAAAATGCTCGGATTCATGAGACGAACACGTATGCGAATGCGATGCACATGATGACATGATACGAAATGCATGACATGAACAAAATGCAAAACGAAGGGAAACCCAACCACGGAGAGAATAACATAACACATAGCCGAAAATGGCAAGAGTTGGAATACAAATATGGCAAGTTACATCCGGGGCGTTACAACACTCCACCACTACGAGAGGATCTCGTCCCGAGATCTAGGACTGAAAGAACTCCGGATACTCGGAACGTAGGTGATCCTCACGCTCCCAGGTGGCTTCTTAGTCTGAATGGTGTGACCATTTCACTTTGAGGAATTTGATTGACTTGTTGCGAGTCTTGCGCTCAGTTGTTTCAAGAATAGCAACGGGATGCTCATGATAGGACAAATCTTCTTGAAGATCAATCTCTTCGAAGTTGATGGTGCGCTCAGGCGTCTTGAAGCACTTGCGAAGCTGTGACACGTGGAAGACATCGTGCACATTTGCAAAGTTGGAGGGAAGCTCAAGTTGATAGGCGAGATCGCCTCGTTTACCAATGATCTTGAAAGGGCCCACGTATCTCGGAGCAAGTTTCCCCTTGATACCGAAGCGACGAGTCCCTTTCACGAGAGAGACGCGGAGGTAGACATGGTCTCCGATCTCGAATGCCAAATCACGATGTTTGCTATCGTAATAGCTCTTCTGGCGCGACTGCGTGGCTTTGAGGTTCTCACGAATGACCTTACACATAGCCTCAGCCTCTGAGATCAAATCGTTGCCGAGCAATTGGCGTTCACCGGTTTCAGACCAGTTGAGAGGAGTACGACACTTTCTGCCATAGAGAATCTCGAATGGAGCTTTGCCCGAGCTGGCTTGAAAACTGTTGTTGTATGAGAATTCAGCATAAGGAAGGCAATCCTCCCACTTCATGCCGAAAGAGATAACACAAGCTCTGAGCATATCTTCAAGAATTTGGTTGACACGCTCGACTTGTCCACTAGTCTGAGGGTGGAAAGCTGTGCTGAAGCGAATGTTGGTGCCCATGGCCTTCTGAAAAGAATCCCAAAACTTGGAGATAAAGATGCTGCCACGGTCTGAAGAGATCAATTGTGGAATGCCGTGCAAGGAGACAATTCTGGAGGTGTAGAGCTCTGCCAGCTGCGCTGCTGTGATAGACTCTTTGATAGGAAGAAAATGAGCCACTTTGGTGAGCTTGTCGATGACGACGAAGATAGCATCATTACCACGCTTGGACTTAGGAAAACCAGTCACGAAGTCCATTTCGATATGATCAAACTTCCATTCTGGAATAGCAAGAGGTTGGAGAAGACCAGCTGGTCGTTGGTGTTCTGCTTTCACCCTTCTGCAGACATCACATTCATTCACGAATTGAGCAATCTCACGCTTCATTCGAGTCCACCAATACGACTGCTTGAGGTCATGGTACATCTTCGTACTTCCAGGATGAATTGACAAAAGAGAGTTGTGCGCTACGTTCATAATGACTTTACGAAGATCACCCTTCGGAACCACGATCCGGTCCTCGAAGAAAAGAGTATCTCTGTCATCAACTCGATAGCACTTGTATTTGGAAATGCCCTTGTCAATACCACGTTTCACCTTCTTCACCATGGTATCCAACAATTGTGCCTCACGAATCTGATCTTCCAAAGTAGGAGAGACGATGAGGTTGGCAAGAAAACCTTGAGGGACAACTTGGAGATTCAACTTGCGGAAAGCCTCACAGAGATCCGGTTGAAAGGGCTTGAGGATTAAGCTGTTGCAGTAAGCCTTCCTGCTCAAAGCGTCTGCAATCACATTAGCCTTGCTTGGAGTATATTCAATACTCGGATTATACTCTTGAATCATTTTGACCCATCGAGTTTGCCTGAGGTTGAGGTTGGGCTGAGTGAAGATGTACTTGAGACTCTTGTGATCGGTGAAAATGTCCACTTTCCTTCCCAACAGGAGATGCCTCCATGTTATAAGAGCGTGGACAACTGCCGCCAACTCAAGATCGTGAGTGGGGTAGTTCCTTTCGTTGGGCTTCAACTGACGAGAGGTATAGGCCACAACCTTCTTCTCTTGCATTAAGACGGCACCGAGGCCCTGAAGAGAAGCATTACAGAATACCTCATAAGGCTTGGATTCGTCAGGAGGAGTCAAAACTGGAGCAGTGACGAGTTTCTCTTTGAGAGTGTTGAAAGCAACGTCACACTCAGGAGACCAGACATACTTCACGTGCTTCTGGAGGAGGTTGGAAAGAGGCTTTGCAATCTTTGAGAAATTCTCAACGAATCTTCGGCAATAGCTTGCAAGTCCAAGAAAACTGCGAAGCTGCTTGACATTCTGAGGGGGTTCCCAATTCACAACTGCAGACACCTTCTCAGGATTAATAGCGATGCCCTTGGCAGAGATGATATGGCCAAGATAAAGAACTTCATCAAGCCAAAATTCACATTTGGAGAACTTCGCATATAATTTGTACTCTCTGAGCTTGTCGAGTTCCAATCGCAAATGTTTGGCATGATCCTCCTTATTCTTGGAGAAGACCAAAATATCATCGAGATAGACCAAGACAAATTCGTTGATGTAGGGGTTGAAGATGAAATTCATCAAGCGAGAGAATGCTTGAGGAGCATTGACAAGGCCGAAAGACATGACAGTATATTCATAAGAACCAGAGCTTGTTCTGAATGCTGTCTTGGGAATATCTTCTTCACGAATGTGAATCTGATGATAACCCATACGAAGGTCAAGCTTGGAGAACACCTTAGCACCTTTAAGTTGCTCAAATAGTTCATTGATGTTGGGAAGTGGGTACTTGTTCTTGATTGTCTTCTTGTTCAATGGACGGTAGTCGACGCAAAGTCGGTCCGTGCCATCCTTGTTCCGGACAAAAAGAACACCACAACCCCACGGAGAAGAACTCGGTCTGATCAAACCCAGACGCTCTTGTTTATCGAGTTGTAGCTTCAATTCCTTCAACTCATCTGGTCCAAGCTTGTAAGGACGCTTGCAAACGGGTTCCGTGCCAGGCTCAAGATCAATAACGAATTCAACTGACCGGCGGGGAGGCATACCCGGAAGCTCTTCTGGAAACACATCTTGGTACTCACAAACGACTGGAATCTGAGAGATAGCCTCCAATTCATCATTCTCATTGAGAGAAAACAACTGAATGGTATCATCACGAGAGGCATAGATGATCACATCGTTAGAAGAGTGAGTCAATTGAATTTCCCTGGCGGCACAATCAAGTTGAGCCTTGTGCTTAGAAAGCCAGTCCATCCCGAGAATAAGATCAATATCAGAGTCACCAAGGACAATTGGTTTAGACAAGAATCCATAGTCGCCCATCTTGATAGAAACATCCGGGACACAAACATTAGATGTCATTTGCTTGCCCGGGGACACAATCTTCAACGGAATAGGAATCTTTTCCGTCACAAACTCATGCTTGGCAACAAAAGGTCTCGAAATGAAAGAAAGCGATGCACCAGTATCAAATACGACTTTTGCAGGAATATCATTAACAGGAAGGTTACCCATGATCACATCGGAAGAATCCTCCGCTTGAGCTGTATTCATCATGTTCACCTTGGCATGCTTAGGATTATGCTTGACCACTGCATTGCTGGAAGATTTCACAGGAGGAGGAGGCGGAAGGCGCCTTTGGTTGAAGCACTTGTTCACATAGTGACCCTTCTGCTGACATTTGTTACAAGTCACCTCTGAGAGTGGACGATGGTAAGGAGCACTTGGCCTTGGAGCTTGATTCTGAGACTTGTTCTGATAACCAGGGTTGGGTGGGTGGGAAGATCCACGACCACCTGAGTTCTTCTGTTGATAAGGCTGACGGAACGGAGGAGGAGGAGGCAACCAGAACTTCTGTTGCTCAGCTGCCACAAGTGAAGAAGAAGAAGACTGAACTGCGTCTCTGACTCTCTTCTTAGATGCCTCACACTTGAGCTGAGCAGCTTCTTGTTTCACCGCCATGTTGTAGAATTCATCATACTTTAATGGCTCGAAAAGTACGAGAGCAAGTTGCAGATCTTCTCTGAGACCACGCCTGAATTGGTAGATCATACTCTTCTCATCAGGGATGTCTTGCCTTGCGAAACGAGAGAGCTTCTGGAACTGAGTGTTGTATTGATAGACAGACATGTTGCCTTGCTTGAGATTGCGGAATTCCTCACGCGTACTCTCAACAACACTTTCTGGAATGTGGTGAGCTCTGAAGTCACGGCGGAAATCATCCCAGGTAATCACACGACCTCCTCTGGAATCTTTGTATTTGTAACGCCCGGATAATTATGCTACAGTGATCCCACGCTAATGGTGCCACGTCACCACGATTACTGCTGCTAATCTATCGTTAGAACAAAACCGGTCCAAAATTCAAAGTCAAAGTTTGGTAAATAATAAAAGTTTTCAAACATTAAAATAAAAATGTTTGGTTGGTACTAAATATTACAAAGGTAATTATGGTGCAACAAACCCATTTTTATAAAATGCCTAAGTAATTTAAAATAAATAAAACAGAAAGAAAACTAACAAAAAATAGAAGAGGAATCCCCTGGGCTTCGGCCCAGCTGACCACAGGCCTAACTGGGCCAACCCACCAGGCCCAGCCGGCCACTCCCCCCCACTCCCTCTTATCCACTCCCCCTAGGAAACCCTAACCGCACCCCGAACCCCCCCCCCCCACCCACTCGCGCCCCCACTCTCCCCCTCTCCCCTATCCAGATCGGATCGGGGCACGTCCCCGCCGCCTCGCCAAACGACGCCGCCAGGAGACTCTCCGCCGCCATGCCTCCTCCTCGTCGACGCCGCCCGCCGACCCCGTCGCCCTGGACCTCGCTGCCCCATCGCCGGAGCTCCCTCGCCGGCCTGCTACCTCTTCGCCGCGTCGTCCCCGTCCCTCCACCTCGACGCCCGCTACTCAGACCCTACGCGCCCCGGTGAGGCCCTCGGCCTCCATTCCCCTAAGCCCGCCGTGCTCGCACACGGCCGTGGCCTCTCCCTAGCTCGCCGACGTCTTGCCGTTCTTGCCCGCGCCGGTCAACTGCGCCGGCCGCGCCCGTGGCGGCCCTCACGTCCGGCGCCCCTCCACCGTGGCCTCGCCCCGCAACCCCCCCTGCTCCGTTCGTCGCCGCAACACCCGTCCTCGCCGCGCCCGGGACCACGCCTCCCGGTGCTCCCCGCCCCCTGGTGGCCTCGGGCACGCACGCCCGGACCCGACGCCCGTTAAGGCCCATAGGGCCACTGACATGGGGGCCCCACCCCACAGAACGGTTTTTAGAAAAAAAAATAATAATAAAAATAAATAAATAAATAATAATAATAATAATAATAAAATAATAATAATAATAATAATAAAATTAATTAATTAAGGAATTAATTAAGTTAATCAATCATAATTAGATTAACCTAATTAACTGCTAGTTTAATCAAAACAGTAATTAGTTAGTTAAACCCTAATTAACCTAATCAGAGGATGACAGGTGGGTCCCACTGGACCCACATGTCAGTTTGACCAGTCAACATCCCTGTTGACTGCTGACGTCAGCAAACACTGTTTTGGATAATGTTAGATTTAAATAATTAATTAAATTCCAGAAATTAATAAAATCTTTAGAAAATCATATCTTTTAATCCGTAACTCGGATTAAAATATTTTCAACATGAAAGTTGCTCAGAACGACGAGACGAACCCGGATACGCAGCCCGTTCATCCGCCACACACCCCTAACATATCAAACTCGCAACTTTCCCCCCTCCGGCTCCTGTGCCCGAAAACGCGGAACCCCGGGGATACTTTCCCGGATGCTTCCCCCCTTCAGCGGTATCATCCCATACCGCGTTAGGGCACCTCTAACGCCGTTACTTGTCATGTCATGCATCACTATGCATCTGCTTGCTTAAGTATTTATTGTTTCTCCCCCCTCTTCTTTCGATAGACACCGAGACCGACGCTGCTACTGCCCCGTTCGACTACGGAGTTGACGACCCTTATCTCTTGCCAGAGCAACCAGGCAAGCCCCCCCCCCCTTGATCACCAGATATCGCCTACTCTGATCTATACTGCTTGCATTAGAGTAGTGTAGCATGTTACTGCTTTCGTTATTCCTATCCTGATGCATAGCCTGTTCTTGATACTGATGTTGATACCTTTACCTGCAATCCTACTTGCTTAATATAGGATGCTAGTGTTCCATCAGTGGCCCTACACTCTTGTCTGTCTGCCTTGCTATACTACTGGGCTGTGATCACATCGGGAGGTGATCATGGATATATACTATAATTTAAACATGATACATGTGGTGACCAAAGTCGGGTTGGCTCGAGGAGTACCCGCGAGTGATTCACGGATTGGGGGCTGAAAGGACCTTTGTCCCGACGGCCCTCTGTGTGGATCTTTGTGGCGAAGCGGCAGGGCAGTTCGGGGCTACCTGGGTGAGAGGTGAGCCTGGCCCTGTCGGCGTTCGTGGATACTTAACACGCTTAACGAGATCTGGGCATTTGATCTGAGTCTGGCCATTTGGTCTATACGCACTAACCAACTACGCGGGAAAGATATGGGCACTCGGCGTCGTGGTATCAGTCGAAGCACTTCTTGACGTCAGCGGCTGAGTGGCGCGCGCCGGATTGGACTGGAACGCCACTAGGCTAGGTCTGCTTCCGGCCGCGTTCGCAACATGCAGGTGTGCTCAGGGCGATGGGCCCAGACCCCTACGCGCTTAGGTTTAGACCGGCGTGCTGACCGCTCTGTTGTGCCTAGGTGGGGCTGCGACGTGTTGATCTTCCGAGGCCGGGCATGACCCAGGAAAGTGTGTCCGGCCAAATGGGATCAAGCGTGTTGGGCTATGTGGTGCACCCCTGCAGGGAAGTTAAACTATTCGAATAGCCGTGTCCCTCGGTAAAAGGACAACCCGGAGTTGTACCTTGACCTTATGACAACTAGAACCGGATACTTAATAAAACACACCCTTCCAAGTGCCAGATACAACCCGGTGATCGCTCTCTGACAGGGCATCGAGGAGGGGATCGCCGGGTAGGATTATGCTATGCGATGCTACTTGGAGGACTTCAGTCTACCCTCTTCTATATGCTGAAAGACGGAGGCGACCAGAAGCGTAGTCTTCGATAAGACTAGCTATCCCCCCCTTATTCTGGCATTCTGCAGTTCAGTCCACTGATATGGCCCTTTACACATATATTCATGCATATGTAGTGTAGCTCCTTGCTTGCGAGTACTTTGGATGAGTACTCACGGTTGCTTTTCTCCCCCTTTTCCCCCTTTCCCTTCTACCCGGTTGCCGCAACCAGATGCTGGAGCCCAGGATCCAGACGCCACCTTCGACGACGACTCCTACTACACTCGAGGTGCCTACTACTACGTGCAGCCCGCTGACGACGACCAGGAGTAGTTAGGAGGATCCCAGGCAGGAGGCCTGCGCCTCTTTCGATCTGTATCCCAGTTTGTGCTAGCCTTCTTAAGGCAAACTTGTTTAACTTATGTCTGTACTCAGATATTATTGCTTCCGCTGACTCGTCTATGATCGAGCACTTGTATTCGAGCCCTCGAGGCCCCTGGCTTGTATTATGATGCTTGTATGACTTATTTTATTTGTAGAGTTGTGTTGTGATATCTTCCCGTGATGTCCCTGATCTTGATCGTACACATTTGCGTGCATGCTTAGTGTACGATTGAATCGGGGGCTTTACAAGTTGGTATCAGAGCCGACTGCCTGTAGGAATCCCCCTTTCCAACTCCTTGGACGAAGTTGAGTCTAGACATTGCAAAACTTTTACTAACATGGCTGTGTGTCTTACGGGCACACGTCGCCATCGGGTGGTATTAGGATCTTTTACTCCTCGACCTTTACTCTGGGACTCTAAACTCTCTTCTACTCGGGTTAAATGAATTTACTAACTCTGACACTAGGATCCCGTGACGACATTCACCCCAAAGTTGGATAAAAGCCATAGTTATTCCTTGGCATAGTGTTTTGCACAATTTCCACACTGTCATTTGACTCCTTTGAAACATTTTTGTTTTCAGATGGAACCCACGAGGCAGGTCGTGCGCCACACGGCGGCCATTGGTGCCTCGGGGTCACCGGCCGTGCTAGCTGAGATGATGACCTATCTGGGTTATCGCTGGCACCCCGAGTACACCGTCACCGAGGAGTACCAGGACTTTAACCAGGAGCAGTACCGTGCCACCGTCCACCTCTACTCTCGGGAGTATGACTCCACTACTGTGCTACACACCACTTATGGTGTTGGAGTGACCATCGATATGGCAGTTCACGATGCTGCCTATGCTGCTCTGACACGCCTTCGTAGGGAGTACCGGGAGTTGGACACCTCCCCCTTCAGGCACATTGCTATCGCATTTGATATTGGTGCGGAGGGTTACTACACTGATGCCTACTCCACTGTCACCCGCGAGCCCTTCCACCATCAGAACTTTGTTCTGCATGCTGATGGGCTGGATCGAGCTAACCGAGCTCTTCGCCACGAGTTGTACACCACTCGCCAGCACCTCTACCGTGCTTTGACGATGTTGCACCCCTTTGTTGGATCTGGGGAGCTGCCGCGTTCTGCTATCTACCCAGCCAGGACCGTGATGCCTCAGGGTGTCGGTTGGCCAGAGGTGGGAGGCTACTCCCCCGCACTTGGTCCACTTCTGCCGCTAAAGCGTCGGGTTCAGCACCAGAGCACCCGCGGACCCCAGGTTGCCGACGTGGTGTACCCGTTGCCACACTACCAGCTTTCAGGCTACACCTACCTCCGCAGTGTCGTGTGGGACTGATGTAGACTTGCTTGCATATGTTAGATGCATTCGCCGCGAGCCTGCGTGCCGCCCATGATGTCTTAGTCTGTGTACTGAACTCTATGTACCGAACACTATGCATGATCTCTTTTGTAAGATGTGCCGACTATGATGTGGCATCTGTCGTGCTGCTTTCATTATGCATGTTTCGTCTTGAATGATTCTTGTCTTTGCAAATATTCTCAAATGCTGAACTACCCCTGTTATATATTAGCAGGATGGTTAGACCAGGTGGTCGTGGTCGGGGTGGCAACTTCCCACCACCGCCTGAGTACATGGCCGGTATGATCCAACAGCTTGAGATGAATCGCCAGTTCATGGAGAACATGATGGCTCAGTTTCCTCGCCCCAATATGAACCAGCAGCCAAACACAGTAACTCTGCAGGATTTCATGCGCCTGAACCCAACTGTGTACCGCAGCTCAACTCAACCTCTGGACGCTGATGACTGGCTCCCTGACATCACCTATGAGATGGAGTCTGCTGATGTAGCCCCTGCCAGCTATGTCACATTTGCTTCCTTCTTCCTGAAGGGACCCGCAGCTCAATGGTGGGACAGCCACAGGCGTACTCTGCCAGTTGGAACAATCATCACCTGGCCAGACTTCCAAGCTGCTTTCCGTGCCCGCTTCATTCCTCAGGGAGTCATGGACCGGAAGAAGTGTGAGTTCCGCAACCTCATCCAAGGCAACAAAACTATTGAAGCTTATCAGCGAGAGTTTCTGGACTTGTCCCGCTATGCTGAGGAGGACATTGCTACTGATGCCCGTAGGCAGGAGAAGTTCCGTGACGGCCTTCAAGCTGACATCAAACTCGCACTTCTAGTGCATGACTTTACTAATTTCGCCACCTTGGTGAACAAAGCCATCAACGTCGAAACTGGTCTGCAGGAATACTAGAGCTCTCACAGGCGCAGCCGTGACACGGGCTCATCTTCGGGCCCGTCCTCGCAGAAGCGCAAGATATGGATTCCCAACAGCATGTACCAGTCGAATGCACCTGTCCCAAGGCAGTCCTATGCTGCACCTTGTCTGCCTACTGCTCCTGCTAGGCAGCCAAGACTTCCAGCTCCACCACCCCAAGCTCCTGTTCCTACTCCCGAGAATGGCTTGTGCTTCAGGTGCGGACAACCAGGGCATCGTGCTAGGGAATGCAACCAGAAACAGAATCAACTGGCCCTTCCAGCAACAGGCCGTGGAAGCAACCAGAACCGTAACAACAATGCCAAGTCCTATGGTCGTGTTCATTCCAACCACGTTGATCTGAACGAAGCTCAAGACCAGCCTTCTACTGTGATGGGTACACTCCTCGTAAATTCAGTACCTGCATCTGTTTTATTCGATACAGGAGCATCACATTCATTCATGTCAGAAGATTTTGCATTCAAGCATGGCATTAAATACGAGGAGATGAACACTTCGGTAGTGGTAAAAACCCCCGTGGGACAATGTCAAACCTCCATGGTTGGCGTCGACGTCCCCGTGGAAATCGAAGGGCTAGAATTCTATGCCTTGCCCATTATCCTGAAGACGTCTAACATCGACCTCATTCTGGGGATGGATTGGTTGAAAGCGCATACTGCTTCCATAGTTTGCGCCACTAAGACCGTCCATCTGCTACATCCTTCAGATGAAATAGTTACATACCACGCTCTCCTGGTGCAAAATGCCGAGGCTAGGCTTTATGCCTTGAATGCATTGAACTCTACACCACTCGAGGGCATTGAAAACATCCCCGTCGTGCGTGACTTCCTCGACGTCTTTCCTGAAGAACTTCCAGGGATTCCCCCTGCTAGAGCTGTCGAATTCGTCATCGACTTGAAACCAGGCACCACTCCTATTGCCAAGCGACCCTACAAGATGCCACCACATGAACTCCTTGAGCTTAAGGAGGAAATCGACAAATCCCTTCAAAATGGTTTCATTCGCCCGAGTTGCTCTCCTTGGGGAGCACCTTCTCTCTTTGTCAAGAAAAAGGATGGGACAAACCGACTGGTCCAAGACTACCGGCCTATTAACCAAGCTACCATTTAGAACAAGTATCCTCTTCCTCGGATCAATGATCTGTATGATCAGCTGGCTGGATCATCCGTGTTCTCTAAACTTGACTTGAGGTTGGGTTACCACCAGATCCGTGTTCGTGAAGAGGATATCCCAAAGACCGCCTTTGTGACTCGTTATGGTTCATACGAGTACACTGTCATGTCCTTCGGCTTAACCAATGCCCCAGCCACCTTCTCTCGCCTGATGAACTATATATTCATGGATTACCTCGACAAGTTCGTCGTGGTTTATCTGGATGATATCCTGGTATTTTCCAAGAATGAAGAAGAGCATGCTGAACATCTTCGACTTGTGCTGGAAAAGCTACGAGAGCATCAGCTGTACGCCAAGTTCTCTAAATGTGAATTCTGGCTTCCTGAAGTAACCTATCTTGGACATGTCATCACTAAGGATGGTATTGCCGTTAACCCTGAACGAGTTCAGGCTATTCTTGATTGGACTCCTCCGAAGAATGTCAAGCAAGTCAGAAGTTTTCTCGGTCTCGCCAGCTATTCACGTTGATTCGTCGAGAACTTCTCCAAGATTGCCAGGCCTCTGACTAACCTGTTGCATAAGGGCGATCAAGTTCCTCAAGGTCCAGTGGTCGAATCACTCTGAAGACGAAGCTGGGCACGCGAGGATCGCCTGCGTGATGAATACCCCGCACTGTTTTCTTCTACCTCCTAAATCTCGGGACGAGATTTCTTGTAGTGGAGGAGATTTGTAACGCCCGGATAATTATGCTACAGTGATCCCACGCTAATGGTGCCACGTCACCACGATTACTGCTGCTAATCTATCGTTAGAACAAAACCGGTCCAAAATTCAAAGTCAAAGTTTGGTAAATAATAAAAGTTTTCAAACATTAAAATAAAAATGTTTGGTTGGTACTAAATATTACAAAGGTAATTATGGTGCAACAAACCCATTTTTATAAAATGCCTAAGTAATTTAAAATAAATAAAACAGAAAGAAAACTAACAAAAAAATAGAAGAGGAATCCCCTGGGCTTCGGCCCAGCTGACCACAGGCCTAACTGGGCCAACCCACCAGGCCCAGCCGGCCACTCCCCCCCACTCCATCTTATCCACTCCCCCTAGGAAACCCTAACCGCACCCCGAAACCCCCCCCCCCACTCGCGCCCCCACTCTCCCCCTCTCCCCGATCCAGATCGGATCGGGGCACGACCCCGCCGCCTCGCCAAACGACACCGCCAGGAGCCCTCTCCGCCGCCCTGCCTCCTCCTCGTCGACGCCGCCCGCCGACCCCGTCGCCCTGGACCTCGCCGCCCCATCGCCGGAGCTCCCTCGTCGGCCTGCTACCTCTTCGCCGCGTCGTCCCCGTCCCTCCACCTCGACGCCCGCTACTCAGACCCTACGCGCCCCGGTGAGGCCCTCGGCCTCCGTTCCCCTACGCCCGCCGTGCTCGCACACGGCCGTGGCCTCTCCCTAGCTCGCCGACGTCTTGCCGTTCTTGCCCGCGCCGGTCAACTGCGCCGGCCGCGCCCGTGGCGGCCCTCACGTCCGGCGCCCCTCCACCGCGGCCTCGCCCCGCAACCCCCCTGCTCCGTTCGTCGCCGCAACACCCGTCCTCGCCGCGCCCGGGACCACGCCTCCCGGTGCTCCCCGCCCCCTGGTGGCCTCGGGCACGCACGCCCGCACCCGTGCGCCCGGACCCGACGCCCGTTAAGGCCCATAGGGCCACTGACATGGGGGCCCCACCCCACAGAACGGTTTTTAGAAAAAAAATAATTAAAAAATAAAAAAATAATAATAAATAAAATAAAATAATAATAATAATAATAAAATTAATTAATTAAGGAATTAATTAAGTTAATCAATCATAATTAGATTAACCTAATTAACTGCTAGTTTAATCAAAACAGTAATTAGTTAGTTAAACCCTAATTAACCTAATCAGAGGATGACAGGTGGGTCCCACTGGACCCACATGTCAGTTTGACCAGTCAACATCCCTGTTGACTGCTGACGTCATGCTGACGTCATGATGACGTCAGCAAACACTGTTTTGGATAATGTTAGATTTAAATAATTAATTAAATTCCAGAAATTAATAAAATCTTTAGAAAATCATATCTTTTAATCCGTAACTCGGATTAAAATATTTTCAACATGAAAGTTGCTCAGAACGACGAGACGAACTCGAATACGCAGCCCGTTCATCCGCCACACACCCCTAACATATCAAACTCGCAACTTTCCCCCCTCCGGCTCCTTTGCCCGAAAACGCGGAACCCCGGGGATACTTTCCCGGATGCTTCCCCCCTTCAGCGGTATCATCCCATACCGCGTTAGGGCACCTCTAACGCCGTTACTTGTCATGTCATGCATCACTATGCATCTTCTTGCTTAAGTATTTATTGTTTCTCCCCCCTCTTCTCTCGATAGACACCGAGACCGACGCTGCTACTACCCCATTCGACTACGGAGTTGACGACCCTTCTCTCTTGCCAGAGCAACCTGGCAAGCCCCCCCCCCCCTTGATCACCAGATATCGCCTACTCTGATCTATACTGCTTGCATTAGAGTAGTGTAGCATGTTACTGCTTTCGTTATTCCTATCCTGATGCATAGCCTGTTCTTGATACTGTTGTTGATACCTTTACCTGCAATCCTACTTGCTTAATATAGGATGCTAGTGTTCCATCAGTGTCCCTACACTCTTGTCTGTCTGCCTTGCTATACTACTAGGCTGTGATCACCTCGGGAGGTGATCATGGATATATACTATACTTTAAACATGATACATGTGGTGACCAAAGTCGGGTTGGCTCGAGGAGTACCCGCGAGTGATTCACGGGTTGGGGGCTGAAAGGACCTTTGTCCTGACGGCCCTCTGTGTGGATCTTTGTGGCGAAGCGGCAGGGCAGTTCGGGGCTACCTGGGTGAGAGGTGAGCCTGGCCCTGTCGGCGTTCGCAGATACTTAACACGCTTAACGAGATCTGGGTATTTGATCTGAGTCTGGCCATTTGGTCTATACGCACTAACCAACTACGCGGGAAAGATATGGGCACTCGGCGTCGTGGTATCAGCCGAAGCACTTCTTGACGTCAGCGACTGAGTGGCGCGCGCCGGATTGGACTGGAATGCCACTAGGCTAGGTCTGCTTCCGGCCGCGTTCGCAACGTGCAGGTGTGCTCAGGGCGATGGGCCCAGACCCCTGCGCGCTTAGGTTTAGACTGGCGTGCTGACCGCTCTGTTGTGCCTAGGTGGGGCTGCGACGTGTTGATCTTCCGAGGCCGGGCATGACCCAGGAAAGTGTGTCCGGCCAAATGGGATCAAGCGTGTTGGTCTATGTGGTGCACCCCTGCAGGGAAGTTAAACTATTCGAATAGCCGTGTCCCTCGGTAAAAGGACAACCCGGAGTTGTACCTTGACCTTATGACAACTAGAACCGGATACTTAATAAAACACACCCTTCCAAGTGCCAGATACAACCCGGTGATCGCTCTCTGACAGGGCATCGAGGAGGGGATCGCCGGGTAGGATTATGCTATGCGATGCTACTTGGAGGACTTCAGTCTACCCTCTTCTATATGCTGAAAGACGGAGGCGACCAGAAGCGTAGTCTTCGATAAGACTAGCTATCCCCCCCTTATTCTGGCATTCTGCAGTTCAGTCCACTGATATGGCCCTTTACACATATATTCATGCATATGCAGTGTAGCTCCTTGCTTGCGAGTACTTTGGATGAGTACTCACGGTTGCTTTTCTCCCCCTTTTCCCCCTTTCCCTTCTACCCGGTTGCCGCAACCAGATGCTGGAGACCAGGATCCAGACGCCACCTTCGACGACGACTCCTACTACACTGGAGGTGCCTACTACTACGTGCAGCCCGCTGACGACGACCAGGAGTAGTTAGGAGGATCCCAGGCAGGAGGCCTGCGCCTCTTTCGATCTGTATCCCAGTTTGTGCTAGCCTTCTTAAGGCAAACTTGTTTAACTTATGTCTGTACTCAGATATTATTGCTTCTGCTGACTCGTCTATGATTGAGCACTTGTATTCGAGACCTCGAGGCCCCTGGCTTGTATTATGATGCTTGTATGACTTATTTTATTTGTAGAGTTGTGTTGTGATATCTTCCCGTGATGTCCCTGATCTTGATCGTACACATTTGCGTGCATGCTTAGTGTATGATTGAATCGGGGGCGTCATAGTATTGCTGGAACCACTCAGCAGCTTGATCTTTGAGTTGAAAAGAGGCAAACTTGACAAAGTCCTCAGGTCTGACATTGCTGCACTCGAAATGCTTGCTGATGTCCGCGAGCCAATCATCGGCGTCTGTGGCCTCGACACAGTAGCTGAAGGTCTTTGGCTGATTAGCAAGGAACTGATTGAGTGAAGCGAAGTGCGGCTGATTGTTCCCTTGGCCTTGATTCTCTTGATTAGCTTGCCCTTGGTTGTGATCTTGCAAGAGCTGAATCAGAATCTGAGTGTTGGCATTTGTGGCAGTCATCAGGGCTTGCCAAGCTTCCGGAGGCGGAGGTGGTGGCGGAGGGTTAGCCTGACTTCCTTCATTGCGTTCCGGATTCTGACGCATTGGCGGAGCCATCCTGAAGAGGGTGACATCCATTAGCATCTTGACAGATATATATTCAAGCTGAATCAAAGGAACGAAATTGCAACAAATAGTCTTCGCAATCAACATCCGAACGAGAATGAACGAATGAATTCCAATGTAAAACATCACACTTCCATAAGCTGAGAAGCCACTTAGAACAAGGTATGGAATAAAATTAACAAGGTACGGATGTGAACAAATACTTGGTAAGGATTACCCAATCACAAACCAAATATCTTCGGAAGAAATACTAGAGCTACATGAATTCCCACTTATAAACTCCCGAAACTTTCTGGTTATGCAATCAGGTGTTGGGGATACAGGGGACACAAAATATATCACCCAAACTAACAATACCTAGATCCAGCTGTATCCATCCTTCAACACATAACCAAGAAATCCTCGGAAATCATCTACCTCAACCTTCGAAAAGCATCTGTTATACAAGTCATGGCGATACTCCCGCACTCGCCTCAGTACTGGGCTATCAGGGTTATCTCACCAACAACTGTACAAAAGAGATTTTCGGTGTCGGCGTACTAAACTCAGGTATTCCAAAACCGCAACGATAAAATTATGACGACAACACCTCGGAGCTCAACTCCCCGGGACACCTCCTCTAAAACCCCTGCTGACGGGAGGCAACCAAGACAATGTTGTCATCATAAAACCATCGAAACAATTCTAAGATACCCGCGTGATCCTAAAAAAAATTTAGTGAAATTTGAGAAGAGAAGATTCAAAACTCTATGTCAGGATGCCTTACCAGAGCGATGAGGAGATTGGGAAGTAAAAAGAATTCCTAAACTCTCCGATATATAATTCCTAAATGACTCAAAACATTTTTTTCTAGGCACAACTTGGCCACTAAAGACGATCAAACAGTGGGGGATCCTAAGGTCGGGGAAGGCTCTGATTACCAACTTGTAACGCCCTCGATGCGGCTATATCTCCCACGTGTCATATGTGGAATAGAAGGGTGGTTGTGGAGAAGACAAAAAGGAGAAGATAGTCTCACATCAACTAGGCGTATCAACGGGCTATGGAGATGCCCATCAATAGATATCAATGTGAGTGAGTAGGGATTGCCATGCAACGGATGCACTAGAGCTATAAGTATATGAAAGCTCAACAAACGAAACTAAGTGGGTGTGCATCCAACTTGCTTGCTCACGAAGACCTAGGGCATTTTGAGGAAGCCCATCATTGGAATATACAAGCCAAGTTCTATAATGTAAAATTCCCACTAGTATGTGAAAGTGACAACATAGGAGACTCTCTATCATGAAGATCATGGTGCTACTTTGAAGCACAAGTGTGGTAAAAGGATAGTAGCATTGCCCCTTCTCTCTTTTTCTCTCATTTTTTATTTTTTTATTTGGGCCATTTCTCCCTTTTTTTGGCCTCTTTTTTCTCTTTTTTTCCTTTTTTTTATTTTTCGTCCGGAGTCTCATCCCGACTTGTGGGGGAATCATAGTGTCCATCATCCTTTCCTCACTGGGAAAATGCTCTAATAATGATGATCATCACACTTTTATTTTCTTACAACTCAACAATTACAACTCGATACTTAGAACAAATTATGACTCTATTTGAATGCCTCCGGCGGTGTACCGGGATATGCAATGAATCAAGAGTGACATGTATGAAAGAATTATGAACGGTGGCTTCGCCACAAATACGATGTCAACTACATGATCATGCTAGCAATATGACAATGATGGAGCGTGTCATAATAAACGGAACGGTGGAAAGTTGCATGGCAATATATCTAGGAATGGCTATGGAAATGCCATGATAGGTAGGTATGGTGGCTGTTTTGAGGGAGGTTTATGGTGGGTGTAAGATACCGGCGAAAAGGTGTGCGGTATTAGAGAGGCTAGCAGAGGTGGAAGGAAGAAAAGTGCGTATGATCCATGGACTCAACATTAGTCATAAAGAACTCATATACTTGTTGCAAAAATCTAGAAGTTATCAAAGCAAAGTATTACGCGCATGCTCCTACGGGGATAGATTGGTAGGAAAAGACCATCGCTCGTCCCCGACCGCCACTCATAAGACAATCAATAAATAAATCATGCTCCGACTTCATCACATAACGGTTCACCATACGTGCATGCTACGGGAATCACAAACTTTAACACAAGTATTTCTCAAATTCACAACTACCCAACTAGCATGACTCTAATATTACTACCGCCATATCTCAAAACAATTATCAAGCATCAAACTTTTCTTAGCATTCAATATACTCATAAGAATTCTTACAAATCTTTTATGCTTAGCATATTAGGATTATTTAAGCAAATTACCATGCTATTTAAGACTCTCAAAATAATCTAAGTGAAGCATGAGAGTTCATATATTTCTTCAAAATAAATCCACCGCCGTGCTCTAAAAGATATAAGTGAATCACTAGAGCAAACGACAAACTACTCCGAAAGATATAAGTGGAGATCAATGAGTAGTCGAATAATTATGCAACTATGTGAAGACTCTCCCATTTAATAATTTCAGATTTTGGTATTTTATTCAAACAGCAAGCAAAGCAAAATAAAATGACATTGCAAGGATAGCACAACTCATGTGAAGAAGCTAAAACTTAGGTTCAACCGATACTAACCGATAATTGTTGAAGAAGGAAGGTGGGATGCCTACCGGGGCATCCCCAAGCTTAGATGCTTGAGACTTCTTGAAATATTATCTTGGAATGCCTTTGGCATCCCCAATATTGAGATCTTGTGTCTCCTTAATTCCTTTCATATTACGGTCTCCCTAAATCTCAAAAGCTTCATTCACACCAAACTCAACAAGAACTCGTGAGATAAGTTAGTATAAACCAATGCAAAAAGCTTATCATCATCTACTGTAGCAAATCACAAAAATTATTATTCAACATTGCATACTAAATGCCTCTGCATATTTAATAGTCCTATCCTCAAATAGAATCATTAAACAAGCAAACATATGCAAACAATGCAAACATAACAGCAATCTGCCAAAACAGTACAGTCTGTAAAGAACGCAAGAGTATCAATACTTCCCTAACTCCAAAAATTATGAACTAAAATTCCCACTGTAGTAAATTTATCATAACTTATTATGCAGAAGGTTTCAACGTTATATCACATTCTGACTTTTCTAGGGAATTTTTGCAACAGCGGTAAACTTTCTGTTTTGAAACAGCAACATGCATACTTGCAAAGTAAGCATGGTAAAGGCTATCCTTGACATTTTTATTGAAAATAAAGATGCAAAACACTAATCTAACTAATAGCAAGCAAATACTAAAAAAATAAAATAAAATGACGCTCCAAGCAAAACGCATATCATGTGGTGAATAAAAATATAGCTCCAAGTAAAGTTACCGATGAACGAAGACGAAGGAGGGGATGCCTTCCGGGGCATCCCCAATCTTAGGCTCTTGGTTGTCATTGAATATTACCTTGGGGTGCCTTGGGCATCCCCAAGCTTAGGCTCTTGCCACTCCTTATTCCATAGTCCATCGAATCTTTACCCAAAACTTGAAAACTTCACAACACAAAACTCAACAGAAAACTCGTAAGCTCCGTTAGTATAAGAAAATAAATCACCACTTTTGGTACTGTTGTGAACTCATTATAAATTCATATTAGTGTAATATCTACTGTATTCCAACTTCTCTATGGTTCATACCCTCCGATACTACTCATAGATTCATCAAAATAAGCAAACAACACATAGAAAACAGAATCTGTCAAGAACAGAACAGTTTGTAGTAATCTGTATCAAACGTATATTTCTGAACTCCAAAAATCCTACCCAATTAGGAAGTCCTAGATAATCTGTTTATTGATCTACTGCAAAAATAATCGACTGAAATGCACGTTTCTGTGATTTATGAAAACTAATCTCGTGCGCACAAAGTTTCTGTTTTTTACAGCAAGGTCAAATAACTATCACCATAAGCTATCCTACAGGTCTTACTTGGCACTTTATTGAAACAAAAGCTATAAAACATGATTACTACAGTAGCATAATCATGTGAACACACAAAAACAGTAAGGGTAAATATTGGGTTGTCTCCCAACAAGCGCTTTTCTTTAATGCCTTTTTAGCTAGGCACGATGATGATAATGATGCTCACATAAAAGATAAGAATTGAAACATAACGGGAGCATCATGAAGCATCTGACTAGCACATTTAAGTTTAACCCACTTCCTATGCATAGGGATTTTGTGAGCAAACAACTTGTGGGAACAAGAATCAACTTGCATAGGAAGGCAAAACAAGTGCAACTTCAAAAATTTCAACACATAGAGAGGAAACTTGATATTATTGCAATATGTAAGAGCACATGTTCCTCTCTCATAATAATTTTCAGTAGCATCATGAATGAATTCAACAATATATCCAGCACCTAAAGCATTCTTTTCATGATCTACAAGCATAGAAAATTTACTACTCTCCACATAAGCAAATTTATTCTCATTGATAGTAGTGGGAGCAACCTCAACATTAAAATCATGATGACAAGTTTCATGGTTATCTTTATTCTTTATATCATATGTGTCATCACAATAATCATCATAAATAGGAGGCATGCTTTCATCATAATAAATTTGCTCATCAAAACTTGGGGGACTAAACATATTATCTTCATCAAACATAGCATCCCCAAGCTTGTGGCTTTGCATATCATTAGCATCATGGGTATTCAAAGAATTCATACTAACAACATTGCAATCATGCTCATCATTCAAATATTAGTGCCAAACATTTTAATGCATTCTTCCTCTAGCAATTGAGCACAATTATCGGAATTCTTATTTTCACGGAAGACATTAAAAAGATGAAGCATATGAGGCACCCTCAATTCCATTTTTTTTGTAGTTTTCTTTTATAAACTAAACTAGTGCTAAAACAAGAAACAAAAAGATTCGATTGCAAGATCTAAAGATATACCTTCAAGCACTCACCTTCCCGACAACGACGCCAGAAAAGAGCTTAGTTGACGGGGTGTCAGTGCCGCTTACCTAGCCTCCCCGGCAACGGCGCCAGAAAAGAGCTTGATGTCTACTACGCAACCTTCTCCTTGTAGACGTTGTTGGGCCTCCAAGTGCAGAGGTTTGTAGGACAGTAGCAAATTTCCCTCAAGTGGATGACCTAAGGTTCATCAATCCGTGGGAGGCGTAGGATGAAGATGGTCTCTCTCAAACAACCCTGCAACCAAATAACAAAGAGTCTCTTGTGTCCCCAACACACCCAATACAATAGTAAATTGTATAGGTGCACTAGTTCGGCGAAGAGATGGTGATACAAGTGCAATATAGATGGTAGGTATAGGTTTTTGTAATCTGAAAATATAAAAACAGCAAGGTAACTAATGGTAAAAGTGAGCGTAAACAGTATTGCAATGATAGGAAACAAGGCCTAGGGTTCATACTTTCACTAGTGCATGTTCTCTCAACAATAATAACATAACCGGATCATATAACTATCCCTCAACATGCAATAAAGAGTCACTCCAAAGTCACTAATAGTGGAGAACAAATGAAGGGATTATGGTAGGGTACGAAACCACCTCAAAGTTATTCTTTCCAATCAATCCGTTGGGCTATTCCTATAAGTGTCACAAACAGCCCTAGAGTTCGTACTAGAATAACACCTTAAGATACAAATCAACCAAAACCCTAATGTCACCTAGATACTCCAATGTCACCTCAAGTATCCATGGGTATGATTATACGATATGCATCACACAATCTCAATTCATCTACTCAAACCGACACATAGAACCTCAAAGAGTGCCCAAAAGTCTCTACCGGAGAATCACGACGAAAACGTGTGCCAACCCCTATGCATAGGTTCATGGGTGGAACCCGCAAGTTGATCACCAAAACATACATCAAGTTAATCACGTGATATCCCATTGTCACCACAGATACGCATGGCAAGACATACATCAAGTGTTCTCAAATCTTTAAAGACTTAATCCGATAAGATTACTTCAAAGGGAAAACTCAATCCAAGAGAGTAGAGGGGGAGAAGAAACATAAGATCCAACTATAATAGCAAAGCTCGCGATACATCAAGATCGTGCCAAATCAAGAACACGAGAGAGAGAGAGAGAGAGAGAGAGAGAGAGAGAGAGAGAGAGAGAGATATCAAACACATAGCTACTGGTACATACCCTCAGCCCCGAGGGTGAACTACTCCCTCCTCGTCATGGAGATTGCCGGGATGATGAAGATGGCCACCGGTGAGGGTTCCCCCTGCGGCAGGGTGCCAGAACAGGGTTCCGATTGGTTTTTTGGTGGCTCCAGAGGTTTGCGGCGGCGGAACTCCCGATCTATCTCCTGTTCTGGAAGTTTTAGGGTACGTAGGTATATATGGGTGAAAGAAGTACGTCGGAGGAGCTTCGGGGGCCCCACGAGGCAGGGGGCGCGCCCTAGGGGGGGCGCGCCCCCCACCCTAGTGAGCACCTCCCTTAGCTCCTGACGTGGGGTCCAAGTCCATCCGGTAGCTTTCCTTCCAAAAATAACTTCTCCAGTTGATTTCGTTCTGTTTCGACTCCGTTTGATATTCCTTTTCTTCGAAATACTGAAATAGGCATAAAACAGCAAATCTGGGCTGGGCCTCCGGTTAATAGGTTAGTCCCAAAAGTAATATAAAAGTGGATAATAAAGCCCAATATTGCCCAAAACAGTAGATAATATAGCATGGAGCAATCAAAAATTATAGATACGTTGGAGACGTATCAGTAGCAAGAAGAATTTCTGGCACCGTTGTCGGGGAGTCTACGCAAAAGTCAAACCAAGTACCCATCACAATCCCTTATCTCTCGCATTACATTATTTGCCATTTGCCTCTCGTTTTCCTCTCCCCCACTTCACCCTTGCCGTTTTTTTCGCCCTCTCTTTTCCGTTTGCCTTTTTCTCGCTTGCTTTTTGTTTGCTCGTGTGTTGGATTAATTGCTTGTCACGATGGATCAAGATAATACCAAATTTTGTGACTTTACCAATACCAATAATAATGATTTCCTTAGCACTCCGATTGCTCCTCTTGCCAATACTGAATCTTGTGAAATCAATACTGCTTTATTGAATCTTGTTATGAAAGATCAATTCGCCGGCCTTCCTAGTGAAGATGCCGCTACTCATCTAAATAGCTTCGTTGATTTATGTGATATGCAAAAGAAGAGGGATGTTGACAATGATGTTGTTAAATTGAAGCTATTTCCTTTTGCACTTAGAGATCGTGCTAAAGCTTGGTTTTCGTCTTTGCCTAAAAATAGTATTGATTCTTGGAACAAGTGCAAAGATGCTTTTATCTCTAAGTATTTTCCTCCCGCTAAGATCATCTCTCTTAGAAACGATATTATGAATTTTAAACAACTTGATCATGAACATGTTGCACAAGCTTGGGAGAGAATGAAATTGATGATACGTAATTGCCCTACTCATGGTTTAAATTTGTGGATGATTATACAAATAAATTATGCCGGATTGAATTTTGCTTCTAGAAATCTTTTAGATTCGGCCGCGGGAGGCACTTTTATGGAAATCACTTTAGGATATGCTACTAAACTCCTAGATAATATTATGGTTAATTATTCTCAATGGCACACTGAAAGATCTACTAATAAAAAAGTGCATGCGATAGAAGAAATCAATGTTTTGAGTGGAAAGATGGATGAACTTATGAAACTATTTGCTACTAAGAGTGTTTCTTCTGATCCTAATGATATGCCTTTGTCTACTTTGATTGAGAATAATAATGAATCTATGGATGTGAATTTTCTTGGTAGGAATAATTTTGGTAACAAGGCGTATAGAGGGAATTTTAATCCTAGGCCTTATCCTAGTAATCCTTCTAATAATTATGGAAATTCCTACAACAACTCTTATGGAAATTTTAATAAGATGCCCTCTGAATTTGAGACTAGTGTTAAAGAGTTTATGAATTCACAAAAGAATTTTAATGCTTTGCTTGAAGAAAAATTGCTTAAAGTTGATGAACTAGCTAGGAACGTTGATAGAATTTCTCTTGATGTTGATTCTTTAAAGCTTAGATCTATCTCTCCTAAGCATGATATCAATGAGTCTCTCAAATCCATGAGAATTTCCATTGATGAGTGCAAGGAAAGAACCGCTAGGATGCGTGCTACAAAAGATGCCTTTATTAAAGCGTGTTCTTCCAATTTCTATGAAAATAAAGATGAAGATCTAAAAGTTATTGATGTGTCCCCTATTAAATCTTTGTTTTGCAATATGAAATTGATAATGATGGGACTGAATATGATCCACCTTTACCTAGAAGGCCTTCCAAGAATTCAGAGTTTTTAGATTATGATGCTAAAATTGATAAAAGTGGGATTGAAGAAATCAAAACCCTAGATGTTGCTAAACCCACTATTTTGGATCTCAAGGAATTTAATTATGAAAGTTGCTCTTTAATTGGTTGTATTTCCTTGTTGCAATCCGTGCTAAATTCTCCTCATGCTTATAGTCAAAATAAAGCGTTTACTAAACATATCGTTGATGCCTTGATGCAATCTTATGAAGAAAAACTTGAATTGGAAGTTTCTATCCCTAGAAAGCTCTATGATGAGTGGGAACCAACTATTAAAATTAAGATTAAGGATCATGAATTTTATGCTTTATGTGATTTGGGTCCTAGTGTTTCCACTATTCCCAAAACTTTGTGTGATTTGCTAGATTTCCGTGATTTTGATGATTGTTCTCTAAACTTGCACCTTGCGGATTCCAATATTAAGAAACCTATGGGAAGAATTAATGATGTTCTTATTGTTGCAAATAGGAATTATGTGCCCGTAGATTTTATCGTTCTTGATATAGATTGCAATCCTTCATGTCCTATTATTCTTGGTAGACCTTTTCTTAGAACGATTGGTGCAACTATTGATATGAAGGAAGGGAATATTAGATTCTAATTTCCACTAAGGAAAGGCACGGAACACTTCCCTAGAAAGAAAATAAAATTACCATATGAATCTATCATGAGAGCCACTTATGGATTGCCTACCAAAGATGGCAATACCTAGATCTATCCTTGCTTTTATCCCTAGCTAGGGGCGTTAAACGATAGCGCTTGTTGGGAGGCAACCCAATTTTATTTTATTTTTTGTTTTTTGCTTCTGTTTAGGAATAAATAATCCATCTACCTTATGTTTAGATGTGTTTTAATGTTTTAATTAGTGTTTGTGCCAAGTAAAACCGTTAGGATAACCTACGGTAATAGTTATTTGATTTTGCTGCAGAAAACAGAAACTTTGTGCACACGAGATTAGTTTTCATAAATCATAGGAAAGTGATTTTTAGTTGACTCCTTTTTCTGTAGATGAATAAACAAATTATATAGAAATTCCTAATTTGTCTGAATTTTCACGTTCCAGAAGTTTGCGTTAGTTCCAGATAACTACAGACTGTTCTGTTTTTGACAGATTCTGTTTTTCGTGTGTTGTTTGCTTATTTTGATGAATCTATGGCCAGTAAAATAGTTTATAAACCATACAGAAGTTGGAATACAGTAGGTTTAACACCAATATAAATAAAGAATGAGTTCATCACAGTACCTTGAAGTGGTGTTTTGTTTTCTTTCGCTAACGGAGCTCATGAGATTTCTGTTGAGTTTTGTGTTGTGAAGTTTCCAAGTTTTGGGTGAAATCTTTTGATGGATTATGGAACAAGGAGTGGCAAGAGCCTAAGCTTGGGGATGCCCATGGCACCCCCAAGATAATCCAAGGACACCAAAAAGTCAAAGCTTGGGGATGCCCCGGAAGGCATCCCCTCTTTCGTCTACTTCCATCGGTAACTTTACTTGGAGCTATATTTTTATTCACCACATGATATGTGTTTTGCTTGGAGAGTCTTGTATTATTTGCGTCTTTGCTTTTTAGTTTACCACAATCATCCTTGTTGTACACACCTTTTGAGAGAGCCATACATGATTTGGAATTTGTTAGAACTTAGAACACTCTATGTGCTTCATTTATATCTTTCGAGCTATATAGTTTTGCTCTAGTGCTTCACTTATATCTTTTAGAGCACGGTGGTGGATTTGTTTTATAGAAACCATTGATCTCTCATGCTTCACTGAGATTATTTTGAGAGTCTTAAATAGCATGGTAATTCGCTTAAACACTCCTAATATGCTTGGTATTCAAGATTTGTAAAACTTTCTTTTGAGTGCGTTGAATACTAAGAAAAGTTTGATGCTTGATAATTGTTTTGAGATATGGAGGTAGTAATATTAGAGTCATGCTAGTTGAGTAGTTGTGAATTTGAGAAATACTTGTGTTAAAGTTTGTGATTCCCGTAGCATGCACGTATGGTGAACCGTTATGTGATGAAGTTGGAGCACGATATATTCATTGATTGTCTTCCTTATGTGTGGAGGTCGGGATCGCGCGATGGTTAACTCCTACCAACCCTTCCCCTAGGAGCATGCGTGTAATACTTTGTTTTGATGACTTCTAAATTTTTGCAATAAGTATGTGAGTTCTTTATGACTAATGTTGAGTCCATGGATTATACGCACTTTTCTCATCCTTCCACCATTGTTAGCCTTCCTAATACCGCGCACTTTTTGCGGGTATCATACACCCACCATACCTACCTATATTATGGCGTTTCCATAGCCATTCTGAGATATATTGCCATGCAATTTTCCACCGTTTCATTTATTATGACACGCTCCATCATTGTCATATTTCTTAGCATGATCATGTAGTTGACATAGTATTTGTGGCAAAGCCACCGTTCATAATTCTTTCATACATGTCACTCATGAATCATTGCATATCCCGGTACACCGCCGGAGGCATACACATAGAGTCATATTTTGTTCTAAGTATCGAGTTGTAATTGTTGAGTTGTAAGAAAAATAGAAGTGTGATGATTATCATTTTTTAGAGCATTGTCCCAAGTGAGGAAAGGATGATGGAGACTATGATTTCCCCACAAGTCGGGATGAGACTCCGGACGAAAAATAAAAAAAAGAAAAAAGAAAAAAAGAGGCCTAAAAAAGAGAAAAGGCCCAAATAAAAAAAAGGAAAAAAAATGAGAGAAAAAGAGAGAAGGGACAATGTTACTATCCTTTTACCACACTTGTGCTTCAAAGTAGCACCATGATCTTCATGATAGAGAGTCTCTCGTTTTGTCACTTTCATATACTAGTGGGAATTTTTCATTATAGAACTTGGCTTGTATATTCCAATGATGGGCTTCCTCGATTGCCCTAGGTCTTCGTGAGCAAGCGAGTTGGATGCACATCCACTTAGTTTCTTTTGTTGAGCTTTCATATACTTATAGCTCTAGTGCATTCGTTGCATGGCAATCCCTACTCACTCACATTGATATCTATTGATGGGCATCTCCGTAGCCCGTTGATACGCCTAGTTGATGTGAGACTATCTTCTCCTTTTTTGTCTTGTCCACAACCACCATTCTATTCCACATATAGTGCTATATCCATGGCTCACGCTCATGTATTGCGTGAAGATTGAAAAAGTTTGAAAATTCTAAAGTATGAAACAATTGCTTGGCTGAAACCGGGGTTGTGCGTGATTTAAATATTTTTGTGTGATGAAGATAGAGCATAGCCAGACTATATGATTTTGTAGGGATAGCTTTCTTTGGCCATGTTATTTTGAGAAGACATGATTGCTTTGTTAGTATGCTTGAAGTATTATTATTTTTATGTCAATATGAACTTTCGTCTTGAATCTTTCGGACCTGAATATTCATACCACAATTAAGAAGAATTACATTGAAATTATGCCAAGTAGCACTCCGCATCAAAAATTCTTTTTTATCATTTACCTACTCGAGGACGAGCATGAATTAAGCTTGGGGATGCCTGATACGTCTCCAACGTATCTATAATTTTTGATTGCTCCATGCTATATTATCTACTATTTTGGACTATATTGGGCTTTATTTTCCACTTTTATATTACTTCTAGGACTAACCTATTAACCGGAGGCCCAACCCAGAATTGTTGTTTTTTGCCTATTTCAGTGTTTCGAAGAAACGGAATATCAAATGGAGTCCAAACGGAATGAAACCTTTGGGAACGCAATTTTCTCACCAAATATGATCCAGGAGATTTGGACCCTCCGTCAAGAAAGAAAGGAGGTGGCCACGAGGGTGGAGGGCGCCCCCCCCCCCCAGGGCGCGCCCCCCTGCCTCATGGTCCCCCCTTTGCTCCACCGACGTACTCCTTCCTCATGTATATACCTACGTACCCCGAAACGATCAGATATGAAGCCAAAAACCTAATTCCACCGCCGCAACTTTCTGTATCCACGAGATCCCATCTTGGGGCCTGTTTCAGAGCTCCGTCGGAAGGGGAATCCACCACGGAGGGCTTCTACATCATCATAGCCTCTCCGATGAAGTGTGAGTAGTATACTTCAGGCCTTTGGGTCCATAGTTAGTAGCTAGATGGCTTCTTCTCTCTTTTTGGATCTCAATACAATGTTCTCCCCCTCTCTCATGGAGATCTATTCGATGTAATCTTCTTTTTGCGGTGTGTTTGTTGAGACCGATGAATTGTGGGTTTATGATCAAGATTATCTATAACAATATTTGAATCTTCTCTGAATTCTTTTATGTATGATTGGTTATCTTTGCAAGTCTCTTCGAATTATCCGTTTGGTTTGGCCAACTAGATTGGTAGTTCTTGCAATGGGAGAAGTGCTTAGCTTTGGGTTCAATCTTGCGGTGTCCTTTCCCAGTGACAGAAGGGGCAGCAAGGCACGTATTGTATTGTTTCCATCGAGGATAACAAGATGGGGTTTTTGTCATATTGCATGAATTTATCCCTCTACATCATGTCATCTTGCTTAAGGCATTACTCTGTTTTTATTAACTTAATACTCTAGATGCATGCTGGATAGCGGTCGATGAGTGGAGTAATAGTAGTAGATGCAGGCAGGAGTCGGTCTACTTGTCTCGGACGTGATGCATATATACATGATCATACCTAGATACTCTCATAACTATGCTCAATTCTGTCAATTGCTCAACAGTAATTCGTTCACCCACCGTAAAATACTTATGCTCTTGAGAGAAGCCACTAGTGAAATCTATGGCCCCCGGGTCCATTCTCTATCATATTAATCTTCCATCACTTTATTATTGCTTTGCTTTTTTACTTTGCTTTTTATTTTACTTTGCATCTTTATTCCAAAAATACCAAAAATATTATCTATCATCTCCCAGATCTCACTCTCGTAAGTGACCGTGAAGGGATTGACAACCCCTAATCGCGTTAGTTGCGTGGAGCTATTTGTTTTGTGTAGGTACGAGGGACTCGCGCGTGGCCTCCTACTGGATTGATACATTGGTTCTCAAAACCTGAGGGAAATACTTACACTACTCTACTGCATCATCCTCTCCTCTTCGGGGAAATCCAACGCAAGCTCAAGAGGTAGCAACCCCTCTGTGATGGTGTCTAGATTGGATCTGGTGTTTCTGGAACTTGCGGCGGCTGGAATTGATTTTCGTCGACTCCCCTAGGGTTTCTGGAATATTGGGCTATTTATAGAGCAAAGAGGCGGTGCGGGAGGCCACCGAGGTGGGCATAGGCCACCGAGGTGGGCATAGCCCACCAGGGCACGCCTGGGCCTCCAGGCGCACCCTGGTGTCTTGTGCTCACCTCGGGCTCCCTCTTTGGTACTTCTTTGGCCCACTGGATGTCTTCTGGTCCAAAAAAATCCACAAAAAGTTTCACTATGTTTGGACTCCGTTTGATATTGATTTCCTGCGATGTAAAAAACATGAAGAAAACAACAACTGGCACTGGGCACTATGTCAATAAGTTAGTATCAAAAAATGATATAAAATGACTATAAAATGATTGTAAAACATCCAAGAATGATAATATGACAACATGGAACAATAAAAATTTATAGATACGTTGGAGACGTATCAATGGAGATGAATTTCTCTCACCTGAAGACGAACTCAAATACCCATATATACCCCCGTGAAGAACGGCCTTTGTTCTCGTCAGGAGCTAGCGCCAAAGGTCCTCTTTTCAATCGGAATGTGCATCCCAAATTCTTTTAAGATAGTTCGTATGATGGGCCGCGCACTTGGCAATCACCTCGCTTTTGGACAAAGGAACAAGCCATATATTACTCTCGGGTCCTCTATGAGAGCAGAAAGATATTTCCGCATGAATACCTGAACATCCCTGCTATGCGAAATATTGGCTGCTTCAATCAGTTGCTGCAAGATCTGGATGATTTCTGCCTCACCAAGGTATTCCAATTCGAGCATCCTTGGAACAGAGAGATTATCCTTCAGTTCTATGCTACTCTATATATCTCTACTGATGAATCCGACAGCTCAAAATGGATTATGGAGTGGATGACCGAAGGAAAACGCATCAAATGCACTTCAACAGATTTTGTCTCGCACTTCCATTTCCCTCGCTTTGAGGATGGTGACACTGAAATTCGAGTGCACAACATTGATGTCATATCAGATGAAACTTTTCGGTGCACTATGGATCAAGAAAAGATTCGTGACTACACTGGTCCTCCCCGACCTGAGCATTTAACGTTCGAGAATCAGACGCTATTTCACATGCTCTCTTACACTATTTGCCCTATGGTCGGGATGAATCCAGATAAGACCATCTCAGATGTTCTTCGGAATGCTATCTATGCAATCACTGAGCAGTATATCTTTGATGTTGAGGACATGTTTCTGCGTATTCTCAAGGATTCTACTCAATATCCTTTCTGCATCAAAGTTTTCGTGCCATGGATCCAGAAAGTTATTGATCAAGCTATGCGCATAGTGTATATGGCGAAGGAAAGTCATAAAATCTTCATACCTCCTGCTCGCGATACCTTGCAAATCATGGAAGATATTTCTTCGGGTAAATCGCCCGCGTCAAGCCCTCATGGCTATCAAAAAGCAAATTGATGGGCCACGTCTCCCTCAGCGCGACCGAAAGATTTCACCTCAACCTCCATTGCAACTCGAAGTTAGTTTGCATACACAACAACTGATGCCGCAGCACATCACTGAGGATCGACGCGAAAAAGAACATCTTGCCTCCGAGCTAAATGCTCTCAACAATCGCGCCACAATCATGCATTGATTGTGGATGATAACAAGAAGAGGCTCTGGAAATTTCTTCGCAAGTTCTTTGCCGAGAAACAACTCCTGAATGTCAATCTCCAAGAGCTCTATGATTATATTGACAAAGGCTTCACTATTGACGATTTCTAAGATCGGAGTAACCCTCCTCTTCCTGGTCGTGAGCCAACCACTAATCTTCTGCATCTCAAGCTTCGCAAACTGCTTGAAGAGTTTGAAGCCACCACACCGACTGAGAAACCTACCGAAGGCAATGTGTTATACTGTGTTCCTCATGTGGCTGCCCAAATATGCCCTCATCCTCTCAGCCCCAAGTTGTTATCCCTAAAGGAAAATCCGCTGCTACTGAAGATGAAGCTAATCCAGTCACCTTCAAAGAAGAAGTCACCTCAGATAGTTCTTCTAAAGATGCCACTGAGTGAACCAAGTTCTGCGTTTTTGCACTCATGTTATTCGTCATCTTTTTGACACTAGTTGACAAAAGGGGAGAATTACATCGAGTCTCAATAGATTTTCTTTCTGTGCTTCTTTGGTTTCATTTCGTGTGAGTTTGCAACTCCTGGGTTAAGCTTATCTGCTCTAAGTTGTAAAACTTATGTGTTGTAATGTTCATAACCCCTCCTGCTGCACTATTTCTCTCGAAGCATTTGTTTTGCAGGTGGAATTATTATCGAAAGTTATGAATGATAACACTACAATCTCGATGGATTATATGTCATCAGTGCGAATCATTGTCTTGAATGATTGAAATTTCCTCTGTATACTTCAATACTTGCAGGAGAATTAATCTCATATATTTTTCCCTGCATACATGTAGGGGGGTCTATTTCATCATCGAGCAAAGTAACACTTATTCACTCTTGTTGGAATTACTTGTCACTTATTTATCTTCAATTTGATGATTATCTATTTTGTCAACAATCGTCCAAAAAGGGGGAGATTGTTGGTGCAATAATTTGCCTTTTTATGTTTTGGAGTTTGTTGACATAAACAGTAACAGACTTATGTGTTTGCTAGTGCACACTGAGCAACAGGTCCGTGGAGTCAAGATGAGTTTGATTCAAACGCCGAAGATAATCCCCTGCGTGGAAGTGAAGGTTATCACCGAAGATTATGATAACAAGAGTGACCCCTCAAAAATTGCTGACGTGAAGCAATTGGTTCGGTGCTCGTCCAAAGGAAGTGACTGCAACCGAGAAGATTGAAGAAGAAGTGAAGACATAGCATTTATTTCGTTGTTTCTCTCCTCTTTATTGAGTCACAGGACCACCGTACTACTAAGACGGGTGTAGCGTTCGAAGCTTTGATTCTCTGATGCTAAACCCAAGTCCTATGAAAGTTGCAAGAGAAATCTCTTTGTGTTCCGAGCAAATACTTGCGAGCAAGAGACTGTGATCTTCTTCGCCGCGAGAGATTTGTCTCTGACTGAGGAGTTAGCATTACTTGGTCATCAAGTAATGTTATCATTGCTCTTGAAATCCGATCGTTGTGAACGTGTCGGTTGGCCATTGGATGGACCACATGTCCAAAATGGTCATTTCCCACCAGGGAAGGCTGCAGCTATAAATAGCCACCCCGCACTGGCGTTGTTCGATGGCTGCTCCTTTTGATTGTGAGAAGATTGTTGAGCAATCCCCTCTCCTGAGTGATTTGAGTTTAAAATACACCGAGAGAAAACACCCAGAGCCGAAAAATTAGATAGTGGTTCAACATCACTCGAATCTAAGTCCAGTACGCTCCGCCTGTTACTCTTGAGATCTACAAACTCTCTAGATGGTTAGGTGTCAATTTCTTCAGAGACCTAGAGTAATTGTGGTTCTCGAAGAAGAAGTCTGTAAAGGTTTGGAGATTGCCTCAAGTATCTACCACGAGTGATCAACATTGGTTGACGAATCAATTCTCGAGGGAATAGTGCACAGAGAGTTTATCTTCTGTGTTAAATCACAACCCCTGCAACCAGACGTAGTCCTTTTGTAGAAGGGCGAACTGGTCTACCAAATTCCTTGTCGCCATCGAGCATCACTGGTTACTTCTGCTTCTCCTCTTTACATTCGAACTGTTTCAATCATGTGATTTGTCTCGATGCATGCTTTTAGTTTCCATTCGTTAGTTTGTATTCGCTCGCTGTACACTGTTTTCATTCGCTCCGCTGCTGGGTTCCGAGAGTTTTGAATTTCCAAAGAAAAATTAAAACTCCCATTCACCCCCTCTTGTAGACATACTTCGTTCCTACAATTTCCCCCTCCAGGAGGATAGTATCCCCAGCAGAATCGCTCCGCTAGAGAGCAAAAGTGCTCCTGTCGAAGTTTCGCCTCGAGACAGTGGCGCTCCGTCCTGAAAGTCCTCTCCTTTTTTTCTAGGGAAAATGGGCGTATATACCAGAAGATGGGCATCGGAGGCTGGCCAGGGGCCCCACTATCCACTAGGGCGCGCCTAGGGGGGTAGGCGCGCCCTGGTGCCTAGTGGGCACCTGGGTGGCCCCCTCTGGTACTTCTTTTCTCCAACAATTTTTATTTATTCCAAAATAAATCTCCGTAAAATTTTAGCTCATTTGGAGATGTGCATAATAGGTATCTCTGACGTAGCTTTTTCAGGTCCAGAATTCCAGCTGCCGGCAATCTCCCTCTTCATGTAAACCTTGCATATTAAAAGAGAAAAAGGCATTAGAATTGCTCCACAAAGTGTACAATGATTAAAAACACTATAAATATCAGTTGGAAAACATGATGCAAAATGGACGTATGATATGCGGCGGCGACGAGGCCGGCCGTGCTGCGGGCGCGGCTGTGTTGCGGAGCAGTGGCGGTTGCGCGAACTTGCTGGTGGGGCATGCTGGCGCGTTGGGGAGGCGGGCGGCTAGTTGCGGTGGTGGCTCCATCAGATCCAGGCGGCTGGCAACAATGACTATGACGGCGTGGGCTGGGGGACGGCTGCCGCCTTGGTTGGGCCGGCCCCTGGCGTGGTGGGGCTTGCACGGTGAGCAGCGGCCACGGCCTTTTTCTGGTGGTGCCCGGGAGCCAAGGGTCCCTCTCCTCGCGGGTACGGTGGTTGGTGGTGGTGGTCAGGACATCGCTTCTTTGCCGAACAGATCAGTGCAGAGGCCACGTGCATGGCGTCGTGTGAGCGTGTTTGGCGGTGGCCGTTGGTAGCCACGGGATTGTGCCCCCCCGGTGCACCTAGGCTGGTTGGGGACTTAGGCGTGAGTGCCTTCTACTGTGGAGGTGCTGACCCAGACCCTATGGCTAATGCCAGGCTAGGAGTGAAAGGAGTCACCTTTTACTCTTTCTACCGTGGTGGGTGCGCCGTGATGTCGGCAGTGGGCGGTGTCTTGGACATGGATGCCATGGTGGTGGCCCCAGATGGTGGTCCGCCTGGTTGGCTCTCCGGCGGGCATCATGGCGGCGATGGTGGCTTCCCCTCTTGGTCGTGTAGGTGGCAAAAGGTGTAGCGGTGGGTGGCTTGGGCGTGCTCCCTGTCATTAGCGGTGGTGATGCCTCAATCTAGATCTGGGGTTCTGAGCTCGTCACCGGTGACCTGGAGGCCTCATGGTGCATAGTGGAGCTACCAAGCGAAAGCTCTACGCTCTGTCGCTGACGAGGGCGACGCTCGCGAGCGGGACTCTCTTCATGAAGATGTCGTCGTGGTTCTCCTTCCCATGTCAGGGTTCTGGGTGAAAACCCTTGTCCATAAGGACTCGGCAACGACGATGCTTCATGCTGTTATCCCTCCTGAGGGCGTTGTCGTGGAGCTTAGGTGTTTTAGGTCGTTGTGTGGCATTGTTATCAGATCTCTCTGTGTTCTCTTTCGGTCGCGTAGTCGGGGCGTCTTGCCTGATCTGTTTAACTTGGGATCGGCATTGTATGAGGGCTACCACAACATCTTGTATCGTTCGGCCGTGTACTATGTCTGACTGTTGCTTTATATATAAAGCAGGGCGAAAGCCTGTTTAAAAAAAACGTTGAGAGAATGCCAAGCCGGGCGCACATGCATTCCCAGGTCAAACAGAATGGCAGACCGGCTCCACCATCGCCTCACCGCCGCCAAAGAATGTGGAGAGCGAATGAACACTAGCAATGGCGCTCGGACCACGCTGGCGAGGTGGGGTGCTCGCGGGCGGCAGACACGACCACCTGTCGCGATTGAACCAGCCCGGTGCAGGGTGAAGGCACCGACATAAAGGTCTGGCTGGACCGCTGCAAGTGAGCTGATATCACAGGTGGCATGTATGACCCGACTGTCATGATAGCACCAGCCTGGTGCGGGGCAAAGGCCGCGGGACAGGCGGGTCCGACTGGCCCGCCGCGCGCAGGACAATGCTTGGGACTCCATGTCCCACACCTTCGTGGCGGTGTCTGTTTTTTGGCCTGCCAATGGTGCCGACATCGGTGCCGTGGACGCAGCGGTCTGGCTATAGCCGGCGTCGCGGGTGTAACGTAGACCCCTGGCCGGCTTGACCCCACGCACGTGTCAACTCACGCAAGCGCGACACATGCCCTCACACGCGAGCCGGCACATGCAGGCGTGGCGCACACCCCACCTGCCCAAGGTTGGAAAAAGCGGTAGGCGTAAGCGAGGTGGTTGGCCTTCGCCTAGTGCCTAGGCGGTGCTTAAACGCCCTAGGCGCAGCCTAGGCGGTAATATAGATTCTACTATCAGGGTGTATTTATGGTTATTATATGTTTACCAATGTTAATTTAGGGCAGATGAATAAGTTAACTACAAGCTACTACCATTTGAATATGTGATGTTTGGCATTTCGGTGCAATATGGCATGATTTTTCGCATGGGTAAATAATTTGTTGCATGCACTGCCTAGACTACCATTTATGCCCTAGGCGAGGCGTTTGGCCATTGCCTAGCGCCTAGGCGTGCCTAAGCGCCTCCTAGGCACTGCCTTTTGCAACAGATGGCATGGGCGAGGACATCGACAGGTGGGTCAGTCTAACCCATCATGAGCGAGACCACACGCTAAAAGGCCATCGCACGCGCGCCCCTGCCGCCAATGAAGGTGGCCCCGGGTGCACCCTCGGTCTACCCGTCATGGACCACGGAGGTGCGTCGCCCGGGTGCGTGCCATCCCTGAATATCGGACAGTAGAGAGTGCCCATGAGACGCCCTCGTGGCATGCCAGTCGGAAACGTATGGCACATAGGTTCTCTTCACCCTCGAATCCCTCAGGAGGTTAGTACTCCAACATTCTTTATAAGAGTAATGATACACACGCTCTTGCGTATTTGAGAAACATGGGACGCAACATAAACATCAATGATCAGATTCAACAACTATTAAAGATATTAAAGAGATGTACCGCAACAAAACAGGAATGCTAAGCAAGAACGAACATTCTTAGAAAAATCTTTGGGGCTTTTCTACAAATAGACCGCTTTGTTTGTTGATATCGTTGAAGGCCTTCAATCCTTAAGAAAAACCGATGATCTCTTCCCTTTCTTTGACAGAAATAGAGATCTAATACAAATGTTCTTGCTCGAGGAACCATGAAGATAAGAACAAACAAGAACCTACCGGCACAAAACAAGAATGGTCATAATGAATCGCTTTTTCTCATCCCTGTTATATCTGCATGTTCGATTATGTATTCCACTATTAGGTGATCCCACGGAACAAGTATGCGACTCCATACAAATAGGTATACCGCCATGATACATGAAACCATTACACACAATAACGAACAACCAACAACCTATATACATACACCATTGTTAGAATCTTGGCGCAGTTCGGTAGTATAGTGTGATAGCCTGGCTTATTAGGGATGATAGACTACTCATATCAATAAGGAATTCCTTCTTTTCCGGGAGCCCATTCGGACAGAACTCCAAAGTTAAGCGTGCTCAGCTTGGAGTAGTGTCAGGATGGGTGACCGACCGGGAAGTTACTCCCGGGTGCGCACGAGTGAGGACAAAGTGCGTAGAAAAGACTAGTATTGATCTGTGGGGCCAGTCTAGATCCCGCCAGGAGTAACGACCATCGGCGGGTGTGTCCAGGGCGTTACAAGTTGGTATCAGAGCCGACCCTCGCGGTTACACGGATGGTTGCGGACAGGTGCGTGGTCATGTTGTTCATGACGTTTGTGACCCGTCGTGGCACCCGGCATGGCACATGTACCGGACTAGAAGCACAGACGTTTGTGCCAAGAGGGAACGTTCCTGTGGCCCGACGAGGACGTCGGTTCCTCTGAGTGGGGGTGTATGTGATAGCCTGCCTTATTAGGGATGATAGACTACTCATATCAATAAGGAATTCCTTCTTTTCCGGGAGCCCATTCGGACAGAACTTCAAAGTTAAGCGTGCTCAGTTTGAAATAGTGTCAGGATGGGTGACCGACCGGGAAGTTACTCACTAGTATTGATCTGTGGGGCCAGTCTAGATCCCGCCAGGAGTAACGACCACCGGCGGGTGTGTCCGGGGCGTTACATATAGGATCCGCGTAGCACTGCCACCGTTTGCTACAAATCATCTTTCTCATGGAAGCCAACACCTTGATGGATACAACACCCAACACCGAAGGAAGGCACACCTATGCTTGGCTAGACACCCTCATCGAGCAAGCAAAAAAAAAAGAGCAAAAGCCATTGCCTCTTTATTCATTGCAATATCTTTTACTAGGGTTTCACCACACCAAGCCACAAGGGCCGGCCTCTTGTGGCGGCCGCCTCCAGCGACGAGAGGATCCTCGAAAGCAAGCAAGAACAAGACCCGTGAGAGCGATTCTTCAAACAGGAGCACGCCTGCACAAACCAGAGAAAGGGAACCCCGCAACCACCGACACACAAACACGGTGAGTACCGGCGTACTCCTAAATAGGTACCCCAAACCTCCCGGCGATGATAGAGTAAGCATCACCACCATGCTAATTATCTTAATTAAAAGAAGTGTTTGGGAAGAATTGTCGGGGCCAATGGCTATCAGCATTTGCTTTGACCCGAGTTTGCCGCCTCACTCTAATTCTTGCAAAGGTTATTCCAAGGTATTTTACTAGATAGGATGCCAACTGCTTAACAGTTTTTTATCCAATATAATGGACATTTCCTGTGTTTAAGGAAAAACTATTAAAACAGACAAATAGTAGGAAAGTGAGGTTGTCCCGATTCAAGTTCTCACGAGTGAGGGCTACTCCAACGCTAGACCCCATCCGGACACTCGTTTTGTCCGGAAATCGTCCGTTTGGGGTGGGAATGGGGTGGCTGATGTGCGTGTCAGGCCGGCCTGGTGTCGAGGCGCCCAACGCACAGCCCCAACCGCAACTTGTCCGCGGTGGACACAGGGGAAAAAACATATGCAAAAGCTAAATAAGGCATTTGAACATAGCTAAAAAACTTTAAACATAGTTAATAGTCCGCCTTCCTCATGGCCCAACCACAACACTGGTTTAATTAAACATAAAACGAAAAAATAAAGAAAAAGATAATGCGGCCGCCCCGCGCGCCGCACAAGATCTCGCCGTCGCCGTTGATGCCGTCGCAGCCGCCGTCTTCAGGCGCCACCTTCCTCGTCGTCGCTCGTGAGGTCGATGTAGGGTGGTGGCGTCCAGAGGTGCGGCGGCGGCCCCCAGATTGGGCCAGGGGCGTACTGTGCAGGCGGCGGAGGAGGCCGAGGCGTTGGCGCTGGGGGTGGTGACCACGGCGCCAGTGCACTCCGCGGGCTCCGCCTTGACCTCCAGCTCCGGGACGTAGACGTCCTGGGAGGACGAGAGCTCAAGAATGAACTGTAGGCCCTGCCACTCCTTCTCCTCCTGGCGCCTGTACTCCCTCTCGGAGTCCTCCATGACGGCCTGCAGGAGCCGTTCTTCCTCCTCGACCGTCATGGCGGGAGGCTGCGGGGGTGGCGGCGATGGGAAGGAAGACGGCGTCGGCGTCAGGCCGCGGATCCGCGTGCGACTGCGTACGCTTGGCGGGCTCAGCGCGCACGCCCAAGGCGCAGTGCGCGCACTGTGGGACACGCGGGGTAGGCTCCCACGACCGGCAAAAAGGTGGCGCGACGCATGTCATGCTCATCTTGAAACCAGGTGTCCCATAGTGGCGAGTCCACGGCGTACCTGCGGTCAACGAGGAGCTCGCGCGGGATCCTGGAGCGGCGACGGGCGATCTCCTGCAGGCGGGCGCGGCCTGTCGCCGACATGGGCGGAATGGTCACCCGATCCGGGCTCAGATGCCGCCCATCGGGGAGGTAGGCATCTGACCACGAGGCCAACATAGGGCCTGAAGCGTGGCGCAGCCGCCGGAGGAGAGATGGAGAACAGAGCCGGGGACGTCGAGTGGCTGGCCGCGCTACCAGAAGACGAGTCCGCCTCGTGGTCGTGCTTGGCCTTCTTGCCCGGGTGCCACTTCTAGAACCCCATGGCCGGCGGGGGAGCGAGGTCGATGGCGGCTAGGGTTTCGGTGTCTCCGATGGGGGAGGCAATGGTGGGGAAGTGGATGGGGACGGCGATTGGAGTCCATGGCTTGCCCATAGAACAGGATGCGGCCGGGCGGCGTCTGTGTGGCTGACTTGCGGGCCCAACCATCCTTGCGCATTGACTGCGAGTGGTGGGAGGTAGTTGGATAACCGACACGCGGGGCCGTCGCGGACGCGTGTTTGTTGTCCGCGCGACAGTAAAGCTGGCCCAAGTATGCGTCTGAAATGGGTCAAGCCGGACCGAAAACAGACAACTTTTGATGATGGGGTTGCGCGTTGGGCCGGGTCGTTTGTCCGTTTGGACGCAAACGGACGCGGGGTCTAGCGTTAGAGTTGCCCTGAGAATATGAGTTCCCATTCAGACTATCAGTTTTCCTTCAAAAGGGATCAGCTACCAAAACAGCAAGATTACACATTTACACGAGAGACGTAGTAAATCACAGAGGGGGAAAAGAGAGAAGCAAAATATTGAACGGGTCGGTCTGCTTTAGTGTATTGAAAAAAAAAAACTTGCAAGAGAATGGCATCTGAGTGCTTTTAATAAGGGAGAAAAGAAACGGAGAGACGGACGCAGGAGGGACAGAGGATAGAAAAGTGGCGGGCAAGTGCTCTCGCTCTGTGTGACCAGTTTCCGTCGTCCAGAAGTAAAAATGGCTAACGCGTCAGTCAGCTTTAATCCAAAGAAAAGAAACCTTGCACCAAAATGGCAAAATGGCAGCTGAGTCCTTTAACAAACGAGAAAAGAGACGGGAAGGAAAAGGAGCGACGGACGGACGGGCCGAGACAGAGGAGAGGAAAGTGAGGGGCAAGCGGTGTTCCTCCTTGTGACTGGTATCTTTGGAGCGTGGAGAGGCCACCAGCCCCTTCTACTTCCATTAAAACCCCACTCCCCTGCCTCGCACCTCCGGCTCCGGTACCCCGACGAGCGCCGAGGAAGCCATTGTGAGGTACTCTCGGTCCGCCCCCAAATCCAGGTCTCTCTCTCTTCCTTCGCTTCTCCATGGAAGTCACAAATCCCGTCTTCACCATGGATTTTCGCATCCTACTGTTCTTCACTTTTTGTTCTGAAGTTGAGGGTTTCCAGTTTTTCTCTTTCTTTTCACAAAACAGGATTCAGGGTTCTTCATGGAAGTCGCAAATCCCGTCTCTTTACCGCGGATCGCATCCTACCCTGTTCTTCACTTTCTCTTCTAGAGTTGAGGGTTTTTCAGACTTCCAGTTTTTCTTTTCTTTTCACGAAACAGGGATTCAGGGTTTTGCGCCCCCAAATCCAGGTCTCTCTCTTCCTTGCCTTCTTCATGGAAGTCGCTAATCCCGTGTCTTTAGCGCGGATTATCGCATCCCGTCTCTTCACTTTTTCTTCTGGAGTTGAGGGTTTCCAGTTTTTCTTTTTCTTTTCACGAAACAGGATTCAGGGTTCTTCATGCAAGTCGCAAATCTCGTCTCTTTACCGCGGATCGCGCGCTTGGCATCCTACTATTCTTCACTTTTTCTTCTGGAGTTGAGGGTTTTTCAGACTTCCAGTATTATTTTCCCCAAAACAGGGACTCGGGGTTTTGGGATGCAAGTTCTTGGCTTTCTTTCCTAATCGATCGAGGGGTAAAGCGCGTAGGTTTTTAATAGTCGATCTGTTCGTGTATGGAGACTTCTACTTCTTGTTCTCTCCTTTGTTTTGGCGGGTAATGATTTTTACATGCCGTGGTCATCATTTTTCACCAAGATTGGCTCTGCCTCTCACGATACTGTATGTTCTTGACCCAACAGTATGGCGTGATAATTAATTTTTTGGTCTACCGTGGTTCTTACTTCTTAGTACTAGTAGTCTATATGATGATGTGCTACCTTTACCTGAGGTTGGCTCTACCTGATGATTTAATCTCACTTGCAGAGGAGGAGAGAAAAGGAAGGGGCAGATCTATGGGCAACTGCAAGAGTTCATGTATGTATGCCTAGCCAATCGTGATGTTTCGACTGTATCTTTAATAAACCAAATAAAAGTTAGATGTTTGGACTCTGTCTTTTAAAAACCAAATAAAAGTTAGATGTTTGGACTGTCTTTTTAAGCGCTAAAAGTTAGATGTAATTTACAGCATTAAATCCTTTGCAAAAGTCAAGGCATGAATATGAAATCCTAGCTCTTAATTGAAGATGTCTAGCTAGTATGTTGAGTATATCACTCTCCTTATCTAGAAACACAAAGTTGTTTGAGTGCTGGTCTTGATGTCTTGTTGATTAGAAGCGGTAGTACAAGCTAATGACATACTATAAGAAAGTACCTGATTGGTGACATGGATAACTATATGCGTTCAAGATTTGATTCATTTAATCAGGACATGAAGAACTTATGTGCTGTTGTTCATTCTTGCGGTTGATGATATTGTACTCTGTTCATTTGGAACTGCAACATGCACATGACTTTTCTCATAGCATGTTCTCTCTTTCTTTGTTTTCTAATTTTGAGTTATTGCATTTGTGCAAATATCAGCTCGTGCACGCCTAGGAAAGGCCCATGTCGTTCCGGATTCAGAATGGAGGATGCAGGACTTTGGAAAGACCCATGTTCCTGATTTAGAATGGAGGATTAATGACTTCTCATCGCTGCTTGAGACAGGAGCTAAGTCAGCAACATCTGACGCTTTTCACTGCTCTGGGTATAACTGGTATGCACCATAATTGCAGAAGAAACTCTGCAATATTCATGTATTAGCTGTAAATACCACCTGGCTTGTTTTAGTAGAAAAGGTAATTATATGTTATCCATATACACATTGATTTAGGATGCCATTTACTCACAATGATGTTTCGATGGATCATCAATGTAATGAAATTAGCAATCACAATCTCATAAACAAACAGTAACAGGCTAAAACTTGATATGGTGCATGAAGTGAAGAAATTAGACTTCATTCCTACTTCAGTTATGAATTCTAGACTGACTTTGGTTTCTTCGCATGATTTCATTTACCAGGTACCTGCAAGTGAGTCCAATGCATAAGGAAACTGGTTCTGAAACGCCATATGTTGCTCTTCGTCTTAAGACATCCGAAGCAAGCATGGTGCCAGGTCACACGGTGCATGTGGTTTTTGAGTTGTCAGTATACAACCATACAAAAGGAATGTACTGCGGATGCAAAGGTAGTCTCATGGATGTGTTTTTTCAAGCACATCCATCATATTACAGCTATGAATCCATAGTCCTCTGTGTGTCATAAGTTTGAGAATTAAATACCATGATTCCATCATTACAAGTCAACATCTGTAAATATCAAAATATGATCAAATGCAACGTTTTACCGTTAACAAGTCGCTTTGTATTTTCTTTGCTGTCAAGTTTCTCTGTAGACCTTCAGGAATTTGGAATGTTCAAAGATGGCATAGACATGTTTCTCACTTGAGACATTACAAGTTTCTCTGTAGACATTACACGTTTCACACTTGGGACTATTATGGTTCAGATGGCATACACATGTTTCTCTTTAAATTTGATTATCATTATTTGGATGTAATTCACTACCTTGCTTTCTTAGCTAGGGTGAAGGTTGGTTTGATATTATTTGGTATATTTGTGTCTTGCATACAAGTTCTTCATTCTCTAATATTCTAACTTTACCTAACCGCAGATACCTACAACTTTCATTTCAAGAATACCTACTCGAAGGAGCAATGCTTGATTCCTCTTCAGGAGCTACTGAAATTATCTGCTTTTCTAGTTGATGATACCTGTGTCTTCGGTGTGGAGATATTAAAAATTGATGTCTCTTCTCCTGAAAAGAAGGCTGTTCTGGTTCAGAAGAAGGATACCACAGTTCAGAACCTCTTTGTTCAGAAGAAGGGGTTCGTCAAAGGGACATACACTTGGAACATGAACAATTTCCTTGAACTGGACTTGGATCACTTTGTTCGTTCTCCTACATTTGAAGTTGGCGGGCATAAATGGTATGCACCTGTTACCAGTTAGGCAGTTACATCACCAATGATTTATATAAATGGTATGCATGTATTATCCAACATTTTAGCTTATACGTATCCTTTAGCTTACCATACCTGGTCACTGTATGAACTTCTTTTTTACTCTTTTATTTATGCCAACGGACATTAGGGATGGCCAGATCTTTGTGCAAGGCGAGGTCCTTCAGATATTATAACTGGACATTTTAGCTTGATACAACCAAAGAACTGTTAGTATATTTACAGATATGTGTAGCGCATTCCAGTTTCAGTAGAAACAGGTTTTTGGAATCATGCTGCACCAAAAATTCTGAAACAATGTAGTACTAAAATATATGTTGAATAAAAGCTAGAAATTTCATTTTTATTTATATATTTGGTAGCACCCGTTCTTGTATGTGCCACATACCATTGATTATTTTCTCAGATTGCTTTTGTGCAACATTGTACCCCATTATCTTGTACTGTAGTGAACTAGTGATGTTTTCTTTAGATTTTTTTGTACAATTGTAATGCCACCATGTCGTGTCCAAAGTTAACCTGCCTACAGCCAAGCTCAGCCACAACTTTCTGATTTCAGTAACTAACCGCATTCTTCAAATACATTTTCCCGGGTACCAAATTATTTTTGAAGTTACAGTTCCCATTTTCTTCACAGGTACGCCCGTATCTATCCGCATGGTGACAAGTACAGCACTGATTGCCTCAGCTTGTACTTATACCTGGATGCATCGGATGAGCTCCATCTCGAGTCCAAGAAGGTGGTTGTAATGACCCTGTCCATCCTGGACCAAAAGAATGGGAAACACTTGACTGCAACTTCAGGTTCAGCTCTCCTTAGCAAGTATCAGTGCTAGCAGCTACTGTCTGTAACCTCATGATGATTACAGTTTATCTTACTTTTATGGTGATTGCAGGTCTCTTGGTGTTTACGGGTGGACACGGCTGGGGATGGGCTGATTTCCTTGGACTCAAGAATCTCAAGGACCCGTCGGGAGGCTATGTTGTGGGATTGAGCTGCGTTGTGAAGGCGGATCTCACTATCGTTGGTTCATCCAATGATGGTTAGATGTTTACCTCATGGCCTGGAGAGATAATGCCCTTACATCCTACTTATAACTAGACTTCTATTCGAGATAATGTTGTGGTAGCACTACTGAAAACTTGTGGGATGATTCAGTAGTAATGAGCTGGATTTGAGACGTGAGATGATTTCACGCATATATTTCTAGATATATGTATCGAACAGATTATGTCATCGGAAGTACTTCTATATGCATGGATGATGCAACTATGTCAGTTAGCTTGTTTCGCTACATGGATGTTTGGTTCAGCTGAACCATGTTATCTCTCGCTTAGTTTTTGTGCATCATGGATGATCCCAGTTGATGAATTATATAGTCATATGGTTCCATGTAAATGACACCATAGAATTAAGGTTTGCAACCTATGTTTAATACTTCTGGATATAGTTTGTGTACGCATAAACTGAACTAGTAGGCAAAGCGCGACGCCACACCACGCGTGTAAGTGCCCATTGTTAGATTAGTTATCGCTCACTTGGTCGCTATTCTTATTTGAAAGATAAAGTGAAAAATGGTAAGCAGCAGCTGTAGTAAATGTTAATGGAAGAACAGGGTGTTGCGTTAGCAGGTGCCACGGAGTACATCTTGTGTTCTGTAAATCGACGTGCCAGTTTTCCATCACGCGTTTTTAAGAATCTTTACGAAAGTGACTGTGGCAATGCAATATTACTCATTCGTTCAGGTTCCAGTAGAATATCTAATACTACTTCGTCCCATAATTAGCTTGCAAAAGGGAGTAGAACATATTCTAGCAAAAGCCACATAGGTTAGTCAGCAAATACAAATATTGGCTTCAGATAACTGCAAAGAGCTGAAATATGGGAAAGAGATAAGAGTAGTAGGGCGTTTCGGTGCCCAGGCTCATCTGCACCTGGTTAGAATTTTTTTTATAAAAAAATCAAAATAAATTCAAAAAATTCCAATTTTTTTTGTGTGGTAGACAATTTGATACGTGAGCCCCGCTCTAAATTTTAATTCATTTGAACATCTGAGGAGCTTTCGGCAAAAAAGACAAATAGGGCCAAAACAGTACGTGAACAGTAAACATTTTTACAAAACCTCAATTTGTCTTTTTTGCTGAGAGCTCCTCAGATGTCCAAATGATGTGAAAATTGGAGCGGACCTCGCGCATCAAATTGTCTACCACACAAAAAGAAAATTATTTTTTTTTTGAAATTTTTTAGTATTTATTTTGATTTTTTTTGTCAGCGCGGGTGCAGATGAGCTCGGGTGCAGAGATGGATTTTCGAAGAGATAAACACAACATGAAAAGGCAAAATGCAGACACAGGTTCCAGATAACTACAAAGAGCTGAAACAGGTTAGTCATATCAGTAGAAGAACAGTGATGTTCAATATTCTTTCCTGCAAAGAAAAAAGGAGCAATTGATTAATGAAGCTCAGCTTCAGGCAAAGTGAGACACGGCTCTGACTGTATCCCAGAACAACTGCTAGAGCGCCTAGATGATTTCCTAGTACACAATATTTCCAGTCACATTTTTAGGATCTCAATGATCATCTTCAAGGAGAATTTTTAATCCTCTTCGTGTGGTCACTCTGGAACAGCCATATAGAGCTATCCATGGGAAAAGACTGGCAGAGGAAGATAAACACATATCTTGAAAGTTTGTCAGTGTTGAATCTTGAATAGTGTTCGGTACCCATAAACCACTCACATACTCCCTCCATCCGAAAAAGCTTGTCCCTCAAATGGAGTTAGTGCTAGATACATTCATTTGAGGGACAAGTTTGGGACAAGCTATTTCGGACGGAGGGAGTAGATCCCTTATTTTTAAACTGGATTTTTTTTCTTTTGGAAAAGGAGGATAAACCCCCGGCCTCTGCATCTAGACGATGCATGCGGCCATCTTATTAATTATTCACAGAGACCATACAAAGTAATACATCAGTGAGTCTGAAGCCACCATCTAAGCAACACATGTTGCTACTCCTATCCCATTGATGAAGATGTGCCGAATACCCGGGCCTAATACCAAACGGACATCACACCAAACCCTAACATCTAAAGCCAGATGCCCCAGCCCAGCCACATACCGGGACTGGGTCCCATACCGGACCGACGCACTCTCGGAGGCTGTCGCCGCCATCTTCCACCGGTCAATCTCCAGAGCAGCAACTGACCCATCGACCTTGCCTGGCTTGCTGTCGACCCCACCACGACGCCAGACAACTCCACCATCCTGCACGAATCTGTCCACACGCACCCGTCGCTGAACCTCCGCAGCACCATGCCACCGGGATCAACCGTCGGCCTTGCGGTGGATGAGACACCGCTCTTTCGCTTGTCCCGTCCAACTAGCACTTGCTCCAAAACGATGCCCTCAGGAGGGACAACGGCGTCAAAGGTACCATCATCGTCCGATCCGGTAGATCCAGATCTAGGGTTTCCCTCGGAGCATCACAAGTGGGGTGCCACGACCTGCAACAACGATGCCTCGAGAAGGGAACGATGTCATAGACGCCGCCATCGTCCGCCATGACCGAAGTCGGCGCGATTTTCACCGAAAGTCGCGTCCCTCCAACCTCGCAACTGGCTGGAACCGAACGGAGCCTCGCCGTGGAGACGAGGGCCGCCGTCGGCAGGCCGGCAGGGAGCCTCTAGCCACCCCTCACCGGTCCTCCTCGCGTCACCGGCCGGCCAAGGCCGTACCGAAACGGATTTGGACAAGACGCCAGATCTGCAGCCATCGGAGCCACCCATGTGCCCGCGGCCACACCGCCGCCCATGTAGGTTCCCATCGCCACCGCGCAGCAGGGGCGCCGCCCTGGCTGCCGCCCCCGGCCTCCCGCTTGAGACGCCGCCTCCGTCTCACCGGATCTGCCGCGACGACCACCCACTCTGGATCATGCAGGGCCGGCCACCACCTCGGCCCTTGCCGGCGGCAGCAGCGGCTGGGGATGGAGGAGCAGGGAGGGGCTGGCGGCGCAGGATCGGGGGCCCCTAGCGCCGCCCGAGGGGAGGCGACGCGAGGGGGAGGGGAGTCGTCGGGGTGAGGTGGCGGCCAACTGGAAAATTCAAGCGAAATTTATCTGTAGGTCCCAATAAGTTTTGCCGAGAGAGTTCCTAATTGTGTAACGCCCGTAATGATATTTACAAACCTAATAGTGAATAAACTCTTGATTGGGAATGATTAATACATACTGAGATCTCAATTCTTACACCCTGTCATGGTGAAAAGGAAGTAACAAACTACTCCCCCTTCCAGTAGTGATCTCAGTATTACTAAAGTAGTGATCTAAAAAGTCTTATAGTATTACTTTACAGAGGGAGTAATTTTATATCAAAAGGCATTCCAGTCGAACATGGATCTGAGCATTCTTAACAATGCTTAAAAGGAAATTCATCATAACACAAATAGACCAACAATTTCTCACCCTTCACAATTTATGGAAGATGGCCTCACAATGTGACCTGCAGCATTTTTGTATCAGTAGACAGATGGAGAAGGTACATTAAATACAAAGAAACAACTGGAACCCAACCCAAAAACATAAAAGATGGGTCCAGATATCATAGTTTGTTATCTAAAAGGAAAAGTGATGTCAAATAAATAGAAATCTTTCCATACAAAGAGTGGAACCTGTTAGCAAGGCTAGTATCTGAGATTTGACATATATGTTATCTAGAAGACATCACCTTAGATCTAAAAGAAGAATTCATGCGTGCTACAAATAGCATTTGACTGCAAGCTAGAAAAATATATTAGTTCAACAGGGTAGATCATATTAAGGGACTAAAAACTACAATGCTTGCAGGATAATTTTCTATTGTGAATCAACACAGAACTGCAAATTCAGAAATATGTTTGCTTGCATACTGACTGACTGCTCCACCTAAATTCAATGATAATTGGTGACCAAAACAGAGCATATTATTTCCAGCAACTTCATCTATCACCCCACAAAGTCCCAGAATGCAAGAAGGATGACTTGCCCATAAATCACATCTAATTTTGAAATTCTCAACTAGCAAGCAAATAAATATCTTGGATACTGCCAACTGACTTCGTCGATTTGAATTATGTTGTCCTCGATCAAAGACATCGGACTGGATATCCACAACACCAATCCTCAAAATTCAATATGACACATTTGTGGAAATTAATGAAGCATCTCAACCTTCAACAGAAGGCCCGCATGAGTATATATTAGCCTGGTAGGGCGCACCTCCTGCTAGCGCATACATTGGAGAGATCGAACGTGGTGTTCACGTAAGGAACAACCAACAGATCGTACATGAGAGGTTTAAACAGAAGATAAGATTATAGGAGATATACTAGAGTCCTGCCAACTAACTACTCCTGTTATGTGCGCCTAACAATATGTGTGCGCCAACTAATCAGAACCATCGAATGATCGTGTAGGCAACGCTTTAGTAAAACCATCAGCAAGTTGGTCTTTAGAGAGCACAAACCGAATCTCTAATTCCTTGTTGGCAACTCTTCCTCGAACAAAATGATAGTCTACCTCAATGTGCTTGGTTCTTGAATGGAAAACATGATTAGCGGACAAGTATGCAACACCTAGATTGTCACACTACAAACATGGGGTTTTGGTATTCCTCATGCCTAGCTCCCTTAGCATGGACTTAACCCAAATATATCTCTGTTGTTGCATTAGCTAATGCTTTATACTCTCCTTCTGTGCTGGACCTGGAAACAATGGGTTGTTTCTTTGCACACCATGAGATCAAATTGGGTCTAACGAATACTGGAAAGCCACATGTTGGTCATTTGTCATCCAAACATCCTGTTGATACGTCTCTGATGTATCTATAATTTTTGATTGTTTCATGCTATTATATTATCAATCTTGGATGCTTTGTATGCTTTATTATGTTATTTCATATCATTTTTGGGACTAACTTATTAATTCAATGCCCAGTGCCAGTTGCTGTTTTTTGCTTGTTTTCGGCTTTTCAGAAAATCAATACCAAACGAAGTCCAAACCCTATGAAACTTTACGGTGATTTTTTCTGGAATGGAAGGGACACTGGAACGTTTGGGAGGAGGCCAGAAGATCTACGGGAGAGTGACGAGCTCATCCGGCGTGCCCGCGGGTGGGGGGGTGGGGTGGGTGGGGGGCTGAGCTGGTGGGTCTCAGGCAGCTCCATTTGACCTAATTCCAAGCCTATAAATTCTCAAATATTCCCAAACCAACAGAGAGCCACCCGAAACACTTTTTCCTCCACCACAAGCTTCTGTTCTTCCGTCATCCCATCTGGAGGCCTTTTTTGGCACTCTGTCGGAGGGAGAATCAATCACGGAGGGTTTCTACATCATCCTTGATGCACCTCCAATGATGTGTGAGTAGTTTATCACAGACCTACAGGTCCATAGCTAGTAGCTAGATGGTTTCTTCTTTCTCTCTGATCTTCAATACAAAGTTCTCCATGATCTCCATGGAGTTCTATCCGATGTAATATTCTTTTGCAGTGTGTTTGTTGGGATCGGATGAATGATGGGTTTATGATCATATTATTCATTGAAAGTAATTGAGTCTTTTCTGAACTTTATTGTGCATGATTGTTATAGCTTTGTATTTCTCTCCAATCTATCCATTTGGTTTGGCCAACTAGATTGATTTATCTTCAGTGGGAGAGGTGCTTTGTGATGGGTTCAATCTTGTGGTGTCCTCAACCAGTGACGGAAAGGGTAGCGAGACACGTATTTATATAGTTGCCATTAAGGGTAAAACGATGGGGTTTAATCATATTGATTGGTTTTATTCTGTCTACATCATGCCATCATACCTGATGCGTTACTCTGTTTATCATGAACTTAATACGTAGAGAGGCAAGCATAGAAGCGCTCTGGAAGTGGAGTAATAGAAGTAGATGCAGAATCGTTTCGGTCTACTTGTCACGGACGTGATGCCTATATACATTATCATTGCCATGAATACCGTCATAACTATGCGTTTTTCTATCAATTGCCCAACAATAATTTGTCTACACACCGTATGTTATTTATTCGAGAGAGAAGGCTCTAGTGAAAACTATGGCCCCCATGTCTATCTTTATCATATTACTAAAATAAAGAATACCTTGATGCAATTTATTTACTTTTCTTTTGTTTTGCAATTTATCTATCTACCACTACCAGATTTGATCCTTGCAAGTAACGAGTTCAAGGGGATTGACAACCCTCTTGCCCGCGTTGGGTGCAAGTATATGCTCTTGTCTGTGCAGGTACCGTTCACTAGAATTTGCGTGGTTATCCTATTGGTTCGATAACCTTGGTTCTCACCGAGGGAAATACATATCATCTACTATGTTGATTCACCCTTCCTCTTCGGGGAAAATCCCAACGCAGCTCAAAAGTAACAGAAAGAATTTTTGGTGCCGTTGTGTGGGAGACATCATCAAATAACTGCAAGTAGCTTCACTCAAACTATCATCTACTCGCTCTACTTCTTATTTCCCTCTCTTTTTCATCTCCCTCCACTTCTCTAGAAAAAATCAAAAACACAAAAATACTTTATTTTGTTTGCTTGCTTGCTTTGCTTGAAGTTGCTATCATGTTTGATCTTGTGATCGCTAAGGGTGATAGTGAGGATAGTAAGCCTCATAACAATGAATCTCCCGAAATTTTAGATACTAAAACTTTTGTGACGGGAAGTGGAAATATTATCTGAAAAAGTTTTATTCAAGAATTTTTCACTTGTACGGGAGCCTTGGTAACCAATGATGTCCCTATTCTTGAAAGAACTAACAGTGATGCTCAAGCTAATTCCGCTCTTATTATCAAACTTGAGAGAAGATTTATGCGTACCCGTCCAACTTTGCAAAGATTTTTCTTTGAACTACCTGATTTAAATGGTCCTAGAGCTAAAAAGATTGCTACGATTATCCTTATGAATGAATTTGATTACATTGTTCGGGAAGCAAGAAAAATCTTTGATCATTATGATATGAATTATGAGTGCCAATGATAGATGAAATTCTTGATGATAGAGATTTCATGCATATATATATATATATATATATATATATATATATATATATATATATATATATATATATATATATATATATATATATATATGTCTAGGGATCATCATGCTTTTGAGGAAAATGCTAGGAAAAAAGTTCCAAACCTACACTTGATCCAACATCTATTTAATAGTACCAACCTGAGGGGAGCGAAGCATGCAAATCAAAAAATTTCCTCTGAAACACCCAAGATCCAATCTAGGAGATGCATAGCTACGAGAGGGGAGTGTGTCTACATACCCTTGTAGACCAAAACGCGTTAGCATCGTAACGCGGTTGATGTAGTCGTACTCTTCATGATCCAATCGTGGTCCAATCTGATCTAGTGTCAAACGGAAGGCACGTCCGGGATTAGCACACGTTCATCTCGATGGAGTCCTCTCCTTCTTGATCTAGCAAGAGAGGGAGAGGAGGTAGATGAGATCGGAACCAACACGACAGCGTGGTGGTGGTGGCAGCGGAATTTTGGCAGGGCTTCGCCCAGCGTCTGCGCGAGGTGGTGGAGGTGTAACGGGAGGGAGACAAGCGTGGGGAGGACTGGTGGCTTTCCCTCCAAGCCCCTAGGGTCATTGGCCAAAGGGGGAGGAAGGAAATCCCTCTATTCCTTCCCCACCGATCGCTATCCCCCCTTTTAGGGATCCTGATCTTATCCCTTCGATATGATACTATTCCTTTTAAGGGGGGCTCTTTATGTGCCTAGACAAGGGGTGTGGGGCCTTTCCCCACTACCCACGTTCATGTGGGTCCCCCCATGCAGGTGGGCCCCACTCTAGAACCTTCTAGAACCTTCCCGGTACAATATCGAAAAAACCCGATCATTTTCCGGAACCCTGAATATGACTTTCCATATATAAATCTTTACACCGGACCATTCCGGAGCTCCTCGTGATGTTACGGATGCCATACGGGACTCCGAACAACCTTTGGACTTTCCCCTATTAATATCTCAATACTACCCTAGCGCTATCGAACGTTAAGCATGCAACCCTAGGGTTCGAAACATGCAGACATGACCGAGACTCCTCTCCGGTCAATAACCAATAGCGGGACCTGGATGCCCATATTGATTCCTACATATTTGTCGAAGATCTTTATCGGTTGAACCACGATGTCAAGGATTCAGTCAATCCCGTATGCAATTCCCTTTGTCCGGCAATATGTTACTTGCCCGAGATTCGATCGTCGGTATCTCCATACCTAGTTCAATCTCGTTACCGGCAAGTCTCTTTACTCATTCCGTAATATAAGATCCCGTGACCAAACTCATTAGTCGCATGAAGCTTCTTATGATGTTGTATTACTGAGAGGGCCCAGAGATATCTCTCCATCACACGGAGCGACAAATCCCAGTCTCGATCCATGCAACACAACAAACACCTCCGGAAATACCCGTAGAGCACCTTTATGATCACCTAGTTACGAAGTGGCGTTTGATAGCACACAAAGTATTCCTACGGTATCCGGGAGTGGCATGATCTCATGGTCTAAGGAACTGATACTTGACATGAAGTAAGTTGTAGCAAATAACTAAACGATCTGATGCTAAGCTTACAGTTGGGTCTGTCCATCACATCATTCTCCTAATGATGTGATCCCGTTATCAAATGACAACTCATGTCTATGGTTAGGAAACCATAGCCATCTTTGATCAACGAGCTAGTCTAGTAGAGGCTTACTATGGACACGGTGTAGTTTATGTATTCACACATGTATTTAAGTTTCCAGTCAATACAATTCTAACATGAATAATAAATATTTATCATGAACGAGAAATAAGATAATAACCATTTTATGATTGCCTCTAGGGCATATTTCCAACACAACCATCAATATTCCTGGATTATTAAGGGTAACAAAAGTGGGTTTGATGAAGATTGCTTTGATAATGCTAAAGTTCTTATAGAAGATGAATTCACGGTCACTTATGAAAGGTCGCTTGATGGCCACACTCCTCAAAAATTGAACTTAGAGGATATAAAAGTTATGAAGGATAGTCCGTTCCATTACTTGAGTTCTCCTAATAGAAAATCTATTGCTGAAAGAACATAATTAATAAGATGTGCTTATGATGATATTATGGATAAAGGTGTAATGGATATGAAGGAAGATGATAACACTTGAAACTATGCATTACTCCTAGCTAGGGGTGTAAATCAATAACACTTGTTGGGAGGCAGACCAATAGTTATCTTAAATTTTTGCTTTTATTTTATGTTCTTGTGTGTTGACATGATTACTTTTACTGTAATGATTGTGTATTTATGTTTTAATTAGTGTTTGTGCCAAGTAAAGCCTTTGGGGTGATTTGGATAATAGCTGACTTGATTCTGCGAAAAACAAAAACTTTTGCTCTCAGTCTAGGAATTACTATATTTCACTGGAACATACTTTTGATCTGACATTTTTACACATGGTTGATATACAAATTGCCCATGTTGTCCTAATATTTCAGAATTTTTGGAGTTACAAAAGTATGATTTTTATTCAGATTATTACAGACTGTTCTGTTTTAGACATATTGTATTTTTATTGCATAGTGTGCTTGTTTAATGATGCTATGGATTATATCGGGGGGTTTTAAGTCATGGATAAGTTATAATACAGTAGGTATTATGAATGTGTATACAACAATACCAAAAGTTTATGATTTGTCTATTTTACTAACGGATCTCACGAGGTTTCTGTTGAGTTTTGTGTGTTGAAGTTTTCAAGTTTTGGTTGAGATCATGATGAATGAAGGAATAGGGAGCGGCAAGACCTTTAGCTTGGGTATTCCCAAGGCACCCCAAGGTAATATTCAAGGAAGACCCAAGCGTGTAAGCTTGGGGATGACCCGGATGGCATCCCCTCTTTCGTCTACAATTCATCGGTATATTAGTTGGAGCTATATTTTTATTCATCACATGATATGAGTTTTACTTGGAGTGTCTTGTGCCATAGTTTTATTTTTGTTTTCTTGTTAGTTTTCCACAATCATTGTTTGATGGACACACCTTTTGATAAAGATACGCATTCATTGAAATTTGTTACAATACTCTGTAAGCTTCACTTATATCTTTTGAGCTATGCAGTTGCTCTAGTGCTTCACTTATATTTGTTAGAGCACGGTGCTGGTTATATTTTATAGAAATGATTGCGCTCTCATGCTTCACTTAAATCTTTTTGGGAGTCTTTAAATAAGAAGTGGTAATGCGCACGATTTATAAGACCGGTCCGGAAATGATAGGTATTCAAGGGAAATATAATAAAACCTTCATGTAGATCACTAAATATGAAATGTATGGTTTAATTATGTTGATGTCGTAATATGAAAGGATATTGGTCCATGATCACTAGTTAGTAGAAATATCGGTATTAAAGCTTGTTAGTAACTTCTCATCTAAGTGTTGGTCATGGCATGGTGGGAAGGTTTGGGCATTTTTATTTCTGATTGAAATCCTTGAGTGTTTTCATAATCGGGAGCGCATGATGGTTAACTCCTACCAACCTCCTCCCTAGGGGCATGCGAGTAGCACTTTGCTTCAAGGGCTAATAAAAATTTCACAATAAGTATATGAGTTCTTTATGACCAATGCGAGTACATGGATTATATGCACCCCTACATTTCCGCAATTTGCTAGCTTCTTCGGTACCATGCATTGCCCTTTCTCACCTCGAGAGTTGGTGCAAACTTCGCTGGCGCATCCAAACCCCGTGATATGATACACTCTATCACACATGAGCCTCCTTATATCTTCCTCAAAATAGTCATCATACCTACATATCATGTCATTTTCATAGCCATTCCAAGATATATTGCCCTACAATTTCCACCGTTCCGTCTTCATGACATGTGTGCTCATCTTCATATTGCTTTGCATGATCATATAGACCTAACATGGTATTTGTGCCACAACGACCGTTCATCATTATTATACATATTACGCTAGATCATTGCACATCCTGGTACACTGCTGATAACCCACAAGGATAGTGGATCAATTGTAGCTTTTTTGATAAATAAGAGTGTCAAACCCAACGAGGAGCTAAAGGTAGAATCAGTATTCCCTTCAAGTTCTATCGACCACCGATACAACTCTACACATACTTAACGTTCGCTTACCTAGAACAAGTATGAAACTATTTTGTAGGTGATAGGATAGGTTTGCAAGAATAAAACTGGAGGTACTTAGCGGAAATAAAACTAGGAGTAAATTGCGAGATAATAAAAGTTAATTTTAGTAGAGAGATTTTTGTAACACAAGAAATTTATTTGTCCCTAGAAAATCGATAACTAGACCGGTAATCATTATTGCAATTTTATATAAGGGAGAGGCATGAGCTAACATACTTTACGTAATTGGATCATATGCACTTATGTTTGGAACTCTAGCAAGCATCCGCAACTACCAAAGATCCTTAAGGTAAAACCCAACCATAGCATTAAGTATCAAGTCCTCTTTATTCCCATACGCAACAACCCCCTTACTCGGGTATGTGTTTCCAGCACTCACGCCACCCACCATAAGCGAATCATGAACGTATTGCAACACCCTACAACGGGAATCCCTCATGCTTTTGCGACACGGATGGCACCATAAGACAACACCAAAATAAAACTTACAACTCAAACGAATCACGATCATCAATCAACCCATAGGACAAATAGAATCTACTCAAACATCATAGGATGGCAACACATCATTGGACAATAATATGTAGCATTAAGCACCATGTTTAAGTAGAGATTACAGCGGAGAGAAGAGCTATTATATTGCTGCATAGAGGGGGAGAGAGTTGGTGTTGATGGCGACGAAGTTGTTGGTGTAGATCCCCTTCACGATGGTTGCCCCGATGGCGTTCTGGCGCCATCAGGTGAGAGGGGGAGAGAGCCCCCCTCCTTCTTTCTCTTGCTTGGCCTCCCCCTTGCTACTTCTTGAGCTTGCGTTGGTTTTTCCCTTGAAGAGGAAAGGGTGATGCAACAAAGTAGAGATAAGTATTTCCCTTAGTTAAGAACCAAGGTATCAATCCAGTAGGAGGAACACACAAGTCTCCAATGATAGCACGTACACAAACAAACAAATACTTGCACCCAATGCGATAAAGGGGTTGTCAATCCCTTCACGGTTACTTGCAAGGATGAGATCTGATAATGATAGATATAAAAGATAAGTAAAAGTGCAAAATAAGATAAAAGTAAATAAATTGCAGCAAGGTATCTTTTGTGTTTTTGATTTTGTAGATCTGAAAATAATATGATAAAAGATAGGCACGGGGGCCACAGTTTTCACTAGAGGCTTCTCTCTTGAAAGAAAGCGTACGGTGGGTAAACAAATTACTGTTGAGCAATTGATAGAAAAGCGAATAATTATGACGATATCTAAGGAAATGATCATGTATATAGGCATCACATCCGAGACAAGTAGACCAACTCCTGCCTGCATCTACTACTATTACTCCACACATCGACCGCTATCTAGCATGCATCTAGTGTATTAAGTTAACAGGAACAGAGTAACGCCTTAAGCAAGATGACATGATGTAGATGGCTAGATCCATTAAATATGAACAAACTCCATCTTTTTATCCTTAATGGCCACAATACAAATACGTGTCATGTCCCCTTATGTCACTGGGGTTGAGCACCGCAAGATTAAACCCATTACAAAGCACCTCTCCCATTGCAAGAAAAATCATGCATAAACCCACAATAGATCGGAGAGAAATACAAAGCTATATAAATCATGCATAAAAGAGTTCAGAGAAGTCTCAAATAATATTCATAGGTAATCTGATCATAAACCCACAATTCATCGGATCTCAACAAACACACCGCAAAAGAAGATTACATCGAATATATCTCCAAGAACATCGAGGAGAACATTGTATTGAAGATGAAAGAGAGAGAAGAAGCCATTTAGCTACTAGATATGGGCCCATAGGTCTGTGGTAAACTACTGACACATCATCGGAAGGGTAGCAAAGTTGATGTAGAAGCCCTCCGTGATCGAGTCCCCCTCTGGCGGAGTACCAGAAAAGGCCCCAAGATGGGATGTCACGAGAACAGAAGCTTGCGGCGGCGGAAAAGTATTTTTGATGTGACCTCTGGTCTTCGCGGAATAGTCGAGTATTTATAGAAGAAAGATTAGGGTTAGAGGAGCCATGAGGGGCCCACAAGCTTGGAGGGCACCCCAGCCTGAGCTTGTTGCTAATCCTTGGCCCTTCTAGCATCCTCCCGAAGCTTTCAGGGTGTCTTGTGGTCCAAGAAAAATCCTCAAAAAGTTTCATTCCATTTGGATTCTGTTTGGTATTGATTTTTTGTAAAGGAAAAAACAAGGAAAACAACAACTCGAACTGGGCACTAGGCTAATAGTTTAGTCCCAAAAAATGATATAAAATAGCATAATAATGCATATAGAACATCCTAGATGGATAATATAATAGCATGGAACAATCAAAAATTATATATACGTTGGAGATGTATCACCCCCTAGATGGGAGGAGGTTTTCCCATCTAGTCCTTGGCCTCCATGGCACCCAGAGGGGCGAGAGCCCCTCCAAAATTGGATCTCTCTCTCTCTCTCTCTCTCTCTCTCTCTCTCTCTCTCTGTGTGTGTGTGTGTGTGTGTGTGTGTGTGTGTTCTCTTCTGTTTTGCGTTCCCGTTTTCTAGCCGAAAACCGTTTCTTAGATATCTGGAGATCCGTAACTCCGATTAGGTTGAAATTTTAACACGTTTTTTGGATATTATCTTTCTTGCTGCGAAAGAAGGGCTGCAACCGCCTTATGAGGGGCTCATAAGCTACCACAGCACACCCTATCCCCTGGGCGCGCCCTGGTGTCTTGTGGAGCCTTCGAGCACCATCTTGCATTGATTCTTCTTCCCAAATATCTCATATATTCCAAAATAAATCTCCGTAAATTTTTATCGTGTTTGGACTTTGTTTGATATAGATATTATGTGAAACAAAAAACATGCAACAAACAGGAACTGGCGCTGGGCACTGCATCAATATGTTAGTCCCAAAAACAATATAAAATGTTGCCAAAAGTATATGAAAGTTGTAGAATATTGGCATGAAACAATCAAAAATTATAGATACGACGGAGACGTATCAACATCCCTAAGCTTAATTCCTGCTTGTCCTCGAGTAGGTAAATGATAAAAAGATAATTTTTGATGTGGAATGCTACCTAGCATAATCTTGATCATATAAGCTAATCATGTCATGAGTATTAAGACATGAGTGATTCAAAGCAATAGTCTATACTTTGATATAAAGACATCAATACTCAGGCATCCGAACAAACAATCATGTCTTTCAAAATATCAATGGTAAAGAACGTTATCCCTACAAAATGATATAGTCTTGTTGTCGGTGTCAAAACCGGAGGATCTCGGGTAGGGGGTCCCAAACTGTGCGTCTAGGCGGATGGTAACAGGAGACTAGGGACACGATGTTTTTACCCAGGTTCGGGCCCTCTCGATGGAGGTAAAACCCTACTCCTGCTTGATTAATATTGATGATATGGGTATTACAAGAGTTGATCTAGCATGAGATCAGAGAGGCTAAACCCTAGAAGCTAGCCTATGGTATGATTGTTGTTTTTCGGACTAAACCCTCCGGTTTATATAGACACCGGAGGGGGATAGGGTTACACAGAGTCGGTTACAAGGAAGGAGACCTACAAATCCGTATCGCCAAGCTTGCCTTCCACGCCAAGGAGACTCCCATCCGGACACGGGACAAAGTCTTCAATCTTGTATCTTCATAGTCCAATAGTCCGGTCAAAGGTTATAGTCTGGCTGTCCGGATACCCCCTAATCCAGGACTCCCTCAGTAGCCTGTGAACCAGGCTTCAATGACGATGAGTCCGGCGCGCAAATTTTCTTCGGCATTGCAAGGCGGGTTCCTCCTTCGATTACTTCATAGAAGATTTTGAACACGAGGATCGTGTCTGGCTCTGCAAAACAAGTTCCACATACCACCATAGTGAGAATAATATTTTCACAAATCTAATCTGCTGACGTATTCCGTAGCGTGAAATCACACCACAGCCAAGCTTTTATTTGAATCGTTTTTACACACCACCTCAGCGCGTTTCGCGAGGCGGCTTCCTTGGCACGTCTTGTCGAAGCAGAGATCGTGTCCCCTTTATTTACGGGATTCTCATCAACGCGGACACGGGTAACCCAATCATGCCCGTTGGTATGTCCCCTCGATCGAAGGTAAGTCCCAAACGGTCACGGGGAGGACTCTCGGTATTCAACCTCTTTATAAAGAGACCAAGGCCTTACTCTTTTCTTTCAATCTCAATCGAATCCGCCTCCCGCCTCGAGTTCCAACACCCGAAGCTTCAGATTCAGGCGCTTCGAACCTTCGATTATGTCCGGATCCAACCTTCAAGGTCGATGGATGCCTTCCTCCGTCACGGAGGAAGACATAATAAAGCTAAGGGAGGCCAGGTACTTGACCGGCGAAATCCCGCATAGGTTGCCTGGTCCAGGGCAGGTTATTCCCACTCCTAAGCCCGGTGAGAGCGTCGTGTTCGTATCTCACTTCCTCCAAGGGCCAGGCTTCACGCTGGATCCCTTCGTGAGGGGGCTCATGTTCTATTATGGGTTGGACTTCCACGACTTAGCTCTGGAGTCTATCCTCCACATCTCATCGTTTATCATCGTGTGCGAAGCTTTCCTCCGCATTACCCCTCACTTCGGACTGTGGCTCAAGACCTTCAAAGTGGAGCCGAAGATGATCGAGGGGCAGCACGCAGAGTGCAGAGGCGCTGTAATAAGCAAAAATGCTGATGCCCCATGGCCCGAGGGCTCTTTTCAGGAGGAGCCCAGCTTATGGCAACAAGAGTGGTTTTATATCACGGATCCCAGGGGTACCAAGTGGGTGGCTCCACCTGTCTTTCGCTCGGGTCCCCCGCCACGACTAACGTCATGGGCCAACAAGGGGCTAGACTGGGGGCCAGTAAAGGATGTGCCCATACTGCAGAGCCGCATCCGAGATCTCCTAGAGAGAGATGTCAGTCTGGTCGTGGTGACGCAAGTCATGTTAATTCGTCGGGTCCTGCCCTGCAAATGTTGCCCCCTCCACCTATGGGAGTTTAACCTGGAGGGACCGCAAGCAATGTGTCCGGATTCCACTGAGGATGCAGGCCTGAGCTGCAATCGTCCGGATACCCAAGTAAGTAGCCCCGCATCCGAACACTCCATCTACTTATTTATCGCAACATCGCCCTTAAAAAAGCCGCTCTTTAACCAGGAGTGGATAGCGAAGGCAAAGATGATCAGGTGTCCGGACCCCTCCCTGAGACCTCGCCAGACCCTGTGTTAACCAGGATGCTGGAGATCGTGCCTTATCCAGCGCCTTCGGGAGAAGATAAAGGGGGAAACAAGGAAGCTACAGCCTCCGAGGAGGAGGTTAACCGGAAGGGAGGAATCGAAACTTCCTCTCCCCAGGGAAAGAAGAGGACCGTCTCTGAAGACCCGGAGACAATGGTGTCAAAACGGGGGAAGAAATCTTCACCAGAGGGTCCTGCACCGGGGGATACCCCGGCCGCACCATGCCCTCAAGGGAATCAGCCCTCTACCAAGCTGTAAGTAAAAGGGTACTTAATAATGAGGAAGAACCTTGCTTTACCTCTGAGAAAAATAACCGAAGCCTTTATCTTTGCAGTTCGGATCTTAGCCCTTCCCAGCAGAGCTCGTCTTCGGGGGGTCTTCTTCCGGAGATGATGGAGAGCGGAACGCCTCCCCCTGCCATACCACCTCATGGGGCGGGCGACCCCGAAGTGTCGTCGCGGAGGGTTTCTCCTGATCCGGCGAGGCCAGAAGGTAGTCATTTGGCCACCCGAAGCCCTCAGTATCCGGCTTTTGAAGAGAACAGTCAAAAGAGTCCAGCACCACCTGGTGTGCGGTCAGACGTACTGAGGGATCTGCTAGAGCGATCAGTTATCTCAGAGGAGCACCGCACATTAATGGGTACGGTAATTGAAAGGATTTAGTCCGCGGAAAGCGGGTTGCATGAAGCTGTCATAAGTCTACTGACGGGTTTTGAGGTACGTGAAGTGGTGCACCTTTTTGACAGTACTGCATATCTTAAGATGCGTCCTGTATAGATACTAGCCCCTAAGACTCTGGGTGCTATCGTAAACGACAGCACGCAGAGGATCATAGTCCCAGGTATAATTTTGCCGCCTTCATATGTAGGTGGCGAAGTGTCCGGTGGCCAGCCAGACTGTTGAATTTGCCGAGTTAAAGCGGCAACTTGACGTGGCAGATGCCGACATCGTGCTTGTCAACAAGCGGCTTGACGAGGCACAATGTATGTGATTTCTCCGGAGACACATGGTAAGAGGAGCATGATGCCAGTATCTATAACATGTGTGTTTAATGCAGATGGAGCTGCGGCCGTGGAGAACCTGCGGGCAGAACTTGCCCGAGCCAAGGAACGAGCCAGAAAAAGCGATGCGGCTGCCCTAAAGGCAATCGAGGAGCTGAAAGCCGAACAGGCTGCTCACTGCCAAAGCAAGGAGGAAATGGCCAAGATGGCTATGGAATTGAAGAACGCCGCTGACCATTGCAAGCTTCTTGAAAAGGAAGATCAAGCGAAGTGGATAGACCTGGAGAAGGCCACGATGGCGGCCAAGGATACTTGCTCTGCCATGAGAGCGATGAAGGAAGAGCTGCGTCAAGCTGGAGATATCGCGGCTGGGAAGTCTTTTATGCTACGGATGAAGTTCGGAGATCCTAAATATGCTCCTTTGGACCAGCTGTGGAGTTCTGCGGACGAATATCTGGATTTAGCGGCGAGTGCGGCTGATGCGGCCGAACACTTCCGAAATCAAAAAGATCGCGAGGTGGAAAAGCTGTTCTGGTCACAATTTAACGACCCAGAGCGTCCGCTTCCATTGACTGATCGGCTGGCCGAATGGGCCGAGCTGAATAGGCTGTCCGGAATTGCCATGAGGTATGTCGTGGATCATTTGTGGCCGGAAAGACAAAAAACGAACAATTATTTTAGCTTGGTGCAGCAGTTCCTTGGTGCAGTGCCACATATCAACGCGATGAAGAGGTCGGCGTGCGTAGAGGGTGCGCGGATGGCCCTTGCCCGTGTGAAGACATACTGGGCGGAGATGGAGGCCACCGTCGTTGCAGCCCAAGATTCGGGCGAAAGCCGAGTACTGCCGAGCACTACTTTCAAGAAGTTCTTGAGGGCGCTCGTTCAATAGAAGCACAGTGCTCGAAGAATATTATGTTCTAATGACATGTATTCCCATTGAAAAACAATGTTTTGCTGAAATCTAAAGGCTATTTTATACTTGTGCCTGCAAAAATTATAATACCTCCTGTGCTGCCGTTTATGTATATGTGTATATAACCTGAAAGATGGCAGTCGTCGGCTTCAGCCCCCACGCATATAATGCGGGGGTGTTCACAGAAGACGCATATTCACACTTGATCCAACGTCTTGGTCCATTAAGGAGGTGATAGCGCAGCGGACTAGGCAATCAGACTATAATGCTTTATCACTTTCACTTAGCCATAGGAGTTTGACAGTGGGGCTACTATATAGCCCCTGGTGGCTCCGCGCTCATCCGAATTCGGGGCGCGTATATGCCTGGCCGGGAAACGGCCCTTCATTAAGGCGGAGGAATCCCGAAGATTCCGCTAGGTCATCGAGTGGTCAACCAGTCTCAGGCTATATCATGACAGTCAATTTTCGGCTTTCTCTACTGAGGTGCTTGCCTGGCCGAACCGGGGCACAACCGCAGTAGTTCTCCTAGTGCCGCCTTAGCCGATAGAGCGGAACGTAAGGCAGCAAAACACAGGAGCCGGGCAAACCCAACATTTGACCAAAGACATGATTCAGAGTTGATGCATATAAGGCCAAACTCGCGACGCCGAACACTCCCTAAGGTATTCGGTCTTTGTGATTTTAAACGGTCTGAATGGTGCCCTTTGTAATAAGCCCCTGGTGTCCAGGTACGTGCAGTATTCTGACGTGGACACATGCCAAGACGTCAGCCTCCTTCTCAGTTGTGCTGAGAATTCGGGGGATGTGTATCAACAAGAGACAGTAAAAAAGGTTTACACAGGGTCTTAATCTAAAAAGAATCCTTGGAACGGGTCCCTGCTGCACGTCTGTGCCTGTGTCTCCGTTGTGCCGTATCCTGGACGGGTGTAGCACGGTGGTCATCTGTAAAAGAGAGGAACTTAGTTGAAAAAGTAGTCATGCAAAATGTGTGTTATACTAAATAAACAAAGTATAATTCAAGATGGGTAAAATTGAGCCTTGTTGTCGCTTGTTTACATGCGCGGAGCCCCTTGTATAGCCATCAAACCTTTATCAATTATATTGTTATGCCGGACTCGTCTAGCTGTGTCCGTGGTCTTAACGACCTGTTAGATGCTCTGGTTGGTGAGGCCGTTTATTGTGTGGCTGCCAAGGCAGCCGCACAGTCTTCCGCGTGCAAGGAGCGCTCAATATTTCCCTGTACTGAAATGATGCCACGTGGACCGGGCATCTTAAGCATGAGAGATGTATAATGCGGTATTGCGTTAAAGCGAGCGAAAGCTTCGCGTCCCAGTAGTGCTTGATAACCACTTTTGAACGGAGCGATGTGGAAGGTTAGCTTTTTGCTACAGAAGTTGTCGGGGAAGCCGAATATAACCTGTAGTAGGAGGGAGCCCGTGCAATGGGCTTCTGGGCCTGGCGTTCCTCCTTTAAAGGAAGTATTGCTATTGCTAATTTTTGTTGGGTCCATCCCCATTTTGCGGACTGTGTCCTGATATATCAGGTTTAAACTACTGCCGCCGTCCATCAGGACTCGTGTAAAGTGGTATCCGTCAATTATCAGTCTAACACCAAGGCAGCCCATCCTGCATGCCGGATACTTGCAGAGTAATCCCGATGGTCGAAGGTGATCGGTCTGGACGACCAGTGGCGGAACTCCGTTGTGATAGGCCATGGGGCACGTATCTCTATGGGCGCCACTTTATTTCTCCCCTTTGTCACGTGTAACACGTTTACTGTTTTGACTTCTAGTGGGAATTTCTTATGTTCCCCAGTGCTTTGTCTGTGGGGTTCGTCATCATCTTCGCCTGGCGTATCCAGCCCCTTGTGTTCGGCGTTTAGTTTGCCGAATTGCTTGAAGACCCAACATTCTCTATGGGTATGATTTGTAGGTTTATCAGGGGTGCTATGGATTTGACATATCTTGTCCAGAATCTTGTTTAGGCTAGACAGTTCGTCCCTGTTGCCTTTGAGAAGCAGCTTTTGCTGACCCCGCCGAGAGCTTTTGAATCCGGCGTTTACCGCCGTGCTCTTCGGGTTGTCCTCTTTATTCCGGCGCTTGCTTATGCTGCGTCGTGGCTTCCTGTTTCCGTCCCTGACTTCGGACGTACTTGGGTCGTTGGTGCTACATCGCGCTAACCAGCTGTCCTCGCCCGCGCAAAAGCGGGTCATGAGGCTTGTTAATGCAGCCATTGTTCTTGGCTTTTCTTGGCCGAGGAGCCTGGCGAGCCATTCGTCTCGAACGCTGTGTTTGAAAGCTGCTAAGGCTTCGACGTCCGGACAGTCTACTATTTGATTCTTTTTAGTAAGAAACCTATTCCAAAGCTTTCGGGCTGACTCTCCGGGCTGTTGAGTTATATGACTTAAATCGTCTGCATCCGATGGTCGGACATAAGTCCCTTGAAAATTTGCCCGAAAAGCGTCCTCGAGCTCTTCCCAACTTCCAATGGTGTTTTCGGGAAGCCCATAAGCCAATGCCGGGCTGGCCCTTTGAGCTTGAGGGGTAAGTACTTGATGGCGTGGAGATCATCTCCTCTAGTCATGTGGATATGGAGGATATAGTCCTCAATCCAGAACCCACGGTCTGTCGTTCCGTCGTATGCCTCTATGTTTACGGGTTTGAATCCCTCTGGAAATTCATGGTCCAGCACCTCATCGGTGAAACATAGGGGGTGTGCGGCACCCCTATACTTGGGTGTGCCGTGGTGTTCGGAATTTTGTTGTATTGTATTGCGTGTTTGAGCGCGCTTTCTTGGCCCGTAGATGGATCTAGTTGGGCCATCCTTTTGGTGCGAGTTCTCGTGTGGATCGTGTACTGGCTTGTGTGCGGTGTCATATACCGCTCTATGTTGGCCACGAGGTCGCCTATCCGACCGGATGGCTGTTTTGTCTTTTGATTGCGGGGGCTCTAAGGCCTCCTCATCGAATTCAGGTAGTAGCCTTCGCTTCGGGTAGCTCTTTGTGTGGCGGCTGCCGCCGTACTTATCTGCGGTGTTGAGTACTTTACTCCATCTGATTCGGAGTGCATCGTCCGCACTTTTGAGCTTCCGCTTCTGCTTTTTCAGGCTCCGTGCAGTGGCGACGAGCCTTTTGTGGAGGCTCTTCTGCTCCAGGAGCTTATCCGGTGTGATGTCTTTCGGACTGTTATCTTCGCCGGAGACTGGTTGTTTGGTTCGATTCTCCGTGTTGCCATCATCGGAAGGTTGTTCAATGCCGTTTTCGTCGTCCGTTGGCTCACCCTGCTCTGTTGCTGGGCCTGTATGCTCGCTGTTTCTGTCGAGGCGGGGTTCGGAGCGGCGCTTACGCCGCCGCTTTGACTGCTTTTCGAGGGAACGATCCTTCGCTACGTCCTTCCGTTCCTCGTCGTCGTTTTCTTTGGGTGTGTCCACCATGTATACATCATGGGATGAGGTGGCTGTCCAGTGCCCTGTGGGCAGTGGTTCCTGTTCGTCTCCTGCATCGTCGTCCATACCGTCGATTTCTTCGGAGTCGAGGTCGAGCATGTCGCTCAAATCATCGACAGTGGCTACTAAGTGGGTGGTGGGTGGGTGGCGAATTTCTTCGTCCTCCGCATCCCAATCCTGCCGGGCGTAGTCCGGCGAGGACTCTCCTGACAAGGAGAGAGACCCTAGTGAGTTTAATATGTCGCCAAAGGGAGAGTGTTGAAAGATATCCGCGGCGCTGAACTCCATGATCGGCGCCCAATCGGATTCGATTGGTAGGGGCGCGGGTGGTTTGGAGTCCGGAGGAGAGTCCGACAATTTGGAGTCACGGGCCTCGCGAAGAGTAAGGCCGGTATTCGGCTCGATCCCCGTTGAGGCTGCGGCCTCCAAGGCGGGGTCTAACCACCCGTCCATGGGTGGTGCAGCTAGCTCCGAATTGAGGGTCGGTGCGGTGGCAGGTGCGATCTCCTGAACGCTGTCCGACGGCAGAGCTAAATCATGCTCATCGAGACCATGCGGTGCACTAGGTAGGGGCTTGAATCCGTTGAAGATCAAGTCTCCGCGGACGTCGGCCGTGTAGTTTAAGCTTACAAACCTGACCTGATGGCCAGGGGCGTAACTTTCAATCTGCTCCAGATGGCCAAGCGAATTGGCCCGCAGTGCAAAGCCGCTGAATATGAAGATCTGTCCGGGGAGAAAAGTCTCACCCTGGGCAGCATCACTAACGATGATCGAAGGAGCCATCGAGCCTAATGATGACGACACAGAGGAACTCTCAATGAAAGCACCAATGTCGGTGTCAAAACCGGCGGATCTCGGGTAGGGGGTCCCGAACTGTGCGTCTAGGCGGATGGTAACAGGAGACTAGGGACACGATGTTTTTACCCAGGTTCGGGCCCTCTCGATGGAGGTAAAACCCTACTCCTGCTTGATTAATATTGATGATATGGGTATTACAAGAGTTGATCTACCACGAGATCAGAGAGGCTAAACCCTAGAAGCTAGCCTATGGTATGATTGTTGTTGTTCGGACTAAACCCTCCGGTTTATATAGACACCAGAGGGGGCTAGGGTTACATAGAGTCGGTTACAAGGAAGGAGACCTACATATCCGTATCGCCAAGCTTGCCTTCCACGCCAAGGAGAGTCCCATCCGGACACGGGACGAAGTCTTCAATCTTGTATCTTCATAGTCCAATAGTCCGGCCAAAGGTTATAGTCCGGCTGTCCGGATACCCCCTGATCCGGGACTCCCTCACTTGTCATGCTCCATCTTCTTAACATAAAGTATTTATCATGCACAACCCCGGTGACAAGTCGAGCAATTGGTCCATAATTTTTAACACGCTTCAACCTTCCAACCCCCACACAATACATGAGTGCAAGCCATGGTTATAGCACTATGGGTGGAATACAATACAGTGGTAGAGATTAATACGGAGAACACAAAAAGGAAGAAAGTCTCACAGCGACACGGCTAATCAATGGGCTATCGAGATGCCCATCAATTGATGTTGATGCGAGGAGTAGGGATTGCCATGCAACAGATGCACTAAGAGGTGTAAGTGTATGAAAGCTCAATGTGAAAACTAAGTGGGTGTGCATCCAACTTTCTTGCTCAAGACCTCAGGCAATTGAGGAAGCTCATCATCGGAATATACAGCCAAGTTCTATAATGAGAAATTCCCACTAGTATATGAAAGTGACTACATAGGAGACTCTCTATATGAAAAACATGGTGCTACTTTTAAGCACAAGTGCGGAAAGGATAGTAACAATGACCCTTCTCTCTTTTTCTCTTTTTTTCTTTTTTCTTTTTTGCCTCTTCTTTTCTTTTTTTATATTTAGTCTAGAGTCTCTTCCCGACTTGTGGGGGAATCATAGTCTCCATCATCCATTCCTCACTTGGGACAATGCTCTAATAATGAATAATGATGATCACACACTTCTATTTACTTACAACTCAAAAATTATAACTCGATACTAGAACAATATGACTCTATATGAATGCCTCTGGCGGTGTACCAGGATGTGCAATGATCTAGCGTGGCAAAGATATCAAAAACAGACAAGCCATGAAAATATCATGCTAGCTATCTTACGATCATGCAAAGCAGTAAAACAATAAATGCTCAAGTCATGTATATGATGATAATGGAAGTTGCATGGAAATATCTCTCGGGATGGCTATGGAAATGCCATAAAAGATAGGTATGGTGGCTTTTTGGAGGAAGATATAATGAGGCTTATGTGTGATAGAGCATATCATATCATGGGGTTTTGATGCACGGGCGAAGTTTGCACCAACTCTCGAGGTGAGAAAGGGCAATGCATGGTACCGAAGAGGCTCGCAAATTGCGGAAAGGTAAGAGTGCGTATAATCCATGGACTCACATTAGTCATAAAGAAATCACATACTTATTGCGAAAGTTTATTAGCCCTCGAAGCAAATTAATACTACGCATGCCCTTAGGGGGATAGATTGGTAGGAAAAGACCAGCGCTCGTCCCTGTCTGTCACTCATAAGGAAGACAATCAATAATAAATCATGCTCCAACTTCTTAGCATAACGAGAGACTATACGTGCATGCTTCAGGAATCGTAAACCTTAACACCAATATTCTTACTGGATCATAATCATTCACTAGTACCTCCCACATATTACCATCTCTATATCACAAAACTATTGCAAGGAATCAAACATATCATATTCAATGATCTGCAACTTTTATGTAGGATTTTGTGACTAACCATGTGAATGACCAATTCCCGTTGACTCTCTAAATAGATATAAGTGAGACAAGAGAGTTTAATTCTTTCTACAAAAGACTTGCACACGCTTTAATAAATATAAGTGAAGCAAAAGAGCATTCTACAAATAACCATTTTCAATATGTAGAGAAACAGGCAATCCAAACTTCGAATGATATAAGTGAAGCACATGAAGCATCCTATAAAGCCATACTCAAAAGATATAAGTGAAGTGCAAAGAGCATTCTATAAATTAGCCAAGGACTATCTCATACCAGCATGGTGCATTATAAAATAAAAATAAAAAGCACACGACACTCCAAGAATTTAAGCATATCATGTGAACAAAACAAAAATCGAGACATACCGATAATTGTTGAATAAAGATGGGATGCCTTTAGGGGCATCCCCAAGCTTAGTCGCTTGAGTTTCCATGAATATTTATTTGGGGTGCCTTGGGCATCCCCAAGCTTGAGCTCTTTCATCTCCTCATTCTTCTCATAACACTTCATCCACACAAAACTTAACAAAATCTTCGCGAGATTCGCTAGTATAATAAAGCAAATCACCACTTTATGTACCATTGCAAACCCATTCATATTTTATTTTTGCATTAAACCTACTATATTATAACTTCGCCTTGGCTTATACCCCCCGATACAATCCATAGATTCATCAAAACAAGCAAAAAACGCATCAAAAACAAAATCTGTCAAAAACAGAACAGTCTGTAGTATTCTGAACATTGACCATACTTATGTAACTCTAAAATTCTAAAAAATTAGGAAAAATAAAAAAATCACAAAAGTATCGTGTAAAAATTTCAGAAACTTTCGACGTTCCAGTAAAAAATGTAAATTCACGCACTACAACCAAAGTTTCTGTTTTTGCACTGCACATACCAAACAAGCAATCTAAACATCCTAAAGGCAAATATTGGCACATTATTTTTATAATACAATGGATTTGTACAAGGGGATACTTATTTTGTTGAAATGTTTTTGTAATTCAAGATTCATAAAGTTTCCATGGGCATGAACGAAATTCAAGGATATCCCCCACTTCAATGGTGCTTATCTTTCTCACTTTCACTTTTCTTTTTGAAAAGTTTTAGGTTCCCCTCTATATTTTTTGTTTTTGAACCTTTTAAAAGCACACAATAGAATAAAATGGCTCTCTAAAATTTCCGGGTTGTCTCCCTGGCACCGTTTTCTTTAAAGCCATTAAGCTAGGCATAAAGTACTCAAGTAATCGATCCACCCGGATCCCAAGGTATATTGAAGCCAATCTCAATTAACAATGATTTGTAATTTAGTAGTGAGCAGAGAGCAACATATATCATGCAATGACGAAGTCTAACTCGGCATGTCATACAAGAACAATTCATGCACCTTGAGTAAAGGCCAATGCATAGTATACACAATTTATTGCAATTTCATTGTATTGGAAACATAGAGAGGTGGATATGTAGTTCCTCTCTAATAATAATTGCAAGTAGGAGCAGCAAGCACATGCATATGCCATTCATCAAAATCATCATGTGTAGTAGTAAAACACAACCCATCAATATAGTCCTTAATAAGAGCAAACTTCTCTGATATAGTGTAGTTGGGAGAATTCAAAAAATAGGACTATCATGTGTCGGTGCAATAGCAACAATTTCATGTTTAACATAAGGGACTATAACATGTTCATCTCCATAAGCATAATTCAAATTGGCATCATGGCCACAAGCATAGCAAGCATCAATTTCATCAAAAAGGGATATTTCAAATGAATCCAAGGGATCATAGAAATTATCATAGACTTCATCCTTAGGTAAGCATGAAGGGAAATTAAGCAATGCATGAGTTGAAGAGTTACTCTCATTAGAAGGTGGGCACGGGTGATCAATCTCTCTCGAAATAGGCTTTCGCCCCGCTTTATAAATAAAGCAACAATTGAATAAAGCACGACCAAATGATACAAGGTGGTGAGGTCACCCTCTTACAAAGCCAATCCCATGATAATCAGAACACGCAGAACGCACACAACTACGGTACCAACATAGAACACAGGAAGACCTAGACACACCACCACGCTATATCCTAGTACACCTAAGCCCCATGACAACGCCCTCAAGAGGGGAACGACGCAGAGTGTCGCCGCTGCCGAGTCCACAATGGACAAAGGTTTTCACCCGAAGCCCTGACACGAAGAGAAGAACCACGATGACATCTTCAAGAAGAGTGCGGCTGTCAGGACCCTGATTCTAAGCCACATCGATCCAGCGTGTAACACTTCATATCACTTTGCGGCCTCACGCACGGTACTCTCACGGGTGCCACCTTACCTGGCCCGGGACCGTTTGCGCCTTTTGGCTCACGTATATGATAGTGTCGCTAGCATCCATATGACAGAGAACCCGGGCCGACATGGCTAGTCGTGAACCCGAAGCGGCGCTAGCCTATGAGGACAGGCATACATGAATCACATCGAGCATGTCGGTCATCAACGTATCTATTCGGGCTGTAGCACTGGGCTAACAGGACTCCGGTAACCCGGGCTGTAGCAGGCTAGGCAGGACTCCGAATATCAGCGCGTGACATTTCCCCGAAGGGACAGACATAGGAACGACGTGAAACACATGCCGGCCAGTCAAGTGTCCAAGCAGTAGTGCTGGGCTAGCAGGACTCCCGTGAACCGGGCTGTAGCGGACTACTATCGCTCAGAAGCACAAGACTTACATTTCCCCATATGAAAGGCTGCCAAGGATAAACAACTAGATAGTCGGATCCCACTCATACCAAGCATTTCAATCATACACACAATATGCCCGATATGAGTAAATACAACATGGCATCACAACAGTACTCTACGACTCAAGTACTTTATTTAGAAGGCTCCGAGGAGCCATACATATCATCCATACAGATAGGGGTCACATGACCCAACACTCAAGTCATACAAACATACAAGCACATGCGGAAGCAAAGTAGTCTGAGTACAGACACTAGAAAGAAAGAAGGCTTGACGAAGCCTGTCTATCTACAATGACCCTTCACAAGTCTTGGATCACCACCTGGGTGATAAGTCACTCGTCAACGTCGAGGTCTATATAGAACCCATCAGAGGGGTTGGTGCAGTCGTCTGAAAAACATGATTAAAGCAACATGAGTACGGAGGTACTCAGCAAGTCTTACAACAGGAACCTACTATACATGCACATTCTCAAGAAGGTAGTGGGGTTATTGCAGCAAGCCAGCTTTGACTCTTGGCTAAACTATCCTACGATAGACACCATTTGTAAATCATTTATCGCACACGAATCCACTATCACCATCACAATACTCCACCGTGGATCCTCTCTCGCCATCCTACGAGAGGGCCATCCGCGGTACTCACACTTATCTTGAGATTTTTAGTAGTATCCATTTAACTTGTCTATGAACTGATATAGGCAACCCAGAAGTCCATTACCGCGGACACGGCTATTCGAATAGATCATTTGTAACCCTGCAGGGGTGTACTTCTTCACACATGTTTCCACCACTTAGCGCCTGCACACGACATGTGCTCGGCAGACTTCAAGCGAAAGCCGACGTGGGTGTAGACCACGACCTACCTAAACACTCAAGTCTCTAGTCCAGGTTTATCGCCTATTCGGGTTCCATCCGCAGGGAGTCCGGCCGAGGTTTCCACTAACGGCCCCGAACGATGTGAACAGGGTTCCCGAGACACCAAACGGGCGAGTCGGTACACCGTGCCACGTGCCTACCGCAACACAGCCCACCCCGATGGTCAGCGCCGCGTGCGGCCCCCAGCATACTACAAACACCAGAAACTACTTGCAACTCCTGGACAGAGGACAAGGGTGGATAAGAAGTCGAGCGGGGTCATATTTCAGGGCCCAATGTGTGGTAGTAACTGTATCATGGATCACAAACACAGATCTCAGTTCTTAAGGACGGCCTCAATGAAACAACCCACCATGTACTCCTACATGGCCTCTCATCGATTCCTTTACCAAATCGTATTCAACACTTCACTCTTGTCACCGACACAACCTTTCACTCCAGTTCATCATCCCGATGAGCCAGACCTGACACAACTCTAAGCATAGCAAGCATAGCATGGTAGGAACACACACACATGTATTGGCTCAATCAACTCCTACACATGCTAGTGGGTTTCATCTAATTACTGTGGCAATGACAGGTCATGCAAAGGAAGTGGGTTCAACTACCGCGACACACAGCAGTTTGAAACGCGTTGTCTTAATGCAGTAAACGAGAGCAGAAGCGAGAACATGGGTTTGTATCGGAATGATCAATGGGTTGCTTGCCTGATGGAGTGGTCGTGGGATACTGCCCTTCAGTTGGATACCCGGAGATATCCTCGGAGGCAGAACCTACCACGAGGAGCACAACGGAACACAATCAATACATGGCATATGCAACAATATGATGCATGCTATGACATGGCAATATGAATGTTTCCTGACCTAGTGCAAGTTAAACCAGAAGGGAATGAACCCATTTGAACCAAAGATTCAAATGGTAGCTCATTTATGAAGATCATATTAGTGTATCAACTTGTAATGCCTAAACAGTGGGTTAACTTGTTCTGACATGCATGAAACCAGTACCAATGGATAGGTTGGATTTTTCTGATAATTTTTCATATATAAAACTTTGCATTTGGAGTTATAGATAATTTTCTATGAATTTTTGAAGTTTGAACTAATTTCTGGAATTTCCTGTGCAAAAAAATAAATCCAGAAAATTAATTGTGGCGTCAGCATGAGGTCAGCGTGACGTCAGGGGTCAACGGAGTCGTCCAGGTCAAACTGACCAGTGGGACCCGCATGTCAGTGGATAATTAAACTAGTTTAATTAGTTAAAACTAATCTGGTGATTAACAGAAGGGGGGCCCCACCTGTCATTGACTCAACAGAGTCAACCAGGGCCCACCCGTGGTCAAGGTCAAGGTCAACTCGCCGGCGTCTAGCCGCCGGCGAGGCCAGACGCGGCGGAGCAGAGTGAAATTGGCCGTTCCGGCCACCAAATGGGGCGCGGAAGGCATCTGCGCACTCCTGGGAACGAACCGCGGCTACTGGTGGAGTCAGTTGGGGTTGGGGTGGCCGGAGTTGGCGCCGGCGATGAGTTTGGCGGCGCCGGGGCTCGGCGAAGGTGAAACCGGGGCTGCGGGGCACGGCGAGGCGCGTGGAGTGATGCGTCGGGGCCCTGGGTGTGCGGTGAGGCTGGTGGACAGGGTGGCGCGGCCGTTGGGTGGCCGGAGCCTCGTCGGCGACGAGCTCCGCGGCGGCGCGTGCGGTTGAACTACGTGCAGTCGCTGTGGTGCACGAGAAGAGGAAAGGAGAGGATGGGGAGGTGGCTATGCTCACAGCGAACTCGCAGAGCCAGACGGCGTGGTCGGGGACGAGCTGGTGCGGCGACGGCGTTGAAGGGGATCTCCGGCGACGGTGGACTCGGGTGGGGTCGGTGCGGTGGCTTCGGGGCACGCGAGCGCTCGGGCTCGTGCTGCTCGACGAAGTCGACGACGGCGGAGAGGTTGGACACGGTCTCGTGGCACGGGGACGACGGTGGCTACGGCTATGACGGCGGAGCGGCGACGATGGCGTCGGCCATGGCGGGGAAGAGCGAGGGAGGCGAGGCAGGGGCGAACGGCGTGTCCAGGGGCTCGAGGCGACGACGTGGAACTCATCCAGGGCAGCGAGGCGGCGAGGAGGTGAAGCAGGGCGGCGGGGAGCTGCGTGGCGCTCGCTGGTGCCGGCGTCGAGCACCTGCGTGCCTGCCTGGCCGAGCCAAGCAGCTCGCTGGCGCGGCAGCTGGGCTGGGCCGGCAGGTGGGCCGGTTGGCAGGCGCCAGGTAAGTCCTTTTCTGACTTTTGTTTCCTTTTCTATTTCTTTTGTAACTTTGTAGACTTATTTAAAATACTAGCACAACTCCAAAAATCACCAAACTGCACCTGGTCCTTAGTTGGAATATTTCCAGCAAGAAACATTTTAGTTTGGAGATATTTGGGCATTTGAAATGTTTTATAAATTTAAAATGCCCAAATTCAAATAATTATGCATTAATTCAATGACCTTCTGTTGACCTAGAAAAATGTGCACTATTTTTGCCAGAGGTTTAGGACCAAAGCAAAGATGATGAACATTTTAGAAGGGCATTTCAGGTTCATTGAAAAGGATTTTAGTAAACCCTAGTAGATTCAGGAGGGGTGCTGGGGGTTCTGCCTTCCCCATTTCAATTTTCTTGTCAAAAGAAAACATGATGCACACTCTAATGCATGAACTAGGTAGGATGTGACAACTCACCCCCACTCAAAAGAATCTCGTCCCGAGATTTAGGATCTGTCGGAAAGAAGGTGGGGTACTCAAGTCGAAGACGATCCTCCCTTTCCCATGTAGCTTCTTGCTCGGAATGATGTGACCATTGAACCTTGAGAAACTTGATATTGTGGCGTCGAGTGGTACGCTCGGCTTGATCAAGGATACGAATGGGGTATTCTCGATAAGTGAGGTTATCTTGGAGATCAAGCGTTTCGTGGTCCACTCCGCGGATAGGATCCGAGAAGCAACGCCTGAGTTGAGAAACGTGGAAGACGTCATGAACTCTGGAGAGATGCGGAGGCAGTTCCAGCTGGTAGGCAACTTCCCCTCGTTTGGCAAGAATGCGAAAAGGTCCAATGTAACGAGGAGCCAATTTACCTTTGATACCGAATCGATGGGTTCCCTTTAAAGGTGTAACCCAAAGGTAAGCCATCTCGCCGACTTCATAAGTCATGGGCTTATGCTTGCGGTCATACTGACTCTTTTGTCGAGACTGGGCGGTTTTCAACTTCTCACGAATAATACGAACCTGCTCTTCTGCATCCCGGATCATGTCCGGGCCGAAGAGTTGTCTCTCGCCGGTTTCTGACCAGTTAAGAGGCGTTCGACATTTTCGTCCATAAAGAACTTCGAAAGGAGTTTTACCCAAGCTAGCTTGATAGCTGTTGTTATAAGCGAACTCGGCGAATGGAAGGCACTTCTCCCAATTCATACCGAAAGAAATGACAGAAGCTCGGAGCATATCTTCTAGAATTTGATTGACTCGTTCTACTTGACCACTTGATTGCGGATGGAAGGCGGTGCTAAAGGAGAGCCGAGTTCCCAAAGCATTTTGGAAACTTTCCCAAAATCGAGAGGTGAAAAGACTTCCACGGTCTGAATTAATTTCCAATGGAACACCATGGAGAGATACTATTCGAGAGATGTACAAATCCGCTAGCTGGCTAGCGGTTATACTCTCGCGAACAGGTAAGAAGTGGGCTACTTTGGAAAGACGATCGACAACAACAAAGATAGCATTATTCCCTCTTTTGGTTCTGGGAAACCCGGTAATGAAATCCATACCGATTTTATCCCATTTCCATTCAGGAATCTGCAATGGTTGAAGGGTGCCAGCGGGCCGTTGATGCTCTGCTTTGACACGACGACAGACGTCGCAACTAGCAATGTATTGAGCGATTTCTCTCTTCATCCTAGTCCACCAAAACCTCTGGCGTAGGTCTTGATACATTTTAGTACTACCGGGATGAATGGTGAGAGGGGATTCATGAGCTTCCTTAAGGATCAATTGTCGTAAATGTTGTTTCCTGGGAACCACCAAGCGGTTCTCGAAGAAGACAACACCTCGTTCATCCATGGAAAAACATTTAGCAACTCCGCTAGCGATGTTTTCCTTAATCCGAGATATGCCCTTATCGCGCTTCTGGGCAGCTATGATTTGATCCGTAAGGTTAGGTTTCGCCACCAGGGTGGAAAGGAATCCTCGAGGAACAATGTGAAGGTTAAGCTTATGAAATTCCTCGTGGAGAAATGGTTGACCTTGTTGTAACATCAGATTGTTACAAGAAGATTTACGACTTAGTGCATCAGCCATGACATTGGCTTTGCCTGGGGTGTAGGTTATTCCTAAGTCGTAATCCGAGATCAACTCGACCCAACGTCTTTGCCTGAGATTCAAATCCGGTTGGGTGAAGATATATTTCAAGCTTTGGTGATCAGTGTAAATTTCGCAACGGTTACCCAGGAGGTAATGTCGCCAGGTTTTGAGTGCATGGACTACTGCTGCAAGCTCTAGATCATGAGTGGGATAATTATCCTCATGTGGACGCAACTGTCGAGATGCGTAGGCAATCACATGACGATCTTGCATGAGTATGCAACCTAGTCCTTGTCGCGAGGCGTCGCAATAGATAACAAAGTCCTTAGAGAAGTCTGGTGGTACCAGTACGGGAGCAGACGTCAGGCGTCTTTTCAGTTCCTGAAAGCTGAACTCGCACTGTGGGGTCCACTCGAACTTTTTATCTTTCTTGAGGAGTTCAGTTAGAGGCTTAGCAACCTTGGAGAAATTCTCGACGAAGCGTCGGCAATAGCTCGCTAAACCAAGAAAACTCCGAACTTGTTTGACCGTTTCAGGTGGAGTCCAATCAAGGACGGCTTGAACTCGCTCGGGATTGACAGCAATGCCCTTGCCAGAGATTACATGGCCTAGATAGGTCACTTCTGGCAACCAGAATTCGCACTTGGAGAACTTGGCATAAAGGCGATGCTCTCGAAGTTTCATCAGTACTAGCCTTAGATGTTCGGCATGTTCTTCCTCATTCTTGGAGTAGATGAGTATATCATCGAGGTAAACCACAACGAATTTATCCAAATACTCCATGAAGATCAAATTCATTAACCGAGAGAAGGTGGCTGGAGCATTGGTTAAACCGAAGGACATGACAGTGTACTCGTATTGGCCGTAACGAGTAACGAAAGCCGTTTTGGGAATGTCCCCGTTCTTGATTTTGATTTGATGGTAGCCCAACCTCAAATCCATCTTGGAAAAGACTGAGGATCCAGCAAGCTGATCATACAGGTCGTTGATCCTGGGGAGCGGATACTTGTTCTTGATAGTGACCAAATTGACAGGTCGGTAATCTACAACCATCCGATCCGTTCCATCCTTCTTCTTGACGAAGAGGACGGGGCAAGCCCATGGAGATGAACTAGGACGGATGAAACCTTTTTGCAAGGACTCATCGAGTTGTTTCTTAAGCTCAGCTAGTTCTAGGGGTGCCATCTTATAAGGTCTCCTAGAGATTGGAACGGTTCCTGGAACAAGGTCTATCACGAACTCGACATCTCTGTCAGGTGGAACACCTGGCAGTTCCTCTGGAAAGACATCCGGGAAGTCACGGACTACCGGAATATCTTCGAGGTCTGATAGGGGATTGGCATTTAGAGAGTAGAGCTGACGCTCCGATACTCGGGTCAAAACATTGACTGTCTTGCCCGATGGATGGGTAAGTTGAACAGTTCTAGTTGAGCAGTCAATCTTGGCGTAATGAGCTGACATCCAGTCCATACCCAAGATGATGTTTATGTCCTAAGACTTGAGAGCTATTAGTGACGCGAGGAAGACCAATCTGTCAACAAGAATTTCATTTCCATGGCTGATTCTAGAGGTTTGCCACTTAGAACCAGGGGTTTGAATTACCATGGAGGTAGGCATGTCACAAAAAGTGGTGTTGTGCAAACGAGCATAGCTCTCAGAAATAAATGAATGAGATGCTCCAGTATCAAAGAGAACAGTTGCCGGATGGCAATTAACAAGGAGCGTACCGAGAACGACGTTGGGGTTCTCTTGAGTTTCTTCAGCTGAAACGTAGTTGACATGGCCACGAGCAGTGGTGGCTGGCTTGGCGACGAGCACCTTTGCTATTGACTTACCACGTCCAACAGACTTTCTGAACTGACTGGGGTTGTTCTGGGGACACTCACGGATGTAGTGGCCCGGCTCACCACACTTGAAGCAAGTTATCATATTGGGGCGTGGAGCAGTATTGGCAGTGGGGCCACCAAAAGTCTTGGGCGGCACATACTGTTGGTTGGGACGAGGCGCCTCAAAAGATGGCCTCGGGGTATACCTGGGTGGCATAGCAGAATTTGGGATCCAGACCCGGCGCTTCTGAAATCCAGAGCCGGATGAAGATCCATAGTCACGGGAGTGCTTGCGTGAAGCTTCAAAATCATTCTGCCCTGTCTCGGCACTGATGGCCTTATTGACTAGCTTCGGAAAAGAAATGCATTCATGCAGACGAAGGTCACGTCGGAGCTCAGGGCTAAGTCCCTTGCGGAACCTTGCCTGCTTTTTAGCATCGGTGGATACCTCTTCGGGAGCATAGCGTGCAAGCTTACCAAACTCGCGACTGTATGCATCCACAGTCAGCTTCCCCTGGGTGAAGTTACAAAACTCCTCCCTCTTGCGATCCATGAGGCCTTCCGGGATATGATGCTCACGAAAAGCGGCACTGAAATCAGCCCAAGTAGTGAGTTGGCCGACCGGGCGCATAGCTTCATAATTCTCCCACCAAAGGCTGGCAGGACCTTCAAGGTGATAGGCAGCAAAGGTGACTTTATCATCTTCAGCCACGTTGGCAGAACGTAGCTTGTGGGCGATGCTGCGGAGCCAGTCATCCGCATCGAGAGGTTCGATGGAATGATTGAACTTTGGCGGGTACAGCTTGACAAAGTCATTGATGGACACCGAATTGATCCTCTGCTGGCGTGCAGTGTTCTGCTCAATCCGCTCTAGCAAGCGATTGGTGTCGCGCCTGTTGCGCTCTGCCTCCAGCATCACTTCGGCCAGAGAAGGTGGCTGAGGCAGACTTTCCTCTCTTGGTGCACTAGCTTCTCCCTGCTCCGAAACAGCAGGGTTGCTGCGGGTGTTGACCATCCTGGGAAAAACAGAACAGCGATTTAAACCAGGATGGCAAAATCTGGCCAAAGAAGTGCGGAATGTAATGGGTAACAAGGAATGCAGAGATGATCATCCGTATGACATGGTAATATAGAAACTGCCATATATATACCAACAGTCATACACACCATACATAGTTTAGTACAAGCCCAAGCTGAAGTACAACTAAGACGGAAGACGTTACATCTCATCGGAGGCATTCCAAGCTCCTATACATTATTTTTCTACACCTCCGGAATTGATACACACTAAGTTATATTCCACAATCACACAGGACGGTGGACATACAACTATTACAATACTAGCGAGACTGCTACTAACTCAGACGGCTCCGTAGAAGTCCTCATAGAAGTCACCACCCAGACCTGGGAGCGGAACATGGTCATCTGGGAACAGACGGTCCTGCGGTGCTTGTGGACCATAGGGACCTGGGTGCGGCCTCGGTCCAACAGATGGCGGCAAAAGAGGTCCACGAGGAGGGGTGATGCCTCCCACCTCACGCCATTCCATGAAGTCTGGCAGACTAGCCCGCACAGGGTACAAGTCTCTCGTGTCCATGTATCCGGCTTGCACAGCAGGTGCAAACCTTGTCAAGGTGGCCCAATGATCAGCACGAGCATTAAAGAGCTCCATACGCAAGGCCCGGTTTTCACGGTCCTTATCTTCCAACATCTCAGTAGTGGTGCAAAGGAGTGAGTCTTCATGGGATGCATCACTGTACATGCCCTGAAGGTAGCCATGCGCCCCAGGGAGGGATGCTGGCATGTAGCGAAATTCAGTGTTGCTCAACAAGGCAGTTCTAGCTCGCATAATGGTCATCATCGAGTAGGCTGCATCTTGAACGGACATCCCAATAGTGATCCCGAGTCCATAAGAACAGTGGAGTGGTTCCGTGGCTCCGGGATAAGATGGATATATCCTGACCGTGCACAGATATTGGCTCTGGTTGAAATCTCTAAACTGCTCCTCGACGGTGTATTAAGGGTACCATCGGTAACCTGCCTCAACCATCACTCGAACCAACATGGCGGTATGACCACATACACCGATGCAACGGGTCAGACGAACCACTTGGTTTTGGGGACGGGTAGCCATCTGAAAGCACAAAATAGTGCAAAGGCATTAGAATTTCTGGATGAAATTGGACAGCATAACGGCTGTAAATGCTCAAAAAAAGAATTGAGACATCCACAACAGTTTGCGAAACCACTCAACAACAACATATCAAGGTTCTGGTTCAATTGGCAACATACTAAACTTTAGTAGAACTGAACTGGGTTGTATCCAACAATCCTATAAGTTACTACGAATTTAGTAGCACGTGAACCTGATAGAGAGCAGAGAGCCTAGTCCTTAACCCACGTAGAATGAGAAGAGAATGACTCAGAATAGAGGGCATAAGGTAAAGGAGTAAAAGAGCCTTACGTTCCCTCCCACAATCAATTCCCCTACATATAACTAAAGCATTTCTAGACTCGACATCGACCAGTTTGGCTTAGCGAACCTACAGGCAGTCCGGCTCTGATGCCAACGCTGTCAGGACCCCGATTCTAAGCCACATCGATCCAGCGTGTAACACTTCATATCACTTTGCGGCCTCACGCACGGTACTCTCACGGGTGCCACCTTACCTGGCCCGGGACCGTTTGCGCCTTTTGGCTCACGTATATGATAGTGTCGCTAGCATCCATATGACAGAGAACCCGGGCCGACATGGCTAGTCGTGAACCCGAAGCGGCGCTAGCCTATGAGGACAGGCATACATGAATCACATCGAGCATGTCGGTCATCAACGTATCTATTCGGGCTGTAGCACTGGGCTAACAGGACTCCGGTGAACCGGGCTGTAGCGGACTACTATCGCTCAGAAGCACAAGACTTACATTTCCCCATATGAAAGGCTGCCAAGGATAAACAACTAGATAGTCGGATCCCACTCATACCAAGCATTTCAATCATACACACAATATGCCCGATATGAGTAAATACAACATGGCATCACAACAGTACTCTACGACTCAAGTACTTTATTTAGAAGGCTCCGAGGAGCCATACATATCATCCATACAGATAGGGGTCACATGACCCAACACTCAAGTCATACAAACATACAAGCACATGCGGAAGCAAAGTAGTCTGAGTACAGACACTAGAAAGAAAGAAGGCTTGACGAAGCCTGTCTATCTACAATGACCCTTCACAAGTCTTGGATCACCACCTGGGTGATAAGTCACTCGTCAACGTCGAGGTCTATATAGAACCCATCAGAGGGGTTGGTGCAGTCGTCTGAAAAACATGATTAAAGCAACATGAGTACGGAGGTACTCAGCAAGTCTTACAACAGGAACCTACTATACATGCACATTCTCAAGAAGGTAGTGGGGTTATTGCAGCAAGCCAGCTTTGACTCTTGGCTAAACTATCCTACGATAGACACCATTTGTAAATCATTTATCGCACACGAATCCACTATCACCATCACAATACTCCACCGTGGATCCTCTCTCGCCATCCTACGAGAGGGCCATCCGCGGTACTCACACTTATCTTGAGATTTTTAGTAGTATCCATTTAACTTGTCTATGAACTGATATAGGCAACCCAGAAGTCCATTACCGCGGACACGGCTATTCGAATAGATCATTTGTAACCCTGCAGGGGTGTACTTCTTCACACATGTTTCCACCACTTAGCGCCTGCACACGACATGTGCTCGGCAGACTTCAAGCGAAAGCCGACGTGGGTGTAGACCACGACCTACCTAAACACTCAAGTCTCTAGTCCAGGTTTATCGCCTATTCGGGTTCCATCCGCAGGGAGTCCGGCCGAGGTTTCCACTAACGGCCCCGAACGATGTGAACAGGGTTCCCGAGACACCAAACGGGCGAGTCGGTACACCGTGCCACGTGCCTACCGCAACACAGCCCACCCCGATGGTCAGCGCCGCGTGCGGCCCCCAGCATACTACAAACACCAGAAACTACTTGCAACTCCTGGACAGAGGACAAGGGTGGATAAGAAGTCGAGCGGGGTCATATTTCAGGGCCCAATGTGTGGTAGTAACTGTATCATGGATCACAAACACAGATCTCAGTTCTTAAGGACGGCCTCAATGAAACAACCCACCATGTACTCCTACATGGCCTCTCATCGATTCCTTTACCAAATCGTATTCAACACTTCACTCTTGTCACCGACACAACCTTTCACTCCAGTTCATCATCCCGATGAGCCAGACCTGACACAACTCTAAGCATAGCAAGCATAGCATGGTAGGAACACACACACATGTATTGGCTCAATCAACTCCTACACATGCTAGTGGGTTTCATCTAATTACTGTGGCAATGACAGGTCATGCAAAGGAAGTGGGTTCAACTACCGCGACACACAGCAGTTTGAAACGCGTTGTCTTAATGCAGTAAACGAGAGCAGAAGCGAGAACATGGGTTTGTATCGGAATGATCAATGGGTTGCTTGCCTGATGGAGTGGTCGTGGGATACTGCCCTTCAGTTGGATACCCGGAGATATCCTCGGAGGCAGAACCTACCACGAGGAGCACAACGGAACACAATCAATACATGGCATATGCAACAATATGATGCATGCTATGACATGGCAATATGAATGTTTCCTGACCTAGTGCAAGTTAAACCAGAAGGGAATGAACCCATTTGAACCAAAGATTCAAATGGTAGCTCATTTATGAAGATCATATTAGTGTATCAACTTGTAATGCCTAAACAGTGGGTTAACTTGTTCTGACATGCATGAAACCAGTACCAATGGATAGGTTGGATTTTTCTGATAATTTTTCATATATAAAACTTTGCATTTGGAGTTATAGATAATTTTCTATGAATTTTTGAAGTTTGAACTAATTTCTGGAATTTCCTGTGCAAAAAAATAAATCCAGAAAATTAATTGTGGCGTCAGCATGAGGTCAGCGTGACGTCAGGGGTCAACGGAGTCGTCCAGGTCAAACTGACCAGTGGGACCCGCATGTCAGTGGATAATTAAACTAGTTTAATTAGTTAAAACTAATCTGGTGATTAACAGAAGGGGGGCCCCACCTGTCATTGACTCAACAGAGTCAACCAGGGCCCACCCGTGGTCAAGGTCAAGGTCAACTCGCCGGCGTCTAGCCGCCGGCGAGGCCAGACGCGGCGGAGCAGAGTGAAATTGGCCGTTTCGGCCACCAAATGGGGCGCGGAAGGCATCTGCGCACTCCTGGGAACGAACCGCGGCTACTGGTGGAGTCAGTTGGGGTCGGGGTGGCCGGAGTTGGCGCCGGCGATGAGTTTGGCGGCGCCGGGGCTCGGCGAAGGTGAAACCGGGGCTGCGGGGCACGGCGAGGCGCGTGGAGTGATGCGTCGGGGCCCTGGGTGTGCGGTGAGGCTGGTGGACAGGGTGGCGCGGCCGTTGGGTGGCCGGAGCCTCGTCGGCGATGAGCTCCGCGGCGGCGCGTGCGGTTGAACTACGTGCAGTCGCTGTGGTGCACGAGAAGAGGAAAGGAGAGGATGGGGAGGTGGCTATGCTCACAGCGAACTCGCAGAGCCAGACGGCGTGGTCGGGGACGAGCTGGTGCGGCGACGGCGTTGAAGGGGATCTCCGGCGACGGTGGACTCGGGTGGGGTCGGTGCGGTGGCTTCGGGGCACGCGAGCGCTCGGGCTCGTGCTGCTCGACGAAGTCGACGACGGCGGAGAGGTTGGACACGGTCTCGTGGCACGGGGACGACGGTGGCTACGGCTATGACGGCGGAGCGGCGACGATGGCGTCGGCCATGGCGGGGAAGAGCGAGGGAGGCGAGGCAGGGGCGAACGGCGTGTCCAGGGGCTCGAGGCGACGACGTGGAACTCATCCAGGGCAGCGAGGCGGCGAGGAGGTGAAGCAGGGCGGCGGGGAGCTGCGTGGCGCTCGCTGGTGCCGGCGTCGAGCACCTGCGTGCCTGCCTGGCCGAGCCAAGCAGCTCGCTGGCGCGGCAGCTGGGCTGGGCCGGCAGGTGGGCCGGTTGGCAGGCGCCAGGTAAGTCCTTTTCTGACTTTTGTTTCCTTTTCTATTTCTTTTGTAACTTTGTAGACTTATTTAAAATACTAGCACAACTCCAAAAATCACCAAACTGCACCTGGTCCTTAGTTGGAATATTTCCAGCAAGAAACATTTTAGTTTGGAGATATTTGGGCATTTGAAATGTTTTATAAATTTAAAATGCCCAAATTCAAATAATTATGCATTAATTCAATGACCTTCTGTTGACCTAGAAAAATGTGCACTATTTTTGCCAGAGGTTTAGGACCAAAGCAAAGATGATGAACATTTTAGAAGGGCATTTCAGGTTCATTGAAAAGGATTTTAGTAAACCCTAGTAGATTCAGGAGCGGTGCTGGGGGTTCTGCCTTCCCCATTTCAATTTTCTTGTCAAAAGAAAACATGATGCACACTCTAATGCATGAACTAGGTAGGATGTGACAGCGGCACCCACGGGTGTCACCATCGTCGGCGCGAAGGCGTAGAGCTTTCGCTCGACAACTCATCCGTGTCACCACGAGGCCACCAGGACGAACACAACGGGGATAGATCCCCAGATACGGATCAGGGTGGCGCCTCTAAGAGGACATAGAGCATGCCAGAGCCACCCACCGCTACACCTCCCGCTGCCCACGCAGCCAGGGAGGAGAGCCACCACCGCCACACTGGTGCCCACCGATGAGCAACCATGCGGACCGCCATCCGGGGTCACTGCCCCGGCATCCCTGTCAAGGGACACCGTGCATCGCTCACTTCACAGCACACTCGACCACGGTAGGAAGAGCAGAGACATTCCCCCTACTCCTAGCCAGGCATCAGTAACCGAGTCTGGGTAGGCGCCTACACCATAGGAGGCACCCACGCCTGCGTTCCCAACCAATCCTGGTGGATTGGGGGGGGCACGACTCCGTGACTGCCGACGAACGTCGACGAGAATCCCAGGCACAGGCCCAAGCTAGCACGAACAATGCCATGTCCGTGGTCACCGGCGCCGATCCGCCCAGTGACGTAACGGTATCACGACCACCACCGCCGACCACCGCACCCGTGAGTAGTGCAAGAGCACCACCGCAAGCACATCCTGGACTGAACCCCACCTCACCTACCCGGAGAAAAAACTTCGATCCGCCTCGGGCCCAGATCCGGTCCGCCCGAGCACGAACCCTAGGTCGTAGCCACCTCAGCAAGCGAACCCGCACGCCATCGGCTCATACCCAGGAGAAGGAAGGTTGTCACTGCCACCTGCACCTCACCGCCAAGTGCCAAATGCCATGTCACGCCATTGCCCATGACCCATGCACCCCTGATCCACCACCAGCACGCCATCCCAAAGCATCGGAGGTCCCCCGCCAAGGCCGGCCATGGAAAGCACCAACCACCAGAGGTGAACCCCAAGCAGGGAGGGCAACCACCGCCGGAGGGCAGCCCCGCACCGCCCAAGGCGCCGGCAGCTAGATCTGACTGCGCCAGATTGGAACACCCAGCTACCATGGGGGCACCACGAACGGCCCCTCCCGCGGCCACCAAGAGGCATCACGGGCGTGGGACACGCACGGGAACCCGTCGTGTCCGCCCGAGACCGCACCGATGCGCCCCGCCGCCAGCACGCCGTCATTCACCGACGAGATCCACCCGCGCCGGATCCTGCGAAGCGAGAAAGGAGAGGGTCCCGCCTTTGTTGACGCCGACCGGGCTTTGCCCGGCAGTGCGCCTCGGCGGCAGCAAGGAGGGGAGGAGGGCCCTGGTCGGCGGCGCAAGGGTCCCCGCCTGGTCGGCACGCCCCGGTGGCAGCGAGGAGGGGAGGAGGGCCCTGGCCGGCGGCACAAGGGTCCCCCCTGGTCGCTTGCGGGAGCGACTTGGGAGGGGCGGGTCACGGTTGATCAATCCACTCTTCCTCCTTTTGTTCTTTGCTCTCCTTCTCATCATTTTCATCTAATGAGCTCACAGTTTCAACAATTTCTTCTTCCATAGACTCATGCAAAATATTAGTCTCTTCTTGGACAGCGGAGGAGTCCTCAATATATTATGTAACATGAGCATTAGATGCATAGATTTCATGGAAACATTTAAGTATGGCAAAATTTCCAGATTTGTAAAGAGTAATATCATACTTTTAAATCAAAGAAGCAATTTCATAGGCGCCCTTAAAAGCAACAAATTCTTCAATTTGTTCAACATCGTAGTAATGATAAACACCTTTGGCATAAGAAGATACGATTCCATTATCCTTAAACTCATATTGGAAGGGAAGGTGTTTTTTAGGGTCTTCAGAACAACAAGTAATATCATGTATTTCGCATAAATTCCAAGCAAGTCATTGCAAACAATTAATTTGATGATGTAAGAGTTTCCCTTTTTGAGATAAGCAGTGTCTCACAAAATAAGCATGATCATTTAATGATTTTTCCTCAACTAAACTTGTCGGGTTTTCAGCACGAGCACATAGGGATCGAAGGTGATCCAAGTAGAAAGCTTCAGCGGTATGATAGATTTTGGGTGGTTCTTCAACTGCTGGGTTACCAGGTACTTTTTTGGTATTTTACGTTTCCTACCCATAACTAAAGATAGAAAACAAGAGCACAAAATAAAATCTACTTAGTGATAAAGCAAACAAGCACACATGAGAATATCAATCCTACGCTATTGCTACCCAGCAACGGCGCCAGAAAAAGGTCTTGATAACCCACAAGTATAGGGGATCAACTGTAACTTTTTTGATAAATAATACTTTCGAACCCAACGAGGAGCTAAAGGTAGAATCAATATCCCCTTCAAGTTCTATCGACCACCGATACAACTCTACGCACACTTAACGTTCGCTTTACCTAGAACAAGTATGAAACTATTTTGTAGGTGACAACATAGGTTTGCAAGAATAAAACTTGAGGTACTTAGAGGAAATAAAACTAGGAGTAAATTGCGAGATAATAAAAGTTAATTTTAGTAGAGTTTTTTGTAACACAAGAAAGTTATTTGTCCCTAGCTAGGAAATTGATAACTAGACCAGTAATCATTATTGCAAGTTTATATGAGGGAGAGGCATGAGCTAACATACTTTCCATACTTGGATCATATGCACTTATGATTGGGACTCTAGCAAGCATCCGCAACTACCAATGATCATTGAGGTAAAACCCAACCATAGCATTAAGTATCAAGTCCTCTTTACTCCCATACGCAACAACCACCTTACTCGGGTATGTGTTTCCGTCACTCACGCCACCCATCATAAGCGAATCATGAACGTATTGCAACACCCTACAGCAGGAATCCCTCATACTTGCGCGACATGGAGGGCACCATAGGACAACACCAAAATAAAACATACAAATCAAATGAATCACGACCATCAATCAACCCATAGGACAAAAAGAATCTACTCAAACATCATAGGATGACAACAAATCATTGGACAATAATATGTAGCATTAAGCACCATATTTAAGTAGAGATTACAACGGGGAGAAGAGTTTTTACACCGCTAGGGGGGAGAGAGTTGGTGTTGAAGACGGCGAAGTTTTTGGTGTAGATTGCCGTCCTGATGGTTGCCCCGACAGCGTTCCGGCGCCACCGGGTGAGAGGGGGAGAGAGCCCCCCTCCTTCTTCTTGCTTGGCCTCCCCCTGGATGGGAGGAGGTTTTCCCCTCTGGTCCTTGGCCTCCATGGCATCCGGAGGGGCGATAGCCCCTTCGATATTGGATCTCTCTCTGTGTTCCCTTCTGTTTCGCGTTCCTGTTTTCTGGCCGAAAACCTTTTCTTAAATATTCGGAGTTCCGTAACTCCGATTGGGCTGAAATTTTAACATGAATTTTTTCAGATATTATCTTTCTTGCGGCGAAAGAAGGGCTGCAACCGCCTTATGAGGGGGTGTAGCGACCCGACCTCAGATGGTCAAGTCTCTGTGCTCAAGTGTCATCCCTGGATCAGTAATGCTGACACCACACAGTACTTCGAAGGATTTATAACAGAGTAGCAATCACACACTTATTACATTGGTGTCTCAAAGAGAACTTATTACAATAAGTATGGCTTAAGTCCATCTAATAACGATAACAGCGGAAGGCTTGGAAGATAAGTGAGTCCATCAACTCCAACGGCATCACTGAGTATAGAACCACGACCTAAAAGCACCTTACTCGTCGTCTGAAAAGTCTGCAACATGAAAGTTGCAGCCCGAAAACGGGCCAGCACATGGAATATGCTGGCAATGTAACACATAGAGAATAATGAATGACAAGCCTATACTACATGCATATATGGCTGGTGGAAAGCTCTATGGTTACAGTTTTGCGTAAAGCCAATTTTTCCCTACTGCAAAGGAATAAATTTATTTAACTATCATGGTGGTTGTTAAACATTGAGAATGGTTGACAGCATCCTCAATCCCAATTAAAATTAATCATCAATAACCCAACAATATTAATTTAGAAGTAACATGATGAGATTCACATGATATTCAAGTACTAGATACTCAAGTTGTCCATAACCGGGGACACGGCTAATCATGATTAGTTTGTACACTCTGCAGAGGTTTGCGCACTTTTCCCCACAAGACTCGATCGCCTCCGTTTGGTTTCTCGCACTACATGATGTTTGAGAAATGGATGACCGAGACACAGTCTTTCAGAAGCGTTAGCACCTTACGTGGGTAGACCGGTACACCTACATCCCCTATATCTGCTAGTCTACCACTGTAAGAGTTCACACAACTTAATCAACTATGCCAGAGCCCATAATGGCTTGTAGCTGCACACAGAAGTTACTAGCATGAATGATCTTTTGATCCCTTTGAGCCTGGGTGGCGGTCCAAAGAAAAACAGGCAAGTCCTGATAGAAACCAGGTGCCTCAATCCACCCAGATGTGTGTTTAAGTTGCCACCTTAGATAAACCATTAATTAACAATACTCACATCTGTCATGGATATCACTCACCCAATCCACGTCTACTAGCATAGCATGGCATAATAAGCAAACGTAGAAGTAACTCCCAAAGGTTTCATGAGTAAAACAGGTAATAGGTACTACCTCAACTACTTCCCATCCCACAATTTAATTTGATCCTAATCATGCAATGTTTGAGGATTGGTCTAATGCAATAAAACTGGGTATGAAAGAAGTATGATCAAAGTGTTACTTGCCTTGCTGATGATCCGCGAAACCTAGAGATTCGAAATAACAGGCGGCGCACTCCGGGTAATCTATCGCAGACAAACAACAAGCATACAATAAGTACTCATCTAATGCACATGTAAAACTCAAATAAGAGACTTAACCAGAAAGTTCAACTTAAGAACTCCGGTTGCAAAAAGAAAACGAACCGAACAAAGCAACGGAAAACAAACGGCGGAAGAAAACAAATCGGTTCTAGCAAGTTGAAACTAGGTCAAATTTTACAGTAGCAAAAACTTGTTTAAGTTGATTAGTCGGAATGGTGGTTTCGAAACGAAACTCCAGGCGCTTGAATCACCTGATTCCGATAAACGAGCGAGAAGATAAACTAGAACGAAGATCGGATCGGAAATCGCGATCAGAAAATCGTGGAATAAATCCGACGAAAAGGAAAAACGACAAACGGTTAAACGAACGGACGTTCGTTAACCAAGAATAACCGGTGATCACGTTCGTTAAGACGAACGTTCCGGCGAACGCTCGCTAAACAACTAAACCGAATAAAAACTAAAACCGATCTAGGGTTTCGAAAAAACCCGAAACAACGAAACGAAAAGAAACCGGAACGGTTTTTATAAAAAAAACCCGAACCGAGGGGAGGGGTGGCGCGGCGCGGCGGCTACCTCGACGAGGGGCTCCGGCGGCGGGGCTTGGCGACGGGCGGCGGCGGGCGGCGGCGGCGGCGGCGCTGCTGCTGCTGCTGCTGCGGGGTGGTGTGGGGAGGAGAGGGGGGGCTTGGGTATTTAAAGAAGGGGGAAGACTTGGGGAGGGGGCAAGGCAAGGGGCGGCGGCGGCAGAGTCCAACTCGGACTCGGCGGCGGCGGTGCTGCGCGCGGGCGCGCGCGCGAGGGGGGGGGGGGGGGCGGCTGGGCCGGCCGGGCCTTGGCCCAGGCGGGGCACTGCACGATTTTTTTAAATAGATACGCGCGCAGAAAAAAAACAAAGAAAAGAAAATCTAAACGAACTCCAAAAATCCTGAAGTAAATTTTTCCCGACTCCTAGAAATGAGTCGAGCAAAATGAACTTTACTCGGGCCTAGATGCAATTTTTGAAAACACGCATTTTTCCCTAATCCAAATAACATGCAAATAAACTCTGGAAAATCCAAAATTTGATTTATTTATTAAATCTTCATTTTTCCTAAATTTGGGAAAGTCATATTATTCCCCTTCTCATATTTTTGATATTGGAAAAATAATTGAAGATGAAATAAATAAAATCAAATGATCCTTTTTTCAAAATTTGAGAAAACTCAAATATGAAAATAACTAAATCTCCAACTCTCTCTAAGGGTCCTTGAGTTGTGTGAAATTTCTAGGATCGACCAAAATGCAAGAAAATATGATATGCATGATGATCTAATGTATAACATTCCAAATTGAAAATTTGGGATGTTACAAACCTACCCCCCTTAAGATGAATCTCGCCCTCGAGATTCGGGTTGGCTAGAAAATAGGTGAGGGTGGTCCTTGAGCAAATCTTCTTCTCTCTCCCAGGTGGCTTCATCCTCTGAGTGGTGGTTCCACTAAACTTTACAAAACTTGATAACCTTGCTGCGGGTAACTCTGCTGGCATAATCGAGAATCTTGACTGGTTTCTCCTCATATGTTAAGTCATTCTCCAACTGAATCGCTTCAAGCGGCACTGTATCTCTTAGCGGTACCTCCGCCATCTCGGCGTGACATTTCTTCACCTGAGAAACATGGAATACATCATGAACTCCTGACAGTCCCTCTGGTAATTCCAACTTATAAGCGACTTCTCCCATACGTTGCAAGATCTTATACGGTCCAACAAAACGCGGTGCTAATTTTCCCTTAACTCCAAAGCGCTTAACTCCTCGAAGTGGGGATACTCGAAGATAAACTCTGTCTCCGGTTTCGTAAACTGTCTCCTTGCGTTTAGAATCTGTGTAGCTCTTCTGTCTGGACTGGGCTACCTTGAGCCTATCGCGAATCAACTTAACTTTCCGTTCAGACTCCTTAATCAGATCTGGTCCAAAGAACTGACGGTCTCCAACTTCGTCCCATGACAACGGTGTCCTGCACCTCCTTCCGTATAAAGCTTCGAAAGGTGCCATCTTCAAACTAGTTTGGTAACTGTTGTTATAAGAAAACTCCGCATACGGCAAGTTATCGTCCCAACTAGATCCATAATCTAGCGCACATGCTCTCATCATATCTTCCAAAATCTGATTGACTCTCTCAGTCTGTCCATCCGTCTATGGGTGAAACGCTGTGCTGAACTCTTGTCTGGTTCCCAAAGTTTCATGCAACTGATTCCAAAACATTGAGGTAAATTGGGTTCCTCTATCTGATACGATACTCCTCGGAACTCCATGCAAACAAATGATCCTAGTCATGTATATCTTTGCCAACTTAGCACTGGTGTAAGTGGTCTTAACTGGGATGAAATGTGCTACCTTTGTCAAACGATCAACTACTACCCATATCGAGTCATAGCCTGCCTTCGTCCTGGGTAGTCCTGTGATAAAATCCATGCCTATCTTATCCCACTTCCATTCGAGTATCGGCAATGGTTGTAACAATCCGGCTGGCTTCTGATGTTCTGCCTTTACTCTATGACACACACATCACAAACTGCTACATATGCTGCAATATCCTTCTTCATTCCGGTCCACCAGAATGTTTCCTTCAAATCCAAATACATATTGGTATTTCCTGGGTGAATCGAATAGGGTGAATCATGTGCCTCTTGCAGAATCAACTTCCTGATCTCCGGGTCATTTGGCACATAAACACGGTCCTCAAGCCATAGGGTATCGTGCTCATTATCACGAAATCCCTTTGCTTTTCCTTCGCTCATTTTCTCTTTTATAGAAGCAATCTCCTTGTCAGATTTCTGAGCCTCTATGATTTTATCCATTAAGGTTGACTGAATCTCCAATGCTGCTACATAGCCTCTCGGAACTATCTCCAAACATAGATCACGAAGATCTTCTGCTAACTCCTTTGGTATTTCCCCCGTCATTAGTGTATTGACATGGCTCTTACGGCTCAATGCATCAACTACTACATTAGATTTTCCGGGATGGTAATGCAATCTCATATCATAATCCTTGATGAGCTCCAACCATCTCCTTTGTCTGAGGTTCAACTCCTTCTGCGTGAAAATGTACTTCAAACTCTTGTGATCCGTGTACACCTCACAATGATTTCTAATGAGGAAATGTCTCCATGTCTTCAACGCATGCACTACGGCTGCTAACTCCAAATCATGCGTAGCATAATTTAATTCATGAGGTTTCAGTTGTCGTGAGGCATACGAAACAACTCTTCCCTCCTGCATAAGCACTGCTCCAAGTCCTCGACGTGAAGCGTCGCAATACACCTCATAATCCTTGTTCTGATCTGGTAGAATCAATATTGGTGAGGAAACCAATCGTTTCTTCAACTCCTGAAAACTGGCCTCACATTCCTCAGTCCAATTGAACTTGGTATCTTTCTTCAACAATTCAGTCATAGGCTTTGCAATACTTGAGAAATTCTCAATGAATCTCCAGTAGTATCCTGCGAGTCCAAGAAAACTCTGGATCTCTCCAACTATCGTTGGTGCTTGGTTACGGTCTCAACCTTTGTGGGGTCAACTGCTATCCCTTCCCTGGATATAACATGTCCAAGAAATCCAACTACCTTTAACCAAAACTCACATTTGCTGAATTTGGCATATAACTGATGTTCCCTTAGTTTCTCCAAAACCAAACGCAAATGTTCCTTATGCTCCTCTTCATTCTTCGAGAACACCAGAATATCATCGATGAAAACCACGACGAACTTATCCAAAAACTCCATAAATACTTTGTTCATCAGGTTCATAAAATAGGCAGGTGCGTTAGTCAGTCCAAATGACATAACAGTATACTCATACAATCCATATCTTGTGGTGAATGCTGTCTTAGGTATGTCCTGCTCTCGAATCTTCAACTGATGGTACCCTGATCGCAAATTGATCTTGGAGAACACTTTAGCTCCTTGCAAATGATCAAACAGATCATTAATCATTGGCAGTGGGTACTTGTTCTTGATGGTTACTTCATTCAATCCACGGTAATCAACAACCATCCTTAATGATCCATCCTTTTTCTTCACTAAAAGTACGGGTGATCCCCAAGGCGAAGAACTTGGGCGAATGTAACCTTTATCCAGTAATTCCTTAATCTGCTTCTTAATTTCCAGTAAATCCTTTGCGGGCATCGTGTATGGTCGCTTCGATATTGGCCCAGTGCCTGGCAAAAGCTCATTCAAAAACTCAATGTCTCTATCTGGTGGCATGCCTGACAACTCTTCTGGAAATACGTCAGGAAAATCCTTCACCACTGGTACTTCTTCCTGCACAACTCCTGATAAAGAATTTACTTGTGTCCTGTTTGGCGCCTGTCAGGATACATACTTGATCCTCCTTCCTTCTGGCGTTGTGAGCAAAATTGTCTTACTGGTGCAATCGATGTTTCCTCCATACATCAACAGCCAATCCATACCGAGAATTACATCCAGACCTTGGGATTCCAGAATGATTAAATCCGTTGGGAAAACATGCCTTCCTATACTTAATGGCACTTGAAAACATCCTTGTCTGGCCATGTACTCTGCTCCTGGCGAGCTTACTAGCATAGGTGTTTTAAGAACCCTAGTGGGCAGGCTATACTTTTCCACAAATCCCCTTGATATGTATGAATGCGATGCACCAGTATCGAAAAGAACGAGTGCAGTTAATGAATTAACCAAAAACTTACCGATTACGACATCAGGCTGATCTTCAACCTCCTCCACATTAACGTGGTTCACTTGTCCCCTGTTGAAAGGGTTTGGCTTCTTTCCAGAGCTTCCATTGCCATTCTGGCCTTCAGGACATTCATTGGCATAATGTCCGATCTTGGAACACTTGTAACAGGTGACATGGCTCAGGTCTTTCTTGGCTGGGGTTGATGGGGTGGTAAGGTTCTGGCCGTTGCTTCCTCCATCCCTATTACCATTCTTGTGGCCGTTATGGTTGTGCGAGCTACCTCCTCCATGGGTATGCTGAAACTGAACTCCTAGTTTAGGGGTATAACGGGGCTTCTGCTGGGCTCCAGAGTTATACTTCCCCTGTCCATACTTCCTCTTGTGGTTCTCAATCTGTTGTTGCTTCCCTTCAATCATGATGGCACGATCTACCAACTCCTGGTAGTTGTTGAAACTTGCTACCATCAACTGCATACTCAGCTCGTCATTCAATCCTTCCAGGAACTTCTCCTGTTAGCTGCGTCTGTAGCAACGTCATCTGGCGCATAACGTGCTAACTTACTAAAATCATCCACATACTGGCCAACTGTCCTTCCTCCTTGGCGTAAGTTGCGAAACTCATGCTTCTTCATGGCCATAGCTCCTGCTGAAACATGGGCAGTGCGGAAAGCTTGTTGAAACTGTTCCCATGTGACAGTGTCTACAGGGTAAGTGGCTGTAAAATTCTCCCACCATGCTGTTGCGGGTCCTTCAAGCTGGTGTGCAGCAAACTTCACTTTTTCACCATCTGTACATCCTGCAGTGGTCAACTCCCTTCCTATCTTGCGGAGCCAATCATCTGCTACTATTGGCTCGGTGCTACGGGAATACACCAGCGGATTCAGCCTAAGGAAACGAGTCAAATGATCAACAAGTGGTGGTGGTGGGTTGTTGTTGTTGTTGTTGTTGTTGTTGTTGTTGTTGTTGTTGTTGTTGTTGTTGTTGTTGTTGTTGTTGTTGTTGTTGTTGTTGTTGCTATTGTTGTTGTTGTTGTTCTGCACCAATGTTTGGATCAAGGCATTCTGCTGCTGAATCAACTGAGTGATCTCTGGCGGGAAAACGAATCCATTGTCACGTCTCGGAGGCATCTGAGGGTTTAGAAAAGACGAGAATTAAGAATAGAGTGAGGTCTAAAGAGAAAACACTACCCCAATGCACATGAGCAAATGCACACAAAATCACTTCATTCAATTCAAACAAAGGGCATACAACGGTCTAGAACTATCGCAAAAGTGCTCGAACTATAATGTATACATGGGGGGGAATACTATTAATATTTGGTGGTCATCTAGAAATTTGAATCGGTGGAAGACTCCATGATGTCTGCTCCAGCTTCGTCTTCAAAGTCGGGTTCACTTTGATCCGAATCGGGGTCGTCGATGATGATGTAGTTGTCCGGACATGCGACGTACTTGTCTTCCTTCTTGGATGCTCATTTCCCCTTGAGTTCTTCAATCTTTTGCTTAAGATCGCCATTGAGCCTTGCTAGAGCTACGATCTCGTCCATGTAGTCCTTGCGTGTAGCCTTCAGTTCTCCTTCTAGCTCGATGATCCTTGCCTTCGCATTCTTCAACTCTATCATATCATTGCACATCTGGTTCTCGTGGCGTCGAATGTGCTGGTTTAACTCCTGGATGAAAGCTGCAATGGATCTATCCTTCTTGGTGCTGACTATCTCCCATTGTTCATCTCGGCGTCCGCAAATCTGGTAGATAGTGTCCTTGAGGTCTTCTTGATAAACTTCTCCAATGCGTCCCATGGTGATATGAGCTGCCATGCTCTTTCCTAGACTCCAGGTTGGTGCACTGAAAACACTATCTATGGGCTTCGTGATTGGCGCGAATGTCCTTCCCGGAACATGAGCTTGAATCTTCCAGCGCTCCTCTTCAGGCAGAGTGGCATTGACGGTCCCGGTGAAGCTTGGTAGTCCAATGTTCAGGTACTTGGTGACTTCCTTCAAGTGATATCCAAAAGGTGTGCCTTCATCTGGTTGAGCGTACTTGATCTTCGCGTCCGTCATCCTAAAGGGTAGAAAAGATGAGGAGTTAGAAAATGAGAAGAGAATAGTGATCTATGGCTTTTACTTAGTGGTCGTGTCCTACAGTCAGCGTGTGCTTTGATACCATCTCTGTAGCGACCCGACCTCAGATGGTCAAGTCTCTGTGCTCAGGTGTCATCCCTGGATCAGTAATGCTGACACCACACAGTACTTCGAAGGATTTATAACAGAGTAGCAATCACACACTTATTACATCGGTGTCTCAAAGAGAACTTATTACAATAAGTATGGCTTAAGGCCATCTAATAACGATAACAGCGGAAGGCTTGGAAGATAAGTGAGTCCATCAACTCCAACGGCATCACTAAGTATAGAACCACGACCTAAAAGCACCTTACTCGTCGTCTGAAAAGTCTGCAACATGAAAGTTGCAGCCCGAAAACGGGTCAGCACATGGAATATGCTGGCAATGTAACACATAGAGAATAATGAATGACAAGCCTATACTACATGCATATATGGCTGGTGGAAAGCTCTATGGTTACAGTTTTGCGTAAAGCCAATTTTTTCCTACTGCAAAGGAATGAATTTATTTAACTATCATGGTGGTTGTTAAACATTGAGAATGGTTGACAGCATCCTCAATCCCAATTAAAAGTAATCATCAATAACCCAAAAATATTAATTTAGAAGTGACATGATGATATTCACATGATATTCAAGTACTAGATACTCAAGTTGTCCATAACCGGGGACACGGCTAATCATGATTAGTTTGTACACTCTGTAGAGGTTTGCGCACTTTTCCCCACAAGACTCGATCGCCTCCGTTTGGTTTCTCACACTACATGATGTTTGAGAAACGGATGACCGAGACACAGTCTTTCAGAAGCGTTAGCACCTTATGATGGGTAGACCGATACACCTACATCCCCTACATCTGCTAGTCTACCACTGTAAGAGTTCACACAACTTAATCAACTATGCCAGAGCCCATAATGGCTTGTAGCTGCACACAGAAGTTACTAGCATGAATGATCTTATGATCCCTTTGAGCCTGGGTGGCGGTCCAAAGAAAAACAGGCAAGTCCTGATAGAAACCAGGTGCCTCAATCCACCCAGATGTGTGTTTAAGTTGCCACCTTAGATAAACCATTAATTAACAATACTCACATCTGTCATGGATATCACTCACCCAATCCACGTCTACTAGCATAGCATGGCATAATAAGCAAACGTAGAAGTAACTCCCAAAGGTTTCATAAGTAAAACAGGTAATAGGTACTACCTCAACTACTTCCCATCCCACAATTTAATTTGATCCTAATCATGCAATGTGTCGGGGGAAATCAGCCTCTGCGAACACCTATGGGGACGGAGCCCCTTTCTTGGCTCGGCGGGGGGCGGAGGTTGCGCGAAGAGCGGATCGAGGCGAGGCACACTAGGGGTTTACCCAGCTTCGGGCCGCACGGATGCGTAAAACCCTACTGCTGCTTTGTGGATTGTATTGTGTTCTTGCTCGAGATCGCTGGGTGCTACAGTACACTCGAGCTGCTTGCGAGCCTGGACGTGAATGAGTGTCCCCCCTCCACCTACGTGCGCATGGGGCCTCCTTTTATATGCTCAAGGGGTTACCCACAGGTGGCAGCGTAGGTAAGGGCAAAAATGGGAAAATGTTGTAGTGGCGTACAGCTGTCTGTACAACGCTATCATACCTAACCCTGACGGCGGGGGACAAGGGCATTAAATGCCCGTCTACGTCGCCCGGTCAGTGCAGAAAAGGGACCGTCAGGGGCGCCACCGTTTGCCACGATGGCTAGCTTGTCAGCATCGCTTCGCCACCGCACGCCCCTGGCTGCACAGCTTCTCGCCACGTACGTCTGGACTGGCCCCAGAGCGACACGTGGGGTGGATGAGCTGGAGCGCAGTTGGCGGAGCAGTAGCTTGCCGCGGCAAACTCCTTGCCGCGGTGGATGTCTTGTCGCGTCCGGGAGCTCGTCGCTCACCGGGTCTTGCCGGGACGCAGGGCGTGCCGCGGCAAGTTCCTTGTCGGGGCTTGGTTGGCCTTCCCGGCAAGCTTCTCTTGCCGGGGTCTTGCGCTTCGAGCGGCCGTCCCGGCAAGCTCCTCTTGCCGGGGCCTTGCTCTCTTCGGGCGGTCGTCCCGGCAAGCTCCTCTTGCCGGGGCCTCTGTCTTGTCTTAAATACTTTGTTCTTGGACGGCCCAAAAAAGGGTCCATGAAGGGTTTTGGCGGTCACCTGGCAAGCCTTGCCGCGGGGCGCTGCGACTGCCCGTGCACAAGTTCGGGGTACTAAGGTACCCCTATTTTAGTACACCGACAGGAGCCCCCGGGCCTGGGCCATACACGGTGCCGAGCGCTGTTGGGCCAGGCCCAAAACAGTGCACGGGCACGCGCGGCCTGGGTCGCGCTGTATCTTAACTCCGCATCCATCGCGCCTTCCCCAAGTGGCACGCGTCGAACACGGCGTCGTGGGGAGAGGCGTGCGTGACGTGGGCGGCGTGCGCGGGGCTGAGCCCCGCAGGCATGCGTCACGTCGCAATAAAGGGGGCGGTTCGCGCCTTCTCCATAAGTTGGGGGAGGCGCGGAGGCGTGGTTTGTTTACTGGACGGGGCCGAGGCGCGGTTCTCGAGGCGTCCGCTCCCCATGATCAAGGGGTGGGGAGAGGTCGCTTCACCCGTCGCCTCGGCTCTGTGCGCGCCGCCACGTGGCCTCCATGCACCTGCGGTCGCGACGGTGGAGGCAGGAAACCGGGCCGACGTGGGTCGGGGCAGCGGGTCGGTCCCAGTCGCCTGCTCTTCCTTCGTCTTGATTGGCTGAGTGGGGCGGCCGAGCCCCCACCCTGCTCCTTTATAAGGAGCGAGAGGGGGCGACGGAAATCCGCACTCCTTCATCCTTTCTTCTCTTCAGCTTCTGATTCCCCCTCTCCATTTGTCATGGAGAAAGGGAACCCTTGTCCTTCATCGGTGGCGGCGAGGGTCGCTGCTAGGCAGCGCGCCCCTCCTCCCCTCGCACCTGCGGTGGCAGAGCCAGCCGTAAGGGGAAGGGGGAGGGGGCGAGGTCGTGGACAAGGTCGTGGACGAGGCCGAGGCGCTCGGGGACGAGGCGGACGGGGCGATGCGCCGGCCTCGCCTCCACCAGCGGCTCCTCTTCTCACGGCGGTCCACATCGGGGACGACCCTTGCGAGTTCTTCGTCAGGCTGCGCCGGGCGCCTCGTCGTCGCCTCCGTCTTCCGGCTCCCTTCGCAAGCGTGATGGAGATGGAACAACTCGAGACGCTGAGACTGCGCATGAGGGGCTGTGGAATCAGCGGCACGCGAGTCCACGTTGAGTCCCTAGCCCCCGGCGTGATGTATCTTGGTCGAGGGTGGAAGTCGTTCGCCCGTATCCACAGCTTGATGGAGGGGTTCACCCTCCATTTTAAGTTAATGGAGGGCGATCTCCTCTCCGTCAAGGTCTTCGGGTGCTACGACACCCGGGCCTGGTGCTGCGTGGATAGCTCCTCTGACAGCGAAGGCTCCTCCTTGAGCGAGAGTGACGAGGAGGGGGGTGACAGCGACGATGAGGGTAGCTGTCGTCGGGATGACGGGTCCGACTAGGAGCCGGTCACAGCTCCACGTGGCACCGACGACCCCATCATCCGTGCCGCCGGCTCCTTGAACTTCCCGGGGTCGTCTCCTTTGGCGGCTGGCGTGGCGAGGCTGCGGAAGAGGAAGAGGGCTGGAGGCAAGGCCGTCAAGTCGGAGTACAAGGGCGAGGTGCCCTCGACAGCGTGCTGACGTTCCGCTGCCTCGTCGAGCCCTGCTTCCGGAGCTGCCACCACCACCCAGCCTCTTGACAGCCCCCGGGATGTTCTGTTGGTGTCTTCTGCCACCCGTAGCTCGCCTAGGCGCCCCTTTTGCCCTTTTCGCCTCCTTGTCCTACCTCCTGAAGAGAGGGACAGGAAAGGGATTACAGGCACCTTATCTCTTTTTAGCTTGTAAGCCCTTGGGCCTTAGTTGCATTTAAAACTTGTAATCCCATCTTTCATGTTTTTCATTCTCTCTGAACTGTACCTGAGCGGAATGTTTTTAATGAAAAGGGGATGTTTGCTGGGCCATTTGTCTCGCGGGTAAAACCCACGCCAAGGAGCGAATCCTTTATATCGTTAAGATAGACACTTCTTTGCCCGGCAACAGGCCCTGCCGTCTTCCCGCGTCACTCGACCTCTCCCACGCCCTTGGCGGAGGCAGGGAGAAGGCGGGTTCTGGCCCCTCGTTTCGTCCCTTTGCTGCCGCGACTACTACCAAAACGGGCCCCAGGAACGCGCTCTGGGGCCTATAGTTAAGGGAGCACGGTAGCTTTTACGAGGAAACAAGGTTTTCGTATTCCCCAGTTCATAAGAGAATGCATGACAAGGGATGCAAAAACTTATCTGAGATTGCAGCCCCCGGCAGGTCTGGCTTGCCGCGGGCGAATCCTTGCACTCGCAGCCCCCGACAACTCTGGCTTGCCGGGATGCAGGTGCTGGCTCGTCCTTCTTCTCTTCTTCGTCCTCAAGCGGCCCATCTAGGATATGTAAACCCTGCGAACCAAGGGAAACGAAAGAACAGCAAAAGGGACGCACACCCGACCTCTAAGCTAGGGGTTAGTAGCTGTTAGGCACTATCAACCCTAACCAAGGACGAGACTCGACTCAGCATGCATGCTATGACTTGGGGCGCCAGCGCTTCATTAACTGATGCTCAGGGTCTGTGCCTGGCTTTGTACAAAGGATTACATGCAACATCGACAAGACTTGTACAAAAGGGTGGTTGCCGGACGGGGTCCGACAACCGCGCCTTACGGGTAAAACTTACGAAGATGCTCAACGTTCCAGGAGTTGCTCATCGGAGTGCCATCTTCGGTCTCAAGGCGGACAACGCCGGGCCTTGTGACTCGTTTCACCCGGTAAGGGCCTTCCCACTTTGGCGTCAACTTGTTGGAATTCTTGGCGGACTGAGCGCGCTGAAGAACAAGGTCGCCTTCCTCGAAGCTTCTGGCTCTAACTTTGCGGCTATGATAGCGGCGCAAAGCTTGCTGGTAGCGAGCAGTTCGCACAGCAGCCTGAAGACGATCGTCCTCAAGGAGCAGCGCGTCATCTTCACGCAGCCGCTCTTGCTCAAGCTCATCATAAGCGAGCACTCGAGGTAACCCGTATACGAGTTCCGTGGGGGTAACTGCTTCTGCTCCATAGATTAGAGCAAATGGTGTCTGGCCAGTGGCTCGATTTGGCGTCGTTCTGATAGACCAAAGAGCCACCGGCAGCTCCTCGATCCAGTTTCTTCCGCACTTGTGCAGCCTGTCGAAAGTCCTGGTCTTGAGCCCGCGCAACACTTCAGCATTGGCCCTCTCCGCTTGAACGTTGCTTCTGGGATGAGCAACAGAAGCGAAACAGACCTTGGCGCCGAGATCTTGGACGTACTGCATGAAGGCGCGGCTCGTGAATTGCGTACCATTGTCGGTGATGATCCTGTTGGGGATCCCGAAACGGCAAACAATCGACCTGAAGAACTTGACTGCTGACTGTGCTGTCACCTTCCTCACTGGTTCCACTTCCGGCCACTTTGTGAACTTGTCGACTGCGATGTACAAGTACTCAAAGCCCCCGACAGCTCGGGGGAAGGGGCCGAGGATGTCGAGCCCCCAGACCGAAAATGGCCAGGATAAAGGGATCGTCTGGAGAGCTTGAGCTGGTTGGTGTATCTGCTTGGAATGGAACTGGCACGCTTCACACTTGGTTACTTGTGCAGTTGCATCTTGGAGGGCTGTCGGCCAGAAGAAACCTTGCCGGAACGCTTTGCCGGCAAGTGCTCTTGCGCCAATGTGGTGACCACATATGCCTCCATGTATCTCTGCCAACAGCTTTTGTCAGTCTTCCCGGGAAATACACTTCAATTTCACTCCGGTGCGCCCTCTTCTGTACAGTGTACTGTCGATGAACTGGTACATACTCGAGCGCCGGGCTACTCTTTCCGCTTCTTCTTGCTCTTCGGGAAGTTCTCCAGTCTAGAGGAAACGGACAGTCTGCTGCGCCCATGCTGGAGCCTGTGGCTCGACAACAAGGACTAAAGGCACATCTGTTGCTGCGGAAACGTCCGCTTCCACGGCGAGAATCTGAGGTTTGGCCGGAGCTTGACGTTCCCCGGCAAGCTTGCCGGAGCAGAACTTGTCGGGAGTGCCTGCTCCGACGGAACAAACCCTGGGGTTTGCCAGAGCAGACTGCTCCTCAGCACTCTTGGCGTCGATCTTGGGGACCTTCTTGGCGGCGGCTCCGGGAAGCTCTGCCGGAAGATAGTCGCCGGAGACCAACTTCCTCTTCTTGCTCTGTCCAGTTGATGGTGTTACGGATGGCTGAGTTAGCTTGAGCACAAAGGTTCCTGGTTCCACAGGCAACTTAAGTGCTGCGCACTTTGACAGGCCATCAGCAATGTCGTTCTCAACTCTTGGAACGTGTTCCATTTGCAGGCCGTCAAAGCGCTCTTCTAGCTTCCTCACTTCATAAACGTAAGCCTCCATCAACGGACTCTGGTAATCTTTGTTCACTTGGCGGACGACAAGCTGCGAATCACCCCTGACAATGAGCTTCTTGATCCCAAGTTCTGTCGCGATCCTGAGACCGGCAAGCAAACCCTCATACTCTGCAGTATTGTTGGTTGCTTGCTCCTTGGGAAAGTGCATTTGGACAATGTACTTGAGGTGCTCTCCGGTGGGCGCGACAAGCAGCACGCCAGCACCGGCGCCTTGCAGTGAGAAGGCACCATCAAAGTACATCAACCACTCTTTGCTTGCTTCTTTGCTGGGGATGCTAGTCTCTGGAATTTCTTCGTCTGGTGTCGGCGTCCAATCTGCTATGAACTCTGCCAGTGCTCTGCTTTGGATAGTTGAAGTGCTCTCGAACTTGAGGCCAAAGCTTGACAGTTCCAGTGCCCACTGGACGATCCTGCCTGTTGCTTCTGGGTTCTGTAGTATCCTCTTCAGCGGAAAGCGAGTGACAACTGTAATCTCATGTGCTTGGAAGTAATGGCGCAGCTTTCTCGAGGCCATAAGGAGGCCGAAAGCAATTTCTGCACACCAGAGTACCTTGACCTAGCCCCCTGCAAGAGGGAACTAACAAAGTAAACTGGGTGCTGCACCATTTTCTTCTTCTGCACCTCCTCTTGCGCCTGCGCAGATCCATCCTTGTCGGGGCCAGAACTTGTCGGGGGAGCCCCCTGTTTGTCGCTGGATGCACTTGCCACGGTTGCTAGCTCGTCATCTGCCTCCCTCTCTGCTACTAACGCAGCACTAACCACTTGATTGGTTGCCGCCAGGTACAGCAACAACTTCTCTTGTAGTTTAGGCGCGACAAGTATTGGAGCGGAGGACAGGTATTTCTTCAAGTCCTGCAGCGCAGCCTCCGCTTCCGGAGTCCATTTCACTGGACCCGCCTTTTTCAAAACTTTGAAAAATGGTAGGGCGCGTTCTGCAGACTTGGAAATGAACCTGCTGAGAGCTGCCACGCAGCCGGCAAGTCTTCGTACATCCTTGACACGTGTTGGTGCTTCAATCTGCTCGATGGCCTTGATCTTGTCGGCATTGGCTTCGATTCCCCGCTGAGACACGAAGAACCCAAGAAGCTTGCCGGAAGGGACTCCAAACACGCACTTCTCGGGGTTGAGCTTGAGGCTGATCTTGCGCAGGTTCGCAAAGGTCTCTTCTAAGTCTTGAATCAGGGTTGCCCTGTTTCTGCTCTTGACCACTATGTCATCCATGTAGGCCTCCACATTTCTGTGGATTTGTGGCCCAAAAGCGGTACGGACAACCCTTGCAAATGTTGAACCAACATTCTTCAAACCAAAAGGCATCCGTACGAAACAGTACGTGCCACATGGAGTGATGAATGCGGTCTTCTCCTCGTCTTCTTCTGCCATGAAGATCTGATGGTATCCTGAGTATGCGTCAAGAAATGAAAGCAGGTCACATCCGGCCGTGGAGTCAACAATCTGGTCAATGCGCGGCAAGGGAAATGGATCTTTGGGACAAGCTTTGTTAACATCAGTGAAGTCGATGCAGAGCCTCCATTTCCCGTTTGCTTTGCGCACGACTACAGGATTGGCCAACCACGTCGGATGGAGCACACCTCTCACGAGGCCTGCTGCTTCCAACTTCTTGATCTCTTCTGCAATGAACTCTTGGCGCTCCACTGCTTGTTTCCTGACTCTCTGCTTGATGGGCCGCGCATGAGGACAGACGACAAGGTGGTGCTCAATCACTTTCCTGGGAACACCGGGGATGTCGGATGGTTGCCAGGCGAACACATCGACATTCTCCCGCAGGAAAGCAACGAGCGCGCTTTCCTATTTGGGGTCAAGAGTGGCACTGATGGTAAAGGTACCACCAGTGCCGTCCTCCTTGGCGGGCACCTTCTTGGTTGCTGGCGGAGCTGCCATCGTCTTCTTACACTTGCCGGTGGAGCTCGATGGTGCATCCTCGACGGTAGCGCAGCACTCCGAAGAGGCGCGCTTGCCGGAGTGGGCATCAGAGCATTTGTCGGACTTGGTCTTCTTCTTTCCCCCGGGAGCTTCAGCGGCAAGTGGTTCGTGATCCGTTGCGGCTGCTGCTTCCCGGTAGATCTTGTCGGCACAGATAAGAGCATCCTTCTTGTCTCCAGGGACAGAGATGACGCTTATCGGGCCTGGCATCTTGAGTATGTTATATGCATAGTGAGAGGCCGCCATGAAGTTGGCGAGCGCTGGGCGGCCGAGGATTCCATTGTAAGGCAATGGAAAATCGGCAACATCAAAGGTGACCCTCTCAGTCCTGAAGTTCATCTCGCTGCCAAATGTTACCTGCAACGTGATCTTCCCCTTCGGCTTGCTCCTTCCCGGGTTGATTCCTTGGAATGTGCCGGTCTCTTCGAGCTCGGTGTCAGGGACTTGGAGGTTCCGGAGCACAGCGGAGGAGATCAGGTTCAAGCCGGCCCCGCCGTCAACTAGCATCTTAGTGACCTTGAGGTTGCGGACCGTTGGTGAAACCAACATCGGCAAGCACCCGATCGCAGTTGTGCGATCAGGGTGGTCCTCAATATCAAAGACGATAGGCGTGCTGGACCATTTCAGAGGCTTGCATGACTCGATGGGCGGTTCTGCCGCATTGACTTCCCGCGCCCACTATTTGAGCTGGCGGTGAGAAGTATGCAGAGAAGCACCGCCGTCAACACACAAAACCTCTGTGGCTTTCTGAAACTCCTGCTCACTGGACTCGGCATCATCCATGTCTTCGTCGTCATCGTCGTCTTCGTCCTTGTCGCGGCCGCGGGGAGGTCTGTCTGCTTGCCGCTGCTTGTCCTTGCCGCGACGTCCTCCCTGGTTGGGGCGCTTCGTGCCGGATCCCCCGCCACCTCCTTGGGCTTTCTCCTTGTCGCTCCGCTCGTACTCGGCCTTCTGCAGCTCGACCTGTTTGCAGCTCTGGAGGTCGTGGCCCTTGGTGTGGTGGATCTTGCAGTACCGTTTGTTGGTGCCGTCCCGCTTGTCGGCGACCACCACAGCCTGGCAGTTGGTGCATTCGGCAACCTCCTTGCCGGAGCCACCAGCCTGGGCTTTCTTGGCGGCACCTTCATCGCCGGACTGCTCAACGACCAGCACTTCTTGGTTCTTTTTCTTCCTGTTGTTCCGCCGCCGGCTTTTCCTTGCCGGGGCGGTATCCTCACTGTCAGATTCTCCTGCTCCAGTATTCTCTCCGGGGAGTTTCCTCTCCTCCTCAGCACGCGCACACTTGTCGGCCAGGGCATACAGCTCACTGACGTCCTTGATCTTGCACATCGCCATCTCCTCCCGCATCCTGCGGTTACGCACGTTCTGATGGAGCGCGCTGATGACCGCGGCGGGGTGGACGTCTGGGATGTTGTAGTGCACACGGCTGAATCTCTGAATGAACTTGCGCAGGGGCTCTCCTTCCTTCTGGACGAGCAGATGAAGGTCGCTCGCTTGGCCATGAGGTTTGTGGCCGCCCGTAAAGGCGCCAACAAACTGATGGCATAGGTCTGGCCAGGAGGATATGGAGTTGTCCAGCAAGTGCATGAGCCAGGATCTGACGTTGGGCTTGAGTACCAGCGGGAAGTAGTTGGCAAGGATCTTGTCGTCTCGCCCCCCGGCAGCTTGCACCGCAATGGTGTAGATGCTGAGGAACTCCGACGGATGCGACTTGCCGTCGTACTTCTTGGGTACGTCTAGCTTGAAGTTCTTCGTGCTGGGCCACTGGACTTGCCGCAGCTCACGGGTAAACGCAGGGCAACCTACCGCGTACGGCAGGTCGCCTGGTCCGCCCGGCGCATGCATGTCGACAGAGGGCTCAGCGCGCTGGTCTGATTGACGCCGCGCTTCTCTTCTATGCTCGATGCGGGTTCGAGCGTCTTCTTCCTTCCGTTCGTGAAGAACTTGGCGTTGGTCGCGACGAGTTCGCAGATTTGACGACGCGGTGGAGTCGTTGTCGTGGTGGGTCCGGCGAGTCGAGGACCGTTGCCTCTGGTGCGGAGAGTGCATGATGGTCGCACCCCCACCAGTCTTGGCGCCATCGGTTCTTGCCTGGCCGACCTGCCGCGGGGTGTCGCCGTTGGCGAAGCCGATGAGACTCTGAATGGTGGCCCTCCAGTCTTCGATCTTGTCCGCCGTTGGAGGGTAATCTAGGAGCAGTTGAGCTCGCGCCAAAGCTTCTGCTGGAGTGGCGGGCAGCGGTGGCGAATGGCGCATGGAGCGGGATGAGCTCGGACTTCCAACTACGTTAGAAGGAGCTGTACCCCGTCCAGGCGACCGTACCTCGCCCGCGCCGGCTTGTTGGTGCGCTTGCTGGTTCTGAACATCCCGAGATCCGCCAGCTCGATCTGGGTCTAGCGAGCGTATGGTGCCGGGGGCACCATGACACTGTCGATCCCGCGCCTCCTGAGATGGGCGCGGTGCATTTTCGGACGCCGTGGCACCGCGAGCCGGCTCGACGACGCCCGTTCCTCCGCCGGCGCCTTCCCCACCACCCGTTTGCTCCAGGGGTGGTGGGTTCGACGCGGACGGACCAGCCGCCTCCGGAGCCTTCTTCTTCGGTGGCATGTCGATGAAGATGATGAAGATCTAGCCTGTGCGGACGCCGGATCAGGTTCACACAACCACGACGCCCCCTACCTGGCGCGCCAAATATGTCGGGGGAAATCGGCCTCCACGAACACCTATGGGGACGGAGCCCCTTTCTTGGTTCGGCGGGGGGCGGAGGTTGCGCGAAGAGCGGATCGACGCGAGGCACACGAGGGGTTTACCCAGCTTCGGGCCGCACGGATGCGTAAAACCCTACTGCTGCTTTGTGGATTGTATTGTGTTCTTGCTCGAGATCGCTGGGTGCTACAGTACACTCGAGCTGCTTGCGAGCCTGGACGTGAATGAGTGTCCCCCCTCCACCTACGTGCGCATGGGGCCTCCTTTTATATGCTCAAGGGGTTACCCACAGGTGGCAGCATAGGTAAGGGCAAAAATGGGAAAATACTGTAGTGGCGTACAGCTGTCTGTATAGTGGCTGTACAGTGCTATCATACCTAACCCTGACGGCGGGGGACAAGGGCATTAAATGCCCGTCTATGTCGCCCAGTCAGTGCAGAAAAGGGACCGTCAGGGGCACAACCGTTTGCCACGATGGCTAGCTTGTCAGCATCGCTTCGCCACCGCACGCCCCTGGCTGCATAGCTACTCGCCACGTACGTCTGGACTGGCCCCAGAGCGACATGTGGGGTGGATGAGCTGGAGCGCAGTTGGTGGAGTAGTAGCTTGCCGCGGCAAACTCCTTGCCGCGGTGGATGTCTTGTCGCGTCCGGGAGCTCGTCGCTCACCGGGTCATGCCGGGACACAGGGCGTGCCGCGACAAGTTCCTTGTCGGGGCTTGGTTGGCCTTCCCGGCAAGCTTCTCTTGCCGGGGTCTTGCGCTTCGAGCGGCCATCCCGGCAAGCTCCTCTTGCCGGGGCCTTGCTCTCTTTGGGCGGTCGTCCCGGCAAGCTCCTCTTGCCGGGGCCTCGTGTCTTGTCTTAAATACTTTGTTCTTGGACGGCCCAAAAAAGGGTCCATGAAGGGTTTTGGCGGTCACCTGGCAAGCCTTGCCGCGGGGCGCTGCGACTGCCCGTGCACAAGGTCGGGGTACTAAGGTACCCCTATTTTAGTACACCGACACAATGTTTGAGGATTGGTCTAATGCAATAAAACTGGGTATGAAAGAAGTATGATCAAAGTGTTACTTGCCTTGCTGATGATCCGCGAAACCTAGAGATTCGAAATAACAGGCGGCGCACTCCGGGTAATCTATCGCAGACAAACAACAAGCATACAATAAGTACTCATCTAATGCACAGGTAAAACTCAAATAAGAGACTTAACCAGAAAGTTCAACTTAAGAACTCCGGTTGCAAAAAGCAAACGAACCGAACAAAGCAACGAAAAACAAACGGCGGAAGAAAACAACTCGGTTCTAGCAAGTTGAAACTAGGTCAAATTTTACAGTAGCAAAAACTTGTTTAAGTTGATTAGTCGGAACAACGGTTTCGAATTGAAACTCCAGGCACTTGAATCACCTGATTCCGATAAACGAGCGAGAAGATAAACTAGAACGAAGATCGGATCGGAAATCGCGATCAGAAAATCGCGGAATAAATCCGACGAAAAGGAAACACGACGAACGGTTAAACGAACGGACGTTCGTTAACCAAGAATAACCGGTGATCACGTTCATTAAGACGAACGGTCCGGCGAATGCTCGCTAAACAAGTAAACCGAATAAAAATGAAAACCGATCTAGGGTTTAAAAAAAAACCGAAACAACGAAACGAAAAGAAACCGGAACGGTTTTTATAAAAAAAAACCGAACCGAGGGGAGGGATGGTGCGGCGCGGTGGCTACCTCGACAAGGGGCTCCGGCGGCGGGGCTTGGCGGCGGGCGGCGGCGCTGCTGCTGCTGCTGCGGGGCGGCGGGGTGGTGTAGGGAGGAGAGGGGGGGGGGGCTTGGGTATTTAAAGAGGGGGGGGGGAAGACTTAGGGAGGGGGCAAGGCAAGGGGCGGCGGCGGCAGAGTCCAACTCGGACTCGGCGGCGGCGGCGGCGGTGCTGCGCGCGAGGGGGGGGGGGGGGGCGGCCGGGCCTTGGCCCAGGCGGGGCGCTGCACGATTTTTTTTAAATAGATACGCACGCAGAAAAAAAACAAAGAAAAGAAAATCTAAACGAACTCCAAAAATCCTGAAGTAAATTTTTCCCGACTCCTAAAAATGAGTCGAGCAAAATGAACTTTACTCGGGCCTAGATGCAATTTTTGAAAATACGCATTTTTCCCTAATCCAAATAACATGCAAATAAACTCCGGAAAATCCAAAATTTGATTTATTTATTAAATCTTCATTTTTCCTAAATTTGGGAAAGTCATATTATTCCCCTTCTCATATTTTTGATGTTGGAAAAATAATTGAAGATGAAATAAATAAAATCAAATGATCCTTTTTTCAAAATTTGAGAAAACTCAAATATGAAAATAACAAAATCTCCAACTCTCTCCGAGGGTCCTTGAGTTGCGTGAAATTTCTAGGATCGACCAAAATGCAAGAAAATATGATATGCATGATGATCTAATGTATAACATTCCAAATTGAAAATTTGGGATGTTACAGGGCGTCACAAGCCACACCCTGGGCGCGCCCTGGTGGCTTGTGGGGCCCTTGACCACCGTCTTGCGTTGATTCTTCTTCCCAAAAATCACATATATTCCAAAACAAATCTTCGCAAATTTTATCAAGTTTTAACTTCGTTTGATATGGATATTCTGCGAAAGAAAAACATGCAACAAACAGGAACTGACACTGGGCACTGGATCAATATGTTAGTCCCAAAAATAATATAAAATGTTGCCAAAAGTATATGAAAGTTGTAGAATATTGGCATGAAACAATCAAAAATTATAGATATGATGGAGACATATGAACTGCCAGAGGCATTCATATAGAGTCATATTGTTTCAGTTAGCGAGTTGTAAGTAAATAAAAGTGTGATGATCATCATTATTAGAGCATTGTCCCAGTGAGAAAAAGATGATGGAGACCATTATTCCCTCACAAGTCGGGCTGAGACTCCCGACGAAAAAAGAGAGGCCAAAAGAGCCCAACAACAAAAATAATGAGAGAAAAAGAGATAAGGGGCAATGTTACTATCCTTTTACCACACTTGTGCTTCAGAGTAGCACCATGTTCTTCATACAGGGAGTCTCCTGAGTTATCACTTTCATATACTAGTGCAAATTCTCATTATAGAACTTGGCTTGTATATTCCGATGATGGGCTTCCTTAAATGCTTGAGGTCTTCATGAGCAAGCAAGTTGGAAGCACACCAACTTAGTTTCTGTTGAGCTTTCATACGCTTATAACTCTTAGTGCATATGTTGCATGGCAATCCGTACTCCTCGCATTGATATCGATTGATGGGTCTCTCCATTGCCCAATGATCCGCCAAGTTGATGCGAGACTTTCTTCCTTTTTGACTTCCCTTATTGATCTCTACCACCGCATTCTATTCCACCTCTTGTGATATATCCATGGCTCACACTCATGTATTGTGTGGGGTTGAAAATGCTGAAGCGTGATAGAAGTATGATTCAATTGCCTGGTTTGACAATGGGTGGTCATGATTTTTATTTATGTGGTGAAGGCGGAGTCTGATACGTCCATTTTGCATCATGTTTTCCTACTGTTATTTATAATGTATTTATGCATAATAATGCTTTTTGGAGTATTTCTAATGCCTTTTCTCTCATAATATGCAAGGTTTATACAAAGAGGGAGAATGCCGACAGCTGGAATTCTGGACCTGAAAAAGCTACGTCAGAGTTACCTATTCTGCACAACTCCAAATGTGCTTAAAATTTACGAATAATTATTTTGCAATATATGAAAAATACTGGAGCAACTAACTACTAGAGGGGGCCCACCAGGTGGGCACAATCCACCTGGGCACGCCAGGGAGCCCAAGCACGCCCTGGTGGGTGGTGCCCTCCTCGGCCCACCTCCGGTGCCCAACTTCTGGTATATAGGTCATTTTGACCTAGAAAAAATAAGGAGAGGACTTTCGGGATGAAGCGTCACTATCTCGAGGCGGAACTTGGGCAGGAGCAGTTTTGCCCTCCGGCGGAGCAATTCCGTCGGGGGAACTTCCCTCCCGGAGGGGGAAAACATCGTCATCGTCATCACCAACAACTATCCCATCTTTGAGAGGGAATCTCCATCAACATCTTCAACAGCACCATCTCCTCCCAAACCCTAGTTCGTCTCTTGTGTTCAATCTTTGTACCGGAACGTTAGATTGGTGCTTGTGGGTGACTAGTAGTGTTGATTACATCAAGTAGTTGATTACTATATGGTTTATTTGGTGGAAGATTATATGTTCAGATCCATTATGCCATTTAATACTCCTCTGATCTTGAGCATGATTATCATTTGTGAGTATTTACTTTTGTTCTTGAGGTCACCGGAGAAGTCATGTTGCAAGTAATCATGTGAACTTGATATGTGTTCGATATTTTGATGATATGTATGTTGTGATTCCCTTAGTGGTGTCATGCGAACGTCGACTACATGACACTTCACCATCTTTGGATCCAAAAGGGAATGCATTGTGGAGTAGTTATTAGATGATGGGTTGCTAGAGTGACATAAGCTTAAACCCTAGTGTACGCGCTACTTCGTAAGGGACCGATTTGGATCCAAAAGTTTAATGATATGGTTAGATTTTATCTTAATAATTTTCTCGTAGTTGCAGATGCTTGCGAGGGGGTTAATCATAAGTAGGAGGTTTGTTCAAGTAAGAACAACACATAAGCACCTATCCAACCACATATCAAATTATCAAAGTAGCGAACGCGAATGAAGCCAACATGATGAAAGTGATATGGTGAAATTCTCGTGTACCCTCAAGAACGCTTTGCTTATCATAAGAGATTGTTCTAGCATGTATTTTGCCACAAAAGGATTGGGCTACCTTGCTGCACTTTATTTACCATTACCATTACTTGCTTGTTACAAATTATCTTGCTATCAAACAACTTGTTACCGACAATTTCAGTGCTTGCAGACATTACCTTGCTGAAAACAACTTGTCATTTCCTTGTGCTCCTCGTTGGGTTCGACACTCTTACTTGTCGAAAGGACTACAATTGATCCCCTATACTTGTGGATCATCAAGGCTCTTTTCTGGTGCCATTGCCGGGGAGTGAAGCGCTCTTGGTAAGGAAAAATTATTACTACATGTTGAAATTTATTGTTACTTACTATCGAAAACAATCCTTTGAGGGGTTTGTTCGGGGTATCTTCACCTCAAATGGAACCACAATTAGTTTTCCCTCAACCTACTGCACCTACTGAAAATATTGGTTATAAAATTCCTTCGGGTATGATAGAACAACTACTAGCTAATCCTTATGCAGGAGATGGAACCGAACATCCTGATATGCACTTGTTATATGTGGATGAGATTTGTGGATTATTTAAGCTTGCAGGTTTATCCGGAGATGTAGCTAATAAGAAGTTTTTCCCTTTATATTTGAAGGGGAAATCATTTACATGGTATAGGCTATGCAATGATATTGGATCTTGGAACTGGAATCGATTGGAATTGGAATTTCACCAAAAAATAATCCTATGCATCTAGTTCATCGTGATTGGAATTATATATATAATTTTTGGCCTCGTAAAGGAAAAAGTATCTCTCTAGCTTGGGGGAGGCTTAATTCAATGTTATATTCATGCCCCAATCATGAGCTCTCAAGAGAAACTATTGTTCGGAATTTTTATGCTCGGCTTTCTCGTGATGATCAATCCATGCTCGATACTTCTTGTACTGGTTCTTTTATGAAGACGACTATTGAATTCAGGTGGGATATTTTGGAAAGAATTAAATTCAACTCTAAAGATTGGGAACTCGACGAAGGTAAAGATTCAGGTATTAAGCTCAAGTTTGATTGTCTTAAATCTTTTATGAATGCCAAAGCTTTTCAGAAGTTCAGCACTAAATATGGACCTGACACTGAGATAGTAGCCTCTTTCTGTGAATACTTTGATACTCATGTTGATCTCCCTAAGGAGAAGTGTTTTAAATATCACCCACCTATTAAATAGGAAATTAAAGCACCGGTCATAGCTAAAGAAGAAAATATTATTTACAATGTTGATCCAGTTGTGCCTACTGCTTATATTGGAAAACCACCTTTCCCTGTTAGGAAAAAGGAACACGCTAAGGTTTGAACTGTGGTTCGCAAAAGTAATATTAGAGCACCCAAACCTTTTAAGAAAATTAAAGTATAACCTAGTGTTTCTATGGTTAAAGATCTCCTCGTAGAAAATATTGATGGGCATGTTATTTACTTCTGTGATGAAGCTGCTAGAATTGCCAAACCCGATGAAAAAGATAAACATAGATCTGTTGTTGGCAGGCCTGCTGTCTCAGTTAAAATAGGAGATCATTGTTATCATGGCTTATGTGATTTAGGTGCTAGCGTGAGTGCTATTCCTTTTACGTTATACCAAGAAATTATGAATGACATAGCACCCACTGAAATAGAAGACGTAGATGTTACCATTAAACTTGCTAATAGAGACACCATCACACCACTTGGGATTGTTAGAGATGTTGAAGTCTTGTGTGGGAAAATAAAATATCCTACCGATTTTCTAGTTCTTGGTTCCCCACAAGATGACTTTTGTCCCATTATCTTTGGTAGACATTTCTTGAACATTGTCAATGCTACTATAGATTGTCATAAACAAACTGTCTGTGGTAGCTTTGGTGATGAGTCTCATGAATTTATTTTTTCCAAGTTTAATAGGCAACCCCATAAGAAAGAATTACCTAGTAAGGATGAAATAATTGATCTTGCTTCTATTGATGTGCCTCCTACTGATCCGCTAGAACAATATTTGCTAGACCATGAAAATGATATGAATATGCATGAAAGAAATGAAATAGATAAGGTTTTCTTCGAACAACGACCTCTGCTCAAACATAATTTGCCTATTGAAACTCTAGGAGGTCCACCTCCACCAAAGGGTGATCCTGTGTTTGAACTGAAACAATTGCCGGACACTTTGAAATATGCTTATCTTGATGAGAAATAGATATATCCTATTATTATTAGTGCTAACCTTTCAGAGCATGAAGAAGAAAGATTATTAAAAACTCTAAGGAAGCAGCATGCTGCTATTGGATATACTCTTGATGATCTTCAGGGCATTAGTCCCACTCTCTGTCAACACAAGATTAATATGGAACCTGATGCTAAACCCGTTGTTGATCATCAACGACGATTGAATCCCAAGATGAAAGAAGTGGATAGAATTGAAATATTAAAACTTCTGGAAGCAGGTATCATCTATCCCATAGCTGATAGTAGATGGGTAAGTCCCATTCATTGTGGCCCTAAGAAAGGAGGTATCACTGTAGTGACCCGACCCGAATGGATCAAGTCTCTGTGCTTACGTGTCATCCCTGGATCGGTATGCTGACACACACAGTACTCGAAGGATTTATAACAGAGGTAAATCACATGTATAAAGTAACGTAAATACTATTACCTCAATCCAATATAGCGGAAGCAACAAGGTTGAGGATTCCCATCAACACCAACGGCAAAGTTGAGTGTAGAAATCGTAACCCTAACGTATCACTTACTCATCGTAAGAAAACCTGCAACATGAGACGTTGCAGCCCGAAAACGGGTTAGTACATTGAATGTACGGGCAAATTCACACCATAGAGAAAATGATGAACAATGGCTATCACTACATGCATATATGGCTGGTGGAAAAGCTCTATGGTTATAGTTTTGCGAAAAGCCAATTTTTCCCTACTGCAAAAGGAATAAATTTATTTAACTATCATGGTGGTTGTTAAACATTGAGAATGGTTGATAGCATCCTCAATCCTAATTAAAAAGTAATCATTAATCTCCTAACAAAATTAATTAAAGTAACATGATGAGATCAATAGGATAATCCAAGAACTAGATACTCAAGATGTCCATAACCGGGGACACGGCTAATCATGATTAGTTTGTACACTCTGCAGAGGTTTGTGCACTTTTCCCCACAAGACTCGATCGCCTCCGTTGGTTTCTCGCACTGCATGATGTTTGAGAGACGGATGACCGAGACATAGTCTTTCAGAAGCGCTAGCACCTTACATTGTGATAGACCGTACCAACCTACATCCCCTACATCTGCTAGTCTACCACTGTAAGAGTTCGCACAACTTAGTCAACTATGCCAGAGCCCATAATGTCTTGTGTCTGCGCACGGAAGTTTCTAGCATGAATAATCTTATGATCCCTTTGAGCCTGGGTGGCGGACCGTAGGATGATCACACGGTATATCCCCGGGATCTCCTAGGACAACACTGGTATATCCCCAGGTGTCCGGGCAAGTCCACTGGTCTATCCCCAGGGTGCCCCTAGCAATCCACCCAGATGTGTATTAAGTTGCCACCTTAAGTAAACCATCAATTAACAATCTCACATCTGTCATGAAAACTCTCAAAACCCAATCCACGTCTACGAGCATAGCATGGCAATGTAAGCATAACGTAATAGTAACTCCCAAGGTCTGATAATAAACTGGTAATAGGTACTACCTCAACTACTTCCCATCCCGCAATTTAATTAGGTCCAAATCATGCAATGTTTGAGGATGGATCTAATGCAATAAAAACTGGGTAGTAGAAAAGATATGATGAAAGTGTGAACTTGCCTGCAATGTTGATGAAGATGATTCGCACTCAAAACTCTTGATAGCTCTACTCGTCACACTCCGGTCAATCTATCATAAGCAAGCAATAGTAACCACACAATAAGTACTCATCTAATGCACAGATAAAACTCGAACGAGAGAGCAAACCAGAAAGTTCAACTTAAGAACTCCGGTTGCAAAGAAAGAACGAACCGAACAAAGAAACGAAAAACAAACGGCGGAAGAAAACAACTCGGTTCTAGCAAAGTGAAACTAGGTCAAATTTTACCGTAGCAAAAACTTGTTTAAGTTGATTAGACGGAACGACGGTTTCGAGACGAAACTCCTGGCGCTTGAATCACCTGATTCCGATAAACGAGCGGGGAGAAAAACTAGAACGAAGATCGGATCTGAGATCGCGATCGGAGAGAACGCGGAATAAATCCGACGAGAAAGAAAACAAAGAACGGTTAAACGAACGGACGTCGTTAACCGGGAATAATCGGTGATCACGTTCGTTGAGACGAACGGTCTGAAAGAAGAACGAAAACCGATCTAGGGTTTCGGAAAAAGAGATCGAAACGAAAAACCGATCTAGAAAACCGAAACGGTTTAGCGAAGAACCGGAAAGAAACGAATCGGAAGAAACGGATCGATCTAGAAGAAAACCGATCCGAGGGAAAAGAAGAGATGCGGCGCGGTACCTCCGGCGAGGTCTCCGGCGGCGGCGGCAAGGTGCGGCAGCGGCGGTGACGCAGGGCGCGAGCGACGGCTGGTGAGGCGCGGCGCGGGTGAGAGGCGCGGGGTGGGGCGCGGCTTGGAGAGGAGAGAGGGCTTGGGATTTTGTGTGGGGAGAGGGGGGGTCTGGGGGTATTTATATTGAGGAGGGGTGAGGAGACTTGGGGTAGGGGACAAGAAATAGACTAGGAATAGGAAAGAAAAGAGAGGAAAGATCTAGAAAAGAAAAGGAATAACGAAAGTAGGAACAAAGTCCTACTAGGACTTGCCAAAAGAGGCAACGGTGGCGGCGGTTTCCTGGCGCCTGGCGCCTGGCGCCTGGGTGCGTGCGGCGATGGCCTTTGGCCTGGCCGGCCGCTGGCTCGATGGCTTGGGCCTTTGGCCCAAGTCGCTGGAACATTTTTTTAAACGGTTCCGCGCTCGAAAAAAAACAGAAAGAGATCTAAACGAACTCCAAAACTAATAAAGTAAATTTTCCCCGACTCCTAAAAATGAATCGAACAAAATGAACTTTTCTCGGGACCTAAAATGCAATTTTTAAAATACGCATTTTTCCCTATCCAAACAAAAATGCAAAAACTTCAGAAAAATCCAAAATTTGATTTATTTATTAAATCTTCATTTTTCCTCAATTGGGAAAAGTCATATTGTAACGCCCTCGATGCGGCTATATCTCCTACGTGTCGAAGCACGACTTAGAGGCATAACCGCATTGAAAGCAATGTCGCAAGTGAGGTAATCTTCACACAACCCATGTAATACATAAGGGTAAGAGATACATAGTTGGCTTACAATCGCCACTTCACACAATTACATGAATAAAACAATACATCATACAGTTACAATCAGGGCCCGACTACGGAGCCAAAATAAAAGAAGAAACCCCAAAAGCGACAAAGGACCAAGATCGACCCCAACTGGGCTCCACTACTGATCGACTAGAACGAAACAACAAAAGGACAAGATCTCCATCGAACTCCTCCTTGAGCTCGGGTGTGTCACCTGCACGGTCCCATCGGCACCTGCAAACTGGTTTTGGAAGTATCTGGTGAGTCACGAGGACTCAGCAATCTCACACCCGCGAGATCAAGACTATTTAAGCTTAAAGGTTGGACAGGGTAGTGAGGTGGAGATGCAGCAAGCGACTAGCATATATGGTGGCTAACATACGCAAAAGAGAGCGAGAAGAGAAGGCAAAGCACGGTCGAACAACTATGATCAATAAGTGATCCTGAACTACTTATGTCAAACATAACTCCAACAACCGTGTTCACTTCCCGGACCCCGCCGAGAAGAGACCATCACGGTTACACACGCAGTTGGTGTATTTTAGTTAAGATCAACTTCGGGTTTTCTACAACCGGACATTAACAAATTCCCATCTGCCACATAACCGCGGGCACGGCTTTCGAAAGTTCAAACCCTGCAGGGGTGTCCCAACTTAGCCCATGATAAGCTCTCGCGATCAACGAAGGATATTCCTTCTCCCCGGGAAGACCCGATCAGTCTCGGAATCCCGGCTACAAGACATTTCGACAGCAATAAAACAAGTCCAGCAAAACCGCCCGATGCGCCGACATCCTGATAGGAGCTGCACATATCTCGTTCTCAGGGCAACACCGGATAAGCGAAGCGTACAAGAACCAACATAACCCAAGTTGCCAAGGGACGGTCCCGCACGGTGCTCTAGTTTGGACCAACACTTAGACAAGCATTGGCCCGGGGGGCTAAATAAAGATGACCCTCGGGTTGATCAGACCCAAGAGAAAGGGGTAGGTGGTAGGCAAATAGTAAAACCAATGTTGGGCCTGCTGGAAAAGTCTTATTCAAAGCGAACTGTCAAGGGGGTCCCATAAATCACCCGACCGCGTTAGGGACGCAAAATCCGGGAACATAACACCGATATGACGGAAACTAGGGCGGCAAGAGTGGAACAAAACACCAGGCATAAGGCCGAGCCTTCCATCCTTTACCAAGTATATAGATGCATTAATTAAATAAGATATATTGTGATATCCCAACAAGTAAACATGTTCCATCAAGGAACAACATCTCCATGTTCCAACAAGGAACAAACTTCAACTTCACCTGCAACTAACAACGCTATAAGAGGGGCTGAGCAAAGCGGTAACATAGCCAAACAACGGTTTGCTAGGACAAGGTGGGTTAGAGGCTTGGTTTAGCAATATGGGAGGCATGATAAGCAAGTGGTAGGTATCGCAGCATAGGCATAGCAAAAGAGCGATCAATCTAGCAAGCAAAGATAGAAGTGATTTCGAGGGTATGGTCATCTTGCCTGAGATCCCGCAAGGAAGAAGAACGAGTCCATGAAGAAGACAAACGGACGTAGTCGAACGGATCCTCACAAACGCGATGATAACGGAATCAACCCGAAGAAGCAGCACCGGAAAGAAGCACACAACATAGTAAACAACCAGCGCATGAATATGGCATGATGCACAACCAAGTATGATGCATGTCCGGTATAATGATTCATGGCATGGCAAATGCAACAAACAACACTACAAATTAAGTGGAGCACAATATACAACGAGTTGCATATTGACGAAACACCACAATAATTATTTAGTACTCCCTTGTTTATGTACCCAACAATTTTAAATGTTTTTAACATGGCAAGGGGTGAAGCACAACAAAACTATCTGTCTAGACAAGTTTAAATGAGGCCGGAACAACAAACAACAATTCCGGAAACTTCTCATATGCCTATTTCAAATTTGGTACTGTTCTGCCTAAAACATATTTTAATATTGTTAAACAGGAAAATGAAGTGCAACATGTTAAACTAGGCATTTTTCTACCCCATTTACATATATAACTTATTTAAATCCGAGTTACGGTTAATTAGTTATGAATTAAATAATTTTAACATGGCATTTGTGCAAATTTAAACAAACAGCAAGTTAAACATTTTAAACATGCATGAAAGTTGGATATTATTAAACTACACAATTTTCTGAGCATATTTCATATATAAATCATTTTAATCCGATGCACGGTTCAAGAGTTATTATATGCATGAAGATGAGGGTCTTTTCTGTAAAAACAGCAAAACCTGGGATAATAACTAAATTCGCCGGGATAGGAAAAAAAACATGTCGGGCCAAATCTAACTGAACTGGGCCATAGAGGGGGGCTGCTCACCACGGGCCTAGCCCAGGGCGCGGAGAGGAGCAGGCCAGCTGCTGGGCCCTGGTGCAACGGCACACGCGGGGAGGAGGCGGAGGCGCTCGTCGTCCTCCTCGAGCAGGACAGCGGGACGACGGCGCCCGAGGTCAACGGCGGCCGCAGCGGTGACTCCGGCAGGCGGGCACGACGGGGATCTGCAGGAACGGATGGATCCAGAGGCGGGGGCGCCGGATCCGACGACGAACGACGGCGGAGACGAGTTTCCAGGGCGGGGCGATTCCTGGAGAGAGAGAGAGAGATCTGAGAGAGAGAGAGAGAGAGAGAGAAGCAAGAGGAAGAGGGGCAACGGGGAGGCGCGACCTGGCGACGGGGAGGCGGCGACAGGGAGGCGGCGACGCGACGGCGCACACGGCGGCGGGGACGGTCGTCGGCGGCGGGGTGCTGAGCTCGGGAGGAGCTCGGGCTGCAGGAGAGCGGGGACGCGGCGGCTGGGCTGCCCCGGGCCCCGATGGGCTCCGGCGGGCCTGGCCCGGGCCTGGACGGGCCGCGGCGAAGTGGGGAAGCAGGGGCGCGACATGGCGCCCTCTGGTTGGACGGGGCGGCGGCGCTGGCCACTGGGGTGGCGCCACATGGCGACGGCGAGGTGGCGGCGCGTGAGGAGGCCAAGTGGCGGCGGCGGAGCGGATCTGGCGGCGACAAGTGGCGGAGGGAGGCTGGGGAGGCGCTGATTTCGAGGAGGAGGGTGGTCTGCTGCCAAAAATGGAAGGGGGGCTTCCTTTTATAGGCAGAATTAGGGTTTGGGGGGTTAGGAGGGGTTTTCGAGGCCTCCGATCGCGATCCGACGGATCCGATCGAGAGAGAGGGGTTAGGGGACCTAGGTGGACTGAGGAGAGGGGGTTTTCGGACTGTGCTAGAGTGGTTGGGCTGAGAGGAGAGGAGAGGAGTGCAGCCCGACAATTGTTTCCGGAGACCGAAAACGTCCGACGAAGGTACCAGCAACGGTACCGCTATATGTTTAACGGTTGAGCTATCAAACGGACTCCGAATGCGATGAAATTTGGCAGGCGGTCTGTCTACACTATAATAAGGCCGCTCGACAAGTTTCATCCCATTCCGAGAACATTTTTACGCCACTTATAAAATAATATTCGGATATGTCGCGGGCGCGTGCAAGTGTGGTTGGTCTCAGAACGGACAAGGGAGAGAACTTGGAGAACCCGGACGGATGCAAGTTTCGAAAACATGATGATGCAATGCGGATGATGACATGGCAAGATGCGACACGCAAGCAAATGACATGGCAAGGACGGCGAATAACCGGCGGACACCTGGCGCATCGGATCCGGGGCGCGACACATATTATTTCCCTCTCTCTTATTTTTTTTTGATATCGGAAAAATTATTGAAGATGAAATAAATAAATCAAAAGATCCTCTTTTCAAAATTGAGAAAACTCCCAACTCATATTTCATATAATTTGAAGAAGTCATTTTATCTTCTCTCGTGAAAATCATTGAGTTGCATAGAGTTGCAGAATCCTAAATGAAATTCAAATGTTTTTAGCACCCCTTGTCATTTGAATAAATGGAAAGTCATGTCATCTTCTCTCCAGGGTTTCGTGGTGAAAAGAATTTGAATTCACGGAGATCATAAAGCAAAAAAAATGAAAGTTTGGGAAAGTCCTTTTATTCCCTCTCATTTAACTTTCAAAAAGTTCGAATTCACTCACTTTCAGACAATCAGTCAAACAATCAATCCAATCTATCTATTTATTATAACATTCCAAAATTTAGAATTTTGGGATGTTACAATCACTGTTGTTCCTAATGATAAAAATGAACTTATTTCACAAAGAATTGTTACTGGATATAGAATGGTAATTGATTTCAGAAAATTAAATAAAGCTACTAGAAAAGATCATCACCCTCTGCCTTTTATTGATCAAATCTTGGAAAGATTATCTACATAGGCTTTTGTTTCCTCGATGGATATTCTGGTTTCTCTCAAATACCTGTTTCACAACCCGATCAAGAGAAAACAACTTTTACTTGCCCTTTTGGAACTTATGCTTATAGATGTATGCCTTTTGGTCTATGCAATGCACCTGCTACTTTTCAAAGATGTATGACTGCTATATTCTCTGGGTTTTTTTGAAAAGATTGTTGAGGTTTGCATGGATGATTTTTCTGTTTATGGATCTTCTTTTGATGATTTCTTAAGCAACCTTGATTGAGTTTTGCAAAGATGGGAGCAAGCTAATCTTCTCTTGAATTGGGAGAAGTGCCACTTTATGGTTAATGAAGGTATTGTCTTGGGGCATAAAATTTCTGAACGAGGTATTGAAGTGGATAAAGCTAAGGTTGATGCAATTGAGAAAATGTCGTGTCCTAGAGATGTCAAAGGTATTTGTAGTTTCCTTGGTCATGCTGGTTTCTATAGGAGATTTATTAAAGAATTCTCTAAAATTTCTTGGCCTCTTACAAATCTTTTACAAAAGGATGTTCCATTTGTTTTTGATGATGATTGTGTAGAAGCCTTTGAAACACTTAAGAAAGCGTTAATTTCTACACCTATTGTCGAACCACCTGATTGGAACTTGCCTTTTGAAATTATGTGTGATGCTAGTGATTATGGTGTTGGTGCTGTTCTAGGACAAAGAGTTGATAAGAAATTAAATGTTATCCATTATGATAGCAAAACTCTAGACAGTGCCCAAAGAAATTATGCTACTACTGAAAAAGATTTTTTAGCAGTTGTGTTTGCTTGTGATAAATTCAGATCTTGTATTGTTGATTCCAAAGTAATTGTTCACACTGATCACGCTGCTATAAAATATCTTACGGAAAAGAAAGATGCTAAACCTAGACTCATTAGGTGGGTTCTCTTGCTACAAGAATTTGATTTACATATTACTGATCAAAAAGGAGTAGAGAACCCCATAGCTGATAACTTGTCTAGGTTAGAGAATATCCTTGATGACCACTACCTATTGATGATAGCTTTCCTGATGAACAACTAGCTGCAATAAATGTTTCTCATAACACTCCTTGGTATGCTGACTATGCTAATTACATTGTTGCTAAATATATACCACGTAGTTTCACATACCAACAAAAGAAAAAATTCTTCTATGATTTAAGGCATTACTTTTGGGATGACCCACATCTCTATAAAGAAGGAGTAGATGGTATTATTAGACATCGTGTACCTGAGCATGAACAGGACAAATCCTATGGAAATGTTACTCCGAAGCTTATGGAGGGCATCATGCGGGAGATAGAACTTCTCACAAAGTGTTGCAATCTGGTTTTTATTGGCATACACTCTTCAAGGATGCCCATAAGTTTGTTTTATCTTGTTATGAATGCCAATGAATTGGTAATGTCGGTAAGCGTCAAGAAATGGCTAAATTATTCACATGCAGTTGAACCTTTTGATGTTTGGGGTTTTGATTATATGGGACCTTTTTGTTCTTCTAATGGGTATACACATATTCTGGTTTCTATTGATTATATCACTAAGTGGGTAGAAGCTATTCCAACTAGTAGTGCTGATCATAACACTTCCATTAAAATGCTGAAAGAAGTTATTTCCCAAGGTTTGGAGTCCCTAGATATTTAATGACTGATTGTGGTTCACACTTTATTCATGGTGCTTTCCGTAAAATGCTTGCTAAATATGATGTTATCCGTAGAATTGCATCACCCTATCATCCTCAATCTGGTAGTTAAATTGAACTTAGCAATAGAGAAATAAAGTTGATATTACAAAAAACTATCAATAGGTCCAGAAAGAATTGGTCTAAGAAGTTGGATGATGCACTTTGGGCCTACAGAACAGCTTATAAAAATCCTATGGGTATGTCTCCCTATAAAATGGTTTATGGAAAAGCTTGTCATTTCCCTCTTAAGTTAGAACATAAAGCATATTGGGCAATTAAGGAACTCAACTATGATTTCAAACTTGCCGAAGAAAAGAGGTTATTTGATATTAGCTCATTAGATGAATGGAGAACCCAAGCTTATGAAAATGCCGAACCGTTTAAAGAAAAATTTAAAAGATGGCATGACAAAAGAATCCAACAACAGGAATTCAAAGTAGGGGAATATGTTCTGTTGTACAACTCTCATTTCAGATTCTTTGCAGGAAAACTTCTCTCTTAATGCGAAAGACCATATATCATCTAGGAGGTTTATCGCTCTGGAGCTATCAAGATCAATAATGTTTAAGGTAGTCAATGGACAAAGAGTTAAACACTATATCTCAGGTACGCCTATCAATGTTGAAAGCAATATTACTCAAACCATGACACCGGAGGAACACATAAAAGAAACCTTCAGGAACACTCCAGAACACCGAAAAAGAGGAGGTACGTGGTACATTAAGTAAACGGACTCCGAAAAATCCGCAAAAATATTTTTTGTTAGTTTTGGAATAGTACAAAAATTAGGAAACTAAGAAACAACCAGGAAGGCAACCCTGGTGGGCACAAGACACCAGTGCGCGCCTGGCTTGCCAGGCGCGCCCAAGTGGGTTGTGCCCACCTCGGGTACCTTCCGGACTCCGTTTTTCTCCCGTTTGCTTGTTTCCCAAGATAGAAAATCTTTATATACCCCCCGAACATATTGGCCACCGTATCGCGGAGAAATCCTCTGTTCTTCTTTCTTGCTGTTATTCTGGCAGATCTGAAAATATGTCATCTCAAGATTCAGAGGAAGAGAGCCCTATTTCTTACCAACCTCTGAACCCAAACATCTTCAAGAAGACTTTTCCCTATATGTGGTTTACAGATGAGGAGGACGAAGACGAACCTATTCCTCCTCGCTTCCTGAAGGAAAGCAAGTAAGCATTATGCAAGAGGATATTAAAGCTTGAGATGGAGAATGATGAGTTGAAGATAGATAATTTTTTATCTCCGACACAAGGTAGAGAAAAAGGATAAGCTCGCTACTACCTCATCACCACCACCTCCATATTCATCACCAAAGGAGACTTGAATCCATGGTATGGGCACTCCCCTTGGCTTGTGCCAAGCTTGGGGGAGGTGCCCCGGTATCGTATCATCACCACTATCTTTGCTTTATCTATTTTTGTTTGATCTTTAGTTTTCCTATGGTTTAGTTGAATAAAAGTTTAGTTTGATGCTTTATTTTCGAGTGCTTCCTTAGTGATCCACCTATCCATGTAATCATATGCAAGTTATATAATAAAGTTTTGGTGTTAGTCTTTGCTTCTTTACTCTCATGTTACAATCAAATAAAAGAAATAAGTAAATGAAAAAGATCATATGCTAATCTTATGGTAAGTAATGACATCACATAAGGAAAAGTATAAGTGGTATATTTTTGGAGATTAACAAACATAGCATTGGTCGATGATGCAATTCATGAAAGAATTAATGAGGGAAGAGAAGATTCACATGCAAATATACTATCTTGGACATCTTTTTATGATTGTGAGCCCTAATTAAATATTATATATCAAAATTGTTGATGTTGGACAAGGATGATAACGTAATAAGTTATACTTGTTCATATCCACATATAAGTTTTTTTGTTATAGATCCTTCAATATGTGGTGCTTGCCTAATATCTTTGCTAGCCAAAAGTTCCGCACTAAGTAGAGATACTACTTGTGCATCCAAAACCCTTAAACCCAAATTCATGCCTTGAGAGTCCACCATACTTCCCTATAGATTGAGTAAGATCCTTCAAGTAAGTTGTCATCGGTGAAATAAAGCAATAAAAATTGCTTTTAAAAGTGTTGGATAACTTAATGTAAGAGAAAATTGAGCGTTGTACGAACTTGTGATGGCGAAGAATAAAAGTGACAGACTGCATAATAAAGGTTGCTATCATAAGGGGCAATATACGCGACATTCTTATGCATTAAGGGGTTTGGCATACAAACAAATAAGCGCATGGCAACCTCTGCTTCCCTCTACGAAGGGCCTATCTTTTACTTTTATGTATTTACTTTTATGCAAGTGTCAAAGTATTCTTCCGCATTCCTTTTATTTTGTCTTTTGGCAAGCATCATGTGGTGAGGAAAGATCTAAGCACATATATCCAGTTGGATTTGAGTGAGCATGAATTATTATTGTTGACATCACCTCGAGGTGAGTATGTTGGGTGGCGAAACTATAAGCCCCTGTCTTCCTCTGTGCCGGTTGAAACTTTTTGCTCATGAGTACAATGTGAGTGTTAGCAATCATAGAAGATTAAATGATGGTTGAGTATGTGGACTTGCCAAGAGGCTCCGACATGTGAACCTTCCCAAAACGATGATGAATTGTACTTGCAAAGTCGACTGAGAGCATAGTTTGTTGGTTTCTAATAGAGTTTATGCTTTTACTTCGATGTTGGGATGAATTGTTACTTGTTCATGAGAAGCTATATGACAAAAGTTATGTGATAAAGTTTTATGTTAAAGTTCTTTTGTTGTTGTAATAATTGGATGATGCTTCTATGTAAGTATTTTGTTTTTATCGACACCTCTCTCTCTCTAAGCATGTGGACATGTTTTACGACTTTGGTTTTCGCTTGAGGACAAGCAAGGTCTAAGCTTGGGGGAGTTGATAGGTCCATTTTGCATCATGTTTTCCTACTGTTATTTATAATGTTTTATGCATAATAATGCTTTTTGGAGTATTGATAATGCCTTTTCTCTCATAATATGCAAGGTTTATACAAAAAGGGAGAATGCCGGCAGCTAGAATTCTGGACCTGAAAAAGCTACGTCAGAGTTACCTATTCTGCACAACTCCAAATGAGCTAAAAATTTACGGAGAATTATTTTGCAATATATGAAAAATAATAGAGCAAATAACTACTAGAGGGGGCCCACCAAGTGGGCACAACCCACCTGGGCGCGCCAGGGAGCCCATGCGCGACCTGGTGGGTTGTGGCCTCCTCAGCCCATCTCTGGTGCCCATCTTCTGGTATGTAGGTCATTTTGACCTAGAAAAAATCAGGAGAGGACTTTCGGGATGAAGCACCGCCGTCTCGAGGCGAAACTTGGGCAGGAGCACTTTTGCCCTCTGGTGGAGCGATTCCGCCAGGGGAACTTCCCTCCCGGAGGGGGAAATCATCGTCATCGTCATCACCAACAACTCTCCCATCTTTGGGAGGGAAACCTCCATCAACATCCTCAACATCACCATCTCCTCTCAAACTCTAGTTCATTTCTTGTGTTCAATCTTTGTACCGGAACCATAGATTCGTGCTTGTGGGTGACTAGTAGTGCTGATTACATCAAGTAGTTGATTACTATATGGTTTATTTGGTGGAAGATTATATGTTCAGATCCATTATGACATTTAATACTCCTCTGAGCTTGAGCATGATTATAATATGTGAGTAGTACATTTGTTCTTGAGGTCACGGGAGAAGTCATGTTGCAAGTAATCATGTGAACTTGATATGTGTTCAATATTTTGATGATATGTCTGTTGTGATTCCCTTAGTGGTGTCATGTGAATGTCGACCATGACACTTCACCATCTTTGGGCCTAAGGGAATGCATTGTGAAGTAGTTATTAGATGATGGGTTGCTAGAGTGATAGAAGGTTAAACCTTAGTTTATCCGCTACTTCGTAAGGGACCGATTTGGATCCAAAAGTTTAATGCTATGGTTAGATTTTATCCTAATACTTTTCTCATTGTTCCAGATGCTTGTGAGGGGGTTAATCATAAGTAGGAAGTTTGTTCAAGTAAGAACAACACCTAAGCACTGATCCACCCACATATCAAATTATCAAAGTAGTGAATACGAATCAAGCCAACATGATGAAAGTGATATGGTGAAATTCCCGTGTACCCTCAAGAATGTTTTGCTTATCATAAGATATTGTTCTGGTCTGTACTTTGCCACAAAAGGATTGGGCTACCTTGCTGCACTTTATTTACCGTTACCGTTACTTGCTTGTTACAATATATCTTGCTATCAAACAACTTGTTACGGACAATTTCATTGCTTGCAGACATTACCTTGCTGAAAACCACTTGTCATTTCCTTCTACTCCTCGTTGGGTTCGACACTCTTACTTATTGAAAGGACTACGATTGATACCCTATACTTGTCGGTCATCAGAGCCATGTCATGATTACATGATAAAATGACACTACTAGGAAAATGCTTATAGATAGAAGTTTACCAGTAGCGCCTGTTTATGACCCCACGCTACTCGTATTTAGCAGTAGCGCTGGGCAGAAAACACGCTACTACTAATATATAATAACAGCGTTTGTTTGCTTGGCCTGCGCTACTGTTACATGGGCTGGAGGGCAAAAGCAGTAGCCCACTTAGCTGTAGCGTTTGTTTTGAACGGGCGCTACAGCTGGTGGGCTTAGCAGTAGCGCCGGCCTCTAAACAACGCTACTACTAGAGCAAAAGAAAACCGGCCCGAGCGCCCCCGCACCCCCTCACACTCTCACAATCGATCCCCTCCGCCCGCCGCCGCCGCCGCGGTTAGGGTTCGTCCCCGGCCGCCTCACCCCCGTGGACGGTGCCGTGCGCCGCCACCACGCGCGGTCGCCTCTCGCCTACTCCGACGCTCCAGCCCCGTAAGTCCCCCTCGATCTCCTCCTCCCTGCGCGCGCCACACTAGCTAGGCTCCAATCGATTTGCCGCGGTGGCTCGCCATGTTTTGGGATTTAGGGATTGCGCGGTGGCTCCGCGCTTCGATGCGACATGCTCCTCGCGTGATTGGGGAGAGAGTAGAGAGAGGGGTTAGGTGAGAGAAGTAGAGGCTTTTTGTTGCTCACCGAAACTTAGGAGAGAGTAGAGAGAAGTAGCTAGAGAAGTAGAGGCTTTTAGCACATATAATTGAAACTTGGGTTTCAATTCTTGGCTACTGCCCCTGGAGGAGTTGTGGCGGCGGTGGTGCCTAGTGTTCTAGGGTTTAGAGAGGGGGCGTCCATGTCGTGACTATTGTTTCCGACATTTAGGATCATTGATGTAGTACTTGTAAGTACTTGTCATTCCTTTGCTGGAACAACCATAGTGCTCGACCGTAGAATCGTGAGCATTTTTTTAGTTCTGATATGACAGCAACGGTTGAGGGTTTCAATTCTTGGCTACTGCCACTAGCTTCTTTGTTGATGCACATAAAGATATGACCAAGAAGCCCTCACTGTTATGTGGTTCCATGGAAAAACCAATGCTTGATTCGATACTCTCTTTCAGGTTGAAGAGAGTATCTGTATGTGATGATGCTCAAATTTCTAAGTTCTTATGATGCTGTTAGTGAGCCCATTTTTGGTAAATTTCAAAAAAAAATAAAACACAGATAGATAGAGAGTTGTATCTGATCGAAAAGGGGGGTGTTTGCCTTTTATAGTTTTAATTATTGTGCATCTGATGCCAAAGGTGGAATGGATGTTTACTTATTGTGTTGTGGAAGATTCTAAGCTGGTTCAACTTTTGGATGTGGGAATAGATAAAGTGTTCCCCTGGACTGAACTTTATGTTTACTTTTTAGTTGTTATTTTGCTTGCCATGTGAACTCTAGCTATGAAAACTTTATGTTTACTTTTTGGATCGTTAATCCTTTAATCATATTGCTTTAGGGAAATGGCGCCACCACCACCACCACCACCATGTCGACGGTGCAAGTCAAGGTGGGCCAGCAGCCATGCAACTGGCACGCTGTTTGGCATCTAATTTGAGTCTAGTTTTCTTCATGCGGCGGTAATAAATTATATGAAACTAGTAACTACTATTTTGTTTTTAGTGTTATTGGCATTAATGCATCGTGTATATATCATTTTGCTTTTTGTACACAGATCATCCCATGCAATGTGAGGTCAGAATTCAACAATCTGACTGGAGACTCTGTGACCTTTGAGGCTCCTGGGGGCCCCTACACTATGGAGATCGAGAAAGGACGAAAGATGACGCGGGTGGGAAGAGATGGATGGGTCCGTTTCATCGACCACATGCGTATCACCGGTGTTGAGTTGATCAGCTTCTCCTTCAGAGCTGAAAGACCCAAGCTGGCCGTGATTTATGTAAACAAAGCAGAAGATTATGAGGATGATGAGGATGATGACGACCCACTCGGTGATGCCATCGTAGCTCAAAGAATGAAGTTGAGCAAGGAGGAGGTGTGCAACCTATGGGACATCATTCCGCCACGTGCTGACTTCGTCGGGGTGCCATTCGTGACCCGCCTGACAAGTACCATGGTTGATCGGCATATCATGGTATGTTGCATTTACTGTAGTTTTTAGAGTAATTTGATGATATGCTTTATTGTTATACTTAGTTTAGAGTCCGATGATATATATGCTTAGTGAATCTTATATGCTTTATTGTTATACTTAGTGTAGAGTCTGATGATATATATGCTTGGTCAATCTTATATGCTTAGTGAATATTATATGCTTTATTGTTATACTTAGTGTAGAGTCCGATGATATATATGCTTAGTCAATCTTATATGCTTAGTGAATCTTATATGCTTAGTGAATCTTATATGCTTTATTGTTATACTAAGTGTAGAGTCCGATGATATATATGCTTAGTGAATCTTATATGCTTAGTGAATCTTATGTGCTTAGTGAATATTATATGCTTTATTGTTATACTTAGTGTAGAATGTGTGAGGCTACTTATTAATTGATATGTTTTTCTTATTCAGAAATTGCCAAAGAGCCTATCTGAGAGTTGTGGTATCAAGCCTGATGAAGAAGGCTCTGCTGGAATACGCCTTACCGCAAGGGGCTCCGTCACCACTTGTGCGTACGGCGTGGACATGGACGGTCGCACACACTTCAACTTGGTTGGGTGGAAGAGCTTCCTCGTCGGCAAGAATCTTCATGTTGGACAGACAATCCTAATTACTATCAGGAACGCCCACCGCCCAGGCTTGAGGATGATGGTCGTCATCGACATCATCTAGAACTTCATATGCATGCATGTGGTTGTTGAACCATATATATGCTAGTATGACTACCTAGTAGACTTATCAACTATGATCTATCCATGCATTGTTGACTACTATATGAGTTTGTGAGATTGTGTGGTTATATTAAATGTGGTACTGCCGTTAATGTTTGTGAGATGGTTCTGTGAACTTAGTTCATTTGCACTGGACTTGTCTTGATTTCCATGAATATTGCACCTGACCGCTTTTTTTATTTTTTATTTCTATTTTCCTAGTTGTAGCGTGGGGAGAAAATAAGGCGCTACTACTACGTGATGATAGTAGTAGCGTTGGTGGAGAAATCGGCACTACTAATGAGTATTTTAGCTGCAGCGCTTGTTTAGAAACGCGCTACTGTTAAATAATAGCTGTAGCGCCCTAGCAGTAGCGCGGGTGCCCGCGCTACTGGTATGTAAAAAACCAGCGCCACTAGTAAGCTTTTCTCTAGTAGTGTGAGTAGGGATAACATTTGTTAAGCATCATATATTTTAAAAAATAATGATTATGTTTCTTATATTCATGGATATTATTACGTTGATATTATTACTTCATCGTTTCTCAATATTTACACCGTAAAGAGATTTCATGATAAACATGCTAGGTAGCATTCAACATATTTTTTTGTTTTTATCATTTACCTACGCGAGGACGATCAATAATTAAGGTTGGGGATGCTGATACGTCTCTGACATATCTACAATTTTTGATTGTTTCATCCCATTATATTATCAATCTTGGATGCTTTTGATGTTTTATTATGCTATTTTATATCAGTTTTTGGGACTAACCTATTAGCTAAGTGCCAGTTGTTGTTTTTGGCTTTTCAGAAAATCAATACCAAACAAAGTCCAAATACGATAAAACTTTACGGTGATTTTTTGGACCAGAAGGGACACTAGAACGTTTGGGAGGAGGCCATAAGATATATAGGAGAGTGACGAGCTCACCCGGCGTGCCCCGGGGGAAGGGGGCACCTCCTGATCTCATGGGTCCCATGCAGCTCCGTTTGACATAATTCCAAGTCTATAAATTACTAAATACTCGCAAACCATTAGAGAGCCACCCGAAACACTTTTTCCGCCGCCGCAAACTTATAGTCTTCCGTGATCTCATCTGGAGGCCTTTTCTTGTACTCTGTCGGAGGGGGAATTGATCACGAAGGGATTCTACATCATCTTTGTTGCACCTCCAATGATGTGTGAGTAGTTTACCACAGACCTATGGGTCCATAGCTAGTAGCTAGTTGGCCTCTTCTTTCTCCCCGATCTTCAATACAAAGTTCTCTATGATCTCCATGGAGTTATATCCGATGTAATCTTCTTTTGTAGTGTGTTTGTTGGGATCCGATGAATTATTGGTTTATGATCGGATTATTCGTTGACAGTAATTGAGTCTTTTTCGAACTTTATTATGCATGATTGATTTATCTTCAGTGGAAGAGGTGCTTTGTGATGGGTTCAATCTTGCAGCGTCGTCACCTAGTGACAGAAAGGGTAGCTAGGCACATATTTGTATTGTTGCCATTAAGGGTAAACTGATGGGGTTTAAAAACATTGCTTGGTTTTATTCTATCTACGTCATGTCATCATACCTGATGCATTACTCTGTTTGTCATGAACTTAATACACAGAGAGGCAAGCATAGAAGCGCTCTCGAAGTGGAGTAATAGTAGTAGATGCAGAATCATTTCGGTCTACTTGTCACAGACGTGATGCCTATATACATGATACTGCCATGAATAACATGATAACTATGTTCTTTCTATCAGTTGCCCAACAGTTATTTGGCTACCCATCGTATGATATTATTCGAGAGAGAAGCCTTTCGTGAAAACTATGGCCCTCGGGTCTATCTTTATCATATTACTAAAACCAAAAATACCTTGCTGTAATTTATTTACTTTTTTTTCTTTTGCAATTTATCTATCTACCACTACCAAATTTGATTCTTGCAAGTAACGAATTCAAGGGGATTGACAACCCTCTTGCTCGCGTTGGGTGTAAGTATTTGTTCTTGTGTGTGCAGGTACTGTTCACTAGGATTTGCGTGGTTCTTCTATTGGTTTGATAACCTTGGTTCTCACTAAGAGAAATACTTATCAGCTACTATATTGCTTCACCCTTCCTCTTCGGAAAAAATCCTAACACAACTCACAAGTAGCACCTGCCCGGTTAGAATAAAAAAAGCAGTAACAAGATTTGATGATGACTTGCTGAAAGTAAGACCAACACTCAACGTATTTTTCACATATCTCAGAATACGTTTTGTAGCAGTCCAATGAGCTATGGTAGGTGCATGATGAAACTGCCATACTTTATTAATAGCGAAAGAAATTTCAGGTCTGGTGAGAGTCAAGTACTAGAGTGCACCCACCATACTACTGTAATTTGTGCTATCCTCTTGACTCAGGAGGTTTCCTTCTGCAAGATTTTTTTTTTCAGTACTGGATAGTGGAGTTGGTGATGGTTTATACCCCTGTATTCCAACACTGCTCAAAAGATCAGTTGCATATTTTTCTTGAGATGGATGAAGGCCACCTTGTTTGTTCCTTTTTACTTCAATGCCAAGAAAATAGTGCAAATCTCCTAAATCCTCCAGAGAAATTTCTGAGTTTAGATCTCTCAATAAAGCTGATATAGCATCATTTGATCGATGAGCTTGTAACAATAATATCATCAACATAAATGGGCACAAATATGGATGTATTTGACTTCTTAGAGATAAACAATTATGTGCCAGACTAAGAGGGAACAAAACCAAGTCTTTGTAACTTGGAGCTCAAACGAGAATACCATGCCCTAGGAGCTTGCTTCAGTCCAAAGAGAGATTTATCTAGCCTGCACAAATGAAAGGGTTTATCTATATCTTCAAACCCAGGAGGTTGTTTCATATACACTTCCACTTCTAGAACACCATGGAGAAACGCGTTCTGCTATCGATGTTCTGGGAACGGGGGTCCCCAGACCTGCCTGCCTGCGGCCCGGAGCGTGGCTCGTCCAGCGGCCTGGTACGACCCATCTTCAATAGCAAACACTCAAGACCCTCGCGAGGGGCCAAGACTCGCGAGGCGGACGACGCAATACCTCCTCAGGGGTAGCCTAGCTAGGATGGCTCGTGAGGAGCGGAGATATCTATGCAAGGGGCACCTCACGAGGAGCGCGTGACGTGAGCCATGACGACCAAGGTCAGGCGGGCGCCAGCGGGCGTAGAGTACCAGTTTCCTCTTTGGTGCTAAAGAGGCAGGCGCAGGCGAGGAGTCCCGAGGCGTCAAGCAAAGGTTTCCATATCGGTGCAACAAGACCAAGACCAGCAGGACGGCAGGACGGAGTTCATCATGGAGCCCAGGACAGCGTCACCACCAGAGCCTTTGGCAGGCGAAGACTACTTTTGTCAGGATAGCTTGTACTAGCTGTCCCCCTTCAAATCTGGCCGTTGTGGGATCCCTTCCCGCCTAATATTTGGTAAGAGGACCAGGGCCTCTATAAATAGAACTAGCCACCACCATAGCAAGGGGACGGATCATTCGGACCACCCTGGCACTCATCCACTCACCGAGCCCAAGAACACCCCCCCTCAGGAGGTTGCTCTTCCATTGTACTTGTTCATCCCCAGCCTACAAGGCAATCCACCACCACCACACTAGAGTAGGGTATTACACCACAACGGTGGCCCGAAACAGTATAAACCCTTTTGTCCCGTGTTCTTCGAGTTCGTCGAGCTAGGTCGTTGATCGTCGGGCGAGCGAGCTAGAGAGAGAGAGAGATCTTCGTGCGCACCCCAGTGTTCGAACCACAAGGGTTTTCCGAAACCCGAAATCCGACATTTGGCGTTCCAGATAGGGGTGCGCCGGAACTTCGCTCCTCCAACGGCTTAGCCTCTCCGACCAGCTCTCATGGACGGTGCCGCTGCTCTGACTGGATTGAGGGGCGCACGCAGCGGCGCCATGGTGCTCCGGGCCCTCGCCCCCTGAAGGAAATATTCCCTAGAGGCAATAATAAAGTTATTATTTATTTCCTTATATAATGATAAATGTTTATTATTCATGCTAGAATTGTATTAACCGGAAACATAATACATGTGTGAATACATAGACAAACAGAGTGTCAATAGTATGCCTCTACTTGACTAGCTCGTTAATCAATGATGGTTACGTTTCATAACCATAGACAAAGAGTTGTTATTTGATTAACGGGTTCACATCATTAGGAGAATGATGTGATTGACATGACCCATTTCGTTAGCTTAGCACCCGATCATTTAGTATGTTGTTATTGCTTTCTTCATGACTTATACATGTTCCTATGACTATGAGATTATGCAACTCCCGTTTACCGGAGGAACACTTTGTGTGCTACTAAACGTCACAGCGTAACTGGGTGATTATAAAGGTGCTCTACAGGTGTCTCCGAAGGTACTTGTTGGGTTGGCGTATTTCGAGATTAGGATTTGTCACTCGATTGTCGGAGAGGTATCTCTGGGCCCTCTCGGTAATGCACATCACTTAAGCCTTGCAAGCATTGCAACTAATGAGTTAGTTGCGCGATGATGTATTACGGAACGAGTAAAGAGACTTGCCGGTAATGAGATTGAACTAGATATTGAGATACCGACGAACGAATCTCGGGCAAGTAACATACCGATGACAAAGGGAACAACGTATGTTGTTATGCGGTCTGACCGATAAAGATCTTCGTAGAATATGTGGGAGCCAATATGAGCATCCAGGTTCCGCTATTGGTTATTGACCGGAGACGTGTCTCGGTCATGTCTACATAGTTCTCGAACCCGTAGGGTCCGCACGCTTAACGTTTCGATGACAGTTATATTATGAGTTTATATGTTTTGATGTACCGAAGGTAGTTTGGAGTCCCAGATGAGATCGGGGACATGACGAGGAGTCTCGAAATGGTCGAGAAGTAAAGCTCGATATATTGGACGACTATATTCGGACATCGGAAAGGTTCCGAGTGATTCGGGTATTTTTCGGAGTACTGGAGAGTTACGGAATTCGCCGGGGAGTATATGGGCCTTATTGGGCTTTAGGGGAAAGAGAGAGGAGAGGTTGGGCGCCCCCAAGGCCTAGTCAGAATTGGACTAGGGGGAGGGGCTGCGCCCCCTCCTTCCTTCTCTTCTCTCTTCCCTTGCCTTGACTCCTACTCCCACTACATGGAAGGGGGGGAATCCTACTCCCGGTGGGAGTAGGGCTCCTCCAGGGCGCGCCATAGCTAGGCCGGCCCTCCCCCTCCTCCACTCCTTTATATACGTGGCCAGGGGGCACCCCATAGACACAACAATTGATCAAGTTTATCTTTTAGACGTGTGCGGTGCCCCCCTCCACCATAGTCCACCTCGATAATACTGTAGCGGTGCTTAAGCGAAGCCCTGCATCGGTAGAACATCAACATCGTCACCACGCCGTCGTGCTGACAAAACTCTCCCTCAACACTCGGCTGGATCAGAGTTCGAGGGACGTCATCGGGCTGAACGTGTGCTGAACTCGGAGGTGCCGTGCGTTTGGTACTTAATCGGTCGGATCATGAAGACGTACGACTACATCAACCGCGTTGTGCTAACGCTTCCGCTTTCGGTCTACGAGGGTACGTAGACAACACTCTCCCCTCTCGTTGCTATGCATCACCATGATCCTGCGTGTGCGTAGGAATTTTTTTGAAATTACTACGTTCCCCAACAGTGGCATCCGAGCCAGGTTTTATGCGTTGATGTTATATGCACGAGTAGAACACAAGTGAGTTGTGGGCGATATAAGTCATACTGCTTACCAGCATGTCATACTTTGGTTCGGTGGTATTTGGATGAAGCGGCCCGGACTGACATTACGCGTACGCTTACGCGAGACTGGTTCTACCAACGTGCTTTGCACACAGGTGGCTGGCGGGTGTCAGTTTCTCCAACTTTAGTTGAACCAAGTGTGGCTACGCCCGGTCCTTGCGAAGGTTAAAAAAACACCAACTTGACAAACTATCGTTGTGGTTTTGATGCGTAGGTAAGAACGGTTCTTGCTAAGCCCGTAGCAGCCACGTAAAACTTGCAACAACAAAGTAGAGGACATCTAACTTGTTTTTGCAGGGCTGTTGTGATGTGATATGGTCAAGACATGATGCTAAATTTTATTGTATGAGATGATCATGTTTTGTAACCGAGTTATCGGCAACTGGCAGGAGCCATATGGTTGTCGCTTTATTGTATGCAATGCAATCGCCCTGTAATGCTTTACTTTATCACTAAGCGGTAGCGATAGTCGTAGAAGCATAAGATTGGCGAGACGACAATGGTGCTACGATGGAGATCAAGGTGTCGCGCCGGTGACAATGGTGATCATGACGGTGCTTCGGAGATGGAGATCACAAGCAGAAGATGATGATGGCCATATCATATCACTTATATTGATTGCATGTGATGTTTATCTGTTATGCATCTTATCTTGCTTTGATTGACGGTAGCATTATAAGATGATCTCTCACTAAATTTCAAGATAAAAGTGTTCTCCCTGAGTATGCACCGTTGCCAAAGTTCGTCGTGCCCAGACACCACATGATGATCGAGTGTGATAAGCTCTACGTCCATCTACAACGGGTGCAAGCCAGTTTTGCACACGCAGAATACTCAGGTTAAACTTGACGAGCCTAGCATATGAAGATATGGCCTCGGAACACTGAGACCGAAAGGTCGAGCGTGAATCATATAGTAGATATGATCAACATAATGATGTTCACCATTGAAAGCTACTCCATTTCACGTGATGATCGGTTATGGTTTAGTTGATATGGATCACGTGATCACTTAGAGGATTAGAGGGATGTCTATCTAAGTGGGAGTTCTTAAGTAATATGATTAAATTGAACTTAAATTTAATATGAACTTAGTCCTGATAGTATTTTGCAAATTATGTTGTAGATCAATAGCTCGCATTGTTGCTTCCCTATGTTTATTTTGATATGTTCCTAGAGAAAAACTATGTTGAAAGATGTTAGTAGCAATGATGCGGATTGGATCCGTGATCTGAGGATTATCCTCATTGCTGCACAGAAGAATTATGTCCTTGATGCACCGCTAGGTGATAGACCTATTGTAGGAGCAAATGCAGACGTTATGAACGTTTGGCTAGCTCAATATGATGACTACTTGATAGTTTAGTGCACCATGCTTAGCGGCTTAGAATCGGGACTTAAAAGACGTTTTGGACGTCATGGACCATATGAGATATTCCAGGAGTTGAAGTTAATATTTGAAGCAAATACCCGAGTTGAGAGATATGAAGTCTTGAACAAGTTCTATAGCTAAAAGATGGAGGAGAATAGCTCAAGCAGTGAGCATGTGCTCAGATTGTCTGGGTACTACAATCACTTGAATCAAGTGGGAGTTAATCTTCCAGATAAGATAGTAATTCTCTAGTCACTATCACCAAGTTACTAGAACTTCGTGATGAACTATAATATGCAAGGGATAACAAAAATGATTCCCAAGCTCTTCGTGATGCTGAAATCGACGAAGGTAGAAATCAAGAAAAACATCAAGTGTTGATGGTTAACAAGACCACTAGTTTCAAGAAAAGGGCAAAGGGAAGAAAGGGGAACTTCAAGTAGAATGGCAAGCAAGTTGCTGCTCAAGTGAAGAAGCCCAAGTCTGGACCTAAGCCTGAGACTAAGTGCTTCTACTGCAAAGGGACTGGTCACTGGAAGCGGAACTACCCCAAGTATTTGGCGGATAAGAAGGATGGCAAAGTGAACAAAGGTATATTTGATATACATGTTATTGATGTGTACTTTACTAGTGTTTATAGCAACCCTCAGTATTTGATACTAGTTCAGTTGCTAAGAGTTTTAACTCGAAACGGGAGTTGCAGAATGAACAGAAACTAGTTAAGTGTGAAGTGACGATTTGTGTTGGAAGTAGTTCCAAGATTGATATGATCATCATCACACACTCCCTATACTTTCGGGATTAGTGTTGAACCTAAATAAGTGTTATTTGGTGTTTGCACTCAGCATGAATATGATTTGATCATGTTTATTGCAATACGGTTATTCATTTAAGTTAGAGAATAATTGTTGTTCTGTTTACATGAATAAAACCTTATATGGTTACACACCCAATGAAAATGGTTCGTTGGATCTTGATTGTAGCGATACACATATTCATAATATTGAAGCCAAAAGATGCAAAGTTAATAATGATAGTGCAACTTATTTGTGGCACTGCCGTTTAGGTCATATTGGTGTAAAGCGCATGAAGAAACTCCATGCTGATGGGATTTTGGAATCACTTGATTATGAATCACTTGATGCTTGCGAACCATGCCTCATGGGCAAGATGACTAAAACTCCGTTCTCCATAACAATGGAGCGAGCTACTGACTTATTGGAAATAATACATACTGATGTATGCGATCCAATGAGTGTTGAGGCTCGCGGCGGGTATCATTATTTTCTGACCTTCACAGATGATTTGAGCAGATATGGGTATATCTACTTGATAAACATAAGTCTGAAACATTTGAAAAATTCAAAGAATTTCAGAGTGAAGTGGAAAATCATCGTGACAAGAAAATAAGGTTTCTACGATCTGATTGTGGAGGAGAATATTTGAGTTACGAGTTTGGCCTTCAGTTAAAACAATGTGAAATAGTTTCACTAATCACGCCACCTGGAACACCACAACATAATGGTGTGTTCGAACGTCATAATCGTACTTTATTGGATATAGTGCAATCTATGATGTCTCTTACCAATTTACCACTATCGTTTTGGCGTTATGCATTAGAGACAGTTGCATTCACGTTAAAAGGGCACCATCTAAATCCGTTGAGACGACACCGTATGAACTGTGGTTTGGCAAGAAACCAAAGTTGTCATTTCTTAAAGTTTGGGACTGCGATGCTTATGTGAAAAAGTTTCAACATGATAAGCTCGAACCCGAATCGGAGAAGTAAATCTTCATAGGATACCCGAAAGAGACTGTTGGGTACACCTTCTGTCACAGATCCGAAGGCAAGACATTCGTTGCTAAGAATGGATCCTTTCTAGAGAAGGAGTTTTCTCTTGAAAGAAGTGAGTGGGAGGAAAGTAGAACTTGATGAGGTAACTGTACCTCCTCCCTTATTAGAAAGTAGTTCATCACAGAAATCTGCTCCTGTGAGTACTACACCAATTAGTGAGGAAGCTAATGATGATGATCATGTAACTTCAGATCAAGTTACTACCGAATCTCGTAGGTCAACCAGATTGAGATCCGCACCAGAGTGGTACGGTAATCCTGTTTTGGAGTTCATGTTACTTGATCATGACGAACCTACGAACTATGAGGAAGCGATGATGAGCCCAGATTCCGCAAAAATGGCTTGAGGCCATGAAATCTGAGATGGGATCCATGTATGAGAACAAAGTATGGACTTTGATTGACTTGCCCAATGATCAGCGAGCCATTGAGATTAAATGGATCTTCAAGAGGAAGACGGACGCTGATAGTGGTGTTACTATCTACAAAGCTAGAATTGTCGCAAAAGGTTTTCGACAAGTTCAAGGTGTTGACTATGATGAGAGTTTCTCACTCGTATCTATGCTTGAGTCTGTCCGGATCATGTTAGCAATTGCCGCATTTTATGAAATCTGGCAAATGGATAAACAAAACTGCATTCCTTAATGGATTTATTAAAGAAGAGTTGTGTATGATGCAACCAGAAGGTTTTGTCAATCCTAAAGGTGCTAACAAAAATATGCAAGCTCCAGCGATCCATCTATGGACTGGTGCAAGCATCTCGGAGTTGGAATATACACTTTGATAAGTTGATCAAAGCATATAGTTTTATACAGACTTACGGTGAAGCCTGTATTTACATGAAAGTGAGTGGGAGCACTACAACATTTCTGATAAGTATATGTGAATGACATATTATTGATCGGAAATAATGTAGAATTATTTTGCAAAGCATAAAGGAGTATTTGAAAGGAGTTTTTCAAAGAAAGACCTCGGTGAAGCTGCTTACATATTGAGCATCAAGATCTATAGAGATAGATCAAAACGCTTGATAAGTTTTTCAATAAGTACATACCTTGACAAGATTTTGAAGTAGTTCAAAATGGAACAGTCAAAGAAAGAGTTCTTGCCTGTGTTACAAGGTGTGAAATTGAGTAAGACTCAAAGCCCGACCACGGCAGAAGATAGAAAGAGAATGAAAGTCATTCCCTATGCCTAAGCCATAGGTTCTATAAAGTATGACATGCTATGTACCAGATCTATTGTATACCCTACACTGATTTTGGCAAGGGAGTACAACAGTCATCTAGGGGTAGATCACTGGACAGCGGTCAAAATTATCCTTAGTGTAATAAGGATATTTTTCTCGATTATGGAAGTGACAAAAAAGGTTTGTCGTAAAGGGTTACGTCGATGCAAATTTTGACACTGGTCCAGATGACTCTAAGTCTCAATCTGGATACATATTGAAAGTGGGAGCAATTAGCTAGAGTAGCTCCGTGCAGAGCATTGTTGACATAGAAATTTGCAAAATACATACGGATCTGAATGTGTCAGACCCGTTGACTAAACATCTCTCACAAGCAAAACATGATCACACCTTAGTACTCTTTGGGTGTTAATCACATAAGATGTGAACTAGATTATTGACTCTAGTAAACCCTTTGGGTGATGGTCACATGACAATGTGAACTATGGGTGTTAATCACATGGTGATGTGAACTATTGATGTTAAATCACATGGCAATGTGATCTAGATTATTGACTCTAGTGCAAGTGGGAGACTGAAGGAAATATGCCCTAGAGGCAATAATAAAGTTATTATTTATTTCCTTATATCATGATAAATGTTTATTATTCATTCTAGAATTGTATTAACCGGAAACATAATACATGTGTGAATACATAGACAAACAGAGTGTCACTAGTATGCCTCTACTTGACTAGCTCGTTAATCAAAGATGGTTATGTTTCCTAACCATAGACAAAGAGTTGTTATTTGATTAACGGGATCACATCATTAGGAGAATGATGTGATTGACATGACCCATTCCGTTAGCTTAGCACCCGATCATTTAGTATGTTGTTATTGTTTTCTTCATGACTTATACATGTTCCTATGACTATGAGATTATGCAACTCCCATTTACCGGAGGAACACTTTGTGTGCTACTAAACGTCACAGCGTAACTGGGTGATTATAAAGGTGCTCTACAGGTGTCTCCGAAGGTACTTGTTGGGTTGGCGTATTTCGAGATTAGGATTTGTCACTCGATTGTCGGAGAGGTATCTCTGGGCCCTCTCGGTAATGCACATCACTTAAGCCTTGCAAGCATTGCAACTAATGAGTTAGTTGCGCGATGATGTATTACGGAACGAGTAAAGAGACTTGCCGGTAACGAGATTGAACTAGATATTGAGATACCGACGAACGAATCTCGGGCAAGTAACATACCGATGACAAAGGGAACAACGTATGTTGTTATGCGGTCTGACCGATAAAGATCTTCGTAGAATATGTGGGAGCCAATATGAGCATCCAGGTTCCGCTATTGGTTATTGACCGGAGACGTGTCTCGGTCATGTCTACATAGTTCTCGAACCCGTAGGGTCCGCACGCTTAACGTTTCGATGACAGTTATATTATGAGTTTATATGTTTTGATGTACCGAAGGTAGTTTGGAGTCCCAGATGAGATCGGGGACATGACGAGGAGTCTCGAAATGGTCGAGAAGTAAAGCTCGATATATTGGACGACTATATTCGGACATCGGAAAGGTTCCGAGTGATTCGGGTATTTTTCGGAGTACTGGAGAGTTACGGAATTCGCCGGGGAGTATATGGGCCTTATTGGGCTTTAGGGGAAAGAGAGAGGAGAGGTTGGGCGCCCCCAAGGCCTAGTCAGAATTGGACTAGGGGGAGGGGCTGCGCCCCCTCCTTCCTTCTCTTCTCTCTTCCCTTGCCTTGACTCCTACTCCCACTACATGGAAGGGGGGGAATCCTACTCCCGGTGGGAGTAGGGCTCCTCCAGGGCGCGCCATAGCTAGGCCGGCCCTCCCCCTCCTCCACTCCTTTATATACGTGGCCAGGGGGCACCCCATAGACACAACAATTGATCAAGTTTATCTTTTAGACGTGTGCGGTGCCCCCCTCCACCATAGTCCACCTCGATAATACTGTAGCGGTGCTTAAGCGAAGCCCTGCATCGGTAGAACATCAACATCGTCACCACGCCGTCGTGCTGACGAAACTCTCCCTCAACACTCGGCTGGATCGGAGTTCGAGGGACGTCATCGGGCTGAACGTGTGCTGAACTCGGAGGTGCCGTGCGTTCGGTACTTGATCGGTCGGATCGTGAAGACGTACGACTACATCAACCGCGTTGTGCTAAAGCTTCCGCTTTCGGTCTACGAGGGTACGTAGACAACACTCTCCCCTCTCGTTGCTATGCATCACCATGATCCTGCGTGTGCGTAGGATTTTTTTGAAATTACTACGTTCCCCAACACCCCCGCCTTGCGGCGGGTGTGGTGGCCGCACAAGTTCAAGCCAGAGATGCCGCCTCGCTACGTCGGCGTGGCGGATCTGGCGGCCTTCCTGCTGGCATATGAGGAGGCTGTTCTGGAAGCCAGGGGCGACGATAAGGTCATGGCCAACTGGTTCCCCATGGCCCTCGCTGGCGTGCCGCGCGCTTGGCTTCTCCATCTTCCAGGGTCCTCTGTGGCCTTCTGGGAGGAGCTGCGCGACCTCTTCGTCGCGCGCTTTAGGAGACCGGCACCCCCTGCCGTCGCGGCCCTCCTCGGTGGCTCGCAGGCGCCGCCTTCGGGTCGCCACATGAAGCAATTCTTCTGCCAAGTGGGCGCCGCCCGCGCGCAACCGGGAGCTCCTCCGGGATGGGCAGTGCCCAAGGCCGACCTCACCTTCAACTCGGAGGATCATACAACGACCACCGCGGACTCAGGCGCTCTCCCGATGCTTTACACGCCCACCATCTGCCACATGGAGGTTACCAAGACCCTCGTCGACGGCGGGGCCGTGATACGTCTCCAACGTATCTATAATTTTTGATTGTTCCATGCTATTATATTATCTATTTTGGATGTTTAATGGGCTTTACTATATACTTTTATTATATTTTTGGGACTAACCTACTAACCCTGAGGCCCAACCCAAATTGCTGTTTTTTTGCCTATTTTAGTGTTTTGCAGAAAAGGAATATCAAACGGAATCCAAACGGAATGAAACCTTCGATAGAGTTATTTTTGGAACAAACGTGATCCAGGGGACTTGGAGTGGACATCAAGAAAGAAGCGAGGAGGCCATGAGGCAGGGAGGCGCGCCTGCCCACCTGGGCACACCCCCACCCTCGTGGGCCCCTCGCAGCTCCACCGACCTACTTCTTCCTCCTATATATACCTACGTACCCCGAAAACATCTAGGAGCACCACGAAACCCTACTACCACCACCGCAACCTTCTGTACCCGTGAGATCCCATCTTGGGGCCTTTTCGGCGCTCCGTAGGAGGGGGCATTGATCACGGAGGGCTTCTACATCAACACCATAGCCTCTCCGATGATGTGTGAGTAGTTTACCTCAGACCTTCGGGTCCATAGTTATTAGCTAGATGGCTTCTTCTCTCTCTTTGATTCTCAATACAAAGTTCTCCTCGATCTTCTTGGAGATCTATTCGATGTAACTCTATTTGAGGTGTGTTTGTCGAGATCCGATGAATTGTGGGTTTATGATCAAGATTATCTATGAACAATATTTGAATCTCCTCTGAATTCTTTTATGTATGATTTGTTATCTTTGCAAGTCTCTTCGAATTATCAGTTTGGTTTGGCCTACTAGATTGATCTTTCTTGCAATGGGAGGAGTGCTTAGCTTTGGGTTCAATCTTGCGGTGTTCGATCCCGGTGACAGAAGGGGAACCGATACGTATTTTATTGTTGCCATCGAGGATAAAAAGATGGGGTTTATATCATATGCTTGAGTTTATCCCTATACATCATGTCATCTTGCCTAATGCGTTACTCTATTCTTATGAACTTAATACTCTAGATGCATGCTAGATAGCGGTCGATGTGTGGATTAATAGTAGTAGATGCAGAATCGTTTCGGTCTACTTGTCGCAGATGTGATGCCTATATACATGATCATGCCTAGATATTCTCATAACTATGCACTTTTCTATCAATTGCTCGACAGTAATTTGTTCACCCACCGTAATACTTATGCTTTCTTGAGAGACGCCACTAGTGAAACCTATGGCCCCCGGGTCTATTTTCCATCAGATGAATCTTTCATCAACTAGCAATTTCCGTCACCGTTTATTTTGCAATCTTTACTTTCCAATCTATATCACAAAAATACCCAAAATATTTATCTTACTATCACTATCAGATGTCTCTTTTGCAAGTGGCCGTGAAGGGATTGACAACCCCTTTATCATGTTGGTTGCAAGGTTCTTATTTGTTTGTGTAGGTACGAGGGACTTGTGTGTGGCCTCCTGCTGGATTCATACCTTGGTTCTCAAAAACTGAGGGAAATACTTACGCTACTTTGCTGCATCACCCTTTCCTCTTCAAGGGAAAACCAACGCTGTGCTCAAGAGGTAGCAAGAAGGATTTCTGGCGCCGTTGCCGGGGAGTCTACGCACAAGTCAAGACATACCAAGTACCCATCACAAACTCTTATCCCTCGCATTACATTATTTGCCATTTGCCTCTCGTTTTCCTCTCCCCCACTTCACCTTTGCCGTTTTATTCGCCCTCTTTTCCATGTGCCTTCTTTTTGCTTGCATCTTTGCTTGCTAAAAGTTTATGGATCCTCATCCCCTTGCTAATCTTTTTAAGATATCCAATTATAATGAACCAATTTCTAGTGATTTGAGTGCACTAGATTATCTTTATGAGGTTTTGCTTGAAATTCGTGAATCTAAAAATTGTGACGAACAAAAATATGAAGAGATGCACGATAGCTCCTTGAATAAAAAGCATAATTGCAATGATTTTCTATAAATTCTCTTGATGTCAATTGTGCTAATAATATGCAAAACCCTAAGCTTGGGGATGCTAGTTTTGCTATGTCTATTACTTGTTGCAATGATCATGATTGGGGTGATTCTTCTTATGATGTTGAAAAAAAAATTGAGCCCCAATATGAGATTGATAATAATTTTTGCAATAATATTGAAAGTGGGTTTGCAAGAGTGTCAACATTAGATCCCACATATTTGGAGAATGTTCAATCTTATGGTATTTTTGATAAAAGTGGGTTTGGAGAGGTCATGACTTTAGTTAATATTAATCCCACTATTTTGGAAAAGTGTTGCTACCTCTTGAGCTTGCGTTGGATTCCCGAAGAGGAGAGGATGATGCAGCAGAGTAGCGTAAGTATTTCCCTCGGTTTTTGAGAATCAAGGTATCAATCCAGTGGAGGCAATGCACAAGTCCCTCGCACCTGCACAAAACAATATCTCAACGCAACCAACGCGATTAGGGGTTGTCAATCCCTTCTCGATAAGTGAGATGTGATAGATAGGATAGATAATATTTTTGGTATTTTTGATACAAAGATGCAAAGTAAAAAGTAAAAAGAAAAGTAAAAACAAAGCAATAATAAAGTGATGGAGATTGATATGATGAGAATAGACCCGGGGGCCATAGGTTTCACTAGTGGCTTCTCTCGAGAGCATAAGTATTTCGACGGTGGGTGAACAAATTACTATTGAGCAATTGACAGAATTCAGCATAGTTATGAGAATATCTAGGTATGATCATGTATATAGGCATCACGTCCGAGACAAGTAGACCGACTCCTGCCTGCATCTACTATTATTACTCCACTCATCGACCGCTATCCAGCATGCATCTAGAGTATTAAGTTAAAAACAGAGTAACGCCTTAAGCAAGATGACATGATGTAGAGGGATAAATTCATGCAATATGATATAAACCCCATCTTGTTATCCTCGATGGCAACGATACAATACGTGCCTTGCTGCCCCTTCTGTCACTGGGAAAGGTCAACTCAAGATCGAACCCAAAGCTAAGCACTTCTCCCATTGCAAGAACTATCAATCTCGTTAGCCAAACGAAATAGATAATTCGAAGAGACTTGCACAGATAACCAATCAAACATAAAAGAATTCAGAGAAGATTCAAATATCTTTCATAGATAGACTTGATCATAAACCCACAATTCATCGGTCTCAACAAACACACCGCAAAAAGAAGATTACATCGAATAGATCTCCACAAGATAGGGGGAGAACATTGTACTGAGATCCAAAAAGAGAGAAGAAGCCATCTAGCTAATAACTATGGACCCGAAGGTCTGAGGTAAACTACTCACACTTCATCGGAGAGGCTATGATGATGTAGAAGCCCTCCATGATGACGGCCTCCTTCCGGCGGAGCTCCAGAACAGGCCCCAAGATGGGATCTCGTGGATACAGAAAGTTGCAGCGGTGAAATTAGGTTTTTGGCTCCTGTTCTGATAGTTTGGGGGTACGTAGGTATATGTAGGAGGAAGAAGTATGTCGGTGGAGCTTCGAGGGGCCAACAAGGCAGGGGGCGTGCCCTAGGGAGGGGGCACGCCCCCCACCCTCGTGACCGCCTCTCCTGTTCCTTGGCGTAGGGTCCAAGTCTCCTGGATCACGTTCGGTGAGAAAATCACATTTCCGAAGGTTTCATTCCGTTTGGACTCCTTTGATATTCCGTTTCTTCGAAACACTGAAATAGGCAAAAAACAGCAATTCTATGCTGGGCCTCCGGTTAATAGGTTAGTCCCAAAAGTAATATGAAAGTGGATAATAAAGCCCAATATAGTCCAAAACAGTAGATAATATAACATGGAGCAATAAAAAATTATAGATACATTGGAGACGCATCAGGCATCCCCAAGCTTAATTCCTGCTCGTCCTCGAGTAGGTAAATGATAAAAAAGATAATTTTTGATGTGGAATGCTACTTGGCATAATTTCAATGTAAATCTTCTTAATTGTGGTATGAATATTCAGATTAGAAAGATTCAAGACAAAAGCTCATATTGACATAAAAACAATAATACTTCAAGCATACTAACAAAGCAATTATGTCTTCTCAAAATAACATGGCAAAGAAAGTTATCCCTACAAAATCATATAGTCTGGCTATGCTCTATCTTCACCACACAAAGTATTTAATCATGCACAACCCCGATGACAAGCCAAGCAATTGTTTCATACTTTAACATTTTCAAAACTTTTTCGATCCTCACGCAATACATGAGCGTGAGCCATGGATATAGCACTATATGTGGAATAGAATGGTGGTTGTGGAGAATACAAAAAGAGGGGAAGATAGTCTCACATCAACTAGGCGTATCAACGGGCTATGGAGATGCCCATCAATAGATATCAATGTGAGTGAGTAGGGATTGCCATGCAACGGATGCACTGGAGCTATAAGTATATGAAAGCTCAACAAAAGAAACTAAGTGGGTGTGCATCCAACTTGCTTGCTCACGAAGACCTAGGGCAATTTGAGGAACCCCATCATTGAATTATACAAGCCAGGTTCTATGATGAAAAATTCCCACTTGTATATGAAAGTTAAAAAAAATGAGAGACTCTCTATCATGAAGATCATGGTGCTACTTTGAAGCACAAGTGTGGTAAAAGGATAGTAACATTGTCCCTTCTCTCTTTTTCTCTCTATTGTTTTTATTTGGGCCTTCTCTTTTTTTTGGCCTCTTTTTTTTTCGTCCGGAGTCTCATCCCGACTTGTGGGGGAATCATAGTCTCCATCATCCTTTCCTCACTTGGGACAATGCTCTAAAAAATGATGATCATCACACTTCTATTTACTTTACAACTCAACAATTACAACTCAATACTTAGAACAACTATGACTCTATGTGTATGCCTCCGGCGGTGTACCGGGATATGCAATGATTCATGAGTGACATGTATGAAAGAATTATGAACGGTGGCTTTGCCACAAATAAGATGTCAACTACATGATCATGCTAGCAATATGACAATGATGGAGCGTTTCATAATAAACGGAACGGTGGAAAGTTGCATGGCAATATATCTCTGAATGGCTATGGAAATGCCATGATAGGTAGGTATGGTGGCTGTTTTGAGGGAGGTTTATGGTGGGTGTAAGATACCGGCGAAAAGGTGCGCGGTATTAGAGAGGCAAGCAATGGTGGATGGAAGAAAAGTGCGTATAATCCATGGACTCAACATTAATCATAAAGAACTCATATACTTGTTGCAAAAATCTAGAAGTTATCAAAGCAAAGTATTACGCACATGCTCCTAGGGGGATGGATTGGTAGGAAAAGACCATCGGTCGTCCCCGACCGCCACTCATAAGGAAGACAATCAATAAATAAATCATGCTCCGACTTCATCACATAACGGTTCACCATACGTGCATGCTACGGGAATCACAAACTTTAACACAAGTATTTCTCAAATTCACAACTACTCAGCTAGCATGACTCTAGTATCATCATCTTCATATCTCAAAACAATTATCAAGCATCAAACTTTTCTTAGTATTCAACGCACTCAAAAGAAAGTTTCACAAATCTTGAATACCAACCATATTATTATTAAGCAAATTACCATGCTATTAGGAACTCTCAAAATAATCTAAGTTAAGCATGAGAGATCAATAGTTTCTTTAAAACAAATCCACCACCGTGCTCTAAAAGATCTAAGTGAAGCACTAGAGCAAAAACTACAACACTCAAAAGATATAAGTGAAGCACATAGAGCAAAACTACATAGCTCAAAAGATATAAGTGAAGCACATCAAGTATTCTAACAAATTTTAATTCAGATATGGCTCTCTCAAAAGGTGTGTACAGCAAGGATGATTGTGTCACGCTAACAAACAAAGACACAAATAATACAAGACGCTCCAAGCAAAACACATATCATGTGGTGAATAAAAATATAGCTCCAAGTAAAATTACCGATGGAAGTAGACGAAAGATGGGATGCCTTCCGGGGCATCCCCAAGCTTTGACTTTTTAGTGTCCTTGGAAGTAATAGTTATTTAACTCACATGTCGGGGTTCCATAGAAGGTTCATCATCCGAAGAGAAAACCCCTGATTAAGAATTCCAACATAGCTATTACATAAGATTGCAACACATTCCTATTACAACATGCTACAAAAAAAAGAAATTCGATTATCCTGGGGGTGCCATGGGCATCCCCAAGCTTAGGCTCTTGCCACTCCTTGTTCCATAATCCATCAAAAGATTTCACCCAAAAGTTGAAAACTTCACAAAACAAAACTCAACAGAAATCTCATAAGCTCCGTTAGCGAAAGAAAACAAAACACCACTTCAAGGTACTGTAATGAACTAATTCTTTATTTATATTGGTCTTAAACCTACTGTATTCCAACTTCTTTATGGATTATAAACTATTTTACTAGCCATAGATTCATCAAAATAAGCAAACACCACACGAAAAACAGAATCTGTCAAAAATAGAACAGTCTGTAGTAATCTGTAACTAACGCAAACTTCTGGAACGTGACAAATTCATCCAAATTAGCAAGTTATAGATAATTTGTTTATTGATCTACAGCAAAAATAATCAACTAAAAATAATGTTCCTGTGATTTATGAAAACTAATCTCGTGCGCACAAAGTTTCTGTTTTCTGCAGCAGAATCAAATTACTATTACCGTAGGTTATCCTAACGGTTTTACTTGGCACAAACACTAATTAAAACACAAAAATAAATATAACCAGAGGCTAGAAAAATTATTTATTCCTAAACATAAGCAAAAAGCAAAAAAAACTAAAATAAAATTGGGTTGCCTCCCAACAAGCACTATCGTTTAACGCCCTTAGCTAGTCATTGATAATTTTAATGATGCTCACATGAAAGACAAGAATTGAAGCACAAAGAGAGAATCATAAAACACGTGACAAACACATCTAAGTCTAACATACTTCCTATGCATAGGCATCTTATAGGAAAACAAATTATCAAGGCAAGCAAAAACTAGCATATGCAAGGAAGCGGAAAGAAATAATAGCAATCTCAACATAACGAGAGGTAATTTAGTAGCATGAAAATTTCTACAACCATATTTTCCTCTCTCATAATTATTACATGTAGGATCATAAGCAAATTCAGCAATATAGCTATCACAAAACATACTCTTAACACGATCCACATGTATGCAAAGTTGACACTCTTCCAAATAGTGGGATTAACATTAACTAAAGTCATGACCTCTCCAAACCCACTTTTATCAAAAATTTCATAAGATTGGATATTATCAAAACATGTGGGATCTAAAGTTGACACTCTTCCAAACCCACTTTCAATATTATTGAAAACAATATTATCAATCTCATATTCATCATGGGGATTAAATAAGTTTTCAAGATCATAAGAAGAATCACCCCAATCATGATCATTGCAACAAGTAGTAGACATAGCAAAACTAGCATCCCCAAGCTTAGGGTTTTGCATATTATTAGCACAATTGACATCAAGAGAATTTATAGTAAAATCATTGAAATCATGCTTTTCATCGAGGGAACTATCAGTCATGGGTGCAATAGCAACGATCTCATGTTTAGCATACGGAACTATAGCAAATTCATCTTCATAAATATTGGCGTCATGGCCACAAGAATAGAAAGCATCATGTTCATCAAGGGATATTTCAATCAAATCATTAGAATCACAATTATCTATAGATTCATGCATATCATTATTTTCTTCCGAAGCAACGGTCATTCTTTCAATAAATTCTTGGACATAGACATTATGAGCAAGGTTTTCATTGCAATATCTAAGTATGACGGAATTTTCAGATTTGTTGAGAGTAAAATCATACTTTTCAATCAAAGAAGCAACTTCATGAGAACCCTTAAAAACGACAAATTCTTCAATTTGTTCGATATCATAGTAACTATAAACACCCTTTGCATAAGAAGATAAGATTTCATTATCATTGAACTCACATAGGTAGGGAAGGTGTTTTTTAGGCTTCTTAGAGCAACAAGTAAAATCACAAATTTCACAAAGATTCCAAGCATAGCATAGCAAACTATTTATGTGATACCATAAGAGTCTCCCTTTTTCAGACAAACGGTGACGCACAAAATGAGCATGCTCATCTAAAGATTTCCCATCAACTAGGCTAGTTGGGGTTTCAACACGAGTGCATAAGGATCGAAGATGATCCAAGTAGAACACTTTAAGTGGATCCATAACAATAGACTTTTAGCAGGAAAAGATGCAAGCAAATATAAGGCACATGGTAATACAAGCAAACAAGAAGCAAGCGGAAAAAAGGCAAACGGAAAAAGAGAGGGCAAATAAAACGGCAAGGGTGAAGTGGGGGAGAGGAAAACAATAGGCAAATGGCCAATAATGTAATGCGAGAGATAAGGGATTTTGATGGGTACTTGGTATGTTGACTTTTGTGAAGACCTCCCCAGCAATGGCGCCAGAAATTCTTCTTGCTACCTCTTGAGCTTGCGTTGGATTTCCCTGAAGAGGAGAGGATGATGCAGCAGAGTAGCGTAAGTATTTACCTCAGTTTTTGAGAACCAAGGTATCAATCCAGTAGGAGGCAACGCACAAGTCCCTCGCACCTGCACAAAACAATATCTCAACGCAACCAACACGATTAGGGGTTGTCAATCCCTTCTCAACAAGTGAGATGTGATAGATAGGATAGATAATATTTTTGGTATTTTTGATATAAAGATGCAAAGTAAAAAGTAAAAAGAAAAGTAAAAACAAATCAATAATAAAGTGATGGAGATTGAAATGATGAGAATAGACCCGGGGGCCATAGGTTTCACTAGTGGCTTCTCTCGAGAGCATAAGTATTTCTACGGTGGGTGAACAAATTACTGTTGAGCAATTGACAGAATTGAGCCTAGTTATGATAATATCTAGGTATGATCATGTATATAGGCATCACGTTCGAGACAAGTAGACCGACTCCTGCCTGCATCTACTACTACTACTCCACCCATCGACCGCTATCCAGCATGCATCTAGAGTATTAAGTTAAAAACAGAGTAACGCCTTAAGCAAGATGACATGATGTAGAGGGATAAATTCATGCAATATGATATAAACCCCATCTTGTTATCCTCGATGGCAACGATACAATACGTGCCTTGCTGCCCCTTCTGTCACTGGGAAAGGTCACCGCAAGATCAAACCCAAAGCTAAGCACTTCTCCCATTGCAAAAACTACCAATCTCGTTGGCCAAACAAAATAGATAATTCAAAGAGACTTGCAAAGATAACCAATCATACATCAAAGAATTCAGAGAAGATTCAAATATTTTCATAGATAGACTTGATCATAAACCCACAATTCATCGGTCTCAACAAACACACCGCAAAAAGAAGATTACATCAAATAGATTTCCACAAGAGAGGGGGAGAACATTGTATTGAGATCCAAAAAGACAGAAGAAGCCATCTAGCTAATAACTATGGACCCAAAGGTCTGAGGTAAACTACTCACACTTCATCGTAGAGGCTATGATGATGTATAAGCCCTCCGTGATGACGGCCTCCTTCCGGTGGAGCTCTGGAACAGGCCCCAAGATGGGATCTCGTGGATACAGAAAGTTGCGGCGGTGGAATTAGGTTTTTGGCTCCTGTTCTGGTAGTTTGGGGGTACGTAGGTATATGTAGGAGGAAGAAGTACGTCGGTGGAGCTTCGAGGGGCCCACGAGGCAGGGGGCGCGCCCTAGGGGGGGCGCCCCCCACCCTCGTGACTGCCTCTCCTGTTCCTTGGCGTAGGGTCCAAGTCTCCTGGATCACGTTCGGTGAGAAAATCACGTTTCCAAAGGTTTCATTCCGTTTGGACTCCGTTTGATATTCCGTTTCTTCGAAACACTGAAATAGGCAAAAAATAGCCATTCTGGGCTGGGCCTCCGGTTAATAGGTTAGTCCCAAAAGTAATATAAAAGTGGATAATAAAGCCCAATATAGTCCAAAACAGTAGATAATATAGCATGGAGCAATCAAAAATTATAGATACGTTGGAGACGTATCAAGTGTCAACTTCGTATGCATGTGGATCATGTTGAGAATATGTTATGTGATAGCTATTTTCTTGAATTTGCTTATGATCCTACATGGAATTATTATGAGAGAGGAAAATATTGTTATGGAAACTTTCATGTTACTAAATTACCCCTCGTTATGTTGAGATTGCTATTGTTCCTTTCCGCTTCTTTGCATATGCTAGTTTTTGCTTGCTATGATAATTTTTTTCTATAAAATGCCTATGCATAGGAAGTATGTTAGACTTAGATGTGTTAGATGTGTTTCATGATGCTCTCTTTGCGCTTCAATTCTTGTCTTTCTTGTGAGCATCATCGAAATTTCAATGCCTAGCTAGGGGCGTTAAACGATAGCGCTTGTTGGGAGGCAACCAAATTTTATTTTTGTTTCTTTCTTTTTGTTTCTGTTTAGTAATAAATTTTTGATCTAGCCTCTGGTTAGATGTGGTTTTGTGTTTTAATTAGTGTTTGTGCCAACTAAAATCTTTAGGATAACCTATTGTGATAGTTATTTGATCTTGCTGTAAAAAAACAAAAACTTTGCGCGCACGAGATTAGTTTTCATAATTCACAGAAATGTGCTTTTCAGTTGATTCCTTTTGCAGTAGATTAATAAAAAAATTATCTAGGACTTCCTAATTTGGTAGAATTTTTGGGGTTCCAGAACTGTTTTTGACAGGTTCTGTTTTTCGTGTGTTGTTTGCTTATTTTGATGAATCTATGGCTAGTATCGGAGGTTATGAACCATGGAGAAGTTGGAATACAGTAGGTTTAACACCAATATAAATAAAGAATGAGTTCATTACAGTACCTTAAAGTGGTGGTTTGTTTTGTTTCGCTAACGGAGCTCATGAGATTTTCTGTTGAGTTTTGTGTTGTGAATTTTTCATGTTTTTGGGTAAAGATTTGATGGATTATGGAATAAGGAGTGGCAAGAGCCTAAGCTTGGGGATGCCCAAGGCACCCCAGGGTAAAATTCAAGGACAACCAAAAGCCTAAGCTTGGCGATGCCCCGGAAGGCATCCCTTCTTTCGTTTTCGTCCATCGGTAACTTTACTTGATGCTATATTTTTATTCACCACATGATATGTGTTTTGCTTGGAGCGTATTGTATGATTTGAGTCTTTGCTTTTTAGTTCACCACAATCATCCTTGCTATACACACCTTTTGAGGGAGACACACATGAATCGGAATTTATTAGAATACTCTATGTGCTTCACTTATATCTTTTGAGCTAGATAATTTTGCTCTAGTGCTTCACTTATATCTTTTAGAGCACGGTGGTGGTTTTATTTTATAGAAATCATTGATCTCTCATCCTTCACTTAAATTATTTTGAGAGTCTTTTAGAACAGCATGGTAATTTGCTTTGGTTAAAATTTTAGTCCTAAAAGTGACAAGCATCCAAGATAGGTATAATAAAAACTATCATATAAAGTGCATTGAATACTATGAGAAGTTTTATACTTGATGATTGTTTTGGTATATGGAGATAGTGATATTAAAGTTGTGCTAGTTGAGTAACTGTGAAATTGAGAAATACTTGTGTTGAAGTTTGCAAGTCCCGCAGCATGCACGTATGGTAACCGTTATGTAACAAATTTGAAACATGAAGTGTTCTTTGAGTGTCATCCCTTGTGTGGAGGTCGGGGGCGCGCGATGGTTAACTCCTACCAACCTCCCCTCTAGGAGCATGCGTGTAGTGCTTGGTTTTGATGACTTGTAGATTTTTGCAATAAGTATGTGAGTTCTTTATGACTAATGTTGAGTCCATGGATTATACACACTCTCACCCTTCCATCATTGCTAGCCTCTTCGGTACCGTGGATTGCCCTTTCTCACCTTGAGAGTTGGTGCAAACTTCGCTGGTGCATCCAAACCCCGTGATATGATACGCTCTATCACACATAAACCTCCTCATATCTTCCTCAAAATAGCCACCATACCTACCTATCATGGCATTTCCATAGCCATTCCGAGATATATTGCCATGCAACTTTCCACCGTTTCATTTATTATGACACACTTCATCATTGTCATATTGCCATGCATGATCATGTAGTTGACATCGTATTTGTGGCAAAGCCACCATGCATATTATTTCATACATGTCACTCTTGATTCATTGCCCATCCCGGTACACCGTCGGAGGCATTCATATAGAGTCATATTTTGTTCTAGTATCGAGTTGTAATCATTGAGTTGTAAATAAATAGAAGTGTGATGATCATCATTCATAGAGCATTTTCCCAAAAGAGAGAGAGACAGACAGAGAGAGAGAGAGAGAGGGAGAGGGAGAGAAAGGCCCGAGACTTTCATCTTTTCTGTCTTCTCCACACAACCCCCATCATCATATTCTATTCCACCTGTAGTGTTATGTCCATGGCTCACGCTCATGTATTGCGTGAAAGTTGAAAAAGTTTGAAAATTCTAAAGTATGAAACAATTGCTTGGCTGAAACCGGGGTTGTGCATGATTTGAATATTTTGTGTGACGAAGATGGGACATAGCCAAACTATATGATTTTGTAGGGATGAACTTACTTTGGCCATGTTATTTTGAGAAGACATAATTGCTTAGTTAGTATGCTTGAAGTATTATTATTTTTATGTCAATATTAAACTTTTATCTTGAATCTTTCGGATCTGAATATTCATGCCACAATAAAGAAAATTACATTGAGAAATATGCTAGGTAGCATTCCACATAAAAAAAATTGTTTTTATCATTTACCTACTCGAGGACGAGCAGGAATTAAGCTTGGGGATGCTTGATACGTCTCCAACGTATCTATAATTTTTGATTGTTCCATGCTATTATATTATCTGTTTTGGATGTTTAATGGGCTTTACTATACACTTTTATTATATTTTTGGGACTAACCTACTAACCGGAGGCCCAACCCAAATTGCTGTTTTTTTGCCTGTTTCAGTGTTTCGCAGAAAAGGAATATCAAACGGAATCCAAATGGAATTAAACCTTCGGGAGAGTTATTTTTGGAACAAGCGTGATCTAGGGGACTTGGAGTGGATGTCAAGAACGAAGCGAGGAGGCCACGAGGTAGGGAGGCACGCCTGCCACCCTGGGCGCGCCCCCCCACCCTCGTGGGCCCCTCGCAGCTCCACCGACCTACTTCTTCCTCCTATATATACCTACATACCCCGAAAACATCCAGGGGCACCACGAAACCCTATTTCCACCGCCGCAACCTTCTGTACCCATGAGATCCCATCTTGGGGCCTTTTCCGACGCTCCATCGGAGGGGGCATTGATCACAGAGGGCTTCTACATCAACACCATAGCCTCTCCGATGATGTGTGAGTAGTTTACCTCAAACCTTCGGGTCCATAGTTATTAGCTAGATGGCTTCTTCTCTCTCTTTGATTCTCAATACAAAGTTCTCCTCGATCTTCTTGGAGATCAATTTGATGTAACTCTTTTTGCGGTGCGTTTGTCGAGATCCGATGAATTGTGGGTTTATGATCAAGATTATCTATGAACAATATTTGAATCTCCTCTGAATTCTTTTATGTATGATTTGTTATCTTTGCAAGTCTCTTCGAATTATCCGTTTGGTTTGGCCTATTAGCTAGATTGATCTTTCGTGCTTAACTTTGGGTTCAATCTTGCGGTGTTCGATTCCAGTGACACAAGGGGAACCGATACGTATTTTATTGTTGCCATCGAGGATAAAAAGATGGAGTTTATATCATATGAATGAGTTTATCCCTCTACATCATGTCATCTTGCCTAATGCGTTACTCTATTCTTATGAACTTAATACTCTAGATGCATGCTGGATAGCGGTCGATGTGTGGAGTAATAGTAGTAGATGCAGAATCATTTCGGTCTACTTGTCGTGGACGTGATGCCTATATACATGATCATGCCTAGATATTCTCATAACTATGCACTTTTATATCAATTGCTCGACAGTAATTTGTTCACCCACCGTAATACTTATGCTATCTTGAGAGAAGCCACTAGTGAAACCTATGGCCCCCAGGTCTATTTTCCATCATATTAATCTTTCATCAACTAGCAATTTCTGTCGCCGTTTATTTTGCAATCTTTACTTTCCAATCTATATCACAAAAATACCAAAAATATTTATCTTATTATCACTATCAGATCTCACTTTTGCAAGTGGCCGTGAAGGGATTGACAACCCCTTTATCGCGTTGGTTGCAAGGTTCTTATTTGTTTGTGTAGGTACGAGGGACTTGTGTGTGGCCTCCTACTAGATTGATACCTTGGTTCTCAAAAACTAAGGGAAATACTTACGCTAATTTGCTGCATCACCCTTTCCTCTTCAACGGAAAACCAACACTGTGCTCAAGAGGTAGCAGGCCGGCCTCAACGTGCTCTCGGTGGAAGCTTTCTGCTTGCTCCATGTTCCGTGCGAACGGCTCCGCCCCACCAAGCCCATCTCTGGAGTTGGCAGCGGCTCCACCGGCCCCCTAGGGCAGATCCACCTCCCCGTGACTTTCGGCACCCACGACAACTACCGCACCGAGCTTATCGACTTTGATGTCGCCCGCATCGGCCTCCAGTACAACGTCATCCTCGGGTACCCGGCCCTGGCTCAGTTCATGGCGGCTACCCATCCTGCCTATAACCTCATGAAGATGCCAGGGAGCAAAGGTGTCCTCACCGTGGCTGGTGACACCAAGGAAGCCCTGACGGCCCTCCAACTCGCCTTCAGGGCCGTAGCAGTGTCCTGCCCGGCGGATAAGGCTGCTCTGGGGGCCAAGGGGGCTGCACCGTCCAGGAAGAAACAACTATTCACCCAAGATCGGGCTGAAAATGAAGCGAGTGCCGGTCGGGAGGGCGAAACCTCGGGAGCCGCCTTTGGCATAGGCACTAACCTCGGCGCGGACCAGGAGGAGGCATTGGTGATGTTCTTGTGCTCGAACAAAGGGGTATTTTCCTGGGAATCCAAACAGCTGGTGGGGGTCCCGAGGGGCATAATCGAGCACCACTTAAGGGTGTGCCCCAATGCGCGCCCCGTGAAGCAGAAGGCGCGGCGGCAGTCCATAGAGAAGCAATCCTTCATCGTCCAGGAGACCCGCAAGCTGAAGAAACAGGTGCCATCCGTGAGGTCCAGTACCCTGAGTGGCTGGCAAACCCCGTCGTCGTGCCCAAGAAGGGCGGGAAGGAGCGCATGTGCATCGACTTCACCAACCTCAACAAAGCCTGCCCCCAAGACCCATTCCCGCTTCCGCGCATCAACCAGATCGTCGACTCCACCACCGAGTGCGACCTACTGTGCTTCCTCGACGCCTTCTCGGGTTACCACCAGATCAAGATGGCGGTGGAGGACGTGGAGAAGCAGCCTTCTTAATCCCGTGTGGGGTATACTGCTACACCTGCATGCCATTCGGATTGCGCAACGCGGGGGCGACCTTCCAGCGGCTGATGCACATCGCCTTGGGCCAGCTGCTCGGTCGGAATGCAGAAGCCTATGTCGACGATATTGTGGTAAAATCTCGGGAGGCGAGGACTCTCATCCAGGACCTTGAGGAGACCTTCACGAGCCTGTGCCAGGTGGACTTGTGGCTCAACCCGGAGAAGTGCATGTTCGGCGTCCCCTCCGACAAGCTGCTGGGTTTCCTCGTGTTGCACAGGGGGATCGAAGTGAACCCGGAAAAGATCAAGGCGATAGAAGACATGAGACCGCTACAAAACCTCAAGGAAATGCAGAAGCTCACGAGATGTATGACCTCGCTGGGGCGCTTCATCTCCAAGCTAGGGGAGCGCGCCCTGCCGTTCTTCAGGTTGATGAAGAAGAAGGGCCCGTTTGAGTGGACTCCAAAAGCTGGCGCGGCGTTTCAAGACCTCAAGGGATACCTCACCAGCCCACTAGTGATGGTGGCGCCACGCCCTCTTGAGCCCCTCATGCTTTACCTGGCTGCCACACCCCACTCAGCCAGCGCGGCGCTGGTGGCCCTCAAAGAGGAGCGCCAGATCAAGGGCTTGCCAAGCGGAACCACCAAGCCGGGCAAGACAACGCAACACCAAGGCGACTCTCCCGAGGTTGCGGCTGCCCCGTCAAGTCACCAAGCTCCTGAAGCCGGAGAGCCTTAGGAGGCACCTCAGCCCCTGGGGGCCACGGACTCCACCAGCGCTCCTGCCATTGTCAAGCACCCAGTATACTTTGTCAGCACGGTGCTGCATGACGTGCGGGCATGCTACCCCATGCCACAGAAGCTCCTACTCGCACTCCTCGTCGCCTCACGTAAGCTGCGCCACTACTTCCAAGGTCACCCCATCAAGGTTGTCTCATCTTACCCGCTGGAGAGAGTGCTCCGGAGCCCTAATGACGCGGGAAGAGTTGCAGAGTGGAACATTGAGTTACAAGCTTTCCAGCTGGAGTTCAGCACCACCAGGGTCATCAAGGGTGCCACCCTCGCCGACTTCATTGCGGAATGGACTGATGTCCCCAATCTTGAGGTGGGCATGGACCGGTCACTTTCTCCAGGAAGCGAGGTGCTAGATGGATGGGTCATGCACTTTGATGGCGCCTTCACACGCCAGGGCACGGGGGCTGGAGTTGTACTCATCTCGCCTACCCAGGACAAGCTCTACTACGCTGTATAGCTCTGCTTTCAGCGGGGCGAGAAGGTCTCCAACAACATTGCAGAGTACGAGGGCTTGTTTGCCGGCCTTAAGGCAGCGGCGGCCTTGGGAGTGAAGCAACTCACCATCAAGGGCGACTCTTAGCTCCTTGTCAACTTCTCCAACAAGGTGTACGAACCAAAGGACGAACACATGGAGGCATACCTCGCAGAGGTGCGCAAGATGGAAAAGCAATTCTTGGGCCTGGAGCTGCAGCATGTGCTCCGCGGCACAAACAAGGAAGCTGATGAGATCGCCAAGAGGGCGTCAAGGCGTCTGCCCCAGGAACTAGGTGTCTTCGAGGAGCGGCTCTTCAAGCCCTCAGTGGCTCCATCAACCGCCGAGCCTGCACCGCCTCGGGAGGAGCTCCCCTCACCACCGACCTCAGGAGCCCCCGCCTGCGGCCCGACCTCGGGAGCTCGCCTGCTCCTGGCGCTCGAGCCCCAGGAGGGGAGCTGGACCGAGGAATTTAGGGCATACTTGACGCAAAGAACGCTGCCGGAAAAGGAGGAAGACGCGAAGCGCGTGGCCCGGCAAGCCACGGCATACTGCATCCAAGATGGTGAGCTGTATAGGAAGCAGCCAAATGATGTTTCCTTGGGATGCATCTCCAGGGAACAGGGGAACGAGCTGCTGGCTGACATACACGACGGAGACTGCTGGAATCACTCATCGTCGCGCACCCTGGTTGGCAAGGCGTTCCGCAGCGGTTTCTACTGGCCCATGGCACTCAACAATGCAACCGACCTGGTAAGATCTTGCGAGGCCTGCCAGTTCCACGCCAAGCAGATCCACCAGCCTGCTCAGGGCCTCCAGACTATCCCACTCTCATGGCCATTCGCGGTCTGGGGGCTGGATATCCTGGGCCCCTTCCCTCGAGCGCATGGGGGCTACCGCTACCTCTACGTCACCATCAATAAGTTCACCAAGTGGGCGGAGGTGGAAGCGGTCCGCACCATCCTAGCCGGCTCCGCATTCAGGTTCATCAAGGGCCTAGTGAGCCGTTTTGGAGTCACGACAATGGCTCGCAGTTCACTAGCAATCTCTTCCAGTCATATTGTGCTAACCTTGGAACGCAGATATGCTATGCCTCAGTAGCGCACCCCACGAGCAACGACCAAGCTGAATGCGCCAATGCGGAGGTCCTGAGAGGCCTCAAGACGAGAACCTTCAAGAAGAAGCTCGAGGCTTGCGGCAAGGGCTAGTACGACGAGCTCTAGTCCGTGTTGTGGTCCATCCGCACCACCGCCACCAAGCCAACATGCGAGACTCCATTCTTCCTCGTCTACGGAGCCGAAGCGGTTCTCCCTCACGAGGTCAAACATCACTCCGCATGGGTCCTGGCGTTTGACGAGGCACGTCAGGACGCCACGCGGGAGATGGATCTCGTGCTGGGGGAGGAACACCGCCGCCAAGCATCACTCCGAGCGGCAAGCTGCGGCGGTACCACTATCGCGGTGTTCGCTCCAGGACGCTCGAGGTGGGCGATCTCGTCCTGAGGCGGGTGCTCTCCAGGGAAGGGCTGCATAAGCTCTCACCCATGTGGGAGGGCCCGTTTTGGATTGCCCACATCTCCAGGCCTGGCGCCGTGCGCCTGGAGACGTAGGACAGGATCCCCATCCAGAACGCCTGGAACATCCAGCACCTCCGGAAGTTCTACCCATGAAGCAAGGCCCAGTGCCTGTGAAGGTCTCCGCTCATGACACTCTCACGTAATAATGAGTGGGGCTGTACACGCCCCGGAGTCTCCGGAGTGCCTCCCTCGGGCCTCGGGGGCTCCCTCCCACGTCCTAGCGGCAGCACTTAGCTCCGCGCTGGTGAGAAGACTAGACTAGGTGCTGGACGCGACTATTCATTTGCTTTATGTAGTTGGTTTGCAACCCCCTTTTTATCGAATTTGGAATTATGGTGTTCTCTGTCGATTTCTTGGTTGGGTTTTCCTTCTTTTTCTGCTTTTTCGCTCATTCCTTGTTTTGCGCTTGGGAAGGTGGCAGTTGCCCGACGCTCTTCCTCGTGCGCCTCGCGCGGGGGCTGGGCAGGTGTGCGCCACACTGGGCTAGCCCAACCGCGGACACACCTTGCCATAGCTCTGTCACTCAAGAGCTCCGGCTCTCCTAATCTTTGCAAGGCGCCCTCGATTGAGATTGTGCTTGGTGCACCCTTCCTAAGTCCGTGCCCCATGGGTACCGCGACGTGGTGCACTAGGCCATGACTAGCCCATGACTGAGGCCTCGTGCAGGGAAGGGTAAGCACCCAACGGACAACCTAACAAATTCTGCAGCCCTACGACGACTCCTGAGGTCAACGACTGCTGAGCCGACTGTGGGGTACCATCAGGCCCCAGGAGGTGCACCACGAGACATGAAACTACCCCGGGCACACCAAGCTAAGTTACTTTCCTACACCTACACGAAACACGAGAGCTATGACACAGCACAGGAATAATAAGCATAACATAGCGACCTGAAAACCACGGTTCATTACACGCCCCTGCGGGGCCCCATACTTGGTTTTTGAAGTGCAGGAAAAAAGGAAGGGACGAACGAAAGCGGCTCCTACGGCGCGGCTGCTCACGAGGATCGGCCCCCCGGACTCAGCCAGAGCCCTCCTCGCACTTCACTGGGGCGCGGCGATGAGACGACCCGCCATCATCCTCGAAGTGAGCACGACGGCGTGGCAGCTGGTCATAGCCTCCGCTGCTGGAGCTGTCGTCGGAGGAGGAGCTGCCGTAGCTGGAGGAACCACGGTCGTCGCCGAGGGCGAGTTCACCCCCGTCCTCGTCGCGGACGTCACCAGGGCCGAGCACTTAGTCACCTTCGTTGTCTTCAGGGTAGGAACCGGCGCGGCGATCGTCTTCACCAAACACCCTCATGAAGAGGGCCGCGTCGCCGTCGCACTTGAAGTGGAGGGTGCACTGCCTGCTCAGACCACGTGCACGGGCGAACATCTGCCAACCGCGGGCCAAGGTCACGTTGCCTGGGGCGGAGATCTCCACCGCAACCCACGAAGCCTTGTTGCAGCAGCCGTCGTCCTGCAGCCAGAGGCCGCCAGGGCCCGTGGCCGGCAGTTCACCGGCGAAGGAGCGCGGAAGATGAAGCCAGGTGCCGGATGGGTTCTCCGCCCACACGATGAACTCCGGCAGCACCTCCGCCGAGTGGAAGCGTGGCCGGGGAGGCCGGGCGACCATGGCGCGCCTCCCCTCACAAGCAGGGCTGCCACATCTCGGGCGGCTTTCGCCGCGAGGGACGATGCCGCCGCGGCTCCTTGGGGCGGCGCAGGATCCCGGAGAGGTCCGCCCGCGCACACGAGGGGCCGCGGCTGGAGTCGCGGTGTGATTACGGGGGCGACCCCGCCCCCTCTTAGGCGGTGGCGAGCTAGGGCCCTCCTGGTGGGCCTTCCCCTTCTCTGCGGCCGTGAACCTCTTCGTTGGCGCCATGGATGTCGCGGCAAGGCAGCAAAGCAAGGAGGGAAAAGCAAGAGGAATGGAGGAAGAGATGAGCAACGGGGGCTCCACCCCTCTCGTCATTTATAGCCAAAGGGAGGCCAACCGCGGGCCTCCACGACCACAGGTAATGATGAACTTTTTGCATGCAGCAGGGACTCGTCAAGTCAGGGGCAGTTGCCGAGGCAGCATGGGGAAGTGGAGACGTCCATGTCCTGTCAATCGCCACACGTCAATAAAGGCCGCAGGCTATTGGAGCCCACGGCGCTCCGCACTTGCCCTTTGGCTTCGCCTCGAAGCCAAGTCCGGGCGCGCCTTGGGCCCCGGGGCTACTGTCGGCGTTCTGGGAACGGGGGTCCCTAGACCTAACTGCCTGCGGCCCGGAGCGTGACTCGTCCAGCGGCCTGGTACGGACCATCTTCATCAGCAAACACTCAAGACCCTCGCGAGGGGCCAAGCCTCGCGAGGCGGACGATGCAACACCTCCTCAGGGGCAGCCTCGCTAGGTTGGCTCACGAGGAGCGGAGATATCTATGCAAGGGGCACCTCACGAGGAGCGCGTGATGTGAGCCATGACAACCAAGGCCAGGCAGGCGCCAGCGGGCGCAGAGTACCAGTTTCCTCTTTTGTGCTAAAGAGGCAGGCGCAGGCGAGGAGTCCCAAGGCGTCAAGCAAAGGTTTCCATATCGGTGCAACAAGACCAAGACCAGCAGGACGGCAGGACGGAGGTCATTATGGAGCCTAGGACGGCATCACCACCAGAGCCTTTGGCAGGCGAAGACTACTTTTGTCAGGATATCTTGTACTAGCTGTCCCCCTTCAAATCTGGCCGTTGTGGGATCCCTTCCCGCCTAATATTTGGGAAGAGGACCAGGGCCTCTATAAATAGGACTAGCCACAACCATAGCAAGGGGACGGATCATTCGGACCACCCTGGCACTCATCAGCTCACCGAGTCGAAGAACACCCCCCCCCTCAGGAGGCTGTTCTGTTAGGGAACGTAGTAATTTCAAAAATTTCCTACGTACACGCAAGATCATGGGGATGCATAGCAATGAGAGGAGAGAGGGTGTCCACGTACCCTCGTAGACCGAAAGCGAAAGCGTTAGCACAACGCGGTTGATGTAGTCGTACGTCTTCACGATCCGACCGATCAAGTACCGAACGCACGGCACCTCCGAGTTCAGCACAAGTACAGCCCGATGATGTCCCTCGAACTCCGATCCAGCCGAGTGTTGAGGGAGAGTTTCGTCAGCACGACGGCATGGTGACGATGATGATGTTCTACCGACGCAGGGCTTCGCCTAAGCACCGCTACGATATAATCGAGGTGGATTATGGTGGAGGGGGGCACCGCACACGGCTAAGAGATCAAGAGATCAATTGTTGTGTCTATGGGGTGCCCCCTTCCCCCGTATATAAAGGAGCAAGGGGGGAGAGGCGGCCGGCCAAGGAGGGCGCGCCAAGGTGGGAGTCCTACTCCCACCGGGAGTAGGACTCCTCCTTTCCTTGTTGGAGTAGGAGAAGGGAAGGGAGAAGGAGAAGAAAGGAAGGGGGCGCCCCCCCTCCCTAGTCCAATTCGGACCAGCCCATGGGGAGGGGTGCGGCCACCCTTTGGGGCCTTTCTCTCCTTTTCCCATATGGCCCATTAAGGCCCAATACGAATTCCCGTAACTCTCTGGTACTCCGAAAAATACCTGAATCACTCGGAACCTTTCCGATGTCCGAATATAGTCGTCCAATATATCGATCTTCACGTCTCGACCATTTCGAGACTCCTCGTCATGTCCCCGATCTCATCCGGGACTCCGAACTACATTCGGTACATCAAAACACATAAACTTATAATATAACAGTCATCGAACTTTAAGCGTGCGGACCCTACGGGTTCGAGAACTATGTAGACATGACCGAGACACGTCTCCGGTAAATAACCAATAGCGGAACCTGGATGCTCATATTGGCTCCCACATATTCTACGAAGATCTTTATCGGTCAAACCGCATAACAACCTACGTTGTTCCCTTTGTCATCAGTATGTTACTTGCCCGAGATTCGATCGTCGGTATCTCAATACCTAGTTCAATCTCATTACCGGCAAGTCTCTTTACTCGTTCCGTAATACATCATCCCGCAACTAACTCATTAGTTACTTTTTTTTTCGAGGGTACGCAAATTGTGTACCGTAGCTTTATAGAAGGGGAGAAAAACAATGTACAAGAGTATTGCGGTGTTGCCAACAGCCACAGGTCGGCAGAGGCCACACAAAGAAACTCCAAGTCCACACACTAAGCTAACTTCTCACAATAGATCGGTAACTCCTCTCCCTCCGGCTATCGCCCACATGCGAAGTTCATCGATAATCTTGTTGACTGAATCCATAACTGAAGATGGAGTGCTAGCCGGGCGAAAAACACGATCGTTTCTTTGCTTCCAAAGATGCCAGCAGACTAGAATCACGAAAGAGTCGAAAGCTCTCTGGTTCTCCTTTGCTACCCTCTGCCGGGCGTTTCCCCACCAATGCTCCAGAGTGTCGTTGGCGTTGGGGGCTAAACTAGGCCCAAGCTTCGTCCTGGACAATGCCATGTGCCAGACTTGTCTCGAGATGACGCACTTGACAAGGAGGTGGTCCACAGCGTCTTCTTCCTGGTCGCAGAGGTAGCAGGGGGAGATGTCATCTTGGAGACCATGTCTAAGGCGCCGATCAGAGGTCCAAATCTTGTATTGGATAGCCAGCCACATGAAGATTTTGCAGGTGAGCGGCGCCCAACACTTCCAAACCCATTTAGCGAATGTGATGCTGATTGCACCCTTGAAGAACATCCGATAGGCAGAGGCGGATGTGTAGATTTGTTTCGGATCCCATGGCCAAATTGCCTTGTCCTGTAAGTTGGGGTCCAATCGAGCGGCCAGAATATGATCCCAGAGCCTGATAAACTGGACCAAACCTTCTGTAGACAATTCACCTGAGATGTCAGACGCCCACCGATGGTTAAGTAGCCCCTCTTTCACTGTTCTTCTATTGACTGTCTGCATTCGAACTGCACCCCAAATGTCCAGTGCAATCTCCTTGGCCGACACACCTCCCATCCATTTATCTTTCCAGAATAGCGCGGTGGCCCCATCGCCAACTCTCCAGTGGACTAAGCTGTCGAAAGCAGCAAGCACTTGTGGATCCTTCTCCATTGGAAGTCCATGCCAGGGACGACTCCTATCTGTGCGCCGCAGCCACTCCCACCTCAACCTAAGGGCCAAGCCCTGGCGCTTCAGATCGACCAGTCCGAGTCCACCTAGCTCCTTGGGTCTGCAGACTCTCTGCCAAGCAACCAAGCATTTCCCTCCATGTATCTCCTCAGAGCCCTCCCAGAAGAAAGCACGACATCGTTTGTTCACTTGCTCCAATGCCCATTTTGGGGCATCCGCAATGATTAGGTGGTGCGTTGGCCGCGCCATGACAATGTCGTGGACTAGGACCAGCCGCCCAGCTCTAGTTATGAGACCCTTCTACCAACCCGGCATGAAATTAAGCACGCTGTCCACCACCGGCTGCCATTCAGAGCGCGTTAATTGCTAGATGGACAGTTGGAGGCCCAGATACTTGCAGGGAAAGCTCTCCAAGCGCCAAGGCATCGCCCCTTGGACAAGATCCTTGTCTCCGTCTTCCTCTCTGATCAGAATAGCCACTGATTTCTCATAGTTGATATGTAAGCCCGAGGCATTTCCGAAGATGTGCAAAGCCTCTCTGACGAACCGTAGATCAGAGGAGGTGGGCCTGATAAACAAAACCACATCGTCCGCATAAATGGAAAGCCTTTGCATCGGCGTACAGCCCGACATAGTACTCAGTACATTGCACTCCTATGCTCTGGTGATGAGAGATGTGAGCACGTCCATAGCGATGACGTATAGTAGCGGTGAGACGGGATCTCCCTGGCGTAAACCTTGAGCATGCAAGAATTTTGGACCTGCATGGCCGTTGACAACCACGCGGGAGTGAGCAGTGGATAGGAGTGTGGAAATCCAGGAGAGCCATGTCTCAGAAAAGCCCTTGGCCCGAAGCACTTCAAACAAGAAAGGCCAAGATAAACTGTCGAAGGCCTTCGAGATGTCCAGTTTAAGCATGACTCCTTTAGCTTTGCGCCGGTGAAGAGACCGAGCTACTTGTATGACAAGCAGGAAATTATCATGCAAGTTCCTTCCTTTGATGAACGCCGATTGGTTGGGCTGTACAAGCTCATTCATGCGCGGCCGTAGTCTGTTCGCTAACAACTTGGATCCAATCTTTGGCAAGCTATGCACCAAGCTAATAGGCCTGAAATCTCCCACCTGACAAGCCCCCCGCTTCTTCGGGATGAGCATGATAAGCGCTTGGTTGAGGCGCCCAAATCCTTGGCCATTACCAAGAAACAAGTGTTGCAGAGCAGCCATCACGTCCCCCTTGACAGTACTCCAAGATTTTTGGAAGAATAAACCAATGAACCCATCAGGACCGGGTGCCCGATCAGCGGGCATCTCTTTGATGGTGGCCCACACCTCCTCCTCTGTAAACATAGTGTCTTGGTCATTCAAGTTGATGGGTTGGATCCCAAGTAAGTCCAAATCCACAGTGTTGTCGCGCCTCCTCGCAGTTCCCAATAGATCTTTGTAGGCCTCAAAGAATAGCTGCTCTTTCCCAAGTTGATCCGTGATCAAGCTCCCTTCATGCGAAAGCGCCGGAATGAAATTCTTCGTCTTCCTCCCGTTCGCCACGAGGTAGAACAGTTTAGTGCTTGCGTCGCCCTCTTGAAGCCAGCGTATCCTCGATCTTTGGCGAGCAATTGTGCGCTCAAGCGAGGCAAGACCTAACGTGGTCAACTTTAAAATCCTCCTGAGCCACCGTTCGCCATCCGTAAGTTGGCGCTTATCCTGCGCCACATCCAACTGGAAGATGATCCAGTTCACGATCGCAATCTGAAGTTTTATATTGCCCATCTTTTTCTGCCCCCATGAAGTCAGGTATCGCGCCGTGTTCCTTAGTAAGATATCCAGGCGTTTAAAAGGGTCATGCACGGCTGGATCGCACACCCAAGCCTCCTTAACCGCCTCTTCATACCCCTCGAGCTTGGTCCAAAACACCTCAAATCTAAAGCGCTTCTGTGGGTGCATGCTCTCCTGGAGTGTAAGATGCAAAGGGAAATGATCTGAGGAGGAAGTGGATAGAGCTTGCAAAAGGCAATCTGGATGCGCCAGTTCCCAATCCACAGAAACTAGGGCCTTGTCAATCTTCGTGAGGGTGGGGGAATCTCTTTCGTTGCTCCAAGTATAGGCTCTCCCATGCATATAAAGCTCCTTGAGGCTATTGCCATCAACAAACTGGCGGAATTTATGCATCATGCGTCTATCAATGAGCGAGTTGTTCTTATCCGTGGCTTGGAGGATCATGTTGAAGTCTCCAATAACCAACCACGCGCTCGGACATAGCGATCTCCTAGCCTCTAATTCCTCCAAGAAAAGCATTTTGTCCTGGTCCTCTTGAGGACCGTAAACCGTGGTGAGCCACCAGGGTGCACCATCCGTTGGCGAGACAAAGCCAGAGATGAAGTGCGTGTCCCGCACACAATTCGTGATGCTCACTAACGCCGATTTCCAGGCTAAAAGGACTCCTCCCCTAGTGTCAGAAGCGGGCAAGTAATAAAACCCATCATACGCTGGGCCTAGACATTGCATCACCGTGAATGTATCAATACAGGCGAGTTTAGTCTCTTGGATACAAAAGATCGAAGGGTGAGCCATATCCGCAAACTCCCGGAGTGCCTTCTTCTTGACCGAGCTGTTGAGACCTCGCACGTTCCAACACACCAACTCCAGAGCGGGCGACGACATGATGTCAGTCAAACAACTCCATGGCATACCACTCAAGCGAGTAGAGCCACCCTCGAGGCATCTACCTTCCCAAGATCAAATGGGATCGCTTTCTCAAAGATCGCTGCCACCGCCCTCAACTGCGGCTCCTGGATCGGGGAGTCAAACATCTGTCGCAACTGACCCAAGGCCTCATCCGTAACCGCGAGTCCGTCCGGTGTGATACCAAGCGCCTTTAGGAGTACGGTCTCAGCTGTCGTTGCGCTAGCTTTTTTGGCGCGCAAACAGACGAAGATCGCGTGTTTCGGCGTGGTGTTTCAAGCGCAACACCCTTGCCACGGACCGCTTCAATCTCTTTTAGGAGCGGAGGGGCTAGTTTCTTCAGCAGCCCAGTGCAGAATGCTTTGATATTTGCCACCGCAATTTGCTCTTTAGGAGCGAGCAAAAGATCAGTCTGAACGTGCATGGGAAGGTCACCATCCATGCAGCTGTCACGCACCACCAGGCGATGCGTCTCCATGCAGCCAACCGGCGCCCCATCCAACTCAGGATCGGGATCAGGTCCACCCCCCATCGGGCGGTCCGGCCCTACCTCCGCATGCAGCGGCATCGCGGATGAGATTTCCTCCACTGGGGCCCACCCGGGCATAGGCACATCCACCTGGACCGAAGCCCCCAGCGTCCCCTCCTGGCAAGGCACATGGCGCTGCCTCGGTGCAAGGACCAAGGCTAGACCGGTCTCCTCCTGCGTCGCAGCGACAACCGGGCCAATCCCAACAGTCACAGAAGCATCAACCTCGGGATTCACTGCTTCCACCAGAACCGAATCTGCCGATTTGTCCTCATTTCCCACCTCGGGATTCTCCGCTTCCACCATGACCGGGTCAGCCATAGTGCCCACTATGCCAGCTGTAGGGGGCAGCTCCTGGCCCAGCGCAGAGGATAGGGTATGAATGGCCTCTGCCACTACCAACTCCTGGTCCGCGGTCCCTCCCCTAGGATCTTCTGTGGCCAAACCTGCCGTTGGAGCGAATACCACCGCGGGTACAGCTCCAGTGCCAGGATCTGCTGCGGCCACCGCAGCAGGCGCCGGACTGGCTGCACGCATCACCGGCATGCCCGCGACTCCCATGGCCATCGGAGGAATGCGCCAGTCGGACGGACCAATACGCCCCAGGAGAGCCTGGCGATAAGAGCCGCCCGGAGCGCCACTCGCCGGAGCACCACTCGCAGGAGCGCCGCCGCGAGCATCACGAACGCCACGCGACCATGGGAGAACTCGCCATTCACCACTCCCCGAGAAGCTGCCGGAGTCTTCAGGCAGGCCGCTTTGGCCGCTGCCATCAGAGCTGGGGGGGCGAAGCCAACCCTCCGGACCCGCATGCTCCCTGACTCTGCCAACGTGGATGAGAGTCTTGTACTCCAGAAGCTGGCGAGACGTCGGCCGGTGATCTGCGGGGTTGCCAACCACCTCAGGCTCCTGCACCCACAACCGCTTGGCCACCGGCACCTCATCAGGGTCAAAGCACCACGCCCGCAGCTTGAACAGCGAAAGATCGTCCCGGTTGGCTGTCTCCGGTGCTAAACTGTCCACCAGGCAGCCAGTGTCGAGGAGCTCTGCTGCCGTGTCCCGAGTCTAGACGTGGGAAGGAATGCCTTCGATCATAACATCCACCTGGGAGCGCATCAGCTTGGTCGTCGCCAGCGCCTGTCGCAGCCATGGCCTGAAGAAGATCTTGAAGAAGCCATGCTCCACCGAATCAGCTGACAGCGCCTTGTTGCGAAGATCCGGTGCCGCGAAGACCACGAGGAAGTCTTCTGGATGGTACTTGTGCACAGAGAACTTGTGCCTGGGAATGCCTAGCTGAACAGCGATGGCTTCAGCCGCATCCACACACGAAACCGCCGGCCGCGAGCCACCGACATAAGCCACCACTGCCAGACGGAGGCGCCGCTCCATGTCGTCCATCTCCGGCGAGCGCGAGATGACGCAGACATCACCGGCCGCAGCTGGCTACGCCAGCCAAGACCCCACAGGTACGGTATCCACCGCGACTGACAAGGGCCGCCCCTGAGGGGAGACCTGCCTAGTCGCCGGCGACAGCCTGCCCGCAAGTCGTGCTGGCGGCAGCTGCTGGTCGTGGCGTGCCACCTTGGCCATGGCCTCGCGCCGAAGCTCCTCCTCCGGGCGCGGGCTCCTTGGGCGCCTGCACTCCGAAGAGATGTGCCCTTCCAACCCACAGCGGATGCAGAGCGGCGGAAAGGAGCAATCTTCCGGGCGATGGCCTTCCCTGAAACACTTGAAGCACATGCCGAACAGATCTGGCGGGATTTTGCGCCGCTTCTGAGAGGACGCTGGAGAGCGCGACCTGGGACGCGCCGCCGCCACGAGTTGCCGCAGTCGCATCTCCTGCTTCCGACGGCGCCAGAGGGCCTTGCGCGAGGGGACGGGTCTCCTCCACGGAGCAGCAGGGCCCGAGCCAACGGCCGGATCCGGGACCTTCCCACCAGCCGCAGGGCGCGTGCCGGCGGAAGAGCCCACGGAGGACGGCGAGGCGGAGAGGCCAAGGCCAGAGACCACGGGCAGTGGCCGAGACGAAACCGAGGCCGGGCTGGAGGCACCAGATGCCATGAGCGGGCGACGAGAGGGACTCACCTAGGAGGAGGGGCGCCGGGACCGGAGTGGTCGCCGGCGCAGGAGGGTGGACGCCGGGGCTGGAGTGGCCGCCGGCGGGGACAGGGGAGCGGGGGAGCAGGGTGAGGAGCGGGGGAGCGGGGGCCTTCAAAGCCTTGGCTTGTCTGTAACTCATTAGTTACAATGCTTGCAAGGCTTATAGTGATGTGCATTACTGAGTGGGCCCAGAGATACCTCTCCGACAATCGGAGTGACAAATCCTAATCTCGAAATACGCCAACCCAACAAGTACCTTCGGAGACACCTATAGAGCACCTTTATAATCACCCAGTTACATTGTGACGTTTGGTAGCACACAAAGTGTTCCTACGGTAAACGGGAGTTGCATAATCTCATAGTCATAGGAACATGTATAAGTCATGAAGAAAGCAATAGCAACATACTAAATGATCAAGTGCTAAGCTAACGGAATGGGTCAAGTCAATCACATCATTCTCCTAATGATGTGATCCCGTTAATCAAATGACAACTCATGTCTATGGTTAGGAAACACAACCATCTTTAATTAACGAGCTAGTCAAGTAGAGGCATACTAGTGACACTCTGTTTGTCTATGTATTCACACATGTATTATGTTTCCGGTTAATACAATTCTAGCATGAATAATAAACATTTATCATGATATAAGGAAATAAATAATAACTTTATTATTGCCTCTAGGGGGTATTTCCTTCAGTCTCCCACTTGCACTAGAGTCAATAATCTAGTTCACATCACCATGTGATTTAACATCAATAGTTCACATCTTTATGTAGTTAACACCCATAGTTCACATCGACATGTGACCAACACACAAAGGGTTTACTAGAGTCAATAATCTAGTTCACATCTCTATGTGATTAACACCCAAAGAGTACTAATGTGAGATCATGTTTTGCTGGTGAGATAATTTTAGTCAACGTGTCTGTCACATTCAGATCCATCAGTATTTTGCAAATTCTATGTCTACAATGCTCTGCATGGAGCTACTCTAGCTAATAGCTCCCACTTTCAATATGTATCCAGATTGAGACTTAGAGTCATCTGGATCAGTGTTAAAAACTTGCATCGACGTAACCCTTTACGATGAACCTTTTGTCACCTCCATAATCGAGAAATATATCCTTATTCCACTAAGGATAGTTTTGACCGCTGTCCAGTGATCTACTCCTAGATCACTATTGTACTCCCTTGCTAAACACAGTGTAGGGTATATAATAGATCTGGTATACAGCATGGCATACTTTATAGAACCTATGGCTGAGGCATAGGGAATGACTTTCATTCTCTTTCTATCTTCTGCCGTGGTCGGGCTTTGAGTCTTACTTAATTTCAAACCTTGTAACACAGGTAAGAACTCTTTCTTTGACTGTTCCATTTTGAACTACTTCAAAATCTTGTCAAGGTATGTACTCATTGAAAAAACTTATCAAGCGCCTTGATCTATCTCTATAGATCTTGATGCTCAATATGTTAGCAGCTTCACCGAGGTCTTTGTTTGAAAAAACTCCTTTCAAATACTCCTTTATGCTTTGCAGAATAATTCAACATTACTTCCGATCAACAATATGTCATTCACATATACTTATCAAAAATGTTGTAGTGCTCCCACTCACTTTCTTGTAAATACAGGCTTCACCGCAAGTTTGTATAAAACTATATGCTTTGATCAACTTATCAAAGCGTATATTCCAAGTCCGAGATGCTTGCACCAGTCCATAGATGGATCGCTGGAGCTTGCGTATTTTGTTAGCACCTTTAGGATTGACAAAACCTTCTAGTTGCATCATATACAACTCTTCTCTAATAAATCCATTAAGGAATGCAGTTTTGTTTATCCATTTGCCAGATTTCATAAAATGCGGCAATTGCTAACATGATTCGGACAAACTTAAGCATAGATACGAGTGAGAAACTCTCATCGTAGTCAACACCTTGAACTTGTCGAAAACCTTTTGCGACAATTCTAGCTTTGTAGATAGTAACACTACTATCAGCGTCCTTCTTCCTCGTGAAGATCCATTTAATCTCAATGGCTCGCCAATCATCGGGCAAGTCAATCAAAGTCCATACTTTGTTCTCATACATGGATCCCATCTCAGATTTCATGGCCTCAAGCCATTTCGCGGAATCTGGGCTCATCATCGCTTCCTCATAGTTCGTAGGTTCGTCATGGTCAAGTAACATGACCTCCAGAACAGGATTACCGTACCACTCTGGTGCGGATCTTACTTTTGTTTACCTACGAGGTTCGGTAGTAAGTTGATCTGAAGTTACATGATCATCATCATTAGCTTCCTCACTAATCGGTGTAGGAGTCACAGGAACAGATTTCTGTGATAAACTACTTTCCAATAAGGGAGCAGGTACAGTTACCTCATCAAGTTCTACTTTCCTCCCACTCACTTCTTTCGAGAGAAACTCTTTCTCTAGAAAGGATCCATTCTTAGCAACGAATGTCTTGCCTTCGGATCTGTGATAGAAGGTGTACCCAATTGTCTCCTTTGGGTATCCTATGAAGACTTACTTCTCCGATTTGGGTTCGAGCTTATCATGTTGAAATTTTTCACATAAGCATCGCAGTCCCAAACCTACTTAACGTGAATGTAGCTGTCTCTAATGCATAACCACAAAACGATAGTGGTAGATAGGTAAGAGACATCATAGATCGCACCATATCTAATAAAGTACGGTTATGACGTTCGGACACACCATTACACTATGGTGTTCCAGGTGGCGTGAGTAGTGAAACTATTTCACATTGTTTTAACTGAAGGCCAAACTCGTAACTCAAATATTTTACCTCTGCGATCATATTGTAGAAACTTTTATTTTCTTGTTACGATGATTCTCCACTTCACTCTGAAATTCTTTGAACTTTTCAAATGTTTCAGACTTGTGTTTCATCAAGTAGATATACCCATATCTGCACAAATCATCTGTGAAGGTTGGAAAATAACGATACCTGCCGCGAGCGTCAACACTCATTGGACTACATAGATCAGTATGTATTATTTCCAACAAATCTGTTGCTCGCTCCATTGTTCCGGAGAACGGAGTCTTAGTCATCTTGCCCATGAGGCATGGTTCACAAGCATCAAGTGATTCATAATCAAGTGATTCCAAAAGCCCATCAGCATGGAGTTTCTTCATGCGCTTTACACCAATATGACCTAAACGGCAGTGCCACAAATAAGTTGCACTATCATTATTAACTTTATATCTTTTGACTTCAATATTATGAATATGTGTATCACATGATCGAGATCCAACAAACCATTTTCATTGGGTGTATGACCATAGAAGGTTTTATTCATGTAAACAGAACAACAATTATTCTCTAACTTACATGAATAATCATATTGCAATAAACATGATCAAATCATATTGGTGCTCAACGCAAACACCAAATAACACTTATTTAGGTTCAACACTAATCCCGAAAGTATAGGGAGTCTGTGATGATGATCATATCAATCTTGGAACCACTTCCAACACACATCGTTACTTCACCCTTTAACTAGTCTCAGTTTATTCTGCAACTCCCGTTTCAAGTTACTAATCATAGCAACTGAACTAGCATCAAATACTTAGGGGTTGCTATAAACACTAGTAAAGTACACATCAATAACATGTATATCAAATATACCTTTGTTCACTTTGCCATCCTTCTTATCGACCACATACTTGGGGCAGTTCCGCTTCCAGTGACCAGTCCCTTTGCAGTAGAAGCATTTAGTTTCAGGCTTAGGTCCAGACTTGGGCTTTTTCACTTGAGCAGCAACTTGCTTGTCGTTCTTCTTGAAGTTCCCCTTTCTTCCCTTTGTCCCTTTACTTGAAACTAGTGGTCTTGTTAACCATCAACACTTTGATGCTCTTTCTTGATTTCTACCTTCGTTGATTTCAGCATTGCGAAGAGCTCGGGAATTACTTTCGTCATCCCTTGCATATTATAGTTCATCACGAAGTTCTACTAACTTGGTGATAGTGACTCGAGAATTCTGTCAATTACTATCTTATCTGGAAGATTAACTCCCACTTGATTCAAGCAATTGTAGTACCCAGACAATCTGAGCACATGCTCACTAGTTGAGCTATTCTCCTCCATCTTGTAGGCAAAGTACTGTCAGAGGTCTCATACCTCTCGACACGGGCATGAGTATGAAATACCAATTTCAACTCTTGGAACATCTTATATGCTCCGTGGCGTTCAAAACCTTTTTGAAGTCCCGATTCTAAGCCGTAAAGCATGGTGCACTTCATCATACCGAGCTTTTGTCAAACGTTCATAATGTTTGCATATGCTCCTGCAATAGGTCCGTCGCCTAGCGGTGCATCAAGGACATAATTCTTCTGTGCAGCAATGAGGACAATCCTCAGATCACGGATCCAATCCGCATCATTGCTACTAACATCTTTCAACACATTTTTCTCTAGGAACATATCAAAATAAACATATGAAAGCAACAACTCGAGCTATTGATCTACAACATAATTAGCAAAATACTACCAGGACTAAGTTCATGATAAATTTAAGTTCAATTAATCATATTACTTAAGAACTCCCACTTAGATAGACATCCCTCTAATCCTCTAAGTGATCACGTGATCCATATCAACTAAACCATAACCGATCATCACGTGAAATGGAATAGCTTTCAATGGTGAACATCATTATGTTGATCATATCTACTATATGATTCACGCTCAACCTTTCGGTCTCCGTGTTTCGAGGCCATATCTGCATATGCTAGGCTCGTCAAGTTCAACCTGAGTATTCTGCGTGTGCAAACCTCGCTTGCACCCGTTGTAGATGCACGTAGAGCTTATCACACCCGATCATCACATGGTGTCTGGGCATGACGAACTTTGGCAATGGTGCATACTCAGGGAGAACACTTTTATCTTGAAATTTAGTGAGAGATCATCTTATAATGCTACTGTCAAACAAAGCAAGATAAGATGCATAAAAGATAAGCATCACATGCAATCAATATAAGTGATATGATATGGCCATCATCATCTTGTGCTTGTGATCTCCATCTCCGACGCATCGTCATGATTTCCATCGTCACCGGCATGACACCATGATCTCCATCATCTTGATCTATATCAATGTGTCGTCACATGGTCATCTCGCCAACTATTGCTCTTGCAACTATTCCTATCGCATAGCGATAAAGTAAAGCAATTATTTGGCGCTTGCATCTTATGCAATAAAGAGATAACCATAAGGCTTTCTCCCAGTTGTCGATAAATTCAACAAAACATGATCATCTTATACAACAACTTATATATCATCACGTCTTGACCATATCACATCACAACATGCCCTGCAAAAACAAGTTAGACGTCCTCTACTTTGTTGTTGCAAGTTTTACGTGGCTGCTAGAGGCTTAGCAAGAACCGTTCTTACCTACGCATCAAAACCACAACGATAGTTTGTCAAGTTGGTGCTGTTTTAACCTTCGCAAGGACCGAGCGTAGCCACACTCGGTTCAACTAAAGTTGGAGAAACTGACATCCGCCAGCCACCTGTGTGCAAAGCACATCGATAGAACCAGTCTCGCGTACGCGTAATGTCGGTCCGGGCCGCTTCATCCAACAATATCGCCGAACCAAAGTATGACATGCTGGTAAGCAGTATGACTTATATCGCCCACAACTCACTTGTGTTCTACTCGTGCATATGACATCTACGCATAAAACCTGGCTCGGATGCCACTGTTGGGGAACGTAGTAATTTCAAAAATTTCCTACGTACATGCAAGATCATGGTGATGCATAGCAACGAGAGGGGAGAGTGTGTCCACGTACCCTCGTAGACCGAAAGCGGAAGCGTTAGCACAACGCAGTTGATGTAGTCGAACGTCTTCACAATCCGACCGATCAAGTACCGAACGCACGGCACCTCCGAGTTCAGCACACGTTCAGCGCGATGACGTCCCTCGAACTCCGATCAAGCCGAGTGTTGAGGAAGAGTTTCGTCAATACGACGGCGTGGTGACGATGATGATGTTCTACCGACGCAGGGCTTCGCCTAAGCACCGCTACGATATAATCGAGGTGGATTATGGTGGAGGGGGCCCCCGCACACGGATAAGAGATCAAGAGATCAATTGTTGTGTCTATGGGGTGCCCCTGCCCCCGTATATAAAGGAGCAAGGGGGAAGAGGTGGCCGGCCAAGGAGGGCGCGCCAAGGGGGAGTCCTACTCCCACCGGGAGTAGGACTCCTCCTTTCCTTGTTGGAGTAGGAGAAGGGAAGGGAGAAGGAGAAGAAAGGAAGGGGGCGCCCCCCTCCCTAGTCCAATTCGGACCAGCCCATGGGGAGGGGTGCGGCCACCCTTTGGGGCCTTTCTCTCCTTTCCCCGTATGGCCCATTAAGGCCCAATACTAATTCCCGTAACTCTCCAGTACTACAAAAAATACCCGAATCACTCGGAACCTTTCCGATGTCCGAATATAGTCGTCCAATATATCGATCTTTATGTCTGAACCATTTCGAGACTCCTCGTCATGTACCCGATCTCATCCGGGACTCCGAACTACCTTCGGTACATCAAAACACATAAACTCATAATATAACAGCCATCAAACTTTAAGCGTGCGGACCCTAAGGGTTCGAGAACTATGTAGACATGACCAAGACACATCTCCGGCCAATAACCTATAGCGGAACCTGGATGCTCATATTGGCTCCCACATATTCTACGAAGATCTTTATCGGTCAAACCGCATAACAACATACGTTGTTCCCTTTGTCATCGGTATGTTACTTGCCCGAGATTCGATCGTCGGTATCTCAATACCTAGTTCAATCTCGTTACCGGCAAGTCTCTTTACTCGTTCCGTAATACATCATCCCGCAACTAACTCATTAGTTACAATGCTTGCAAGGCTTATAGTTATGTGCATTACTGAGTGGGCCCAGAGATACCTCTCCGACAATCGGAGTGACAAATCCTAATCTCGAAATACGCCAACCCAACAAGTACCTTCGGAGACACCTGTAGAGCACCTTTATAATCACCCAGTTACGTTGTGACACTTGGTAGCACACAAAGTGTTCCTACGGTAAACGGGAGTTGCATAATCTCATAGTCATAGGAACATGTATAAGTCATGAAGAAAGCAATAGCAACATACTAAACGATCAAGGGCTAAGCTAACGGAATGGGTCAAGTCAATCACATCATTCTCCTAATGATGTGATCCCGTTAATCAAATGACAACTCATGTCTATGGTTAGGAAACACAACCATCTTTAATTAACGAGCTAGTCAAGTAGAGGCATACTAGTGACACTCTGTTTGTCAATGTATTCACACATGTATTATGTTTCCGGTTAATACAATTCTAGCATGAATAATAAATATTTATCATGATATAAGGAAATAAATAATAACTTTATTATTGCCTCTAGGGCATATTGCCTTCATGTTCTTCCATTGTACTTGTTCATCCCCAGCCTACAAGGCAACCCACCACCCCAACACTGGAGTAGGGTATTACACCACAACGGTGGCCCGAACCAGTATAAACCCTTGTGTCCCGTGTTCTTCGAGTTCGTCGAGCTAGGTTGTGGATCGTCGAGCGAGCGAGCTAGAGAGGGATAGAGATCTTCGTGCACACCCCAGTGTTCGAACCTCAAGGGTTTGCCGGAACCCGAAATCCGACATCTGCACATGTAGCTGTCTGAGACTCCACCCTCTTGATACAACAATAGAACAAGATGAATAGTGGCAACCTCAACAACTGGACTGAAAGTATCCTCATAATCAATGTCATACCTTTGTTCGAACCCCTTTGCAACAAGTCTGGCTTTATAGTGATCTATTGTACCATAAGATTTTTTAATATTCTAAACACCCATTTGCAATGGATCACATTTTCGCCTTGATGAGAAGGAACTAAGTGCCAGGTGTTATTTTTCTGAAGTGCCTCAATATATTCTTCCATAGCTTTTTTTCCACTTGAAGTCAGCAAGTGCCTCTTTGACAGTATTTGGTTCTCCTGTTGAACAAGCCAAACCAAACCAAACTTAATTTTATAATTGGTAGGTTGAATTACCTCTGCTCAAAGTCGTGTACGAGGTGGTGTAGGCACATGTAGTTTAGATACAGAGTTACCAACCTTAGAAGATCTCGGTGACTGATGCTCGACACCAAGGGAACTTGGTGATCCCGAGGTAGAGCTGGCGACTGGCACAGCCCCCTGGATCATTTGCGGCCAAAACGAGTGGTGGGGATGATGTAGTGGTCACAGAAGATCCGGTCGAGGCAAAATCCAGCTGGGACCCGCGCCTGTGAGGGCAGTCGCTGCGGGTTGGCGCAGAGCCCACCTGGCATAGCAACGTGGTTCGAGGGAAACCGTGTGAGGGGCGGGCCCGCGAGAGGCGATGTGTCAGCCGCGATTGGAGCGCGGAGCCCGCGCAGTCGGGCGAGCCTACGGAGGGCCGGGTGATAGAGGGTGGTTGGTGGGGTCTGGCGCCCTGGGAAGATCCGCCCCCACTGTCGCCTGATAGGGGGGTGATCCTGGGATAGATCTCATCGACTGACACGCCAGCAATCACGAGGCAGATTCTTCTACCTGTGTGTCACGTCTAGGGAGACACATGTGATATGGCTACTAAAGAATATTTTTGGCAGGATTTTCAGCCAATTTTTTTGTTTCCATAGATCTTGCACCTATATCTGCAACACTCTCATCAGCAGGGTTAGGAGAATTTGTCAAGTTGGCATTGCAATTGTCACCCCCCCAAACACCGGAAAAATGAGGAGGAAGAAGAAGGATTTCTTTCCGGAGGAGAGCACCAGCATTGGGATAAAGATGAGCAAAGCGAAAAATTGTTTCATCAAACATGACATCCCGAGAAATATAGACTCTGCCGATAGGAACATCAAGACATTTAGCACCCTTGTGTTGAGCACTATAACTAAGAAGCACACATTGCTTGGATCGAAACATAAGCTTGCGATTATTACAAGGACAGAGATTAGGCCAACATCAAGGTTTTGGATCCTGAGTGAACCTTTTTTACTGAGGGGCGCCAAAATTCGCGGTTACCACGGTAACCACGAAATACCGAAAAAAATGATGAAATTTAAGTTCAAATTTTGAATTCAATTTTTATGATGTCCATAGAGATATGTATTTAACACTTGAAGAACACGAACCTTGCCCTACTGTAGTGGCAGTGCACCCACAGCTGCTTCTTGCTTGTGCGTTCCGAGTTCGAGCAACAGAACTCCGACATTTAGAAGAAAAAAAACTTGGGGAGAAGGACGCGGCTAGCCAGCGCCACTGCGCTCGTTCACTGTTTCGAGCTCACCCTTGATATGTCTTCGTCGTATCTACTTTTCCTAATGCTTTTGCTCTTGTTTTGGACTCTAATTTGCATGATTTGAATGAAACTAACCCGGGCTGACTCTATTTTCAACAGAATTACCATGGTGTAGTTTTTGTGCAGAACTAAAAGTACTCGGAATGGAACGAAACTTTTTGGAGAATTATTTTACAATAAAAGAAAAATAGTGGAGCCAAGAACCACCAGAGGGGGGGCCCTGGCTGGGCACAAGACACTAGGGCGCCCCCCTCTGGCGCGCCCTGGTGGCTTGTCCCCACCTCGTGGCACCGCAGACCCTAATTCCGACGCTATAAAATCCTATTTTCAGAGAAAAAATGAAGGAGAAAGTTTCATCGCATTTTATGTACAGAGCCTCCACCGCCTCCTATTCTTCATTGGTCGGCCAGATCTGGAGCCCGTTTGGGACTCCAGAGAGGGGAATCTTTGGTCTTCGTCATCATCAACCCTCCTTCATCGCCAATTCCATGATGCTCCCCACCGGGAGTGAGTAATTCCTTCGTAGGCTCGCTAGTCAGTGAGCAGTTGGATGAGATTCATCATGTAATTGAGTTAGTTTTGTTAGGGCTTGATCCGTAGTGTCCACTATGTTCTGAGATTGATGCTGCTATGATTATGCTATGCTTAATGGTTGTCACTAGGGACCGAGTGCCATGATTTCAGATCTGAACCGTTTATGTTTTCACCATTATATCTATGTTCTAGATCCGATCTTGCTAGTCATATGCACTTGCTACGTGTTATGATCCGAAAACCCAGGGTGACAGTAATTGGATACTTTTCGGTGATGACCGTAGTTCGAGGAGTTCATGTATTCACTATGTGTTAATGCTTTGTTTCGGTTCTCTATTAAAAGGAGGCCTTAATTTCCCTTAGTTTCCTTATGGACTCCCCTGCCACGGTAGGGTAGGACAAAAGATGTCATGCAAGTTCTTTTCATGAGCACGTATGACTATTTATGAAATACATGCCTATATTATATTTATGAACTAGAGCTAGTTTTGTATCGCCCTAGGTTATGACTGTTATATGATGAATATCATCCAACGAATTCACCGATCCAATGCCTACGAATTTCCCACATATTATTCTTGCTAAGTTACTACTGCTACTATTACTGTTACGCTTGCTACAAAATCATTGCTATCACTGTTACTATTATTGTTACCGTTACCACTGCTATCATATTACTGTGCTACTAATCACCTTGCTGCAGATATTTAATCTCTAGGTGTGGTTGAATTGACAACTCAACTGCTAATACTTACAAATATTCTTTGGCTCCCCTTGTGTCGAATCTATAAATTTGGGTTGAATACTCTACCCTCGAAAACTGTTGTGATCCCCTATACTTGTGGGTTATCAACCCTCCATTCCACACACGCATAGAACGAAGCGGCTCCAACACTACTCCACACCCTCACACTACCTCATCCAAGAGAGCATGTGCATTTATTTGGGGTTTCAAAAAAATAAAAAAAACGTAACTTTTGATTCGAGCATCAGAATTTAGATCCGCTTTCATTGTTAGGTTTATCACAACGAGTTCTTCAAAACTAGATCCCATATGGGCAGGTTTCGATGAACTTTTTTTGAGCAACTTTGGGTGCAAATGAAGACAACTTTAGTGTTGTAGGAAAGCAACTTTTTCTTTCTGACCTAGTAGGACTATCTATTAGGTTGGCTTGTGTAAAACAAGAAAAAAAACAAAAAGCATCAGACATCTGTAGTGCTGTTAACAAGCAACTTCATTGCACAATGTGTATATGTTGATTTATTTAATATTATCCCAACTTGCCTATCATGGCTACTGAATTGATATTGTTGATGGTACGTTGTCTTTGGTTGACGCTCAGTTGCCTATAAATACTATGCAATTGCCTACCATTAATGTCGAGTTGCCTCCTATTGATAATTAGTTGCCTAACTTTGCAAAAATAGTTGCCTACAAATATTGTGAATTTGCTCATCATTGTTTTTCTAAGTTGCCTATAAACACTCTGAAGCTGCCTAGATTCACCACCAAGTTGCCTACCATAACTAGCAAATAACAGACAACAAAATAGAGTGAAGTTGCCTCTATTTAGCACTAAAGTTTCCACATCTATCATACAAGTTACTTTTGCAAAATAATACACAAAATATATCCATGTGGGGTTAAGTTTGGATGAGCTCATCATGAACTACCTAGCCAACACCCACACGCTCAATAGCATTGGCGGGCAGACTACCCAAGAAAAGGAAAGCACAAGGCTCTCATGCCATCAATCCACACATAGTTTCAAAATTTTAAAATCATGATAGATAACTTAGATCAAACTATTCGACATTGTAAAAAACTTACGACCCTAGATGGACAACTTCCATAGTATTGTAGGCAACAAAGGGTTCACCCGTAGGCAACTTTGTAGCAATGTAGGCAACTTAGTTTTTGAGATAGACAACTTAGAACCCATGTTAGACAACTTTCAACTCTACGGTAAGCAACTTTCACGGTATTATATGTTGGGAAACATTGCATGGAAAACAAAAAAAATTCTACGCACACGCAAGATCTATCAAGGAGATGCATAGCAAGGAGAGGGGGAGAGTGTGTCTACATACCCTCGTAGACCGTAAGCGGAAGGGTTTTACAACGCGGTTGATGTAGTCGAACTTTCTTCGTGATCCAACCGATCTAGTATCAAACGCACGGCACCTCCACGTTCTGCACATATTCAGCTTGGTGATGTCCTCGGCCTTCTTGATCCAGTAAGATGATGAGGTAGTAGATGAGTTCCGGCAGCACGACGGCGTGATGACGGTGATGGTAATGTGATCTCCGCAGGGCTTCGCCTAAGCACTATGAAAATATGACCGGGGGTGTAAACGGTGGAGGGGGCGCCGCACACGGCTAACAATTGATCTAGGGTGTGCTAGGCACCCCCCTCCCACATATATATAGGTGGGCAGGGGAGGGGAGCTAGCATGGAGCACCACATAGGTGGCCGGCCGCCCTAGGGCTCCTGCCCTGGCTGCCCCCCCCTTCCTTGTATCAACAAGGGGGAAGGAAAGAGGGGGGAGAGGGAAGGAAGGGGGAGTCCTACTGCGCACTTGCCTTTCCCTCCCCTCTTTTCTTCTCCTCCTCATAGGGACGGCCACTATAGGGGCGCACCAGCCCCTTGTGGGCTGGTGTGTTCCCTCTCTTGGCCCATAAGGCCCATTGCTTTGCCGGGGGTGCCCGAAAGTCCTTTCTAGTAACCCGATAAGTACGTAGTACCCTCCGTAACACTTCCGGTGTCCGAATACCATCGTCCTATATATCAATCTTTACCTATCGACCATTTCGAGACTCCTCGTCATGATCTCATCTGGGACTCCGAACAACATTCGGTCACCAAATCACATAACTCATATAATACTATATCGTCAACAAACGTTAAGCGTGCAGACCCTACGGGTTCGAGAACTATGTAGACATGACCGAGGCACCTCTCCGGTCAATAACCAATAGCGGAACCTGGATGCCCATATTGGCTCCTACATATTCTATGTAGATCTTTGTCGGTCGAAAGGTTATGACAACATACGTAATTCCCTTTGTCCATCGGTATGTTACTTGCCCGAGATTCGGTCGTCGGTATCTTCATAACTAGTTCAATCTCGTTACTGGCAAGTCTCTTTACTCGTTCCGTAATACATCACCTCACGACCAACTCCTTAGTCATTTGCTTGCAAGCTTATGATGTGTATTACCGAGAGGGCCCAGAGATACCTCTCCGATACTCGGAGTGACAAATCCTAATCTCGATCTATGCCAACTCAACAAACACCTTCGGAGATACCTGTAGAGAATCTTTATGATCACCCAGTTACATTGTGACGTTTGATTGCACACAAGGTATTCCTCCGGTATTCGGGAGTTGCATAATCTCAGAGTCGAAGGAATATGTATTTGACATGAAGAAAGCAATAGCAATAAAAACTGAACGATCATTATGCTAAGCTAACGGATGGGTCTTGTCCATCACATCATTCTCCTAATGATGTGATCCCGTTATCAAATGACAACTCATGTCCATGGTTAGGAAACCTTAACCATCTTTGATCAACGAGCTAGTCTAGTAGAGGCTTACTAGGGACACGGTATTTGTTTATGTATTCACACATGTATTTAAGTTTCCAATCAATACAATTCTAGCATGAATAATAAACCTTTATCATGAATAAGGAAATATAAAATAACAACTTTATTATTGCCTATAGGGCATATTTCCTTTAGTCTCCCACTTGCACTAGAGTCAATAATCTGGATTACATTGTAATGAATCTAACACCCATGGAGTCTTGGTGTTGATCATGTTTTGCTCGTGGAAGAGGCTTTGTCAATGGGTCTGCTACATTCAGATCCGTATGTATCTTGCAAATTTCTATCTCTCCATCCTTGACTTGTTCACGAATGGAGTTGAAGGAACTCTTGATGTGTTTGGTCCTCTTGTGAAACCTGGATTCCTTCGCCAAGGCAATTGCTCCAGTGTTGTCACAAAATATTTTCATTAGACCCGATGCACTAGGTATTACACCTAGATCGGATATGAACTCCTTCATTTGCTGCTTTCGAAGCAGCTATGTACTCCGCTTCACACATAAATCTCGCCACGACGCTCTGCTTAGAACTGCACCAACTAACAGCTCCACCATTCAATATAAATACGTATCCGGTTTGTGACTTAGAGTCATCCGGATCAGGGTCAAAGCTAGCATCGACGTAACCAGTTACGACGAGCTCTTTGTCACCCCCATAAATGAGAAACATATCCTTTGTCCTTTTCAGGTACTTCAGGATGTTCTTGACCGCTGTCCAGTGATCCAATCCTGGATTACTTTGGTACCTCCCTGCGAGACTTATGGCAAGGCACACATCATGTCTGGTACACAATATAGCATGCATGATAGAACCTATGGCTAAGTCGGGCTTTGAGTCCGACTCAACTTCACACCTTGTAACACAGGCAAGAACCCTTTCTTTGACTGGTCCATTTTGAACTTCTTCAAAACTTTATATCAAGGTATGTGCTTTGTGAAAGTCCTATTAAGCTTCTCGATCTATCTCTATAGATCTTGATACCCAATATATAAGCAGCTTCACCGAGGTCTTTGATTGAAAAATTCTTATTCAAGTATCCTTTTATGCTATCCAGAAATTCTATATTATTTCCAATCAATAATATGTTATCTACATATAATATCAGAAATGCTACAGAGCTCCCACTCACTTTCTTGTAAATACAGTCTTCACCGAAAGTCTGTATAAAACCATATTCTTTGATCACCTCATCAAAGCGTATATTCCAACTCCGAGATGCTTGCACCAGTCCATAGATGGATCGCTGGAGCTTGCACACTTTGTTAGCACCTTTAGGATCGACAAAACCTTCTGGTTGCATCATATACAACTCTTCTTTAAGAAATCCATTAAGGAATGACGTTTTGACGTCCATTTGCCAGATTTCATAATAATAAAATGTGGCAATTTCTAACATGATTCGGACAGACTTAAGCATCGCTACGGGTGAGAAAGTCTTATCGTAGTCAACGCCTTGAACTTGTCGAAAACCTTTCGCGACAAGTCGAGCTTTGTAGACAATAACATTACCATCAGTGTCAGTCTTCTTCTTGAAGATCCATTTATTCTCTATGGCTTGCCGATCATCGGGCAAGTCCACCAAAGTCCACACTTTGTTCTCATAGATGGATCCTATCTCAGATTTCATGGCATCAAGCCATATATCGGAATCTGGGCTTATAATAGCTTCTTCATAGTTCGTAGGTTCTCCATGGTATAATAACATAACTTCCAGGACAGGATTTCCGTACCACTCTGGTGTGAATCATGATCTGGTCGACCTACGAAGTTTAGTAGCAACTTGATCTGAAGTTTCATGATCATTATCATTAGCTTCCTCTCTAGTTGGTGTAGGCATCACAGGAATGGTTTTCTCTGATGTGCTACTTTCCAATCCAAGAGGAGGTACAATTACCTCATCAATTTCTACTTTCCTCCCACTCACTTCTTTCGAGAGAAACTCCTTCTCTAGAAAGGTTCCATTCTTGGCAACAAAGATCTTGCCTTTGGATCTATGGTAGAAGGTGTACCTAATTGTTTCCTTAGGGTATCCTATGAAGACACACTTCTCCGATTTGGCTTTGAGCTTATCAGGCTGAAGCCTTTTGACATAAGTGTCGCAACCCCAAACTTTAAGAAACGACAGCTTAGGTTTCTTGCCAAACCACAGTTCATACGGTGTCGTCTCAACGGATTTAGAAGGTGCCCTATTTAACGTGAATGCGGCTGTCTCTAATGCATAACCCAAAACAATAGTGGTAAATCGGTAAGAGACATCATAGACCGCACCATATCTAATAAAGTACGGTTACGACGTTCGGACACACCATTACGTTGTGGTGTTCCAGGTGGCGTGAGTTGTGAAACAATTCCACATTGTTTTAAATGAAGGCCAAACTCGTAACTCAAATATTCGCCTCCGCGATCAGATCATAGAAACTTTATTTTCTTGTTACGATGATTCTCCACTTCACTCTGAAATTCTTTGAACTTTTCAAATGTTCCAGACTTGTGTTTCATTAAGTAGATATACCCATATCTGCTTAAATCATCTGTGAAGGTCAGAAAATAACGATACCCGCCGCGTGCCTCAATACTCATTGGACTGCATACATCGGTATGTATTATTTCCAATAAGTCATTAGCTCGCTCCATTGTTCCGGAGAATGGAGTTTTTGTCATCTTGCCCATGAGGCATGGTTCGCAAGTATCAAATGATTCATAATCAAGTGATTCCAAAAGTCCATCTGTATGGAGTTTCTTCATGCGCTTTACAACAATATGACCTAAACGGCAGTGCCACAAATATGTTGCACTATCATTATCAACTTTGCATCTTTTGGCATCAATATTATGAATATGTGTATCACCACAATCAAGATTCAACAAGAATAGACCACTCTTCAAGGGTGCATGACCATAAAAGATATTACTCATATAAATAGAACAACCATTATTCTCTGATTTAAATGAATAACCATATCGCACTAAACAAGATCGAGGCATAATGTTCGTGCTCAACGCTAGCACCAAATAACAATTATTCAGGTCTAAAACTAATCCTGAAGGTAGATGTTGAGGTAGCGTGCCAATGGCGAGCACATCGACCTTGGAACCATTCCCGACGCGCATCGTCACCTCGTCATTAGCCAATCTTTGTTTAATCCGTAGCTCCTATTTCGAGTTACAAATATGAGCAACGGAACCAGTGTCAAATACCCAGGCGCTACTACGAGCATTAGTAAGGTACACATCAATAACATGTATATCAAATATATCTTTGTTCACTTTGCCATCCTTCTTATTTGCCAAGTATTTGGGGCAGTTCTGCTTCCAGTGACCAGTTCCTTTGCAGTAGAAGCACTTAGTTTCAGGCTTGGGTCCAGCTTTGGGCTTCTTCCCGGGAGTGGCAACTTGCTTGCCATTCTTCTTGAATTTCCCTTTCTTTCCCTTGCCCTTTTTCTTGAAACTAGTGGTCTTGTTAACCACCAACATGTGATGCTCCTTCTCGATTTCTACCTCCACGGCTTTAAGCATTGCGAAGAGCTCGGGAATTGTTTTGTTCATCCCTTGCATATTATAGTTCATCAAGAAGCCTTTGTAGCTTGGTGGCAGTGATTGAAGAACTCTGTCAATGACACAATCAACTGGAAGATCAACTCCTAGCCGAGTCAAGTGATTATAATACCCAGACATTTTGAGTATGTGTTCACTGACATAACTGTTCTCCTCCATCTTGCAGCTATAGAACTTGTTGGAGACTTCATATCTGTCAACCCGGGCATTTGCTTGAAATATTAACTTCAACTCTTGGAACATATCATATGCTCCATCATGTTCGAAATGTCTTTGAAGTCCCAGTTCTAAGCCGTAAAGTATGGCACACTGAACTATCGAGTAGTCATCAGACTGAGCCTGCCAGACGTTCAAAACATCAGCTTCTGCTCCTGCAGCAGGCCTTTCACCTAGCGGTGCATCAAGGACATAATTCTTCTGTGCGGCAAGGAGGATAATCTTCAAGTTACGGACCCAGTCCGTATAGTTGCTACCATCATCTTTCAACTTAGCTTTCTCTATGAACACATTAAAATTCAAGGGAATAGCAGCTCAGGCCATTGATCTACAACATATATATGCAAAACTATAAGACTAAGTTCATGATAAATTAAGTTCAATTAATCAAATTACTTAAGAACTCCCACTTAAATAGACATCCCTCAAGTCATCTAAGTGATACGTGATCCAAATCAACTAACCCATGTTCGATCATCACGTGAGATGGGGTAGTCATCAATGGTGAACATCTCTATGTTGATCATATCTACTATATGATTCACGCTCGACCTTTCGGTCTCCAGTGTTCCTAGGCCATGTCTGTACGTGCTAGGCTCGTCAAGTTAACCCAAGTATTCTGCATGTCTAAAACTGTCTTACACCCGTTGTATGTGAACGTAGAGTCTATCACACCCGATCATCACGTGGTGTCTCAAAACGACGAACTGTAGCAATGGTGCATACTCAGGGAGAACACTTTTACCTTGAAATTTAGTGAAGCGATCATCTTATAATGCTACCGTCATTCTAAGGAAAATAAGATGCATATAAGATAAACATCACATGCAATCAAAATATGTGACATGATATGACCATCATCATTTTGTGCTTTGGATCTCCATCTCCAAAGAATCGTCATGATCTCCATCATCACCGGCTCGACACCTTGATCTCCATCATTGCGTCATGGTTGTGTCGCCAACTATTGCTTCTACAACTATTGCTAGCTCGTAGCGATAAAGTAAAGCAATTACATGGCGTTTGCATTTCATACAATAAAGGGACAACCATACGGCTCCTACCGGTTGCCGATAAAATTACAAAACATGATCATCTCATACAACAACGTATATCACATCATGTCTTGACCATATGACATCACAACATGCCCTGCAAAAACAAGTTAGACGTCCTCTATTTTGTTGTTATAAGTTTTACGTGGCTGCTACGGGCTTCTAGCAAGAAACGTTCTTACCTACGGCAAAAACCACAACGGAGATTCATCAAGTTTGTTGTTTTAACCTTCTTCAAGTACCGGCCGCGGTCAAATTTGATTCAACTAAAGTAGGAGAAATAGACACCCGCCAACCACCTTTATGCAAAACAAGTTGCATGTCTGTCGGTGGAACCGGTCTCATGTATGTGGACATGTAAGGTTGGTCCGGGCCGCTTCATCCCACAAAACCGCTGAATCAAATAAGACATTGGTGGTAAGCAATATGACTATCACCACCCACAACTCTTTGTGTTCTACTCGTGCATATCATCTACGCATAGACCGGGCTCATGATGCCACTGTTGGGAAACGTTGCATGGAAAACAAAAGAATTTCTATGCACACTCAAGATCTATCAAGGATATGCATAGAAACGAGAGGGGGAGAGTGTGTCTACTTACCTTCATAGACCATAAGCGGAAGCGTTTTACAACACGGTTGATGTAGTCGAACTTTCTTCGCGCTCCAACCCATCTAGTACCGAACGCACGACACCTCCGTGTTTTGCACACGTTCAGCTTGGTGACATCCTCAGCCTTCTTGATCCAATAAGACGACGAGGTAGTAGATGAGTTCCGGTAGCACGACGGCGTGATGACGGTGATGGTGATGTGATCTCCGCAGGGCTTCGCCTAAGCACTACGAAAATATGACCGGGGGTGTAAACGGTGGAGGGGGGCGCCACACACGACTAACAATTGATCTGGGGTGTGCTAGGCGCCCCCATCCAACATATATATAGGTGGGAGGGGAGGGGAGGCAGCCTGGCGCACCACATAGGTGGCAGCCGGCCCTAGGGCTCCTGCCCTGGCCGCCCCCACTTTCCTTGTATCAACAAGGGGGAAGGAAAGAGGGGGGAGAGGGAAGGAAGGGGGAGTCCTACTCTGCACTTTCCTTTCCCTCCACTCTTTCTTTCTCCTCCTCATAGGGCCGGCCACAATAGGGGCGCACCAGCCCCTTGTGGGCTGGTGTGTTCCCTCTCTTGGCCCATAAGGCCCATAGCTTTGTCGGGGTGCCCGAAACTCCTTTCCGGCAACCCGATAAGTACCCGGCACCCTCTGAAACACTTCCGGTGTCCGAATACCATCATCCTATATATCAATCTTTACCTCTCAACCATTTCGAGACTCCTCATCATGTCCGCGGTCTTATTCGGGACTCCGAACAACATTCGGTCACCAAATCACATAACTCATATAATAATATATCGTCAACGAACGTCAAGCGTGCGGACCCTACGGGTTTGAGAACTATGTAGACATGACCGAGACACCTCTCCAGTGAATGAACAATAGAAGAACCTGGATGCCCATATTGGATCCTACATATCGTACGAAGGTCTTTATCGATCGAACCATTATGACAACATACGTAATTCCCTTTATCCATCGGTATGTTACTTGCCCGAGATTCGATCATCAGTATCTTCATACCTAGTTCAATCTCATTACCAGCAAGTCTCTTTACTCGTTCCGTAATACATCACCTCGCGACCAACTCCTTAGTCATTTGCTTGCAAGCTTATGATGTGTATTACCGAGAGGGCCCAGAGCTACCTCTTCGATACTCGGAGTGACAAATCCTAATCTCGATCTATTCCAACTCAACAAACACCTTCGGAGATACCTGTAGAGCATCTTTATGATCACCTAGTCTCGTTGTGACGTTTGATAGCACACAAGGTATTCCTCCGGTATCCAGGAGTTGCATAATCTCATAGTCGAAGGAATATGTATTTGACATGAAGAAAGCAATAGCAATAAAACTGAACGATCATTATGCTAAGCTAATGGATGGGTTTTGTCCATCACATCATCCTCCTAATGACGTGATCCCGTTATCAAATGACAACTCATGTCCATGGTTAGGAAACCTTAACATCTTTGATCACCGAGCTAGTCTAGTAGAAGCTTACTAGGGACACGGTATTTGTTTATGTATTCACACATGTATATAAGTTTCCAATCAATACAATTGTAGCATGAATAATAAACCTTTATCATGAATAAGTAAATATAAAATAACAACTTTATTATTGCCTCTAGGGCATATTTCCTTCATTATAGGCATCAAAATTATCTACAAGTTAGTTTCTGCTGTATGCAACTTAGCAACTGTGGTAACCACATGTAAGCTATTACACTAATGCACGCAACAAATTAGAAGGCTATTAGGAGAATTCACTAATACACACCGTGCAATTCATCTAGCATCAAAGTTGCCCCTCTTTTGCACTAAAGTTGTCTCATCTAGCATCAAAGTTGCTTTTGAAAAAAAAATCATCAACCCCCTATGAAACTTCTCATCTGTCCCCACTTATTCAACTAGTCAACACATGCGATCTGACTAGCCAACACCCACGCGCAGGAACACTGGTGGGCAGACTCTCCTAGAAAAGAAAAGAACAAGGCTCTCATACCATCCACCCCACATACTTTTGAAATTTGGAATTATGATAGACAACTTAGATCCCCCAAATACTTTTTGACATTGTAGGCAACTTAGGACCCCTGATGGACAACTTCCATAGTATTTTAGGCAATTGGGGATGTAGGAAACTTAGAAGTCACAGTGAACAAGTTTAGAGAATATTAGGCAAAATTAACTAGGGCGCAAAATGTGATGAAGTTGTTGTCGGATCACGGGTTCCGGCAAAACCCTTAAGGTTCGAACTCTGGGGTGTGTGCGAAGTTCTTTCCCTCCTACCGATCTACGCCCTAGCTCGCTGGATCTCGCGGATGAACTCGACGAGCTCGCAACACAGAAAGACACGAGGTTTATACTGGTTTGGGCCACCGATGTGGTGTAATACCCTACTCCAGCGTGTGGTGGATGGATTGCCTCTTGGGCTGATGAGGAACAGTACAAGGGGAAGAACAACCTCCTGAGGTTGAGGTGTTCTTGTGCGAGCGTGTGGATGGAGTGGATCCGATCCAAGATGAGATGTCCCTATGGTGGTGGCTAGTTCTACTTATATAGGCCCTGGTCCTCTTCCCAAATACTGAGCGGGGAGGGAGCCAACAACGGCGGGCAATTTGAAAGGGGACAACTAGTACAAGCTATCCTGACAAAAGCGGTCTTCGCCTGCAAAAGGGCTCTGGTGGTGACGCCGTCTTGGGCTCCATGGTGACCTCCGTCCTGCCGTCCTTCCATCCCTGGTCTTGTTGCACCGATATGGAAACCTTTGCCTGATGCCTCGGTACTCCGCGCCTGCGCTTGCCGCCTTAGCACTGAAGAGGAAACAAGGAGGCTGCGTGCGCTGGCGCCAACCTGATCCTGATCGTCGCGGCTCACGTCACAAGAGCCTCACGAGGTTTGCCCCGCCTTGATATCTCCGCTCCTTGTGAGACTGCCTGGCGAGGCAGCTCCTGAGAAGGTCTTGCGTCGTCCGCCTCGCGAGGCTTGGCCCCTTGCGAGGGTCTTGAATGCCTTGTAGATGAAGATGGGCCATACAGGCCTGCCAGCATAGCCACGGCATGGGCCGCAGGCAGGCAAGTCTGGGGACCCCCGTTCCCTGAACACCGACAGTAGCCCCCGGGCCCAAGGTGCGCTCGGTCTTGGCTTCCAGGCGAGGCCAAAGGTCAAGTATGGAGCGCCGCGGGCCCCAAAAGCCTGCGGCCTTGGTCGACGCATGGCGGTTGATTGGACGTGGGCGTCTGCGCTTCCTCACGCTGCCTCGGCAACTGCTCGAATTGACAAGTCCCTGCGACATGCAAGGAAAACCATCATTACCTGTGATCATGGGAGGCGTCGGTTGGCCTTCTCTCACTGTAAATGGGGAAGGGGGCAGAGCCCCCGTCGCCCATCTCTTCGCAGTTCGCTCGCTTCTCCTTCCCTATTCCTCTTCTTGGCAGCAATGGCACCGTCGAAGAATTTCTCCACCGCGGAGAAGGGCAAGGCCCCTTGGGAGGTTCCCGGCTCCCCGGCGCCCAAGCGTGGGCGCGGTCGTCCCCGTAAGCACACCGCGACCCCCGTCGTGGCCCCACGATCTCGTGGTGGCGTCGCTGCGCAGGGCAGGGGTCGTTGCAGCCGCGGGGGCCCTATTAACGAAGGGAGACGTGCTATGGCTGCGCGACCTCCCAGGCCGCGCTTCCATTCCGCAGAGGTGTTGCCGGAGTTCATTGTCTGGTCGGAGGACCCGGCCGGCAACTGGCTCCAACTCCCGCACTTCTTTGCTGACGAGCTGCCGGCCCCTGGCCCGGGCGGGCTCTGGCTGGAGGCGGACGGTTGCTGCAGCTGGGCTTCTTGGGTCACGGTCGAGGTCTCCGTTACGGGTAACATAGCTCTGGCCCGTGGTTGGCAGACATTCGCCCGCGCATGCGGCCTGGGCAGGCGGTGCACCCTCCACTTCAAGTTTGATGGCGACGCGACCCTCTTCGTGAGGGTATTCGGGGAAGAAGGTCGCCGAACCAGATACTGCCCGGAGGCGAACGACGGCGAAGAGGTGCTCGGTCTTGGCGATGGTCGGGACGAGGAAGGCGAACCTGCCAGCCGCGCCTCGTTTGTCCATGGTGGTTCTCCCCTTGGCGACAGTTCCAGCAGTGGTGGCTACGAACAGCCGCCGCGTCGCCACGCCCGCTTTGAAGGTGGCAGCGGGGCGTCTCGCCGCTGCGCTTGCGTGAAGCGCGAGGAGGAGTCCGACTAAGCCCGGGACGTCGCCAAGGGCCTACCCCCGTGGACTGCTGTAAGGGCAAGTGCCGCTTTTGTTTTATCCCCCTTTTCTTTCCTGCATCAAGATGAAACCAATATGGGCCCGGAGGAGCGTGTATCGAACTATGCTCCCTCAATCATTATGCTACGTTTGTTGTTTCCATGTTGTGCTGTTATTTTGCACGGGGATAACTTAGCTTGGCATGTTCGAGGTAGCCCCCTTTTTATGAGGCATCTGCTTCCTCGTGCCTGTCTTGACTTGGTGACCGCTCAGAAACTGCAAAACATTTGTTAGGAAGCTCGCTACGAAGCTTAAGGGGCTTGCCGTTTACCCAAGCTTTGACCCAGCGCTTCATATCGCGGTACCCGAGGGGCACGGATTAGGAGGAGTGCGCCAGCTTGTGGGCTCGAGCGAGGGTGGCTTGCGAAAAAGGCAGGCGGAAGGCAAAGAGAAGGGAAAGCGCTCACGAGGGCACCTGCCTAGCCCCCTCGCGATATATGCGAGAGAGAGAACACGAGTTGAGTGGAACCAGAAATGGCGGCGAATAGTTAAGGAACCAAATTAGCAAGGAACACAAGGAGCGAACTTCAACTAACAGAAAGCAAGCCAACTTCGAAAAGCAAATGAAAAGCCGCATCCGGCACCTAGTCTAGTCTTCAACTCTTCTCACCAGCGCGGAGCTAAGTGCTGCCACTAGGCGTGGGAGGGAGCCCCAGGTCCTGAGGCCGGCACCCCTGAGACTCCGGGGCGTGTACAACCCCACTTATTATTATGTGAGAGTGTCACGGGCGGCGATTCTTCATAGGCACCGGGCCTTCTTCATAGGCACTGGGCCTTTCTTCACAAGCACTGGGCCTTGCTTCAGGGGTAGAACTTCCGGAGGTGCTGGATGTTCCAGGTGTTCTGGATGGGTACTCCGTCCTGCGTCTCCAGGCGCGTGGCGCCAGGCCTGGAGACGTGGACGACCCTGAACGGGCCCTCCCACATAGGTGAGAGCTTATGCAGCCCTTCCCTAGAGAGGACCCGCCTCAGGACAAGGTCTCCCGTCTCGAGCCTCCTGGAATGGATGTTGCGGCAGTGATATCGCCGCAGTGCCTGCTGGTACCTTGCCACCCTCAATGCAGCTTCTCGACGACATTCCTCCCCTAGCACGAGGTCCATCCCCCGCGTGGCGTCCTGCTGCATCTCATCAAACGCCAGGACCCATGCGGAGCGATGTCTGACCTCGTGAGGAAGGACCGCTTCAGCTCTGTAGACGAAGAAGAATGGGGTCTCGCCCATTGGCTTGGTGGCAGTGGTGCGGATGCACCATAGCACGGACTGGAGCTCGTCGTACCAGCCCCTGCCACAGGCCTCGAGCTTCTTCTTAAAGGTCCTAGTCTTGAGGCCCCTCAGGACCTCTGCGTTGGCGCGTTCGGCCTGGCCATTGCTCCTGGGGTGTGCCGTCGAAGCATAGCAGATCTGCGTTCCAAGGTTAGCACAGTAAGTTTTGAAGAGGTTACTAGTGAACTGCGAGCCGTTATCTGTGACGATGCGGTTGGGAACCCCGAAGCGGCTCATGAGGCCCTTGATGAACTTGACAGCAGAGCCAGCTGGGATGGTGCAGACGGCTTCCACTTTTCCCCACTTGGTGAACTTGTCGATGGCGACGTAGAGGTAGCGATAGCCCCCAGGCACTCGAGGGAACGGGCCCAAGATGTCCAGCACCCATACCGCGAACGACCATGTGAGAGGAATGGTCTGGAGGCCTTGAGCCGACTGATGGATTTGCTTGGCGTGGAACTGGCAGGCTTCGCAGAATTTCACCAGCTCAGCTGCGTCGTTGAGCGCAGTGGGCCAGTAAAATCCACTGCGGAATACTTTTCCGACGAGGGTCCGTGACGACGGGTGGTGCCCGCAGTCCCCGCCGTGTATGTCTGTTAGAAGCTCCTTCCCCTGGTCCCTGGAAATGCTGCGCAGGGAAACATTGTTTGGCCGCTTCCTGTACAGCTCGCCATCCTGGATACAGTATGCCGTGGCTTGCCGAACCACACGCTCTGCATCCTCTTCCTTCTCTGGAAGCGCTCCTTGCATCAGATACTCCTTGAATTCCTGGGTCCAATATCCCTCTTGAGGTTCGAGCGCCCAGAGCAAACGAGCTCCTAAGGTCGGGCCGCAGGCCGGGGCTCCTGAGGTAGGAGGCCGTGGGAGCTCCTCCCGAGGTTGAGCCGCACTTGAAAGCGGCGGTGTCGCTGATGGCTTGAAGAGCCGCTCCTCAAAGACACCGGGCTCTTGTGGCTGCCGCTTGGATGCTCTCTTGGCGATGTCATCGGCTTCCTTGTTGGTGCCTCGGGGCACATGTTATAACTCCAGGCCCAAGAACTGCTTCTCCATCTTGCGGACTTCCGCGAGGTATGCTTCCATATGCTCGTCCTTTGGCTCATACACCTTTTTGGAGAAGTTGACGAGGAGCTAAGAGTCGCCCCTAACGGTGACGCGCTTCACCCCGAGAGCTGTCGCGGCCTTCAGGCCGGCTATGAGGCCCTCGTATTCCGCGATGTTGTTGGAGACCTTTTCGCCCTGTTGAAAGCAGAGCTACACGGCGTAGTAGAGCTTGTCCTGAGTGGGCAAGATATGTACTGCTCCAGCCCCCGTGCCCTGATGCGCGAAGGCGCCATCGAAATACATGACCCACCGTCTGGCGCCTCGCTTCCAGGCGAGGTGGACCAGTCTTCGCCTTCTTCAAGTGTCTGGACATCCGTCCACTCTGCCACGAAATCAGCGAGTGCGGCTCCCTTGATGACCCTGGTGGTGCTGAACTCCAACTGGAATGCTTGCAGCTCGATGTTCCACTCAGCGACACTTCCAGCAGAACTGGGGCTCCGGAGCACCCTCTCCAATGGGTAGGCTGAAACGACCTCGATGGGGTGGCCCTGGAAGTAGTGCCGCAGCTTGCGCGAGGCCACCAAGAGTGCGAGCAGGAGCTTCTGAGGCATGGGATATCGCGCCCTCGCGTCCCGCAGTACTGTGTTGACAAAATACACCGGGTGTTCGACGAGGGCTGGGGCGCCACCAAGGCCTGCATCTTGCGGGAGCTGGGACGCCTCCTGAGGAGGTGGGACTCCCAGCACCTGATCACTTGTGGAGACCTCGACGACGTCGCCCTGCCGAGCACGTTTTTCTGTTGATGCTACCGAAGCTCTTGCGGCGCCTTCCTGGTCTTGCGTTGCTGTGGGCGCGGCTTGGCGCCGCGTGCCTTTGGCTTGGTGCTCCTCGTGAACTGCCACCAGCGCCGTGCTGGCGGAGTACGGGGTAGCAGTGAGGTAGAGCACTAGGGGCTCGAGGGGTCGTGGCGCCACCATCACCGGAGGGCTGGTCAGGTATCTCTTGAGGTCCTGAAAAGCTCGGTCGGCTTCCTGGGTCCACTTGAACGGGACCTTCTTCGTCATCAGCTTGAAGAAGGGCAAGGCGCGCTCCCCCAGCTTGGAGATGAAGCGTCCCAACGCAGTTACCCGACCAGCCAGCTTCTGCATTTCCTTGAGGGTCTGCGGCGGGCTCACGTCCTCAATGGCCTTGATCTTTTCTGGGTTCGCCTCGATCCCTCTATGGGATACGAGGAAGCCCAGCAGCTTGCCGGAAGGGACACCGAATACGCACTTCTCCGGGTTAAGCCGCAAGTTCACCTGGCGCAGGCTTGCGAAGGTCTCCTCCATGTCTTGAATCAAGGTTCTTGCTTCCCGAGATTTTACCATGATGTCGTCGACGTAGGCCTCCGTGTTTCTCCCGAGCTGCCGCCCCAAGGTGATGTGCATTAGCGGCTCAAAGGTTGCGCCCGCGTTGCGTAGTCTGAAGGGCATGCAGGTGTAGCAGCACACCCCACAAGGGGTCAGGAAGGCTATCTTCTCTACATCTTCTACTGCCATCTTGATCTGGTGATATCCCGAGAACGCGTCCAGGAAGCACAGCAGGTCGCACTCGGCAGTGGAGTAGACGATCTGGTCGATGCGCGGGAGCAGGAACGGGTCTTGGGGACAGGCCTTGTTGAGGTTGGTGAAGTCGACGCACATTCGCTCCTTCCCACCTTTCTTCGGCACCACTACGTGGTTTGCCAACCATTCGGGGTATCGAACCTCGCGAATTGCACCCGCCGCCTCCAACTTGCGGGTCTCCTGGACGATGAAGGTCTGCTTCTCTATGGACTGCCGTCTTGCCCGCTGCTTTACGAGGGCGCACATTGGGGCACACCCTTAAATGATGCTGAATCACCTCTCTCGGGACTCCCACCAGCTGATTGGGCTCCCATGCGAATATGTCCTTGTTTGCACGCAAGAACTCCACCAACGCCTTCTCTTGGCTTGCATCGAGGCCGGCGCCTATGGTAAATGTGGCTCCTGAGGACCCGTCCTCGTGGACTGGCACTTGCTTGGTTTCTGCCTTGTCTTGTGTGAACAGCTGCTTCTTCTTGGTTGGTGCAGCCCCCTTGGGCACGGAGGTGCCTGCGCCGGCAGGCTGCGCTGTCGCAGCGGTCTTAAGGGCGAGCTTGAGCGCCGTCATGGCCCCCTTGGTGTCCCCCTTGATGGTGAGGATGCCTTTGCTCCCAGGCATCTTCATGAGGTTGTAGGCCAGGTGAGTCGCCGCCATGAACTGGGCGAGAGCTGGGTACCCGAGGATGGCGTTGTACGGGAGGCCGATGCGGGCGATGTCAAAGTCGACCAGCTCGGTGCGGTAGTTGTCGCGTGTGCCAAAGGTGACTGGGAGACGGATCTATCCCAGAGAGTGGGCAGCACCACCACCAACTCCTGAGAAAGGCTTGCTAAGACTGAGCCGCTCGAGTGGCACGTGAAGAAGGCTGAAGGCCTCTACGGAGAGCAAGTTGAGGCCTGCACCACCGTCGATGAGGGTCTTGGTTATAGCCACGTTGCAGATGGTGGGCGTGTAGAGCATTGGGAGTTTGCCCGAGCCGGTGGTAGATTCAGGGTGGTCTTCTAAGCCGAAGGTGAGGTCGGCTTCAGGCGCAGCCCAACCCGGCGGAGCCTCCGGGCGCTTGGAAGCGGCCCCGATCTGACGGAGGAACGGCTTGACGTGGCGATCCGAAGGCGGTGCCTGAGAGCCGCCCAGCAGGGCTGCGACTGCGTGGTGCGCCGCCACCGCGTAGCGAGCAGTGAAGAGGTCGCGGAGTTCCCCCCAAGATGCCACCGTGGATCCTGCGAGGTTGAGCAGACAGGCGTGTGGCTCGCCGGGGAGGGCCAAGGGGAACCGGTTGGCCATGATCTTGTCGTCTCCCCCGGCCTCGAGGACGGCCTCCTCGTACGCCAGTAGGAATGGTGACGGGTCCGCCACGCCGTCGTAGCGCGGCGGCATCCCCGGCTTGAACTTGGTTGGCCACCGCACTCGTCACAGGGCGGGGGCCAGGGCCCGGAACCCCGAGGCCCCATGGTTGATGCTGGCCGCCGGAGGCGATGACGGGGCGCCTGCCATGCGGGCGAAGTGCAGATCGATGGATGGGAAGCTACGACGCACCCCTACCTGGCGCGCCAAATGTCGGATCACGGGTTCCGGCAAAACCCTTAAGGTTCTAACTCTGGAGTGCGCGCGGAGTTATTTCCCTCCTACCGATCTACACCCTAGCTCACAGGATCTCGCGGACGAACTCGACGAGCTCGCAAGACAAAAAGACACGAGGTTTATACTGGTTCGGGCCACCGATGTGGTGTAATACCCTACTCCAGTGTGTGGTGGATGGATTGCCTCTTGGGCTGATGAGGAACAGTACAAGGGGAAGAACAGCCTCCTGAGGTTGAGGTGTTCTTGTGCGAGCGTGTGGATGGAGTGGATTTGATCCAAGATGAGATGTCCCTATGGTGGTGGCTAGTTCTACTTATATAGGCCCTGGTGCTCTTCCCAAATATTGAGCGGGAAGGGAGCCAACAACGGCGAGTAATTTGAATGGGGACAGCTAGTACAAGCTATCCTGACAAAACGGTCTTCGCCTGCAAAAGCGCTCTGGTGGTGACGCCGTCTTGGGCTCCGTGGTGACCTCCGTCCTGCCGTCCTTCCAGCCCTGGTCTTGTTGCACCGATATGGAAACCTTTGCCTGATGCCTCGGTACTCCGCACCTGCGCTTGCCGCCTTAGCACCGAAGAGGAAACAAGAACACTGCGCCCGCTGGCGCCCGCCTGATCCTCATTGTCATGGCTCACGTCACGAGAGCCTCACGAGGTTTGCCCCGCCTTGATATCTCCGCTCCTCGTGAGCCTGCCTGGCGAGGCAGCTCCTGAGAAGGTCTTGTGTCGTCCGCCTCGCGAGGCTTGGCCCCTCACGAGGGTCTTGAATGCCTTGTAGATGAAGATGGGCCATACAGGCCTGCCAGCATAGCCACACCATGGGCCACAGGCAGGCAAGTGTGGGGACCCCCGTTCCCAGAACGCCGACAGTTGCTTATTTGTAGCACTAAAGTTGCCTCTCGTGGAAGGAAAGTTGCTTATGAAAAGTGATGTGATGTTACCTACCTATGTTTTGAAGTTGTTCATTGTTGCTAATTAGTTGCCTATCATTGCTAATTAGTTGCTTTTAATGGAGTGAAATTGGATACCTTATTTATTTTCTAACATCAATCATAATTTCGTCGACACGTTGTGCTATGGACAACCATAACTATGGTAGACAACTTAGGAGAAAGGTTTTAACTGCTTTTGCAAATCGTGGATAGGTGTCTTCATAACACGAGTTGCCTCCTTTAGTGTTGAAAGTTGACTTCATGTATGCCAAATTTTCTCGCCGATGATGCTCAGTTGCCTATATACGATGAAAAGTTCTCTACCAAAGTTTCTAAGTTATGTACGAAGTACTTGCTAGGTAAATTCACTAGTACACATGGTGAAAGACAAGTTGTTTCTATTTAACACTCAAGTTGCGTCATCTAGCATCAAAGTTGCTTTTGATATAAAAAATCATCAAAACATATTCATATGGGATCTAATTTTGAAGATCTCGTCGTAAGAAACCTAACCATGAAAACGGATTGCAATTCTGAGAATCCATTCAAAAGTTATAGCTTTTTAAATTTTGTGAAACGACATTTAATCCAAAAGAAACATGGATTAGCATGTACACACAGCCATTGCCTAGTGTCAATGCAACGCCTGTGTGAACACATTACTTGTTGTTTTATATGTCATGTGTCAATGCATGTCCCTGTCATGTGAATGGTGGATTGTGGGTGTGCTCATTTCGTCCGAATAGCGCAGCTGCGTTATTACCGAAAAAGGCTTTCGCCTCGCTTTATAAATAAAGCAAAACGCTAGAGCACACACATACAAGGACTAGTTCAAACACACGCACCCAAGTCACACACATAGAGTACAAAAGGTTCTGCTGAGGGCACAGCTCAAGAAGGAAAAAGAACGCTGGCGAGCAAGCCAAGTGTCTAGTCTGGCTCCGGTGGAGGGGGAGGGGGCGGCGGCGATAGACGGACGGCCATCGGGCGAAGGTCGGCGATGAAGGCGGAGATGGCGTCCCAGTCCTGAGGGCAGCTAAGCGGGCGCCAAAGCTGCAAGTAACCAGAGAAATTGAAGATAGCGTCCGTAGCTCGTCGAAGAGGAGTGCGCTGGATCACAAGTTTACTGCGGATCGTCCAGAGGGTCCAAGCGATGACCCCAATCTCAAGCCACCTAATGTGGCGAGAAGGCAGAGGGGAGATCTGGAGTTCGGCAAAAAGGTCGGGGAAGTTGGTGTGGCACTAACTTCCACCCACCAACTCTCTAAAGCAGCTCCACACAAATTGAGCGGACACACACGAGGAGAAGATGTGATTTGATTCTTCGGGGACATCGCAAAGCGGGCAGAGGCTAGAGCCCGGGCCATTGTGCTTGCGGACCTCGACACCAGACGGGATCCGTCCACGGATCCATTGCCACATGAAGATCTGGATTTTCAACCGCAGGCGGACGGACCACACCACCGTAAGGGGGGAGGGGCGGTGGAGGGGGCGATGGCTTGGTAGAGGGACTTGGTGGAGAATTGGCCTGACGGCTCAAGGAGATCACACCTGATCCGGGCCGGCGTCCACAACAGGCTCGTGGAGAGCGACGCAATCAAGTAACTCACACCAGGCAGCGGAATCCGGGGCCCAAATGGCCTCTAGAATGCGAGGCGCCCTAAGTCAATAAGGGCCCTCTGGACTGAGATTGAAGGGTCGACAGCGATGGAGAAGAGGTCGGGGAAGCGCGCAGCGAAGGGGGTGTCTCCAGCCCATCGATCAAACCAGAACAGAGTCGCAGCCCCAGATCCAACCGATATGGAGGTCCCAATGCAGAGGACTGGGAGAAGTTGGACGACCGACTGCCAGAACTGGGATCCACCCGATCTATGACAGAAGGCTAGGGATTGCCCACGCAGGTACTTGTTCCGGAGGATGTCAAGCCATAGGCCACCGTGGCCTTGCGAGATGCGCCAGAGCCACCGGGATAAGAGGGCGATGTTCATGCGCTTAGAGCACATGATACCAAGGCCTCCTTGTTCCCGGGGCTTGCAAATGTCAGGCCGGATGACCATATGGTATTTCTCCTTATTGTTGTCGCCTGCCCAGTAGAAACGTGACTGGACTTTGGCGATCTCATGGTGCAGAGTCTCGTGAAGGCTGTAGAAGCTCATGAGGAACAAGAGGAGGCTGGAGAGGGAGGAGTTGATGATAATGGTCTATGCCGCCTTAGACAACCACCTACCCTACCAAGGATCAACGCATGTTTGCAGCTTGGCCACGGTCAGACGCAAGTCTGCTACGGTAAGCCGGGAGTCGCTAATGGGTGTTCCCAAGTAAGTCATGGGGAAGGAGCCCAGGCGACAGTTAAGCCGGTTGGCAATGTCCTGGCACTCAGCCGGGGAGTAGCCCATCACCATCACATCACTCTTGTCAAAGTTGATCTTGAGGCCAGACATTTGTTGGAAGCAGAGGAGAAGGAACTTGAGATTAGAGATGTCCGTCTCCGAGCCTTCGACCATGATGATGGTGTTGTCGCCGTACTGGAGAAGGGAGATCCCGGAACCGCCGGCCAGGTGGGGGGTGATCCCACAAATATGGCCAGCCGCCTTAGCCTTATCCAAGATGGCGGCAAGCGCGTCCACCACCATGTTGAACAAGAATGGGGAGAAGGGGTTGCCTTGTCTACCCCACAAACGGTGGGGAAGTAGGGGCCGATCTCTCCATTGATGTTCACAGCAGTGCGACCGCAAGAGACCATCTGCATTACTCTGGTGATCCACTGGTCGTCAAAGCCCTTTCGGAGCAGAACTTCCCGAAGGAAGGGCCAACTAACAGTGTCATAGGCCTTATGGAAATCTATCTTGAGGAAAACCGACTTGAGGTGTTTAGATCGGACCTCATGGAGGACTTCATGAATAACTAGCACCCCATCCAGAATATACCGCCCTTGGATGAAGGCCGACTGGTTGGGGTGGGTGATGTGGTCTGCGAGAAGGGTCACCCTATTGGCGTACCCTTTCGCCAGAATCCGGAAAATCACATTGATGACTGTGATTGGGCAAAACTGGCGGATGTCGGACGCCCCTGGCACCTTGGGGATGAGCGAAATGATACCATAATTAAGGCGCCCGAGGTCGATGGACCCAACGTAGAACTCGTCGAAGATGGCCATGATCTCAGGCTTAATCACGTTCGAGAAGGTCTGGAAGAATTTAAGCGGGAGGCCATCCGTACCAGGAGCCGAGGTAGGGTTCATGCCGCTAATGGCAGCCCAGACCTCGCCCTCGGAGAAGGGGACCGTGAGGGTCGCATTCTCTGCGTCAGATACCAGCTAGGGGCCGGTCCAGCAATCATGGGCCAGAGAAAGACTGCTCTAGGAGCAGCGGAGAACATGGACCTATAGAACCCATCAACATGGGCCTGAATGTCACGGGGGGTCTACAGGAGGGTGGCGCCATCCCAGAGAAGGGGGATGGTGTTGCGTCTATGGTGGCCATTAGCGATGGCCTGAAAGTAAGACGTCTTCGCATCACCCCTCAGAACCCATTTCTGGGCACCACGAAGACAACAGTAGGCCTCCTCATCGGTGTAGATGACGGAGAGTTGGTCTTCCAAGTCGTATCGTGTGACGCCCCCGATTGAATCATACACTAATCATGCACACAGACGTGTACGATCAAGATCAGGGACTCACGGGAAGATATCACAACACAACTCTAAAAACATAAATAAGTCATACAAGCATCATATTACAAGCCAGGGGCCTCGAGGGCTCGAATATAAGAGCTCGATCATAGACGAGTCAGTGGAAGCAACAATATCTGACTACAGGCATAACTTAAACAAGTTGCCATAAGATGGCTAGCACAAACTGGGATACAGATCGAAAGAGGCGCAGGCCTCCTGCCTGGGATCCTCCTAAACTACTCCTGGTCGTCATCAGCGGCCTGCACGTAGTAGTAGGCACCTCCAGTGTAGCAGGAGTCGTCGTCAACGGTGGCGTCTGGCTCCTGCACTCCAGCATCAGGTTACGACAACTAGGAACAAAGGAAAGGGGGAAAAGGGGGAGAAAAGCAACCGTGAGTACTCATCCAAAGTAATCGCAAGCAAGGATCTACACTACATATGCATGGGTATATGTGTAAAGGCGCAATATCGATGGACTAAACTGCAGGATGCCAGAATAAGAGGGGGATAGCTAGTCCTGTCGAAGACTACGCTTCTGGCAGCCTCCATCTTGCAGCATGTAGAAGAGAGTAGATGGTAAGTTCACCAAGTATCATCGCATAGCATAAATCCTACCCGGCGATCCCCTCCTCGTCGCCCTGTGAGAGAGTGATCACCGGGTTGTATCTGGCACTTGAAAGGGTGTGTTTTATTAAGTATCCGGTTCTAGTTGTCATAAGGTCAAGGTACAACTCCCGGTCGTCCTTTTACCGAGGGACACGTCTATTCGAATAGATAAACTTCCCTGTAGGGGTGCACCACATAACCCAACACGCTTGATCCCCTTTGGCAAGACACACTTTCCTAGGTCATGCCCGGCCTCGGATGATCAACACATCGTAGCCCTACCTACGCACAACAGAGAGGTCAGCACACCGCTCTAAATCCTATGGCGTAGGGGTCTGGGCCCATCGCCCATTGCACACCTGCATGTTGCGAGGGCGGACGAAAGCAGACCTAGCCTCCCTAATACAAGAGCAGGCATTCCAGTCCAATCCGGCGCGCGCCACTCAGTCGCTGACATCAAGAAGGCTTCGGCTGATACCATGACGTCGAGTGCCCATAACTGTTCTCGCGTAGTTGGTTAGTGCGTATTGGCCAGTGGCCAGACTCTGATCGAATACCAAGATCTCGTTAAGCGTGTTAATTGAAGTATCCGCGAATGCCGACCAGGGCCAGGCCCACCTCTCTCCTAGGTGGTCTCAACCTGCCCTGTCACTCCGCCACAAAGTAAAAGTCGGGGGCCGTCGGGAACCCAGACCCACCTCTACCGGGATGGAGCCACCTGCCCCTTCAACCCCCATCTCCGAACAGTATCATAAGTAATGTAATAGTATAAAGTATATAGCATATGCCTGTGATCACCTCCCGAAGTGATCACAGCCCAGTAGTATAGCATGGCAGACGGACAAGAGTGTAGGGCCACTGATGGAATACTAGCATCCTATACTAAGCATTAAGGATTGCAGGTAAGGGTAACAACTGTAGCAACAATGACAGGCTATGCAGCAGAATTGGATTAACCGAAAGCAGTAACATGCTACGCTACTCTAATGCAAGCAGTATAGAGAAGGAATAGGCGATATCTCGTGATCAAAGGGGGGGCTTGCCTGGTTGCTCTGGCGAGGACAGGTCGTCAACACAGTAGTCGAACTGGGGGTCGCCGGCAGTCTTGGGGTCTACTGGAAAGAAGTAACAGAGGGGGAACACAATAAATAGCAGAGCAATCAAAGCATCACAAAGTGTAACATGGCATTATGCGGTGCTAGAGGTGACCTAACATAGTAGTAGGTGCTACTAGCGAAGGGGGAAAACATCCGGGAAAGTATTCCCGGTGTTTGACGTTTTCGGACAAACGGACCAGATGGGGAAAGTTCCATGTTCGCTATGCTAGGGACGTGTGGCTGACAAACGGACTACGTATCCGGAATCGTCTCGTCGTTCTAAGCAACTTTCATGTACAAAGTATTTTCATCTAAGCTACGGTTTATTTTATATTAATTTCTAAAGATTTAAATCATTTTTAGGATTTATTTAATTATTTTAAATCAACATTATCCAGAATAGGGTATGCTGACGTCGTCATGACATCAACATGACATCAGCAGTCAACAAGACGTTGACTGGGTCAAACTGACGTGTGGGTCCCAGCTGTCACACACTGTTTATTCTAATTAGGGTTTAACTAATCTAATTACTGTTTAATCAAACTAACTAATTAAATAGATCAACTAAACAGAGTTAATTAACTTAATTAATTATTTATTTATTTCATTTTTTCACTTCTATTTATTATTATTATTTTTTTCTTTTTTAAAAAAACGTTCTGGGGCAAGGCCCCACATGTCATTGGCCCTAGGGGCCTTAGTGGGTTCGGGCGCGGGGCGCAGCCCGAGCGGGCGCACGCCCAGGGGCGGGCGGACCTGGCAGGGCACCGGAGCAGAGGAGGTCGGTGGCCACGGCGCCGCCAAGGCGGCCGGAGCGGCCACCGGACGGCGACGGCGCGCGGGCGCAGGGCAGTACCAGCCGCGAGAAGTGGTGGCGCGGCAAGATGACGAGGTGGGGCGCAAGGCGGGGGGGTCGCTGTGGTTGGGTGGTCGGACACAGGTGCGCGGTCAGGGCCAGACCGGGCGGCTGCACGGTGGTGCGGGAAGAGCCGCGCCGGAGCAGCAACGAGCAGGGGGAGAGGCGCACGAGGTGCGGTGCAGGCGGGCGCAAGCTGCGGCGTGGCCGTGGCGCAAGCAGGGCGATGGCGTGGGCGGACGGCGACGGCTAGCGGGCAAGGTCCACGAGCAGCAGTGAGCCAGGGCACGCGCGCGCGTGAGCGAGGCCCGGCGTGGCAGAGTGCGCGCGCGATTGTGGTGACCACGGGGGGGGGGGAGTAGAGAGGGAGCACGGGGAGGTGCTCAAGTTTGTTGTGAGAAGGGGGGGCAGCGAGGCTTGATGGGGCCGTTGGGGAGGAGGACGGGGACGACGTGCGGCGCAGGAGAAGACGAGGAGGCAGTCCGGCGAGGTGGCGGTCCAGCGAGGCGGCCTCCAACGACGGCGTCGAGCGGCGAGGGCGGAGTCGGGTCCCGATGCCCCGATCCGATCTGGATCGGGGGGAGAGGGAGAGTCGAGTGGGGGGAAGTGGGGTGACCGGGGGGTTAGGGTTTCGGGACGGGGAGGACAAGGTGAGTGGGGGGGGCGGCCTGGGCCAGTGGGCTGGCCGGCTGGGCCCTCTACCCCGGTTGGTCCAGCGTGGGGGGGAGGGGGTTGTTTCTTTTTTCTTTTTATTTATTTTACCTTTTATGTTTTAGTTTTGTTTCATAATATTTTTGTTTTCTCATCATCTAAATTAGTATTTCAACTTAGTCCTTCGTCACAAAAAGTCTAGTCCTCAAATAAATCAGTTTGACATTTTATTAATTACAAAAGGTATTTAAGTAGTTGTTTTTGCTGTTCTTTTATTCATCTTATAGTATTTAAACATTTTATAAAGGTTTGGTTTCTCGGCCATAATTACCTATGCAATATTTGGTTCACTCCAAACACTTTAGTTTTAACATTTGAAAACTTTTATTGTTTGCTTGATTTTGGATTTGAATATGAATCGGTTTCGAACTAACACAAGATTAGCTATAGTAATCGAAGTGACGTGGCATCATTAGCAGAGAATTACTGTAGCTTAATTATTCGGGCCTCACAATTCTCCTCCACTACGAGAAATCTCGTCCCGAGATTTAAGATGGGAAATGAGGGGGAAGGGATTTGGTTACGAAATTCTAACGGGTCTTCTCGGTCTTGGTTGCTCTTCTCGAAGAGGTCGATCCATTACATTGACATCTTCATTTCTATGCTTCAGGTCATCATGGTGAAGTCGTCCTTTTCTTTGGTAACTCCAACGTACTTACGAATCGGTAAGGGGCAGTTCGACTAAGACAGAATGCTTATGAGGGAAACAATCCGGGGTTAACCCATGAATGAGCATAAGAGTTTCTCTCGAGTTGAACATATAAAATACATCGAGAGTAAGGTACGAAGGTGCACTAAGAGGTTCCAAACGGATAGATAGTTGCTCGAAGTCTGAACCAGAGTGAGAAAGGGGTTCAGAGCAGCGAGAGTAAGTATTGCTTCTGATACCAGAATAGAGCACTAGGAAGGTGGCCCGTGAATTAAATACGAAGAAAAGCGTGAGGGATAACCAATAGAAATAGGGTTGTACAGGAGAGTCAGGTTTCTATCCTGTGGAACGGTGGGTTATGGGCCCACCATGTGGGTTAAAAGTAGGAAGGGCGGAGACGTCTTGCGTGATCATGCAAGCAAGGCATGTCAGAGGGTAGCCTATCGATTATGTGGGCAACAACATCGGTACCAAGGGCGAGGGACGAAGAGAACCATTTTCCTGCTCGTTGAACGAGGCGGACCAATAGACAAAGTTCTTATCCATCGGTGGTTACCGAAATGTTTTCAACAATAGTAACAGGGTCTTACTGACAGAATTGTACACCGAGGTGTTTACATAAGCAAGCGAATATTGTTGCTTAGGTCATATAGATCACAAGAAAGGTTAAACCAAACAATGGAAAGGAAAATATGATTATCAGACTAAACAAACCAATGGAAAGGAAAATTTGTTGATACACATATTTCAGGGGGATATCCTCCACAAGGAGAAGCAGAGCATGATATCCCTGACATGATAGAAAGTAGAAAACCATTTAGGTAAACGGAGAGGAATTTCATTACATTACCCATACAATGGTGTTTGGATAATTGATTTAGAAATTTCAGCATGGTGCTTAAATTGTTCTTGTTGATGAACGGAGTACCTCAGACTTGCTTCAAGATAGTATTGACATGGTCATTGGGTAAAGATCAGTCTTTGGATTCACAAAGGATCCATCAGGAACCACTTATAGAATAAATCTTACAATTTCCTCATGGAAGAATGGATAGCCTTGCCGAAAAGGAAACTATAACAATAGGTCCTCCGGCCAGGTGTGCTACGCATGACATCATCTTACCGGGTCATATAAAGACCAATGTTATAACTCTTGGACATATGTTCCAATCATCATATCTGACCGAGATTCAGATCTGATTGGTGTCAGGATACCTCGAACTCAGGATGCCCGAGGAGAAAAGGTGTGACACAAATTGACGAGGTGACATCGAAGATTCTCGGGTATTAACTATGGAAGCGAGTTCCAAAGCAAGAGTTCATCATTAAACAAAGGAGAGGATGAGGAGGTGGCGGATGGACTTGGCGATAATCCAATGAGGTATCCAAAAAGATGGATCTCCACAATTATGTGGATAAGGAGATCATATTTATCAGATCAAATGATATAATGAAGTATTCTCAAGGAAAACATACACAATTAAACATTGGTTGAAAGGTGCACCCAAAATATGGGTTGGGTTGCACGATCAATGTCAGAATGGTAATCCAATAATCAATAGTCTAATAATGAACGGCCGACCATTAACATCAAAGCAATAGGGTTGCTAGAAGGGCAAAATCCAAACCGCACCGTTCACTTGTTGGTACCTCGGTTGGAATCAACACGAGGACCAAGAAAGAATGGTGATGGTGAGAAGTATCACTATACCAAGAATTCTTAAGAGGTGGAGTAATCCTCACAATAGCCTTGTCATCAAGGACATTAATACTTCAAGATAGAACATCATACAAGCTGGATAACAAGTTGCATCCATAACATGAACAAGTTTGTGTTGGGGGAAGGCAAGAATGTTGTCGATGATAACACAATCATCGAGGGGCAAGGATGGTATTTCCCATCATGTATTTGATTGATATCCCGGAAGGAATCAAAATGTTGATGATGATCACGACAAATGTTGTCGAGAGGCTCCACGAAGATGTAATCGATCAGTGACGACATCAAGCCAAGGGAATGGTGAAGCAAATGGCTATTATAAACAGAGTTAAGATGTCATCTCGGGATTCAGTGTTGTCTCTCAAGACAAACAATATGATGGTGAAAGTTCGATGAAAGCTTAGAGTACTGTCGGGATTATGTCCCGGGGATGAAGGACATAGGTAGATTGGTCAAGTAGTCAGCCTGACGATGATGATGTAGCCAATCAGTTGGGAATGAAATGATCGAGTACAAACTCGTAAGCAATGAAGATTACTAAGAGTTTTTTAATCGCCGTGCGGACTCGATTCACTATTCGGTGTTCTCGGTTGACGACAACCCAGAACTCGTGGAGTGACTATGATAGGGAAAGGTATTACTCCAGCACAAATTCATAAGATGTAGCGCAATGGCATGATATCCTCAAGATACCAGGGGGTAATACTCGAAGGCATATCAAATTAAAGGTTGTAGTGGGGTGTATTGATCTATAGAGGACAAGCGCTTTAACTTGTCTGAGAAATGGAATCAAAGGAAGAAATTATGGTCGGAACCACAATCATAAATGATCAAACCACGGATACAAGATGAACTTATAACAAGGGGGTAATTATTTTTATGAGCAGCTTCCATGATAAGTTCTACATCGTGTCCATGGGCATGAACACAAAGTTCAAGGTCGACTCCCACTTCTTCAATGCATGACCTTTCATTCACTGCTCTAGATAAAAATGATTTTAGTGTCAAAACCTACCTCATGAATTACCAGAGGAGTATGACCCGTGAAAACTTTCGGGTTCACACAGATTAAGGACGGCATAGGTTCAACCCATTGGGGAATTCTTAGAACATATACCATGAACTTCGGGAGTAAGTAACACAAGCTCAAAAGTAGGGCATGGTTGACAAAAGTAGAGGATACAATTTACCAAAGGCATTATGTATCAGGTAAAGAACTCACAAGAATTTTGGTTGTGAAGGACACTGTCGGATAATAACCTGGCAATGGGTATGGCAGTCCACAACGGGGCTGATGTGAGTATTGGTACTCAATCAGAGGAAGAAGGAATGCCAAGGTATCAGATTATAGAAACAAACGACTAATTCAAAGCTTAATGCAAAGAAATTTTATGATTTCCAAATCAAGGGATCAAAAGCAATCGTTCTAATCGAAAATGAATAAGTTCAATAGACTTAGAAGCACAACCGATCAAGGCATTGATTGGTCAAGAACCAGCTCATATACAAATGACGTGTGAGTCGGAAGGATAATCCTAGGATTCGACTGATGATTGTGAACATTCACAACTTATTGAATCAATGGACTCAAAAATGTTTTGACAAAGGATGCCAATAAGATTACTATACTTATGGGATTAACCATAATGCAAGCAAGCAAGAATTTCAAGAATAACAGGTTGTAGAGGATTTTCGAAATATCGAATGGTATTTTGAAGACTTTTGTGAATGCATGAATCAACTGGGGATGAACGAATCCTCGATAAATGTGAGGAATTATTTGCAGGTGTATTCATACTGAAAAGAGCTAACAGTAGGCACAAAGGATTCTCAACATATTGGAAAATATTCCGTGGTTTCTAGTAATATGAAGAGCATCTTGGGATGAAGGTATGGACAACGAGTGTATTTATCCATAGGGATATATCAGTGATAGGGAATCGAAAAGGCAGAGGGCACAAGGGTCTCGGGAATGATCGAAGAGTATCTTCAAAATCTTCTAGTGCAGTAGGCGATCATCTGTGATAAGGACTCTCCGGGAGAAAGTAGTTACGAGAACCTAGAGTCAGAGTTAATAAATTCATTTTAACACGAGTAGAACAGAGTTCAGAGTCCTAGAGTAAGGATCAAGGAGTAAACGATCCTAATACCACCCAATAGCGACATGGGCCCGTAAGCCGCACAGCCATGTTAGTAAAAGTTTTTCAATGTCTAGACTCAACTTTGGCCAAGGAGTTTGGAAGGGGGATTCCTACAGGCAGTCGGCTCTGATACCAACTTGTGACGCCCCCTGTCAGGGATATATCCTGCGGTATGACCCGACCGGAATTGGCGACTCACTGGTGACCCGCCCGGAGCTTGGCGATTCACAGATAACCTGCCCGATCTTGGCGACTCATTAGTAACCCGGCGGGCGGGTCAGATGGACAACAAGGCCCAAAGCCCAGAAGGCCGGCTCACATTATGATTGGCCGGATTAAGAGGAAAGGGATGACAAATATTTCCTTTACGAGGAAGCAAGACCCGGACTTGTAATCAACTTGTAAGAGAAGATACACTAGTCCTAGTCCTACTAGGACTCCACATGTAACCCGCCCCTCTAACTTATATAAGGAGGGGCAGGGATCCCCAAGAGGGACAAGCAACAAGAAACAATATCTAGGGCTAGACACAAAGAGGAGAGCCGGCTTACGGCGACTCCCTCATGATCATAATGAGACCTAGCCACAAACAGCATGTAGGGTTATTACCGGATGATGTTTCCCGGGGCCCGAAGCTGTCTAAATCCTCGTCTTGTGTGTTGCATCTCTCGATTCCGCCCAACCCCTCTCAAGCTACCACATGGATGCGTTGGCCTCGCAACTAAGTCCTGACACTAAGGACATCTGACGTGACAATTCCACGACAGTTGGCGCCCACCATGGGGCTCGCGCACGGTGGTGTTGAGTTCTTGGAGGGATCTCTTCGAGGGATCGAGAAGCTCGTGATTAGTCAGTTGACGAACAACCGGCGCGGAAGAACCAACCCGGGTAACCCGGCATGGGATAGCCCTAGGAAAGAGCCGACAAATCATTGCTTTTTGATTAAAATTTGAGTTCGTAGTACGAGTTTGGAGTTCAGAAGAAATTAGGGTTGCAGTATGTCTCGCCGTTTGCCGTCTCGAAAAGTCACCGATGCTGACAGAGTTTCCGTCACGCACGGCCATATCCGGGATTGATCTGAATTCTGGAAACTATGAGTTATTTCCCATAAGGCTGATCCGCTTGTTTGGTTTGGCTTGGGTACCGAGGTGTGTGGGTCCCGAAGCAACAATGACCCGCTGCACTATTATTGCCGCTACTTCACATCAATTGATCCAAGCAGGAGTACTTCTTATGTGAAGACAAGGACAAGGTTATTGGTTGGGTTTGATGGCTATTGATTACGTGAAGGACAGAAGACCCGTACTAGATGAGCATTAGATCGGATTTGTTTTTCTACATCCAGCCAAAGCATATTACTAGCGATTGAAAGTTACTATGAACAACAACAGGAAAGATTGGTCTCCGCCTCGGTCTTTGTTTTCGAGCTGGGCGCAGGTGACCTAGCCGTGGCCTCCGAGCTGCTGCTACGACCCGCCACCAGCTGCTGCACCACTGCTGAGCCGCCGCAGCCTCGCGCATGTTCGGCCCTGAGCAACCAATCTTCCTTCTGCTACGGCTGCCCTGACTGCTGTTGCTCTGGCGCATGTTCGGTCCTGAGCAACCAATCTTCCTTCTGCTACGGCTGCCCTGACTGCTGTTGCTCCGGCCGCGCGCTATGCAGGCCTTGCGTCGCCCCGGTTCGGTTCGCCTCTGCCGCCATGCGCCTGAGCCGCCGCCTCACTTCCATGCCGGGTCTTTGCACGTCGTCCGCCTGCTGAAGCGGCCGGCCGCCTCCTCCACAGAGCTACTATCATCGGGCCGTTTTCACAAACCCGCCTCGCTTCAATTCTGCCGGCTTCTCCGCCGTATGGCCGAGCTGCCGCACTGGCTTACAGCCCCTGCCGCAGCCCTCCCCTTCATGGTTGCTACACCGCCAACTTGCGGGGCAGCCCTTACCCCCACAGCTGCTGTGCTGCCTTGCCGGGTTGCCACCACCGCGCCTGCAAGCCGGCTCTGACTACGGTCCCGCGACGAGTCGCCGTTTGTTTCAGCCGTTGTTATGGTCTCGTGGAGAGTCGTTGGCTGCTGCCATGGCTCACCTCTACTGGTTGATTTCCACTGCCTGTTTAATTGGGAGTAAACGCTGGATGTTTGAAATCTGTTTCAGGAATTGATTAGGCTGGTTTGACTGACAGGCAATGTTTTTCTGGGGTTAAAGTGGTACTCTCATTACCAGATGGCTAAAAAAAAGGAAAAACTACGGGAGTGGAGGAGGCCATGGACTTGGTCTCTGCCTCCATCTTCATCGCCGAGCCGCTATCGCCAGGCGTGCCTCCGACTGCCAAGCACTTTTTAAGTTGCGTTCTACATGATGAGTACTGGAGATCTGAAGTTGATATTACTGAGGAGGTCCATTACCTTGACTGAAGGTGCAAGTGAGAGCAGAAAGCATGAACCTGAGGAAAACTCCACTGTTGCTCACTACTTCTGTTGATGAATAGCATAAAAGAGCCCGTTAGTACAACTTTGATTAACACCATTGACGACCGTCATATCAGTTTGACGTTTGAACAACCATGGGAATTCAAAGGATATATATATATATATATATATATATATATATATATATATATATATATATGCATGAGGCCACGGAAAGACCATGGTGCAAATACTACTCCATTGTCAGACGCGTCCGGTGATTTAAAAGATCGGACGGATTTAACAGTATATCTGAGAACGTTTTTCGTCTGACTATATCATCCAACATCGGTGCCAGCGTTTGTTTGATAAACACATCAGGACAATTGTTCATTACAAATGAGGCGTTATACTGCGAGTACGGAGCACGTTCTACCCCGGCGTTTCGTCCGTGCCACAATACCCGATGGATGGACGTGCGCAAGTCGCCGTCCTATGGCCCGGTCTACATCAACTCGCCCGTCCGCGCGGCTTACCGCACCCGCGATTGACTCGCCGTCCGTGTGGTTTTTACCGCGCCTGCGATCGACTCGCCCGTCCGCACCGGCTTACAATGCCGCGGCCGACTCATCTGTCCGAGCCGCCTCTGATGTTGCGGTCGTCTTTGCTGTCCGTTTCTCGCGGCCTGGTTTACATCAACACATCGGGCCGCACATGTCTGCATGAGCTGTTTATTGAGTATGAGCAAGTCACTACTTGGGAAGCCCGGTTTGGTTAAACTTCAAACAACCAGTTGGAAGGAACCATTGGCCGAGTTGCTGACACGGCTCATACAGGATCATTTATAAACCCGCCGCAGTCACCTCAACCTTTTGTGGATTCACATCGAGCTATTAACGCCAATGATATACACCTTCTGCTATGGTCAAATACGAAGAATCTCAAGACAACTCCTCGAGTCGTCTTAAGACTCGGGGGCTACAATGACATGACTCGGCAAAATTGGCCGGTCTTAGTGAATTCAAGAACTCCGGGTCATTTGAGGGAAGGTAACCCGGTTCCGTAGGCTACCGCTATATTGGTGAAAAATTTAAAGGCCATCAGAAAATTTCCGGCTTAAAAAGAAGGATTCCGGTTTAAAATCTGGTTCAAGAGATATCTCTCTCCCACAAAGCACTGAAGCTCTTAATATCCGGTTTAAAAACCGGTTCAGGGGAAATTTATTTACCATGAAGCTCTCAAATCCGTTTCAAATCCGGCTCAAGGTAAATTTATCTCTCACAAAGTTTTGAAGCTTTCAAATCCCGTTTACACTTCCGGTTCAAAAAGAATTAATCCCTCGCAAGTTCGAGTTCTCAGAAAGATTAAAGGGTGCCAAAAAGAGCTCGCTGCCATGATGCGCTTTTCAAACATGGGTATCCTGCCTTATGGCTTATCTTATTATGGTCACTTGGGGGCTTCCTGTTCAAACATAGGTCGTATTCGAACAAAAGAGAACATAGCTGTCGGTACCCTTTTGATCGGCACACTGCCAAACTCACTAGGGGGCTTCTTGATCGTATTCGAATCATAGCTCAACCCCTTTTGGGTCTGATGTGGATCGTATTCGAATCAGCGTCGTTAAACAACTCTCAAGGTCATTTGGGGGCTTCCTGTTCAAACATAGGTTGTATTTGAACCAAAGAGAACATAGCTGTCGGTACCCTCTTGATCGGCAACGCCAAAGCCACTGGGGGCTACATGATCATATTCGAATCCTAGCTTAACCCCTTTGGAACGGTTTACTAATCGTATTCGAATCAGAAGCCTTGATTTTCGTTTTGTCTGGATTAAGTTTTCTGAACACAATCTTTTGGGTTTTGAGACTTTTTGCTCATATCTGAAGCATATATATGTGGTTTCTATTAACCCGCCCTGGCTTTTGACGAACAAGTTGCCAGCATATGACAATATTAATACTTGGAAGGTTTGACTTCTAAGTTTTGGGTTATCACCCTTACTACACAGGTCATGTAAACCGGCAGTACAAATTCAATATCACAGTGGTTATATGTGAGGTATTATGACCCGCCCTACGGTAAACCGCCAAGGGTTCTTGTGATCTACTTGTGTGCAGGGTAAGACTACATTTGGGTGGTTACCCGCCCTGGCTCTTGACGTTAAGTCGCCAGTGCATATGTTGTTTAAACTCTGTGCAGGATTTGCAGAATTATGACTTATATAAATCCTTCAGTCCAAGCTCGTCACTGAAATTGGTGTCTCAAAAGGGTTATCAATTATTGATTTTCTCAAGGGCTATAGGCCACCGGGTTACAAAAATTCCAGCTTACAATGAATGCGCATTAAGCCGTCATCGGCCAACAGCCGTCAGGTATTTAAACTCCGGATTTACTTGTCAACCGATGAGGTATTCAAATCTTTAATAGCCAAAACTGGCTGGATTTTCATGATGATATTGAATGATTGAGGTTTTCATATCGGATTATATTATTCAAATCTTGAATAGCCAACATGGCTGGATTTCTATTGTGATTATCAATAACCAGTGTTATGATTGAGGTTTTCAAAGTCGCTTTAGCGCAACGACTATTATTTTTATCAATGGATATGATTTATTCTACAATCGAAGGAATAGTCCCGAATCGCTGCAGGCTTACGACCCGGCACTTGGGGGCTACATTATTCAGATTGGGATTATATCAAATATGCAAGTCCCATGTCACTGCCAGCATGCACCATGGCACTTGGGGGCTAATGCAAAGTCATTTTTTGCTCAACTTATTGAAGACCCGACTCATCACATTCTAAATGAGTTGGCCCTTGGGGGCTACCAATTGCTCCTGTCAAAAATTCAAGGTACACAAGCATTAATCCATTGTATTGAACGGTCCACTATTCAGTTGGTGGAGTACAAAGCTCTTAACCTTCTGGACGTGGGTTCAAGCCCCATGGTGGAGACTATATTATTGTGTGTTATTATCAATTATATACAAAGTCCCAGCTCAGTATTATCTTACTAAGCCGGCCCTTGGGGGCTACACATTGCTGTTCAAATTTACATGGTTATATCTACAAAGTCCCTGCTCATTATTGCATAATGACCCGGCCCATGGGGGCTACACTGGTTGAAGTTTTATGAGCATAAGGCAATTACAAGTCCCAGGTTGCTGCAAGCATGACCACCCAGCACTTGAGGGCTACAGGTGATATACATATAAGGGGGGGGGGGAATCTTCAAAATCTCAGTTTTGAACAGATCAAATTGACCCGGTGTTTTCAACAATCATGATCCGGTGTCACCAATAATTATGACCCGGCGTCGACAACAATAATGACCCAGTGCTATCAATATTTACAAGCCGACAATTTTGGTTATGATAAACCGGCAAGTTTTACTTCTTTAAGCTGGCTGAAAGTTAGATGAGTATTTCAAGACCAATATGTTTTAAGCCAGTGCTTTGGAAGCCGATTCAAGTGGATTATTTCTTACAATATTTCTCTACAAGAGACCAATGCCAGCAAATTGACTCTGAAGCTGGCCTATTGACCCGGATTTCTCAAAAGAAGTATCTGGATTTTTTGCATTCACAAAGTTTGAACATATCTACTAAAGGAGATTTGCTATGAGTTCATGGGCATGTATCAAGAAGGAAATGACAAGGATTTAAAGATGATCAGGTGTCGGCTTACAAAAATTTAACCCGGAGCACAACCTATCAAGTTTGTTCTTGTGTTTATTTTACAGGATCAGTTTAACATGGATAAATCCAAATTAAACTGGGGCTAATGTCGGGGATATATCCCGTGGTATGACCCGGCCGGAATTGGCGACTCACTGGTGACCCGCCCGGAGCTTGGCGATTCACAGATAACCTGCCCGATCTTGGCGACTCATTAGTAACCCGGCGGGCGGGTCAGATGGACAACAAGGCCCAAAGCCCAGAAGGCCGGCTCACGTTATGATAGGCCGGATTAAGAGGAAAGGGATGAAAAATATTTCCTTTACGAGGAAGCAAGACCCGGACTTGTAATCAACTTGTAAGAGAAGATAGACTAGTCCTAGTCCTACTAGGACTCCACATGTAACCCGCCCCTCTAACTTATATAAGGAGGGCAGGGCTCCCCAAGAGGGACAAGCAAAAAGAAACAATATCTAGGGCTAGACACAAAGAGGAGAGCCAGCTTACGGCGACTCCCTCATGATCATAATGAGACCTAGCCACAAACAGCATGTAGGGTTATTACCGGATGATGTTTCCCGGGGCCCGAAGCTGTCTAAATCCTCGTCTTGTGTGTTGCGTCTCTCGATTCCGCCCAACCCCTCTCAAGCTACCACATGGATGCGTTGGTCTCGCAACTAAGTCCTGACACTAAGGACATCTAACGTGACAATTCCACGACACCCCCGATTCAATCATACACTAATCATGCACGCAAATGCGTACGATCAAGATCAGGGACTGATGTCTACTACGCAACCTTCTCCTTGTAGACGTTGTTGGGCCTCCAAGTGCAGAGGTTTGTACGACAGTAGAAAATTTCCCTCAAGTGGATGACCTAAGGTTTATCAATCCGTGGGAGGCGTAGGTTGAAGATGGTCTCTCTCAAACAACCCTGCAACCAAATAACAAAGAGTCTCTTGTGTCCCCAACACACCCAATACAATGGTAAATTGTATAGGTACACTAGTTCGGCGAAGAGATGGTGATGCAAGTGCAATATGGATGGTAGATAAAGGTATTTGTAATCTGAAAATATAAAACCAGCAAGGTAACTAACAGTAAAAGTGAGCGTAAACGGTATTGCAATGCTAGGAAACAAGGCCTAGGGTTCATAATTTCACTAGTGCAAGTTCTCTCAACAATAATAACATAATTGGATCATAAAACCATTCCTCAACATGCAACAAAGAGTCACTCCAAAGTCACTAATAGCGGAGAACAAACAAAGAGATTATGGTAGGGTACGAAACCACCTCAAAGTTATTCTTTCCAATCAATCCGTTGGGCTATTCCTATAAGTGTCACAAACAGCCCTAGAGTTCGTAGTAGAATAACACCTTAAGACACAAATCAACCGAAACCCTAATGTCACCTAGATACTCCAATGTCACCTCAAGTATCCGTGGGTATGATTATATGATATGCATCACACAATCTCAGATTCATCTATTCAACCAACACATAGAACCTCAAAGAGTGCCCCAAAGTTTCTACCGAAGAATCACGACGAAAATGTGTGCCAACCCCTATGCATAGGTTCATGGGCGGAACCCGCAAGTTGATCACCAAAACATACATCAAGTGAATCACGGGATATCCCATTGTCACCACAGATACGCACGGGAAGACATACATCAAGTGTTCTCAAATCTTTAAAGACTCAATCCGATAAGATTACTTCAAAGGGAAAACTCAATCCATTACAAGAGAGTAGAGGGGGAGAAGAAACATAAGATCCAACTATAATAGCAAAGCTCGCGATACATCAAGATCGTGCCAAATCAAGAACACGAGAGAGAGAGAGAGAGAGAGAAATCAAATACATAGCTACTGGTACATACCCTCAGCCCCGAGGGTGAACTACTCCCTCCTCGTCATGGAGATTGTCGGGATGATGAAGATGGCCACCGGTGAGGGTTCCACCCTCCGGCAGGGTGCCGGAATAGGGTCCCGATTGGTTTTTGGTGGCTACAGAGGCTTGCGGCGGCGGAACTCCCGATCTATTATGTTCCCCCATCGTTTTAGGGTATATGGGTATATATAGGAGGGAGAAATACGTCAGGGGAGCCACGAGGGGCCCACGAGGGTGGAGGGTGCGCCCTGGGGGGAGGGTGCGCCCCCTGCCTCGTGCCTTCCCCGTTGCTTCCTTGACATGGACTCCAAGTCTCCCGGGTTGCTTTCCTACCAAAAATAACTTCTCCAGAAGATTTCATTCCGTTTCGACTCCGTTTGATATTCCTTTTCTTCGAAACACTGAAACAAGGGAAAAACAGGAACTGGCGCTGGGCTCTGGGTCAATAGGTTAGTCCCAAAAATAATATAAAAGTGTTTAATAAAGCCCATAAACATCCAAAACTGATAATATAATAGCATGGAACAATCAAAAATTATAGATACGTTGGAGACGTATCAGCATCCCCAAGCTTAATTCCTGCTCGCCCTCAAGTAGGTAAATGATAAAAACAGAATTTTTGATGTGGAATGCTACGTAACATATTTATCAATGTAATCTTCTTTATTGTGGCATGAATGTTCAGATCCATAAGATTCAAGACAAAATTTTAATATTGACATGAAAACAATAATACTTCAAGCATACTAACAAAGCAATCATGTCTTTTCAAAATAACATGGCCAAAGAAAGCTATCCCTACAAAATCATATAGTCTGGCTATGCTCTATCTTCATCACACAAAGTATTTAAATCATGCACAACCCCGGTTTCAGCCAAGCAATTGTTTCATACTTTAGTATTCTCAAACTTTTTCAACTTTCACGCAATACATGAGCGTGAGCCATGGACATAGCACTATAGGTGGAATAGAATGATGGTTGTGGAAAAGACAAAAATGAGGAAGATAGTCTCACATCAACTAGGCGTATCAACGGGCTACGGAGATGCCCATCAATAGATATCAATGTGAGTGAGTAGGGATTGCCATGCAACGGATGCACTATAGCTATAAGTGTATGAAAGCTCAAAAGGAAACTAAGTGGGTGTGCATCCAACTTGCTTGCTCACGAAGACCTAGGGCATTTGAGGAAGCCCATCATTGGAATATACAAGCCAAGTTCTATAATGAAAAATTCCCACTAGTATATGAAGGTGATAACATAGGAGACTCTCTGTCGGTGTACTAAAGTAGGGGTACCTTAGTACCCCGAACTTGTGCACGGGCAGTAGTAGCGTCCCGCGGCAAGGCCTGCCAGAGGAGCGACAAGAGTCTCCACGGCCCTTTCTGGGCCGGACGAAGGCCAAGTGATCGAGCCAAGAAGACCAAGCCCTGGCAAGAGGAGCTTGCCGGTCCAAGAAGGCGAGGTCCGGCAAGAGGAGCTTGCCGGGCCAAGGCGGCAAGGCCCCGGCAAGAGGAGCTTGCCGAGACGACTAAGCCGAAGCACCAAGGCCCCGGCGGGAGGAGCTCGCCGGGACGACCAAGCCAAGGCACCCCAAGAGAAGCCCGCCGCGGCGCGCCGCGCTCCCCGGCAAGGCCTGACGAGCGGCAAGCTCTCAGGTGCGGCAAGGCAACTACCGCAGCAAGCCACTTGCCGCGGCAAACCGCTACCTCAGGCCTGCGCTCCAGCTCACCTGCCCACGCGTCGCTCTGGGGCTTCCCCGGAGGCACGTGGCGGGGCGCCGCGCAACCTGAGACACGCGGTGGCATGAGACGCTGGCAGAGTCGCCCCCGTGGCAAGCGGAGGCGCCCCTAACGGTCCGCCTCGGCACTATTCAGGCGATCCAGACGGGCATTTAATGCCTTTGTCCCCCGCCGTTAGAGTTAGGTGCGATAGCACTGTGCGACCCCTGTTCGCACAGTTCCTTGCCATTTTTGCCCTCACCTGCGCCGCTACCTGTGGGAAACCCCTTAGCATATAAAAGGAGGCCCATGCGCATTGGGGGGGGGGGTGGAAGAAAAAGACCCGGGAGAGGAGGAGAGGGATCCGGACCTGAAGAAGGACACACAGTAGACCCTCGTCTACGTCCAGCTCCAACTTACTATAGCTTCTTGCGCTCCAGAGCAAGAACTCTAATCAACCAGACAAGCAGCAGTAGGGTTTTACGCATCCGTGCGGCCCAAAGCTGGGTAAAATCGTTGTGTGTGTGTGTCGCCTCGATCTGCTCTTTGTGCAACCTCCGCCCCCGCCAGACCGAAAAGGGGCTCCGACCCCATAGGTGCTCGTGGAGGCCGATTTCCCCCGACATCTTTGGCGCGCCAGGTAGGGGCTGCGTCGAGGTTGTGCGAACCAGATTTGGCGACCACAGGCAAGCTCAGGTATGGCCAGGTACCTTTCCGCTCCACCCCGTGGAGCGGAGGCATTCCTCCTCACGGACCCGTGCACGGCCCTCCTCGAGTACCCACTCACACAGAGTCCGGGCAAGAGCAGCTGCTCCTTGAGGAGGACCGCCTTCCGGCCGCTGAGCGAGTTTCTCGCCTCCAGCGAACTCTGCGCCGCTCCCGTAGCGGCAGAAGTTAGCGCTAGAAGTTGCGGGAAAGGCGACCTCGTTCTTCGGCGCGCCCAGGCCGCCAAGATTCAAACGAGTCGACGCCGACCGTGGGAGGGACCTTGCCAGCGCGGCCGTCGGAACCCGTTCCGTCGGCCACCCTCTCTCTGTCCAAGTCTTGCCGCAGTTGCATGTAATCCTTGGTACAGAGACGGGCGCAGATCCCGAGCATAGCTTATGTGCCCCGCACATCTTGTCGATTTCGCGCCTCTCCGCTTGGCGCATGCATTATTTGACACGATTGTGCAGCACTCGACTCCGGCAAGCAATGGCGGGCCGCGAAGCCCCGAGCCTTCGTTATTCCCTTACCTCGAGTAGGGGGGATGACGGGGTGGGCTGGGCGTCGCCCGGGGAAGCTGCACCTTGCCGGACTGCAAACGACAGAGAAGCTAAGTCGCCAAAGTTTGAGTGATTAAGCTCCTTTTTATTCTTAAGTTATCTTCCCCGAACGACCGAGCTTCGTATGGGAAACCTATGCGCGGAGGGGCCGGCTCGTGGCTGGTTGCGCCCTTATTTCGTTTCGAGTCCGCTCAACGACTTAAGTGTGCTACATCCCGAGTGGCGTCCTTACTTGTTTCGAGCTCGCTCGGCAGCTTGAGTGTGCCGCGACTGCAGTCGCCACGCTTACCTCGCCCTGAGCCTGCTCAACATTTAAGTGAGTTGCGCCAGCCGCGGCAAGGATTCTTGCCGGTGGAGGCTCCGTCAGCAGGTTGCTGATGTCCCGCACTCGGCACCCGTGGCAAGGCGGAGACTTGCGCCGACAAGTTCCCGGAAGCGTAGGGCGTGAACGTACGAAGCACAAGGTCGAACGAGGGAGATAACAGCGCAATGAACTACCTAAGATAAAAGTTATATTACAAAATGACTTGCCGCCGCTCTAATCAGCTGTTCCTATGACATGCTCAGCAGCGACAAGGGAAGAAAAGAAAGAGGTGGGCGGCCTAATCCGCGCGGTCGCCCTCGACCCGCCTGATTCCGGCCACCCTTTCCACAATAGGGGTGACGAGGGCCCTGATCTCTGTCAGGTCGGCGTCTTCCGGCAAGTGCTGGAGGACGTTGGTGAGCCTGATGGTGGGGTTGCGGAAGACGATCTTCACCAGCACCCTCTCGAGGGCCCCGGAGACGGCTTCCCGCGTCTCCTCGGCCAGCTGCTCCGGGATCGTTTCCCGGAGATGCTGGAGCACCCCCACCAAGCCCTTGAAGGAGGAAGTGAGCTTGGCGCTCGGTGGGACGTTCTCGCCGGAAGGGTACTCGTGGCCCTCCATCCCCAGCAGCATCAGCTCCTTGTCGATGGTGGTGGCGATGTCGACGAGGCCTTCGGTCCACCGCTCCACCGTCTCCTGGAAGGCGTTCTGGGTAACGGCGGCACGCCTCAACAGCTCCTCGTTGCCAGCAACCTCCTTCCGCAAGGTCGCTTCCTGCTCCTTGGCGCCCTCCAGCGCCTTGGCCAGGGTGTCCAGCTTCAGCTCGAGGCCAGCCTTGGCATCCTTGGTGGCGTCGAGCTCCTGGATCTTCTCGGCGAAGCGGCCCTGCAGCTCGCCAAGGGTGTGAGCGCCCTTCTCGCGCTCCTGTTTGAGCGCGGCAAGCTCCTCGCCGCTCGCCTTGAGGTCGCTGGCGAGCTGCGCCACCCTCGTCTCCAGCTCCCCCTTGGCGACCTCGGCGGCCGCGGCAGCGTCCTGCGCTTTCTGCAGGGCCCCGCCGAGCGCCTGCTCGTGCGCGGAAACCTCCTCCTCGTGGCTGGCGAGGCTGGCCCTCTGCTGCACTAGTTCGCTTTCCCGCGCGGATAGCCCCGCAGCGGCAAGCCTCTGCTGCTCTTCAGCCTCTGCCTTCTCGAGGAGGAAGGCCGTCCGCGCCTCGTCGAGCAGCCTCCGCTCCTCCGCCAAAGACCAGAGAGCCTCCTGGTTGAGCTCCCGGAGCTCCCCGGCACGCTTCTCCATGTCCGTGCCGGCCTTCGCGACGAGTACCTCCTGGCGCTCCACCTTGGCCTGCCGAGCGCGGTAGAGCGACACAAGCTTCCGGAGCAGCCGCTCCTCCTCGGGCTCGCCGCTGCTGGTGCTCGGCGCGTCGACCACCGTCAGCCCGACGGAGGCGAGCACTTCTTCGTCCAAGGCCTCCCCCTCGACCGGCGCCCTGGAGCTAGGCTCCCAGGGGAGCCTGATGAAGACGCCATCGCCGGCCTGCAGGTAGGCACCTGCCGGGGGCTCCTCGGGGCCCGACGCGGTGGCAGCAGTGGGTTCGCCGGACGGCGGAGTGCTTGACGCCCCTCCCTCCCCGGGGCTGTCGGCACGGTCGCCAGTCCCCTCGCCGTCTGCCGCCGCGGCGGCCTTGGCAGCTTCGGCCTCCCCGCCGCCTGCGAGGTCGTCGGTGTCGTCCGCCTCTTCGATGATGATGATGCCGTCGGCGTCGCCGCGTGCACCCTCCCCGACGACGACCTCAGTCTCCATCGGGTCCGCGGTGGGCGCGTCTGATGGCCGGAAGAGGGGAGAAGAGTCAGCTGAACAGCCGACAAAGAAGCTCATAAGGAAAGATAACCAGGGAAAGTCTTCCGTGCAGGGGGGCTTACCGGTGGTAGGGTCCGTGGCCGCGGCCTCCGCTGCCGGGGGATCGCTGGCCGCGTCCCTCGCCGGAGATCCCTCCCTTGCCGAAGAGGTCTTCCTTGCCGGGGGCTCCTCCCTTGCCTGGGAGGTCTCCCCTGCCGGGGGCTCCTCCCTTGCCGGAGATTTCTCGCTAGGCGGGGCGGTCGACGCGGACGGCGCGACAGGAGTGCCCCCCGGGGTCGCCTGCTGGGGCTGCTCTGCTCCTACCCAACGACAACAACAACAGCCACATGTCAACACAGAGAAGGGAAGCTCGCGTGCGCGCCAAACGGCAAGAACTAGCCGTGCCCTCACCCTGGGGGCTGCGCTGTGGGCTGCCCTGCAGGCCCGCTGCCAGGTCCGGCAAGGTCGTCTCCAGCACCTCCCCAGTTGTCGGGGGAGATTCGCCCTCAAGGACGACCAGCGGGATCTTGGCCCTCTTCGCCCTCCTCTGGGCCAGGGTCCTGAAAAGGGAACGGTTTTGGGGGAGGATGAATGGGCTGCGAAACAAGACGAAGCAATAGAAATCAAGAAGATACAAGCTCTACCAGGAACTTACTCTCCGTCCTCCTCTTCGTCGTCGGAGCTGAGCGCGGAATAATCAAAAACCGGCTTGCTCCAGGCGCGAGGAGACAGGGGAGTGGGTTCCCGGGACCGCTTGGCGGGGGCGGTGGACGACCCCGCCCCCGTTGCCGCCGCGGAACGGGGAGCGGCAGGAGCAGAAGCCGTGGCCCGTGAGGACCCCGCTCCCGCTGCTTCAGAGGCGCGCTTCACCCGGGGCTGCGGTTGCTGGTCGGCCTGCCGCACCACCTCCCCGGCCCTGCGGAGACGCCTCCTCGGCTGGGCAGGGGGCGCGTCAGCCTCCGGCAAGCCGCCCTCGTCCTGGGCGGGCTCGCCCGCACCACCGTGTCCGGCTGGTTCCTCCGCGCCGGCGAGCTCCATTTGGCCGGCGAGGCTCTCCGCCTCCGCCACGTCTGCCTCGGCCAGGGTGAAGCCAGACTCGCCCGCGGCCGCGGCGGCCGCCGCCTCCTCCATCCTGGAGGCGAATAGGCCAGCTCCTCGGGGGTGGTGTCCCGCGTGAGGCCCCTCTTCTCATCGGGGTCGACCGGCACCTCCTCCAAGTTGTCGAAGAAGGCTTGCACGACGTCGTCCGCCGGCTCCTGCCAGGTCGCATCAATCCCGTGCGAGTCGCACAGCGGCATCATCGCGAGGATGCGGCTGAGCGCCGAGTTGTTGCACAGGGGGACGACGCCCGGCGGCAACCTGAACCATTCTGGGTGCTCGGAGTCGTGCTTGAACAGCTCCTTCAACACTCCGTCGAGCTCCAGAACGGTGAAGTTGTAGTTAAGGCCCGGGCGCAGCCTCATGATGTCCGCCGCGTTTTGGAATTCCCAAGCCGGTTTCCCCCTCTCCTGCAGGGGGGCGATACGCCGGCGAAGGAAATCCGCGCCGACGGCGCCAACGGTGAGTCCGGCAAACCTGAGGCGCAGGATTCGGGTGACGGCAATCTTCAGCTTGGCGTCGTCCGGGGCTAGGTCGCTCCAGTCGCGGCCGCGCACCACTGGAGTACGGCGCACGGCAGTGAACGGCGGTGGATTCTCCTCGACGATCAGGCACCACTCGGCCCTCCACTCCTCCCATCTGCCATGGAGTTCCCCCTCCAAGTAGACCTCTTTCTTGCCGGTCTTGGAGACCCAGGCGACTCCGCCGGACAGCGGCTCTCCTTTCTCCACCCGAGGAGTAAAGAAGTGGCGGAAGAGGGCTACGTTGGGGCGGACTCCGACAAAGTTCTCGCAAAGGTGTGCGAAAACCGCCATTGTCAGAACGGCGTTGGGGGTGAAGTCAAGGAGGTGGAGGTTGCAGGTGTGCATGATGTCGCAGAAGAACTCGGAGAAAGGCGGGCAGAGCCCGCAATAGAAGAACACGGCAAAGAAAGGGTACCCGGTCGGGTACAGCTTCTGGGCGATGGCGGGAAGGACTCGCGTGCACGGATGAGCTCGCGTCGCCGTCGACCAGAAGAGGCGGTATTCGTTCTTCAGCCTCAGCGCATCAAGCTGAGGGGGGAACGTCGCCGTCTCCTTCCAAAGCGCTTCTAGCCGCAGCGCCTCGGCCGACTTCACGGCCTTCCCCTTCGCCTTGTCGCTCTTCAGGGCCATGGCAGAAACGGGGAGGGGGAGTTGTCGGCATGGGCGGCGCCGGGGGCTGCGAAGGCGAATCGCTGCTTTCTCTAGTGAGGAGGAAGTGGCGGAGATTTTCGAGGAACAGCAATCGGCGGAATGGCAAGCTGCCCCTGTTCCCCTCCGCTTATAAAGGGGGGAAGGAGCAGGGGCGGACGTTCCGCCTTTCCAAATAAAGGAGTCGTGCCCGACGTGACGCATGCCTGCGGGCCTCAAGCCCCGCGCACGCCACCCACGTCACGCACGCCTCGCGCGCCTCGCCCCCCCCCCCCCCATGACGCCGCGATAAGCGCGCGCCACTTGGGGAGGGCCCGACGAGTACGGAGTTAAGGAGCAGCGCAACCCAGGCCACGCGTGCCCATGCACTATTAGGGCCTGGCCCAACAACGCTCGGCACCGTGTATGGCCCAGACCCGGGGGCTCCTGTCGGTGTACTAAAGTAGGGGTACCTTAGTACCCCGAACTTGTGCACGGGCAGTAGTAGCGTCCCGCGGCAAGGCCTGCCAGGGGAGCGACAAGAGTCTCCACGGCCCTTTCTGGGCCGGACGAAGGCCAAGTGATCGAGCCAAGAAGACCAAGCCCCGGCAAGAGGAGCTTGCCGGGCCAAGAAGGCGAGGTCCGGCAAGAGGAGCTTGCCGGGCCAAGGCGGCAAGGCCCCGACAAGAGGAGCTTGCCGGGACGACTAAGCCGAAGCACCAAGGCCCCGGCGGGAGGAGCTCGCCGGGACGACCAAGCCAAGGCACCCCAATAGAAGCCCGTCGCGGCGCGCCGCGCGCCCCGGCAAGGCCTGACGAGCGGCAAGCTCTCAGGTGCGGCAAGGCAACTACCGCGGCAAGCCACTTGCCGCGGCAAACCGCCACCTCAGGCCTGCGCTCCAGCTCACCTGCCCACGCGTCGCTCTGGGGCTTCCCCGGAGGCACGTGGCGGGGCGCCGCGCAACCTGAGACACGCGGTGGCATGCGACGCTGGCAGAGTCGCCCCCGTGGCAAGCGGAGGCGCCCCTAACGGTCCGCCTCGGCACTGTTCAGGCGATCCAGACGGGCATTTAATGCCTTTGTCCCCCGCCGTCAGAGTTAGGTGCGATAGCGCTGTGCGACCCCTGTTCGCACAGTTCCTTGCCATTTTTGCCCTCACCTGCGCCGCTACCTGTGGGAAACCCCTTAGCATATAAAAGGAGGCCCATGCGCATGGGGGGGGGGGGAAGAAAAAGACCCGGGAGAGGAGGAGAGGGATCCGGACCTGAAGAAGGACACACAGTCGACCCTCGTCTACGTCCAGCTCCAACTTACTATAGCTTCTTGCGCTCCAGAGCAAGAACTCTAATCAACCAGACAAGCAGCAGTAGGGTTTTACGCATCCGTGCGGCCCGAAGCTGGGTAAAATCATTGTGTGTGTGTGTCGCCTCGATCTGCTCTTTGTGCAACCTCCGCCCCCGCCGGACCGAAAAGGGGCTCCGACCCCATAGGTGCTCGTGGAGGCCGATTTCCCCCGACACTCTCTATCATGAAGATCATGGTGCTACTTTGAAGCACAAGTGTGGTAAAAGGATAGTAGCATTGCCCCTTCTCTCTTTTTCTCTCATTATTTTTTTTGCCTTTTCTCTTTTTTTATGGCCTCTTTTTTTTCTTTTTTTTATATATTTTTTGTCCGGAGTCTCACCCGACTTATGGGGGAATCATAGTCTCCATCATCCTTTCCTCACTGGGACAATGCTCTAATAATGAAGATCATCACACTTCTATTTACTTACAACTCAAGAATTACAACTCGATACTTAGAACAAAATATGACTCTTTATGAATGCCTCCGGCGGTGTACCGGGATGTGCAATGAATCAAGAGTGACATGTATGAAATAATTATAAAGGTGGCTTTGCCACAAATACGATGTCAACTACATGATCATGCGTGTCATAATAAACAGAACGGTGGAAAGTTGCATGGCAATATATCTCGGAATGGCTATGGAAATGCCATGATAGGTAGGTATGGTGGCTGTTTTGAGGAAGGTTTATGGTGGGTGTATGGTACCAGCGAAAGTTGCGCGGCACAAGAGAGGCTAGCAATGGTGGAAGCGTGAGAGTGCGTATAATCCATGGACTCAACATTAGTCATAAAGAACTCACATACTTATTGCAAAAATCTACAAGTCATCAAAACAAAGTACTATACGCATGCTCCTAGGGGAAGGGTTGGTAGGAGTTAACCATCGCGCGATCCCGACCTCCACACATAAGGAAGACAATCAATAAATGAATTATGCTCCAACTTCATCACATAACGGTTCACCATACGTGCATGCTACGGGAATCACAAACTTTAACACAAGTATCTCTCAAATTCACAACTACTCCACTAGCATGACTCTAATATCACCATCTTCATATCTCAAAACAATCATAAAGAATCAAACTTCTCATAGTATTCAATGCACTTTATGTGAAAGTTTTTATTATATCCCTCTTGGATGCCCATCATATTAAGACTAAATTCATAACCAAAGCAAATTACCATGCTGTTTAAGACTCTCAAAATAATATAAGTGAAGCATGAGAGTTCAAATATTTCTTCAAAATAAAACTACTATCAAGCTCTAGAAGGATATAAGTGAAGCACTAGAGCAAACGACAAACTACTCCGAAAGATATAAGTGAAGATCAATGAGTAGTTGAATAATTATGTAACTATGTGAAGACTCTCTAACATTTAAGAATTTTAGATCTTGGTATTTTATTCAAAAAGCAAGCAAAACAAAAGAAAATAAAATGACGCTCCAAGCAAAACACATATCATGTGCTGAATAAAAATATAGCTCCAAGTAAAGTTACCGATGAACGAAGACGAAAGAGGGGATGCCGTCCGGGGCATCCCCAAGCTTAGGCTCTTGGTTGTCCTTGAATATTACCTTGGGGTGCCTTGGGCATCCCCAAGATTAGGCTCTGGCCACTCCTTATTCCATAGTCCATCGAATCTTTACCCAAAACTTGAAAACTTCACAACACAAAACTCAACAGAAAACTTGTAAGCTCCGTTAGTATAAGAAAATAAATCACTACTTTTGGTACTGTTGTGAACTCATTCTAAATTCATATTGGTGTAATATCTACTGTATTCCAACTTCTCTATGGTTCATACCTTCCGATACTACTCATAGATTCATCAAAAATAAGCAAACAACACATAGAAAACAGAATCTGTAAAAAAACAGAACAGTCTGTAGTAATCTGTAACTTGCGAATACTTCTGGAACATAAAAGATTCTACAAAATTAGGAAGTCCTAGATAATTTTTTTATTGATCTACTGCAAAAATAATCAACTGAAAATCACGTTCCTGTGATTTATGAAAACTAATCTTGTGCGTGCAAAGTTTCTATTTTTTTTACAGCAGGATCAAATAACTATTACCGTAAGCTATCCTAAAGGTCTTACTTGGCACTTTATTGAAACAAAAGCTATAAGGCATGATTACTACAGTAGCATAATCATGTGAACACACAAAAACAGTAAGGGTAAATATTGGGTTTTCTCCCAACAAGTGCTTTTCTTTAATGCCTTTTTAGCTAGGCATGATGATGACAATGATGCTCACATAAAAGATAAGAATTGGAACATAAAGAAAGCATCATGAGGCATATGACTAGCACATTTAAGTCTAACCCACTTCCTATGCATAGGTATTTTGTGAGAAAACAACTTATGGGAACAAGAATCAACTAGCATAGGAAGGCAAAACAAGCATAACTTCAAAACTTTAAGCACATAGAGAGGAAACTTGATATTATTGCAATCCCTACAAGCATATATTCCTCCCTCATAATAATTTTCAGTAGCATCATGAATGAATTCAACAATATAACCAGCACCTAAAGCATTCTTTTCATGATCTACTTGCATAGAAAATTTACTACTCTCCACATAAGCAAAATTCTTCTCATTCGGAATAGTGAGAGTATCATAAGAGACTCGAATACTATAAATTGTTTCCACATTAAAAGAGTAATGTTCAGAAAAAGGGCAATCATAATCATGACAAGTTTTATAAATATAATCATCACTACTCTTTAAAGTATAAGTTTCATCACAATAATCATCATAAGTAGCAACTTTGTTCTCATCATAGTCAATTGAAACCTCTTCCAAGATAGTGGACCCATCACTAAATAAAGTCTTGACCTCTCCAAATCCACTTTCATTATAAGGTTCAACATCCTCCAAAATAGTGGAATTACTACTTCCTAAAGTTGACACTCTTCCAAACCCACTTTCATCAATATAATCATCATAAGTAGGAGGCATGCTATCATCATTATAAATTTGCATATCAATACTTGGGAGACAAAAAATATCATCTTCATTAAACATAGCTTCCCCAAGCTTGGGCCTTTTCATATCATAAGCATAATCACTCTCATCATTAATAGTATGGATAGCACTAATAGTATAGCAATTATCATATTCTTCCAAGCAAGTGCCAAAAAGATTTTCAAGATCATAAGAAGTATCATTATCTTCCAAATCATAATCATCACAACAAGCAATAGGCATAATGAGATCATCATAAAGTGCATCATCTTCATTTTCATGAGGCACAACAATAATAGGAGCAACATTATTTGGGAGAGATCTTTTTACCTCTCCTCCTTTTTCTTTTCTTCTTCTTCACCACATCATGTGTGGGTTCAATCCTATTTTTGGAGCTCCTTATTAATGAGATTGGTTGACGTTACCTGATTCATCATAAGAAATAATAGGAGGATATTGGGAAGTCTCTTCCCTTTCATTAGTATTCTCTTCATCTTCTATTTGTTTTCTTTTCTTTATGTAATTGGCAATATAAGTATTTTCAATGCAATTCACTGCACAATACATATAAATTTCTTCTAGATCAAAATGAAGAATTCTATCAAGGGCAATTTCTGGAATGATCTTAGTTATACGTTTCATTTCTTCATAACCCAAAAGCAAACTAAGTTCATTATGATGCGCAAGGGAAATCAGGTCATCACAATTTTTGGACACGATACGATCATGAAACAATTTGCATTGGATATTGAAATGATCACGGTCATTGCAAAGTTCACAAGTACGGCTAAAAAAGTTTAAATTTTCAGCACAAGCATCTAGCCTTTCTTGCAACTGTTTAGTTTCTAAATGCTTATGCCTCTTGCAATATCTATCTTCTCTATTTGGTGTGTACTTGCAAACCCAATACACTCCACAAAAATTGACATGCTTATAGGAGATATTTTCATCATGACTAGTGCAATCATCATTAGTACCATGGATATTCAAGGAGTTCATACTAACAACATTGCAATCATGTTCATCATTCAAAGATTTAATGCCAAACATTTTAATGCATTCTTCCTCTAGCAATTGAGCACAATTATCGGAATCCTTATTTTCACGGAAGACATTAAAAAGATGAAGCATATGAGGCACCCTCAATTCCATTTTTTGGTAGTTTTGTTTTATAAACTAAACTACTGCTAAAACAAGAAACAAAAAGATTCAATTGCAAGATCTAAAGATATACCTTCAAGCACTCACATCCCCGGCAACGGCGCCTGTCGGGGATATACCCCGCGGTATGACCCGGCCGGAGATATGACCCGGCTGGGACTTGATGTTTCATTGATGACCCGGTGGACACAGTCATATAACCCGGCGGACACAGTCATATAACCCGGCGGACACAGTCATGTAACCCGGCAGACACAGTCATGTAACCCGGCAGACACAGTCATGTAACCCGGTAGACACAGTCATGTAACCCGGCAAACACAATCATGTAACCCGGCAGACACATTCATGTAATCCAGATGGTAAGTCAGATCGTAAGCCAGACCGTAAGTCAGATTGTAAGCCAGATTGTAAGAAGCCCAAGACGTTAAGAAGCCCATGGTGAGACGTCAAAATAAGGTTAAGTCTTAAGTCCGAGTTGGACTCTACATGTAACCCGCCCCTTCAGCTTATATAAGGAGGGGCGGGGCACCCCAAGAGGGAGAGGTTGAATAATCTCTAGGTTAGACATAACCAGGAGAGCCGGCTGATGGCGACTCCTCTCATGAGTATAATGAGACCTAGCCACAACCAGCATGTAGGGTTCTTACCGGATGATGTTTCCCGGGGCCCGAAGCTGTCTAAATCCTTGTCTTGTGTTATGTTTCTCGATTCCGCTCAAACCCTCTCAAGCTACTACATAGATGCGTTGGCCTCACGACTAAGTCCTCACACTAGGACATCTGACGTGACAATTCCACGACAGTTGGCGCCCACCGTGGGGCTTGTTTTGTTTGCGTCAGTGGGGGTCGAACCCAAGTCGCTGGGGTAGGCGGGAGAAGGTGGACCCACTGGGCTAGAGACACTGTGCTCATACGACGTACAACCTTATATACCAGAAGGCAAACCGCCATGTTGTTGTGCGTGCGCGGACATTCCTATATGTAGTCGAGTGGCGAACGCAAGCGTCCAGAAGGTACGCCGGCATCCATCCCATGGGGAGATATGACCCGGCTGGGACTTGATGTTTCATTGATGACCCGGCAGACTATAAGCCGGCAGACACAGTCATATAACCCGACGGACACAGTCATGTAACCCGGCAGACACAGTCATGTAACCCGGCAGACACAGTCATGTAAACCGGCAGACACAGTCATGTAAGCCAGTTGGTAAGTCAGATCGTAAGCCAGACCGTAAGTCAGATTGTAAGCCAGATTGTAAGAAGCCCAAGACGTTAAGAAACCCATGGTGAGACGTCAAAATAAGGTTAAGTCTTAAGTCCGAGTTGGACTCTACATGTAACCCGCCCCTTCAGCTTATATAAGGAGGGGCGGGGCACCTCAAGAGGGAGAGGTTGAATAATCTCTAGGTTAGACATAACCAGGAGAGCCGGCTTACGGCGACTCCTCTCATGAGTATAGTGAGACCTAGCCACAAACAGCGTGTAGGGTTCTTACCGGATGATGTTTCCCGGGGCCCGAAGCTGTCTAAATCCTTGTCTTGTGTTGTGTTTCTCGATTCCGCTCAACCCCTCTCAAGCTACTACATAGATGCGTTGGCCTCACGACTAAGTCCTCACACTAGGACATCTGACGTGACAATTCCATGACAGCGCCAGAAAAGAGCTTGATGTCTACTATGCAACCTTCTCTTTGTAGACGTTGTTGGGCCTCCAAGTGCAGAGGTTTGTAGGACAGTAGCAAATTTCCCTCAAGTGGATGACCTAAGGTTTATCAATCCGTGGGAGGCGTAGGTTGAAGATGGTCTCTCTCAAACAACCCTGCAACCAAATAACAAAGAGTCTCTTGTGTCCCCAACACACCCAATACAATGGTAAATTGTATAGGTACACTAGTTCGGCGAAGAGATGGTGATGCAAGTGCAATATGGATGGTAGATAAAGGTATTTGTAATCTGAAAATATAAAAACAGCAAGGTAACTAACGGTAAAAGTAAGCGTAAACGGTATTGTAATGCTAGGAAACCAGGCCTAGGGTTCATACTTTCACTAGTGCAAGTTCTCTCAACAATAATAACATAATTGGATCATAAAACTATTCCTCAACATGCAACGAAGAGTCACTCCAAAGTAACTAATAGCGGAGAACAAACGAAGAGATTATGGTAGGGTACGAAACCACCTCAAAGTTATTCTTTCCAATCAATCCGTTGGGCTATTCCTATAAGTGTCACAAACATCCCAAGAGTTTGTACTAGAATAACACCTTAAGACACAAATCAACCAAAACCCTAATGTCACCTAGATACTCCAATGTCACCTCAAGTATCCGTGGGTATGATTATACGATATTCATCACACAATTTCATATTCATCTATTCAACCAACACATAGAACCTCAAAGAGTGCCCCAAAGTTTCTACCGGAGAATCACGACGAAAACGTGTGCCAACCCCTATGCATAGGCTCATGGGCGGAACCCGCAAGTTGATCACCAAAACATACATCAAGTGGATCACGTGATATCCCATTGTCACCACAAATACGCACGACAAGACATACATCAAGTGTTCTCAAATCTTTAAAGACTCAATCCGATAAGATTACTTCAAAGGGAAAACTCAATCCATTACAAGAGAGTAGAGGGGGAGAAGAAACATAAGATCCAACTATAATAGCAAAGCTCGCGATACATCAAGATCGTGCCAAATCAAGAACACGAGAGAGAGAGAGAGAGAGAGAGAGAGAGAGAGAGAGATCAAACACATAGCTACTGGTACATACCCTCAACCCCGAGAGTGAACTACTCCCTCCTCGTCATGGAGAGCGCCGGGATGATGAAGATGGCCACCGGTGAGGGTTCCCCCCTCCGGCAGGGTGCCGGAACAGGGCCCCGATTGGTTTTTGGTGGCTACAGAGGCTTGCGGCGGCGGAACTCCCGATCTATTCTATTCCCCCATCGTTTTAGGGTATATGGGTATATATAGGAGGAAGAAATACGTCAGGGGAGCCACGAGGGGCACACAAGGGTGGAGGGTGTGCCCTGGGGGGAGGGCGCGCCCCCTGCCTCGTGCCTTCCTCGTTCTTCCTTGACGTGGACTCCAAGTCTTCCGGGTTGCTTTCCTTCCAAAAATAACTTCTCCAGAAGATTTCATTCCGTTTCGACTCCGTTTGATATTCCTTTTCTTCGAAACATTGAAACAAGGGAAAAAACAGGAACTGGCACTGGGGTCTGGGTCAATAGGTTAGTCCCAAAAATAATATAAAAGTGTTTAATAAAGCCCATAAACATCCAAAACAGATAATATAATAGGATGGAACAATCAAAAATTATAGATACGTTGGAGACGTATCAGGGACTCACGGGAAGATATCACAACACAACTCTAAAAACATAAATAAGTCATAGAAGCATCATATTACAAGCCAGGGGCCTCGAGGGCTCGAATAAAAGAGCTTGATCATAGATGAGTCAGCAGAAGCAACAATATCTGAGTACAGACATAAGTTAAACAAGTTGCCATAAGATGGCTAGCACAAACTGGGATACAGATCGAAAGAGGCGCATGCCTCCTGCCTGGGATCCTCCTAAACTACTCCTGGTTGTCGTCAGCGGCCTGCACGTAGTAGTAGGCACCTCCGGTGTAGCAGGAGTCGTCGTCAACGGTGGCGTCTGGCTCCTAGGCTCCAGCATCTGGTTGCGACAACCAGGAAGAAAGGAAAGGGGGAAAAGGGGGAGAAGAGCAACCATGAGTACTCATCCAATGTACTTGCAAGCAAGGATCTACACTACATATGCATGGGTATATGTGTAAAGGGGAAATATTGGTGGACTGAACTACAGGATGCCAGAATAAGAGGGGGATAGCTAGTCCTGTCGAAGACTACGCTTCTGGCAGCCTCCATCTTGCAGCATGTAGAAGAGAGTAGATGGTAAGTTCACCAAGTATCATCGCATAGCATAAATCCTACCCGGCAATCCCCTCCTCGTCGCCCTGTGAGAGAGTGATCACCGGGTTGTATCTGGCACTTGAAAGGGTGTGTTTTATTAAGCATCCGGTTCTAGTTGTCATAAGGTCAAGGTACAACTCCGGGTCGTCCTTTTACCGAGGGATGATACGTCTCCGTTGTATCTATAATTTTTGATTGTTCCATGCCATTATTCTACAACTTTCATATACTCTTTGGCAACTTTTTATACTATTTTTGGGACTAACATATTGATCCAGTGCCGAGTGCCAGTTCCTGTTTGTTGCATGTTTTTGTTTTGCAGAATATCCATATCAAACGGACTCCAAACGGGATAAAAACGGACGGAGAATTATTTTGGAATATTAATGATTTTTGGGAAGTAAAATCAACGCGAGACGGTGTCCGAGGTGGGCACGAGGTAGGGGGCGCGCCCCACCCCCTGGGTGCGCCCCTTCCCCTCATGGTCCACCCGTAAGGCGGTTGATGCTCTTCTTTTTCCGCAAGAAAGCTAATTTTATGAGAAAGATCTGGGCGAAAGATTCACCCCAATCGGAGTTACGGATCTCCGGATATAAGAGAAACGGTGAAGGGCCAGAATCTGGGAACGCAGAAACAGAGAGAGACAGAGAGACAGATCCAATCTCGGAGGGGCTCTCGCCCCTCCCAAGCCATGGAGGCCAAGGACTAGAGGGGAAACCCTTCTCCCATCTAGGGAGAAGGTCAAGGAAGAAGAAGAAGGAGGGGGGCTCTCTCCCCCTCGCTTCCGGTGGCACCGGAGTGCTGCCGGGGCCATCATCATCACCGCCATCTTCACCAACAACTTCACCGCCATCATCACCAACTCTTACCCCCTCTATGCAGCGGTGTAACCTCTCTCTTACCCGCTGTAACCTCTACTTAAACATGGTGCTCAATGCTATATATTATTTCCCAATGATGTATGGCTATCCTATGATGTTTGAGTAGATCCGTTTTGTCCTAATGGCTATTTGATGATCAAGATTGGTTTGAGTGCATGTTTTATAATTGGTGTTGTCCTATGGTGCTCTCCGTGTCGCGCAAGCGTGAGGGATCCCCGCTCTAGGGTTTGCAATATGTTTATGATTTGCTTATGGTGGGTGGCGTGAGTGACAGAAGCACAGACCCGAGTAAGTAGGTTGTTTGTGTATGGGATAAAGGGGACTTGATACTTTAATGCTATGGTTGGGTTTTGCCTTAATGATCTTTAGTAGTTGCGGATGCTTGCTAGAGTTCCAATCATAAGTGCATATGATCCAAGTAGAGAAAGTATGTTAGCTTATGCCTCTCCCTCAAATAAAATTGCAACAATGATTACCGGTCTAGTTATCGATTGCCTAGGGACAAATAACTTTCTCGTAACAAAAAGCTCTTTACTAAAACTAATTTAGTTGTGTCTTTATCTAAACAGCCCCTACTTTTTATTTACGCGCTCTTTATTACCTTTCTAACCTATCCGAAAACACCTACAAAGTACTTCTAGTTTCATACTTGTTCTAGGTAAAGTAAACGTTAAGCGTGCGTAGAGTTGTATCGGTGGTCGATAGAACTTGAGGGAATATTTATTCTACCTTTAGCTCCTCGTTGGGTTTGACACTCTTACTTATCGAAAACTGTTGCGATCCCCTATACTTGTGGGTTATCAAGACCTTTTTCTAGCGCCGTTGCTGGGGAGCAATAGCGTGGGGTGAATATTCTCGTGTGTGCTTGTTTGCTTTATCACTAAGTAATTTTTATTTGCTGTTCTTAGTTGTTATTTATCTTTAGTTATGGATATGGAACACGAAATACCCAAAAAATTAGGTGTACTTGCTGCCCATGGAGATGGGGAACCTCCTAAAACCCTCGATGCTCAATATCTGCAAAATATTATGTACCACTTTGATAATCCCGAGAAAACCTCATTCAATTTGATAATGGGAGTAACGTTGGATCAACATGAATACTTTAGGGATTATCGCTTGACACAAAAAGGGAAACTATTATGGGATCAAATTTATATATTGAAGTGGTATGCTCGACAAGTATGCTTGAATTATGATATTACCTGTTGCTCTAGGATGAAGGCTCCACCCTTCCCTTTTCATGCAAATTTAATGATAATGAAACCTTAGCTTCTTATGCTAATGGTATATATGATTACTATGATGTGGAACAAATAGAAGAATTTGTTGCTTTTAAGGGTGCTTATGAAATTGAATCTATGTTTGAAAAGTATGAAGCTTTTGATGATGATGTTTATAGACCTGAAAATCTTGCTATATTGAAATATTGCTATGATAATTATGAATATAATTCCTATATTAATGCGCTTATTAAGAAAGTCTCCGCTGTCCAAGAAGAGACTAATATTTTGCAGGAATCTATGGAAGAAGAAGTTGATGAAACTGTAAGCTCATTGGATGAAAAAGATGAGGAGGAGAGTGAAGAACAAAAGGAGGAAGAGGGGATTAGCTACCCGTGCCCACCTTCTAATGATAGTAACTCTTCAACTCATACATTGTTTAATTCCCCTTCGTGCTTACCGAAGGATGATTGCTATGATGACTGTTATGATCCCTTTGATTCTTTTGAAATATCCCTTTTTGATGATGCTTGCTATGCTCGTGGCCAAGATGCCAATATGAATTATTCTTATGGAGATGAACTTGCTATAGTTCCTTATGTTAAACATGAAATTGTTGCTATTGCACCCACACATGATAGTCCTATTATCTTTTTCAATTCTCCCAACTACACTATATCGGAGAAGTTTGTGCTTATTAAGGATTATATTGATGGGTTGCGTTTTACTACCACACATGATGATTTTGATAGATATAATATGCATGTGCTTGCTGATCCTACTTGCAATTATTATGAGAGAGGATCTACATCTCCGCCTCTTTATTTTTCCAACACGATAAAATTGCAAGAAACTGCTTATGCTATGTATTGGCCTTTACTTGATGTTCATGAATTGTTCTTGTATGACATGCCGATGCATAGGAAGAGAGTTAGACTTCGTCATTGCTTGATATATGTTACTTTGTGCTCACTACTAAATTACAAATCATCGTTAATTAAAATTGGCTTTGATATACCTTGGGATCCGGGTGGATTCATTACTTGAGCACTATATGCCTAGCTTAATGGCTTCAAAGAAAGCGCTGCCAGGGAGACAACCCGGAAGTTTTAGAGAGTCATTTATTTCTGTTGAGTGCTTTTATATGGTTTAAAAACAAAAAAATAAAGAGGGGAACCCAAAACTTTTCAAAAAGAAAAGCGAAAGTGAGAAAGACAAGCATTGTTGAAGTGGGAGAGCTCCTTGAACTTTGTTCATGCTCGCGGAAACTTTGTGAATCTCGATTACAGAAAATTTTCAACAAAAATAATTATCCCCTTGTACAATTCCATTGTATTATAAAAATAATGTGCTAAGGTTTGCCTTTAGGATGTTTACAATGCTTGTTGGTTTGTATGGTGCAGGACAGAAACTTTGGCTGTAGTGCGCAATTTTACATTTTTTGCTGGAACGTCAAATGGTTCTGATTCTTTTTGCACTATCTTTATATGAAAATTGTTTATTGTTCATAATTTTGGAAGAATTTTTCAAGTATCATAAGTATGGTGAATGTTCAGATTATTACAAACTATTCTGTTTTAGACAGATTCTGTTTTTGATGCATAGTTTGCTTGTTTTGATGAAACTATCAATTTATATCAGTGGATTAAGCCATGGAAAAGCTATATTACAGTAGACACAATGCAAAAACAAAATATGAATTGGTTTGCAACAGTACTTAGAGTAATGATTTGCTTTATTATACTAACGGATCTTACCGAGTTTTCTGTTGAAGTTTTGTGTGGATGAAGTGTTCGATGATCGAGGAGGTCTCGATGTGAGAAGAAGGAAGAGAGGAAAAAGCTCAAGCTTGGGGATGCCCGAGGCACCCCAAGTAAATATTCAAGGAGACTCAAGCGTCTAAGCTTGGGGATGCCCCGGAAGGCATCCCCTCTTTCTTCAACAAGTATCGGTATGTTTTCGGATTCGTTTCGTTCATGCGATATGTGCAAATCTTGGAGCGTCTTTTGCTTTAGTTTTTACTTTTATTTTATGCACCATGCTGGTATGAGATAGTCCTTGGTTGATTTATAGAATGCTCTTTGCACCTCACTTATATCTTTTGAGTATGGCTTTATAGAATGCTTCATGTGCTTCACTTATATCATTTGAAGTTTGGATTGCCTGTTTCTCTTCATATAGAGAACCGCCATTTGTAGAATGCTCTTTTGCTTCACTTATATTTGTTAGAGCGTGGGCATATCTTTTGTAGAAAGAATTAAAACTCTCTTGCTTCACTTATATCTATTTAGAGAGATGACAAGAATTGGTCATTCACATTGTTGGCGTTCTGGGAACGGGGGTCCCCAGACTTGCCTGCCTGCGGCCTGCGGCGTGGCTCAAGTGGGGGCCCAGTGCGTCCCATCTTCATCAGCTCAAGCTCAAGACCCTCGCGAGGGGCCAAGCCTCGTGGGATGGACGACAAGAAGCTTCCTTAGGAGCAGCCTCATCAGGCAGGCTCGCGAGGAGGCGGAGAGATCAAGGCAGGGATACCTCGCGAGGAGCCCGTGACGCAAGCCATGACGATCGAGACCAGGCGCCCTTTGGTCAGGATAACTTGTACTAGATATTCCCTTTCAAAATGGCCAATTGTTGGCGCCCTTCCCGCTCATTATTTGGGGAGAGGCCCAGGGCCTCTATAAATAGAGCTAGCCACCACAGAGTAGAGGCAACGGAACATCGCATCAACTGAGCGAGTACTCTAGTAAGAGGAGAGAGATCCAGACCAAGTAGAACACTCCGCACCAGCTCAAGAACACCTCTCGCGAGGCTGTTCTCCCCTTGTACTATTCATCATCAGCCCTGAGGCAATCCACCACACCACACACTAGGGTAGGGTATTACACCACACCGGTGGCCCGAACCAGTATAAATCTCGTGTCCCTTGTGTTGTCATCGTTTTCCAGCTTAGATCACACGAGGAGATCAGACGTAGATCGGTAGGGGAGAGATCTCCGCGCGCACCCCAGAGTTCGAACCTTAAGGGTCTGCCGGAACCCGAAATCCGACATTTGGCGCGCCAGGTAGGGGTGCGTCGGAATCTTTCTTCCACCATTCGCGTGTGATCTTCTGTCGTGTCCATGGATGACGCTCGTCAGGCTCGCGCCGAGCGCCGGGCTGCTCTCGCCACCCGCGTCACCCAGACGGCGCCCATCGGCGGACGCCCTCGTCGTTCCCCGTCGCCTGCCGCCAATGCCGCCACTGGCCCAGCGGGGAACGAGCAGTAGGCCTCGTCTCAGCATCCTTCGGTGCGGCGGGACGGCCGCACCGCCACCCCGTCGCTGACTCCAGCTGGTTCATCGTCCCACGCCCGTTGCGCCCCCATGGACGCGCACGCCGCGCTACTCCTGGCAAGAGAGCTCCTGCACTACCACCCCGTCGACGGCCTCTACGAGGACTGGCTCGCCCGCATCACCAAGCTCGTCAGCGCCACAGGGGGCTCCCCCTTGCCGTCCCTCTCGCTGCCTCGCCCTCCGTCCCGCGCAGGGGGCGAGGATCAGGAGGCGCCTCCGCCACCTCCTCCCCAAGAAGGCGCCCTGGCTCCAAGGCGCGCGGCCCCAGGGCAAGATCCTCCATGTCCAGCGCCTGCGTGGCAAGAAGGGAGTTGCCAGGAGATCCCTCGTCCCCAAGAAGGTGCTCACGCGCTCCCAGCGCCGGTGCGCCAAGATCGCGTCCCTCCGCCTCCACGCCAAGACCCTGTGCTGCTCCAAGCAGTGGCGCGTGGTAATCACCAAGAGCAGACCTAGCACCAACAAAGGGTGCCGGTGGCCACAGCAGGCTGCCGCGCCTTCACTCCCGAGCTACGCGGCGTCACATGGCCAGGCAAGTTCAAGCCTGACCTGCCTCCGCGCTACGATGGCACGGCGGACCCCGCGGAGTTCGTGCAGCTCTACGAGCTGGGCATCGAAGCCGCCAAGGGAGACGAAAAGGTCATGGCGAACTGGTTTCCCATGGCGCTCAAGGACGGCACCCGCACCTGGCTCCTGAACCTGGCTCCTAGCATGATCTCCTCCTGGGATGAGATGCGCACCCGCTTCATCGCCAACTTCCAGGGCACTCGCGACCGGCCCCAGGCCGTGAGCGACCTGCGCCGCATCAAGCAACTGCCAGGGGAAACCCCGCAGAAGTACATCCAGCGCTTCAATAGCGCTCGCCTCAAGATCCCCAGGGTGACTGAAGAAGCCATCATCTCGGCCTTCTCCGACAGCATGCGCGACATTAAGATGAAGGAGGAGCTAGCAATCCATGAAGACCTGTGCACATCCCTGGAGTTGTTCAACTTGGCGACCAAGTGCGCCAGGGCTGAGGAAGGGCGCCTCTCCCTCCTCGAGCTCCCGGCGGCCGACCCAGAAGAGAAAAAGCTCAAGGCCAAGGACGTGAAGCGCAAGGGGGCTGCCGTGCTTGCAGCGGAACCGGACACCAAGCGAGGCAGGGATCAGCCTGAGTCATCCAAGGGCAGCCAATACTGCGTGTACCACGACCTCCACACCCACAACACCAACGGATGTCAAGAGCTCAAGGCCGTGCGAGATGGGCAAATCGGCCGACGCCCCGAGCACAACGACAGGGGCTATGGCCGAGGAGGAGGAAGAGGTGGCGAACGATGGGAAGACCGTGGACCTCGCCAAGAATGGTGTGACCGACCTCGCGAGGATCGCTGGCAGGACCAGCCTCGCGAGGGAGGCTGGAGGGATCAGCCTCGTGAGGATCGCCCACACGACAACGCAGGCCTCCCTCCACTTCCTCCACCGCCGAGGAGGAACGAAGACCAACATCAAGATGAGGGGGCTGGGGGCTTCCAGGAGCCACGCACAATCGCTTGCATCTTGGGTGGCACCCAGGCCCCAGCCTCGCAGCGCATCTTCAAGCAGTTTGCTCGCGAGGTGAATGCAGTCCTCCCCAAGCTTGAGGCCACGCGCCCTCTCAAGTGTTCTGCGTGCGCTATCATGTTCAGCTCAGCGGATCAGCTCAAATGCATGGCGACAGCCGGAGTCCTCCCGATGCTTTGCTCCTCAGTCATTAGCAATGTGCAGGTCACCAGGACCCTCATTGATGGCGGAGCAGGGCTCAATGTCCTGTCCGTCGAGACGTTTGACAATCTCCAAGTGCCGTACGATCAGCTTCAGCCGACCAAGCCTTTCTCAGGAGTCACTGATGGTTCCACTGTTCCAATAGGGCAGATTCGCCTTCCAGTCACCTTCGGGCAGCGCAACAACTACCGCACCGAGCTCATCGACTTCGATGTCGCCCACATTCGCCTGCCGTACAACGCCATCCTCGGGTACCCAGCCCTGGCCAAGTTCATGGCAGTGACTCACCATGGTTACAATGTCCTCAAGATGCCAGGAAGCTGTGGAGTCATCACCGTACCCTGTGAAGAAAGGGACGCAGTGTGATCACCATGGTTCCAAGCCGCAGCAATCGAAGACCCAGATCACAGGAATGGAAGACTTCCGCGGCGACCCTCAAGAAGAAGAAGGCTTCGCCTGGCCCAAGCCACAAGGAGGCAGGCACCTCCGGAGGTGTGGCATCAGGAGTTGCGCCCGATCAGGGATCGCCACCCTCTCTCGCATAGGAAGGCGCGCCCGGCGCCCTCCTCAGGCAGGGCTCGGGGGCTCTTTCTTGGAGAGCCACCGACTTTGCCAAGGTCACGAGGGAGGCGCTCGAGCACCACTTGGAGGGGTGCTTCCAGGCGCGTTTCCCTCAGGAAGGTACAAGGCAAGGAAGACCAAACCCTCAGGAGTTCATCGCAAGAAACACCCAAGAGCTACAGGAGTCGAGAGTCATGCGCGGCAGCCACCGCTTGCCCGCCGTAGCCCCACATCCAGGCGAGGATGGTGGGCTGCGCGTCTGCATCGACGTGCCAGGGCTCAACTGAGCCGCGTCTCAGGAGCGCCTCTGGCCTTCGCGCGTGGGGCGCTGCGAGGGGCCACCTCACAGCTACGTTCGCATGCCTTTCGGCCTGCTGAACACGGTCGCCACTCACCAGCGCCTGCTGAGGAGCGTTCTGGAGGCTCAGAAGGTCAGGCACCGTGCGGTCCTGGCGAAGGTGTAGATGGCCCTCGGAGACCTACCCGTGCCCCCAGAGCCTGCCGAGGCCCCTGGGCCTGGGGGCTCGTGAGGACCAATGTCTCCACTACGCATCGCCCACTTCTTCAGCATCACTTCATCTTCAACAGCATCAGGTGACATCTTTCAAAGTTCCGTTTTTAGCTGGGAGTGCCCACAGGGCCACATCATTCCCAGGCCGCGTGGGTCCGTCCCCGCGGCATGTATCCGTTTTTGCTTATGCTCTTTACCTACCTTGTTGGGGGCGCCCCTCGGGCTACATCATCCCCAAGCTGCTCGGGCCCAACCCAGCGGCGTTTGCTTTTCCCACATCTACTTAAAATGAATTTGCTCTTTCGTGCTTAATCTGGTTCCCATGATTATCACCTGCTGCTTATCGCGAACTTCTCCGCTCTCATGCAAAGCGCTTGCACGTTAAAAGGGGGGCGCCTGAGCATCGCGACTCATGGGCTCCTACTGGCTCTCCAGCCCTCACCCCCTGGCCTTGACCCACGGCATCGCGACCTGTCGTACCAGCTATTGGGGAACATAGTAATTTCAAAAAATTTCCTATGCACACGCAAGATCATGGTGATGCATAGCAACGAGAGGGGAGAGTGTTGTCTACGTACCCTCGTAGACCGAAGTGGAAGCATTGACACAACATAGAGGAAGTAGTCGTACGTCTTCCCGATCCGACCGATCCAAGCACCGTTACTCCGGCACCTCCGAGTTCTTGGCACACGTTCAGCTCGATGACGCTCCCCGGGCTCCGATCCAGCAAAGCTTCGGGGAGGAGTTCCGTCAGCACGACGGCGTGGTGACGATCTTGATGTACTACAGACGCAGGGCTTCGCCTAAGCACTGCAACGATATGACCGAGGTGGAATATGGTGGAGGGGAGCACCGCACACGGCTAAGAAACGATCACGAAGATCAACTTGTGTGTCCATGGGGTGCCCCCTGCCCCCGTATATAAAGGAGTGGAGGAGGGGAGGGCCGGCCCTCTCTATGGCGCGCCCTAGGGGAGTTCTACTCCCACCGGGAGTAGGATTCCCCCTTTCCTAGTCCAACTAGGAGTCCTTCCATGTATTAGGAGTAGGAGACAAGGAAGGGGAAGAGGGAAGAGAAGGAAGGAGGGGGCGCCGCCCCTCCCCCTAGTCCAATTCGGACTAGCCAATGGGGGGGCGCGCGGCCTGCCTCTCCCTCTCCCCTAAAGCCTAATAAGGCCCATATACTTCTTCCCCCGTATTCCCGTAACTCCCCGGTACTCCCGAAAATACCCGAATCACTCAGAACCTTTCCGAAGTCCGAATATAGTCGTCCAATATATCAATCTTTACGTCTCGACCATTTAGAGACTCCTCGTCATGTCCCCGATCTCATCCGGGACTCCGAACTCCTTCGGTACATCAAAACTCATAAACTCATAATATAACTGTCATCGAAACCTTAAGCGTGCGGACCATACGGTTCGAGAACAATGTAGACATGGCCGAGACACGTCTTCGGTCAATAACCAATAGCGGGGCCTGGATGCCCATATTGGTTCCTACATATTCTACGAAGATCTTTATCGGTCAGACCGCATAACAACATACGTTGTTCCCTTTGTCATCGGTATGTTACTTGCCCGAGATTCGATCGTCGGTATCCAATACCTAGTTCAATCTCGTTACCGACAAGTCTCTTTACTCGTTCCGTAATACATCATCTCGCAACTAACTCATTAGTTGCAATGCTTGCAAGGCTTAAGTGATGTGCATTACCGAGAGGGCCCAGATAAACCTCTCCGACAATTGGAGTGACAAATCCTAATCTCGAAATACGCCAACCCAACATCTACCTTTGGAGACACCTGTAGAGCTCCTTTATAATCACCCAGTTACGTTGTGACGTTTGGTAGCACACAAAGTGTTCCTCCGGTAAACGGGAGTTGCATAATCTCATAGTCATAGGAACATGTATAAGTCATGAAGAAAGCAATAGCAACATACTAAACGATCGGGTGCTAAGCTAATGGAATGGGCCATGTCAATCAGATCATTCAACTAATGATGTGACCCCGTTAATCAAATAACAACTCTTTGTCCATGGTTAGGAAACATAACCATCTTTGATTAACGAGCTAGTCAAGTAGAGGCATACTAGTGACACTCTGTTTGTCTATGTATTCACACATGTATTATGTTTCCGGTTAATACAATTCTAGCATGAATAATAAACATTTATCATGAAATAAGGAAGTAAATAATAACTTTATTATTTCCTCTAGGGCATATTTCCTTCAGTCTCCCACTTGCACTAGAGTCAATAATCTAGTTCACATCGCCATGTGATTTAACAGCAATAGTTCACATCACCATGTGATTAACAACCATAGTTCTCATCGTCATGTGACCAACACTCAAAGGGTTTAGTAGAGTCAGTAATCTAGTTCACATCTCTATGTGATTAACACCCAAAGAGTACTAAGGTGTGATCATGTTTTTCTTGTGAGAGAATCTTAGTCAACGGGTCTTTCACATTCAGATCCGTTATGTATTTTGCAATTTTCTATGTCTACAATGCTCTGCACGGAGCTACTCTAGCCAATTGCTCCCACTTTCAATATGTATCTAGATCGAGACTTAGAGTCATCCAGATTAGTGTCAAAACTTGCATCGTCGTAACCCTTTACGGCGAACCTTTTTGTCACCTCCATAATCGAGAAACATATCCTTATTTCACTAAGGATAATTTTGACCGCTGTCTAGTGATCTACTCCTAGATCACTGTTGTACTCCCTTGCCAAACTCAGTGGTAGGGTATGCAATAGTTCTGGTACACAGCATGGCATACTTTATAGAACCTATGGCTGAGGCATAGGGAATGACTTTAATTCTCTTTCTATCTTCTGCCGTGGTCGGGCTTTGAGTCTTACTCAATTTCACACCTTGTAACACATGCAAGAACTCTTTTTTTGACTGTTCCATTTTGAACTACTTCAAAATCTTGTCAAGGTATGTACTCATTGAAAAAACTTATCAAGCGTTTTGATCTATCTCTGTAGATCTTGATGCTCAATATGTAAGCAGCTTTGCCGAGGTCCTTCTTCGAAAGACTCCTTTCAAATACTCCTTTATGCTTTGCAGAATAATTCTACATTATTTCTGATCAACAATATGTCATTTACATATACTTATCAGAAATGCTGTAGTGCTCCCACTCACTTTCTTGTAAATACAGGCTTCACCGCAAGTCTGTATAAAACTATATGCTTTGATCAACTTATCAAAGCGTATATTCCAACTCCGAGATGCTTGCACCAGTCCATAGATGGATCACTGGAGCTTGCATATTTTGTTAACACCTTTAGGATTGACAAAACCTTCTGGATGCATCATATACAACTCTTCTTTAAGAAATCCATTCAGGATTGCAGTTTTGTTATCCATTTGTCAGATTTCATAAAATGTGGCAATTGCTAACATGATTCGGACAGACTTTAAGCATCGATATGAGTGAGAAAATCTCATCATAGTCAACACCTTGAACTTTGTCAAAAACCTTTTTCGACAAGTCTAGCTTTGTAGATAGTAACACTACTATCAGCGTCCGTCTTCCTCTTGAAGATCCATTTATTTTCTATGGCTTGCCGGTCATCGGGCAAGTCAACCAAAGTCCACACTTTGTTCTCATACATGGATCCCATCTCATATTTCATGGCTTCAAGCCATTTTGCGGAATCTGTGCTCACCATTGCTTCTTCATAGTTCGTAGGTTCGTCATGGTCTAGTAACATAACCTCCAGAAAAGGATTACCGTACCACTCTGGTGTGGATCTTATTCTGGTTGACCTACGAGGTTCGGTAGTAACTTGATCCGAAGTTACATGATCATCATCATTATCTTCCTCACTAATTGGTGCAGTAGTCACATGAACAGATTTCTGTGATGAATTACTTTCCAATAAGGGAGAAGGTACAATTACCTTATCAAGTTCTACTTTCCTCCCACTCACTTCTTTCAAGAGAAACTCCTTCTCTAGAAAGGATCCATTCTTAGCAACGAATGTCTTGCCTTCGGATCTGTGATAGAAGGTGTACCCGACAGTCTCCTTTGGGTATCCTATGAAGACATATTTCTCCGATTTGGGTTTGAGCTTATCAGGATGAAACTTTTTCATATAAGCATCATAATCCCAAACTTTAAGAAACGACAACTTTGGTTTCTTGCCAAACCATACTTCAGATTGTGTCGTCTCAGCGGACTTAGATGGTGCCCCTTTTTAATGTGAATGCAGCTGTCTTTAATGCATAACCCCAAAAACGATAGTGGTAAATCGGTAAGAAACATCATAGATTGCACTATATCCAATAAAGTACGGTTATGACGTTCGGACACACCATTACGCTGTGGTGTTCCGGGTGGCAGGAGTTTGGAAACTATTCCACATTGTTTTAATTGAAGACCAAACTCGTAACTCAAATATTTGTCTCCGCGATCAGATCGTAGAAATTTTATTTTCTTGTCAGGATGATTTTCCACTTCACTCTGAAATTCTTTGAACTTTTCAAATGTTTCAGACTTATGTTTCATCAAGTAGATATACCCATATCTGCTCAAATCATCTGTGAAGGTCAGAAAATAATGATACCTGCTGCATGCCTTAATATTCATCGGACTACATACATCAGTATGTATGATTTCCAACAAATCTGTTGCTCGCTCCATTGTTCCGGAGAACGGAGTTTTAGTCATCTTGCCCATAAGGCATGGTTCGCAAGCATCAAGTGATTCATAATCAAGTGATTCCAAAATCCCATCAACATGGAGTTTTTCCATGCGCTTTACACCAATATGACCTAAACGGCAGTGCCACAAATAAGTTGCACTATCATTATTTACTTTGCATATTTTGGCTTCAATATTATGAATATATGTATCACTACGATCGAGATCCAACAAACCATTTTTGTTGGTGTGTATGACCATAGAAGGTTCTATTCATGTAAACAGAACAACAATTATTCTCTAACTTACATGAATAACCGTATTGCAATAAACATGATCAAATCATATTCATGCTCAACGCAAACACCAAATAACACTTATTTAGATTCAACACTAATCCCGAAAGTATAGGGAGTGTGCGATGATGATCATATCAATCTTGGAACCACTTCCAACACACATCGTCACTTCACCCTTAACTAGTCTCTGTTTATTCTGCAACTCCCGTTTCGAGTTACTAATCTTAGCAACTGAACTAGTATCAAATACTGAGGGGTTGCTATAAACACTAGTAAAGTACACATCAGTTCAATTTGCCATCCTCCTTATCCGCCAATCACTTGGGGTAGTTCCGCTTCCAGTGACCAGTCCCTTTGCAGTAGAAGCACTTAGTCTCAGGCTTAGGACCAGACTTGGGCTTCTTCACTTGAGAAGCAACTTGATTGCTATTCTTCTTGAAGTTCCCCTTCTTCCCTTTGCCCTTTTCTTGAAACTAGTGGTCTTGTGTACCATCAAAACTTGATGTTTTTTTTATTTCTACCTTCGTCAATTTCAGCATTACGAAGAGCTTGGGAATCGTTTCCGTTATCCCTTGCATATCATAGTTCATCACGAAGTTCTACTAACTTGGTGATGGTGACTAGAGAATTCTGTCAATCACTATCTTATCTGGAAGATTAACTCCCACTTGATTCAAGCGATTGTAGTACCCAGACAATCTGAGCACATGCTCACTAGTTGAGCGATTCTCCTCCATCTTTTAGCTATAGAACTTGTTGGAGACTTTATATCTCTCAACTCGGGTATTTGCTTGAAATATTAACTTCAACTCCTGGAACATCTCATATGGTCCATGACGTTCAAAACGTCTTTGAAGTCCCGATTCTAAGCCGTTAAGCATGGTGCACTAAACTATCAAGTAGTCATCATATTGAGTTAGCCAAACGTTCATAACGCCTGCATCTGCTCCTGCAATAGGTCTGTCACCTAGCGGTGCATCAAGGACATAATTCTTCTGTGAAGCAATGAGGATAAACCTCAGATCACGGATCCAATCCGCATCATTGCTACTAACATTTTTCAACACAATTTTCTCTAGGAACATATCAAAATAAACACAGGGAAGCAACAACGCGAGCTATTGATCTACAACATAATTTGCAAAATACTACCAAGACTAAGTTCATGATAAATTAAAGTTCAATTAATCATATTACTTAAGAACTCCCACTTAGATAGACATCCCTCTAATCTTCTAAGTGATCACGTGATCCAAATCAACTAAACCATGTCCGATCATCACGTGAGATGGAGTAGTTTCAACGGTGAACATCAATATGTTGATCATATCTACTATATGATTCACGCTCGACCTTTCGGTCTCCGTGTTCCGAGGCCATATCTGCATATGCTAGGCTCGTCAAGTATAACCCGAGTATCCCGCGTGTGCAACTGTTTTGCACCCGTTGTATTTGAACGTAGAGCCTATCACACCCGATCATCACGTGGTGTCTCAGCACGAAGAACTTTCGCAACGGTGCATACTCAGGGATAACACTTCTTGATAATTAGTGAGAGATCATCTTAAAATGCTACCGTCAAACTAAGCAAAATAAGATGTATAAAAGATAAACATCACATGCAATCAATATATGTGACATGATATGGCCATGATCATCTTGCGCCTTTGATCTCCATCTCCAAAGTACCGTCATGATCTCTATCGTCACCGGCACGACACCATGATCTCCATCATCTTGATCTATATCAATGTGTCGTCACGTGGTCGTCTCGCCAACTATTGCTTTTGCAACTATTGCTATCGCATAGCGATAAAGTAAAGCAATTATTTGGCACTTGCATCTTATGCAATAATGAGACAACCGTAAGGCTTCTGCCAATTGCCGATAACTTCAACAAAACATGATCATCTCATACAACAACTTATATCTCATCACATCTTCACCATATCACATCACAACATGCCCTGCAAAAACAAGTTAGACGTCCTCTACTTTGTTGTTGCAAGTTTTACGTGGCTGCTACGGGCTTAGCAAGAACCGTTCTTACCTACGCATCAAAAACCACAACGATAGTTTGTCAAGTTGGTGCTGTTTTAACCTTCGCAAGGACCGGGTGTAGCCACACTCGGTTCAACTAAAGTTGGAGAAACTGACACCCGCCAGCCACCTGTGTGCAAAGCACAGCGGTAGAACCAGTCTCGCGTAAGCGTACGCGTAATGTCGGTCCGGGCCGCTTCATCCAACAATACCGCCGAACCAAAGTATGACATGCTGGTAAGCAGCATGACTTATATCGCCCACAACTCACTTGTGTTCTACTCGTGCATATAACATCAAACCATAAAATCTAGGCTCGGATACCACTGTTGGGGAACGTAGTAATTTCAAAAAAATTCCTACGCACACGCAAGATCATGGTGATGCATAGCAACAAGAGGGGAGAGTGTTGTCTACGTACCCTCGTAGACCAAAGCGGAAGCGTTGACACAACATAGAGGAAGTAGTCGTACGTCTTCCCGATCCGACCGATCCAAGCACCGTTACTCCGGCACCTCCGAGTTCTTGGCACACGTTCAGCTCGATGACGCTCCCCGGGCTCCGATCCAGCAAAGCTTCGGGGAGGAGTTCCGTCAGCACGACGGCGTGGTGACGATCTTGATGTACTACCGACACAGGGCTTCGCCTAAGCACTGCAACGATATGACCGAGGTGGAATGGTGGAGGGGGGCACCGCACACGGCTAAGAAACAATCACGAAGATCAACTTGTGTGTCCATGGGGTGCCCCCTGCCCCCCTATATAAAGGAGTGGAGGAGGGGACGGCCGGCCCTCTCTATGGCGCGCCCTAGGGGAGTCCTACTTCCACCGGGAGTAGGATTCCCCCTTTCCTAGTCCAACTAGGAGTCCTTCCATGTATTAGGAGTAGGAGACAAGGAAGGGGAAGAGGGAAGAGAAGGAAGGAGGGGGCACCGCCCCTCCCCCTAGTCCAATTCGGACTAGCCAATGGGGGGGCGCGCGGCTTGCCTCTCCCTCTCCCCTAAAGCCCAATAAGGCCCATATACTTCTTCCCCCGTATTCCCGTAACTCCCCAGTACTCCCGAAAATACCCGAATCACTTAGAACCTTTCCGAAGTCCGAATATAGTGTCCAATATATCAATCTTTACGTCTGGACCATTTCGAGACTCCTCGTCATGTCCCCGATCTCATCCGGGACTCCGAACTCCTTCGGTACATCAAAACTCATAAACTCATAATATAACTGTCATCGAAACCTTAAGCGTGCGGACCATACGGTTCGAGAACAATGTAGACATGGCCAAGACACGTCTTCGGTCAATAACCAATAGCGGGACCTGGATGCCCATATTGGTTCCTACATATTCTACGAAGATCTTTATCGGTCAGACCGCATAACAACATACGTTGTTCCCTTTGTCATCGGTATGTTACTTGCCCGAGATTCGATCATCGGTATCCAATACCTAGTTCAATCTCGTTACCGAAAAGTCTCTTTACTCGTTCCGTAATACATCATCTCGCCACTAACTCATTAGTTGCAATGCTTGTGTAACGCCCCGGATGTAACTTGCCATATTTGTAATCCAACTCTTACCATTTTCGGCTATGTGTTATGTTATTATCTTCGTGGTTGGGTTTCCCTTCGATTTGGTTTTGTGCATATCATGCATTTCATATCATGTCATCATGTGCATCGCATTCGCATACGTGTTCGTCTCATGAATCCGAGCATTTTCCCCGTTATCCGTTTTCCAATCCGGCGCTCCTATGTCCCCCGGCGTTCCCTTTTACATTTCTTCGTGAGCGGGTATTAAACTTTCTTGGATTGGACCGAGGTTTGCCATGCGGCCTTGGTATAGCACCGGTAGACCGCCTGTCAAGTTTCGGGTCAATCGGAGTTCCTTTGGTACTCCAACGGTTATCCGGGTAACCGTGAAGGCCTCGTGTGTGTTGCAGCCCAACACCTCTTCAAAACAGCCCAATAACCCATCTAAGACACTCCCATGTCCTCCGCCGTTCGATCACGATCGCGTGGCCGAAAACCGCTCTCCATTTGGAGCCTCCTAGCTCCTTCTACCTATAAAAGGCCTCCTCCTCCTCCAATTCCGGGTCCAAACACCCCAAACACTAGCCCCGCTCCTCTGCCGCCGCCGGACGCGTCCGGGCGCGCCGGACGCCGTCCGCCCACCGCCCGCAGCCAACGGGAAGGCGCCACGTGGCCTCCCCGCGCCGCCCCGCCGCCGGCCCGCCGAGGCCCATCGCGGGCCCCCGAGCCCGAGCGCCTCCGCCCGGCTCCCCGCCGCCCCGGTCCACGTGCGCTCCGCGCCTCGCCCCCGAGCTCCGCCGGCCACCACCGCGCCGCGCCGGCCGCCGTGCTCCGCCGCCCGCGGCGCTCGCCGCCGACGCCACACGCCGCCGCCCGCGCGTATCCGGGCCGGAGCGCCCAGATCCGGCCTCCCTCACCTCACGCCGCCTCCTCCAGCACCCCTCCGGCGAACTCCGACGACAGATCCCTGCGGACCTCGGTTTCCGCGCCGGATCGGTTGACTTCTCCCCCTCTCTAATATTTCTAAGTCTGTAAATTTTGCATTATCATCACCTGTTCATTGCATCGTAACTTTGCATCGGTAGCTCTGTTTCATGCGTATAATATGTCAAATTGTTCGCCTAGAAGAGTACATCACTTAATTACATCTCATCATTTTCATTTGAGGTCGTCTTGATGCCCGAAATGCTATTAGAAGAGGGCTATGTGATGTTAGTTGCTGGATTTTATCTGAACATGCACTTTTGTTATTTTTGCTATGATTGATGTGTACCTCCCATGAAGTTGAGTCCTACATGAGTTTTGTAATATGCCATGTTGCCTTTCCAAAGAATTATGCCATGTATTTTTGTGATCTTTGTGGTGGCTAGCACAAGCATGCAAACTAGGGCACTTGATGTTACTAATTTCAGAGACTTAGTAATTTCACCAAGTCCCTGACTGCTGTTATTTTTATGCCATGTGTTCATGTTGTTTCCGAGAGATCTATGCCTCTTTTGAGCATGATCAGTAAGAGTGTTTTGAGCATATGGATTTTCTCTATCCATCCATGCCTTTGTTTGTATTTATGGAGTGCCATAGCTTGAGTCAATCGAGCTCTACTTTTGCTATAAAATGTTGATGACAGATTGTTTACATGTTATTCGATTTTGCCAAGCTTGGTGTAGTTTATCCTTGCAAGCTATTATGTTATTCTTGCCATGTTTAGTTTCTATGACATGTCTTCTTGATGTATGTATGCTTAGTTTATCTTGCAATGCTCTGTAGTGAGTGTATCGAGCTCACGAACATGTCTACTCGTTATCTGTTTTTGACATGTCCAGTTTTCTGCTAAGTATGAAACCTGTAACGAAACTTGCCTAATTGACATGGGTATAATCGTATTTTCTGATCCTTTTTGGCTTATGGTCAGTAAGGGACATTTGTCAAGTGCTTTGAGTGGATTCATGCCCTGCCTTATTTTGCTGTGTTATGTTCCTGTAGCATGTTGTTTCATTGCTCTAAACATGTCATCCTGATGTTAATTTCTGCTATGTTGATATTTTCAAAGTCTGAGAACCTGTTATCTTTTGCACTTTTGCCATGCTTGTTTGGACCTGTTGTGATGTGATTTAGCCATATCTCAGTGTTCATCTTTTGTCGAGCATCTTGAGTAGATAACTGTCATATGCCTTGTTGCTATGTTTGGGTGCAGTAGCTTAATTTCTTGTTGCTTGCTAAGTAGCATCATGCTGTTTATGGCAGATTATTGTCATTCTTGTATTGCTTGTCATTTGCAAACCGTGCATCCGATTCCGGTGATCTTTTCTCGGCGGGGTCCAGGAAGTGAACACGGTGTTGGAGTAATGTTTGACGTAGGTTGTTTCAGGATCACTTCTTGATCACTTCTAGCTTCACGACCGTGCTTTGCCTTCTCTTCTCGCTCTCTTTTGCGTTGTAGCCACCATATATGCTAGTCGCTTGCTGCCGCTCCACCTCACTAACCTTTCCTACCTATAAGCTTAAATAGTCTTGATCTCGTGGGCGTGAGATTGCTGAGTCCCCGTGACTCACAGATTCTATCACAACAGTTGTAGGTACCAACGATGCCTGTGCAGATGACGCGTCCGAGCTCACTTGGGAGTTCGACGAGGAACGTGGCCGTTACTATGTGTCTTTTCCAGATGATCAGTAGTGGAGCCCAGTTGGGGTGATCCAGGGATCTATGTAGCATTTGGGGTAGTCTTCTTTCATTTTGGTACCGTAGTCGGACCTTGAGTGTAATTTGAATGATGGATGTTTATTTATGTTTTGTGTGAAGTGGCGACTGTAAGCCAACTATGTATCTTTCCCCTTATTTATTACATGGATTGTGTGAAGATTACCTCACTTGCGACATTGCTTTCAATGCGGTTATGCCTCTAAGTCATGCCTCGACACGTGGGAGATATAGCCGCATCGAGGGCGTTACAAGTTGGTATCAGAGCCTTTCCCCGACCTTAGGAGCCCCCACTGTTTGATCGTCTTTAGTGGCCGAGTTGTGTCTAGAAAAATGTTTTGAGTCATTTAGGAATTATATATCGGAGAGATTAGGAATTCTTTTTACTCCCCAGTCCCTTCGACCTTCTGGTGAGGTATCCTGACGTAGAATTTTGGCTCTTCTCTTCTCAAATTTCACTAAAAAAAAATTTTAGGATCACGCGGGTATCTTAGAATCGTTCCGATGGTTTTATGATGACAACATTGTCTTGGTTGCCTCCCGTCAGCAGGGGTTTTAGAGGAGGTGTCCCGGGGAGTTGAGCTCCGAGGTGTTGTCGTCATAATTTTATCGTTGCGGTTTAGGAATACCTGAGTTTAGTATGTCGACATCGAAAATCTCTTTTGTACAGTTGTTGGTGAGATAACCCTGATAGCCCAGTACTGAGGCGAGTGCGGGAGTATTGCCATGACTTGTATAACGGATGTTTTTCGAAGGTTGGAGGTAGATGATTTCCGAGGATTTCTTGGTTATGTGTTCAAGGATGGATACAGCTGGATCTAGGTATTGTTAGTTTTGGTGATATATTTTGTGTCCCCTGTATCCCCAACACCTGATTGCATAACCAGAAAGTTTCGGGAGTTTATAAGTGGGAATTCTTGTAGCTCTAGTATTTCTTCCGCAGATATTTGGTACATGATTGGGTAATCCTTACCAAGTATTTGTTCACATCTGTACCTTGTTGATTTTATTCCATACCTTGTTCTAAGTGGCTTCTCAGCTTATGGAAGTGTGATGTTTTACTTTGGAATTCATTCGTTCATTCTCGTTCGAGTGTTTATTGTGAAGACTATATGTTGCAATTTCGTTCCTTTGATTCAGCTTCAATATATCTCTGTCAAGATGCTAATGGATGTCACCCTCTTCAGGATGGCTCCGCCAACGCGTCAGAATCCGGATCGCAATGAAGGAAGTCAGGCTAACCCTCCGCCACCACCTCCGCCTCCGGAGGCTTGGCAAGCCTTGATGACTGCCACAAATGCCAACGCTCAGATTCTGATTCAGCTCTTGCAAGATCGCAACCAAGGGCAAGGTAATCAAGAGAATCAAGGCCAAGGCAACAATCAGCCGCACTTCGCTTCACTCAACCAGTTCCTTGCTAATCAGCCAAAGACCTTCAGCTACTATGTCGAGGCCACAGACGCAGATGATTGGCTCGTGGACATCAGACGTGAGGACTTTGTCAAGTTTGCCTCTTTTCAACTCAAGGATCAAGCTGCTGAATGGTTCCAGCAATACAAAGATTCCAGAGGAGGTCGTGTGATTACCTGGGATGAGTTCCGCCGTGACTTCAAAGCTCACCACATTCCAGAAAGTGTTGTTGAGAGTAAGCGTGAGGAGTTCCGCAATCTCAAGCAAGGCAACATGTCTGTCTATCAATACAACACTCAGTTCCAGAAGCTCTCTCGTTTTGCAAGGCAAGACATCCCTGATGAGAAGAGTATGATCTACCAGTTCAGGCGTGGTCTCAGGGAAGATCTGCAACTTGCTCTCGTGCTTTTCGAGCCATTAAAGTATGATGAATTCTACAACATGGAGCTGAAACAAGAAGCTGCTCAGCTCAAGTGTAAGGCATCTAAGAAGAGAGTCAGAGACGCAGTTCAGTCTTCTTCTTCCTCACTTGTGGCAGCTAAGCAACAAAAGTTCTGGTTGCCTCCTCCTCCTCCGTTCCGTCAGCCTTATCAGCAGAAGAACTCAAGTGGTCGTGGATCTTCCCACCCACCCAACCCTGGCTATCAGAACAAGTCTCAGAACCAAGCTCCAAGGCCAAGTGCTCCTTACCATCGTCCGCTCTCAGAGGTGACTTGTAACAAATGTCAGCAGAAGGGTCACTATGCGATTAAGTGCTTCAACCAAAGGCGCCTTCCGCCTCCTCCTCCTGTGAAATCTTCCAGCAATGCAGTGGTCAAGCATAATCCTAAGTCTGCAAAGGTGAACATGATGAATGCAGCTCAAGCGGAGGATTCTTCTGATGTGATCATGGGTAATCTCTCAGTTAATGATATTCCTGCAAAAGTCTTATTTGATACTGGAGCATCGCATTCTTTCATTTCAAGACCTTTTGTGGCTATGCATGAATTGAGTACTCAAGTTTTGCCGAGACCTTTGTCTATTGTGTCCCCGGGTAAGCAAATGACTTCTCGAGTTTCGGTCCCGAATGTCGGTATCAAGATGGGCGACTATAGATTTCTGGCAAAACCAATTGTTCTTGGTGATTCTGATATTGATCTTATTCTCGGGATGGACTGGCTTTCTAAGCACAAGGCTCAGCTTGACTGTGCTGCCAGGGAAATCAAATTGACTCACTCTTCTAACGATGTGATCATCTATGCTTCTCGTGATGATACCATTCGGTTGTTTTCTCTCAATGAGAATGGTGAAATGGAGGCTATCTCTCAGATTCCAGTCGTTTGTGAGTACCAAGATGTCTTTCCAGAAGAGCTTCCGGGTATGCCTCCCCACCGACCAGTTGAATTCGTTATTGATCTCGAGCCTGGCACGGAACCTGTTTGCAAGCGTCCTTACAAGCTTGGACCAGATGAGTTGAAGGAATTGAAGAAACAACTCGATGAACAAGAGCGTCTGGGTCTGATCAGACTGAGTTCTTCTCCTTGGGGTTGTGGTGTTCTTTTTGTCAAGAAGAAGGATGGCACGGACCGACTTTGCATCGATTACCGTCCATTGAACAAGAAGACTATCAAGAACAAGTACCCACTTCCCAACATCAATGAGCTATTTGAGCAACTTAAAGGTGCTAAAGTGTTCTCCAAGCTTGACCTTCGTATGGGTTATCATCAAATTCGCATTCGTGAAGAAGATATTCCCAAGACAGCATTCTGAACAAGCTTTGGTTCTTATGAGTATACTGTCATGCCATTCGGCCTTGTCAATGCTCCTACAGCATTCACTCGCTTGATGAACTTCATCTTCAACCCCTACATCAACGAATTTGTCCTGGTCTATCTCGATGATATTTTGGTCTTCTCCAAGAATAAGGAGGATCATGCCAAACATTTGCGATTGGTGCTCGACAAGCTCAGAGAGTATCAATTATATGCGAAGTTCTCCAAATGTGAATTCTGGCTTGATGAAGTTCTTTATCTTGGTCATATCATCTCTGCCAAGGGTATTGCTATTAATCCAGAGAGGGTGTCTGCAGTTTTGAATTGGGAACCCCCTCAGAATGTCAAGCAGCTTCGCAGTTTTCTTGGACTTGCAAGCTATTGCCGAAGATTCGTTGAGAATTTCTCAAAGATTGCCAAGCCTCTTTCCAACCTCCTCCAGAAGCATGTGAAGTATGTCTGGTCTCCTGAGTGTGACGTTGCTTTCAACACTCTCAAAGAGAAACTCGTCACTACTCCAGTTCTGACTCCTCCTGACGAATCCAAGTCTTATGAGGTATTCTGTGATGCTTCTCTTCAGGGCCTCGGTGCCATCTTAATGCAAGAGAAGAAGGTTGTTGCCTATACCTCTTGCCAGTTGAAGCCCAATGAAAGGAACTACCCCACTCACGATCTTGAGTTGGCGGCAGTTGTCCACGCTCTAATAACATGGAGACATCTCGTGTTGGGAAGGAAAGTGGACATTTTTACTAATCACAAGAGTCTCAAGTACATCTTCACTCAGCCTCACCTCAACCTCAGGCAAACTCGATGGGTCGAAATGATTCAAGAGTATAATCCGAGTATTGAATATACTCCAGGCAAGGCTAATGTGATTGCAGACGCTTTGAGCAGGAAGGCTTACTGCAACAGCTTAATCCTCAAGCCCTTTCAACCGGATCTCTGTGAGGCTTTCCGCAAGTTGAATCTCCAAGTTGTCCCTCAAGGATTTCTTGCCAACCTCATCGTCTCTCCTACTTTGGAAGATCAGATTCGTGAGGCTCAACTGTTGGATACCATGGTGAAGAAGGTGAAACGTGGTATTGACAAGGGCATTTCCAAATACAAGTGCTATCGAGTTGATGACAGAGATACTCTTTTCTTCGAGGACCGGATCGTGGTTCCAAAGGGTGATCTTCGTAAAGTCATTATGAACGAAGCGCACAACTCTCTTCTGTCAATTCATCCTGGAAGTACGAAGATGTACCATGACCTCAAGCAGTCGTATTGGTGGACTCGAATGAAGCGAGAGATTGCTCAATTCGTGAATGAGTGTGATGTCTGTAGAAGGGTGAAAGCAGAACACCAACGACCAGCTGGTCTTCTCCAACCTCTTGCTATTCCAGAATGGAAGTTTGATCATATCGAAATGGACTTCATGATTGGTTTTCCTAAGTCCAAGCGTGGAAATGATGCTATCTTCGTCGTCATCGACAAGCTCACCAAAGTGGCTCATTTTCTTCCTATCAAAGAGTCTATCACAGCAGCGCAGCTGGCAGAGCTCTACACCTCCAGAATTGTCTCCTTGCATGGCATTCCTCAATTGATCTCTTCAGACCGTGGCAGCATCTTTACCTCCAAGTTTTGGGATTCTTTTCAGAAGGCCATGGGCACCAACATTCGCTTCAGCACAACTTTCCACCCTCAGACTAGTGGACAAGTCGAGTGTGTCAACCAAATTCTTGAAGATATGCTCAAAGCTTGTGTTATCTCTTTCGGCATGAAGTGGGAGGATTGCCTTCCTTATGCTGAGTTTTCTTACAACAACAGCTTTCAAGCCAGCTCGGGCAAAGCCCCATTCGAGATTCTCTATGGAAGAAAGTGTCGTACTCCTCTCAACTGGTCTGAAACCGGTGAACGCCAATTACTTGGCAACGATTTGATCTCAGAGGCTGAGGCTATGTGCAAGGTCATTCGTGAGAACCTCAAAGCCGCGCAATCGCGCCAGAAGAGCTATTACGATAGCAAACACCGAGATGTGGAATTCGAGATCGGAGACCATGCCTACCTCCGTGTCTCTCCAATGAAAGGAACTCGTCGCTTCGGTATCAAGGGGAAACTTGCCCCTAGATACGTCGGTCCTTTCAAGATCATCGGCAAACGAGGCAATCTCGCCTATCAACTTGAGCTTCCCTCCAACTTTGCAAATGTGCACGATGTCTTCCACGTGACACAGCTTCGCAAGTGCTTCAAGACGCCTGAGCGCACCATCAACTTCAAAGAGATTGATCTTCAAGAAGATTTGTCCTATCATGAGCATCCCGTTGCTATTCTTGAAGAAACTGAGCGGAAGACTCGCAACAAGTCAATCAAATTCCTCAAAGTGAAATGGTCACACCATTCAGACCGAGAAGCCACCTGGGAGCGTGAGGATCACCTACGTTCCGAGTATCCGGAGTTCTTTCAGTCCTAGACCTCGGGACGAGATCCTCTCGTAGTGGTGGAGTGTTGTAACGCCCCGGATGTAACTTGCCATATTTGTAATCCACCTCTTGCCATTTTCGGCTATGTGTTATGTTATTCTCTTCGTGGTTGGGTTTCCCTTCGATTTGGTTTTGTGCATGTCATGCATTTCATATCATGTCATCATGTGCATCGCATTCGCATACGTGTTCGTCTCATGAATCCGAGCATTTTCCTCGTTGTCCGTTTTCCAATCCGGCGCTCCTATGTCACCCGGCGTTCCCTTTTACATTTCTTCGTGAGCGGTTATTAAACTTTCTCGGATTGGACCGAGGTTTTCCATGCGGCCTTGGTATAGCACCGGTAGACCGCCTGTCAAGTTTCGGGTCAATCGGAGTTCGTTTGGTACTCCAACGGTTATCCGGGTAACCGTGAAGGCCTCGTGTGTGTTGCAGCCCAACACCCCTTCAAAACAGCCCAATAACCCATCTAAGACACTCCCATGTCCTCCGCCGTTCGATCACGATCGCGTGGCCGAAAACCGCTCTCCATTTGGAGCCTCCTAGCTCCTTCTACCTATAAAAGGCCTCCCCCTACTCCAATTCCGGGTCCAAACACCCCAAACCCAAGCCCCGCTCCTCTGCCGCCGCCAGACGCCGTCCGCCCGCCGCCCGCAGCCAACGGGAAGGCGCCACGTGGCCTCCCCGCGCCGCCCCGCCGCCGGCCCGCCGAGGCCCATCGCGGGCCCCCGAGCCCGAGCGCCTCCGCCCGGCTCCCCGCCGCCCCGGGCTGCCTGCACCCCGCGCCTCGCCCCCGAGCTCCGCCAGCCACCGCCGCGCCGCGCCGGCCGCCGCGCTCCGCCGCCACCTCGCCGGCTCCCCGCCGCCCGCGGCGCTCGCCGCCGACGCCACACGCCGCCGCCCGCGCGAATCCGGGCCGGAGTGCCCAGATCCGGCCTCCCTCACCTCGCGCCGCCTCCTCCGGCACCCCTCCGGCGAACTCTGGCGACAGATCCCGCCGGACCTCAGTTTCCGCGCCGGATCGGTTGACTTCTCCCCCTCTCTAATATTTCAAAGTCTGTAAATTTTGCATTATCATCACCTGTTCATCGCATTGTAACTTTGCATCGGTAACTCCGTTTCGTGCGTATAATATGTCAAATTGTTCGTCTAGAAGAGTACATCATTTCATTCCATCGCACCATTTTCATTTGAGGTCGTCTTGATGCCCGAAATGCTGTTAGAAAAGGGCTATGTGATGTTAGTTGCTGGATTTTATCTGAACATGCACTTTTGTTATTTTTGCTATGATTGATGTGTACCTCCCATGAAGTTGAGTCCTACATACATGATGTTAGTTGCTGAATTATGCCATGTATTTTTGTGATCTTTGTGGTGGCTAGCACAAGCATGCAAACTAGGGCACTTGATGTTACTAATTTCAGAGACTTAGTAATTTCACCAAGTCCCTGACTGTTGTTATTTTTATGCCATGTGTTCATGTTGTTTTCGAGAGATCTATGCCTCTTTTGAGCATGATCAGTAAGAGTGTTTTGAGCATATGGATTTTCTCTATCCATCCATGCCTTTGTTTGTATTTATGGAGTGACATAGTTTGTGTCAATCGAGCTCTACTTTTGCTATAAAATGTTGATGGCAGATTGTTTACATGTTATTCGATTTTCCAAAGCTTGGTGTAGTTTATCCTTGCAAGCTATGATGTTATTCTTGCCATTTTTAGTTTCTATGCCATGTCTTCTTGATGTATGTATGCTTAGTTTATCTTGCAATGCTCTGTAGTGAGTGCATCAAGCTCACGAACATGTCTACTCGTTATCTGTTTTTGACATGTCCAGTTTTCTGCTAAGTCTGAAACCTGTAACGAAACTTGCTTAATTGACATGGGTATAATCATATTTTCTGATCCTTTTTGGCTTATGGTCAGTAAGGGACATTTGTCAAGTGCTTTGAGTAGATTCATGCCACGCCTTATTTTGCTGTGTTCTTTTCCTTTAGCATGTCTTTTCATTGCTCTAAACATGTCATCCTGATGTTAATTTCTGCTATGTTGATATTTTCACAAAGTCTGAGAACCTGTTATCTTTTGCACTTTTGCCATGCTTGTTTGGACCTGTTGCGATGTGATTTAGCCGTAGCTCAGTGTTCATCTTTTGTCAAGCATCTTGATTAGATAACTGTCATATGCCTTGTTGCTATGTTTGGGTGCAGTAGCTTAATTTCTTGTTGCTTGCTAAGTAGCATCATGCTGTTTATGGCAGATTATTGTCATTCTTGTATTGCTTGTCATTTGCAAACCGTGCATCCGATTCCGGTGATTTCTTGTTCCTTTGCTCGTGTTCTTGTTGTGGGTAGAGCCGGGAGACGAGTATGTGAACGAGGAACCTGTTGAGAACGCTTTCGAGGACCAAGCTTTCGACAACTCTGAGAACCTTGCAGGCAAGATGACCATACCCTCGAAATCACTTCTATCTTTGCTTGCTAGATGCTCGCTCTTTTGCTATGCCTATGCTGCGATACCTACCACTTGCTATATCATGCCTCCTATATTACCATGTCAGCCCCTAACCATCCATGTCCTAGCAAACCGTTGTTTGGCTATGTTACCGCTTTGCTCAGCCCCTCTTATAGCGTTGCTAGTTGCAGGTGAAGATAAAGTTTGTTCCTTGTTGGAACATGGACCTGTTGTTCCTTGTTGGAACATGTTTACTTGTTGGGATATCACAATACCTCTTATTTAGTTAATGCATCTATATACTTGGTAAAGGGTGGAAGGCTCGGCCTTATGCCTGTTGTTTTGTTCCACTCTTGCCACCCTAGTTTCCGTCATACCGGTGTTATGTTCCCGGATTTTGCGTTCCTTACACGGTTGGGTGATTTATGGGACCACCTTGACAGTTCGCTTTGAATAAGACTTTTCCAGCAAGGCCCAACATTGGTTTTACCATTTGCCACCTAAGCCTTTTTCCCTTGGGTTCTGCAGACTCAAGGGTCATCTTTATTTTAACCCCCCCGGGCCAGTTCTCCTTCGATTGCTGGTCCAAACTAGAGCCCTTTGCAGCGCCACCTCGGGGCAACTCGAGATTTGGTTTTAGTTGTACGGACTGCTCATCCGGATGTGCCCTGAGACCGAGATATGTGCAGCTCCTATCAGGATTTGTCGGCACAATCGGGCGGCTTTGCTGGACTTGTTTTATTGCTGTCGAAATGTCTTGTAGTCCGGGATCCCGAGATTGATCGGGTCTTCCCGGTAGAAGGAATATCCTTCATTGACCGTGAGAGCTTATCATGGGCTAAGTTGGGACACCCCTGCAGGGTATTATCTTTCGAAAGTCATGCCCGCGGTTATGAGGCAGATGGGAATTTGTTGATGTCCGGTTGTAGAAAACCCTAAGTTGACCTTAACTAAAACAAATCAACCGCGTGTGTAACCGTGATGGTCTCTTCTCGGCGGGGTCCGCGAAGTGAACACGGTGTTGGAGTAATGTTTGATGTAGGTTGTTTCAGGATCACTTCTTGTTCACTTCTAGCTTCACAACCGTGCTTTGCCTTCTCTTCTCGCTCTCTTTTGCGTTGTAGCCACCATATATGCTAGTCGCTTGCTGCCGCTCCACCTCACTATCCTTTCCTACCTATAAGCTTAAATAGTCTTGATCTCGCGGGTGTGAGATTGCTGAGTCACTGTGACTCATAGATTCTACCACAAGAGTTGCAGGTACCAACGATGCCAGTGCAGATGACGCGTCCGAGCTCACTTGGGAGTTCGACGAGGAACGTGGTCGTTACTATGTGTCTTTTCCAGATGATCAGTAGTGGAGCCCAGTTGGGGTGATCCGGGGATCTATGTAGCATTTGGGGTAGTCTTCTTTCATTTTGGTACAGTAGTCGGACCTTGAGTGTAATTTGAATGATGGATGTTTATTTATGTTTTGTGTGAAGTGGCGACTGTAAGATAACTATGTATCTTTCCCCTTATTTATTACATGGATTGTGTGAAGATTACCTCACTTGCGACATTGCTTTCAATGCGGTTATGCCTCTAAGTCGTGCCTCGACACGTGGGAGATATAGCCGCATCGAGGGCGTTATAGCTTGCAAGGCTTAAGTGATGTGCATTACCGAGAGGGCCCAGATATACCTCTCCGACAATTGGAGTGACAAATCCTAATCTCGAAATACGCCAACCCAACATCTACCTTTGGAGACACCTGTAGAGCTCCTTTATAATCACCCAGTTACGTTGTGACGTTTGGTTGCACACAAAGTGTTCCTCCGGTAAACGGGAGTTGCATAATCTCATAGTCATAGGAACATGTATAAGTCATGAAGAAAGCAATAGCAACATACTAAACGATCGGGTGCTAAGCTAATGGAATGGGTCATGTCAATCAGATCATTCAACTAATGATGTGACCCCGTTAATCAAATAACAACTCTTTGTCCATGGTTAGGAAACATAACCATCTTTGATTAACGAGCTAGTCAAGTAGAGGCATACTAGTGACACTCTATTTGTCTATGTATTCACACATGTATTATGTTTCCGGTTAATACAATTCTAGCATGAATAATAAACATTTATCATGAAATAAGGAAATAAATAATAACTTTATTATTGCCTCTAGGGCATATTTCCTTCACCAGCGGCGGCTAAGCTCGCTCGAGGGACGGGACCTGAGGACGTAGAGCATTTGCATTCTAACCACCCTGCAGGAACACACCATTGATAAAGGCCCAGAGCCAGGCGCAACCCGCCTCGAGGTAGGGCCTCATGAGTCTCGCGTTGGCTCACGAGTGCCCAGATACACCTCTCCTAGCCCTACTGTGCCGGCCACACGTCAGGGCGGGGCTGTACACGCCCCGGGGGCTCCTCCCGGAGGGGAGCCCCCTCCCACGTACCAGTGGAAGCACCATGCTCCGCGCTGGCTGACGACACTGCCGAGGAGCAGCTATGCCCGTACACATATGGAAGCTCTATGCTCCGCGCTGGTGATAAACAACTGAGGGCGGCCCACGGCCGTACCAACCTCAGGGAGCCCAGTGCTCAGTGTCCGGCACCGTCGCAACGCCTCCCCTTGGGAGCGCCGCGCGAGGGGGCTGGACACGGGGGCTACGCCCGGGCCTTTCCCGAGCGCACGCCACCTAGCCAGGTCCCTCGGACCTGGTCGTCGCGTGCCCTCCCCGAACGGAGCCAAGGTATGAAGACCCGTTTGAGCGTCAAGGGGGACTCCTGAGCATCGCGACTCAGGAGCCTAACTGGTCACGTAGCCCCTCACTCCTTAGTCCCGTCCTGGTTTCCGATCGGGGCTGACGGCGGTTGAGGTATGCGCGGGGCCGGGCCCTGCCGACGCAGAGCGACCAATCCACTCCTTGCTCCCCCCTCTCCTACTTGTTGCTCGCGCGTCAAGGGGGACTCCTGAGCATCGCGACTCAGGATCCTAACTTGCCACATAGCCCCTCACTCCTTAGTCCCATCCTGGTTTCCGGTCGGGGCTAACGGCTGCTGAGGTATGCGCGGGGCCGGGCCCTGCCGACGTAGAGCGCAAACAAATAGGAGGGAAAATGCAAATTCCAGGAAAATCAAAGAAAATATTAAAAGCCATAAATTGTTTCACGACGCCAAACACAAGTTTAAACTCCTCAGCGAGGCATGGTGCATGTTGCAGGAATAAAAACCGGACAGAAGCCGTCAAGGAATCATTCTCCAGTGGCGCCGTCGCCGGTGGTGGAGTCACATTGGGTGACTCCGCCTCCTGAGGCCGCGGAGCTCGCGGCACCGCGCCCGAGCAAGATGCTGAAGGAGCAGAACTTCCCCAGCAAAGCCTCGGCTCGGCCTTTCACGGCCTCAGCGGCAGCGGCGGCAAGGTCGCCGCTCACGGGTTCCAGCAGGCTGGCGAAGTCGACGTTGGGGTCGTGCAGGTAGACGTGGCTGAGGACATGCGTCAGCACCGCAGAAGACAGGGCACGCGCCTCGGCCTCGACCGTGGGGCCAAGGCCGTCCACGACATCTTCAAGCGCATCGACCAGGAAGGGGAGCAGCTTAGCGGGGCCGTCCTCCGCACCAGCCAATGGCTCCTCCAAGCCGCTCTCGTAAAGCGTCTTCAGCGTGGCGCGAGCCTTCTTCTCCAACTTCGCGAAGGCCACCCGATCCTCTGCCAGGACCTTCGCCTTGGCGTCTAGCTCGGTCCTCTCCGCCTTCAGCGACCGCTCCAGCGTCTCCAATCGGCCAAGGCGGTCATCAAGCTTGGCATCCGGGTCCTTGACAGCAGCCTCCCGAGCCTTCATCTCCTTCTCCTTCTCCTAGCGACCGCGCATCTCCTTGGCGAGCTCGTCGCGCAGGCCTTCCAGCTCGACCTCCAGCGCCTTGCAGCGGCCCTGGGCGGCCGCGGCGTCACCCAGGGCAGCGTCGCGAGCGGCCTTGGCTTGGCTGGCGGCCTACTTCTCCCCATCAGAGGACGACACGGCCTGGCTCAGCGCTGCTCGGATGGAGGCGGCAGAACGGGCCCAGCCAGAAGCTAGCTCCAGGCGCCCGGCCACTAGGCGAGGGTCCGTGCTCAGAAGATCCTCCCGCAGCTGGCTCAGTTCGTTGGAGGCCTGGTCCAGGACGGCGGCAGAGGGAACAGAAGAGACAGGAACCAGCGGAGCAGGCAAAGAGAACGGCAGCATGATCGTAGCTTGACAGGAAGGAACCCCCTGGGCCTTGGCTGCCCCGGCTGCAGCATCCGGCGCAGTCGACTCTAGGGTCAGCGGGGCCACGGGAGCTGACTCCTCGCCGAGGTGTCCCAGTCGGCCTCGCGAAGACGATCGGGCAGGGGAGGCGCGAGCCTCACTGTCTTCTTCTCCAGCGGATGAAGGCGCCGCCCCGGCAGATGGACAGTTGCCGAGGCGTCATGGGAAGCGCAGACGCCGACGTCCAATCAATCGCCACGCGGCGCCCAAGGCCGCAGGCTATTGGGGCCCGCGGCGCTTCCCGCTTACCCCTTCACTTCTCTGCTAAGCCAAGCCAGGGCGCGCCTTGGGCCCGCGGGCTATTGTCGGCGTTCTGGGAACGGGGGTCCCCAGACTTGCCTGCCTGCGGCCAGCGGCGTGGCTCAAGTGGGGGCCCACCGCGGCCCATCTTCATCAGCTCAAGCTCAAGACCCTCGCGAGGGGGCTAGCCTCGTGGGACGGACGACAAGAAGCTTCCATAGGAGCAGCCTCATCAGGCAGGCTCGCAAGGAGGCGGAGAGATCAAGGTAGGGATACCTCGCGAGGAGCCCGTGACGCAAGCCATGATGATCGAGACCAGGCGGGCGCCAGGCGGGCGCCGGCCTGTGCAGTGTCCTTGTTTCCCCTTTGGTGCAAAGGGAGCAAGCCCAGGCCAAGGCATCGGGCAAAGGTTACCATTCCGGTGCAACGAGACGAAGACCAGCAGAGCGGCAGGACGGAGGTCACCGTGGAGCCCAAGACAGCGTCATCACCAGTGCTTTTGGCAGCCGAAGACCACCTTTGGTCAGGATAATTTGTACTAGATGTTCCCCTTCAAAATGGCCAATTGTTGGCGCCCTTCCCGCTCATTATTTGGGGAGAGGCCCAGGGCCTCTATAAATAGAGCTAGCCACCACAGAGTAGAGGCAACGGAACATCGCATCGAATGAGCGAGTACTCTAGTAAGAGGAGAGAGATCCAGACCAAGTAGAACACTCCGCACCAGCTCAAGAACACCTCTCGCGAGGCTGTTCTCCCCTTGTACTATTCATCATCAGCCCTGAGGCAATCCACCACACCACACACTGGGGTAGGGTATTACACCACAACGGTGGCCCGAACCAGTATAAATCTCGTGTCCCTTGTGTTGTCATCGTTTTCCAGCTTAGATCACACGGGGAGATTGGACGTAGATCGGTAGGGGAGAGATCTCCACGCGCACCCCAGAGTTCGAACCTTAAGGGTCTGCCGGAACCCGAAATCCGACATTTGGCGCGCCAGGTAGGGGTGCGCCGGAATCTTTCTTCCACCATTCGTGTGTGATCTTCCGTCGTGTCCATGGCTGACGCTCGTCGGGCTCGCGCCGAGCGCCGGGCTGCTCTCGCCACCCGCGTCACCCAGACGGCGCCCATCGGCGGACGCCCTCGTTGTTCCCCGTCGCCTGCCGCCAACGCCGCCACTGGCCCAGCGGGGAACGAGCAGTAGGCCTCGTCTCAGCATCCTTCGGTGCGGCAGGACGGCCACACCGCCACCCCGTCGCTGACTCCAGCTGGTTCGTCGTCGCACGCCCGTCGCGCCCCCATGGACGCGCACGCCGCGCTGCTCCTGGCAAGAGAGCTCCTGCACTACCACCCCATCGACGGCCTCTACGAGGACTGGCTCGCCCGCATCACCAAGCTCGTCAGCGCCGCAGGGGGCTCCCCCTTGCCGTCCCTCTCGCTGCCTCGCCCTCCGTCCCGCGCAGGGGGCGAGGATCAGGAGGCGCCTCCGCCACCTCCTCCCCAAGAAGGCGCCCTGGCTCCAAGGCGCGCGGCCCCAGGGCAAGATCCTCCACGTCCAGCGCCTGAGCGGCAAGAAGGGAGTTGCCAGGAGATCCCTCGTCCCCAAGAAGGTGCTCACGCGCTCCCAGCGCCGGTGCGCCAAGATCGCGTCCCTCCGCCTCCACCCCAAGACCCTGCGCTGCTCCAAGCAGTGGCGCGTGGTAATCGCTAGGAGCAGACCTAGAACCAACAAAGGGTGCCGGTGGCCACAGCAGGCTGCTGCGCCTTCACTCCTGAGCTACGCGGCGTCACATGGCCAGGCAAGTTCAAGCCTGACCTGCCTCCGTGCTACGATGGCACGGCAGACCCCGCGGAGTTCGTGCAGCTCTACGAGCTGGGCATCGAAGCCGCCAAGGGAGATGAAAAGGTCATGGCGAACTGGTTTCCCATGGCGCTCAAGGACGGCACCCGCACCTGGCTCCCGAACCTGGCTCCTAGCATGATCTCCTCCTGGGACGAGATGCGCACCCGCTTCATCGCCAACTTCCAGGGCACTCGCGACCGGCCCCCGGCCGTGAGCGACCTGCACCGCATCAAGCAACAGCCAGGGGAAATCAGGTTAAAAGCAAACTAAGTTTCATTTCTTCATAACCCAAAAGCAAACTAAGTTCATTATGATGCGCAAGGGAAATCAGGTCATCACAATTTTTGGACATGATACGATCATGAAACAATTTGCATTGGATATTGAAATGATCACGGTCATTGCAAAGTTCACAAGTACGGCTAAAAAAGTTTAAATTTTCAGCACAAGCATCTAGCCTTTCTTGCAACCGTTTAGTTTCTAAATGCTTATGCCTCTTGCAATATCTATCTTCTCTATTTGGTGTGTACTTGCAAACCCAATACACTCCACAAAAATTGACATGCTTATAGGAGATATTTTCATCATGACTAGTGCAATCATCATTAGTACCATGGATATTCAAGGAGTTCATACTAACAACATTGCAATCATGTTCATCATTCAAAGATTTAGTGCCAAACATTTTAATGCATTCTTCCTCTAGCAATTGAGCACAATTATCGGAATCCTTATTTTCACGGAAGACATTAAAAAGATGAAGCATATGAGGCACCCTCAATTCCATTTTTTGGTAGTTTTGTTTTATAAACTAAACTAGTGCTAAAACAAGAAAAAAAAAGATTCGATTGCAAGATCTAAAGATATACCTTCAAGCACTCACATCCCCGGCAACGGCGCTTGTCGGGGATATACCCCGCGGTATGACCCGGCCGGAGATATGACCCGGCTGGGACTTGATGTTTCATTGATGACCAGGCGGACACAGTCATATAACCCGGCGGACACAGTCATATAACCCGGCGGACACAGTCATGTAACCCGGCAGACACAGTCATGTAACCCGGCAGACACAGTCATGTAACCCGGCAGACACAGTCATGTAACCTGGTAGACACAGTCATGTAACCCAGCAGACACAGTCATGTAACCCGGCAGACACAGTCATGTAATCCAGATGGTAAGTCATATCGTAAGCCAGACCGTAAGTCAGATTGTAAGCCAGATTGTAAGAAGCCCAAGACGTTAAGAAGCCCATGGTGAGACGTCAAAATAAGGTTAAGTTTTAAGTCCGAGTTGGACTCTACATGTAACCCGCCCCTTCAGCTTATATAAGGAGGGGCGGGGCACCCCAAGAGGGAGAGGTTGAATAATCTCTAGGTTAGACATAACCAGGAGAGCCGGCTTATGGCGACTCCTCTCATGAGTATAATGAGACCTAGCCACAAACAGCATGTAGGGTTCTTACCGGATGATGTTTCCCGGGGCCCGAAGCTGTCTAAATCCTTGTCTTGTGTTATGTTTCTCGATTCCGCTCAACCCCTCTCAAGCTACTACATAGATGCGTTGGCCTCACGACTAAGTCCTCACACTAGGACATCTGACGTGACAATTCCACGACAGTTGGCGCCCACCGTGGGGCTTGTTTTGTTTGCATTAGTGGGGGGTCGAACCCAAGTCACTGGGGTAGGCGGGAGAAGGTGGACCCACTGGGCTAGAGACACTGTGCTCATACGACGTACAACCTTATATACCAGAAGGCAAACCGCCATGTTGTTGTGCGTGCGCGGACATTCCTATATGTAGTCGAGCGGCGAACGCAAGCGTCTAGAAGGTACGCCGGCGTCCATCCCATGGGGAGATATGACCCGGCTGGGACTTGATGTTTCATTGATGACCCGGCAGACTATAAGCCGGCAGACACAGTCATATAACCCGACGGACACAATCATGTAACCCGGCAGACACAGTCATGTAACCCGGCAAACACAGTCATGTAACCCGGCAGACACAGTCATGTAACCCGACAGACACAGTCATGTAAGCCAGTTGGTAAGTCAGATCGTAAGCCAGACCGTAAGTCAGATTGTAAGCCAGATTGTAAGAAGCCCAAGACGTTAAGAAGCCCATGGTGAGACGTCAAAATAAGGTTAAGTCTTAAGTCCGAGTTGGACTCTACATGTAACCCGCCCCTTCAGCTTATATAAGGAGGGGCGGGGCACCTCAAGAGGGAGAGGTTGAATAATCTCTAGGTTAGACATAACCAGGAGAGCCAACTTACGACGACTCCTCTCATGAGTATAGTGAGACCTAGCCACAAACAGCGTGTAGGGTTCTTACCGGATGATGTTTCCCGGGGCCCGAAGCTGTCTAAATCCTTGTCTTGTGTTGTGTTTCTCGATTCCGCTCAACCCCTCTTAAGCTACTACATAGATGCGTTGGCCTCACGACTAAGTCCTCACACTAGGACATCTGACGTGACAATTCCATGACAGCGCCAGAAAAGAGCTTGATGTCTACTATGCAACCTTCTCTTTGTAGACGTTGTTGGGCCTCCAAGTGCAGAGGTTTGTAGGACAGTAGCAAATATCCCTCAAGTGGATGACCTAAGGTTTATCAATCCATGGGAGGCGTAGGTTGAAGATGGTCTCTCTCAAACAACCCTACAACCAAATAACAAAGAGTCTCTTGTGTCCCCAACACACCCAATACAATGGTAAATTGTATAGGTACACTAGTTCGGCGAAGAGATGGTGATGCAAGTGCAATATGGATGGTAGATAAAGGTATTTGTAATATGAAAATATAAAAACAGCAAGGTAACTAACGGTAAAAGTGAGCGTAAACGGTATTGTAATGCTAGGAAACAAGGCCTAGGGTTCATACTTTCACTAGTGCAAGTTCTCTCAACAATAATAACATAATTGGATCATAAAACTATTCCTCAACATGCAACAAAGAGTCACTCCAAAGTAACTAATAGCGGAGAACAAACGAAGAGATTATGGTAGGGTACAAAACCACCTCAAAGTTATTCTTTCCAATCAATCCGTTGGGCTATTCCTATAAGTGTCACAAACATCCCAAGAGTTCGTACTAGAATAACACCTTAAGACACAAATCAACCAAAACCCTAATGTCACCTAGATACTCCAATTTCACCTCAAGTATCCGTGGGTATGATACTCCAACGCACGACAAGACATACATCAAGTGTTCTCAAATCTTTAAAGACTCAATCCGATAAGATTACTTCAAAGGGAAAACTCAATCCATTACAAGAGAGTAGAGGGGGAGAAGAAACATAAGATCCAACTATAATAGCAAAGCTCACAATACATCAAGATCGTGCCAAATCAAGAAAACGAGAGAGAGAGAGAGAGAGAGATCAAACACATAGCTACTGGTACATACCCTCAGCCCCGAGAGTGAACTACTCCCTCCTCATCATGGAGAGCACCGGGATGATGAAGATGGCCACCGGTGAGGGTTCCCCCCTCCGGCAGGGTGCCGGAACAGGGCCCCGATTGGTTTTTGGTGGCTACAGAGGCTTGCGGCGGCGGAACTCCCGATCTATTCTATTCCCCCATCGTTTTAGTGTATATGGGTATATATAGGAGGAAGAAATACGTCAGGGGAGCCACAAGGGGCCCACGAGGGTGGAGGGTGTGCCCTGGGGGGGAGGGCGCGCCCCCTGCCTCGTGCCTTCCTCGTTCTTCCTTGACGTGGACTCCAAGTCTTCTGGGTTGCTTTCCTTCCAAAAATAACTTCTCCAGAAGATTTCATTCCGTTTCGACTCCGTTTGATATTCCTTTTCTTCGAAACATTGAAACAAGGGAAAAAAACAGGAACTGGCACTGGGGTCTGGGTCAATAGGTTAGTCCCAAAAATAATATAAAAGTGTTTAATAAAGCCCATAAACATCCAAAACAGATAATATAATAGGATGGAACAATCAAAAATTATAGATACGTTGGAGACGTATCAGGGACTCACGGGAAGATATCACAACACAACTCTAAAAACATAAATAAGTCATAGAAGCATCATATTACAAGCCAGGGGCCTCGAGGGCTCGAATAAAAGAGCTTGATCATAGATGAGTCAGCAGAAGCAACAATATCTGAGTACAGACATAAGTTAAACAAGTTGCCATAAGATGGCTAGCACAAACTGGGATACAGATCGAAAGAGGCGCATGCCTCCTGCCTGGGATCCTCCTAAACTACTCCTGGTTGTCGTCAGCGGCCTGCACGTAGTAGTAGGCACCTCCGGTGTAGCAGGAGTCGTCGTCAACGGTGGCGTCTGGCTCCTAGGCTCCAGCATCTGGTTGCGACAACCAGGAAGAAAGGAAAGGGGGAAAAGAGGGAGAAGAGCAACCATGAGTACTCATCCAAAGTACTTGCAAGCAAGGATCTACACTACATATGCATGGGTATATGTGTAAAGGGGAAATATTGGTGGACTGAACTGCAGGATGCCAGAATAAGAGGGGGATAGCTAGTCCTGTCGAAGACTACGCTTCTGGCAGCCTCCATCTTGCAGCATGTAGAAGAGAGTAGATGGTAAGTTCACCAAGTATCATCGCATAGCATAAATCCTACCCGGCAATCCCCTCCTCGTCGCCCTGTGAGAGAGTGATCACCGGGTTGTATCTGGCACTTGAAAGGGTGTGTTTTATTAAGCATCCGGTTCTAGTTGTCATAAGGTCAAGGTACAACTCCGGGTCGTCCTTTTACCGAGGGATGATACGTCTCCATTGTATCTATAATTTTTGATTGTTCCATGCCATTATTCTACAACTTTCATATACTTTTTGGCAACTTTTTATACTATTTTTGGGACTAACATATTGATCCAGTGCCGAGTGCCAGTTCCTGTTTGTTGCATGTTTTTGTTTTGCAGAATATCCATATCAAACGGACTCCAAACGGGATAAAAACGGACGGAGAATTATTTTGGAATATTTATGATTTTTGGGAAGTAAAATCAACGCGAGACGGTGTCCGAGGTGGGCACGAGGTAGGGTGGCGCGCCCCACCCCCTGGGTGCGCCCCTGACCCTCATGGTCCACCCATAAGGCGGTTTACGCTCTTCTTTTGCCACAAGAAAGCTAATTTTATGAGAAATATCTGGGCGAAAGATTCACCCCAATCGGAGTTACGGATCTCCGGATATAAAAGAAACGGTGAAGGGCCAGAATCTGGGAACGCAGAAATAGAGAATGACAAAGAGACAGATCCAATCTCGGAGGGGCTCTCGCCCCTCCCAAGACATGGAGGCCAAGGACCAGAGGGGAAACCCTTCCCCCATCTAGGGAGAAGGTCAAGGAAGAAGAAAAAGGAGGGGGGCTCTCTCCCCCTCGCTTCTGGTGGCACCGGAGTGCTGTCGGGGCCATCATGATCACCGCCATCTTCACCAACAACTTCACCGCCATCATCACCAACTCTTCCCCCCTCTATGCAGTGGTGTAACCTCTCTCTTACGCGCTGTAACCTCTACTTAAACAAGGTGCTCAACGCTATATATTATTTCCCAATGATGTATGGCTATCCTATGATGTTTGAGTAGATCCGTTTTGTCCTAATGGCTATTTGATGATCAAGATTGGTTTGAGTTGCATGTTTTATAATTGGTGTTGTCCTATGGTGCTCTCCGTGTCGCGCAAGCGTGAGGGATCCCCGCTGTAGGGTTTGAATTATGTTTATGATTTGCTTATGGTTGGTGGCGTGAGTGACAGAAACACATACCCGAATAAGTAGGTTGTTTGTGTATGGGATAAAGGGGACTTGATACTTTAATGCTATGGTTGGGTTTTACCTTAATGATCTTTAGTAGTTGCAGATGCTTGCTAGAGTTCCAATCATAAGTGCATATGATCCAAGTAGAGAAAGTATGTTAGCTTATGCCTCTCCCTCAAATAAAATTGCAATAATGATTACCGGTCTAGTTATCGATTGCCTAGGGACAAATAACTTTCTCGTAACAAAAAGCTCTTTACTAAAACTAATTTAGTTGTGTCTTTATCTAAACAGCCCCTACTTTTTATTTACGCGCTCTTTATTACCTTGCTAACCTACTGAAAACACCTACAAAGTACTTTTAGTTTCATACTTGTTCTAGGTAAAGTAAACGTTAAGCGTGCGTAGAGTTGTATCGGTGGTCGATAGAACTTGAGGGAATATTTATTCTACCTTTAGCTCCTTGTTGGGTTTGACACTCTTACTTATCGAAAACTGTTGCGATCCCCTATACTTGTGGGTTATCAAGGGACACGGCTATTCGAATGGATAAACTTCCCTGCAGGGGTGCACCACATAACCCAACACGCTTGATCCCCTTTGGCCGGACACACTTTCCTGGGTCATGCCCGGCCTCGGAAGATCAACACGTCACAGCCCTACCTAGGCACAACAGAGAGGTCAGCACACCGCTCTAAATCCTATGGCGCATGGGTCTGGGCCCATCGCCCATTGCACACCTGCACGCCGCGAGGGCGGCCGGAAGCAGACCTAGCCTCCCTAATACAAGAGCAGGCGTTCCAGTCCAATTCGGAGCGTGCCGCTCAGTCGCTGACGTCAAGAAGGCTTCGGCTGATACCATGACGTCGAGTGCCCATAACTATTCTCGCGTAGTTGGTTAGTGCGTATAGGCCAGTGGCTAGACTCTGAACAAATACCAAGATCTCATTAAGCGTGTTAATTGAAGTATCCGCGAACGCCGACCAGGGATAGGCCCACCTCTCTCCTAGGTGGTCTCAACTTGCCCTGTCGCTCCGCCACAAAGTAACAGTCGGGGGCCGTCGGGAACCTAGGCCCACCTCTACCGGGATGGAGCCACCTGCTCCTTCAGCCTCCATCTCTGAACAGTATCATAAGAAATGTAACAATATAAATTATATAGCATATGCCCGTGATCACCTCCCGAAGTGATCATGGCCCAGTAGTATAGCATGGCAGACAGACAAGAGTGTAGGGCCACTGATGGAATACTAGCATCCTATACTAAGCATTAAGGATTGCAGGTAAGGGTAACAACTGTAACAACAATGACAGGCTATGCAGCAAAATAGGATTATCCCAAAGCAGTAACATGTTACGCTACTCTAATGCAAGCAGTATAGAGAAGGAATAGGCGATATCTCATGATCAAAGGGGGGGCTTGCCTGGTTGCTCTGGCAAGAAGGACGGGTCATCAACACCGTAGTCGAACTAGGGGTCGCCGGCAGTCTCGCGGTCTACCGGAAAGAAGTAACAGAGGGGGAACACAATAAATAACAGAGCAATCAAAGCATCACAAAGTGTAACATGGCATTACGCGGTGCTAGAGGTGACCTAACGTAGTAGTAGGTGCTACTGTCGAAGGGGGGAAACATCCGGAAAAGTATTCCCGGTGTTTGACGTTTTCTGGCAGACGGACCAGAGGGGGAAAGTTCCATGTTCACTATGCTAGGGACGTGTGGCTGACAAACGGACTACGATCCGGAATCGTCTCGTCGTTCTAAGAAACTTTCATGTACAAAGTATTTTCATCTGAGCTACGGTTTATTTTATATTAATTTCTAAAGATTTAAATCATTTTTAGGATTTATTTAATTATTTTAAATTAACATTATCCAGAATAGGGTATGCTGACGTGAAAGGATCGAGAAGAGGTGTCTAGAGGGGGGTGATTAGACACTAAGTGCCAAAAGTTGCAGTTTTTAATATTCTTAAGTTTAAGTGGAGTTTAGGCACAAGTTTAACAAACACAATACATATCAAGCAAGCATGCAATGAGTATATGAGCTGCGGAAAGTAAAGCATGCAACTTGCAAGAATGTAAAGGGAAGGGTTTGGAGTATTCAAATGCAATTGGAGACACGAATGTTTTTGTCGTGGTTCCGATAGGTGGTGCTATCGTACATCCACGTTGATGGAGACTTCAACCCACGGAGGGTAACGGTTGCGCGAGTCCACGGAGGGCTCCACCCACGAAGGGTCCATGAAGAAGCAACCTTGTCTATTCCATCATGGTCGTCGCCCATGAAGGACTTGCCTCACTAGCGGTAGATCTTCACGAAGTAGGCGATCTCCTTGCCCTTACAAACTCCTTGGTTCAACTCCACAATCTTGTCGGAGGCTCCCAAGTGACACCTAGCCAATCTAGGAGACACCACTCTCCAAGAAGTAACAAATGGTGTGTTGATGATGAACTCCTTGCTCTTGTGCTTCAAATGATAGTCTCCCCAACACTCAACTCTCTCTCACATGATTTGGATTTGGTGGAAATAAGATTTGAGTGGAAAGCAACTTGGGGAAGGCTAGAGATCAAGATTCATATGGTTGGAATGGAATATCTTGGCCTCAACACATGAGTAGGTGGTTCTCTCTCAAAAAATGTGTATTGGAAGTGTAGGTTCGTTCTGATGGCTCTCTCCACGAATGAAGAGTGGGTGGAGGGGTATATATAGCCTCCACACAAAAACTAACCGTTACCCACAATCTGCCAAACTCGGTGGGATCGAATGGTTAAACTCGATCGAACCGATTCAGCAAACTTAGTGACCGTTAGGATTTTCGGTGGGACTGAGATGCAACTCGGTAGGAACGATATGGTTAGGGTTAGGGCATAACGTAATCTCGGTGTGACCGATTACACAAACTCGGTGGGACCGATTTTGGTAATAAGCTAACTAGAGAGTTGGTCAGGCAAACTCGGTGAGACCAATTACACAAACTCGGTGGGACCAATTTTGGTAATAAGCTAACCAGAAAGTTTGCATTGTAATCTCGGTAGTACCGATTGCTCAAACTCGGTGAGACCGATTTTGGCAACGAACATACACAGAGAGATTACAATCCCATCTCGGTGAGACCGAGATCCCTATTGGTAAGACCGATTTGCTAGGGTTTGTGGCAGTGGCTATGACATCTGAAACTCGGTGGCGCCGGATAGAAAGATTCGGTGGGGCCGAGTTTGACTTTGGTTTAGGTCATATGTGGATGTGGGAAGGTAGTTGAGGTCTTTGGAGCATATCACTAAGCACTTTGAGCAAGCAAGCCATTAAGCAACACCTCATCCCCTCTTGATAGTATTGGCTTTTCGTATAGACTCAATGTGATCATGGATCACTAAAATAGAAAATGTAGAGTCTTGATCTTGAATCTTGAGCCAATACTTTGTCCTTAGCATCTTGAAGGGGTTCCACATCCTCTAGTCCATGCCACTCCATTGTTGAACTTATCTGAAACATACTAGGTAAAAGTGTTAGTCCAACAAGAGATATGTTGACATTAATTACCAAAACCACCCAGGGAGCACTTGTGCTTTCAATCTCCCCCTTTTTGGTAATTGATGACAACATACATCAAAGCTTTAGATAAAGATATAGAGAATAGCAAGTAAAGCTTTGGAAATACATGTAACAAGCATAGGCTCCCCCTACATGTATGCAATCATGTGAATATGGAATATAGGAGCATGTGAATGCATAAGCATGACAGAGTAAGCAATGTGTTACATGTATCTTGGCTATATGCATCAGAGCAAAAGATGTGAGTATGAGAAATGTACCTTCATGCTCATGAGTCCTTCTTGCAAACAGTATGTACATCAGCAAGAATTTCTCATTCACATGACTGAGATGCATATACTTACCTTGTGGTCTTGAGTTGGCTTAGGATGGGATGAACCTGCGCAAACAAGGTTAGATAACACAGATACACCTACTGACCAGAGCAAACAAGAGAAACCACAAGAGAACCAAGACTGGGATGACATGTAGAGTGAGTACTAAGTACCACATTGGATATAGACATGTCCCCAAAGGTAAAGATATGCAATAAAATCAGAAATTTCCTTCCCTTAGATGTCTTGCTCCCCCTGAATCTAGTATGGGATATTTGAAGAAGATAGGGAACAGAAAATCAGAGCAACAGAAAAGAAACAACAGAGCTTGAGCTAAAGCAAGCAAACAAACATGTCTTTCCCCCTCTTAAAGACATGTGACTTCTCTCCTCTTGAACACCAAGCATCTGGTGTCTTTGATGATATTACATTCTCCCCCTGAGTATTCTCTCTTTCTCCCCCTATAGGAAAGATTAAGCTTTGATGTGATCTCTCTCTCTCCCCCTTTGACATCAATTTCCAAGAATGGCTCTTCTGGACATGTGATACAAATGGGTTGGTCCTCGAGTCACAGAGCAAAGCAGCGTATCTAATATGATGCTGGTAGAGGACAAGAATCATTGAGCGGAGCTGGAGCAAATAGAAATCAGGAATAAGTGGCAAGCTAGTTTTCCTGTGGTGAAATCGGTGGCACCGAGTTGTGTGCGTCGGTGGCACCGAAAGATTTCGGTTGGACCGAAGAAAACAAACCGGTGAGACCGAGTTCATCGGAGGGAAACCACTTGTCACCTCAGCTCACGAGACAAATAAGATCTCACAAGGATATGCATGGAATTAACTGAAAGATTTGCAATGAATTGGATGCAGAAATGTATTCACATCTTGTCGAGTTGCTTTGACTCATGACTTGGAGTAAAGCTTCTCTAAGATGGAATAACATACCTTGGGTGATGGTGTTGATCGTGATCATGTAGTTGAACTTGTGTGGGTTGCTCAAGGTTGATGTAGTTCATCAAGAGTTGTATAACACCCTCGATACGGCTATATCTCCCACGTGTCGAAGCACGACTTAGAGGCATAACCGCATTGAAAGCAATGTCGCAAGTGAGGTAATCTTCACACCACCCATGTAATACATAAGGGAAAGAGATACATAGTTGGCTTACAATCGCCACTTCACACAAATACATGAATAAAACATTAAACCATACAGTTACAATCAGGGCCCGACTACGGAGCCAAAATAAAAGAAGAAACCCCAAAAGCGACAAAGGTCCACGATCGACCCCAACTGGGCTCCACTACTGATCGACTAGAACGAAACAACATAAAGGATAAGATCTTCATCGAACTCCTCCTTGAGCTCGGGTGCGTCACCTGCACGGCATCATCGGCACCTGCAAACTGGTTTTTGGAAGTATCTGGTGAGTCACGAGGACCCAGCAATCTCACACCCGCGAGATCAAGACTATTTAAGCTTAAAGGTAGGACAGGGTAGTGAGGTGGAGCTGCAACAAGCGACTAGCATATATGGTGGCTAACATACGCAAATGAGAGCGAGAACAGAAGCCAAAGCACGGTCGAACAACTATGATCAATAAGTGATCCTGAACTACTTACGTCAAGCATAACTCCAACAACCATGTTCACTTCCCGGAATCCGCCGAGAAGAGACCATCACGGTTACACACGCGGTTGGTGTATTTTAATTAAGATCAACTTCGGGTTTTCTACAACCGGACATTAACAAATTCCCATCTGCCACATAACCGCGGGCACGACTTTCGAAAGTTCAAACCCTGCAGGGGTGTCCCAACTTAGCCCACTATAAGCTCTCACGATCAACGAAGGATATTCCTTCTCCCCGGGAAGACCCGATCAGTCTCGGAATCCCGGCTACAAGACATTTCGACAGTAATAAAACAAGTCCAGCAAAACTGCCCGATGCGCCGACATCCTGATAGGAGCTGCACATATCTCGGTCTCAGGGCAACACCGGATGAACACTATGTACGGCAACCGACGATACCCCAAGTTGCCCCGGGGTGGCACCGCAAGTGGCTCTGGTTTGGACCAACACTTAGACAAGCATTGGCCCGGGGGGCTAAATAAAGATGACCCTCAGGCTGATCAGGCCCAAGGGAAAGGGATAGGTGATAGTCAACTGGTAAAACCAAGGTTGGGCCTTGCTGGAAGAGTCTTATTCAAAGCGAACTGTCAAGGGGGTCCCATAAATCACTCGACCGCGTTAGGGACGCAAAATCCGGGAACATAACACCCATATGACGGAAACTAGGGCGGCAAGAGTGGAACAAAACACCAGGCATAAGGCCGAGCCTTCCACCCTTTACCAAGTATATAGATGCATTAATTAAATAAGAGGTATTGTGATATCCCAACAAGTAAACATGTTCCAACAAGGAACAACAAATCCATGTTCCAACAAGGAACAAACTTCATCTTCACCTGCAACTAGCAACGCTATAAGAGGGGCTGAGCAAAGCCGTAACATAGCCAATCAACGGTTTGCTAGGACATGGATGGTTAGGGGCTGACATGGCAATATAGGAGGCATGATATAGCAAGTGGTAGGTATCACAGCATAGGCATAGCAAAAGAGCGAGCATCTAGCAAGCAAAGATAGAAGTGATTTCGAGGGTATGGTCATCTTGCCTGCAAGGTTCTCAGAGTTGTCGAAGGCTTGGTCCTTGAACGCATACTCAACAGGTTCCTCGTTCACGTACTCGTCTCCCAGCTCTACCCACCACAAGAACACAAGCAAAAGGGGACAAACATCAATCACGATGCAATGCACATACAACAGGATGCAAAACATGGCATGATATGCGAGATGTGATATGCAATGCTTATGCATGCTCCGGAAGGAAAAGATGAACAAGGCATAATCTTGGCAAACCAAGTATGCCACTGAATAGGTGAGGTGATTTCGGTTGAAATCGATATAAAGATCACCGGAATCGGATGCACGGTTTGCAAATGACGAGCAATAAGAATGACAATAATCTGCCAATAACAGCATGATGCTACTTAGCAAGCAACGAGAAATTAAGCTACTGCACCCAAACATAGCAACAAAGAATATGACAGTAATCTACTCAAGATGCTCGGCAAAAGATGAACACTGAGCTACGGCTAAATCACACCACAACAGGTTCAAACAAGCATGGCAAAAGTGCAAAAGATAACAGGTGCACAGACTTGGTGAAAATCACAACAAAGCAGAAACTAACATCAGGATGTACTCTTCGAGGCGAACAATTTGACATATTATACGCACGAAACGGAGCTACGGATATAAAGTTATGGCACGATGAACAGGTGACAATGATGTAAAAAAATAAGACTTAGAAAATATTTCGGGGTCAACCTTGGTCCAGATCTAGGGTTCGTCCGTGCACGGAAATCGAGGCGGCCGGTGTACTCGACGAAGACGGGGCGCGCGGCGGCCGGAGAAGGAGCGGGGGACGCCGGCGAGGTAGGGGCGCGGCGCGGGACCCGGCGACGAGGGCGGCGGAGGCGGACGCCGGCGCGGAGCGGCGCGGGCGACGGCAGGGCGGCGGCGCGGCGGAGGACCTCGGCGGAGGAGGCGGTGGCCGGCGGGCGCGGCGCGACGCCGGCGGACGGCGGGGCGGCGGAGCCGCGGGCACGGGCGGCGGGGAGCCGCGGCTCGGGGGAGGCGCGGCGAGATGGGCCCCGTGGGCCGGATCTGGGCCGCGCGGGCCCTGGCGGCGGCAGGACGGCGGCGGACACGTGGCAGCGCGCCACTGGCTGCGGGCGGCGGCGGTGATTCGTCCGGCGGTGGCGGACGTGTCCGCCCGCGCGGAGAGGAGCGGGGCTAGGGTTAGGGGTGTTTTTACCCGGAATTGGAGGAGGAGGGGGGTGTTTTTATAGGTAGAAGGAGCTAGGAAGCTCCAAATGGAGAGCGGTTTTCGGCCACGCGATCGTGATCGAACGGCGGAGGAGATGGGAGTGTCTTAGATGGGTTATTGGGCTGTTTTGAAGGGGGTTTGGGCTGCAACGCACACGAGGCCTTCACGGTTACCCGGTTAACCGTTGGAGTACCAAACGACCTCCGATTGACCCGAAAATTGACAGGCGGTCTACCGGTGCTATACCGAGGCCGCTTGGCAAACCTCGGACCAATCCGAGAAAGTTTAATACCCGCTCACGAAGAAATGTAAAAGGGGACGCCAGGGGACATAGGAGCGCCGGATTGCAAAACGGACAACGGGGAAAATGCTCGGATTTATGAGACGAACACGTATGCGAATGCGATGCACATGATGACATGATATGAAATGCATGACATGAACAAAATGCAAAACGAAGGGAAAACCCAATCACGGAGGAAATATCACATCACAATGCCGAAAATGGCAAGAGTTGGATTACAATTATGGCAAATTACATCTGGGGCGTTACAACACTCCACCACTACGAGAGGATCTCGTCCCGAGATCTAGGACTGAAAGAACTCCGGATACTCGGAACGTAGGTGATCCTCACGCTCCCAGGTGGCTTCTCGGTCTGAATGGTGTGACCATTTCACTTTCAGGAATTTGATTGACTTGTTGCGAGTCTTGCGCTCAGTTGTTTCAAGAATAGCAACGGGGTGCTCATGATATGAAAAATCTTCTTGAAAATCAATCTCTTCGAAGTTGATGGTGCGCTCAGGTGTCTTGAAGCACTTGCGAAGCTGTGACACGTGGAAGACATCGTGCAAATTTGCAAAGTTGGAGGGAAGCTCAAGTTGATAGGCAAGATCGCCTCGTTTGCCGATGATCTTGAAAGGGCCCACGTATCTAGGGGCAAGTTTCCCCTTGATACCGAAGCGACGAGTCCCTTTCATTGGAGAGATGCGGAGGTAGACATGGTCTCCGATCTCGAATGCCAAATCATGATGTTTGCTATCGTAATAGCTCTTCTGGCGCGATTGCGCGGCTTTGAGGTTCTCACGAATGACCTTGCACATAGCCTCAGCCTCTGAGATCAAATCATTACCGAGCAATTGGCATTCACCGGTTTCATACCAGTTGAGAGGAGTACGGCACTTTCTGCCATAGAGAATCTCGAATGGGGCTTTGCCCGAGCTGGCTTGAAAACTGTTGTTGTAAGAAAACTCAGCATAAGGAAGGCAATCCTCCCACTTCATGCCGAAAGAGATAACACAAGCTCTGAGCATATCTTCAAGAATTTGGTTGACACGCTCGACTTGCCCACTAGTCTGAGGGTGGAAAGCTGTGCTGAAGCGAATATTGGTGCCCATGGCCTTTTGAAAAGAATCCCAAAACTTGGAGGTAAAGATGCTGCCACGGTCTGAAGAGATCAATTGTGGAATGCCATGCAAGGAGACAATTCTGGAGGTGTAGAGCTCTGCCAGCTGCGCTGCTGTGATAGACTCTTTGATAGGAAGAAAATGAGCCACTTTGGTGAGCTTGTCGATGACGACGAAGATAGCATCATTTCCACGCTTGGACTTAGGAAAAACAGTCACGAAGTCCATTTCGATATGATCACACTTCCATTCAGGAATAGCAAGAGGTTGGAGAAGACCAGCTGGTCGTTGGTGTTCTGCCTTCACCCTTCTGCAGACATCACACTCATTAACGAATTGAGCAATCTCTCGCTTCATTCGAGTCCACCAATACGACTGCTTGAGGTCATGGTACATCTTCGTACTTCCAGGATGAATAGACAGAAGAGAGTTGTGCGCTTCGTTCATAATGACTTTACGAAGATCACCCTTTGGAACCACGATCCGGTCCTCGAAGAAAAGAGTATCTCTGTCATCAACTCGATCGCACTTGTATGTGGAAACGCTCTTGTCAATACCACGTTTCACCTTCTTCACCATGGTATCCAACAATTGTGCCTCACGAATTTGATCTTCCAAAGTAGGAGAGACGATGAGGTTGGCAAGCAAACCTTGAGGGACAACTTGGAGATTCAACTTGCGGAAAGCCTCACAGAGATCCGGTTGAAATGGTTTGAGGATTAAGCTGTTGCAGTAAGCCTTCCTGCTCAAAGCGTCTGCAATCACATTAGCCTTGCCTGGAGTATATTCAATACTCGGATTATACTCTTGAATCATTTCGACCCATCGAGTTTGCCTGAGGTTGAGGTTGGGATGAGTGAAGATATACTTGAAACTCTTGTGATCGGTGAATATGTCCACTTTCCTTCCCAACAGGAGATGTCTCCATGTTATTAGAGCGTGGACCACTGCCGCCAACTCAAGATCGTGAGTGGGGTAGTTCCTTTCGTTGGGCTTCAAGTGACGAGAGGTATAGGCCACAACCTTCTTCTCTTGCATTAAGACGGCACTGAGGCCCTGAAGAGAAGCATCACAGAATACCTCATAAGGCTTGGATTCGTCAGGAGGAGTCAGAACTTGAGCAGTGACGAGTTTCTCTTTGAGAGTGTTGAAAGCAACGTCACACTCAGGAGACCAGACATACTTCACATGCTTCTGGAGGAGGTTGGAAAGAGGCTTTGCAATCTTTGAGAAATTCTCAACGAATCTTCTGCAATAGCTTGCAAGTCCAAGGAAACTGCGAAGCTGTCTGACATTCTGAGGGGGTTCCGAATTCACAACTGCAGACACCTTCTCAGGATTAACAGCGATGCCTTTGGCAGAGATGATATGGCCAAGATAAAGAACTTCATCAAGCCAAAATTCACATTTGGAGAACTTCGCATATAATTTGTACTCTCTGAGCTTGTCGAGTACCAATCGCAAATGTTTGGCATGATCCTCCTTATTCTTGGAGAAGACCAAAATATCATCGAGATAGACCAAGACAAATTCATTGATGTAGGGGTTGAAGATAAAATTCATCAAGCGAGAGAATGCTGGAGGAGCATTGACAAGGCCGAAAGACATGACAGTATATTCATAAGAACCAAAGCTTGTTCTGAATGCTGTCTTGGGAATATCTTCTTCACGAATGCGAATCTGATGATAACCCATGCGAAGGTCCAGCTTGGAGAACACCTTAGCACCTTTAAGTTGCTCAAAAAGCTCATTGATGTTGGGAAGTGGGTACTTGTTCTTGATTGTCTTCTTGTTCAATGGATGGTAATCGACGCAAAGTCGGTCCGTGCCATCCTTCTTCCAGACAAAAAGAACACCACAACCCCAAGGAGAAGAACTTGGTCTGATCAGACCCAGACGCTCTTGTTTATTGAGTTGTATCTTCAATTCCTTCAACTCATCTGGTCCCAGCTTGTAAGGACGCTTGCAAACGGGTTCCGTGCCAGGCTCAAGATCGATAACGAATTCAACTGGCCGATGGGGAGGCATACCCGGAAGCTCTTCTGGAAAGACATCTTGGTACTCACAAATGACTAGAATCTGAGAGATAGCCTCCATTTCACCATTCTCATTGAGAGAAAACAACCGAATGGTATCATCACGAGAAGCATAGATGATCACATCGTTAGAAGAGTGAGTCAATTTGATTTCCCTGGCGGCACAATCAAGCTAAGCCTTGTGCTTAGAAAGCCAGTCCATCCCGAGAATAAGATCAATATCAGAGTCACCAAGAACAATTGGTTTAGACAAGAATCTATAGCCGCCCATCTTGATAGAAACATTCGGTATCATTGTGGTAGCCCTCATAGGCTTGGCCGGAGAAACAACCCCCATGGGTTTTTCCAACAATTCCGAGATGAAGTCATGCTTTGAAACAAATGATCTCGACATGAAACAATTGGATGCACCAGTATCAAATAAGACTTTTGCAGGAATATCATTAACAGGAAGGTTACCCATGATCACTTCAGAAGAATCCTCCGCTTGAGCTGCATTCATCATGTACACCTTGGCATGCTTAGGATTATGCTTGACCACTGCATTGTTGGAAGATTTCACAGGAGGAGGAGGCAGAAGGCGCCTTTGGTTTAAATGGCTTGAATGAGATAACATCCTCAAAAGAACTTGAGTGAATTGAGAATGGAAACTTGAATCTTCTGACATATCTTCATCACTCCGGAACAATTGAATAGCGAGAAGTAGATGATTTAAGAGGTGCACCGGTACGAGAAGAACATTTGAAACACGGAAGGATATGATCGACAAAGCTTGAATTGAATCCACCGGAGAAGAAAAGAATGACGAATGATGAACTTGAAGTTGTTGCGCATCTTCATAGAAAATCACCGGATAAGAACATTGAAGGAAAGGAATGAAGAGACTTCTCATGAATAACATGGATACTTGATTGAGAAATCTGAGTCCTTGAAGAAAAAGGGTGGGAGGGTGGTAAAACAAAAGGCCACTTGGGACGGATGAAACAAGCAACGTTGGGAAAAACTGAGAGGTGATCTTGGGAATGTTGAAATGATCGGATCCACTTGAAGAGAGGCACGCCGGTTGGAAAAGAATTGACAAGACAACCTTGATGATCAAGAAGGATTAGCATCCACATAGAAATATGAGAACACCGTTTGGAAAAGGTATGGAATCAACACTTGACTTCGAAGCAACTCGAATACCACAAACCAAAACAAAAACAAAGGATTGGCTTGCAGAATAAGCCGGAAACAAACATATGATAGATCCCATATCGTATCATGTTTCTGTTGGAAAGATATCCTACGAGGTACTTGAATTCCCACTTATAAACTCCCGAAACTTTCTGGTTATGCAATCAGGTGTTGGGGATACAGGGACACAAAATATATCACCCAAACTAACAATACCTAGATCCAGCTGTATCCATCCTTCAACACATAACCAAGAAACCTCCGGAAATCGTCTACCTCAACCTTCGAAAAGCATCCGTTATACGAGTCATGGCAATACTCCCGCACTCGCCTCAGTACTGGGCTATCAGGGTTATCTCACCAACAACTGTACAAAAGAGATTTTCGATGTCGGCGTACTAAACTCAGGTATTCCTAAACCGCAACGATAAAATTATGACGACAACACCTCGGAGCTCAACTCCCCGGGACACCTCCACTAAACCCCTGCTGACAGGAGGCAACCAAGACAATGTTGTCATCATAAAACCATCGGAACGATTCTAAGATACCCGCGTGATCCTAAATTTTTTTAGTGAAATTTGAGAAGAGAAGAGACAAAACTCTACGACAGGATGCCTTACCAGAGCGATGAGGAGACTGGGAAGTAAAAAGAATTCCTAAACTCTCCGATATATAGTTCCTAAATGACTCAAAACATTTTTCTAGACACAACTCGGCCACTAAAACGATCAATCAGTGGGGGCTCCTAATGTCGGGGAACGCTCTGATACCAACTTATAACGCCCTCGATGCGGCTATATCTCCCACGTGTCGAAGCACGACTTAGAGGCATAACCGCATTGAAAGCAATGTCGCAAGTGAGGTAATCTTCACACAACCCATGTAATACATAAGGGAAAGAGACACTACTGGAAACTGGGAATTTGCCATCAGCCAGCTCTTTGCCATCTGCGAGCTGATGGCAAAGAACGTCTTTGCCATCTGCTTATAAAAAACAGATGGCAAAGAACTGACAGATGGCAAAGAACATGGTTGCCATCAGCCAATTCTTTGCCATCTGCTAGTGGATGGAAAATAATCTTTGCCATCTGCCAGCAGATGGCAAAGAGGTGGGTAGGGTCCAGTGTTGTAACGGCCTGTCAACCCACCTCTTTGCCATTTGCCAGCAGATGGCAAAGAGTCTTTTCCTTCTGTTGGCAGATGGCAAAGAAGTGGGTGGGCCCAATGGATAACGGCGTTGTGACGGCTCAGTAGCCCCACCTCTTTGCCATCTGCCAGCGGATGGCAAAGGCCCATATCTTTGCCATCAGCCAGCGTCTGGCAGATGGCAAAGAGGTTGAACTACCCGGCCCCTCCCCTCTCTCTCTCTTCCAGCCCGGCCCCACCCCTCTCTCTCTCCCCACCTCACCCACCCCCACCACTTGTCCCGGAAGCGCACCCGCACGCCCCAGCCGGACGACCCCAGCGCGCCGCCGGCCAGCCACCGCCCAGCACTGCCGCCGGCCCGCCCCTCCCCGCCACCGCAGACGTCCCCGCCCCCTCCCCCACCCCTCCCCGCCACCGCAGCTCCCCCCTGCGCCCATCCCTCCACCGCAGCCCGTCCCAACACCGCCGCCCGTCCTCCACCGAGCCGGCCCTCCCCCGCCCCTCCCTGGCCACAGCGGCCCTCCCGGCCACCGCGGCGTGCCCCGTGGCCCGCCCCTCCACCGAGCCAGGCCACGGCGCCGCCCCCTTCCCGCGTCCCTCCCCGCCATCGAGATTCAGGTATATGCTACTCGAGGATAAACCAAATTGCAGCAAGTGCTGTCTGCTTATCTGCTTATCACTTATCTGCTTGATCTGGATAAACCAAATTACATAGAAATGTGCTATCAAGGAGCAACAAATTGCAGCAAGTGGTGTCTGAATTTTACCATCAAATGCAGGGATTGTGCCCTCTAGTGAGAAGATTGGGAAACTAGAACAGAGGAGAATAAGGTGCGCAGATGAGAGACAACAGTTGCTTGTCGAATGAGTAGCACATAATATTTGCCAGTTTTAAGACAGATAGAAGCAATCCATGCGGCTCTATTTGTGTGTGCAAGAAAATGAGGAATGAGCCACCATTCTATAGAGAACATGTCTCAAAATAAATCAATACCTGGGAAATGCATTCTTTCACAATGGTATATATTGCGTGCTAATAGGTTTGGTTCCTTGTATACATTGATTCTTAGTAATGATGCGCAAAGAAACAATTAGCCTTCAATAGGTCAACACAGCCTCTAAGTCTCCACAAGGTAATAGATCATCCTGGCCACTGGATCAGCATAAATCCAAAACAATTCGGGATCGTCTTAATTTTTTCTCTAGCTAGGCACACTTCCATCACTCTATGATAGTATTCCATCAAAAAGAATATCGGTAACTTGTGATGAATCTCGTTAACATCACCATTATACATTGTGTTCCCTTGTGATTTGGTTGCCTTGCAGTCACCCCGACGGACCACGGTGAAAATGCATGTGTAGTTGGCCTCCAGTTGTGAATTTCTAGTTCTAGTTGTTCAGTCCAGCTTGCGTTGAAAACACTGTATTTGAGTCGAGCGACTAATTGATGAGTCGCAACTGGCAGGTCGACTCAATATGTCGACTCGACTAGTTGGATGAGTCAAGCGACTCGATCGACTAGTCCCGACTAGTCGTGTGTTTTTGGGTCCAACGTATCTTTAAGATACAAACCGGGGCGGGTTTTTTTGGACATACAAGTGTCCTCCGTTTATTTGTCAGGAAATGTGAATGTTACCAAATTGAAAAGCAATCAAGTACTAAATAGATACTCCCTAATTTTAAGATGATTTTTAACCTAGCTTTTTCTGTTTAGTGCAGCAACAACATTAAGGGAGGTAAAGGAGGAGATTGGGCTTGATCCAGCCTTGGTCACTCTCGTTTCCTCGCTTGAGCCCTTCTTGCCCAAGGTAAGATGTCTATGAGTTCTCGCCTATACCCCTACTGAAAAAAATCACATTGTACAGTGGACAGACTATTTAAGTGCACACTGAAAGGCATGTATATTTGTGTTGATCGGGTGGATTTAAATGTGCAGTTGTTTCGTCGCTGTGAGGGTCTGGTGTTCGACGAGCTCTGCCCCGACGTTCGTGGGTGAGCACAAATGACATCTCCTCCTCCCCCAATCATTTTCTATGTTCCGGTCTTCGTGCCGATGAAACATGCTAGCTATAGGTAGATTGAATCATCAGTATGCGTGACCACTATGCGTCTCCCGTTCGAAAGGGTTACATCTATAAATATGCATGCATTTGCATATTGATAACCGTGATTCTTTCGAATTGTCCAACATTATCCATGGACAGCCCGAGTATGTGTAGATTGGGTTCATTTTCCCATATGCTCTGCTCCAGATCCGATGCAGAATTTCGTCAGTGCCTCCCTATTGTTCTCCGGGTACACATCCTCTCTGCTTATTGCCGAGACGTGTATCAGGAGAATAACGGGGAGGTGCTGCCGAAATTTTGTGTCGGATCCGGAGCAGAGCATGGGAAAACGAACCCAATCTACACATACTCGGGTGGAATTAGGACCTATCTTTACCTATTAGCGTCTAGGTTGCATGGACGTAATAAAACTGAGAAACTCTATTAACTGATGAATATATGGTTTGCTGAATTATGTATGTATTTCTTGTGTGTCCAGTAGCTAGGCAAGATGAGCGATCGTGGGTGGATGTACACCGGTCACCCTAGTTAGAAACACATGACCCCTTAATGGATGACAAAAACCAAGGGGTTTATCAGAGCCGCATTTGCAAATGGACAGGAAACAACCTGGTGCCCCTGTGTCAAGTGCGACAACTATCATAAGATGTCAGAGTTTGAAATGATCAAACACCTGCAGAAGTGGGGTTTTACGCCCGGTTATACGATGTGGACATTTCATGGTGAGTCTGCCCAACGTTCCAGAGCTGAGGAGGGCCGTTGTCGCACTGACGAGCATGGTACCGGGATGGAAGACATGGTGCAAAACTTTGATGATGCTCGGGATTCGGACGATGAGATGGAGGAATCTGCAAAGGCCTTCAATGATATGTTGGAGTCTTCGAAGCGTCCTCTCCACGAGCACACCGAGCTTTGTCAGCTGGATGCCATCGCACAAGTAATGGCTCTGAAGGCTCAATTGAACTTGGGCAGAGAATGCTATGACGCGATGGTGACACTATTTGGACGCTTTCTACCCAAAGGCCATATAATGCCTACAAACCTGTACCAGTCGGACAAAATCCTCCGTGTACTTAAGATGCCCTATGAGAAGATAGATGCCTGTGAGAATGGATGTGCCTTATTTAGGCTCCAGTATGCGTACTTGAACTATTGTCCCATTTGCAAGTCTTCCAGGTATGTTGAGGTAGACAACGGTATGGGTGAGAAGAGTCAGACCAAAATCCCCATTAACGTTCTTCGGTATATGCCAATCATACCAAGACTTCAACGTCTATTCATGGTCGAAGAGACGACCAGACAGATGCTATGGCACAAATTGGGCAAAAGAACCGAACGGGATGCAGATGGGAATCTGATGATGGTACACACATCGGATGGTGCTGCATGGAAACACTTCGATGCATTGCATGATGAAAAAGCGGAAGATCCAAGGCATCCTCGAGTAGCCATCAGCACGGATGGGTTCAATGTGTTTGGTATGATGGCAACCCAATACAGTTGTTGGCCTGTATTTGTCATTCCACTCAATCTCCCCCCCCCCCGGACAGATTATGCAAAGAAAGAACATTTTCCTGACGTTGATAATTCCGGGGCCTAACTATCCGGGGAAGAATATGAATGTGTACATGCAGCCGCTTAAGGATGAACTACAAGAAGCTTGGGATAATGGGATCAAGACATACGACGCTGCTACAAAAAAAACTTCCTAATGCGTGTGTGGTACATGTACTCGATGCATGACTTGCCGGCGTATGCGCTATTCGTTGGCTGGTGTGTGCATGGAAGGTTCCCCTGCCCCACATGCAAGGCAGCTCTTGAGTTTCGTTGGCTGCAGGCGGGTCGCAAGTTTTCTTGCTTCGACATGCATAGACAGTTCCTGGATCCTCACCATAAGTTCAGAAAAGACAAGAAGAACTTCATCAAAGGTAGAGATGTCAAAAACTCTGCACCACCTGCGTTGACAGGCCAACAGACCCTGGATCAGTTAAACGCTCTCGAGCCGGATCCAGAGCGTCCAGGGTATTTCAAGGGGTATAATACGGAACACGCCTGGACCCACAAGATATGCTTGTGGGATCTGCCGTACTTCAAAGACCTCCTTTGCCCACACAACATCGACGTGATGCACACTGAAAAGAATGTCGGCGAGGCCATCTTTGGTACATTGTTCGGCATAGAGGGGAAAACAAAGGATAATCCTAAGGCCAGAGTCGATCAGGAGGCTCTATGTGATAGACCGCTACAAAACATGAAACAACCAAAAGGAAAGAAGAACTGGGCGAAGCCAAAGGCATGGTTCAATCTTGGAAGGCCGGTTATGAGGGAAATACTCCTGTGGGTGAAAAAGGAGTTGATTTTCCCCGATGGGTATGCATCGAATCTAAAGAGGGGAGCGAATCTTGATAAACTGAAAATATTTGGTCTCAAGAGTCATGATTGGCACATATGGCTTGAGCGGGTAATGCCGGTGATGTTGCGTGGCTTTATCCCTGAGGATGAATGGCTAGTACTGGCAGAGCTGAGCTATTTCTTCCGTGTTCTATGTGCGAAAGAATTATCACCTGGCTTGATAGAAGAAATGGAAGAGTTGGCGCCGGAGTTGATCTACAAGTTGGAGATGATCTTTCCACCTGGCTTCTTTAATCCAATGCAGCATTTGATTTTGCATCTCCCGACCGAGGCACGATTGGGGGGGGCCCGTGCAGAATCGTTGGTGCTACGCAACTGAGAGGATGCATAAGACGCTTCGAGCAAAATGTAAAAATAAACTTCGAATTGAAGCATCGATGGCCGAGGCATTCATTACTGAGGAGGCGGCAAACTTCGTGACAGCACACTACGAAGCCAAAAATCGTCATTTGCATAATCCGAAGCCTCGGTACAATGTTGGCGACCCTAAAAAGGGTGGATCCAACCTCAGCCTATTCAAAGGGAAGCTCGCACCAGCCGGTGCTTATACTCCCTTATTGTTGGATAACGACGAATGGCGGACCATTACGTTGTATATCTTCAACAATCTAACAGAAGTGCGGCCGTACATCGAGTAAGTTCTCGGTACATTATTTCACAACCTCTACTTCATTTGAACTGCTCTTATTCCCGGATATTTGATACAGTCGATACGTCGCCATATTCTCGTATGGAGCGGTTATCCAAAAGGATTCCGTCGAAGAGTATGAGCTTCTGGCAATGCATGGAGGCGGCTATCCCGGTTTCATCTCTTGGTTCAAACAAACGGTAATTTCCATTAGACCATTTCATTTCTTCTTCTAATTTCTGGCTAATGCAACAATCCTTTCGTATTGAACTTGTAGGCTAGTTCAGAGTCTATTGACGCCGAATTGAGACAAGTCGCTAATGGTTTTGACTATAAGGTCCATTCATTTGACAAATACGACATCAACGGGTATCGCTTTCGTACCTATGGCAAAGAGCTATCTATGGCCGACCGAAAGTCTACAAATTGTTGTGTCTCTGCTATCGGCGAAGGAGATACCGAGTATTATGGAAGAGTTGAAGCAATTTATTTACTTCTATTCTATGGTGCAAACCCACCGAACATCGTAGTCTTCAAATGTCATTGGTTCCAGCCGAAAGAGACTAGAAGGACTCATGAACATCTAGGGCTAGTCGAAATCAAACAAAGCACCCATTTGGATGTTCCCGATGTCTATATTACGGCTCAACAGGCAACCCAAGTTTTCTATCTACCATGGGCCTGCCAAAGTGATCCAAATCTCGAAGGTTGGGATGTCGTTTATGAAGTGCCGCCACGTGTTAGACCACCTCCCCCCAATGAAGAGGATTATGAACCTCACATTAATCCAGACACATATGAAGGAGAATTGTTCCAAGAAACACGTCTTTCCAAAAAACGTTTCAAGAACCGCTCACCTCAGAACATTCAAGTAGACAGCGGCAGTGAATCCGAGCCTGAGAAGGAACAAGAAGAGCCGGAACAAGAAGAGGTTACTGCTGCGGATGACCTGTCAATGCTTGACTGATTACATACAGGAGGCCTTCCAGATGTTGATGAATTTATTGATGATGATGATGAGCACATCATTACTGATAGTGATGAGGATGATGCATTTATTGACCCCGAAGCATATATAGACGATGATGATGCATTTATTAATGATGACGATGAAGATTAATATTATAGTTCATGTCAGGTATTCCATTATTATTATATACATATATATTATTAATTAGTTCAAGTTTTAACCTAGCTAGCTCAAAAATGACCTATTTATCATAGGATAGCTCTAAAATGAGCTATACTTAGCATTTATTCCTCCAAAATGAATTTATATGCTTAGCTAGCTCAAAAATGACATAACAACCTTAATTAGCTCAAAAATGACCTATTTAACCTAGGATAGCTCTAAAATGAGCTATACTTAGCATTTATTCCTCTAAAATGAATTTATATATATATTATTATTCATGTCAGGTATTCATTTTTTTATGTTGTACTAATTTTGTTTACTCTTTGTCATTTCAGGTGTTGACAGATGGTGGGCGCGGGTCGAGAGCGCTCCGAGGCTCCTACCTCGGCACGTGGTGGGAGGGGTAGTTCCATTCCCCCCCATAGCCTCCGGAGAGCGCTAGATCTCAGTTTGCAGAGTCCAGCGATGGTCGCTTCTTCTTCGGCCGGGAGAGGTCGGGGGGGTAAGAAGAAGGAGAAGGCTGCTAGAGGTGTACGTGGCGGCGGGAGAGGTAGGAAGGCTGCTACGCCTTCCTCGCCGCCACCCCCAGCTGAGTCACCCGACCACAGGACTGCTCCATCTGAGATCGAGCCATCTGAGGTGGACCCGTCTCGGACTCCACTCCACGAGCCTCCGGCCGACGAGCCTATGGCAGGAGCGCGTACGGCCGACGAGCCTCGGGCCGACGACGAGCCTCGGGCCGACGACGAGCCTCGGGCCGCCGAGTCTTCACCCCACGAGACTCCGGAGCTCAGACGGGGTCACGCTGAGTCGGAGCCGAGCCCATCGGAGGACTGGACGGAGTCGAGTGCACATGGTCGTGTTCAGGGTGCAGACTATAGTCCTGATAGCTATAGCGAGGGTGAGTGGGTTGAGGGGCGCAAAGTCTACCAGCATGGTCATACAAAGCTCCCGCCCACCCCGGCGACCCCCGACCAGAGGTGGTTGATTGCGCCTAACGGGGAGAAGTAAGTGCATTTACTCTTTTTTAACCTTTTGCCTTGACGTTTCTTCGAATATCTAATGCGTTGGCCTTGTCATACTGCAGTTCTTGGACACACGAAGATGGTGTCCGCAGGCCCAACACTGTCCTTGGTGTGATTTGTCGCCAGTGCTTCCCGGGGTGGGTCACGTTGCCCGGTGAGGGCCGGGTTCCAGAGCTAGGAATGACCTGGGAGCACTACTTGGCTGCCCCGGCCCCGCCGGAGCATAGGGTCGGCAATGTCGAGTGCGACACTGTGGCCGACATTGTGATCGCCACGTTTTGGGTAATTTCTCCTTTGCCATTTACGTTGTGTTTTCTTCTTTGATTGCATACCTTCTACATGTGTTTTCTTGTTTGTTTGCAGACCTTCTAATCCGTGTTTTCTTGTTTGATTGCAGACCTTCTACAGGTGTGCTGAGGGACAGGAGGAGGCCGCGGCTCGGGTTATCGACGCCGAGTGCAGGCGCCTACTTGGAAACTTTCGGCACGAGGCTCGGACGCAGGCTGTTCGAGACTACTTAGCACAGACTGGTATTAGGAGGAGAAAAGAGAAGTGCCGGGACAAGTATCTGAGTAAGGAGAAGTACTTGAAGGTAATTACCTATTCTTAAGACCTTGTACTTAGTTTCCTTGATTTGATTCGTAGGCGTAGCGCTCAAATTTCTCTTGCTTAACTTAGGTGCCCCCGAGATGGTGTGCAGACAAGATGGACTGCTGGGAGGCGTTGGTGGATGAGTGGTGCTCTCCCCAATGGCGCGTCGCCCACAACATTGCAAAGGAGAAGCGTCTCAAAATGAAAGGTGTGCCACACCATCTAGGCAGCGTCAACCTACATGGGTATGGGAAAAACTGGGTATGTGTGGTTTGCTTGATGATTCATGCAAATTCATTCTTTGTGCTAGTTTGAGTCCTTAACTAATACTCTGTTCCTCTCTTTTAGTCAAACCACCACAAGGCTCCAGTGCCAGAGCTGTTCGACCTCTATGGCATGTCCAATATTGCATCGTACAAGAAGGCCAAGGCATTCTCTAAGTCTGACCTCGAAAATGCAGAGAACTTCAGCAACAAGGCCTCCCACCACAAGATGGTGCAGTACGTTAAGCAGGGGAAGGCGAGGAAAGGGCCGGACTTTAACCCGAGCCGGCCTCTTGATCCAGAGCTGGTGATGATATCTGGTGGCGGGAGGTCCCATGGATCGTTAGCCATTGGTAATGGACTGATACGTTGTAGTAGCACTCTCCCGCAGATCAAGAAGCGCCAGGCCAGCTCTGATCCTGAGATACCGCCTCGTTTACAACCAATGGAAATTGAATTCCAGGTTCGTTATACGGACTCAGTAGCCTTTCCTCCATTACATTGTGTTTGCGGCCGTCGATGATTACAATGCTAACGAGTGGTGTTGCAGGCTGCTATTGAGGCAGAGAGAGCGAAGACCCATGCTGCTTTTGAGGAGAGGGACCGGCAGTTGGCGGAGAGGGACCGGGAGAATGAGGAGAGGACGGCTAGGCTGTTGGAGGAGGAGAGGAACCGGAACGACTTGGCTAACCGGGCCATGTACGAGATCTTCGTGGTAAGTTTCTTCTGCATATTAGCTAAATCATGCACGCAATGTTCCTTTCATTAGTAACTAATATGATTGACTCGTCAAAACCAAATGTGCAGTCCATGTGCGAGAAGAACGGCCAGACCCCTCCGCCGATGCCAGTCATTGCTCCGGCGGGCACGGTGAGTTTCATTTGAACGGTCATTAGTTACTAGTCTTCACATTTGAGTTGCATCATGCTAACGATACATTGGAAATAATCTTTGGTGCAGGGTATCTCCCGACAAGCATCGACCGATCCTTCTCCGTCTGCCACTGGCGCGACCGGTCCTACACCTACACCTACACCTACACCTATACCTACACCTCCGTGATGACGGTAAGTTTCCCAAGTGTTTTGCTTAATAGGGTTTTGTTGTGATGCCATGTTGTATCTACACATATCGTGCATAATGTGTGTATGTTTGAAATGCATTGTATGTGTGGGATTCGACACCTAGTCGTGTGCCTTTGGTAGCCTTCCATACTGGGAAATGCCTCCTAGTGCTTCCACCGAGCCATGGTAGTTCGCTACTGCTCCGGAACACATGGATTGACCGGCATGTGTCCTTCTTTGCTCATGTGTCTGTCCCTACGGGGAAATGTCACGCGGTGTATCACCGAAGTCCTTGTAGCTTTCTACGACTTGGTTGCACTCACTGATGACCGACACGTGCATTGCTGGGTCATGTGTGCCTGTCCCTGTACGTTTGTGCCACCTTGGTTCTATGACTAGTCATGTCGGCCTGGGTTCTCTGCCATATGGATACTAGCGACATATTTAACCTAGGATAGCTCTAAAATGACCTATACTTGGCATTTTTGTCACCCAAAAGTTCAAATCCACACACCTATCTCGAACTCTCTAGAATCCACTCATGTCATGTAGCCGAATATGGGACTCACGCTTTCCCTCAATCTACATCCCCAAGCAGCCACATAATTTTTAGCTCGAACGGAGTGTGAGGAGGCGTGAGTCATTGTCATTCTCCATCTAATCTTTTATTTTGTTGCGAAGACCATCTAATCTACATTTTCAAGGACCTTGGTTTGGGTGTGGAAGAATAGTAGAATCTTCTCTACTTCTCATGAACCCCTTGCTTCATCTCTGTTATACAATCTTTGTCTGGCAGAATCTGGTTGATGTAAGAAAGTGACAAGCGGTCCGGTATAATTTTTATGTGTGTGTATGTACATTATGTTTCTTTGCTTGGTACAAAATATATTGCAAGGGATGTTCTCTTTTGCTTCGTTTAAATATACTACATACCCTCTACAGACTCAGCTTATTTTCCTTTGTCTGAATATAACACAGACGATTTGTATGCAGTAGTTGTTGAAATTCAGTAATGTTCAGGTTGTTCCAGTGTTAGTTTTGTTCAGACTTTCAGTGTTCCTTTTTCTGAAGAAAGTTACAAAGGAACTTCTTGTAAATTTTGGCTGTTATCTGTTGAGATTGTATCCTCTATTTTCATTTGGCTAGCTGGATATACTATCTTCTTCTAACTTACTTTTTTCCCATTTTACAGATTTGCTTAAGATCACGGAAGCTTGGGTTGATGGAGTGCTTGTATTTAGTTTTTGTTTTGACCTTGTGAAACTTGTTACCTATGGATGAAACTGTGTAATATTGATGAAACTATGTATATGTACGGATGAAACTTGCTACTATTGGTAACATGTATTGGATATATGTGTTCATGACTATTGGTAATATGTGTTGAAATGCTATATTGGTCATATAAATATATTTGTGTTTGATATTCTGTGAAAATGAATTGATATAAGAAAAAACAAAATTAAATGGGGCAATATAGTCACTTTGCCATCTGCTGGCAGATGGCAAAGAGCTTTGCCATCAGCTGGCAGATGGCAAAGAGGCCACTTGTCTGGCCTATTTGGGCTCTTTGCCATCTGCCAGCAGATGGCAAACCTCTTTGCCATGTGCTGGCAGACGGCAAAGCTTGATGCCTTTGCCATCTGCTGGCTCATGGCAAAGAGCCTGCATACTTTGCCATCTGCTGGCGGATGGCAAAGCATGCAGCCTTTGCCATCTGCTGGCACATGGCAAAGAGCCTGCATACTTTGCCATCTGCTGGTAGATGGCAAAGAGCCTGCAGCCTTTGCCATCTGCTGTCTGATGGCAAAGTATGCCGTTAGCCTTCTAATGGGGCTAACCCCGTTAAGAGGCTTTGCCATCTGCCAGCTGATGGCAAAGCCACAGGCTCTTTGCCATCTGCCAGCTGATGGCAAAGCCATAGGCTCTTTGCCATCTGCCAGCTGATGGCAAAGCCACAGGCTCTTTGCCATCAGCCAGCAGATGGCAAAGAAGCCTTTGCCGATAAGAAGTCAGACAAACTGTTTGACATCTGCTGGCTGATGGCAAAGCCTTTGCCATCCGCCGACCATGCCTTTGCCATCTGTCATGGCAGATGGCAAATTGCCAGATTCCAGTAGTGAGATACATAGTTGGCTTACAATCGCCACTTCACACAAATACATGAATAAAACATTACACCATACAGTTACAATCAGGGCCCGACTACGGAGCCAAAATAAAAGAAGAAACCCCAAAAGCGACAAAGGTCCACGATCGACCCCAACTGGGCTCCACTACTGATCGACTAGAACGAAACAACATAAAGGATAAGATCTTCATCGAACTCCTCCTTGAGCTCGGGTGCGTCACCTGCACGGCATCATCGGCACCTGCAAACTGGTTTTTGGAAGTATCTGGTGAGTCACGAGGACCCAACAATCTCACACCCGCGAGATCAAGACTATTTAAGCTTAAAGGTAGGACAGGGTAGTGAGGTGGAGCTGCAGCAAGCGACTAGCATATATGGTGGCTAACATACGCAAATGAGAGCCAGAAGAGAAGGCAAAGCACGGTCGAACAACTATGATCAATAAGTGATCTTGAACTACTTACGTCAAGTATAACTCCAACAACCGTGTTCACTTCCCGGACTCCGCCGAGAAGAGACCATCACGGTTACACACGCGGTTGGTGTATTTTAATTAAGATCAACTTCGGGTTTTCTACAACCGGACATTAACAAATTCCCATCTGCCACATAACCGCGGGCACGACTTTCGAAAGTTCAAACCCTGCAGGGGTGTCCCAACTTAGCCCATGATAAGCTCTCGCGATCAACGAAGGATATTCCTTCTCCCCGGGAAGACCCGATCAGTCTCGGAATCCCGTCTACAAGACATTTCGACAGTAATAAAACAAGTCCAGCAAAACCGCCCGATGCGCCGACATCCTGATAGGAGCTGCACATATCTCGGTCTCAGGGCAACACCGGATGAACACTACGTACGGCAACCGACGATACCCCAAGTTGCCCCGGGGTGGCACCGCAAGTGGCTCTGGTTTGGACCAACACTTAGACAAGCATTGGCCCGGGGGGCTAAATAAAGATGACCCTCAGGCTGATCAGGCCCAAGGGAAAGGGATAGGTGATAGTCAACTGGTAAAACCAAGGTTGGGCCTTGCTGGAGGAGTCTTATTCAAAGCGAACTGTCAAGGGGGTCCCATAAATCACTCGACCGCGTTAGGGACGCAAAATCCGGGAACATAACACCGATATGACGGAAACTAGGGCGGCAAGAGTGGAACAAAACACCAGGCATAAGGCCGAGCCTTCCACCCTTTACCAAGTATATAGATGCATTAATTAAATAAGAGGTATTTTGATATCCAAACAAGTAAACATGTTCCAACAAGGAACAACAAATCCATGTTCCAACAAGGAACAAACTTCATCTTCACCTGCAACTAGCAACGCTATAAGAGGGGCTGAGCAAAGCGGTAACATAGCCAATCAACGGTTTGCTAGGACATGGATGGTTAGGGGCTGACATGGCAATATAGGAGGCATGATATAGCAAGTGGTAGGTATCGCAGCATAGGCATAGCAAAAGAGCGAGCATCTAGCAAGCAAAGATAGAAGTGATTTCGAGGGTATGGTCATCTTGCCTGCAATGTTCTCAGAGTTGTCAAAGGCTTGGTCCTCGAACGCGTACTCAACAGGTTCCTCGTTCACGTACTCGTCTCCCGGCTCTACCCACCACAAGAACACAAGTAAAAGGGGACAAACATCAATCACGATGCAACGCACATACAACATGATGCAAAACATGGCATGATATGCGAGATGTGATATGCAATGCTTATGCATGCTCCGGAAGGAAAAGATGAACAAGGCATAATCTTGGCAAACCAAGTATGCCACTGGATGGGTGAGGTGATTTCGGTTGAAATCGATATAAAGATCACCGGAATCGGATGCACGGTTTGCAAATGACGAGCAATACAAGAATGACAATAATCTGCCATAAACAGCATGATGCTACTTAGCAAGCAACGAGAAATTAAGCTACTTCACCCAAACATAGCAACAAAGAATATGACAGTAATCTACTCAAGATGCTCGACAAAAGATGAACACTGATCTACGGATAAATCACACCACAACAGGTTCAAACAAGCATGGCAAAAGTGCAAAAGATAACAGGTTCACAGACTTGGTGAAAATCACAACAAAGCAGAAACTAACATCAGGATGACAAGTTTAGAGCAATGAAACAACATGCTACAGGAACAGGACATATCAAACTAAGGTATGGCGTTAATCTACTCAAAGCACTTGACAAAAGTCCCTTACTGACAATAAGCCAAAAAGGACCAGAAAATACGATTACGCCCATGTCAAATAAGCAAGTTTCGTTACAGGTTTCAGACTTGGCAGAAAACTGGGCATGACAGAAACAGATAACAAGTAGGCATGTTCGTGAGCTCGATGCACTCACTACAGAGCATTGCATGATAAACTAAGCATACATACATCAAGAAGACATAGCATAGGAACTATAAATGGCAAGAACAACATCATATCATGCAAGGATCAACTACACCAAGCTTGGCAAAATCGAATAACATGTAAACAATCTGCCAGCAACATTTTATAGCAAAAGTAGAGCTCGATTGACTCAAGCTAAGGCACTCCATAAATACCAACAAAGGCATGGATGGATATACCAAAACCATATCCTGAAAACACCCTTACTGATCATTCTCAACATATGCACAGATCACTCGGAAAAAACATGAACACATGGCATGAAAATAACAACAGGCAGGGACTTAGTGAAATTACTAAGTCTCTGAAATCAACAACATCAAGTGCCCTAGTTTGCATGCTTGTGCTAGTCACCACAAAGGTCACAAAAATACATGATATAAATCTCTGGAAAGCTAACATGGCATATTACAAAACTCATGTAGGACTCAACTTCATAGGATGCACACATCAATCATGACATGAGAAAGTTATGGCATGATAAACAGGTGACAATGATGTAAATAAATAAGACTTAGAAACTATTTCGGGGTCAACCTTGGTCCAGATCTAGGGTTCATCCGTGCACGGAAATCGAGGCGGCCGGAGTACTCGACGGAGACGGGGCGCGCGGCGGCCGGAGAAGGAGCGGGGGACGCCGGCGAGGTAGGGGCGCGGCGCGGGACCCGGCGACGAGGGCGGTGGAGGCGGACGCCGGCGCGGAGCGGCGCGGGCGACGGCAGGGCGGCGGCGCGGCGGAGGACCTCGGCGGAGGAGGCGGTGGCCGGCGGGCGCGGCGCGACGCCGGCGGACGGCGGGGCGGCGGAGCCGCGGGCACGGGCGACGGGGAGGCGCGGCTCGGGGGAGGCGCGGCGAGATGGGCCCCGGGGGCCGGATCTGGCCGCGCAGGCCCTGGCGGCGGCGGGACGGCGGCGGACACGTGGCAGCGCGCCACTGGCTGCGGGCGGCGGCGGTGATTCGTTCGGCGGCGGCGGACGTGTCCGCCCGCGCGGAGAGGAGCGGGGCTAGGGTTAGGGGTGTTTTTACCCGGAATTGGAGGAGGGGGAGGTGTTTTTATAGGTAGAAGGAGCTAGGAAGCTCCAAATGGAGAGCGGTTTTCGGCCACGCGATCGTGATCGAACGGCGGAGGACATGGGAGTGTCTTAGATAGGATATTGGGCTGTTTTGAAGGGGGTTTGGGATGCAACGCACACGAGGCCTTCACGGTTACCCGGTTAACCGTTGGAGTACCAAACGACCTCCGATTGACCCGAAACTTGACAGGCGGTCTACCGGTGCTATACCGAGGCCGCTTGGCAAACCTCGGACCAATCCGAGAAAGTTTAATACCCGCTCACGAAAAATGTAAAAGGGGACGCCGGGGGACATAGGAGCGCCGGATTGCAAAACGGACAATGGGGAAAATGCTCGGATTTATGAGACGAACACGTATGCAAATGCGATGCACATGATGACATGATATGAAATGCATGACATGAACAAATGCAAAACGAAAGGAAAACCCAAGCACGGAGGAAATATCACATCACAATGCCGAAAATGGCAAGAGTTGGATTACAATTATGGCAAGTTACATCTGGGGCGTTACAAGTTGGGAGCACCACTTGGAGTTTGAGTTCATCTACCTACATGGGTTAGCTTTGCAAGGAAGAGCACTTGTGTATCCTAAAATGACAATTATAAGATTCAATCATAGAATTTGTCAAAGGATATGTTTGAATGGTTTCGGCTTCCTTGTCTTCAACCACCATTGTGTAGAAACTTGGTGATGTAGAAATTGCTTAAGATGTGAGTGAGTTGCAATCTCATAGATTTAGATTCATTCAAGTACCTACACAGGTTAGATAACATGCAAGGTGCAAATATATCCAAGACATATGAATAGCATCATAAGAGAATTATCAAGGATTAGTCATAGGCTCATGCCTTGCATGTATCAAATGGAGTTCCTACTCCAAGTTTGAAGCATCAATGATGTTCAATTCACCTCTTAACCTGCAAAACACTTTCTCATCAAGTGGTTTAGTGAATATATCCTCTAATTGCTTATCGGTGCGAACATGCTTAAGGTTAATGTCCCCTTTGGCAACATGATCTCGAATGAAATGATGACGAACTTCAATATGCTTAGTTCGAGAGTGTTGCACGGGATTGTGAGCAATCTTAATAGCACTTTCATTGTCACATAGCAATGGAACATGTTTCACATATATCCCATAATCTTTAAGAGTTTGGGTCATCCAAAGAAGTTGAGCACAACATGAACCAGCGGCAATGTATTCCGCTTCGGCGGTGGATAAGGATACCGAGTTTTGTTTCTTGGAAGACCAAGACACAAGAGATCTACCAAGAAATTGACAAGTACCCGAAGTGGACTTTCTATCAACCTTGTCACCGGCATAGTCCGAGTCGGATTAGCCAACAAGATCAAAGGAAGACCTCTTAGGATACCAAATGCCAAAATTTGGTGTATGGATTAAGTATCTCACTATCCTTTTCACAGCCTTAAGATGACATTCTTTAGGAGCAGCTTGATATCGTGCACACATGCACACACTTAGCATAATATCGGGACGAGAGGCACATAGATATAACAATGAACCAATCATAGAGCGATAAACCTTTTGATCAACCGGTTGACCATCTTTGGTCAAATCAAGATGTCCACTAGTAGGCATGGGTGTAGTCATACCTTTGCATTCTTGCATATTGAACTTCTTGAATAAGTCCTTGGTGTACTTCGTTTGAGAGACAAAGGTACCTTCCTTAGTTTGCTTGATTTGCAAACCGAGAAAGAATTTGAGTTCACTCATCATAGACATCTCAAACTTCTCCGACATTAGCTTTCCAAACTTTTCACTAAAATGAGGGTTAGTTGAACCAGATATGATATCATCAACATAAATTTGGCACACAAATAGTTATCCATTAACCCTTTTAGTAAAAAGAGTAGAATCAATTTTACCAATTTCAAAGCCTTTTTCAATAAGGAACTTGGTCAAGCATTTATACCATGCTCTAGGAGCTTGTTTAAGACCATAAAGGGCTTTGTGAAGTTTGTAAACATGATTAGGTTTCTTAGGATTGAAAAAGCCGGGAGGTTGCTTAACATAAACTTCTTCCTCAATTTCACCATTTAGGAAAGCACTTTTAATATCCATTTGGTACAAGGTGATATCATGATGATTAGCATAAGCAAGTAAGATGCGAACGGACTCAAGTCTAGCAACGGGAGCATATGTCTCACCATAGTCCATACCTTCGACTTGTGTGTAGCCTTGGACGACGAGACATGCTTTGTTGCGAACCACTTGTCCATCTTCATCTTGCTTGTTGCGAAACACCCATTTGGTACCGATGATGTTGTGGTTGTTGTCAGGCTTCTCGACCAATGTCCACACTTGATTTTTGTCAAAGTTGTGTAGCTCTTCATGCATAGAGTTTATCCAATCCGGATCCTCCAATGCTTCTTCAACCTTCATAGGTTCAATGCTAGAGATGAATGAGTAATGTTCACAAAAGTTAGCTAAACGAGTTTTAGAGCGAGTGATTCTCCCGGTTTGGATATCATTGTAGATTTGCTCCACGGGGTGATCTTTAGCAATTCTTGCTCGAACTCGTGAAAGCTTTTGCTTGGGTCGGGGTGGAACATCCTCTTCATCTTGTTCTTCTTCTTGGCCTTCTTCATTGTTGACGTTGTCGTTCTCTTGTCGTGGTGGAGAGGGAGGTTGTTGGTGTTCATCTTGATGCACTTCCTCGTTTTCTTCATCTTGGCGTGTCCCACTTGTAGATGCTTCCGTATCAACTCTTGGTTCACCTTGTCGTGAGGTAGAAGCTTCCACTTGGACGGACGAGGTACTCTCCTTCACCTCCATTGGACGAATCTTGCCAATAGGCAAGTCTTGGATTGCTTTCGAAGGGTCTTTGTCTCCTACATCAATTGGCAATTGCTCTACTTGCGAGCCATTAGATTCATCAAACTTCACATCTACCGTCTCTTCAACCTTTCGGGTGAAATTGTTGTAGACATAGTAAGTGTGAGAGTTTGAGCCATAACCAAGTAGGAAACCTTCATGATATTTAGGAGCAAATTTAGAACGACGATGCTTATCAAGAATGTAGCACTTTGAGCCGAATACTCGAAAGTATCCAACTTGGGGTTTGTTACCGGTGAGGAGCTCGTATGCCGTCTTGCCGAGTAGCTTGTGAAGATACAAGCGATTTGTTGCATGACAAGCTGTCTCAACCGCTTCCGCCCAAAAGTGTTTTGGCGTCTTGTACTCATCAAGCATCATTCTTGCCATCTCGATAAGACTCCGGTTCTTCCTCTCAACAACTCCATTTTGTTGAGGTGTGTACGTAGCTAAGAACTCGTGTGAAATCCCTTCTTCGTCAAGAAAGGTATCCACATTTGCGTTCTTGAACTCCATTCCGTTGTCGCTCCGAACCTTCTTAATCTTCACGTCAAATTGATTTTGGGCCTTCCTAGCGAAGTTTTTGAAGATCTTTTGGACCTGCGATTTGTCATCAAGAAAGAACACCCACGTAAATCTCGAAAAATCATAAACTATGACTAGACCAAATGAGTTACCACTGAGACTCTTGTAGGCATTTGGACCAAAGAGATCCATGTGAAGTAGCTCGAGTGGTCTTCTTGTGGTCATGATGTTCTTCGCGCGGTGACTTCCTCCAACCTGTTTCCCTGCTTGACAAGCACTACAAAGTCTATCCTTGTCAAATATGACATCTTTTATTCCAAGGATATGATCACCTTTAATAAGCTTATCAAGATTTCGCATACCAACATGACCTAGTCTTCTATGCCACAACCAGCCTTTAGAAGATTTAGCAATTAAGCAAGTTCTAGGTTGAGCCTTTTTAGTGAAATCAACAATGTAAAGATCTCCTCTACGTATACCGGTAAAGACCATTTTATGATTGTCTCTACGAAACACTTGGCAATCTACTTCAGTGAATAAGACATTGAAACCGAAATCAGCAAGTCTAGAAACTGAAAGTAAATTGTATCCAAGGAATTCAACAAGCATGACATTTTGTATGGAGCTATCATGTGAGATGGCCACCTTACCAAGGCCAACCACCTTACCCTTTGAATTATCACCAAAGGTGACATATTTTCAAGGGTCATCGTTGTCAGCAAGCTCACGGAACATATCTTTATCTCCGGTCATATGATCAGTACATCCACTATCAAGGACCCATTCCTTTCCTCCAACCATGTAGCCGCGAAGATTTGCCATAAGACCAAAATGTCTCATTGCATCATCAAGATCATAGTCACTATCATCATCCTCATCATAGTATCCATGTTCAACATCATCTTGTGATTGATCAATTCCTAGAGAGGGTAATTCATTAGATAAATGATCATTGCAATGGTTACCTTTATGAATTCTAATAGCTTCGGATATGATACCACTAATGATTCCAACATTTCCTTTAGCACGCATGAGATTGGTAAGCTCAAATAGACAATCACCAAAGCTAGGATCACTAGAGTTCATCTTACTCAAGGCAATAGACTTATGGAGAATTTTGTCTAAATTTTTCAAGGAATAATCTGGAAATCGTTCCTCAAGAAATTTCCATATAGTATAGGCACAATCAAGAGTAGGCAAACTAGCAATCAAATTTTTGGGCAATCCTCTTACGATAAGATTGATGGTTCTAAGATTGCGAATCATGTCAATATCTTCATCTAGGGTAGGGTGCAAAGGATCAACATGAGGTGCACAAGGGCTAGTAATGTACTTGTTCAAATGATATTCATTGAAAATCTCAAGCATCTCATATTTCCACTCATGAAAATATTCTCAATCAAGAATAGGCACTCTATGTCTAAGACTCCCCAAAGTAGACACATCCATCTTCCTCCAAAGGTGTTTAAACCAAGGCAATGAAGACCAATGCTCTGATACCAATTGAAAGGATCGAGAAGAGGTGTCTAGAGGGGGTGATTAGACACTAAGTGCCAAAAGTTGCAGTTTTTAATATTCTTAAGTTTAAGTGGAGTTTAGGCACAAGTTTAACAAACACAATACATATCAAGCAAGCATGCAATGAGTATATGAGCAGCGGAAAGTAAAGCATGCAACTTGCAAGAATGTAAAGGGAAGGGTTTGGGGTATTCAAACGCAATTGGAGACACGGATGTTTTTGTCGTGGTTCCGATAGGTGGTGCTATCGTACATCCACGTTGATGGAGACTTCAACCCACGGAGGGTAACGGTTGCGCGAGTCCACGGAGGGCTCCACCCACGAAGGGTCCACGAAGAAGCAACCTTGTCTATTCCATCATGGTCGTCGCCCACGAAGGACTTGCTTCACTAGCGGTAAATCTTCATGAAGTAGGCGATCTCCTTGCCCTTACAAACTCCTTGGTTCAACTCCACAATCTTGTCGGAGGCTCCCAAGTGACACCTAGCCAATCTAGGAGACACCACTCTCCAAGAAGTAACAAATGGTGTGTTGATGATGAGCTCCTTGCTCTTGTGCTTCAAATGATGGTCTCCCCAACACTCAACTCTCTCACAGGATTTGGATTTGGTGGAAAGAAGATTTGAGTGGAAAGCAACTTGGGGAAGGCTAGAGATCAAGATTCATATGGTTGGAATGGAATATCTTGGCCTCAACACATGAGTAGGTGGTTCTCTCTCAGAAAATGTGTATTGGAAGTGTAGGTTCGTTCTGATGGCTCTCTCCAGGAATGAAGAGTGGGTGGAGGGGTATATATAGCCTCCACACAAAAACTAACTGTTACACACAATCTGCCAAACTCGGTGGGACCGAATGGTTAAACTTGGTCGGACTGATTCAGCAAACTTAGTGACCGTTAGGATTTTCGGTGGGACTGAGATGCAACTCGGTAGGACCGTTATGGTTAGGGTCAGGGCATAACATAATCTCGGTGTGACCGATTACACAAACTCGGTGGGACCGATTTTGGTAATAGGCTAACCAGAGAGTTGGTCAGGCAAACTCGGTGAGACCGATTACACAAACTCGGTGGGACCGATTTTAGTAATATGCTAACCAGAAAGTTTGCATTGTAATCTCGGTAGTACCGATTGCTCAAACTCGGTGAGACCGATTTTGGCAATGAACATACACGGAGAGATTACAATCCCATCTCGGTGAGACCGAGATCCCTATCGGTAAGACCGATTTGCTAGGGTTTGTGGCAGTGGCTATGACATCTGAACTCGGTGGCGCCGGATAGAAAGAATCGGTGGGGCCGAGTTTGACTTTTGGTTTAGGTCATATGTGGATGTGGGAAGGTAGTTGAGGGCTTTGGAGCATATCACTAAGTACTTTGAGCAAGCAAGCCATTAAGCAACATCTCATCCCCTCTTGATAGTATTAGCTTTTCCTATATACTCAATGTGATCTTGGATCACTAAAATAGAAAATGTAGAGAGTTGATCTTGAAGCTTGAGTCAATCCTTTGTCCTTAGCATCTTGAAGGGGTTCCACATCCTCTAGTCCATGCCACTCCATTGTTGAACTTATCTGAAACATACTAGGTAAAGGTGTTAGTCCAACAAGAGATATGTTGACATTAATTACCAAAACCACCCAGGGAGCACTTGTACTTTCATGACGTCGTCATGACATCAGCATGACGTCAGCAGTCAATAGACGTTGACTGGGTCAAACTGACGTGTGGGTCCCAGCTGTCACACACTGTTTATTCTGATTAGGGTATAAACTAATCTAATTACTGTTTAATCAAACAAACTAATTAATTAGATCAACTAAGTAGAGTTAATTAACTTAATTAATTCACTAATTTATTAGTTTATTATTTTTATTATTTTCATTTCTATTTATTATTATTATTTTTTCTTTTTAAAAAATGTTCTGGGGCTAGGCCCGACATGTCATTGGCCCTAGGGGCCTTAGTGGGTTCGGGCACGGGGCGCATCCCGAGCGGGCGCACGCCCAGGGGCAGGCGGACCCGGCAGGGCGCCGGAGCAGAGGAGGTCGGTGGCCACGGCGTCACCCAGGCGGCAGAAGCGGCGACAGGACAACGACGGCGCGCGGGCGCTGGGCAGTAGCAGCCGCAGGAAGTGGTGGCGCGGCGAGATGACGAGGTGGGGCGCAAGGCGGGGGGGTCGCCGTGGTTGGGTGGTCGGACGCGGGTGCGCGGTCGGGGCCGGACCGGGCGGCTACGCGGTGGCGCGAGCAGAGCCGCGCTGGAGCAGCAGCGAGCAGGGGGGAGAGGCGCACGAGGTGCGGTGCAGGCGGGCGCAAGCTGCGGCGTGGCCGTGACGCAAGCAGGGCGATAGCGTGGGCGGACGGCGATGGCTAGCAGGCGAGGTCCACGAGCAGCAGCGAGCCAGGGCATGCGCGCGCGTGAGCGAGGCCCGGCGTGGCAGAGTGCGCGCGCGAGTGTGGTGACCATGGGGGGGAGTAGAGAGGGAGCACGGGGAGGTGCTCACGTTCATCGTGAGAAGGGGGGCGGTGAGGCTTGATGGGGCCGTTGGGGAGGAGGACGGGGACGATGTACGGCGCAGGGGAAGATGAGGAGGCAGTCCGGCGAGGTGGCGGTCTAGCGAGGCGGCCTCTGGCGGCGGTGTCGAGCGGCGAGGGCGGAGTCGGGTCCCGATGCCTCGATCCGATCTGGATCAGGGGGAGAGGGAGAGGCGAGTGGGGGGATGTGGGGTGACCGGGGGGTTAGGGTTTCGGGACGGGGAGGATAAGGTGAGTGGGGGGGCGGCCTAGGCCAGTGGGCTGGCCGGCTGGGCCGTCTGGCCCGGTTGGTCCAGCGTGGGGGGGGGGAGGGGGTTGTTTCCTTTTTCTTTTTATTTATTTTACCTTTTATGTTTTAGTTTTGTTTCCTAATATTTTAGTTTTAGTAAAATATACACTCATCATCTAATTTAGTATTTCAACTTAGTCCTTAGTCACAAAAAGTCTAATCCTCAAATAAATCAGTTTGACATTTTATTAATTACAAAAGGTATTTAAGTAGTTGTTTTTGCTGTTCTTTTATTCATCTTATAGTATTTAAACATTTTATAAAGGTGTGGTTTCTCCGCCATAATTACCTATGCAATATATGGTTCACTCCAAACATTTTAGTTTTAACATTTGAAAACTTTTATTGTTTGCTTTATTTTGGATTTGAATTTGAATCGGTTTCGAACTAACGCGAGATTAGCAATAGTAATCAAAGTGACATGGCATCATTAGCAGAGAATTAATGTAGCTTAATTAGGGGGGGGGTCACATATCGAGAGAGCCACTCGTCGGGATAGAGGCCGGTCGCGTCTGCACGTAGATCCAGGGCCTGGATGGCGGTCAACAGGGCCTTCTTGCGTTCGCGAAGGTCACGCCCCAGGTTGGCACCCCAACCAATCATGAACTGCCGGCCGCGCTTGGCACAGAATTGCCACGAGTCGATGGCCGAGGGGTGCGGGGTGGGGGTGTGCACGAGCCTCCACCCAGCGAGCGCCAACAGTCGCCACGAAGCCCATTTGGGACAGCCAGAATGTCTCAAACCGGAATCGCGGGGGGGGGGGGGGATCAGCGGCCGCTCGTCGGCTGAGGACAGGAGGAGGGGAACATGATCAGAGCCGGTGCGGGTGATGGCCCGAAGGGAAGCTAGGGGGCAGCGGAGGTCTCATTTCGGGTAGACTAGGACCCTGTCTAGGACGGACTGGGTCGGGGATGACTGACGATTGGTCCAGGTAAACCTGGCGCCAATCCTATCTAACTTGCGGAGGGCAATGTCTGCAATGCAATCGTTAAACATTCACTACTAGGGAAAAACTTATACACAGAACTTTAGCAGTAGCGCGTGTTAAAAAAGCACGCTGGTGCTAAGTAGCAGTAGCGCGCTGATGTAAACGATGCTACAGATACAGTTATAGCAGTAGCGCGCCTGAAGATAAAAGCGCGACTACTAAAATTCCCACGGATTAGTTGATAGGCTACACATAGTAGTAGCGATCTAGGTCAAACCGCGCTACCGCTACCTGCTTTGTAGCAGCGCGTTTACGCTGAAAGGCGCTACTGCTAAAGGAAATAATATTAAATGGAAAGCAAATAGAAAAGTAAATGAAAATGAAAGAAATAGAAAAAGGTGAAAGGAAAAAAATAAAATGTAAAATAAATAAATGAAAAAGGGGGGAAAGATAAAGGAGTAGCAGTAGTGCGTATCGAGGAACGCGCTATAGCTAGCTTAGCAGTAGTGCACTTCCTGGAACGTGCTACTGCTACTTCTGACTTAGCCGCGTGGTTCATTCTTCCCCACATCCACTTCTCCCCCAAATCCAACTCCTCCGATGTCGCCGCCGCCGTTGCCCGTCGGCCGCCGCGCGCTCTCTCGTCGCTCTCCGCACACCCTCGACGCCGCCCCCGACCTCAACCTCGACGCCGCCCCCGACCCCGACCTCGACGCTGCCCTCCGTCGCGCACCTGAGCCCCGACCCCGACCTCGACGCCGCCTGCCCCTCCCTCGCCGCAGGCACCCGAGGTGAGCACGCCTGCTCCTCCCCCTCCCCTACCTCTGCCTAGGGTTCTTCAAATTTTAGTTGCATCAAATTAGTTAGGGTTCATCTATGGGTGAAAACGGATCGGATGCGGATGTTATCGGATACGGATGCGGCTCAGATGTTTTTTTAGATTATGTTTTCTTAGATGATGAATAAACACTATTGTAATGGATAATAAAACGGGTAAAATTTGACCACTTATTTCACTTTTAAGTTGGATAATTGGAATATCCGCTACCACTTTCCACCCCTAGGTTCATCAAATTAGATGGTAATCAGGGCAGTAGTTTCTAGGTACTAATTAGTTAGTAAGAACTAGGTACTAATTAGGTACTAATTTATTTGTATTTATAGTAAGTTATTTTTAGTAAGAACTATATGAATTAATAGAACTAGTTGAACATGTCACATTTGTTGTTATTTTTTTAGTTAAAGCAATTTTTCCCGCATCGACGTCGACGATGCCTATCCCGCATCCTCGTCGTCGACTCGGCGGAGGACACCTGCTTGAGCAGACGGGCCATGTCCGGGACTGGGCTCCGCCGAGCTGGTACTAGGAGGCGCTACCTAACGGGGGCACAGCTTGGTGAGGAGCCAGCCCATCGTTGACCCGAACCTTCTTTGGTGACGGTCGCGTGGGCCAGTGACGGTGCAGAGGCTTGAGGACCCCGCGGAGGTGCTACGTCACCGTGTCAGCGAGGAGGACGCGCGCGTCCGTCGCTACTTGTTTGCGTTGGAGCACAGGTTTTCCAATACCTGGCATGTTCTCCAGGGTCTCACTGGAGCTATGATCCTGTGATGGTTCCTTCTCTTTGGGTGGCCACCGCCCGCGCCGATACCCGTCGTGCGCTAGGGTTTTAGTTGTATTAGTGATGTTATATGTATGATACTATTCGAGATGTATTAGTGATAATATTCGACGATGTACGGACGCATGAGATGATTTACTTTTTCTTATTGAATGCATGCTAATTTGAATACTTATTTATTTTACGATTTGGTTTTGCTTATTGAATGCTCATGTCAATATGAGTCCTATAAGATATTTTGAAATGTATATCTTGTGATGCTCAAATAGGATATGTGCTTGCCCAAGTGGCCGGTCATGTTTGCAGGTTACACCTCCGAGTGGCCTATGTTTTGCCGGAGTGTTGATTCATTTCCGTTCCGGCAAATTTCAGGTGCTCGATATGTCCTTTTTTAGCAAAGGTCATGCCGGATTTTTCCGTGAATTTTCGCATGACTTGTGCCAGAATATGTAGGAAATATCAAGTGCCTCGGATTTGTGTGCTAAGTATCCTGGTAGTTGTCTTCGATCGATTTTCAATTAATATTTCAACTATGAACATAGGAAATGTCTTACAACGAAAAGGATTTCGGTATTTGCAAATACTGCGAAGAAGAGCGCGGCCTGTGCGACGGAATCTTCCTAGATGATGATAGGCGCTTAAGCATCAAGCTGGACGAGAACTTCGAAGTGTATACAGTAAGTCACAGCGACAAGTCTTTTGTCGTAATTAAGCATGACATCTGCTTCATTTGCTTCAACTTATAATTTACTTTTTTTACTATTCTACTAGCGTATCCCCTGCCATGCAAGAGTTTTTGTCTTGGATAAGATAGGTTTCAGTAAAACTACTATGGAGGCAAAGAGAGTTTACTTGAAGACCGAGCATGGTTGTATTTTCCACGCAAAATTATACAACGCAGACACCTACACCTATTTTGGATGCAAAACTTGGCAAGCACTATGCAAGACTTATGCATTTGAGCCTGATATGGTTATCACCTTTAATATTCGTCCGGAAGATGATATTGAAGGTAATATCGACATCTGGGTCGATGCGCAGACGCATCCAGTTATACCATTATGTGAGTTTCTCAACCATATTTATGTCTTTGATATTGTTTATTCAAAAATAGTTGACAACTAATTTCTATTGACAGCTTATTTCCGTTCAAGCAAACATGTACATCGGTTGATAGACATGACATATTACTGTCTCAGGGCTGAACTAAACTGCAAGGAGATTAGGGATGTCACCCGCCGGGTTTGGGTACGGGTGGAGTTACCCCATACCCTTACCCATCCCCCTTGAACTTACCCATCACCCGTATCCATACCCGTCAACGGGTATAATTTTTCCCCATACCCATCATCCGACAGGGTAGATGGGTACCCACGGGTAAAAATACCCACGTGTGCACACATCAACTTGAGCAACTAATGGTCGTAAACGACAACATATCATCATAGTTTATATATCATAACGTCTCTACACATCATTTATATAAAAAAATCCTATTCACCAGGGATGTTATATGCATCATGTTTATGCAAAAATCAATGCTTATATATATGCACAAACGCATCTCATCTATTATACAAAGAAACTACAAGATCAATGATTATATTCATAAAATCATACACAAAATCGGAACTCACCAAGCCAGAATAGCTTTGCTCTAGTTCTTGTGCTTGGTGGTAGTAGAAGATCGACTAAGCGGGCTAGGGCAAGCTGGCCGGATTGACGTTGTTATGTTGTGATGGTGCTGCACCTTGGGTGCTGAAGCAGGAGGTGGAGGAACTTTACGCCGGCTGGGGACTTGGCCCTTTCCTGGCGGACGGAGACGAATGTCACCATCCAACGACGGGGTTAGGCTTGGGATTGAAGTAGTCGTGCCATGCTCCTGGCCATGGTGGTCGCCATCTTATGTCTCAGTCCGCTTGAGCATGAGCTGCATCTTCTTCTCCCGATTACCGTCCTCGCGCAAGCTATAGTCCTCCTCCCCAAGGTCCATGGCGACTGAGTGGTTAGAGGCGCTGGGGATGGCTAGGCAGCGAGCGGCTGGAGGCCTTGGCGGCGGTGACTAGCAATGGCTGAGGACTAGGCATGGCGAGGAGACTAGATGAGAAGGATATCCGTCTCGATCTCTCCAATTATGGGACGTGATCACGTATTCAATCACGTTACTCACGGCGAGAAATACTGATATATGGGATTCCTTCCATCATTCCATGTACGTGCCTACATGGGCTACTCTTGTACTAGATTGTAGCTCGTGTGGCTACCGGAATAGTGAAGGCCAACTTAATAGATTTGATGTGTTAAAAAAACTTAACAAATTTGCTGATGTGCTAAAAAATAGATTTTATGTGGGTATATAGGTACACGGGTATGGGTTATGCTATCCCATACCCGTACCAACTCTACCTGATGGGTTTAATACTTTCTTATTTATATACCCGTGGGTAATCTTCTGTCACATACCCTTACCCTAATAGGGTTTTTACCCGCGGGGTACGCGGGTAATGGGTACCCATTGCCATCCCTAGAGGAGATAAGTCATTATGTTTCATGGCTTGAGGATCTTCATACTGTCAAGACAAATTATTTTTCTGGACTTAAAAATCTTAGTACTCAAAACGTGCGACCAATAGTGTTCGTACTGAACTACGGTCACATCTATTTAGGAAAGATGGTAAGATTTTTACTATTTGTCCTCAGTGCATCTTTTGCATACATTATTTTTAAGCTAAACTTCATTGCTAAGTATGTTACTATACGATGTTCTTCAATAGGGACTCCCGATGAATGTTGTGCCTCATTGAATCGAGACTAAAGGTCGCATGAGAATTGTTAACTTACGGCCAAGATATCCTACAATGCACTTTAGTGCCTTCAGGATTTCTAATAGCGAGGAATGCTAAATAGTGAAAGACTGGAGCAAAATTGTGAACGATCACAGAGAAGTACTAGGGGGCAGCAATCAGAAGCGCAGCCCATGATTAGGAGACAGGTTCATCTGCATGCTCCAACTTGATGAAGCAGGAGTGCTACACATGTTTTATGTTATTTTACCTAAGAGAGAGCAGCAGGAGTGATTAGCTAGCTAGAAATGAGTTTGAAGATGATGATGTGCTACACTATGACTATGATGATTAAATAGCTAGTGTTGGTGGTAATGACTATGATGATTATTATTAGCTATTGTTGGTGGTGATTAGATAGCTACCGGAGCTAGTGTTGGTGGTGATTAGCTAGCTAGAGTGAGTTTGAAGATGATGATGTGCTACACTATGACTATGATGATTAAATAACTACTGTTGATGGTAATGACTATGATGATGATTAAATAGCTTGTGCTGGCGGATTAGATTCAAGTGGAGGCAACATGTGGTGCACATCGAAAGTACTACTAGTCCAAACTAGATCAAGTTTGGATTAGTAGTATACTTTTGACATGCACCACATATTGCCTCCACTTGAACCTAATCCACCTTCATTTGACACACTGTTATGGACATAATGATATGAACCTCATAATTGGTATTGTACCAAAATTTGTATAACGGCGTATAAATACACTCAAAATAAAAAATTAAAAAAATACTAGTAGTGATGGATAGTAAACACGCTGCTACTAGCTAGATTAGCAGCAGCGCGGGAGAGAACACACGCTGCGGCTATGTGTCTGAGCAGTAGTGCGTGTTGCACGCGCTACTGCTAAGTAATAGCTGTAGCGCCTTATTAGTAGCACGGTGTCCCGCGCTACTAGTGGGCATTAAACCCGTGCTACTACTAGGGTTTTCCCTAGTAGTGATTTGCATCTGCTCAAAGTTTACATTTGCATTGCTCTTGTCCTCCGCGGATCTGAGGAGGTTAAAATCGCCTCCAACCACCACGGGAAGAGAAGCGGCCGAGATATTCCGATTAACCGGAAACATAATACATGTGTGAATACATAGACAAACATAGTGTCACTAGTATGCCTCTACTTGACTAGCTTGTTGATCAAAGATGGTTATGTTTCCTGACCATAGACATGTGTTGCCATTTGATTAACGGGATCACATCATTAGAAGAATGATGTGATTGACATGACCCATTCCGTTAGCTTAGCACTCGATCGTTTAGTACGATGTTATTGCTTTCTTCATGACTTATACATGTTCCTATGACTATGAGATTATGCAACTCCCGTTTACCAGAGGAACACTTTGTGTGCTATCAAACGTCACAACGTAACTGGGTGATTATAAAGGAGCTCTACAGGTGTCTCCGAAGGTATATGTTGGGTTGGCATATTTCGAGATTAGGATTTGTCACTCCGATTGTCGGAGAGGTGTCTCCGGGCCCTCTCGGTAATGCACATCACTTAAGCCTTGCAAGCATTGCAACTAATGAGTTAGTTGCGGGATGATGTATTACGGAACGAGTAAAGAGACTTGCCGGTAACGAGATTGAACTAGGTATTGAGATATCGACGATCGAATCTCGGGCAAGTAACTTACCGATGACAAAGGGAACAAACGTATGTTGTTATGCGGTCTGACCGATAAAGATCTTCGTAGAATATGTAGGAGCCAATATGAGCATCCAGGTTCCGCTATTGGTTATTGACCGGAGACGTGTCTCGGTCATGTCTACATTGTTCTCGAACCCGTAGGGTCCGCACGCTTAAAGTTACGATGACAGTTTCATTATGAATTTATATGTTTTGATGTACCGAAGGTAGTTCGGAGTCCCGAATTTGATCACGGACTTGACGAGGAGTCTCGAAATGGTCGAGACATAAAAATCGATATATTGGACGACTATATTTGGACACCGGAAAGGTTTCGGGTGAGATTGGGACAATACCGGATCACTGGGAGGTTATCGGAACCCCCGGGGAGGTATATGGGCCTTATTGGGCCTTAGTGGAAAGGAGGGGAAAGGAGCAAGGGAGGGGGCGCACCCCCCAAGCCCAATCCAAATTGGGAGGGGGGCCGGCCCCCCTTTCCTTCCTCCCTCCTTCCTCTTCCTTCCCTATCCTACTCCTAATAGGAAAAGGGGGAGTCCTACTCCCGGTGGGAGTTGGACTCCCCCCTTGGGAGCGCCACCCCCCTTGGCCGGCCCCCTCCTCCACTCCTTTATATACGGAGGAGGGGGGCACCCCATAGACACACAAGTTGATCCTCGTGATCGTTCCTTAGCCGTGTGCGGTGCCCCCCTCCACCATATTCCACCTCGGTCATATCGTAGCGGTGCTTAGGCGAAGCCCTGCGATGGTAGAACATCAAGATCGTCACCATGCCATCATGCTGACGGAACTCCTCCCCGACGCTTTGCTGGATCGGAGCCCGGGGATCGTCATCGAGCTGAACGTGTGCTAGAACTCGGAGGTACCGTAGTTTCGGTGCTTGATCGGTCGGACCGTGAAGACGTACGACTACATCAACCGCGTTGTTACAACGCTTCCGCTATTGGTCTACGAGGGTACGTAGACAATACTCTCCCCTCTCGTTGCTATGCATCACCATGATCTTGCGTGTGCGTAGGAATTTTTTTGAAATTACTACGTTCCCCAACAGTGGTATCAGAGCCTGGTTTTATGCGTAGATGTCTTATGCACGAGTAGAACACAAGTGAGTTGTGGGCGATATAAGTCATACTGCTTACCAGCATGTCATACTTTGGTTCGGCGGTATTGTTGGATGAAGCGGCCCGGACCGACATTACGCGTACGCTTACGCGAGACTGGTTCTACCGACGAGCTTTGCACACAGGTGGCTGGCGGGTGTCAGTTTCTCCAACTTTAGTTGAACCGAGTGTGGCTACGCCCGGTCCTTGCGAAGGTTAAAACAACACCAACTTGACAAACTATCATTGTGGTTTTGATGCGTAGGTAAGAACGGTTCTTGCTAAGCCCGTAGCAGCCACGTAAAACTTGCAACAACAAAGTAGAGGACGTCTAACTTGTTTTTGCAGGGCATGTTGTGATGTGATATGGTCAAGACATGATGCTAAATTTTATTGTATGAGATGATCATGTTTTGTAATCGAGTTATCGGCAACTGGCAAGAGCCATATGGTTGTCGCTTTATAGTATGCAATGCAATCGCCCTGTAATGTTTTACTTTATCACTAAGCGGTAGCGATAGTCGTAGAAGCATAAGACTGGCGAGACGACAACGATGCTACGATGGAGATCAAGGTGTCGCGACGGTGACGATGGTGATCATGGAGGTGCTTCGGAGATGAAGATCACAAGCACAAGATGATGATGGCCATGTCATATCACTTATATTGTTTGCATGTGATGTTTATCTTTTATGCATTTTATCTTGCTTTGATTGACGGTAGCATTATAAGATGATCCCTCACTAAATTATCATAGTAAAAGTGTTCTCCCTGAGTAAGATGGCTCGTGTTGTTGTTCCGTTGAATTTTAATGCGTTCCTTGAGAAAGCAAAGTTGAAAGATGATGGTAGCAATTACACGGACTGGGTCCGTAACTTGAGGATTATCCTCATTGCTGCACAGAAGAATTACGTCCTGGAAGCACCGCTGGGTGCCAGGCCTGCTGCTGGAGCAACACCAGATGTTATGAACGTCTGGCAGAGCAAAGCTGATGACTACTCTATAGTTCAATGTGCCATGCTTTACGTCTTAGAACCGGGCCTTCAACGACATTTTGAACGTCATGGAGCATATGAGATGTTCCAGGAGTTGAAGGTGATATTTCAAGCAAATGCCCGGATTGAGAGACATGAAGTCTCCAATAAGTTCTACAGCTGCAAGATGGAGGAGAACAGTTCTGTCAGTGAGCATATACTCAGAATGTCTGGGTATAACAATCACTTGATTCAACTGGGAGTTAATCTTCCGGATGATAGCGTCATTGACAGAAATCTCCAATCACTGCCACCAAGCTACAAGAGCTTTGTGATGAACTATAATATGCAAGGGATGGAAAAGACTATTCCCGAGCTCTTCGCGATGCTAAAAGCTGCGGAGGTAGAAATCAAAAAGGAGCATCAAGTGTTGATGGTCAATAAGACCACTAGTTTCAAGAAGAAGGGCAAAGGGAAGAAGAAGGGGAACTTCAAGAAGAACAACAAACAAGTTGTTGCTCAGGAGAAGAAACCCAAGTCTGGACCTAAGCCTGAAACTGAGTGCTTCTACTGCAAGCAGATCGGTCACTGGAAGCGGAACTGCCCCAAGTATTTGGCGGATAAGAAGGATGGCAAGGTGAACAAAGGTATATGTGATATACATGTTATTGATGTGTACCTTACTAATGCTCGCAGTAGCACCTGGGTATTTGATACTGGTTCTGTTGCTAATATTTGCAACTCGAAACAGGGACTACGGATTAAGCGAAGATTGGCTAAGGACGAGGTGACGATGCGCGTGGGAAATGGTTCCAAAGTCGATGTGATTATAAAGGAGCTCTACAGGTGTCTCCGAAGGTATATGTTGGGTTGGTATATTTCGAGATAAGGATTTATCACGCCGATTGTCGGAGAGGTATCTCTGGGCCCTCTCGGTAATGCACATCACTTAAGCCTTGCAAGCATTGCAACTAATGAGTTAGTTGCGGGATGATGTATTACGGAACGAGTAAAGAGACTTGCCGGTAACGAGATTGAACTAGGTATTGAGATACCGACGATCGAATCTCGGGCAAGTAACATACCGATGACAAAGGGAACAAACGTATGTTTTTATGCGGTCTGACCGATAAAGATCTTCGTAGAATATGTAGGAGCCAATATGACCATCCAGGTTCTGCTATTGGTTATTGACCGGAGACGTGTCTCGATCATGTCTACATTGTTCTCGAACCCGTAGGGTCCGCACGCTTAGAGTTACGATGACATTTTCATTATGAGTTTATATGTTTTGATGTATCGAAGGTATTTCGGAGTCCCGGATTTGATCACGGACTTGACGAGGAGTCTTGAAATGGTCGAGACATAAAAATCGATATATTGGACGACTATATTTGGACACCGGAAAGGTTTCGGGTGAGATTGGGACAATACCGGATCACCGGGAGGTTATCGGAACCCCCCGGGAGGTATATGGGCCTTATTGGGCCTTAGTGGAAAGGAGGGGAAAGGAGCAAGGGAGGGGGCGCACCCCCCCCAAGCCCAATCCGAATTGGGAGGGGGGCCGGCCCCCCTTTCCTTCCTCCCTCCTTCCTCTTCCTTCCCTCTCCTTCTCCTAATAGGAAAAGGGGGAGTCCTACTCCCGGTGGGAGTTGGACTCCCCCCCTTGGGCGCGCCACCCCCCTTGGCCGGCCCCCTCCTCCACTCCTTTATATACGGAGGAGGGGGCACCCCATAGACACACAAGTTGATCCTCGTGATCATTCCTTAGCCGTGTGCGGTGCCCCCCTCCACCATATTCCACCTCGGTCATATCGTAGCGGTGCTTAGGCGAAGCCCTGCGACGGTAGAACATCAAGATTTTCACCACGCCGTCGTGCTGACGGAACTCCTCCGCGACGCTTTGCTGGATCGGAGCCCGGGGATCGTCATCGAGCTGAACGTGTGGTAGAACTCGGAGGTACCATAGTTTCGGTGCTTGATCGGTCGGACCATGAAGACATACGACTACATCAACCACAGTGTTACAACGCTTCTGCTGTCGGTCTACGAGGGTACGTAGACAATACTCTCCCCTCTCGTTGCTATGCATCACCATGATCTTGCGTGTGTGTAGGAAATTTTTTGAAATTACTACGCTCCCCAACACCGAGCAGCAGCACGGAGCACCGCCCGAGCGGGGATGGGCAGAGCCAGACTGCCCTCGGGGCGCGCCGCGTCGAGCCGAGCACTCCGGCGGGAGGCCGTCACCGAGTAGGAGGTAGAACTGCCACGGCGGGAGTAGGTCGTGGCCCGTTGAGGGGGAGGCTGGGAGGCCACGGGAGGGGGGTCACCCAGGTCTCCCCGTCCACGTCAGGTACCACCACGGGGGTGAACCGGAGTGCTGGCGCAGCGCAGTCTAGGAGCGGTGGAGGCGGGGACGGAACCGTCGGTGACGAGGGTCGAAGCAAAATACTGAATGTATGAGTCTGCTTTAGTGTTATTGAGCATTTGGGGAGAAAGAAAGAAGCAAAATACTGAATGTGTAAGTCTGCTTTAGTTTATTGATGATACTCCAAATGGCACTCATAGTGCTTCCTCTTAACAACGGAAACACTAACGCCCACATGTGTGGGCGTTTGCATCTCGCCCACACGCGTGGATCCGCGTCCGTTTGTGGGTGCACGAATCTTGGCATGTTTGTGGTTCCACGTAGGACTGGGCTGGTGTGTGGGCATTCACCCGGTCGCCCACACGTCCGTTTGACCACACTGAGGGATCGGTGTGTGGGCGCTTAGCAGTTCACCCACACGCCAGTTTTCACTCACGCATAAGGGCTGGTGTGTGGGCATTTGCCATCTCGGCCAAACGCCCGTCTCCTCTCTCCACACCCAAGCTTCCAGTTGCCATGCGTTTTGCAGTGTACATGACAACTGCCCTAGCGTGCTTGTAAGCAGATGGCAACTCTCTCTTTTTTTTACCCGAACATGTCAGTTGCCATGTGTTTTGCAGGGTACACGACAACTGCCCTAGTGTGCTTGTAAGCAGATGGCAACTCTCTCTTTTACCCGAACATGTTGTTTTGCCATGTCTCTTTGTAGCGCTACACGGCAACTGCCTAGTGTTAGTAGGTGGTCACTCCTAAGGTTTTCAAATCATGGGAACTGTAGTAAACCAGGCCATACATGACAACTACTTAGTGTTAGTAGGTGGCAACCTCTAAAGTTTTCAAATCATGACAACTATAGTAAACCAGACCGTACATGACAATAGCTGCAGTTGTCCAAAATGGCATCTGGCACTTGACCTGAGATGGCAACTGCAGTTGAGCAACCATGGCAACTGTAGTTGTCCGACATGGCAACTGTAGTTCAGCGACATGGCAACTGCAGTTAAACAGACATTGAAGAGGGTCCGGACCATGGCAACTGCGGGGACGCGTGGTGACTGTCACGCGGGGGCGTGCGGGACCGTGAGATAGGTGGTTGAGAGAGGTCGCGTGGGCGTTATGCATTTTACCCACACGTAGGCAAGTGAGAGGGACCGCAAGGAAAAAAAGAGGCATGTGGGCGCTAGTTGTTGTGCCCACACGTAGGCGTGTGGGTTGGTCCTTTTAAACACCACACAAAACGTGTGGGCAGACCCCTTAATGCCCACACGTGTGGCCAGGGGCGGACCTAGGATGAAAACTGAGAGGGGGCAAAGATGTGTAGTATATTTTTTTATGGGAAGATCTGTAGATACTAATGGTTAGACCATTTACACAAACTAGCCACACAACTACACAAGCATACATATAGGGACTAGGAATAATAAGCAAAATCATGTATTTCCTTATAGTATAATTTCATCATACACATAATTATGACAACTTTATTGCAAGAGTAAAAGTAAACTAACCATTTAAGACACAATGACTTGACAAGTAGCAATTTGTTGTTCGCAATCTTCTTGTATAAAATTTCTAACCAGCAACCTGTAAGAAATAAAGTACATGTTAAGGGAGAATGTAAACATTATGATAAATTAATTTAAACCCATCACTTCCTCCTGTTCATCGCAGAACATTTTTTTCATGGAAGCGTTTTACTATCACTTCATCGTAGTCGATATCCGAGATTGCTCTTCCACAAAGCAAATGTTACGTAAAGCATTCTTCAGAAACTTCACAGTGAGAAGAATCTCTCAACAGATGGATGAGGTTTTTCCAATATTCCTAGGTTTAAACTTAGATGCATGAGGCTCATACGGTTCCCATGTAAAGTGCATTGTCCTGATGTTGATTGAGATCAAAACATGTAATTCTCTTACTTTTATATGGATCCCAAGGAATCTTGTTCAGATCAATTAACCGAGGCAGGTGGCGAGTTTGTAGATTTTGCAACAAACATAGGAAAACCCTCCTTTAGCTCCCCTGCCAATGTCAAAACGTTGAGACATTAAATAAAATATCATACATGAAGGCAGATAGTGCCTACAGATTTATTCCTCTCTCACATACTCAAACTTATTTTGTGCAAATTATTTTGTGAAGCTACAATCAGTTTACCTAGTTATCAATTGGTATATTGTACACAAGGTTGATATTTTAAATAAAACTCGCCCAATTCCTAACTCAGAAATAGAGAAGGAACAACAATTTGGAAATTAGAACTGAAACTAGAAAAGATGAACTTACCCTAGGGCTTATCTCGATTGATCAATAACACGCAGAAGAGCATCACAGATAAAATTGAGAGGGACATAGATCGGGAAACTGGCCGGGCGTCCGTTGTGCACAACGCAGATCGAAGGCGTTTGCCGAAGATCGGAGATGAACTGGCGAGGGTGCATCGCGTTTTGCTTTGCCGCCAGGCGGCAGTTGCGCCTAGGACTCAGGTCTCCCTCCGTCCGTGCTCTGTGCAAATACGATTGTATGGCACAGGCCAATGACTTCTCGTATGTGAAAGGCCATGTGCCTGGGTGGGCTCGGTTGTCTATAATGTATGGGCTTTGCAAAGTTTAACCAGGAAAAATAAACAAGTGGGGGCAAAGATGACGGGCTGAGAGGGGGCAAAGTTGTATAATAGAGGCCCTGTATAAGACATGCCAAAAATCGAGTGGGGGCATCTGTACGTGCGTCCGCCCTTGCGTGTGGCAGTTATCGTCGTCCTTTAACAATGGAGAAAATAAACCCCTAAAAAAGAAACACAGGGGAAAAGAAACGGGGAGGGAAACGGGGAGACGACGCAGGACAAGAGACACAGAGGATAGAAAAGTGACGACGCGGTTCTTCTTTGTGAGCTGTGAGGCCAACTCCACCGCGCGACCCCAAACGAACGTCCATTTTGTCCGGTTTTTGTCCCTTTGGGTAGGGATTTGGGGTCATGTCCGGGCCTGTCCCGGGATGCGGTGGCCGTGCACCCAGCGCGCGGACGCATCCCGGCCGCATCCTGTCCGCGTATTATTTCTTTGCAAGTCCTTAAATTTATTTCATCATTCATTTTTGGTACATGAAAAATACATTGTCACATTTTGACTAGTAAAGTAAGGCCAAAGAAAATAAGGACAACAAGAATACATTTTAGAATATACCCAACTTCCATAACTGCTCCCTTGAGTTGGGTTAGGGCCTTCTCGATGCAATCGTTGTTGATCTATGGAGGAGGCTCGATGTTGCACCCTCCTTTCTTCTTCAAGCCAGAAGTCGATGTTGATTCCTCACACCTAGTCTCGTGTCTAGCCTCTAATCTAGCAACAAGTGCACTTGTCTAATCTACAGCCTCTATGCTAGCTAAAAGTGCACGAACATGTACTAAATTTCGCTTTATCAATATATCGATGTACTCTTCTTCCCAATACCAAAACTTGCATCCATTCTACACAACAACATTTAAAGTTAGCACAACTAGTCAAATCTAGAGCACAAACCGAAGCTAAAAAAGCGCATACCCCATCGTTTAAGCACTTGATGAACACCCATCCGGGATGTTCCGACGTTGTAGACACGCGGCGCACGACCATCCTTGGGCAGTGGTCGCACTTAATGAGTGGCAACGGTGCGCCGGCGAGCTTTTGGGCAAGCACCGAGCCCGGCCGACCGCCATTCGTGTATCTGCCGGCGGACCACCGACGGTGCAGATCCAAGCGGCTAGAGGAGGAGCCACTGCCTGCATGTGGCCTTGCGGCCCTGCCAGGGCCTTCCGGCGAGGTGCCCGGCCAGTCCATGGCGCGGCCCGGCCTCCCACAGCCGGCCGAGCTCAAGACCGACCGGATCCGCCCCAAAACCGGTCGGCGGGTGCGCAAACCAGCTGGCCGTGGTTGGGTAGCTCGGCGGCGCCGAGAGGAAGGGGCTGAGCGAGCTCGCGTCCGAACTGCACGGCTGCAATGGCAGCGGCGGCGAGGGGAATAGTGGGGAAGAGTGGAGGGGTGCGGCAGGAGGGAGGGAGGGGGTGGATAGAAAAGGCCCGCCCTGTGCCACCGACGGGCGGGCCAGGGGAGGACAAGCGCAGACGACCCGCGCGTCCGCATGGTGTCCGTTTCACCCCAAAAGCGACGCAAACTTGAACCACGGATGGGTCGAAAGCGGACAGAAAGCGGACAAAAGTCCGTTTGCGCCCGCGCGCTGGACCGTCTCGTTTGTCCCTTTTACCCCAAACGTACGGGGGCGGACAGGATAGGGTCGCGCGCCAATGGAGTTGGCCTGACCGTCCTCCAGAAGAAAACCCCCCTCCGCCCGCATGGCACCCCCGGGACCCTGACCGGCCGAGGAAGCCCCCGAATTCAGGTCTCTCTCTTCCTTCGCTTCTTCACTTCTTCGTCCCGTTGCCGCAGATCGCGCGCTTGACATCCTCACTTGTTCTTCTGGATGGAGTAGAGGGATTTTCAGGCTTCCACTTTCTCATTTTTGACGAAACAGGGATTCAGGGTTTTGCGATGCAAGTTCATCTTGGCTTTCTTTTGTGATCGATCGACGGGTAGCTTTTTAATCGGTCTGCTCGTGGAGTGGGATTTCTACTTCTTGTTCTCTTTTCTTTATTTTTTTCGCGGGTAATAATTTTCACGAGCTGGGCCGTGGTAATTATTTTGACCAAGATTGGCTCTGCCTCTCAAGATTCTGCATGTTCTTAACCCTCGTCGACAATGTGCCGCTCCCCGCGGAGCAGGAGTAATTTAGTAGCAGCGTGGGGGTATTCACTTCCCTTCCTGGCTTTTCCCCACTCTTTCTCCAAGCCCCAAAAACCCTCTTTTGTCCACCTCAACTTCTTCCTTGAGCGATGCTTTCTATCGTATCGTGTGAGATCTGAGCATTTTCGTTGTGGTTTCTCTGCTCTGCTCCTGGATTCTGCTTTGCTTGTTGGTGTTGCTAGGTATCTCGTGGACCCAAGCACACCCATCTCCCCCACTGTTTATTTTGCTCTTTGTTTTGTGTTATTAGTTATTGTCGCTCTTTGCTTCTGCCCTATCTTGCTCCTGATCATTCTTCGGTCTCTACTGTACTGAGTGTTGCGCGTCGTCGAGGCCCTCTGCCCTATCTTGATTCCTTCTCCTTCCGTTACCTTCACTTTACCCTATCTGTTTTGTGTGGTATTTTGCATCATCTGCTTCTACCTTTACCTGAGATGTGGTATGATTTAATGTCACTTGCAGAGGAGAAGAGAAGAGGAAGGGGGCAGATCTATCATCTATGGGCAACTGCAAGAGTTTGTGTATGTAGCTCTCTTATAAACTGAAAGTTAGGTGCAATTTGCAGCATTAATTCCTTGGCAAAAGTCAGGGTAAGAAGATGAAATCCTAGCTCTGAATTGAAGAGCACCTGCTCTCACCATCATGCTCATAAATTAGCAAGATGCCTAGCTAGTCATGTGTTGAGTATATCACTCTCCTAATCTAGAAACACAAAGCTGTTTGAGTGCTGGTCTTGATGTCTTATTGGTTAGAAGCAAACTACAATGCTAATGACATAGTACTATAAGCAAGTACCTGAATGATATCTTGTTGATTGGAAACACAGTGTCTTCTGCCTTATTCTACCCCTGATTGGTGACATGAATAAATATGTGCATCCAAGATTTTGATTCGTTTATTAATCAGAAGATCCCATTCTTGTGGTGGTCGATATTGTAGTTTGTTTATTTGGATCTGCAACATGCACATGAATTTTATCATAGCATGTTCTCTCTTTCTTTGTTTTGTAATTTTGAGTTATTGCATTTGTGCAAATATCAGCTCGTGCACTGCTAGGAAAAGCCCATGTTGTTCCGGATGCTGAATGGAGGATGCAGGACTTTGGAAAGACCCATGTTCCAGATCTAGAATGGATGATTCATGACTTCTCATCGCTGCTTGAGACGGGAGCTAAGGCAGCAACATCTGACACTTTTCACTGCTCTGGGTATAACTGGTATGCACCATAATTGCAAAAGAAACTCCGCAAAATTCAGGTATTAGATGTACTAGTATGTATATACACGTGCAATGCACAAGGAGTGATTTTGGTAAAGGAAATAAAAAAGGTCAAAGATTTGCTAATAGATTCGGGCAAAAAGAAATATAGTGATGTACGAATGCAGATATTAATTAAGTACGAATTAATATTCGTTCCTCCTGCAAAAGAAAAGAATTAATATTCATACAAAAACTGTACATTCACATCTAAAACAACTATAGGTTCATGTAGAAAAGTTGTATGTTGCTCTATTTTCTTTTTCTTCCCATTCTCCTCCCAAACCATCATGCCTGGGCTCAAGTCGTCATGCGCTCAAGCGGCACTGCGGCAAGCCGGCAATATAGCCCATGAGGCACCGCATATAGGCTTCTTTTTTATGGAAGGGCCACACGAATGTTCTAGAACACAGAAGAGGAAATAGCAGTCTACTGTTCATGGCGAATCCTACTGATCTTAGCCCTTGGATTTTGGGGACCAACGGTTATGATTGATGCTCCAGATCCAATTCAAAATCGGTTCACTATATAGTAGTGGAGAATTTCCATCTGGTTTGTTTTAGTAGAAAAGGTAATTATATGTTATCCATATACACATTGATTTAGGATGCCATTTACTCATAATGATGTTTCGATGTAAACAAATTAGCAATCACAATCTCATAAACAAACAGTCAGACGCTAAAACTTGATATGGTGCAGGAAGTGAAGAAATTCGACTTTCCTACTTCAGTTATGATTCTAGACTGACTTTGACTTCTTGGCATGATTTCATTTACCAGGCAGCCGCAAGTGATTCCAATGCATAAAGAAACTGGTTCTGAAACGCCATATGTTGCTCTTCGTCTTATGACATCCCCAGAAAGCATGGTGCCAGGTCACACGATGCATGTGGTTTTTGAATTGTCAATATACAACCATTCAAAAGGAATGTACTGTGGATGCAAAGGTAGTCTCATGGATGTGTTTTTTCAAGCACATCCATCATATTACAGCTACATCCATACTCTATGTGTCATAAGTTTGAGGTATAAATACCATGATTCCATCATTACAAGTTAATATCTGTAAATATCGAAATATGATCAAATACAACGTTTTCACATTAACAAGTTGCTTTGTACTTGCTTTCCTGTCAAGTTTCCCTGTAGACCTTCAGGAATTTGAATGGTTCAGATGGCATAAACATGTTTCTCACTTGAGACATTACAAGTTTTTCTATAGACATTACAAGTTTCGCACTTGAGACTATTATATGTTCAGATGGTATACACATGTTGCTCTTTAAATTTGATTATCATCATTTGGATGTAATTCACTACCTTGCTTTCTTAGCTCGGGTAAAGGTTGGTTAGATATTATTTGGTATATTTGCATCTTGCATACAAGTTCTTCATTCTCTAATATTCTAACCTTTACCGAACCGCAGCTAGCTACAACTTTCATTTCAAGAATAGCTACTCGAAGGAGCATTGCTTGATTCCTCTTCAGGACCTACTGAAATCATCTGCTTTTCTAGTTGTTGATAGTTGTGTCTTCGGTGTGGACATATTAAAAATTGATGTCTCTTCTCCTGAAAAGAAGGCTGTTGTGGTTCAGAAGAAGGCTACCACAGTTCAGAACCTCTTCGTCCAGAAGAAGGGGTTCGTCAAAGGGACATACACTTGGAACGTGAACAACTTCCTTGAACTGGACACGGATAACTTTGTCCATTCTCCTACATTTGAAGTTGGCGGCCATAAATGGTATGCACCTGTTACATCACAAATGATTTATATAAATGGTATGCATGTGTTATCCAACATTTTAGCTTATACGCGTCCTTTAACTTACCATACCTAGTCACTTTACAAAGTTCTCTTTTAATGTTTTATGCCAACGGACATTAGCAATTGCCAGATCTTTTTGCAAGCAAGGTCCTTCAGATATTTTAACTGGATAGTTTAGCTTGATAAAACCAAAGAACTGTACTTCTAGTATATTTACTGATATGCGTAGCACATTCTAATTTACAGAAAAAGGCTTTTGTTGGAGTTGTGTCGAATATAGTGTACGAGTTAGGTTACAGTTGGACTTGTAGTTGTATTGTGTTTAGATAGGATATGGAGTCGTGTCCTAGTAGGACACTTGTATCCTATGCCTCTCATATATAGCGGGGCTAGACACACGATGTAACTTATGCCAACATAATAGCACCGGAACGCAGGGGAAGCCGGCGGCATGTGCCGGTGTCCAGGACGACCGGGTGCGGTATTGTAGCGGTGTCATGTGGAGGAGCGCCCATAGTCAAGCCCCGGGGATGTAGCCATATCGGTGAACCTCGTTAACAAATCTCGGTGTCGTGCTCGTATGATTGCTTGGTCCTTGGTAGATCAACGGTGACCTCGAATTTATTCTAACAAGTGGTATCATGAGCTAGGTTGTCTGGAGGTAGTGGATTGTTGATCGAAGAGGTGGAGCAGAATTTGTCGAATCGGTCGGCGGTCGAGTCATGCGACTGGAAAGATCGATGGAGGCGGCGGGAGTTCTGTTCATGTGAGAAGCAATCGAGGCGTACATCTCGGCGAGATCGAATGTGCCGACGGTGGCGTAACATGTCAGGAGTTCGGCTCGATCCCGCGATGTGCGAAGGCGCTACGCGCCAAGGGTTACGTTGGCCCCAGGTAGCGGCCAATGTGCATAGGTCCAAAAGCTGGCGGGGCCTCGGGGCCAGGCGCTAGAGGCAGACGCAGGCTCAAGGAGTGCAAGCTGCAGCCGTTCCTGAGATTTGTTTTGGACAAAAAAGGGGGGACCAAGTCCCAGGAGGAGCCGTGTTCTCCTTGTCTCTGTGGCGGGTTAATATCAACCAGTAAGGGAGACAAAGGCACGAGACAGACAGATCCAATCGGCAGAAAAGGCCATCGCTGGTTGTGCTATCCATCGGAATTAGCAAGGCAAGGCAAAGAAAATTAGCTTAGCATCAGGAGTTGAGCCAGGACAGGAGCTATACACGTGAAGAGATTTTTTGGTTGGAAGTGCTAGTAGTACGTGGAGGACCGGAGGTTCAGTTGCGTACTTTGGGGCATCGCGTGCAAAGTTCGGATAATTTTTCGCAGGGTCAGTCGTACAAAGAACCATGGCGCCATCGGGTACCAGGTTTGAGGTGGAGAAGTTCACGGAACTAAAAACCTTGGGTTATGGCTGACAAGGGTGAAAGATTTGTTGGCGCAACATGGATGCTTGAAGGCGTTGCAGAAAGTCATGTCAGCTAGGATGGGATTATCATGTGATGGATGGAAATTCGCAGAAGATGATCTAGGAGCCTGGGTCGGACAAGACAGTCTGATGGATCGACGCAAGTCGGTTGGAACAGAAGACGGTGGTGGGATCAGTGACGACGACATAGGAGTGTGATGCTGATGGTGACCGACTTCTGGGACGTGGAAACACGCGGCACGGGCCTGAGTGCTTGTGTGGTTTCGACAAGACTATGGCACGGGATTGATTCAAGGTGGTGTATACACTGAGCTTGAAGTCGATGAGGCGCAGGGGTGGATTGATCATCTACCATGGAGTCATGTTGAAGGTGGAGCTGGATTGAGGGGCTACGGCATAAGTCGACGGGGTCGAAGCCTATTCAGCATGCAGGAAAAACCAAGTGACACGCAGTTTGGACTAGAGCCCAGTGGTCTGATGGTAGCGTGAAACCCGTCATCGGTCGGTGATGATCGGTGGTACTCTGCAGTGGGGGTTGAGTCGTGTGGTTTCACGACCCTTGAGACTCGACCAGGACAGCGGAGGCTCGACGCGGTAATAGCGGCGAGGCGTGCGGTATGCACGGGACATGGAGACGGGCCAGGGCTCTGGTGGTCATACATGTGGTGAGACAACTGCGAATTTGACTCGGGATGACTACAAGCAATGGTGAAATTCTTTCAAGTTTCAGACAGGCGGTCAAGAAAGGAGCGGTGATGTTGAGTTTAGGTAACTCTTATGTGTGACACCCAATATGTGAGTTGTTCACTTTCACGCAGGTCAGTGATCAGTGTGTGATGGCGCTGGACTGATACTCTTGGAAGTTGGGAGCACAAACTAGAGTAATGTGGAACTTAACTTATCTCGAGTGTTGACTGTGGTCAAGAAAAAAAAGGGACTACAAGTTGTAGGTGGAGTCATATGGAGTCTTTGGAGTAGCAGCGGTGCTCATGGGATAAGCTCAAGTCCAATGTACATGGAAGTTTGACGCATTGACCAATTCAGGGTGGTGGAGTATATTCGCCAAGGTGGAGTTTGTTGGAGTTGTGTCGAATATAGTATACGAGTTAGGTTACAGTTGGACTTGTAGTTGTATTGTGTTTAGATAGGATATGGAGTCGTGTCCTAGTAGGACACTTGTATCCTATGCCTCTCATATATAGCGGGGCTAGACACACGATGTAACTTATGCCAACATAATAGCACCGGAACGCAGGGGAAGCCGGCGGCATGTGCCGGTGTCCAGGGCGACCGGGTGCGGTATTGTAGCGGTGTCATGGGGAGGAGCACCCATAGTCAAGCCCCGGGATGTAGCCATATCGGTGAACCTCGTTAACAAATCTCGGTGTCGTGCTCGTGTGATTGCTTGGTCCTTGGTAGATCGACGGTGACCTCGAATTTATTCTAACAGCTTTCGCCCTGCTTTATATATGAAGCAACGATCATCCATACAACCAACCACCCAACACACGACACCGACGCACACAACACACACACCCAAGGCAAGATACAAGGGTGCCACACAACACCACATCACCCAAATGTCACCAAGCACACTAACGATAATAATAAGACTGCTTGGAGATGGCGGCGACCTTCACTATGAGCTAGCCATCGTGAATAAATGACGTCGACCCACAACGTAGCAAAGACTAAGACGGTGCCTCCAAGAAGGGCACAACATCAGAGTGTCGCCACCATCCGATCCAGAAGATCAAGTTTTCACTCGGACTAAACTGGAGGAGACGGCACCAGCCGCGACGGAGCCTTCAGGATGGAAAAGACGCCCGCGGATGCCGCCACCGTTGGCCGGCCAAAGAACCGCGCAGGTAATGCACCCCAGCGCTCATCCATCTCCACCAAACCACCACGCCAAACATCGACCATCAACAGCAATGCCACCCGTGTGGCCATGGCTGCCCCCACGCACCCGAGACGCGTGCTTCGCCCACGAACACCGCGTCTCCCGTCGCCAAGGCCGCCGTCCTGCAACAAGACAACCCCGAGACCAAACAAAGGCCCCGGTTTTGGCCCAACCAGCAGCCCCCGATCGACAGAGCCACCAGCAGACGCTCCGGCCAAACATGGGCAGACCTGTGCCAACCCACCCGTGGACGAGGAAAGGGGGAGAAGGAGGAGCGGACACATCCGGACCGGCACACCCCTGTGCCTGTGACAGGTGACGCGACCGCATCGAGGCCACCCATCCCTCCTACCGAGCTCCCCACCGAACACACCCCATGTCGCCCCACCATGGCAGTAGGCACAAATCCCCGCGAGGCCACCACCAATCACGCGCCCATCGACGAGGGATAGCAAATCAACCCGCATCAGCAGCCAAGGGAGCTCACCGGAGATGCCTCCTCGCGCTGCCGCCCACCAGCCGCCGGATCAACCAAAGAGGATGAGCCCGCCGCCCACGACCACCACAACACCAGCACCTCCACGCCCTGGCCAGGTCCAGCCGGAGCCCCGCCACCCCACCGGAGCAGACGAACACTAGCTGCATCACCACCACCTTAACAGGCCCACCAGCCACCCCTGTCAACGCCAACCACCACACCATCTAGATCTGGGCAAAGAGGCCAGATACGCCGCCAGCTCGCCCCTGGGCTTCGGATCCCCACGAGCCGTGCCGGCTGGGGGAGGGGAGGCGGCGCAGATGGCCACCAGGACGCCGGGGGGGAGGGAGGGAGCCGGAGCAGGGTTGGCCCAACGCCCGACACCACCGAGCAGGGGGGAGGCACCCCGCGACGCCCGCCACCTGCGCGCGGGAGGGAGCCGCCCCGCCAACGCCACGCGGCCTTTGGCTAGCGACGCCCCCGGCAGTGGTGAGGGAGGGGGCCGAGGCGAGGGGTCGGGGGTGCGTCGCTAGGGTTCCTCCCGGGGGGCACCCGCGGGAGCGTCTCGGGAAGGGGGGGGTAGAGTTTTGAGGTGCACATTCCAGTTTCAATAGAAACAGGTTTTTGTAATCATGCTGGACCAAAAATTCCGAAACAATGTAGTCAGGGGCGGAGCTACATGCAGGCAAAACTGTGCCTTGGCCCGCCCTATCCAAGAGAAAACTGTGAACAGTGGACGGAAAGCTAGGCTTTGAGAGCAATTATTTTGTGATTTCCTTCTGGCCCGCCCAACAAATTTTGGGTAGCTCCGCTAGTGAATGTAGTACTAAAATCTGTGTTGACTAAAAGCTAGAAATTTCATTTTCATGTATATATTTGGTACAAGCCGTTCTTGTATGTGCCACACAGCATTGATTATTTTCTGAGATTGTTTTTACGAACATTGTACAACATTATCTTCTGTAGTGATGTTTTGTTCAGAGTTTTTGTACAATTGTAATGACACCATGCCGTGTCCAAAGTTAACCTGACTACAGCCAAGCTCAGCCACAACTTTCTGATTTCAGTAACCAACCACATTCTTCAAATACATTTTCCCGGGTACCCAATTATATTTGAAGTGACACTTCCTATTTCAACAGGTACGTCGGCATGTATCCGCATGGTGACAAATACAGCACTGATTGCCTCAGCTTGTACTTATGCCTGGATGCCTCGGATGAGCTCCGTCTTGACTCCAAGAAGGTGTTTGTAATGACTCTATCCATCCTGGACCAAAAGAATGGGAAACACTTGACTGCAACTTCAGGTCCAGGTCACCTTAGCAAGTATCAGTGCCATTGATATGTGTGATTTAACCTCATGATGATTACAGTTGATCATACTTTTGTCTTGATCACAGGTCTCTGGGTATGTAATAAAGGATGCGGATGGGGATGGCCTAACTTCTTTGGACTCAAGAAACTCAAGGAGCCGTCTGGAGGCTATGTTGTGGGATCGAGCTGCATTGTGAAGGCAGATCTTACCATCATTGGTTCATCCAATGATGGCTAGATGTTTTTACCTCATGGCCTGATGGAGAGATAATGCTCTTTAATCCTAGCTACTAATAACCAGACTTATATATGAGACAATGTTGTGGTAGCAGTACTAAGAACTTGTGGAATGGTTAGTAGTAGTAATGAGCCGGATTTGAGAAGTGAGATGATTTCACGCATATATATTTCTACGTATGTGTCGGACAGAAATATGTTACCGGAAGTACTTGTATATGCATGGATGATACAGCTATGTCAGTCTGCTTGCCTCACTATATGCATGCTGGATTCAGCTGAGCACTTGGTTATCTTTCGCTTGGTTTCTGCGGATCATGTCCCCAATTGATGAATCACGGTTCAATGTAAAGCACTTTGCGTCTATGGTTTATTTTGAGAAGGAAAAGAGGCTCTTTCCTTTGTCTGCCGTCCATTCGTTTTGATCCCATGGACCAGGTTTTAGTCAAGTCCTAGTTGTAGCTCCATGCACAATTGCAACCTGAACTCTGAATTCAGAAGTCATGAGGCACCAAACCACTAACCAAGCTAATATCTACTGTAATTCCCTACTTGTAGCTTGTACTACTACTCAAACTCCCCTCTTCTGCATGTAACAATGATGAAAAGGTGAGCTGAAAGCCTTTTTGTAGAAAAAATTGGTGGTAGTTTCGAGCAATGTTACTTCATTTTCGGTCGATGTCACATGATTCTTTTTGGTGAAACCAGGATGACGCTCTTCCTCAACGGCCATCTGCTTCAGTACAAGTCATGGAGCCCTCCGAGTTGGCGAGGTAGCAGCACGGAGGAGGAGGAGGAGGACCAGGCGTTTAACTTGGCCTAGTCCAAACTAATTTCTCCAGGGGTTTGTTGTGGATAATACAATATCCAAACTAATTTCTCCATAGAGCTAGGAAGGAATCCGTTATTTCCTCAAAGAAAAAAACTAGAGAGGAAGGAATCCCCACGATCACATCCTCCATATAAATGCCCTCACCCTCTCTCGCCTCCATTCCTCCAGCGTCGGCCGTCCAAGCCAGGTCTTTCCAGCTTCGATCTGCCCCCGAAACTAAGCCAGGTCTTTCTCCTCCCTCGCTTCCTGCTCTGCTGTCCATGGGAAATCCAGTCCTTTATTCTCCCTTCTCCATCTTTTCACCTGCCTCGTTCTGGAAAGAACAAACGATTACCGGAGCAGAGGGTTTTAGGGTTTTTCTACACCAAGCGTTTTAGGGGTTTTCAGTTCAAATTACAAGTTCCTGTAAATTTACCTAATTATTTTCGACAAAGCTGAACCTATCGGTTTATGCTTATGGAGTGCGATTTTACTTCTAGATCTCTTATTTATTAATTAGTTCATCGGGGAAATTTTGTCCTCGGCAAATTGATTGATTTACGTCCAAGTGGTATGTCATTAAGGAATGGTGATTTATCTATGTGCGGCGTGGTTATTATTTCGTCAAGATTTGCACTACTCTACTTTTGGAGATTACTTACGTGTCATCTTGGTCCTTTTCTGGTTGAAATTCAGATTGTGCATATTATAAACAGAACACAGATACCAAATACAGCGCTCATTTGCTAAACAAAATCAGGTAAAAGTACATGAATGGTAGCGCTTAATTCTTATGGTCCAACAGTTCTAGGTATGCTGCAGGGAATGAAGTTATTGTCATCGCTATCATCTTTAGTACTGTAACTAGCAACACGATTAGCTACGAATGATTGCTCTTCGACTGGGCTTGTTGTGCTGGTGGCTCTTGTACCTCCCAAGAAGATGACGTCATGGCGGGTTATAACCTTTGCACAGATAGAAGACAGAAGGTTTTTTCCTAAGGTATTTTAAGATTGACATGAACCGGTTCAAATCAATCTGGGGCCTAATGTTGGGGATATAACTATTCGTGTAAGCCGCACAGGAGGGGCCGGGTTACGCAAAGAGGATTCATCATATGAAGCCCAAAGATCAAGCGTGAAGATGGCGGTTCAATAAAGGGGCTAAAGCCCACAGACGACTTAAGGCCCGTAGTGGTAAACCGCCGTAATGGCATGACTTGTATCATAAGGCATAATTAACTAGTCACCGAGCCGAACACTGTTTATGAGCCAGCCGGGACTCTGTAGGTCGCAGGGCGTCAACCCGTGTATATAAGGGGACGACCCGCTGGCGGCTTAGGGCAAGTAACATCCAATCGAGAACCGGGCATAGCGTATCTTGCAACCTGGTCATCGAAACCCTAGCAATACCAACCCAACTAGACGTAGGCTTTACCTTCATCGTAAGGGGCTGAACTAGTATAAACTCTCTCGTGTCCCTTGTCCCAATTAACCCCTTTAAGCTTCCTAGTTAGATGGCTCCACGACTAAGTCCTTTCATGAGGACATCTGTCGTGACAATTCCACGACACTACGGGTTCGAGAACTATGTAGACATGACCGAGACACTTCTCCGGTCAATAACCAATAGCAGAACCTGGATGCCCATATTGGCTCCTACATATTCTACGTAGATCTTTATCGGTCAAACCGTTATGACAACATACGTAATTCCCTTTGTCCATCGGTATATTACTTGCCTGAGATTCGATCGTCAGTATCTTCATACCTAGTTCAATCTCGTTACTAGCAAGTCTCTTTACTCATTTCGTAATACATCACCTCGCGACCAACTCCTTAGTCAATTGCTTGCAAGCTTATGATGTGTATTACCGAGAGGGCCCAGAGATACCTCTCCGATACTCGAAGTGAGAAATCATAATCTCGATCTATTCCAATGCAACAAACACCTTCAAAGATACCTTTAGAGCATCTTTATGATCACCCAGTTACGTTGTGACGTTTGCTAGCACACAAGGTATTCCTCTCGTATCCGGGAGTTTTATAATCTCATGGTCGAAGGAAAATGTATTTGACATGAAGAAAGCAATAGCAATAAAACTAAACGATCATTATGGTAAGCTAACGGATGGGTTTTGTCCATCACATCATTCTCCTAATGATGTGATCCCGTTATCAAATGACAACTCATATCCATGGTTAGGAAACCTTAACTATCTTTGATCAACGAGCTAGTCTAGTAGAGGCTTACTAGGGACATGGTATTTGTTTATGTATTCACACATCTATATAAGTTTCCAATCAACACAATTCTAGCATGAATAATAAACCTTTATCATGAGTAAGGAAATATAAAATAACAACTTTATTATTGCCTCTAGGGCATATTTCGTTCATTATAGGCATCAAAATTATCTACAAGTTAGTTTCTATTGTATGCAACTTAGCAACCGTGGTAACCACATGTAAGCTATTACACTGATGCACGCAACAAATTAGAAGGCTATTAGGAGAATTCACTAATACACACAGTGCAATTTATCTAGCAGCAAAGTTGCCCCTCTTTTGCACTGAAGTTGTCTCATCTAGCATCAAAGTTGCTCTTTAAAAAAATCATCAACCCCCTATGAAACTTCTCATCTGTCCCCACTTATTCAACTAGTCAACACATGCGATTTGACTAGCCAACACCCGCGCGCAGCAACACTGGTGCGCAGACTCTCCTAGAAAAGAAAAGAACAAGGCTCTCATACCATCCACCCCACATAATTTTGAAATTTGGAATTATGATAGACAACTTAGATCCCCCAAATACTTTTTGACATTGTAGGAAACTTAGGCCCCCCGATGGACAACTTCCATAGTATTTTAGGCAATTGGGGATGTAGGAAACTTAGAAGTCACAGTGAACAAGTTTGGAGAATATTAGACAAAATTAACTAGGGCGCAAAATGTGGTGAACTTTGCTTATTTGTAGCACTAAAGTTGCCTCTCGTGGAAGGAAAGTTGCTTATGAAAAGTGATGTGATGTTACGTACCTATGTTTTAAAGTTGTTCACTGTTGCTAATTAGTTGTCTATCATTGCTAATTAGTTGCTTTTAATGGAGTGAAATTGCATACCTTATTTATTTTCTAACATCAATCATAATTCCGTCCACACATTGTGCTATGGACAACCATAACTATGGTAGACAACTTAGGAGAAAGGTTTTAATTGCTTTTGCAAATCGTGGATAGGCGTCTTCATAACACGAGTTGCCTCCTTTAGTGTTGAAAGTTGACTTCATGTATGCCAAATTTTCTCGCCGATGATGCTTAGTTGCCTGTATATGATGAAAAGTTCTCTACCAAAGTTTCTAACTTATGTACGAAGTACTTGCTAGGTAAATTCACTAGTACACATGGTGAAAGACAAGTTGTTTCTATTTAACACTCAAATTGCCTCATCTAGCATCAAAGTTGCTTTTGATATAAAAAATTATCAAAACATATTCATATGGGATCTAATTTTGAAGATCTCGTCGTAAGAAACCTAACCATGAAAACGGATTGCAATTATGAGAATCCATTCAAAAGTTATAGCTTTTTATATTTTATGAAACGACATTTAATGCAAAAGAAACATGGATTAGCATGTACACACAGCCGTTGCCTAGTGTGAACGCAGCGCCTGTGTGAACATATTAATTGTTGTTTTATATGTCATGTGTCAATGCATGTCCCTGTCATGTGAACGGTGGATTGTGGGTGTGCTCCTTTCGTCCGAATAGCGCAGCTGCGTTATTAAGCATTTGGGGAGAAAGAAAGAAGCAAAATACTGAATGCGTGAGTCTGCTTTAGTGTATTGATGATACTCCAAATGGCACTCATAGTGCTTCCATCGATGGTTCCTTCTCTGGGCAGGATGGTAGCGCAGGAGTTGGTATGATCCTACGTCGAGAGGATGGATCGGTTATATTTTCTGCATACCGAGTTATTTTTCACTGCAATGAGGCACTTGAGGCGGAGATACATGCACTTATGCAAGGTATGGCCCTTGCTGCACAACATACGGATTGTCCAGTGATGGTACAAGCGGATTCCTTAGAGGTCCTCTCAATACTCGTATGTGATAATTGGTCTCGTTCAGCTTATGGACACTTAGTTGCTAAAATCAAGACGACGATGATTGGTAGGGAGTTTATTCCTCAGAAAATCAGTGGAGCTTAAAATAGGGTAGCAGATTGTATGGCAAATTATAGCCGAGCCGAGTCGTGTACTGCGGTGTGAATGAGCAGATGTCCTTCCTGTTGTGAGGATCTATTGCCACTCGATCGTAACCCTTTGATTCATGAATAAAACTCCTTAGTTGCGCAAAAAAAAACAATGGAGAAAATAAACCCGCAAAAAAGAAACCAAGGGGAAAAGAAACGGGAGGGAAACGGAGAGACGGACGCAGGACAGGAGAGACAGAGGATAGAAAAGTGACGACACGGTTCTTCTTTGTGAGCTGTGACCGTCGTCCAGAAGAAAACCCCCCTCCGCCCGCATCGCACCCCCGGGACCCTGACGGACGCCGGCCGAGGAAGCCCCCGAATTCAGGTCTCTCTCTTCCTTCGCTTCTTCACTTCTTCGTCCCGTTGCCGCAGATCGCGCGCTTGGCATCCTCACTTGTTCTTCTGGATGGAGTGAGGGTTTTTCAGGCTTCCACTTTCTCATTTTTGACGAAACAGGGATTCAGGGTTTTGCGATGCAAGTTCATCTTGGCTTTATTTCGTGATCGATCGACGGGTAGCTTTTCAATCGATCTGGTCGTGGAGTGGGATTTCTACTACTTCTTGTTCTCTTTTCTTTATTTTTTTCGCGGGTAATAATTGTCACGGGCCGAGCCGTGGTAATCATTTTGACCAAGATTGGCTCTGCCTCTCAAGATTCTGCATGTTCTTAACCCTCGTCGGCAATGTGCTGCTCCCCGCGGTGTAGGAGTATTTAGTAGCAGCGTGGGGGTATTCACTTCCCCTTTCTGGCTTTTCCCCACTCTTTCTCCAAGCCCCAAAAACCCTCTTTTCCCCTCCTCCTCTTCTTTTTACTCTGCTCTGCTCCCGGATTCTGCTTTGCTTGTTGGTGTTGCTAGGTATCTCGAGGACCCAAGCACATCCATTTCCCCCTCTGTTTATTTTGTTTTTGTTTTGTGTTCTTAGTTATTGTCCCTCTCTGCTTCTGCCTGATCTTTGCTCCTGAAGTCCTGATTGTTCTTCGGTCTCTACTCCACTGAGTGTTGCGCGTCTTCGAGGCTCGAGGCCCTCTAAAAGTTAGATGCAATTTACAGCATTAATTCCTTGGCAAAAGTAAGGTTAAGAAGGCAAAATCCTACCTCTGAATTGAAGAGCACTTGCTCTCACCATCATGCTCATAAATTAGCAAGATGCCTAGCTAGTCATGTGTTGAGTATATCACTCGCCTTATCTAGAAACACAAAGCTGTTCGAGAGCTGGTCTTGATGTCTTATTGGTTAGAACCAGTAGTACTTGCTAATGGCATAGTACTATAAGAAAGTACCTGAATGATGTCTTGTTGATTGGAAACACAGTGTCTTATGCCTTATTCTACGCCAAATTGCTGACATGAATAAATATATGCATTCAAGATTTTGATTCATTTAATCAGAAGATAAAAAACTTATATGCATGTTTCCCATTCTTGCGGTTGTCGATATTGTAGTTTGTTTTTTTGGATCTGTAACATGCACATGAATTTTCTCATAGCATGTTCTCTCTTTCTTTCTTTTGTAATTTTGAGTTATTGCATTTGTACAAATATCAGCTCCTGCACTGCTAGGAAAAGCCCATGTTGCTCCAGATGCAGAATGGAGGATGCAGGACTTTGGAAAGACCCATGTTCCAGATCTAGAATGGAGGATTCATGACTTCTCATCGCTGCTTGAAACGGGAGCTAAGTCAGCAACATCTGCCATTTTTCACTGCTCTGGGTATAACTGGTATGCACCATAATTGCAAAACAAATCTGCAAAATTCAGGTATTAGATGTACTAGTATGTATATACACGTGCAATGCACGTCTTAATATAACGGAGTGATTTTGGTAAAAGAAATAAAAAAGGTCAAAAGATTTACTAGTAGATTCGGGCAAAAAGAAATATAGTGATGTATGAATGCAGATATTAATTAAGTAGGAATTAATATTCGTTCCTCCTGCAAAAGAAAGAATCAATATTCATACAAAAACTGTACATTCACATCTAAAACAACTATAGGTTCATGTAGAAAAGTTGTAGTATGTTAGTCTATTTTCTTTTTCTTCCCATTCTCCTCCCAAATCATGCCTGGGCTCAAGTCGTCATGCGCTCAAGCGGCACTGCGGCAAGCCGGCAATATGGCCCATGAGACACCGCATATTTGCTTCTTTTTCTGGAAGGGCCACACGAATGTTCTAGAACACAGAAGAGGCAATAGCAGTATACTGTTCATGGCGAATCCTACTGAACTTAGCCCTTGGATTTTAGGGACCAACGGTTATGGTTGATGCTCTAGATCCAATTTAAAACTGGTACACTATATAGTAGTGGAGAAATGCCATCTGGTTTGTTTTAGTAAAGGTAATTATATGTTATCCATATACACATTGATTTAGGATGCCATTTACTCACAATGATGTTTCGATGTAATCAAATTAGCAATCACAATCTCATAAACAAACAGTCAGACGCTAAAACTTGATATGGTGCAGGAAGTGAAGAAATTCGACTTCATTCCTACTTCAGTTATGAATTCTAGACTCACTTTGGCTTCTTCGCATGATTTCATTTACCAGGCTGCTGCGAATGATTCCAATGCATAAAGAAACGGGTTCTGAAACGCCATATGTTGCTCTTCGCTCCTTGTGAGACTGCCTGGCGAGGCAGCTCCTAAGAAGGTCTTGCGTCGTCCGCCTCGCGAGGCTTGGCCCCTTGCGAGGGTCTTGAATGCCTTGTAGATGAAGATGGGCCATACAGGCCTGCCAGCATAGCCACGCCATGGGCCGCAGGCAGGCAAGTTTAGGGACCCCCGTTCCCAGAACACCGACAGTAGCCCCCGGGCCCAAGGTGCGCTCGGTCTTGGCTTCCAAGTGAGGCCAAAGGTCAAGTACGGAGCGCCGCGGGCCCCAAAAGCCTGCGTCCTTGGTCGACGGGTGGCGGTTGATTGGACGTGGGCGTCTGCGCTTCCCCATGCTGCCTCGGCAACTGCTCGAATTGACAAGTCCCTGCGACATGCAAGGAAAACCATCATTACCTGTGATCATGGGAGGCATCGGTTGGCCTTCTCTCGCTGTAAATGGGGAAGGGGGCAGAGCCCCCGTCGCCCATCTCTTCGCAGTTCGCTCGCTTCTCCTTCCCTATTCCTCTTCTTGGCAGCAATGGCACCGTCAAAGAAGTTCTCCACCGCGGAGAAGGGCAAGGCCCCTTGGGAGGTTCCCGGCTCCCCGGCGCCCAAGCGTGGGCGCGGTCGTCCCCGTAAGCACACCGCGACCCCCCCGTGGCCCCACGATCTCGTGGTGGCGCTGCTGCGCAGGGCAGGGGTCGTTGCAGCCGCGGGGGCCCTATTAACGAAGGGAGACAGGCTAGGGCCGCGCGACCTCCCAGGCCGCGCTTCCATTCCACGGAGGTGTTGCCGGAGTTCGTTGTCTGGTCGGAGGACCCGGCCGGCGACTGGCTCCAACTCCCGCACTTCTTTGCTGACGAGCTACCGGCCCCTGGCCCGGGCGGGCTCTGGCTGGAGGCGGACGGTTGCTGCAGCCGGGCTTCTTGGGTCACGGTCGAGGTCTCAGTTACGGGCAACATAGCTCTGGCCCGCGGTTGGCAGACATTCGCCCGCGCGTGCGGCCTGGGCAGGCGGTGCACCCTCCACTTCAAGTTTGATGGCGACGCGACCCTCTTCGTGAGGGTATTCGGGGAAGAAGGTCGCCGAGCCAGATGCTGCCCAGAGGCGAACGACGGCGAAGAGGTGCTCGGTCTTGGCGATGGTCGGGACGAGGAGGGCGAACCTGCCAGCCGCGCCTCGTCTGGCCATGGTGGTTCTCCCCTTGGCAACAGTTCCAGCAGTGGCGGCTACGACCAGCCGCCGCGTCGCCACGCCCGCTTTGAAGGTGGCAGCGGGGCGTCTCGCCGCCGCGCTTGCGTGAAGCGCGAGGAGGAGTCCGACTAAGCCCGGGACGTCGCCAAGGGCCTACCCACGTGGACTACTGTAAGGGCAAGTGCCACTTTTGTTTTATCCCCCTTTTCTTTCCTGCATCAAGATGAAACCAATATGGGCCCGGAGGGGCGTGTATCGAACTATGCTCCCTCAATCATTATGCTACGTTTGTTGTTTCCATGCTGTGCTGTTATTTTGCACGGGGATAACTTAGCTTCGCGTGTTCGAGGTACCCCCCTTTTTACGAGGCACCTGCTTCCTCGTGCCTGTCTTGACTTGGTGACCGCTCAGAAACTGCAAAACATTTGTTAGGAAGCTCGCTATGAAGCTTAAGGGGCTTGCCGTTTACCCAAGCTTTGACCCAGCGCTTCATATCGCGCTACCCGAGGGGCGCAGATTAGGAGGAGTGCGCCAGCTTGTGGGCTCGAGCGAGGGTGGCTCGCGAAAAAGGCAGGCGGAAGGCAAAGAGAAGGGAAAGCGCTTGCAAGGGCACCTGCCTAGCCCCCTCGCGAGGTATGCAAGAGAGAGAACACGAGTTGAGTGGAACCAGAAACGGCGGCGAATAGTTAAGGAACCAAATTAGCAAGGAACACAAGGAGCGAACTTCAACTAACAGAAAGCAAGCCAACTTCGAAAAGCAAATGAAAAGCCGCATCCGGCACCTAGTCTAGTCTTCAAGTCTTCTCACCAGCGCGGAGCTAAGTGCTACCACTAGGCGTGGGAGGGAGCCCCAGGTCCTGAGGCCGGCACCCCTGAGACTCCGGGGCGTGTACAACCCCACTTATTATTATGTGAGAGTGTCACGGGCGGCGATTCTTCATAGGCACCGGGCCTTCTTCATAGGCACTGGGCCTTTCTTCACAGGCACTGGGCCTTGCTTCAGGGGTAGAACTTCCGGAGGTGCTGGATGTTCCAGGTGTTCTGGATGGGTACTCCGTCCTGCGTCTCCAGGCGCGCGGCGCCAGGCCTGGAGACGTGGACGACCCTGAACGGGCCCTCCCACATAAGTGAGAGCTTGTGCAGCCCTTCCCTGGAGAGGACCCGCCTTAGGACAAGGTCTCCCGTCTCGAGCCTCCTGGAACGGATGTTGCGGCAGTGATATCGCTGCAGTGCCTGCTGGTACCTTGCCACCCTCAATGCAGCTTCTCGACGATGTTCCTCCCCTAGCACGAGGTCCCTCCCCCGCGTGGCGTCCTGCTGCATCTCATCAAACGCCAGGACCCATGCGGAGCGATGTCTCACCTCGTGAGGAAGGACCGCTTCAGCTCTGTAGACGAAGAAGAATGGGGTCTCGCCCATTGGCTTTGTGGCAGTGGTGCGGATGCACCATAGCACGGACTGGAGCTTGTCGTACCAGCCCCTGCCACAGGCCTCGAGCTTCTTCTTAAAGGTCCTGGTCTTGAGGCCCCTCAGGACCTCTGCGTTGGTGCGTTCGGCCTGGCCATTGCTCCTGGGGTGTGCCGTCGAAGCATAGCAGATCTGCGTTCCAAGGTTAGCACAATAAGTTTTGAAGAGGTTACTAGTGAACTGTGAGCCGTTATCTATGACGATGCGGTTGGGATCCCCGAAGCGGCTCACGAGGCCCTTGATGAACTTGACAGCAGAGCCAGCTGGGATGGTGCAGACGGCTTCCACTTTTTCCCACTTGGTGAACTTGTCGATGGCGACGTAGAGGTAGCGATAGCCCCCAGACACTCGGGGGAACGGGACCAAGATGTCCAGCCCCCATACCGCGAACGACCATGTGAGAGGAATGGTCTGGAGGCCCTGAGCCGACTGATGGATTTGCTTGGCGTGGAACTGGCAGGCTTCGCAGGATTTCACCAGCTCAGCTGCGTCGTTGAGCGCAGTGGGCCAGTAAAATCCACTGCGGAATACTTTGCCGACGAGGGTCCGTGACGACGGGTGGTGCCCACAGTCCCCGCCGTGTATGTCAGTTAGCAGCTCCTTCCCCTGGTCCCTGGAAATGCAGCGCAGGGAAACATCGTTTGGCCGCTTCCTGTACATCTCGCCATCCTGGATACAGTATGCCGTGGCTTGCCGAACCACACGCTCTACATCCTCTTCCTTCTTTGGAAGCACTCCTTGCATCAGATACTCCTTGAATTCCTGGGTCCAACATCCCTCTTGAGGTTCGAGCGCCCAGAGCAAACGACCTCCTGAGGTCGGGCCGCAGGCCGGGGCTCCTGAGGCAGGAGGCCGTGGGAGCTCCTCCCGAGGTTGAGCCGCGCTTGAAAGCGGCGGTGTCGCTGATGGCTTGAAGAGCCGCTCCTCAAAGACACCAGGCTCTTGTGGCTGCCGCTTGGATGCTCTCTTGGCGATGTCGTCGGCTTCCTTGTTGGTGCCTCGGGGCACATGTTATAACTCCAGGCCCAAGAACTGCTTCTCCATCTTGCGGACTTCCGCGAGGTATGCTTCCATATGCTCGTCCTTTGGCTCATACACCTTTTTGGAGAAGTTGACGAGGAGCTGAGAGTCGCCCCTAACGGTGACGCGCTTCACCCCTAGAGCTGTCGCGGCCTTCAGGCCGGCTATGAGGCCCTCGTATTCCGCGATGTTGTTGGAGACCTTTTCGCCCTGTTGAAAGCAGAGCTACACGGCGTAGTAGAGCTTGTCCTGAGTGGGCAAGATAAGTACTGCTCCAGCCCCCGTGCCCTGATGTGCGAAGGCGCCATCGAAATACATGACCCACCGTCTGGCGCCTCGCTTCCAGGCGAGGTGGACCAGTCTTCGCCTTCTTTAAGTGTCTGGACATCCGTCCACTCTGCCACGAAATAAGCGAGTGCGGCTCCCTTGATGACCCTGGTGGTGCTAAACTCCAACTAGAATGCTTGCAGCTCGATGTTCCACTCAACGACACTTCCAGCAGAACTGGGGCTCCTGAGCACCCTCTCCAATGGGTAGGCTGAAACGACCTCGATGGGGTGGCCCTGGAAGTAGTGCCGCAGCTTGCGCGAGGCCACCAAGAGTGCGAGCAGGAGCTTCTGAGGCATGGGATATCGCGCCCTCGCGTCCCGCGGTACTGTGTTGACAAAATACACCGGGTGTTCGACGAGGGTTGGGGCGCCACCGAGGCCTGCATCTTGCGGGAGCTGGGACGCCTCCTGAGGAGGTGGGACTCCCAGCACCTGATCGCTTGTGGAGACCTCGACGACGTCGCCCTGCCGAGCACGGTTTTCTGTTGATGCTACCGAAGCTCTTGCGGCGCCTTCCTGGTCTTGCGTTGCTGTGGGCGCGGCTTGGCGCCGCGTGCCTTTGGCTTGGTTCTCCTCGTGAACTGCCACCAGCGCCGCGCTGGCGGAGTACGGGGTAGCAGCGAGGTAGAGCACTAGGGGCTCGAGGGGTCGTGGCGCCACCATCACCGGAGGGCTGGTCAGGTATCTCTTGAGGTCCTGAAAAGCTCGGTCGGCTTCCTGGGTCCACTTGAACGGGCCCTTCTTCGTCATCAGCTTGAAGAAGGGCAAGGCGCGCTCCCCCAGCTTGGAGATGAAGCGTCCCAACGCAGTTACCTGACCAGCCAGCTTCTGCATTTCCTTGAGGGTCTGCGGCGGGCTCACGTCCTCAATGGCCTTGATCTTTTCTGGGTTCGCCTCGATCCCTCTGTGGGATACAAGGAAGCCCAGCAGCTTGCCGGAAGGGATACCGAATACGCACTTCTCCGGGTTAAGCCGCAAGTTCACCTGGCGCAGGCTTGTGAAGGTCTCCTCCATGTCTCGAATCAAGGTTCTTGCTTCCCAAGATTTTACCATGATGTCGTCGACGTAGGCCTCCGTGTTTCTCCCGAGCTGCCGCCCCAAGGCGATGTGCATTAGCGGCTGAAAGGTTGCGCCCGCGTTGCGTAGTCTGAAGGGCATGCAGGTGTAGCAGCACACCCCACAAGGGGTAAGGAAGGCTATCTTCTCTACGTCTTCTACTGCCATCTTGATCTGGTGATATCCCGAGAACGCGTCCAGGAAGCACAGCAGGTCGCACTCGGCAGTGGACTAGACGATCTGGTCGATGCGCGGGAGCAGGAACGGGTCTTGGGGATAGGCCTTGTTGAGGTTGGTGAAGTCGACGCACATTCGCTCCTTCCCGCCTTTCTTCGGCACCACGACGTGGTTTGCCAACCATTCGGGGTATCGAACCTCGCGAATTGCACCCGCCGCCTCCAACTTGCGGGTCTCCTGGATGATGAAGGTCTGCTTCTCTGTGGACTGCCGTCTTGCCCGCTGCTTTACGAGGGCGCACATTGGGGCACACCCTTAAATGATGTTGAATCACCTCTCTCGGGACTCCCACCAGCTGATTTGGCTCCCATGCGAATATGTCCTTGTTTGCGTGCAAGAACTCCACCATCGCCTTCTCTTGGCTTGCGTCGAGGCCGGCGCCTATGGTAAAGGTGGCTCCTGAGGACCCGTCCTCGTGGACTGGCACTTGCTTGGTTTCTGCCTTGTCTTGTGTGAATAGCTGCTTCTTCTTGGTTGGTGCAGCCCCCTTGGGCACGGAGGTGCCTGCGCCGGCAGGCTGCGCTGTCGCAGCGGTCTTGAGGACGAGCTTGAGCGCCGTCATGGCCCCCTTGGTGTCCCCCTTGATGGTGAGGATGCCTTTGCTCCCAGGCATCTTCATGAGGTTGTAGGCCAGGTGAGTCGCCGCCATGAACTGGGCGAGAGCTGGGTACCCGAGGATGGCGTTGTACGGGAGGCCGATGCGGGCGATGTCAAAGTCGACCAGCTCGGTGCGGTAGTTGTCGCGTGTGCCAAAGGTGACTGGGAGACGGATCTATCCCAGAGAGTGGGCAGCACCACCACCAACTCCTGAGAAAGGCTTGCTAAGACTGAGCCGCTCGAGTGGCACGTGAAGAAGGCTGAAGGCCTCTACGGAGAGCAAGTTGAGGCCTGCACCGTCGTCGATGAGGGTCTTGGTTACAGCCACGTTGCAGATGGTGGGCGTGCAGAGCATTGGGAGTTTGCCCGAGCCGGTGGTAGATTCAGGGTGGTCTTCTAAGCCGAAGGTGAGGTCGGCTTCAGGCGCAGCCCAACCCGGCGGAGCCTCCGGGCGCTTGGAAGCGGCCCCGATCTGACGGAGGAACGGCTTGATGTGGCGATCCGAAGGCGGTGCCTGAGAGCCGCCCAGCAGGGCTGCGACTGCGTGGTGCGCCGCCACCGCGTAGCGAGCAGTGAAGAGGTCGCGGAGTTCCCCCCAAGATGCCACCGTGGATCCTGCGAGGTTGAGCAGACAGGCGTGTGGCTCGCCGGGGAGGGCCAAGGGGAACTGGTTGGCCATGATCTTGTCGTCTCCCCCGGCCTCGAGGACGGCCTCCTCGTACGCCAGTAGGAATGGCGACGGGTCCGCCACGCCATCGTAGCGCGGCGGCATCCCCGGCTTGAACTTGGTTGGCCACCGCACTCGTCGCAGGGCGGGGGCCAGGGCCCGGAACCCCGAGGCCCCATGGTCGATGCTGGCCGCCGGAGGCGATGACGGGGCGCCTGCCATGCGGGCGAAGTGCAGATCGATGGATGGGAAGCTACGGCGCACCCCTACCTGGCGCACCAAATGTCGGATCACGGGTTCCATCAAAACCCTTAAGGTTCTAACTCTGGGGTGCGCGCGAAGTTAATTCCCTCCTACCGATCTACACCCTAGCTCACTGGATCTCGCGGACGAACTCGACGAGCTCGCAACACAGAAAGACACGAGGTTTATACTGGTTCGGGCCACCGATGTGGTGTAATACCCTACTCCAGTGTGTGGTGGATGGATTGCCTCTTGGGCTGATGAGGAACAGTACAAGGGGAAGAACAGCCTCCTGAGGTTGAGGTGTTCTTGTGCGAGCGTGTGGATGGAGTGGATTTGATCCAAGATGAGATGTCCCTATGGTGGTGGCTAGTTCTACTTATATAGGCCCTGGTGCTCTCCCCAAATATTGAGCGGGAAGGGAGCCAACAACGGCGGGCAATTTGAAAGGGGACAGCTAGTACAAGCTATCCTGACAAAAGCGGTCTTCGCCTGCAAAAGCGCTCTGGTGGTGACGCCGTCTTGGGCTCCATGGTGACCTCCGTCCTGCCGTCCTTCCAGCCCTGGTCTTGTTGCACCGATATGGAAACCTTTGCCTGATGCCTCGGTACTCCGCGCCTGCGCTTGCCACCTTAGCACCGAAGAGGAAACAAGGACACTGCGCACGCTGGCGCCCGCCTGGCGCCCGCCTGATCCTCATCGTCATGGCTCACGTCACGAGAGCCTCACGAGGTTTGCCCCGCCTTGATATCTCCGCTCCTCGTGAGCCTGCCTGGCGAGGCAGCTCCTGAGAAGGTCTTGTGTCGTCCGCCTCGCGAGGCTTGGCCCCTCACGAGGGTCTTGAATGCCTTGTAGATGAAGATGGGCCATCCAGGCCTGCCAGCATAGCCACACCATGGGCCGCAGGCAGGCAAGTGTGGGGACCCCCGTTCCCAGAACGCCGACAGTTGCTTATTTGTAGCACTAAAGTTGCCTCTCGTGGAAGGAAAGTTGCTTATGAAAAGTGATGTGATGTTACCTACCTATGTTTTGAAGTTGTTCATTGTTGCTAATTAGTTGCCTATCATTGCTAATTAGTTGCTTTTAATGGAGTGAAATTGCATACCTTATTTATTTTCTAACATCAATCATAATTTCGTCCACACATTGTGCTATGGACAACCATAACTATGGTAGACAACTTAGGAGAAAGGTTTTAACTGCTTTTGCAAATCGTGGATAGGTGTCTTCATAACACGAGTTGCCTCCTTTAGTGTTGAAAGTTGACTTCATGTATGCCAAATTTTCTCGCCGATGATGCTCAGTTGCCTATATACGATGAAAAGTTCTCTACCAAAGTTTCTAAATTATGTACGAAGTACTTGCTAGGTAAATTCACTAGTACACATGGTGAAAGACAAGTTGTTTCTATTTAACACTCAAGTTGCCTCATCTAGCATCAAAGTTGCTTTTGATATAAAAAATCATCAAAACATATTCATATGGGATCTAATTTTGAATATCTCGTCGTAAGAAACCTAACCATGAAAACGGATTGCAATTCTGACAATCCATTCAAAAGTTATAGCTTTTTAAATTTTGTGAAACAACATTTAATCCAAAAGAAACATGGATTAGCATGTACACACAGTCGTTGCCTAGTGTCAATGCAACGCCTGTGTGAACACATTACTTGTTGTTTTATATGTCATGTGTCAATGCATGTCCCTGTCATGTGAATGGTGGATTGTGGGTGTGCTCATTTCGTCTGAGTAGCGCAACTGCGTTATTACCGAAAAAGGCTTTCGCCTCGCTTTATAAATAAAGCAAAACGCTAGAGCACACACATACAAGGACTAGTTCAAACACACGCACCCAAGTCACACACATAGAGTACAAAAGCTTCTGCTGAGGGCACAGCTCAAGAAGGAAAAAGAACGTTGGCGAGCAAGCCAAGCGTCTAGTCTGGCTCCGGTGGAGGGGGAGGGGGCGGCGGCGATAGACGGACGGCCATCGGGCGAAGGTCGGCGATGAAGGAGGAGATGGCGTCCCAGTCCTGAGGGCAGCTAAGCGGGCGCCAAAGCTGCAAGTAACCAGACAATTTGAAGATAGCGTCAGTAGCTCATCGAAGAGGAGTGCGCTGGATCACAAGTTTACTGCGGATCGTCCAGAGGGTCCAAGCGATGCCCCCCAATCTCAAGCCACCTAATGTGGCGAGAAGGCAGAGGGGAGATCTGGAGTTCGGCAAAAAGGTCGTGGAAGTTGATGTGGCACTAACTTCCATCCACCAACTCTCTAAAGCAGCTCCACACAAATTGAGCGGACACACACGAGGAGAAGATGTGATTTGAGTCTTCGGGGACATCGCAAAGCAGGCAGAGGCTAGAGCCCGGGCCATTGTGCTTGCGGACCTCGACACCAGACGGGATCTGTCCACGGATCCATTGCCACATGAAGATCCGGATTTTCAATGGCAGGCGGACGGACCACACCGCCGTAAGGGGGGAGGGGCGGTGGAGGGGGCGATGGCTTGGTAGAGGGACTTGGTGGAGAATTTGCCTGACGGCTCAAGGCGATCACACCTGATCCGGGCCGGCGTCCACAACAGGCTCGTGGAGAGCGACGCAATCAAGTAACTCACACCAGGCAGCGGAATCCGGGGGCCCAAATGGCCTCTAGAATGCGAGGCGCCCTAAGTCAATAAGGGCCCTCTGGACTGAGATTGAAGGGTCGACAGCGATGGAGAAGAGGTCGGGGAAGCGCGCAGCGAAGGGGGTGTCTCCAGCCCATCGATCAAACCAGAACAGAGTCGCAGCCCCAGATCCAACCGATATGGAGGTCCCAATGCGGAGGACTGGGAGAAGTTGGACGACTGACTGCCAGAACTGGGATCCACCCGATCTCTGACAGAAGGCTAGGGGTTGCCCACGCAGGTACTTGTTCCGGAGGATGTCAAGCCATAGGCCACCGTGGCCTTGCGAGATGCGCCAGAGCCACCGGGATAAGAGGGCGATGTTCATGCGCTTAGAGCACATGATACCGAGGCCTCCTTGTTCCCTGGGCTTGCAAATGTCAGGCCGGATGACCATATGGTATTTCTCCTTATTGTTGTCGCCTGCCCAGTAGAAACGTGACTGGACTTTGGCGATCTCAAGGTGTAGAGTCTCGTGAAGGCTGTAGAAGCTCATGAGGAACAAGAGGAGGCTGGAGAGGGAGGAGTTGATGATAATGGTCTGTGCCGCCTTAGACAACCACCTACCCTACCAAGGCTCAATGCGTGTTTGCAGCTTGGCCACGGTCAGACGCAAGTCTGCTACGGTAAGCCGGGAGTCGCTAATGGGTGTTCCCAAGTAAGTCGTGGGGAAGGAGCCCAGGCGGTAGTTAAGCCGGTTGGCAATGTCCTGGCACTCAGCCGGGGAGTAGCCCATCACCATCACATCACTCTTGTCGAAGTTGATCTTGAGGCCAGACATTTGTTGGAAGCAGAGGAGAAGGAACTTGAGATTAGAGATGTCCGTCTCCGAGCCTTCGACCATGATGATGGTGTTGTCGGCGTACTGGAGAAGGGAGATCCCGGAACCGCCGGCCAGGTGGGGGGTGATCCCACAAATATGGCCAGCCGCCTTGGCCTTATCCAAGATGGCGGCAAGCGCGTCCACCACCATGTTGAACAAGAATGGGGAGAAGGGGTTGCCTTGTCTACCCCACAAAGGGTGGGGAAGTAGGGGCCGATCTCTCCATTGATGTTCACAGCAGTGCGACCGCAAGAGACCATCTGCATTACTCTGGTGATCCATTGGTTGTCAAAGCCCTTTTGGAGCAGAACTTCCCGAAGGAAGGGCCAACTAACAGTGTCATAGGCCTTATGGAAATCTATCTTGAGGAAAACCGACTTGAGGTGTTTAGATCGGACCTCATGGAGGACTTCATGAATAACTAGCACCCCATCCAGAATATACCGCCCTTGGATGAAGGCGGACTGGTTGGGGTGGGTGATGTGGTCTGCGAGAAGGGTCACCCTATTGGCGTACCCTTTCGCCAGAATCCGGAAAATCACATTGATGACTATGATTGGGTAAAACTGGCGGATGTCGGACGCCCCTGGCACCTTGGGGATGAGCGAAATGATACCATAATTAAGGCGCCCGAGGTCGATGGACCCAACGTAGAACTCGTCGAAGATGGCCATGATCTCAGGCTTAATCACGTTCGAGAAGGTCTGGAAGAATTTAAGCGGGAGGCCATCCGGACCCGGAGCCGAGGTAGGGTTCATGCCGCTAATGGCAGCCCAGACCTCGCCCTCGGAGAAGGGGACCATGAGGGTCGCGTTCTCCACGTCAGATACCAGCTAGGGGCCGGTCCAGCAATCATGGGCCAGAGAAAGACCGCTCTAGGAGCAGCGGAGAACATGGACCTATAGAACCCATCGACATGGGCCCGAATTTCACAGGGGGTCTACAGGAGGGTGGCGCCATCCCAGAGAAGGGGGATGGTGTTACGTCTATGGTGGCCATTAGCGATGGCCTGAAAGTAAGACGTCTTCGCATCACCCCTCAGAACCCATTTCTGGGCACCATGAAGACGCCAGTAGGCCTCCTCATCGGTGTAGATGACGGAGAGTTGGTCTTCCAAGTCGTATCGTGTGACGCCCCCGATTGAATCATACACCAATCATGCACGCAAACGTGTACGATCAAGATCAGGGACTCATGGGAAGATATCACAACACAACTCTAAAAACATAAATAAGTCATACAAGCATCATATTACAAGCCAGGGGCCTCGAGGGCTCGAATATAAGAGCTCGATCATAGACGAGTCAGCGGAAGCAACAATATCTGAGTACAGGCATAACTTAAACAAGTTGCCATAAGATGGCTAGCACAAACTGGGATACAGATCGAAAGAGGCGCAGGCCTCCAGCCTGGGATCCTCCTAAACTACTCCTGGTCGTCGTCAGCGGCCTGCACGTAGTAGTAGGCACCTCCAGTGTAGTAGGAGTTGTCGTCAACGGTGGCGTCTGGCTCCTGCGCTCCAGCATCAGGTTGCGACAACCAGGAAGAAAGGAAAGGGGGAAAAGGGGGAGAAAAGCAACCATGAGTACTCATCCAAAGTACTCGCAAGCAAGGATCTACACTACATATGCATGGGTATATGTGTAAAGGCGCAATATCGATGGACTAAACTGCAGGATGCCAGAATAAGAGGGGGATAGCTAGTCCTGTCGAAGACTACGCTTCTGGCAGCCTCCATCTTGCAGCATGTAGAAGAGAGTAGATGGTAAGTTCACCAAGTATCATCGCATAGCATAAATCCTACCCGGCGATCCCCTCCTCGTCGCCCTGTGAGAGAGTGATCACCGGGTTGTATCTGGCACTTGAAAGGGTGTGTTTTATTAAGTATCCGGTTCTAGTTGTCATAAGGTCAAGGTACAACTGCCGGTCGTCCTTTTACCGAGGGACACGTCTATTCGAATAGATAAACTTCCCTGCAGGGGTGCACCACATAACCCAACACGCTTGATCCCCTTTGGCCGGACACACTTTCCTAGGTCATGCCCGGCCTCGGATGATCAACACATCGCAGCCCTACCTAGGCACAACATAGAGGTCAGCACACCGCTCTAAATCCTATGGTGAAGGGGTCTGGGCCCATCGCCCATTGCACACCTGCATGTTGCGAGGGCGGACGAAAGCAGACCTAGCCTCCCTAATACAAGAGCAGGCGTTCCAGTCCAATCCGGCGCGCGCCGCTCAGTCGCTGACGTCAAGAAGGCTTCGGCTGATACCACGACGTCGAGTGCCCATAACTGTTCTCGCGTAGTTGGTTAGTGCGTATTGGCCAGTGGCCAGACTCTAATCGAATACCAAGATCTCGTTAAGCGTGTTAACTGAAGTATCCGCGAATGTCGACCAGGGCCAGGCCAACCTCTCTCCTAGGTGGTCTTAACCTGCCCTGTCACTCTGCCACAAAGTAACAGTCGGGGGCCGTCGGGAACCCAGACCCACCTCTACCGGGATGGAGCCGCCTGCCCCTTCAGCCCCCATCTCCGAACAGTATCATAAGTAATGTAATAGTATAAAGTATATAGCATATGCCTGTGATCACCTCCCGAAGTGATCACAGCCCAGTAGTATAGCATGGCAGACGGACAAGAGTGTAGGGCCACCGATGGAATACTAGCATCCTATACTAAGCATTAAGGATTGCAGGTAAGGGTAACAACTGTAGCAACAATGACAGGCTATGCAGCAGAATTGGATTAACCGAAAGCAGTAACATGCTACGCTACTCTAATGCAAGCAGTATAGAGAAGGAATAGGCGATATCTCGTGATCAAAGGGGGGGCTTGCCTGGTTGCTCTGGCGAGGACAGGTCGTCAACACAGTAGTCGAACTAGGGGTCGCCGGCAGTCTTGGGGTCTACCGGAAAGAAGTAACAGAGGGGGAACACAATAAATAGCAGAGCAATCAAAGCATCACAAAGTGTAACATGGCATTATGCGGTGCTAGAGGTGACCTAATGTAGTAGTAGGTGCTACTAGCGAAGGGGGAAAACATCCGGGAAAGTATTCCCGGTGTTTGACGTTTTCGGACAGACGGACCAGATGGGGAAAGTTCCATGCTCGCTATGCTAGGGACATGTGGCTGACAAACGGACTACGTATCCGGAATCGTCTCGTCATTCTAAGCAACTTTCATGTACAAAGTATTTTCATCTAAGCTACGGTTTATTTTATATTAATTTCTAGAGATTTAAATCATTTTTAGGATTTATTTAATTATTTTAAATCAACATTATCCAGAATAGGGTATGCTGACGTCGTCATGACATCAGCATGACATCAGCAGTCAACAAGACGTTGACTGGGTCAAACTGACGTGTGGGTCCCAGCTGTCACACACTGTTTATTCTAATTAGGGTTTAACTAATCTAATTACTGTTTAATCAAACTAACTAATTAAATAGATCAACTAAACAGAGTTAATTAACTTAATTAATTATTTATTTTTTTCATTTTTTTCATTTCTATGTATTATTATTATTATTATTTTCTTTAAAAAAACGTTCTGGGGCAAGGCCCCACATGTCATTGGCCCTAGGGGCCTTAGTGGGTTCGGGCACGGGGCGCAGCCCGAGCGGGCGCACGCCCAGGGGCGGGCGGACCTGGCAGGGCATCGGAGCAGAGGAGGTCAGTGGCCACGGTGCCGCCCAGGCGGCCGGAGCGGCGACCGGATGGCGACGGCGCGCGGGCGCAGGGCAGTAGCAGCCGCGAGAAGTGGTGGCGCGGCAAGATGACGAGGTGGGGCGCATGGCGGGGGGGTCGCTGTCGTTGGGTGGTCGGACACAGGTGCGCGGTCGGGGCCGGACCGGGCGGCTGCGCAGTGGTGCGGGCAGAGCCGCACTGGAGCAGCAACGAGCAGGGGGAGAGGCGCACGAGGTGCGGTGCAGGCGGGCGCAAGCTGCGGCGTGGCCGTGGCGCAAGCAGGGCGATGGCGTGGGTGGACGGCGACGGCTAGCGGGCAAGGTCCACGAGCAGTAGTGAGCCAGGGCACGCGCGCGCGTGAGCGAGGCCCGGCGTGGCAGAGTGCGCGCGCGTGTGTGGTGACCACGGGGGGGGGGAGTAGAGAGGGAGCACGGGGAGGTTCTCAAGTTTGTTGTGAGAAGGGGGCAGCGAGGCTTGATGGGGCTGTTGGGGAGGAGGACGGGGACGACGTGCGGCGCAGGGGAAGACGAGGAGGCAGTCCGGCGAGGTGGTGGTCCAGCGAGGCGGCCTCCAACGACGGCGTCGAGCGGCGAGGGCGGAGTCGGGTCCCGATGCCCCGATCCGATATGGATCGGGGGGAGAGGGAGAGGCGAGTGGGGAGAAGTGGGGTGACCGGGGGGTTAGAGTTTCGGGACGGGGAGGATAAGGTGAGTGGGGGGGCGGCCTGGGCCAGTGGGCTGGCCGGCTGGGCCGTCTACCCCGGTTGGTCCAGCGTGGGGGGGGGAGGGGGTTGTTTCCTTTTTCTTTTTATTTATTTTACCTTTTATGTTTTAGTTTTTTTCCTAATATTTTTGTTTTCTCATCATCTAAATTAGTATTTCAACTTAGTCCTTAGTCACAAAAAGTCTAGTCCTCAAATAAATCAGTTTGACATTTTATTAATTACAAAAGGTATTTAAGTAGTTGTTTTTGCTGTTCTTTTATTCATATTATAGTATTTAAACATTTTATAAAGGTGTGGTTTCTCGGCCATAATTACCTATGCAATATTTGGTCCACTCCAAACATTTTAGTTTTAACATTTGAAAACTTTTATTGTTTGCTTGATTTTGGATTTGAATATGAATCGGTTTCGAACTAACACAAGATTAGCAATAGTAATCGAAGTGATGTGGCATCATTAGCAGAGAATTACTGTAGCTTAATTATCCGGGCCTCACAATTCTCCTCCACTACGAGAAATCTCGTCCCGAGATTTAAGATGGGAAGTGAGGGGGAAGGGATTTGGTTACGAAATTCTAACGGGTCTTCTCGGTCTTGGTTGCTCTTCTCGAAGAGGTCGATCCATTACATTGACATCTTCATTTCTATGCTTCAGGTCATCATGGTGAAGTCATCCTTTTCTTTGGTAACTCCAACGTACTTACGAATCGGTAAGGGGCAGCTCGGCTAAGACAGAATGCTTATGAGGGAAACAATCCGGGGTTAACCCATGAATGAGCATAAGAGTTTCTCTCGAGTTGAACATATACAATACATCGAGAGTAAGGTACGAAGGTGCACTAAGAGGTTCCAAACGAATAGATAGTTGCTCGAAGTCTGAACCAGAGTGAGAAAGGGTTCAGAGCAGCAAGAGTAAGTATTGCTTCTGATACCAGAATAGAGCACTAGGAAGGTGGCCCGTGAATTAAATACGAAGACAAGCGTGAGGGATAACCAATAGAAATAGGGTTGTACAGGAGAGTCAGGTTTCTATCCTGTGGAACGGTGGGTTATGGGCCCACCATGTGGGTTAAAAGTAGGAAGGGCGGAGACGTCTTGCGTGATCATGCAAGCAAGGCATGTCAGAGGGTAGCCTATCGATTATGTCGGCAACAACATCGGTACCAAGGGCGAGGGACGAAGAGAACCATTTTCCTGCTCGTTGAACGAGGCGGACCAATAGACAAAGTTCTTATCCATCGGTGGTTACCGAAATGTTTTCAACAATAGTAACAGGGTCTTACTGATAGAATTGTACACCGAGGTGTTTACATAAGCAGGCGAATATTGTTGCTTAGGTCATATAGATCACAAGAAAGGTTAAACCAAACAATGGAAAGGAAAATATGATTATCAGACTAAACAAACCAATGGAAAGGAAAATTTGTCGATACACATATTTCAGGGGGATATCCTCCACAAGAAGAAGCAGAGCATGATATCCCTGACATGATAGAAAGTAGAAAACCATTTAGGTAAACGGAGAGGAATTTCATAACATTACCCATACAATGGTGTTTGGATAATTGATTTAGAAATTTCAGCATGGTGCTTAAATTGTTCTTGTTGATGAACGGAGTACCTCAAACTTGCTTCAAGATAGTATTGACATGGTCATTGGGTAAAGATCAGTCTTTGGATTCACAAAGGATCCATCAGGAACCACTTATAGAATAAATCTTACAATTTCCTCATGGAAGAATGGATAGCCTTGCCGAAAAGGAAACTATAACAATAGGTCCTCCGGCCAGGTGTGCTAGGCATGACATCATCTTACCGGGTCATATAAAGACCAATGTTATAACTCTTGGACATATGTTCCAATCATCATATCTGACCGAGATTCAGATCTGATTGGTGTCAGGATACCTCGAACTCAGGATGCCCGAGGAGAAAAGGTGCGACACAAATTGACGAGATGACATCAAAGATTCTCGGGTATTAACTATGGAAGCGAGCTCCAAAGCAAGAGTTCATCATTAAACCAAGGAGAGGATGAGGAGGTGGCGGATGGACTTGGCGATAATCCAATGAGGTATCCAAAAAGATGGATCTCCACAATTATGTGGATAAGGAGCTAATATTTATCAGATCAAATGATATAATGAAGTATTCTCGAGGAAAACATACACAATTAAACATTGGTTGAAAGGTGCACCCAAAATATGGGTTGGGTTGCACGACCAATGTCAGAATGGTAATCCAATAATCAATAGTCTAATAATGAACGGCCGACCATTAACATCAAAGCAATAGGGTTGCTAGAAGGGCAAAATCCAAACCGCACCGTTCACTTGTTGGTACCTCGATTGGAATCAACACGAGGACCAAGAAAGAATGGTGATGGTGAGAAGTATCACTAACCAAGAATTCTTAAGAGGTGGAGTAATCCTCACAATAGCCTTGTCATCAAGGACATTAATACTTCAAGATAGAACATCATACAAGCTGGATAACAAGTTGCATCCATAACATGAACAAGTTTGTGTTGGGGGAAGGCAAGAATGTTGTCGATGATAACACAATCATCGAGGGGCAAGGATGGTTTTTCCCATCATGTATTTGATTGATATCCCGGAAGGAATCAAAATGTTGATGATGATCACGACAAATGTTGTCGAGAGGTTCCACGAAGATGTAATCGATCAGTGACGACATCAAGCCAAGGGAATGGTGAAGCAAATGGCTATTATAAACATAGTTAAGATGTCATCTCGGGATTCAGTGTTGTCTCTCAAGACAAACAATATGATGGTGAAAGTTCGATGAAAGCTTAGAGCACTGTCGGGATTATGTCCCGGGGATGAAGGACATAGGTAGATTGGTCAAGTAGTCAGCCTGACGATGATGATGTAGCCAATCAGTTAGGAATGAAATGATTGAGTACAAACTCGTAAGCAATGAAGATTACTAAGAGTTTTTTAATCGCCGTGCGGACTCGATTCACTATTCGGTGTTCTCGGTTGACGACAACCCAGAAATCGTGGAGTGACTATGACAGGGAAAGGTATTACTCCAGCACAAATTCATAAGATGTAGCGCAATGGCATGATATCCTCAAGATACCAGGGGGTAATACTCGAAGGCATATCAAATTAAAGGTTGTAGTGGGGTGTATTGATCTATAGAGGACAAGCGCTTTAACTTGTCTGAGAAATGGAATCAAAGGAAGAAATTATGGTCGGAACCACAATCATAAATGATCAAACCACGGATACAAGATGAACTTATAACAAGGGGGTAATTATTTTTATGAGCAGCTTCCATGATAAGTTCTACATCGTGTCCATGGGCATGAACACAAAGTTCAAGGTCGACTCCCACTTCTTCAATGCATGACCTTTCATTCACTGCTCTAGATAAAAATGATTTTAGTGTCAAAACCTACCTCGTGAATTACCAGAGGAGTATGACCCGTGAAAACTTTCGGGTTCACACAGATTAAGGACGGCATAGGTTCAACCCATTGGGGAATTCTTAGAACATATACCATGAACTTCGGGAGTAAGTAACACAAGCTCAAAAGTAGAGCATGGTTGACAAAAGTAGAGGATACAATTTACCAAAGGCATTATGTATCAGGTAAACAACTCACAAGAATTTTGGTTGTGAAGGACACTGTCGGATAATAACCTGGCAATGGGTATGGCGGTCCACAACGGGGCTGATGTGAGTATTGGTACTCAATCAGAGGAAGAAGGAATGCCAAGGTATCAGATTATAGAAACAAACGACTAATTCAAAGCTTAATGCAAAGAAATTTTATGATTTCCAAATCAAGGGATCAGAAGCAATCGTTCCAATCGAAAATGAATAAGTTCAATAGACTTAGAAGCACAACCGATCAAGGCATTTGATTGGTCAAGAACCAGCTCATATACAAATGACGTGTGAGTCGGAAGGATAATCCTAGGATTCGACTGATGATTGTGAACATTCACAACTTATTGAATCAATGGACTCAAAAATGTTTTGACAAAGGATGCCAATAAGATTACTATACTTATGGGATTAACCATAATGCAAGCAAGCAAGAATTTCAATAATAACAGGTTGTTGAGGATTTTCGAAACACCGAATGGTATTTCGAAGACTTTTGTGAATGCATGAATCAACTGGGGATGAACGAATCCTCGATAAGTGTGAGGAATTATTTGCACGTGTATTCATACTGAAAAGAGCTAACAGTAGGCACAAAGGATTCTCAACATATTGGAAAATATTCCGTGGTATCTAGTAATATGAAGAGCATCTTGGGATGAAGGTATGGACAACGAGTGTATTTATCCATAGGGATATATCAGTGATAGGGAATCGAAAAGGCAGAGGGCACAAGGGTCTCGGGAATGATCAAAGAGTATCTTCAAAATCTTCTAGTGCAGTAGGCGATCATCTGTGATAAGGACTCTCCGGGAGAAAGTAGTTACGAGAACCTAGAGTCAGAGTTAGTAAATTCATTTTAACACGAGTAGAACAGAGTTCAGAGTCCCAGAGTAAGGATCAAGGAGTAAACGATCCTAATACCACCCAATAGCGACGTGGGCCCGTAAGCCGCACAGCCATGTTAGTAAAAGTTTTTCAATGTCTAGACTCAACTTCGGCCAAGGAGTTTGGAAGGGGGATTCCTACAGGCAGTCGGCTCTGATACCAACTTGTGACGCCCCCTGTCGGGGATATATCCTGCGGTATGACCCGGCCGGAATTGGCGACTCACTGGTGACCCGCCCGGAGCTTGGCGATTCACAGATAACCTGCCCGATCTTGGCGACTCATTAGTAACCCGGCGGGCGGGTCAGATGGACAACAAGGCCCAAAGCCCAGAAGGCCGGCTCACATTATGATTGGCCGTATTAAGAGGAAAGGGATGACAAATATTTCCTTTACGAGGAAGCAAGACCCGGACTTGTAATCAACTTGTAAGAGAAGATAGACTAGTCCTAGTCCTACTAGGACTCCACATGTAACCCGCCCCTCTAACTTATATAAGGAGGGGCAGGGCTCCCCAAGAGGGACAAGCAACAAGAAACAATATCTAGGGCTAGACACAAAGAGGAGAGCCGGCTTACGGCGACTCCCTCATGATCATAATGAGACCTAGCCACAAACAGCATGTAGGGTTATTACCGGATGATGTTTCCCGGTCTAAATCCTCGTCTTGTGTGTTGCGTCTCTCGATTCCGCCCAACCCCTCTCAAGCTACCACATGGATGCGTTGGCCTCGCAACTAAGTCCTGACACTAAGGACATCTGACGTGACAATTCCACGACAGTTGGCGCCCACCGTGGGGCTCGCGCACGGTGGTGTTGAGTTCTTGGAGGGATCTCTTCGAGGAATCGAGAAGCTCGTGATTAGTCAGTTGACGAACAACCGGCGCGGAAGAACCAACCCGGGTAACCCGGCATGGGATAGCCCTAGGAAAGAGCCGACAAATCATTGCTTTTTGATTAAAATTTGAGTTCACAGTACGAGTTTGGAGTTCAGAAGAAATTAGGGTTGCAGTATGTCTCGCCGTTTGCCGTCTCGAAAAGTCACCGATGCTGACAGAGTTTCCGTCACGCACGGCCGTATCCGGGGTTGATCTGAACTCTGGAAACTATGAATTATTTCCCATAAGGCTGATCCGCTTGTTTGGTTTGGCTTGGGTACCGAGGTGTGTGGGTCCCGAAGCAACAATGACCCGCTGCACTGTTATTGCCGCTACTTCACATCAATTGATCGAAGCAGGAGTACTTCTTATGTGAAGACAAGGACAGGGTTATTGGTTGGGTTTGATGGCTATTGATCACATGAAGGACAGAAGACCCGTACTAGATGAGCATTAGATCGGATTTGTTTTTCTACATCCAGCCAAAGCATATTACCAGCGATTGAAAGTTACTATGAACAGCAACAGGAAAGATTGGTCTCCGCCTCGGTCTTTGTTTTCGAGCCGGGCGCAGGTCACCTAGCCGTGGCCTCCGAGCTGCTGCTACGACCCACCACCAGCTGCTGCACCACTGCTGAGCTGCCGCAGCCTCGCGCATGTTCGGCCCTGAGCAACCAATCTTCCTTCTGCTACGGCTGCCCTGACTGCTGTTGCTCCGGCGCATGTTCGGTCCTGAGAAACCAATCTTCCTTCTGCTACGGCTGCCCTGACTGCTGTTGCTCCGGCCGCGCGCTATGCTGGCCTTGCGTTGCCCCGGTTCGGTTCGCCTCTGCCGCCATGCGCCTGAGCCGCCGCCTCACTTCCATGCCGGGTCTTTGCACGTCGTCCGCCTGCTGAAGGGGCCGGCCGCCTCCTCCACAGAGCTACTATCATCGGGCCGTTTTCACAAACCCGCCTCGCTTCACTTCTGCCGGCTTCTCCGCCGTATGGCCGAGCTGCCGCACTGGCTTACAGCCCCTGCCGCAGCCCTCGCCTTCATGGTTGCTGCACCGCCAACTTGCGGGGCAGCCCTTACCCCCACAGCTGCTGTGCTGCCTTGCCGGGTTGCCACCACCGCGCCTGCAAGCCGGCTCTGACTACGGTCCCGCGGCGAGTCGCCGTTTGTTTCAGCCGTTGTTATGGTCTCGTGGAGAGTCGTTGGCTGCTGCCATGGCTCACCTCTACTGGTTGATTTCCACTGCCTGTTTAATTGGGAGTAAACGCTGGATGTTTGAAATCAATTTCAGGAGTTGATTAGGCTGGTTTGACTGACAGGCAATGTTTTTCTGGGGTTAAAGTGGTACTCTCATTACCAGATGGCTAAAAAAAGGAAAAACTACGGGAGTGGAGGAGGCCATGGACTTGGTCTCTGCCTCCATCTTCATCGCCGAGCCGCTATCGCCAGGCGTGCCTCCGACTGCCAAGCACTTTTTAAGTTGCGTTCTACATGATGAGTACTGGAGATCTGAAGTTGATATTACTGAGGAGGTCCATTACCTTGACTGAAGGTGCAAGTGAGAGCAGAAAGCATGAACCTGAGGAAAACTCCACTGTTGCTCACTACTTCTGTTGATGAATAGCATAAAAGAGCCCGTCAGTACAACTTTGATTAACACCATTGACGACCGTCATATCAGTTTGACGTTTGAACAGCCATGGGAATTCAAAGGATATATATGCATGAGGCCACGGAAAGACCATGGTGCAAATACTACTCCATTGTCAGACGCGTCTGGAGATTTAAAAGATCGGACGGATTTAACAGTATATTTGAGAACTTTTTTCGTCTGACTGTATCATCCAACATCGGTGCCAGCGTTTGTTTGATAAACACGTCAGGATAATTGTTCATTACAAATGAGGCGTTATACTGCGAGTACGGAGCACGTTCTACCCCAGCGTTTCGTCCGTGCCACAATACCCGATGGATGGACGTGCGCAAGTCGCCGTCCTATGGCCCGGTCTACATCAACTCGCCCGTCCACGCGGTTTACTGCGCCCGTGATTGACTCGCCGTCCGCGTGGTTTTTACCGTGCCTACTATCGACTCGCCCGTCCGCACCGGCTTACAATGCCGCGGCCGACTCATCTGTCCGAGCCGCCTCTGATGTTGCGGTCGTCTTTGTTGTCCGTTTCTCATGGCCTGGCTTACATCAACACATCGGGCCGCACCTGTCTGCATGAGCTGTTTATTGAGTATGAGCAAGTCACTACTTGGGAAGCCCGGTTTGGTTAAACTTGAAACAACCAGTTGGAAGGAACCATTGGCCGAGTTGCTGACACGGCTCATACAGGATCATTTATAAACCCGCCGCAGTCACCTCAACCTTTTGTGGATTCACATCGAGCTATTAACGCCAATGATATACACCTTCTGCTATGGTCAAATACGAATAATCTCAAGACAACTCCTCGAGTCGTATTAAGACTCGGGGGCTACAATGACATGACTCGGCAAAATTGGCCGGTCTTAGTGAATTCAAGAACTCTGGGTCATTGGAGGGAAGGTAACCCGGTTCCGGAGGCTACCGCTATATTGGTGAAAAATTTAAAGGCCATCAGAAAATTTCCGGCTTAAAAAGAAGGATTCCGGTTTAAAATCCGGTTCAAGAGATATCTCTCTCCCACAAAGCACTGAAGCTCTTAATATCCGGTTTAAAAACCGGTCCAGGGGAAATTTATTTACCATGAAGCTCTCAAATCCGGTTCAAATCCGGCTCAAGGTAAATTTATCTCTCACAAATTTTTGAAGCTTTCAAATCTGGTTTACACTTCCGGTTCAAAAAGAATTAATCCCTCGCAAGTTCGAGTTCTCAGAAAGATTAAAGGGTGCCAAAAAGAGCTCGCTGCCATGATGCACGGTTCAAACATGGGTATCCTGCCTTATGGCTTATCTTATTATGGTCACTTGGGGGCTTCCTGTTCAAACATAGGTCGTATTCGAACCAAAGAGAACATAGCTGTCGGTACCCTCTTGATCGGCACACTGCCAAACTCACTAGGGGGCTTCTTGATCGTATTCGAATCATAGCTCAACCCCTTTTGGGTCTGACGTGGATCGTATTCGAATCAGCATTGTTAAACAACTCTCAAGGTCATTTGGGGGTTTCCTGTTCAAACATAGGTCGTATTCGAACCAAAGAGAACATAGCTGTCGGTACCCTCTTGATCGGCAACGCCAAAGCCACTGGGGGCTACATGATCGTATTCGAATCCTAGCTTAACCCCTTTGGAACGGTTTACTAATCGTATTCGAATCAGAAGCCTTGATTTTCGTTTTGTCTAGATTAAGTTTTCTGAACACAATCTTTTGGGTTTTGAGACTTTTTGCTCATATCTGAAGCATATATATGTGGTTTCTATTAACCCGCCCTGGCTTTCGACGAACAAGTTGCCAGCATATGACAATATTAATACTTGGAAGGTTTGACTTCTAAGTTTTGGGTTATCACCCTTACTACATAGGTCATGTAAACCGGCAGTACAAATTCAATATCACAGTGGTTATATGTGAGGTATTATGACCCGCCCTACGGTAAACCGCCAAGGGTTCTTGTGATCTACTTGTGTGCAGGGTAAGACTACATTTGGGTGGTTACCCGCCCTGGCTCTTGACGTTAAGTCGCCAGTGCATATGTTGTTTAAACTCTGTGCAGGATTTGCAGAATTATGACTTATATAAATCCTTCAGTCCAAGCTCGTCACTGAAATTGGTGTCTCAAAAGGGTTATCAATTATTGATTTCCTCAAGGGCTATAGGCCACCGGGTTACAAAAATTCCAGCTTACAATGAATGCGCATTAAGCCGTCATCGGCCAAGAGCCGTCAGGTATTTAAACTCCAGATTTACTTGTCAACCGATGAGGTATTACAATCTTTAATAGCCAAAACTGGCTGGATTTTCATGATGATATTGAATGATTGAGGTTTTCATACTGGATTATATTATTCAAATCTTGAATAGCCAACATGGCTGGATTTCTATTGTGATTATCAATAACCAGTGTTATGATTGAGGTTTTCAAAGTCGCTTTAGCACAACGGCTATTATTTTTATCAATGGATATGATTTATTCTACAATGGAAGGAATAGTCCCGAGTCGTTGCAGGCTTACGACCCGGCACTTGGGGGCTACATTATTCAGATTGGGATTATATCAAATATGCAAGTCCCATGTCACTGCCAGCATGCACCATGGCACTTGGGGGCTAATGCAAAGTCATTTTTTGCTCAACTTATTGAAGACCCGACTCATCACATTCTAAATGAGTTGGCCCTTGGGGGCTACCAATTGCTCCTGTCAAAAATTCAAGGTACACAAGCATTAATCCATTATATTGAACGGTCCACTATTCAGTTGGTGGAGTACAAAGCTCTTAACCTTGTGGACGTGGGGTCAAGCCCCATGGTGGAGACTATATTATATGGTGTTATTATCAATTATATACAAAGTCCCAGCTCAGTATTATCTTACTAAGCCGACCCTTGGGGGCTACACATTGTTGTTCAAATTTACATGGTTATATCTACAAAGTCCCTGCTCATTATTGCATAATGACCCGGCCCTTGGGGGCTACACTGGTTGAAGTTTTATGAGCATAAGGCAATTACAAGTCCCAGGTTGCTGCAAGCATGACCACCCAGCACTTGAGGGCTACAGGTGATATACATATAAGGGGGGAAAATCTTCAAAATCTCAGTTTTGAACAGATCAAATTGACCCGGTGTTTTCAACAATCATGATCCGGTGTCAGCAATAATTATGACCCGGCGTCGACAACAATAATGACCCGGTGCTATCAATATTTACAAGCCGACAATTTTGGTTATGATAAACCGGCAAGTTTTACTTCTTTAAGCTGGCTGAAAGTTAGATGAGTATTTCAAGACCAATATGTTTTAAGCCAGTGCTTTGGAAGCCGATTCAAGTGGATTATTTCTTACAATATTTCTCTACAAGAGACCAATGCCAGCAAATTGACTCTGAAGCTGGCCTATTGACCCGGATTTCTCAAAAGAAGTATCTGGATTTTTTGCATTCACAAAGTTTGAACATATCTACTAAAGGAGATTTGCTATGAGTTCATGGGCATGTATCAAGAAGGAAATGACAAGGATTTAAAGATGATCAGGTGTCGGCTTACAAAAATTTAACCCGGAGCACTACCTATCAAGTTTGTTCTTGTGTTTATTTTACAGGATCAGTTTAACATGGATAAATCCAAATTAAACTGGGGGCTAATGTCGGGGATATATCCCACGGTATGACCCGGCCAGAATTGGCGACTCACTCGTGACCCGCCCGGAGCTTGGCGATTCACAGATAACCTGCTTGATCTTGGCGACTCATTAGTAACCCGGCGGGCGGGTCAGATGGACAACAAGGCCCAAAGCCCAGAAGGCCGTCTCACGTTATGATTGGTCAGATTAAGAGGAAAGGGATGACAAATATTTCCTTTACGAGGAAGCAAGACCCGGACTTGTAATCAACTTGTAAGAGAAGATAGACTAGTCCTAGTCCTACTAGGACTCCACATGTAACCCGCCCCTCTAACTTATATAAGGAGGGCAGGGCTCCCCAAGAGGGACAAGCAAAAAGAAACAATATCTAGGGCTAGACACAAAGAGGAGAGCCGGCTTACGGCGACTCCCTCATGATCATAATGAGACCTAGCCACAAACAGCATGTAGGGTTATTACCGGATGATGTTTCCCGGGGCCCGAAACTGTCTAAATCCTCGTCTTGTGTGTTGCTTATCTCGATTCCGCCCAACCCCTCTCAAGCTACCACATGGATGCGTTGGTCTCGCAACTAAGTCCTGACACTAAGGACATCTAACGTGACAATTCCACGACACCCCCGATTCAATCATACACTAATCATGCACGCAAATGCGTACGATCAAGATCAGGGACTGATGTCTACTACGCAACCTTCTCCTTGTAGACGTTGTTGGGCCTCCAAGTGCAGAGATTTGTACGACAGTAGAAAATTTCCCTCAAGTGGATGACCTAAGGTTTATCAATCCGTGGGAGGCGTAGGTTGAAGATGGTCTCTCTCAAACAACCCTGCAACCAAATAACAAAGAGTCTCTTGTGTCCCCAACACACCCAATACAATGGTAAATTGTATAGGTACACTAGTTCGGCGAAGAGATGGTGATGCAGGTGCAATATGGATGGTAGATAAAGGTATTTGTAATCTGAAAATATAAAACCAGCAAGGTAACTAACAGTAAAAGTGAGCGTAAACGGTATTGCAATGCTAGGAAACAAGGCCTAGGGTTCATACTTTCACTAGTGCAAGTTCTCTCAACAATAATAACATAATTGGATCATAAAACCATTCCTCAACATGCAACAAAGAGTCACTCCAAAGTCACTAATAGCGGAGAACAAACGAAGAGATTATGGTAGGGTACGAAACCACCTCAAAGTTATTCTTTCCGATCAATCCGTTGGGCTATTCCTATAAGTGTCACAAACAGCCCTAGAGTTCGTAGTAGAATAACACCTTAAGACACAAATCAACCAAAACCCTAATGTCACCTAGATACTCCAATGTCACCTCAAGTATCCGTGGGTATGATTATATGATATGCATCACACAATCTCAGATTCATCTATTCAACCAACACATAGAACCTCAAAGAGTGCCCCAAAGTTTCTACCGAAGAATCACGACGAAAATGTGTGCCAACCCCTATGCATAGGTTCATGGGCGGAACCCGCAAGTTGATCACCAAAACATACATCAAGTTAATCACGGGATATCCCATTGTCACCACAGATACGCACGGCAAGACATACATCAAGTGTTCTCAAATCTTTAAAGACTCAATCCGATAAGATTACTTCAAAGGGAAAACTCAATCCATTACAAGAGAGTAGAGGGGGAGAAGAAACATAAGATCCAACTATAATAGCAAAGCTCGTGATACATCAAGATCGTGCCAAATCAAGAACACGAGAGAGAGAGAGAGAGAGAGAGAGAGAGAGAGATCAAATACATAGCTACTGGTACATACCCTCAGCCCCGAGGGTGAACTACTCCCTCCTCGTCATGGAGATCGCCGGGATGATGAAGATGGCCACCGGTGAGGGTTCCCCCCTCCGGCAGGGTGCCGGAATAGGGTCCCGATTGGTTTTTGGTGGCTACAGAGGCTTGCGGCGGCGGAACTCCCGATCTATTATGTTCCCCCATCGTTTTAGGGTATATGGGTATATATAGGAGGGAGAAATACGTCAGGGGAGCCACGAGGGGCCCACGAGGGTGGAGGGTGCGCCCTGGGGGGAGGGTGCGCCCCCCTGCCTCGTGCCTTCCCCGTTCCTTCCTTGACGTGGACTCCAAGTCTCCCGGGTTGCTTTCCTACCAAAAATAACTTCTCCAGAAGATTTCATTCCGTTTCGACTCCGTTTGATATTCCTTTTCTTCGAAACACTGAAACAAGGGAAAAAACAGGAACTGGCACTGGGCTCTGGGTCAATAGGTTAGTCCCAAAAATAATATAAAAGTGTTTAATAAAGCCCATAAACATCCAAAACTGATAATATAATAGCATGGAACAATCAAAAATTATAGATACGTTGGAGACGTATCAGCATCCCCAAGCTTAATTCCTGCTCGCCCTCAAGTAGGTAAATGATAAAAATAGAATTTTTGATGTGGAATGCTACGTAACATTTTTATCAATGTAATCTTCTTTATTGTGGCATGAATGTTCAGATCCATAAGATTCAAGACAAAATTTTAATATTGACATGAAAACAATAATACTTCAAGCATACTAACAAAGCAATCATGTCTTTTCAAAATAACATGGCCAAAGAAAGCTATCCCTACAAAATCATATAGTCTGGCTATGCTCTATCTTCATCACACAAAGTATTTAAATCATGCACAACCCCGGTTTCAGCCAAGCAATTGTTTCATACTTTAGTATTCTCAAACTTTTTCAACTTTCACGCAATACATGAGCGTGAGCCATGGACATAGCACTATAGGTGGAATAGAATGATGGTTGTGGAAAAGACAAAAATGAGGAAGATAGTCTCACATCAACTAGGCGTATCAACGGGCTACGGAGATGCCCATCAATAGATATCAATGTGAGTGAGTAGGGATTGCCATGCAACGGATGCACTAGAGCTATAAGTGTATGCAAGCTCAAAAGGAAACTAAGTGGGTGTGCATCCAACTTGCTTGCTCATGAAGACCTAGGGCATTTGAGGAAGCCCATCATTGGAATATACAAGCCAAGTTCTATAATGAAAAATTCCCACTAGTATATGAAGGTGATAACATAGGAGACTCTCTATCATGAAGATCATGGTGCTACTTTGAAGCACAAGTGTGGTAAAAGGATAGTAGCATTGCCCCTTCTCTCTTTTTCTCTCATTAATTTTTTTTGGCCTTTTCTCTTTTTTTATGGCCTCTTTTTTTTCTTTTTTTATATATTTTTCGTCTGGAGTCTCACCCGACTTATGGGGGAATCATAGTCTCCATCATCCTTTCCTCACTGGGACAATGCTCTAATAATGAAGATCATCACACTTCTATTTACTTACAACTCAAGAATTACAACTCGATACTTAGAACAAAATATGACTCTTTATGAATGCCTCCGGTGGTGTACCGGGATGTGCAATGAATCAAGAGTGACATGTATGAAAGAATTATAAAGGTGGCTTTGCCACAAATACGATGTCAACTACATGATCATGCAAAGCAATATGACAATGATGAAGCGTGTCATAATAAACAGAACGGTGGAAAGTTGCATGGCAATATATCTCGGAATGGCTATGGAAATGCCATGATAGGTAGGTATGGTGGCTGTTTTGAGGAAGGTTTATGGTGGGTGTATGGTACCAGCGAAAGTTGCGCGGCACAAGAGTGGCTAGCAATGGTGGAAGGGTGAGAGTGCGTATAATCCATGGACTCAACATTAGTCATAAAGAACTCACATACTTATTGCAAAAATCTACAAGTCATCAAAACAAAGTACTACACGCATGCTCCTAGGGGAAGGGTTGGTAGGAGTTAACCATCGCACGATCCCGACCTCCACACATAAGGAAGACAATCAATAAATGAATTATGCTCCAACTTCATCACATAACGGTTCACCATACGTGCATGCTACGGGAATCACAAACTTTAACACAAGTATCTCTCAAATTCACAACTACTCCACTAGCATGACTCTAATATCACCATCTTCATATCTCAAAACAATCATAAAGAATCAAACTTCTCATAGTATTCAATGCACTTTATGTGAAAGTTTTTATTATATCCCTCTTGGATGCCCATCATATTAAGACTAAATTCATAACCAAAGCAAATTACCATGCTGTTTAAGACTCTCAAAATAATATAAGTGAAGCATGAGAGTTCAAATATTTCTTCAAAATAAAACTACTATCAAGCTCTAAAAGGATATAAGTGAAGCACTAGAGCAAACGACAAACTACTCCGAAAGATATAAGTGAAGATCAATGAGTAGTTGAATAATTATGTAACTATGTGAAGACTCTCTAACATTTAAGAATTTCAGATCTTGGTATTTTATTCAAAAAGCAAGCAAAACAAAAGAAAATAAAATGACGCTCCAAGCAAAACACATATCATGTGCTGAATAAAAATATAGCTCCAAGTAAAGTTACCGATGAACGGAGACGAAAGAGGGGATGTCCTCCGGGGCATCCCCAAGCTTAGGCTCTTGGTTGTCCTTGAATATTACCTTGGGGTGCCTTGGGCATCCCCAATATTAGGCTCTAGCCACTCCTTATTCCATAGTCCATCGAATCTTTACCCAAAACTTGAAAACTTCACAACAGAAAACTTGTAAGCTCCGTTAGTATAAGAAAATAAATCACCACTTTTGGTACTGTTGTGAACTCATTCTAAATTCATATTGGTGTAATATCTACTGTATTCCAACTTCTCTATGGTTCATACCTTCCGATACTACTCATAGATTCATCAAAATAAGCAAACAACACATAGAAAACAGAATCTGTAAAAAAACAGAACAGTCTGTAGTAATCTGTAACTTGCGAATACTTCTGGAACATAAAAAATTCTACAAAATTAGGAAGTCCTAGATAATTTGTTTATTGATCTACTGCAAAAATAATCAACTGAAAATCACGTTCCTGTGATTTATGAAAACTAATCTTGTGCGTGCAAAGTTTCTGTTTTTTACAGCAGGATCAAATAACTATTACCGTAAGCTATCCTAAAGGTCTTACTTGGCACTTTATTGAAACAAAAGCTATAAGGCATGATTACTACAGTAGCATAATCATGTGAACACACAAAAACAGTAAGGGTAAATATTGGGTTTTCTCCCAACAAGCGCTTTTCTTTAATGCCTTTTTAGCTAGGCATGATGATGACAATGATGCTCACATAAAAGATAAGAATTGGAACATAAAGAAAGCATCATGAGGCATATGACTAGCACATTTAAGTCTAACCCACTTCCTATGCATAGGGATTTTGTGAGCAAACAACTTATGGGAACAAGAATCAACTAGCATAGGAAGGGAAAACAAGCATAACTTCAAAACTTTAAGCACATAGAGAGGAAACTTGATATTATTGCAATCCCTACAAGCATATATTCCTCCCTCATAATAATTTTCAGTAGCATCATGAATGAATTAAACAATATAACCAGCACCTAAAGCATTCTTTTCATGATCTACTTGCATAGAAAATTTACTACTCTCCACATAAGCAAAATTCTTCTCATTCGGAATAGTGAGAGTATCATAAGAGACTCGAATACTATAAATTGTTTCCACATTAAAAGAGTAATGTTCAGAAAAAGGGTAATCATAATCATGACAAGTTTTATAAATATAATCATCACTACTCTTTAAAGCATAAGTTTCATCACAATAATCATCATAAGTAGCAACTTTGTTCTCATCATAGTCAATTGAAACCTCTTCCAAGATAGTGGACCCATCACTAAATAAAGTCTTGACCTCTCCAAATCTACTTTCATTATAAGGTTCAACATCCTCCAAAATAGTGGAATTACTACTTCCTAAACTTGACACTCTTCCAAACCCACTTTCATCAATATAATCATCATAAGTAGGAGGCATGCTATCATCATTATAAATTTGCATATCAATACTTGGGAGACAAAAAATAGCATCTTCATTAAACATAGCTTCCCGAAGCTTGGGCCTTTTCATATCATAAGCATAATCACTCTCATCATTAATAGTATGGATAGCACTAATAGTATAGCAATTATCATATTCTTCCAAGCAAGTGCCAAAAAGATTTTCAAGATCATAAGAAGTATCATTATCTTCCAAATCATAATCATCACAACAAGCAATAGGCATAATGAGATCATCATAAAGTGCATCATCTTCATTTTCATGAGGCACAACAATAATAGGAGCAACATTATTTGGGAGAGATCTTTTTACCTCTCCTCCTTTTTCTTTTCTTCTTCTTCACCACATCATGAGTAGGTTCAATCCTATTTTGGAGCTCCTTATTAATGAGATTGGTTGACGTTACCTGATTCATCATAAGAAATAATAGGAGGATATTGGGAAGTCTCTTCCCTTTCATTAGTATTCTCTTCATCTTCTATTTGTTTTCTTTTCTTTATGTAATTGGCAATATAAGTATTTTCAATGCAATTCACTGCACAATACATATAAATTTCTTCTAGATCAAAATGAAGAATTCTATCAAGGGCAAATTCTGGAATGATCTTAGTTATACGTTTCATTTCTTCATAACCCAAAAGCAAACTAAGTTCATTATGACGCGCAAGGGAAATCAGGTCATCACAATTTTTGGACATGATACGATCATGAAACAATTTGCATTGGATATTGAAATGATCACGGTCATTGCAAAGTTCACAAGTACGGCTAAAAAAGTTTAAATTTTCAGCACAAGCATCTAGCCTTTCTTGCAACCGTTTAGTTTCTAAATGCTTATGCCTCTTGCAATATCTATCTTCTCTATTTGGTGTGTACTTGCAAAACCAATACACTCCACAAAAATTGACATGCTTATAGGAGATATTTTCATCATGACTAGTGCAATCATCATTAGTACCATGGATATTCAAGGAGTTCATACTAACAACATTGCAATCATGTTCATCATTCAAAGATTTAATGCCAAACATTTTAATGCATTCTTCCTCTAGCAATTGAGCACAATTATCGGAATCCTTATTTTCACGGAAGACATTAAAAAGATGAAGCATATGAGGCACCCTCAATTCCATTTTTTGGTAGTTTTGTTTTATAAACTAAACTAGTGCTAAGACAAGAAACAAAAAGATTCGATTGCAAGATCTAAAGATATACCTTCAAGCACTCACATCCCCGGCAACGGCGCCTGTCGGGGATATACCCCGCGGTATGACCCGGCCGGAGATATGACCCGGCTGGGACTTGATGTTTCATTGATGACCCGGCGGACACAGTCATATAACCCGGCGGACACAGTCATGTAACCCGGCGGACACAGTCATATAACCCGGCGAACACAGTCATGTAACCCGGCAGACACAGTCATGTAACCCGGCAGACACAGTCATGTAACCCGGCAGACACAGTCATGTAACCCGGTAGACACAGTCATGTAACCCGGCAGACATAGTCATGTAACCCGGCAGACACAATCATGTAATCCAGATGGTAAGTCAGATCGTAAGCCAGACCGTAAGTCAGATTGTAAGCCAGATTGTAAGAAGCCCAAGACGTTAAGAAGCCCATGGTGAGACGTCAAAATAAGGTTAAGTCTTAAGTCCGAGTTGGAATCTACATGTAACCCGCCCCTTCAGCTTATATAAGGAGGGGCGGGGCACCCCAAGAGGGAGAGGTTGAATAATCTCTAGGTTAGACATAACCAGGAGAGCCGGCTTATGGCGACTCCTCTCATGAGTATAATGAGACCTAGCCACAAACAGCATGTAGGGTTCTTACCGGATGATGTTTCCCGGGGCCCGAAGCTGTCTAAATCCTTGTCTTGTGTTATGTTTCTCGATTCCGCTCAACCCCTCTCAAGCTACTACATAGATGCGTTGGCCTCACGACTAAGTCCTCACACTAGGACTTCTGACGTGACAATTCCACGACAGTTGGCGCCCACCGTGGGGCTTGTTTTGATTGCGTCAGTGGGGGGTCGAACCCAAGTCGCTGGGGTAGGCGGGAGAAGGTGGACCCACTGGGCTAGAGACATTGTGCTCATATGACGTACAACCTTATATACCAGAAGGCAAACCGCCATGTTGTTGTGCGTGCGCGGACATTCCTATATGTAGTCGAGCGGCGAACGCAAGCGTCCAGAAGGTACGCAGGCGTCCATCCCATGGGGAGATATGACCCGGCTAGGACTTGATGTTTCATTGATGACCCGGCAGACTATAAGCCGGCAGACACAGTCATATAACCCGACGGACACAGTCATGTAACCCGGCAGACACAGTCATGTAACCCGGCAGACACAATCATGTAACCCGACAGACACAGTCATGTAACCCGGCAGACACAGTCATGTAAGCCAGTTGGTAAGTCAGATCGTAAGCCAGACTGTAAGTCAGATTCTAAGCCAGATTGTAAGAAGCCCAAGACGTTAAGAAGCCCATGGTGAGACGTCAAAATAAGGTTAAGTCTTAAGTCCGAGTTGGACTCTACATGTAACCCGCCCCTTCAGCTTATATAAGGAGGGGCGGGGCACCTCAAGAGGGAGAGGTTGAATAGTCTCTAGGTTAGGCATAACCAGGAGAGCCGGCTTACGGCGACTCCTCTCATGAGTATAGTGAGACCTAGCCACAAACAGCATGTAGGGTTCTTACCGGATGATGTTTCCCGGGGCCTGAAGCTGTCTAAATCCTTGTCTTGTGTTGTGTTTCTCGATTCCGCTCAACCCCTCTCAAGCTACTACATAGATGCGTTGGCCTCACGACTAAGTCCTCACACTAGGACATCTGACGTGACAATTCCATGACAGCGCCAGAAAAGAGCTTGATGTCTACTATGCAACCTTCTCTTTGTAGATGTTGTTGGGCCTCCAAGTGCAGAGGTTTGTAGGACAGTAGCAAATTTCCCTCAAGTGGATGACCTAAGGTTTATCAATCCGTGGGAGGCATAGGTTGAAGATGGTCTCTCTCAAACAACCCTGCAACCAAATGACAAAGAGTCTCTTGTGTCCCCAACACACCCAATACAATGGTAAATTGTATAGGTACACTAGTTCGGCGAAGAGATGGTGATGCAAGTGCAATATGGATGGTAGATAAAGGTATTTGTAATCTGAAAATATAAAAACAGCAAGGTAACTAACGGTAAAAGTGAGCATAAACGGTATTGCAATGCTAGGAAACAAGGCCTAGGGTTCATACTTTCACTAGTGCAAGGTCTCTCAACAATAATAACATAATTGGATCATAAAACTATTCCTCAACATGCAACAAAGAGTCACTCCAAAGTAACTAATAGCGGAGAACAAACGAAGGGATTATGGTAGGGTACGAAACCACCTCAAAGTTATTCTTTCCAATCAATCCATTGGGCTATTCCTATAAGTGTCACAAACATCCCAAGAGTTCGTACTAGAATAACACCTTAAGACACAAATCAACCAAAACCCTAATGTCACCTAGATACTCCAATGTCACCTCAAGTATCCGTGGGTATGATTATACGATATGCATCACACAATTTCATATTCATCTATTCAACCAACACATAGAACCTCAAAGAGTGCCCCAAAGTTTCTACCGGAGAATCACGACGAAAACGTGTGCCAACCCCTATGCATAGGCTCATGGGCGGAACCCGCAAGTTGATCACCAAAACATACATCAAGTGGATCACGTGATATCCCATTGTCACCACAAATACGCACGACAAGACATACATCAAGTGTTCTCAAATCTTTAAAGACTCAATCCGATAAGATTACTTCAAAGGGAAAACTCAATCCATTACAAGAGAGTAGAGGGGGAGAAGAAACATAAGATCCAACTATAATAGCAAAGCTCGTGATACATGAAGATCGTGCCAAATCAAGAACACGAGAGAGAGAGAGAGAGAGAGAGAGAGAGAGATCAAACACATAGCTACTGGTACATACCCTCAGCCCCGAGAGTGAACTACTCCCTCCTCGTCATGGAGAGCGCCGGGATGATGAAGATGGCCACCGGTGAGGGTTCCCCCCTCCGGCAGGGTGCCGGAACAGGGCCCCGGTTGGTTTTGGGTGGCTACAGAGGCTTGCAGCGGCGGAACTCCCGATCTATTCTATTCCCCCATCGTTTTAGGGTATATGGGTATATATAGGAGGAAGAAATACGTCAGGGGAGCCACGAGGGGGCCACGAGGGTGGAGGGTGTGCCTTGAGGGGGAGGGCGCGCCCCCTGCCTCGTGCCTTCCTCGTTCTTCCTTGACGTGGACTCCAAGTCTTCCGGGTTGCTTTCCTTCAAAAAATAACTTCTCCAGAAGATTTCATTCCGTTTCGACTCCGTTTGATATTCCTTTTCTTCGAAACATTGAAACAAGGGAAAAAACAGGAACTGGCACTGGGGTCTGGGTCAATAGGTTAGTCCCAAAAATAATATAAAAGTGTTTAATAAAGCCCATAAACATCCAAAACAGATAATATAATAGGATGGAACAATCAAAAATTATAGATACGTTGGAGACGTATCAGGGACTCACGGGAAGATATCACAACACAACTCTAAAAACATAAATAAGTCATAGAAGCATCATATTACAAGCCAGGGGCCTCGAGGGCTCCAATAAAAGAGCTTGATCATAGATGAGTCAGCAGAAGCAACAATATTTGAGTACAGACATAAGTTAAACAAGTTGCCATAAGATGGCTAGCACAAACTGGGATACAGATCGAAAGAGGCGCATGCCTCCTGCCTGGGATCCTCCTAAACTACTCCTGGTTGTCGTCAGCGGCCTGCACGTAGTAGTAGGAACCTCCGGCGTAGCAGGAGTCGTCGTCAACGGTGGCGTCTGGCTCCTAGGCTCCAGCATCTGGTTGCGACAACCAGGAATAAAGGAAAGGGGGAAAAGGGGGAGAAGAGCAACCATGAGTACTCATCAAAAGTACTTGCAAGCAAGGATCTACACTACATATGCATGGGTATATGTGTAAAGGGGAATTATTGGTGGACTGAACTGCAGGATGCCAGAATAAGAGGGGGATAGCTAGTCCTGTCGAAGACTACGCTTCTGGCAGCCTCCATCTTGCAGCATGTAGAAGAGAGTAGATGGTAAGTTCACCAAGTATCATCGCATAGCATAAATCCTACCCGGCAATCCCCTCCTCGTCGCCCTGTGAGAGAGTGATCACCGGGTTGTATCTGGCACTTGAAAGGGTGTGTTTTATTAAGCATCCGGTTCTAGTTGTCATAAGGTCAAGGTACAACTCCGGGTCGTCCTTTTACCGAGGGATGATACGTCTCCGTTGTATCTATAATTTTTGATTGTTCCATGCCATTATTCTACAACTTTCATATACTTTTTGGCAACTTTTTATACTATTTTTGGGACTAACATATTGATCCAGTGCCGAGTGCCATTTCCTGTTTGTTGCATGTTTTTGTTTTGCAGAATATCCATATCAAACGGACTCCAAACGGGATAAAAACGGACAGAGAATTATTTTGGAATATTTATGATTTTTGGGAAGTAAAATCAACGCGAGACGGTGTCCGAGGTGGGCACGAGGTAGGGGGGCGCGCCCCACCCCCTGGGTGCGCCCCTGACCCTCATGGTCCACCCGTAAGGCGGTTGATGCTCTTCTTTTGCCGCAAGAAAGCTAATTTTATGAGAAAGATCTGGGCGAAAGATTCACCCCAATCGGAGTTACGGATCTCCGGATATAAGAGAAACGGTGAAGGGACAGAATCTGGGAACGCAGAAACAGAGAGAGACAGAGAGACAGATCCAATCTCGGAGGGGCTCTCGCCCCTCCCAAGCCATGGAGGCCAAGGACTAGAGGGTAAACCCTTCTCCCATCTAGGGAGAAGGTCAAGGAAGAAGAAGAAGGAGGGGGGCTCTCTCCCCCTCGCTTCCGGTGGCACCGGAGTGCTGCCAGGGCCATCATCATCACCGCCATCTTCACCAACAACTTCACCGTCATCATCACCAACTCTTACCCCCTCTATGCAGCGGTGTAACCTCTCTCTTACCCGCTGTAACCTCTACTTAAACATGGTGCTCAACGCTATATATTATTTCCCAATGATGTATGGCTATCCTATGATGTTTGAGTAGATCCGTTTTGTCCTAATGGCTATTTGATGATCAAGATTGGTTTGAGTTGCATGTTTTATAATTGGTGTTGTCCTATGGTGCTCTCCGTGTCGCGCAAGCGTGAGGGATCCCCGCTGTAGGGTTTGCAATATGTTTATGATTTGCTTATGGTGGGTGGCGTGAGTGACAGAAGCACAGACCCGAGTAAGTAGGTTGTTTGTGTATGGGATAAAGGGGACTTGATACTTTAATGCTATGGTTGGGTTTTGCCTTAATGATCTTTAGTAGTTGCGGATGCTTGCTAGAGTTCCAATCATAAGTGCATATGATCCAAGTAGAGAAAGTATGTTAGCTTATGCCTCTACCTCAAATAAAATTGCAAAAATGATTACCGGTCTAGTTATCGATTGCCTAGGGACAAATAACTTTCTCGTAACAAAAAGCTCTTTACTAAAACTAATTTAGTTGTGTCTTTATCTAAACAGCCCCTACTTTTTATTTACGCGCTCTTTATTACCTTGCTAACCTATCCGAAAACACCTACAAAGTACTTCTAGTTTCATACTTGTTCTAGGTAAAGTAAACGTTAAGCGTGCGTAGAGTTGTATCGGTGGTCGATAGAACTTGAGGGAATATTTATTCTACCTTTAGCTCCTCGTTGGGTTTGACACTCTTACTTATCGAAAACTGTTGCGATCCCCTATACTTGTGGGTTATCAAGACCTTTTTCTAGCGCCGTTGCTGGGGAGCAAATGCGTGGGGCGAATATTCTCGTGTGTGCTTGTTTGCTTTATCACTAAGTAATTTTTATTTGCTGTTCTTAGTTGTTCTTTATCTTTAGTTATGGATATGGAACACGAAATACCCAAAAAATTAGGTGTACTTGCTGCCCATGGAGATGGGGAACCTCCTAAAACCCTCGATGCTCAATATCTGCAAAATATTATGTACCACTTTGATAATCCTGAGAAAACCTCATTCAATTTGATAATGGGAGTAACGTTGGATCAACATGAATACTTTAGGGATTATCGCTTGACACAAAAAGGGAAACTATTATGGGATCAAATTTATATATTGAAGTGGTATGCTCGGCAAGTATGCTTGAATTATGATATTACCTGTTGCTCTAGGATGAAGGCTCCACCCTTCCCTTTTCATGCAAATTTAATGATAATGAAACCTTAGCTTCTTATGCTAATGGTATATATGATTACTATGATGTGGAACAAATAGAAGAATTTGTTGCTTTTAAGGGTGCTTATGAAATTGAATCTATGTTTGAAAAGTATGAAGCTTTTGATGATGATGTTTATAGACCTGAAAATCTTGCTATATTGAAATATTGCCATGATAATTATGAATATAATTCCTATATTAATGCGCTTATTAAGAAAGTCTCCGCTGTCCAAGAAGAGACTAATATTTTGCAGGAATCTATGGAAGAAGAAGTTGATGAAACTGTAAGCTCATTGGATGAAAAAGATGAGGAGGAGAGTGAAGAACAAAAGGAGGAAGAGGGGATTAGCTACCCGTGCCCACCTTCTAATGATAGTAACTCTTCAACTCATACATTGTTTAATTCCCCTTCGTGCTTACCAAAGGATGATTGCTATGATGACTGTTATGATCCCTTTGATTCTTTTGAAATATCCCTTTTTGATGATGCTTGCTATGCTCGTGGCCAAGATGCCAATATGAATTATTCTTATGGAGATGAACTTGCTATAGTTCCTTATGTTAAACATGAAATTGTTGCTATTGCACCCACACATGATAGTCCTATTATCTTTTTCAATTCTCCCAACTACACTATATCGGAGAAGTTTGTGCTTATTAAGGATTATATTGATGGGTTGCGTTTTACTACCACACATGATGATTTTGATAGATATAATATGCATGTGCTTGCTGATCCTACTTGCAATTATTATGAGAGAGGATCTACATCTCCGCCTCTTTATTTTTCCAACACGATAAAATTGCAAGAAACTGCTTATGCTATGTATTGGCCTTTACTTGATGTTCATGAATTGTTCTTGTATGACATGCCGATGCATAGGAAGAGAGTTAGACTTCGTCATTGCTTGATATATGTTACTTTGTGCTCACTACTAAATTACAAATCATCGTTAATTAAAATTGGCTTTGATATACCTTGGGATCCGGGTGGATTCATTACTTGAGCACTATATGCCTAGCTTAATGGCTTTAAAGAAAGCGCTGCCAGGGAGACAACCCGGAAGTTTTAGAGAGTCATTTATTTCTGTTGACTTCTTTTATATGGTTTAAAAACAAAAAAATAAAGAGGGGAACCCAAAACTTTTCCAAAAGAAAAGCGAAAGTGAGAAAGACAAGCATTGTTGAAGTGGGAGAGCTCCTTGAACTTTGTTCATGCTCACGGAAACTTTGTGAATCTCGATTACAGAAAATTTTCAAAAAAAAATAATTATCCCCTTGTACAATTCCATTGTATTATAAAAATAATGTGCCAAGGTTTGCCTTTAGGATGTTTACAATGCTTGTTGGTTTGTACGGTGCAGGACAGAAACTTTGGCTGTAGTGCGCGATTTTACATTTTTTGCTGGAACGTCAAATGGTTCTGATTCTTTTTGCACTATCTTTATATGAAAATTGTTTATTGTTCATAATTTTGGAAGAATTTTTCAAGTATCATAAGTATGGTGAATGTTTAGATTATTACAGACTATTCTGTTTTAGACAGATTCTGTTTTTGATGCATAGTTTGCTTGTTTTGATGAAACTATCAATTTATATAAGTGGATTAAGCCATGGAAAAGCTATATTACAGTAGACACAATGCAAAAACAAAATATGAATTGGTTTGCAACAGTACTTAGAGTAATGATTTGCTTTATTATACTAACGGATCTTACCGAGTTTTCTGTTGAAGTTTTGCGTGGATGAAGTGTTCGATGATCGAGGAGGTCTCGATGTGATAAGAAGGAAGAGAGGAAATAGCTCAAGCTTGGGGATGCCCGAGGCACCCCAAGTAAATATTCAAGGAGACTCAAGCGTCTAAGCTTGGGGATGCCCCGGAAGGCATCCCCTCTTTCTTCAACAAGTATCGGTATGTTTTCGGATTCGTTTCGTTCATGCGATATGTGCAAATCTTGGAGCGTCTTTTGCTTTAGTTCTTACTTTTCTTTTATGCACCATGCTGGTATGAGATAGTCCTTGGTTGATTTATAAAATACTCTTTGCACCTCACTTATATCTTTTGAGTATGGCTTTATAGAATGCTTCATGTGCTTCACTTATATCATTTGAAGTTTGGATTGCCTGTTTCTCTTCATATAGAAAACCGCCATTTGTAGAATGCTCTTTTGCTTAACTTATATTTGTTAGAGCGTGGGCATATCTTTTGTAGAAAGAATTAAAACTCTATTGCTTCACTTATATCTATTTAGAGAGATGACAGGAATTGGTCATTCACATTGTTGGCGTTCTGGGAACGGGGGTCCCCAGACTTGCCTGCCTGCGGCCTGCGGTGTGGCTCAAGTGGGGGCCTAGTGTAGCCCATCTTCATCAGCTCAAGCTCAAGACCCTCGCGAGGGGCCAAGCCTCTTGGGATGGACGACAAGAAGCTTCCTTAGGAGCAGCCTCATCAGGCAGGCTCGCGAGGAGGCGGAGAGATCAAGGCAGGGATACCTCGCGAGGAGCCCGTGACGCAAGCCATGACGATCGAGACCAGGCGGGCGCCAAGAGGGCGCCGGCCTGCGCAGTGTCCTTGTTTCCCCTTTGGTGCAAAGGGAGCAAGCCCAGGCCAAGGCATCGGGCAAAGGTTACCATTCTGGTGCAACGAGACCAAGACCAGCAGAGCGGCAGGACGGAGGTCACCGTGGAGCCCAAGACGGCATCATCACCGGTGCTTTTGGCAGTCGAAGACCACCTTTGGTCAGGATAACTTGTACTAGATATTCCCTTTCAAAATGGCCAACTGTTGGCGCCCTTCCCGCTCATTATTTGGGGAGAGGCCCAGGGCCTCTATAAATAGAGCTAGCCACCACAGAGTAGAGGCAACGGAACATCGCATCGAATGAGCGAGTACTCTAGTAAGAGGAGAGAGATCCAGACCAAGTAGAACACTCCGCACCAGCTCAAGAACACCTCTCGTGAGGCTGTTCTCCCCTTGTACTATTCATCATCAGCCCTGAGGCAATCCACCACACCACACACTGGGGTAGGGTATTACACCACAATGGTGGCCCGAACCAGTATAAATCTCGTGTCCCTTGTGTTGTCATCGTTTTCCAGCTTAGATCACACGAGGAGATCGGACGTAGATCGGTAGGGGAGAGATCTCCGCGCGCACCCCAGAGTTCGAACCTTAAGGGTTTGCCGGAACCCGAAATCCGACATTTGGCGCGCCAGGTAGGGGTGCGCCTGAATCTTTCTTCCACCATTCGCGTGTGATCTTCCGTCGTGTCCATGGCTGACGCTCGTCGGGCTCGCGCCGAGCGCTGGGCTGCTCTCGCCACCCGCGTCACCTAGACGGCGCCCATCGGCGGACGCCCTCATCGTTCCCCTTCGCCTGCCGCCAACGCCGCCACTAGCCCAGCGGGGAACAAGCAGTAGGCCTCGTCTCAGCATCCTTCGGTGCGGCGGGACGGCCGCACCGCCACCCCGTCGCTGACTCCAGCTGGTTCGTCGTCCCACGCCCGTCGCGCCCCCATGGACGCGCACGCCGCGCTGCTCCTGGCAAGAGAGCTCCTGCACTACCACCCCGTCGACGGCCTCTATGAGGACTGGCTCGCCCGCATCACCAAGCTCGTCAGCGCCGCAGGGGGCTCCCCCTTGCCGTCCCTCTCGCTGCCTCGCCCTCCGTCCTGCGCAGGGGGCGAGGATGAGGAGGCGCCTCCGCCACCTCCTCCCCAAGAAGGCGCCCTGGCTCCAAGGCGCGCGGCCCCAGGGCAAGATCCTCCACGTCCAGCGCCTGTGCGGCAAGAAGGGAGTTGCCAGGAGATCCCTCGTCCCCAAGAAGGTGCTCACGCGCTCCCAGAGCCGGTGCGCCAAGATCGCGTCCCTCCGCCTCCACGCCAAGACCCTGCGCTGCTCCAAGCAGTGGGGCGTGGTAATCACCAGGAGCAGACCTAGCACCAACAAAGGGTGCCGGTGGCCACAGCAGGCTGCCGCGCCTTCACTCCTGAGCTACGCGGAGTCACATGGCCAGGCAAGTTCAAGCCTGACCTGCCTCCGCGCTACGATGGCACGGCGGACCCCGCGGAGTTCGTGCAGCTCTATGAGCTGGGCATCGAAGCCGCCAAGGGAGACGAAAAGGTCATGGCGAACTGGTTTCCCATGGCGCTCAAGGACGGCACCCGCACCTGGCTCCTAGCATGATCTCCTCCTGGGACGAGATGCGCACCCGCTTCATCACCAACTTCCAGGGCACTCGCGACCGGCCCCCGGCCGTGAGCGATCTGCGCCGCATCAAGCAACAGCCAGGGGAAACCCTGCAGAAGTACATCCAGCGCTTCAATAGCGCTCGCCTCAAGATCCCCAGGGTGACTGAAGAAGCCATCATCTCGGCCTTCTCCGACAGCATGCGCGACATTAAGATGAAGGAGGAGCTAGCAATCCATGAAGACCTGTGCACATCCCTGGAGTTGTTCAACTTGGCGACCAAGTGCGCCAGGGCTGAGGAAGGGCGCCTCTCCCTCCTCGAGCTCCCGGCGGCCAACCCAGAAGAGAAAAAGCTCAAGGCCAAGGACGTGAAGCGCAAGGGGGCTGCCGTGCTTGCAGCGGAACCAGACACCAAGCGAGGCAGGGATCAGCCTGAGTCATCCAAGGGCAGCCGATACTGCATGTACCACGACCTCCACACCCACAACACCAACGGATGTCAAGAGCTCAGGGCCGTGCGAGATGGGCAAATCGGCCGACGCCCCGAGCGGAACGACAGGGGCTATGGCCGAGGAGGAGGAAGAGGTGGCGAACGATGGGAAGACCGTGGACCTCGCCAAGAATGGTGTGACCGACCTCGCGAGGATCGCTGGCAGGACCAGCCTCGCGAGGGAGGCTGGAGGGATCAGCCTCGTGAGGATCGCCCACACGACAATGCAGGCCTCCCTCCACTTCCGCCACCGCCGAGGAGGAACGAAGGCCAACATCAAGATGAGGGGGCTGGGGGCTTCCAGGAGCCACGCACAATCGCTTGCATCTTGGGTGGCGCCCAGGCCCCAGCCTCGCAGCGCATCTTCAAGCAGTTTGCTCGCGAGGTGAATGCAGTCCTCCCCAAGCTTGAGGCCACGCGCCCTCTCAAGTGGTCTGCGTGCGCTATCATGTTCAGCTCAGCGGATCAGCTCAAATGTGTGGCGACAGCCGGAGTCCTCCCGATGCTTTGCTCCCCAGTCATTAGCAATGTGCAGGTCACCAGGACCCTCATTGATGGCGGAGCAGGGCTCAACGTCCTGTCCGTCGAGACGTTTGACAATCTCCAAGTGCCGTACGATCAGCTTCAGCCGACCAAGCCTTTCTCAGGAGTCACTGATGGTTCAACTGTTCCAATAGGGCAGATTCGTCTTCCAGTCACCTTCGGGCAGCGCAACAACTACCGCACCGAGCTCATCGACTTCGATGTCGCCCACATTCGCCTGCCGTACAACGCCATCCTCGGGTACCCAGCCCTGGCCAAGTTCATGGCAGTGACTCACCATGGTTACAATGTCCTCAAGATGCCAAGAAGCTGTGGAGTCATCACCGTACCCTGTGAAGAAAGGGACGCAGTGTGTTCACTTGAGCTTGCGTTCCAAGCCGCAGCAATCGAAGACCCAGATCACAGGAGCGGAAGACTTCCCGAGGCGACCCTCAAGAAGAAGAAGGCTTCGTCTGGCCCAAGCCACAAGGAGGCAGGCGCCTCCGGAGGTGTGGCATCAGGAGTTGCACCTGATCAGGGAGCGCCACCCTCTCTCGCATAGGAAGGCGCGCCCGGCGCCCTCCTCAGGCAGGGCTCGGGGGCTCTTTCTTGGAGAGCCACCGACTTTGCCAAGGTCGCGAGGGAGGCGCTCGGGTACCACTTGGAGGGGTGCTTCCAGGCGCGTTTCCCTCAGGAAGGTACAAGGCAAGGAAGACCAAACCCTCAGGAGTTCATCGCAAGAAACACCCAGGAGCTACAGGAGTCGAGAGTCATGTGCGGTAGCCACCGCTTGCCCGCCGTAGCCCCACATCCAGGCGAGGATGGTGGGCTGCGCGTCTGCATCGACGTGCCAGGGCTCAACCGAGCCGCGTCTCAGGAGCTCCTCTGGCCTTTGCGCGTGGGGCGCTGCGAGGGGCCACCTCACAGCTACGTTCGCATGCCTTTCGGCCTGCCGAACGCGGTCGCCACTCACCAGCGCCTGCTGAGGAGCGTTCTGGAGGCTCAGAAGGTCAGGCACCGTGCGGTCCTGGCGAAGGTGGAGATGGCCCTCGGAGACCTACCCGTGCCCCCGGAGCCTCCCGAGGCCCCTGGGCCTGGGGGCTCGTGAGGACCAATGTCTCCACTGCGCATCGCCCACTTCTTCAGCATCACTTCATCTTCAACAGCATCAGGTGACATCTTCCAAAGTTCCGTTTTTAGCTGGGAGTGCCCACAGGGCCGCATCATTCCCAGGCCGCGTGGGTCCGTCCCTGCGGCATGTATTCGTTTTTGCTTATGCTCTTTACCTACCTTGTTGGGGGCGCCCCTCAGGCTACATCATCCCCAAGCTGCTCGGGCCCGACCCAGCGGTGTTTGCTTTTCCCACATCTACTTAAAATGAATTTGCTCTTTCGTGCTTAATCTGGTTCCCATGATTATCACCTGCTGCTTATCGCGAACTTCTCCGCTCTCATGCAAAGCGCTTGCACGTTAAAAGGGGGCGCCTGAGCATCGCGACTCATGGGCTCCTACTGGCTCTCCAGCCCTCACCCCCTGGCCTTGACCCACGGCATCGCGACCTGTCGTACCAGCTGTTGGTAACGTAGTAATTTCAAAAAAATTCCTACGCACACGCAAGATCATGGTGATGCATAGCAACGAGAGGGGAGAGTGTTGTCTACGTACCCTTGTAGACCGAAGCGGAAGCGTTGACACAACGTAGAGGAAGTAGTCGTACGTCTTCCCGATCCGACCGATCCAAGCACCGTTACTCCGGCACCTCCGAGTTCTTGGCACACGTTCAGCTCGATGACGCTCCCCGGGCTCCGATCCAGTAAAGCTTCGGGGAGGAGTTCCGTCAGCACGACGGCGTGGTGACGATCTTGATGTACTACCGACGCAGGGCTTCGCCTAAGCACTGCAACGATATGACCGAGGTGGAATATGGTGGAGGGGGGCACCGCACACGGCTAAGAAACGATCACGAAGATCAACTTGTGTGTCCATGGGGTGCCCCCTGCCCCCGTATATAAAGGAGTGGAGGAGGGGAGGGCCGGCCCTCTCTATGGCGCGCCCTAGGGGAGTCCTACTCCCACCGGGAGTAGGATTCCCCCTTTCCTAGTCCAACTAGGAGTCCTTCCATGTATTAGGAGTAGGAGACAAGGAAGGGGAAGAGGGAAGAGAAGGAAGGAGGGGGCGCCGCCCCTCCCCCTAGTCCAATTCGGACTAGCCAATGGGGGGGCGCGCGGCCTGCCTCTCCCTCTCCCCTAAAGCCCAATAAGGCCCATATACTTCTTCCCCCGTATTCCCGTAACTCCCCGGTACTCCTGAAAATATCTGAATCACTCAGAACCTTTCCGAAGTCCGAATATAGTCGTCCAATATATCAATCTTTACGTCTCGACCATTTCGAGACTCCTCGTCATGTCCCCGATCTCATCCGGGACTCCGAACTCCTTCGGTACATCAAAACTCATAAACTCATAATATAACTGTCATCGAAACCTTAAGCGTGCGGACCCTACGGTTCGAGAACAATGTAGACATGGCCGAGACACGTCTTCGGTCAATAACCAATAGCGGGACCTGGATGCCCATATTGGTTCCTACATATTCTACGAAGATCTTTATCGGTCAGACCGCATAACAACATACGTTGTTCCCTTTGTCATCGGTATGTTACTTGCCCGAGATTCGATCATCGGTATCCAATACCTAGTTCAATCTCGTTACCGGCAAGTCTCTTTACTCGTTCCATAACACATCATCTCGCAAATAACTCATTAGTTGCAATGCTTGCAAGGCTTAAGTGATGTGCATTACCGAGAGGGCCCAGATATACCTCTCCGACAATTGGAGTGACAAATCCTAATCTCGAAATACGCCAACCCAACATCTACCTTTGGAGACACCTGTAGAGCTCCTTTATAATCACCCAGTTACGTTGTTACGTTTGGTAGCACACAAAGTGTTCCTCCGGTAAACGGGAGTTGCATAATCTCATAGTCATAGGAACATGTATAAGTCATGAAGAAAGCAATAGCAACATACTAAACGATCGGGTGCTAAGCTAATGGAATGGGTCATGTCAATCAGATCATTCAACTAATGATGTGACCCCATTAATCAAATAACAACTCTTTGTCCATGGTTAGGAAACATAACCATCTTTGATTAACGAGCTAGTCAAGTAGAGGCATACTAGTGACACTCTGTTTGTCTATGTATTCACACATGTATTATGTTTCCGGTTAATACAATTCTAGCATGAATAATAAACATTTATCATGAAATAAGGAAATAAATAATAACTTTATTATTGCCTCTAGGGCATATTTCCTTCAGTCTCCCACTTGCACTAGAGTCAATAATCTAGTTCACATCGCCATGTGATTTAACAGCAATAGTTCACATCACCATGTGATTAGCAACCATAGTTCTCATCGTCATGTGACCAACACTCAAAGGGTTTACTAGAGTCAGTAATCTAGTTCACATCTCTATGTGATTAACACCCAAAGAGTACTAAGGTGTGATCATGTTCTGCTTGTGAGAGAATCTTAGTCAACGGGTCTTTCACATTCAGATCCGTTATGTATTTTGCAAATTTCTATGTCTACAATGCTCTGCACGGAGCTACTCTAGCCAATTGCTCCCACTTTCAATATGTATCTAGATCGAGACTTAGAGTCAACCAGATTAGTGTCAAAACTTGCATCATCGTAACCCTTTACGGCGAACCTTTTTGTCACCTCCATAATCGAGAAACATATCCTTATTTCACTAAGGATAATTTTGACCGCTGTCTAGTGATCTACTCCTAGATCACTATTGTACTCCCTTGCCAAACTCAGTGGTAGGGTATGCAATAGTTCTGGTACACAGCATGGCATACTTTATAGAACCTATGGCTGAGGCATAGGGAATGACTTTAATTCTCTTTCTATCTTCTGCCATGGTCGGGCTTTGAGTCTTACTCAATTTCACACCTTGTAACACAGGCAAGAACTCTTTCTTTGACTGTTCCATTTTGAACTACTTCGAAATCTTGTCAAGGTATGTACTCATTGAAAAAACTTATCAAGCGTTTTGATCTATCTCTATAGATCTTGATGCTCAATATGTAAGCAGCTTTGCCGAGGTCCTTCTTCGAAAGACTCCTTTCAAATACTCCTTTATGCTTTGCAGAATAATTCTACATTATTTCTGATCAACAATATGTCATTTACATATACTTATCAGAAATGTTGTAGTGCTCCCACTCACTTTCTTGTAAATACAGGCTTCACCGCAAGTCTGTATAAAACTATATGCTTTGATCAACTTATCAAAGTGTATATTCCAACTCTGAGATGCTTGCACCAGTCCATAGATGGATCACTGGAACTTGCATATTTTGTTAACACCTTTAGGATTGACAAAACCTTCTGGATGCATCATATACAACTCTTCTTTAGGAAATCCATTCAGGATTGCAGTTTTGTTATCCATTTGTCAGATTTCATAAAATGTGGCAATTGCTAACATGATTCGGATAGACTTTAAGCATCGATATGAGTGAGAAAATCTCATCATAGTCAACACCTTGAACTTTGTCAAAAACCTTTTTCGACAAGTCTAGCTTTGTAGATAGTAACACTACTATCAGCGTCCGTCTTCCTCTTGAAGATCCATTTATTTTCTATGGCTTGCCGGTCATCGGGCAAGTCAACCAAAGTCCACACTTTGCTCTCATACATGGATCCCATCTCAGATTTCATGGCTTCAAGCCATTTTGCGGAATCTGGGCTCACCATTCCTTCTTCATAGTTCGTAGGTTCGTCATGGTCTAGTAACATAACCTCCAGAAAAGGATTACCATACCACTCTGGTGCGGATCTTATTCTGGTTGACCTACGAGGTTCGGTAGTAACTTGATCCGAAGTTACATGATCATCATCATTATCTTCCTCACTAATTGGTGTAGTAGTCACATGAACAGATTTCTGTGATGAATTACTTTCCAATAAGGGAGAAGGTACAATTACCTTATCAAGTTCTACTTTCCTCCCACTCACTTCTTTCGAGAGAAACTCCTTCTCTAGAAAGGATCCATTCTTAGCAACGAATGTCTTGCCTTCGGATCTGTGATAGAAGGTGTACCCGATAGTCTCCTTTGGGTATCCTATGAAGACATATTTCTCCGATTTGGGTTTGAGCTTATCAGGATGAAACTTTTTCATATAAGCATCATAATCCCAAACTTTAAGAAACGACAACTTTGGTTTCTTGCCAAACCACAGTTCAGATTGTGTCGTCTCAACGGACTTAGATGGTGCCCCTTTTTAATGTGAATGCAGTTGTCTTTAATGCATAACCCCAAAAACGATAGTGGTAAATCGGTAAGAAACATCATAGATTGCACTATATCCAATAAAGTACGATTATGACGTTCGGACACACCATTACGCTGTGGTGTTCCGGGTGGCATGAGTTTGGAAACTATTCCACATTGTTTTAATTGAAGACCAAACTCGTAACTCAAATATTTGTCTCCGCGATCAGATCGTATAAATTTTATTTTCTTGTCAGGATGATTTTCCACTTCACTCTGAAATTCTTTGAACTTTTCAAATGTTTCAGACTTATGTTTCATCAAGTAGATATACCCATATCTGCTCAAATCATCTGTGAAGGTCAGAAAATAATGATACCTGCTGCAAGCCTTAATATTCATCGGACTACATACATCAGTATGTATGATTTCCAACAAATCTGTTGCTCGCTCCATTGTTCTGGAGAACGGAGTTTTAGTCATCTTGCCCATAAGGCATGGTTCGCAAGCATCAAGTGATTCATAATCAAGTGATTCCAAAATCCCATCAACATGGAGTTTTTTCATGCGCTTTACACCAATATGACCTAAACGGCAGTGCCACAAATAAGTTGCACTATCATTATTTACTTTGCATCTTTTGGCTTCAATATTATGAATATATGTATCACTACGATCGAGATCCAACAAACCATTTTTGTTGGTGTGTATGACCACAGAAGGTTCTATTCATTTAAACAGAACAACAATTATTCTCTAACTTACATGAATAACCGTATTGCAATAAACATGATCAAATCATATTCATGCTCAACGCAAACACCAAATAACACTTATTTAGATTCAACACTAATCCCGAAAGTATAGGGAGTGTGCGATGATGATCATATCAATCTTGGAACCACTTCCAACACACATCGTCACTTCACCCTTAACTAGTCTCTGTTTATTCTGCAACTCCCGTTTCGAGTTACTAATCTTAGCAACTGAACTAGTATCAAATACTGAGGGGTTGCTATAAACATTAGTAAAGTACACATCAATAACATGTATATCAAATATACTTATGTTCACTTTGCCATCCTTCTTATCGGCCAATCACTTGGGGTAGTTCCGCTTCCAGTGACCAGTCCCTTTGTAGTAGAAGCACTTAGTCTCAGGCTTAGGACCAGACTTGGGCTTCTTCACTTGAGAAGCAACTTGATTGCTATTCTTCTTGAAGTTCCCCTTCTTCCCTTTGCCCTTTTCTTGAAACTACTGGTCTTGTGTACCATCAACACTTGATGTTTTTTTTTCGATTTCTACCTTCGTCAATTTCAGCATTACGAAGAGCATGGGAATCGTTTCCGTTATCCCTTGCATATCATAGTTCATCACGAAGTTCTACTAACTTGGTGATGGTGACTAGAGAATTCTGTCAATCACTATCTTATCTGGAAGATTAACTCCCACTTGATTCAAGCGATTGTAGTACCCAGACAATCTGAGCACATGCTCACTAGTTGAGCGATTCTCCTCCATCTTTTAGCTATAGAACTTTTTGGAGACTTTATATCTCTCAACTCGGGTATTTGCTTGAAATATTAACTTCAACTCCTGGAACATCTCATATGGTCCATGACGCTCAAAACGTCTTTGAAGTCCCGATTCTAAGCCGTTAAGCATGGTGCACTAAACTATCAAGTCGTCATCATATTGAGTTAGCCAAACGTTCATAACGTCTGCATCTGCTCCTGCAATAGGTCTGTCACCTAGCGGTGCATCAAGGACATAATTCTTCTGTGCAGCAATGAGGATAAACCTCAGATCACGGATCCAATCCGCATCATTGCTACTAACATTTTTCAACACAATTTTCTCTAGGAACATATCAAAATAAACACAGGGAAGCAACAACGTGAGCTATTGATCTACAACATAATTTGCAAAATACTACCAGGACTAAGTTCATGATAAATTAAAGTTCAATTAATCATATTACTTAAGAACTCCCACTTAGATAGACATCCCTCTAATCTTCTAAGTGATCACGTGATCCAAATCAACTAAACCATGTCCGATCATCACGTGAGATGGAGTAGTTTCAACGGTGAACATCAATATGTTGATCATATCTACTATATGATTCACGCTCGACCTTTCGGTCTCCGTGTTCCGAGGCCATATCTGCATATGCTAGGCTCGTCAAGTATAACCCGAGTATCCCGCATGTGCAACTGTTTTGCACCCGTTGTATTTGAACATAGAGCCTATCACACCCGATCATCACGTGGTGTCTCAGCACGAAGAACTTTCGCAACGGTGCATACTCAGGGAGAACACTTCTTGATAAATAGTGAGAGATCATCTTAAAATGCTACTGTCAAACTAAGCAAAATAAGATGTATAAAAGATAAACATCACATGCAATCAATATATGTGACATGATATGGCCATGATCATCTTGCGCCTTTGATCTCCATCTCCAAAGTACCGTCATGATCTCTATCGTCACCGGCACGACACCATGATCTCCATCATCTTGATCTATATCAATGTGTCGTCACGTGGTCGTCTCGCCAACTATTGCTCTTGCAACTATTGCTATCGCATAGCGATAAAGTAAAGCAATTATTTGGCACTTGCATCTTATGCAATAATGAGACAACCGTAAGGCTCCTGCCAGTTGCCGATAACTTCAACAAAACATGATCATCTCATACAACAACTTATATCTCATCACATCTTGACCATATCACATCACAACATGCCCTGCAAAAACAAGTTAGACGTCCTCTACTTTGTTGTTGCAAGTTTTACGTGGCTGCTACGGGCTTAGCAAGAACCGTTCTTACCTACGCATCAAAAACCACAACGATAGTTTGTCAAGTTGGTGCTGTTTTAACCTTCGCAAGGACCGGGCGTAGCCACACTCGGTTCAACTAAAGTTGGAGAAACTGACACCCGCCAGCCACCTGTGTGCAAAGCACGGCGGTAGAATCAGTCTCGCGTAAGCGTACGCGTAATGTCGGTCCGGGCCGCTTCATCCAACAATACCGCCGAACCAAAGTATGACATGCTGGTAAGAAGTATGACTTATATCGCACACAACTCACTTGTGTTCTACTCGTGCATATAACATCAAACCATAAAACCTAGGCTCGGATACCACTGTTGGGGAACGTAGTAATTTCAAAAAAATTCCTACGCACACGCAAGATCATGGTGATGCATAGCAACGAGAGGGGAGAGTGTTGTCTACGTACCCTCGTAGACCGAAGCGGAAGCGTTGACACAACGTAGAGGAAGTAGTCGTACGTCTTCCCGATCCGACCGATCCAAGCACCGTTACTCCGTCACCTCCGAGTTCTTGGCACACATTCAGCTCGATGACGCTCCCCGGGCTCCGATCCAGCAAAGCTTCGGCGAGGAGTTCCGTCAGCACGACGGCGTGGTGACGATCTTGATGTACTACCGACGCAGGGCTTCGCCTAAGCACTGCAACGATATGACCGAGGTGGAATATGGTGGAGGGGGGCACCGCACACGGCTAAGAAACAATCACGAAGATCAACTTGTGTGTCCATGGGGTGCCCCCTGCCCCCGTATATAAAGGAGTGGAGGAGGGGAGGGCCGGCCCTCTCTATGGCGCGCCCTAGGGGAGTCCTACTCCCACCGGGAGTAGGATTCCCCCTTTCCTAGTCCAACTAGGAGTCCTTCCATGTATTAGGAGTAGGAGACAAGGAAGGGGAAGAGGGAAGAGAAGGAAGGAGGGGGCGCCGCCCCTCCCCCTAGTCCAATTCGGACTAGCCAATGGGGGGTGGCGCGGCCTGCCTCTCCCTCTCCCCTAAAGCCCAATAAGGCCCATATACTTCTTCCCCCGTATTCTCGTAACTCTCCGGTACTCCCGAAAATACCCGAATCACTCAGAACCTTTCCGAAGTCCGAATATAGTCGTCCAATATATCAATCTTTACGTCTCGACCATTTCGAGACTCCTCGTCATGTCCCCGATCTCATCTGGGACTCCGAACTCCTTCGGTACATCAAAACTCATAAACTCATAATATAACTGTCATCGAAACCTTAAGCGTGCGGACCCTATGGTTCGAGAACAATGTAGACATGGCCGAGACACGTCTTCGGTCAATAACCAATAGCGGGACCTGGATGCCCATATTGGTTCCTACATATTCTACGAAGATCTTTATCGGTCAGACCGCATAACAACATACGTTGTTCCCTTTGTCATCGGTATGTTACTTGCCCGAGATTCGATCGTCGGTATCCAATACCTAGTTCAATCTCGTTACCGGCAAGTCTCTTTACTCGTTCCATAATACATCATCTCGCAACTAACTCATTAGTTGCAATGCTTGCAAGGATTAAGTGATGTGCATTACCGAGAGGGCCCAGATATACCTCTTCGACAATTGGAGTGACAAATCCTAATCTCGAAATACGCCAACCCAACATCTACCTTTGGGGACACCTGTAGAGCTCCTTTATAATCACCCAGTTACGTTGTGATGTTTGGTAGCACACAAAGTGTTCCTACGGTAAACGGGAGTTGCATAATCTCATAGTCATAGGAACATGTATAAGTCATGAAGAAAGCAATAGCAACATACTAAACGATCGGGTGCTAAGCTAATGGAATGGGTCATGTCAATCAGATCATTCAACTAATGATGTGACCCCGTTAATCAAATAACAACTCTTTGTCCATGGTTAGGAAACATAACCATCTTTGATTAACGAGCTAGTCAAGTAGAGGCATACTAGTGACACTCTGTTTGTCTATGTATTCACACATGTATTATGTTTCCGGTTAATACAATTCTAGCATGAATAATAAACATTTATCATGAAATAAGGAAATAAATAATAACTTTATTATTGCCTCTAGGGCATATTTCCTTCACCAGCGGCGGCTAAGCTCGCTCGAGGGCCGGGACCTGAGGACGTAGAGCATTTGCATTCTAACCACCCTGCAGGAACACACCATTGATAAAGGCCCAGAGCCAGGCGCAACCCGCCTCGAGGTAGGGCCTCATGAGTCCCGCGTTGGCTCACGAGTGCCCAGATACACCTCTCCTATCCCTACTGTGCCGGCCACACGTCAGGGCGGGGCTGTACACGCCCCGGGGGCTCCTCCCGGAGGGGAGCCCGCTCCCACGTACCAGTGGAAGCACCATGCTCCGTGCTGGCTGACGACACTGACGAGGAGCAGCTATGCCCGTACACATACGGAAGCTCTATGCTCCGCGCTGGTGATAAACAACTGAGGGCGGCCCACGGCCGTACCAACCTCAGGGAGCCCAGTGCTCAGTGTCCGGCACCGTCGCAACGCCTCCCCTTGGGAGCGCCGCGCGAGTGGGCTGGACACGGGGGCTACGCCCGGGCCTTTCCCGAGCGCACGCCACCCAGCCAGGTCCCTTGGACCTGGTCGTCGCACGCCCTCCCCGAGCGGAGCCAAGGTATGAAGACCCGTTTGAGCGTCAAGGGGGACTCCTGAGCATCGCGACTCAGGAGCCTAACTGGTCACGTAGCCCCTCACTCCTTAGTCCCGTCCTAGTTTCCGGTCGGGGCTAACGGCGGTTGAGGTATGTGCGGGGCCGGGCCCTGCCGACGCAGAACGACCAATCCACTCCTTGCTCCCCCCTCTCCTACTTGTTGCTCGCGCGTCAAGGGGGACTCCTGAGCATCGCGACTCAGGATCCTAACTTGCCACGTAACCCCTCACTCCTTAGTCTCATCCTGGTTTCCGGTCGGGGCTAACGGCTGCTGAGGTATGCGCGGGGCCGGGCCCTGCCGACGTAGAGCGCAAACAAATAGGAGGGAAAATGCAAATTCCAGGAAAATCAAAGAAAATATTAAAAGCCATAAATTGTTTCACGACGCCAAACACAAGTTTAAACGCCTCAGCGAGGCATGGTGCATGTTGCAGGAATAAAAACAGGACAGAAGCCGTCAAGGAATCATTCTCCAGTGGCGCCGTCGCCGATGGTGGAGTCACGTTGGGTGACTCCGCCTCTTGAGGCCGCGGAGCTGGCGGCACCGCGCCCGAGCAAGATGCTGAAGGAGCGGAACTTCCCCAGCAAAGCCTCGGCTCGGCCTTTCACGGCCTCAACGGCAGCGGCGGCAAGGTCGCCGCTCACGGGTTCCAGTAGGCTGTCGAAGTCGACGTTGGGGTCGCGCAGGTAGACGTGGCTGAGGACATGCGTCAGCACCGCAGAAGACAGGGCACGCGCCTCGGCCTCGACCGTGGGGCCAAGGCCGTCCACGACATCTTCAAGCGCATCGACCAGGAAGGGGAGCAGCTTGGCGGGGTCGTCCTCCGCACCAGCCAACGGCTCCTCCAAGCCGCTCTCCTAAAGCGTCTTCAGCGTGGCGCGAGCCTTCTTCTCCAACTTCGTGAAGGCCACCCGATCCTCTGCCAGGACCTTCGCCTTGGCGTCTAGCTCGATCCTCTCCGCCTTAAGCGACCGCTCCAGCGTCTCCAATCGGCCAAGGCGGTCATCAATCTTGGCATCCCGGTCCTTGACAGCAGCCTCCCGAGCCTTCATCTCCTTCTCCTTCTCCTAGCGACCGCGCATCTCCTTGGCGAGCTCGTTGCGCAGGCCTTGCAGCTCGACCTCCAGCGCCTTGCAGCGGCCCTGGGCGGCCGCGGCGTCGCCCAGGGCAGCGTCGCGAGTGGCCTTGGCTTGGCTGGCGGCCTACTTCTCCCCATCAGAGGCCGACACGGCCTGGCTCAGCGCTGCTCGGATGGAGGCGGCAGAACGGGCCCAGCCAGAAGCTAGCTCCAGGCGCCCGGCCACTAGGCGAGGGTCCGCGCTCAGAAGATCCTCCCGCAGCAGGCTCAGTTCGTTGGCGGCCTGGTCCAGGATGGCGGCAGAGGGAACAGAAGAGACAGGAACCAGCGGAGCAGGCAAAGAGAACGGCAGCATGATCGTAGCTTGACAGGAAGGAACCCCCTGGGCCTTGGCTGCCCCGGCTGCAGCATCCGGCGCAGTCGACTCTAGGGTCAGCGGGGCCACAGGGGCTGACTCCTCGCCGAGGTGTCCCAGTCGGCCTCGCGAAGACGATCGGGCAGGGGAGGCGCGAGCCTCACCCTCTTCTTCTCCAGCGGATGAAGGCGCCGCCCCGGCAGATGGACAGTTGCCGAGGCATCGTGGGAAGCGCAGACGCCCACGTCCAATCAATCGCCATGCGGCGCCCAAGGCCGCAGGCTATTGGGGCCCGCGGCGCTTCCCGCTTGCCCCTTCGCTTCTCTGTTAAGCCAAGCCCGGGCGCGCCTTGGGCCCGCGGGCTACTGTCGGCGTTCTGGGAACGGGGGTCCCCAGACTTGCCTGCCTGCGGCCTGCGGCGTGGCTCAAGTGGGGGCCCACCGCGGCCCATCTTCATCAGCTCAAGCTCAAGACCCTCGCGAGGGGGCAAGCCTCGCGGGACGGACGACAAGAAGCTTCCATAGGAGCAGCCTCATCAGGCAGGCTCGCGAGGAGGCGGAGAGATCAAGGTAGGGATACCTCGCGAGGAGCCCGTGACGCAAGCCATGATGATCGAGACCAGGCGGGCGCCAGGCGGGCGTCGTCCTGTGCAGTGTCCTTGTTTCCCCTTTGGTGCAAAGGGAGCAAGCCCAGGTCAAGGCATCGGGTAGAGGTTACCATTCCGCTGCAACGAGACGAAGACCAACAGAGTGGCAGGACGGAGGTCACCGTGGAGCCCAAGACAGCGTCATCACCAGTGCTTTTGGCAGCCGAAGACCACCTTTGGTCAGGATAACTTGTACTAGATGTTCCCCTTCAAAATGGCCAATTGTTGGCGCCCTTCCCGCTCATTATTTGGGGAGAGGCCCAGGGCCTCTATAAATAGAGCTAGCCACCACAGAGTAGAGGCAACGGAACATCGCATCGAATGAGCGAGTACTCTAGTAAGAGGAGAGACATCCAGACCAAGTAGAACACTCCGCACCAGCTCAAGAACACCTCTCGCGAGGCTGTTCTCCCCTTGTACTATTCATCATCAGCCCCTGAGGCAATCCACCACACCACACACTGGAGTAGGGCATTACACCACAACGGTGGCCCGAACCAGTATAAATCTCGTGTCCCTTGTGTTGTTCATCGTTTTCCATCTTAGATCGCATGAGGAGATCGGACGTAGATCGGCAGGGGAGAGATCTCCGCACGCACCCCAGAGTTTGAATCTTAAGGGTCTGCGGAACCCGAAATCCGACACACATGGTTAGTCATAAAATCCTACATAAACTTGTAGATCACTGAATATGATATGTTTGATTCCTTACAATAGTTTTGCGATATAAAGGTGGTGATATTAAAGTGTGCTAGTGGGTAGTTTTGGATTAGTAGAAATACTTGTGTTGAGGTTTGTGATTCTCGTAGCATGCACGTATGGTGAACCGTTATGTAATGAAGTTGGAGCATGAAGTATTTATTGATTGTCTTCCCTTGTGTGGAGGTCGGGGGCGCGCGATGGTTAACTCCTACCAACCTCCCCCCTAGGAGCATGCGCATAGTGCTTGGTTTTGATGACTTGTAGATTTTTGCAATAAGTATTTGAGTTCTTTATGACTAATGTTGAGTCCATGGATTATACGCACTCTCACCCTTCCACCATTGCTAGTCTCTCTAGTACCGCGCAACTTTCGCCGGTGCATTACACCCACCATATACCTTCCTCAAAACAGCCACCATACCTACCTATTATGGCATTTCCATTGCCATTCCGAGATATATTGCCATGCAACTTCCATCATCATCATATACATGACTTGAGCATTCATTGTCATATTTCTTTGCGTGATCGTAAGATAGCTAGCATGATGTTTTCATGGCTTGTCCGTTTTTTGATGTCATTGCTATGCTAGATCATCGCACATCCCGGTACACCGCCGGAGGCATTCATATAGAGTCATATCTTTGTTCTAGATATCGATTTGTAATATTGAGTTGTAAGTAAATAGAAGTGTGATGATCATCATTATTAGAGCATTGCCCCAGTGAGGAAAGGATGATGGAGACTATGATTCCCCCACAAGTCGGGATGAGACTCCGGACGAAAAAAAATAAAGAAAAAGAGAAAGGCCAAAGAGGCCCCAAAAAAGAAAAAAAGAAAAAAAAATGAGAGAAAAAGAGAGAAGGGGCAATGTTACTATCCTTTTACCACACTTGTGCTTCAGAGTAGCACCATGTTCTTCATAGAGAGAGTCTCATATGCTTTCACTTTCATATACTAGTGGGAATTTTCATTATAGAACTTGGCTTGTATATTCCGATGATGGGCTTCCTCAAATGCCCAAGGTCTTCATGAGCAAGCAAGTTGGATGCACACCCATTTAGTTTCCACTTTGAGCTTTCATATACTTATAGCTCTAGTGCATCCATTGCATGGCAATCCCTACTCACTCACATTGATATCTATTGATGGGCATCTCCATAGCCCGTTGATACGCCTAGTTGATGTGAGACTATCTTCTCCTTTTTGTCTTCTCCACCACCATCATATTCTATTCCACCTATAGTGCTATGTCCATGGCCCACGCTCATGTATTGCGTGAAAGTTGAAAAGGTTTGAGAACACTAAAGTATGAAAAAATTGCTTGGCTAAAACCGGGGTTGTGCATGATTTGAGTATTTTGTGTGACGAAGATGGAGCATAGCCAGACTATTTGATTTTGTAGGGATAACTTTCTTTGGCCATGTTGTTTTGAAAAGACATGATTGCTTTATTAGTATGCTTTAAGTATTATTGTTTTTATGTCAATGATAGACTATTGCTTTGAATCACTCATGTCTTAATATTCATGCCATGATTAGATACATGATCAAGGTTATGCTAGGTAGCATTCCACATCAAAAATTATCTTTTTATCAGTTACCTACTCGGGGACGAGCAGGAATTAAGCTTGGGGATGCTGATACGTCTCCGTCGTATCTATAATTTTTGATTGTTCCATGCCATTATTCTACAACTTTCATATACTTTTTGGCAACTTTTTATACTATTTTTGGGACTAACATATTGATCCAGTGCCCAGTGCTAGTTCATGTTTGTTGCATGTTTTTGTTTCGCAGAATATCCATATCAAACGGAGTACAAACGGGATAAAAACGGACAGAGAATTATTTTGGAATATTTATGAGTTTTGGGAAGTAAAATCAACGCGAGACGGTGTCCGAGGTGGGAATGAGGTAGGGTGGGCGCGCCCCACCCCCCTGGGCGCGCCCCTGACCATCGTGCTCCACCCATAAGGCGGTTGACACTCTTCTTTTTCCGCAAGAAAGCTAATTTTATGAGAAAGATCTGGGCGAAAGATTCACCCCAATCGGAGTTACGGATCTCCGGATATAAAAGAAACGGTGAAGGGCCAGAATCTGGGAACGCAGAAATAGAGAATGACAGAGAGACAGATCCAATCTCGGAGGGGCTCTCGCCCCTCCCAAGCCATGGAGGCCAAGGACCAGAAGGGAAACCCTTCTCCCATCTAGGGAGAAGGTCAAGGAAGAAGAAAAAGGAGGGGGGCTCTCTCCCCCTCGCTTCTGGTGGCAACGGAGTGATGTCGGGGCCATCATGATCACCGCCATCTTCACCAACAACTTCACCGCCATCATCACCAACTCTTCCCCCCTCTATGCAGCGGTGTAACCTCTCTCTTACCCGTTGTAACCTCTACTTAAACAAGGTGCTCAATGCTATATATTATTTCCCAATGATGTATGGCTATCCTATGATGTTTGAGTAGATCCGTTTTGTCCTAATGGCTATTTGATGATCAAGATTGGTTTGAGTTGCATGTTTTATAATTGGTGTTGTCCTATGGTGCTCTCCGTGTCGCGCAAGCGTGAGGGATCCCCGCTGTAGGGTTTGAATTATGTTTATGATTTTCTTATGGTTGGTGGCGTGAGTGACAGAAACACATACCCGAATAAGTAGGTTGTCTGTGTATGGGATAAAGGGGACTTGATACTTTAATGCTATGGTTGGGTTTTACCTTAATGATCTTTAGTAGTTGCAGATGCTTGCTAGAGTTCCAATCATAAGTGCATATGATCCAAGTAGAGAAAGTATGTTAGCTTATGCCTCTCCCTCAAATAAAATTGCAATAATGATTACCGGTCTAGTTATCGATTGCCTAGGGACAAATAACTTTCTCGTAACAAAAAGCTCTTTACTAAAACTAATTTAGTTGTGTCTTTATCTAAACAGCCCCTACTTTTTATTTACGCGCTCTTTATTACCTTGCTAACCTACCGAAAACACCTACAAAGTACTTGTGGGTTATCAAGGGACACCTACGCGCTCTTTATTACGCGCTCTTTATTCTACCTTTAGCTCCTCGTTGGGTTTGACACTCTTAGTTATCGAAAACTGTTGCGATCCCCTATACTTGTGGGTTATCAAGGGACACGGCTATTCGAATGGATAAACTTCCCTGTAGGGGTGCACCACATAACCCAACACGCTTGATCCCCTTTGGCCGGACACATTTTCCTGGGTCATGCCCGGCCTCAAAAGATCAACATGTCATAGCCCTACCTAGGCACAACAGAGAGGTCAGCACACCGCTCTAAATCCTATGGCGCATGGGTCTGGGCCCATCGCCCATTGCACACCTGCACGTCGCGAGGGCGGCCGGAAGCAGACCTAGCCTCCCTAATACAAGAGCAGGCGTTCCAGTCCAATTCGGCGCGCGCCGCTCAGTCGCTGACGTCAAGAAGGCTTCGGCTGATACCACGACGTCGAGTGCCCATAACTATTCTCGCGTAGTTGGTTAGTGCGTATAGGCCAGTGGCCAGACTCTGATCAAATACCAAGATCTCGTTAAGCGTGTTAATTGAAGTATCCGCGAACGCCGACCAGGGATAGGCCCACCTCTCTCCTAGGTGGTCTCAACTTGCCCTGTCGCTCTGCCACAAAGTAACAGTCGGGGGCCGTCGGGAACCCAGGCCCACCTCTACCGGGATGGAGCCACTTGCCCCATCAGCCTCCATCTCTGAACAGTATCATAAGAAATGTAACAATATAAAGTATATAGCATATGCCCGTGATCACCTCCCGAAGTGATCATGGCCCAGTAGTATAGCATGGCAGACGGACAAGAGTGTAGGGCCACTGATGGAATACTAGCATCCTATACTAAGCATTAAGGATTGCGGGTAAGGGTAATAACTGTAACAACAATAACAGGCTATCAGCAAAATAGGATTAACCCAAAGCAGTAACATGTTATGCTACTCTAATGCAAGCAGTATAGAGAAGGAATAGGTGATATCTCATGATCAAAGGGGGGGCTTGCCTGGTTGCTCTGGCAAGAAGGACGGGTCATCAACACTGTAGTCGAACTGGGGGTCGCCGGCAGTCTCGCGGTCTACCGGAAAGAAGTAACGGAGGGGGAACACAATAAATAACAGAGCAATCAAAGCATCACAAAGTGTAACATGGCATTACGCGGTGCTAGAGGTGACCTAACGTAGTAGTAGGTGCTACTGTTGAAGGGGGGAAACATCTGGAAAAGTATTCCCGGTGTTTGACGTTTTCTGGCAGACGGACCAGAGGGGGAAAGTTCCATGTTCACTATGCTAGGGACGTGTGGCTGACAAACGGACTACGTATCCGGAATCGTCTCGTCATTCTAAGCAACTTTCATGTACAAAGTATTTTCATCTGAGCTACGGTTTATTTTATATTAATTTCAAAAGATTTAAATCATTTTTAGGATTTATTTAATTATTTTAAATCAACATTATCCAGAATACGGTATGCTGACGTGAAAGGATCGATAAGAGGTGTCTAGAGGGGGATGATTAGACACTAAGTGCCAAAATTAGCAGTTTTTAATATTCTTAAGTTTAAGTGGAGTTTAGGCACAAGTTTAACAAACACAATACATATCAAGCAAGCATGCAATGAGTATATGAGCAGCGGAAAGTAAAGCATGCAACTTGCAAGAATGTAAAGGGAAGGGTTTGGAGTATTCAAACGCAATTGGAGATACGGATGTTTTTGTCGTGGTTCCGATAGGTGGTGCTATCGTACATCCACGTTGATGGAGACTTCAACCCACGGAGGGTAACAGTTGCGCGAGTCCACGGAGGGCTCCACCCACGAAGGGTCCACGAAGAAGCAACCTTGTCTATTCCATCATGGCCGTCGCCCATGAAGGACTTGCCTCACTAGCGGTAGATCTGCACGAAGTAGGCGATCTCCTTGCCCTTACAAACTCCTTGGTTCAACTCCACAATCTTGTCGGAGGCTCCCAAGTGACACCTAGCCAATCTAGGAGACACCACTCTCCAAGAAGTAACAAATGGTGTGTTGATGATGAACTCCTTGCTCTTGTGCTTCAAATGATAGTCTCCCCAACACTCAACTCTCTCTCACATGATTTGGATTTGGTGGAAAGAAGATTTGAGTGGAAAGCAACTTGGGGAAGGCTAGAGATCAAGATTCATATGGTTGGAATGGAATATCTTGGCCTCAACACATGAGTAGGTGGTTCTCTCTCAAAAAATGTGTATTGGAAGTGTAGGTTCGTTCTGATGGCTCTCTCCACGAATGAAGAGTGGGTGGAGGGGTATATATAGCCTCCACACAAAAACTAACCGTTACACACAATCTGCCAAACTCGGATCGAATGGTTAAACTCGATCGAACCGATTCAGCAAACTTAGTGACCATTAGGATTTTCGGTGGGACTGAGATGCAACTCGGTAGGACCGATATGGTTAGGGTTAGGGCATAACGTAATCTCGGTGTGACCGATTACACAAACTCGGTGGGACCGATTTTGGTAATAAGCTAACTAGAGAGTTGGTCAGGCAAACTCGGTGAGACCGATTACACAAACTCGGTGGGACCAATTTTGGTAATAAGCTAACCAGAAAGTTTGCATTGTAATCTCGGTAGTACCGATTGCTCAAACTCGGTGAGACCGATATTGGCAATGAACATACACAGAGAGATTAAAATCCCATCTCGGTGAGACCGAGATCCCTATTGGTAAGACCGATTTGCTAGGGTTTGTGGCAGTGGCTATGACATCTAAAACTCGGTGGCGCCGGATAGAAAGAATTGGTGGGGCCGAGTTTGACTTTTGGTTTAGGTCATATGTGGATGTGGGAAGGTAGTTGAGGGCTTTGGATCATATCACTAAGCACTTTGAGCAAGCAAGCCATTAAGCAACACCTCATCCCCTCTTGATAGTATTGGCTTTTCCTATAGACTCAATGTGATCTTGGATCACTAAAATAGAAAATGTAGAGTCTTGATCTTGAAGCTTGAGCCAATCCTTTGTCCTTAGCATCTTGAAGGGGTTCCACATCCTCTAGTCCATGCCACTCCATTGTTGAACTTATCTGAAACATACTAGGTAAAAGTGTTAGTCCAACAAGAGATATGTTGACATTAATTACCAAAACCACCCAGGGAGCACTTGTGCTTTCAATCTCCCCCTTTTTGGTAATTGATGACAACATACATCAAAGCTTTAGATAAAGATATAGAGAATAGCAAGTAAAGCTTTGGAAATACATGTCACAAGCATAGGCTCCCCCTACATGTATGCAATCATGTGAATATGGAATATAGGAGCATGTGAATGCATAAGCATGACAGAGTAAGCAATGTGTTACATGTATCTTGGCTATATGCATCAGAGCAAATGATGTGAGTATGAGAAATGTACCTTCATGCTCATGAGTCCTTCTTGCAAACAGTATGTACATCAGCAAGAATTTCTCATTCACATGACTGAGATGCATATACTTACCTTGTGGTCTTGAGTTGGCTTAGGATGGGATGAACCTGCGCAAACAAGGTTAGATAACACAGATACACCTACTGACCAGAGCAAACAAGAGAAACCACAAGAGAACCAAGACTGGGATGACATGTAGAGTGAGTACTAAGTACCACATTGGATATAGACATGTCCCCAAAGGTAAAGATATGCAATAAAATCAGAAATTTCCTTCCCTTAGATGTCTTGCCCCCCCTGAATCTAGCGTGGGATATTTGAAGAAGATAGGGAACAGAAAATCAGAGCAACAGAAAAGAAACAACAGAGCTTGAGCTAAAGCAAGCAAACAAACATGTCTCTCCCCCTCTTAAAGACATGTGACTTCTCTCCTCTTGAACACCAAGCATCTGGTGTCTTTGATGATATTACATTCTCCCCCTGAGTATTCTCTCTTTCTCCCCCTATAGGAAAGATTAAGCTTTGATGTGATCTCTCTCTCTCCCCCTTTGACATAATTTCCAAGAATGGCTCTTCTGGACATGTGATACAAATGGGTTGGTCCTCGAGTCACAGAGAAAAGCAGCGTATCTAATATTGATGCTGGTAGAGGACAAGAATCATTGAGTGGAGCTGGAGCAAACAGAAATCAGGAATAAGTGGCAAGCTAGTTTTCCTATGGTGAAATCGGTGGCACCGAGTTGTGTGCGTCGGTGGCACCAAAAGATTTCGGTTGGACCGAAGAAAACAAACCGGTGAGACCGAGTTCATCGGAGGGAAACCACTTGTCACCTCAGCTCACTAGACAAATAAGATCTCACAAGGATATGCAAGGAATTAACTGAAAGATTTGCAATGAATTGGATGCAGAAATGTATTCACATCTTGTCGAGTTGCTTTGACTCATGACTTGGAGTAAAGCTTCTCTGAGATGGAATAACATACCTTGGGTGATGGTGTTGATCGTGATCATGTAGTTGAACTTGTGTGGGTTGCTCAAGGTTGATGTAGTTCATCAAGAGTTGTATAACGCCCTCGATGCGGTTATATCTCCCACGTGTCGAAGCACGACTTAGAGGCATAACCGCATTGAAAGCAATGTCGCAAGTGAGGTAATCTTCACACAACCCATGTAATACATAAGGGAAAGAGATACATAGTTGGCTTACAATCGCCACTTCACACAAATACATGAATAAAACATTACACCATACAGTTACAATCAGGGCCCGACTACGGAGCCAAAATAAAAGAAGAAACCCCAAAAGCGACAAAGGTCCACGATCGACCCCAACTGGGCTCCACTACTGATCGAAAATGAGCCACTTTGGTGAGCTTGTCGATGACGACGAAGATAGCATCGTTTCCACGCTTGGACTTAGGAAAAATAGTCACGAAGTCCATTTCGATATGATCAAACTTCCATTCAGGAATAGCAAGAGGTTGGAGAAGACCAGCTGGTCGTTGGTGTTCTTCCTTCACCCTTCTGCAGACATCACACTCATTAACGAATTGAGCAATCTCTCGCTTCATTCGAGTCCACCAATACGACTGCTTGAGGTCATGGTACATCTTCATACTTCCAGGATGAATAGACAGAAGAGAGTTGTGCGCTTCGTTCATAATGACTATACGAAGATCACCCTTTGGAACCACGATCCGGTCCTCGAAGAAAAGAGTATCTCTATCATCAATTCGATAGCACTTGTATTTGGAAATGCTCTTGTCAATACCACGTTTCACCTTCTTCACCATGGTATCCAACAATTGTGCCTCACGAATTCGAACTTCCAAAGTAGGAGAGACGATGAGGTTGGCAAGCAAACCTTGAGGGACAACTTGGAGATTCAACTTGCGGAAAGCCTCACAGAGATCCGGTTGAAATGGTTTGAGGATTAAGCTGTTGCAGTAAGCCTTCCTGCTCAAAGCGTCTGCAATCACATTAGCCTTGCTTGGAGTATATTCAATACTCGGATTATACTCTTGAATCATTTCGACCCATCGAGTTTGCCTGAGGTTGAGGTTGGGCTGAGTGAAGATATACTTGAGACTCTTGTGATCAGTGAATATGTACACTTTCCTTCCCAACAGGAGATGTCTCCATGTTATTAGAGCGTGGACCACTGTCGCCAACTCAAGATCGTGAGTGGGGTAGTTCCTTTCGTTGGGATTCAACTGACGAGAGGTATAGGCCACAACCTTCTTCTCTTGCATTAAGACGGCACCGAGGCCCTGAAGAGAAGCATCACAGAATACCTCATAAGGCTTGGATTCGTCAGGAGGAGTCAGAACTGGAGCAGCGACGAGTTTCTCTTTGAGAGTGTTGAAAGCAACGTCACACTCAGGAGACCAGACATACTTCACATGCTTCTGGAGGAGGTTGGAAAGAGGCTTTGCAATCTTTGAGAAATTCTCAACGAATCTTCTGCAATAGCTTGCAAGTCCAAGGAAACTGCGAAGCTGTTTGACATTTTGAGGGGGTTCCCAATTCACAACTGCAGACACCTTCTCAGGATTAACAGCGATGCCTTTGGCAGAGATGATATGGCCAAGATAAAGAACTTCGTCAAGCCAAAATTCACATTTGGAGAACTTCGCATATAATTCGTACTCTCTGAGCTTGTCGAGTACCAATCGCAAATGTTTGGCATGATCCTCCTTATTCTTGGAGAAGACCAAAATATCATCGAGATAGACCAAGACAAATTCGTTGATGTAGGGGTTGAAGATAAAATTCATCAAGCGAGAGAATGCTGGAGGAGCATTGACAAGGCCGAAAGACATGACAGTATATTCATAAGAACCAAAGCTTGTTCTGAATGCTGTCTTGGGAATATCATCTTCACGAATGCGAATCTAATGATAACCCATGCGAAGGTCCAGCTTGGAGAACACCTTAGCACCTTTAAGTTGCTCAAAAAGCTCATTGATGTTGGGAAGTGGGTACTTGTTCTTGATTGTCTTCTTGTTCAATGGACGGTAATCGACGCAAAGTCAGTCCGTGCCATCCTTCTTCCGGACAAAAAGAACACCACAACCCCAAGGAGAAGAACTCGGTCTGATCAGACCCAGACGCTCTTGTTTATCGAGTTGTATCTTCAATTCCTTCAACTCATCTGGTCCAAGCTTGTAAGGGCGCTTGCAAACGGGTTCCGTGCCAGGCTCAAGATCGATAACGAATTCAACTGGCCGACGGGGAGGCATACCCGGAAGCTCTTCTGGAAAGACATCTTGGTACTCACAAACGACTGGAATCTGAGAGATAGCCTCCATTTCACCATTCTCATTGAGAGAAAACAACCGAATGGTATCATCACGAGAAGCATAGATGATCACATCGTTAGAAGAGTGAGTCAATTTGATTTCCCAGGTGGCACAATCAAGCTGAGCCTTGTGCTTAGAAAGCCAGTCCATCCCGAGAATAAGATCAATATCAGAGTCACCAAGAACAATTGGTTTAGACAAGAATCTATAGTCGCCCATCTTGATAGAAACATTCGGGATCATTGTGGTAGCCCTCATAGGCTTGGCCGGAGAAACAACCCCCATGGGTTTTTCCAACAATTCCGAGATGAAGTCATGCTTTGAAACAAATGATCTCGACATGAAACAATGCGATGCACCAGTATCAAATAAGACTTTTGCAGGAATATCATTAACAGGAAGGTTACCCATGATCACTTCAGAAGAATCCTCCGCTTGAGCTGCATTCATCATGTTCACCTTGGCGTGCTTAGGATTATGCTTGACCACTGCATTGTTGGAAGATTTCACAGGAGGAGGAGGCGGAAGGAGCCTTTGGTCTAAATGGCTTGAATGAGATAACATCCTCAAAAGAACTTGAGTGAATTGAGAATGGAAACTTGAATCTTCTGAGATATCTTCATCACTCCGGAACAATTGAATAGCGAGAAGTAGATGATTTAAGAGGTGCACCGGTACGAGAAGAACATTTGAAACACGGAAGGATATGATCGATAAAGCTTGAATTGAATCCACCGGAGAAGAAAAGAATGACGAATGATGAACTTGAAGTTGTTGCGCATCTTCATAGAAAATCACCGGATAAGAACATTGAAGGAAAGGAATGAAGAGACTTCTCATGAATAACATGGATACTTGATTGAGAAATCTGAGTCCTTGAAGAAAAAGGGTGGGAGGGTGGGAAAACAAAAGGCCACTTGGGACGGATGAAACAAGCAACGTTGGGAAAAACTGAGAGGTGATCTTGTGAATGTTGAAATGATCGGATCCACTTGAAGAGAGGCACGCCGGTTGGAAAAGAATTGACAAGACAACCTTGATGATCAAGAAGGATTAGCATCCACATAGAAATATGAGAACACCGTTTGGAAAAGGTATGGAATCAACACTTGACTTCGAAGCAACTCGAATACCACAAACCAAAACAAAAACAAAGGATTGGCTTGCAGAATAAGCCAGAAACAAACATATGATAGATCCCATATCGTATCATGTGTCTGTTGGAAAGATATCCTACGAGGTACTTGAATTCCCACTTATAAACTCCCGAAACTTTCTGGTTATGCAATCAGGTGTTGGGGATACAGGGGACACAAAATATATCACCCAAACTAACAATACCTAGATCCAGCTGTATCCATCCTTCAACACATAACCAAGAAACCTCCGGAAATCGTCTACCTCAACCTTCGAAAAGCATCCGTTATACGAGTCATGGCAATACTCCCGCACTCGCCTCAGTACTGGGCTATCAGGGTTATCTCACCAACAACTGTACAAAAGAGATTTTCGATGTCGGCGTACTAAACTCAGGTATTCCAGAACTGCAACGATAAAATTATGACGACAACACCTCGGAGCTCAACTCCCCGGGACACCTCCACTAAACCCCTGCTGACAGGAGGCAACCAAGACAATGTTGTCATCATAAAACCATCGGAACGATTCTAAGATACCCGCGTGATCCTAATTTTTTTTAGTGAAATTTGAGAAGAGAAGAGACAAAACTCTACGACAGGATGCCTTACCAGAGCGATGAGGAGACTGGGAAGTAAAAAGAATTCCTAAACTCTCCGATATATAGTTCCTAAATGACTTAAAACATTTTTCTAGACACAACTCGGCCACTAAAACAATCAATCAGTGGGGGCTCCTAAGGTCGGGGAATGCTCTGATACCAACTTATAACACCCTCGATGCGGCTATATCTCCCACGTGTCGAAGCACGACTTAGAGGCATAACCGCATTGAAAGCAATGTCGCAAGTGAGGTAATCTTCACACAACCCATGTAATACATAAGGGAAAGAGATACATAGTTGGCTTACAATCGCCACTTCACACAAATACATGAATAAAACATTACACCATACAGTTACAATCAGGGCCCGACTACGGAGCCAAAATAAAAGAAGAAACCCCAAAAGCGACAAAGGTCCACGATCGACCCCAACTGGGCTCCACTACTGATCGACTAGAACGAAACAACATAAAGGATAAGATCTTCATCGAACTCCTCCTTGAGCTCGGGTGCGTCACCTGCACGGCATCATCGGCACCTGCAAACTGGTTTTTGGAAGTATCTGGTGAGTCACGAGGACCCAGCAATCTCACACCCGCGAGATCAAGACTATTTAAGCTTAAAGGTAGGACAGGGTAGTGAGGTGGAGCTGCAGCAAGCGACTAGCATATATGGTGGCTAACATACGCAAATGAGAGCGAGAAGAGAAGGCAAAGCACGGTCAAACAACTATGATCAATAAGTGATCCTGAACTACTTACGTCAAGCATAACTCCAACAACCGTGTTCACTTCCCGGACTCCGCCGAGAAGAGACCATCACGGTTACACACGCGGTTGGTGTATTTTAAGTAAGATCAACTTCGGGTTTTCTACAACCGGACATTAACAAATTCCCATCTACCACATAACCGCGGGCACGGCTTTCGAAAGTTCAAACCCTGCAGGGGTGTCCCAACTTAGCCCATGATAAGCTCTCGCGATCAACGAAGGATATTCCTTCTCCCCGGGAAGACCCGATCAGTCTCGGAATCCCGCCTACAAGACATTTCGATAGTAATAAAACAAGTCCAGCAAAACCGCCCGATGCGCCGACATCATGATAGGAGCTGCACATATCTCGGTCTCAGGGCAACACCGGATGAACACTATGTACGGCAACCGACGATACCCCAAGTTGCCCCGGGGTGGCACCGCAAGTGGCTCTGGTTTGGACCAACACTTAGATAAGCATTGGCCCGGGGGGCTAAATAAAGATGACCCTCAGGCTGATCAGGCCCAAGGGAAAGGGATAGGTGATAGTCAACTGGTAAAACCAAGGTTGGGCCTTGCTGGAAGAGTCTTATTCAAAGCGAACTGTCAAGGGGGTCCCATAAATCACCCGACCGCGTTAGGGACGCAAAATCCGGGAACATAACACCGATATGACGGAAACTAGGGCGGCAAGAGTGGAACAAAACACCAGGCATAAGGCCGAGCCTTCCACCCTTTACCAAGTATATAGATGCATTAATTAAATAAGACGTATTGTGATATCCCAACAAGTAAACATGTTCCAACAAGGAACAACAAATCCATGTTCCAACAAGGAACAAACTTCATCTTCACCTGCAACTAGCAACGCTATAAGAGGGGCTGAGCAAAGCGGTAACATAGCCAATCAACGGTTTGCTAGGACATGGATGGTTAGGGGCTGACATGGCAATATAGGAGGCATGATATAGCAAGTGGTCGGTATCACAGCATAGGCATAGCAAAAGAGCGAGCATCTAGCAAGCAAAGATAGAAGTGATTTCGAGGGTATGGTCATCTTGCCTGCAAGGTTCTCAGAGTTGTCGAAGGCTTGGTCCTCGAACGCGTACTCAACAGGTTCCTCGTACACGTACTCGTCTCCCGGCTCTACCCACCACAAGAACAAAAGCAAAAGGGGGCAAACATGAATCACGATGCAATGCACATACAACATGATGCAAAACATGGCATGATATGCGAGATGTGATATGCAATGCTTATGCATGCTCCGGAAGGAAAAGATGAACAAGGCATAATCTTGGCAAACCAAGTATGCCACTGGATAGGTGAGGTGATTTCGGTTGAAATCAATATAAAGATCACCGGAATCGGATGCACGGTTTGCAAATGACGAGCAATACAAGAATGAATCTTCCAATAACAGCATGATGCTACTTAGCAAGCAACGAGAAATTAAGCTACTGCACCCAAACATAGCAACAAAGAATATGACAGTAATCTACTCAAGATGCTCGACAAAAGATGAACACTGAGCTACGGCCAAATCACATCACAACAGGTTCAAACAAGCATGGCAAAAGTGCAAAAGATAACAGGTTCACAGACTTAGTGAAAATCACAACATAGCAGAAACTAACATCAGGATGACAAGTTTAGAGCAATGAAACAACATTCTACACAAACAGGACGTATCAAAGAAAGGCATGGCATGAATCTACTCAAAGCACTTGACAAAAGTCCCTTACTGACCATAAGCCAAAAAGGATCAGAAAATAAGATTACACCCATGTCAAATAAGCAAGTTGCATTACAGGTTTCAGACTTAGCAGAAAACTGGGCATGACAGAAACAGATAACAAGTAGGCATGTTCGTGAGCTCGATGCACTCACTACAGAGCATTGAATGATAAACTCAGCATACATACATCAAGAAGACATGGCATAGGAACTATACATGGCAATAAAAACATCATATCATGCAAGGATCAACTACACCAAGCTTGGCAAAATCGAATAACATGTAAACAATCTGCCAGCAACATTTTATAGCAAAAGTAGAGCTCGATTGACTCAAGCTAAGGCACTCCATAAATAACAACAAAGGCATTTATTGATAGAGAAAAACCATATGCTCAAAACAACCTTACTGATCATGCTCAAAATATGCATAGATCTCTCGGAAACAATATGAACACATGGCATGAAAATAACAACAGGCAAGGACTTAGTGAAATTACTAAGTCTCTGAAATCAGCAACATCAAGTGCCCTAGTTTGCATGCTTGTGCTAGTCACCACAAAGGTCAAAAAAATACATGGCATAAATCTCTGGAAAGGTAATATGGCATATTACAAAACTCATGTAGGACTCAACTTCATAGGATGCACACATCAATCATGGCAAAAATGACAAAAGTGCATGTTCTGATAAGAACCAGAAACTAACATCACATAGCCCTCTTCTAACATCACATATGACCTCAAATGAAAATGATGCAATGAAATGAAATGATGTACTCTTCGAGGCGAACAATTTGACATATTATACGCACGAAACTTAGCTACGGATATAAAGTTATGGCACGATGAACAGGTGACAATGGTGTAAAAAAATAAGACTTAGAAAATATTTCGGGGTCAACCTTGGTCCAGATCTAGGGTTCGTCCTTGCACGGAAATCGAGGCGGCCGGAGTACTCGACGGAGACGGGGCGCGCAGTGGCCGGAGAAGGAGCGGGGGACGCCGGCGAGGTAGGGGCACGGCGCGGGACCCGGCGACGAGGGCGGCGGAGGCGGACGCCGGCGCGGAGCGGCGCGGGCGACGGCAGGGCGGCGGTGCGGCGGAGGACCTCGGCGGAGGAGGCGGTGGCCGGCAGACGGCGGAGCCGCGGGAACGGGTGGCGGGGAGCCACGGCTCGAGGGAGGCGCGGCGAGATGGGCCCCGCGGGCCAGATCTGGGCCGCGCGGGCCCTGGCGGCGGCGGGACGGCGGCGGACACGTGGCAGCGCGCCACAGGCTGCGGGCGGCGGCGGCGATTCGTCCGGCGGCGGCAGACGTGTCCGCCCGCGCGGAGAGGAGCGGGGCTAGGGTTAGGGGTGTTTTTACCCGGAATTGGAGGAGGGGGAGGTGTTTTTATAGGTAGAAGGAGCTAGGAAGCTCCAAATGGAGAGCGGTTTTCGGCCACACGATCGTGATCGAACGACGGAGGACATGGGAGTGTCTTAGATGGGTTATTGGGCTGTTTTGAAGGGGGTTTGGGCTGCAACGCACACGAGGCCTTCACGGTTACCCGGTTAACCGTTGGAGTACCAAACGACCTCCGATTGACCCGAAACTTGACAGGCGGTCTACCGGTGCTATACCGGGGCCGCTTGGCAAACCTCGGACCAATCCGAGAAAGTTTAGTACCCGCTCACGAAAAATGTAAAAGGGGACGCCGGGGGACATAGGAGCGCCGGATTGCAAAACGGACAACGGGGAAAATGCTCGGATGTATGAGACGAACACGTATGCGAATGCGATGCACATGATGACATGATATGAAATGCATGACATGAACAAAATGCAAAACGAAGGGAAAACCCAAACACGGAGGAAATATCACATCACAATGCCGAAAATGGCAAGAGTTGGATTACAATTATGGCAAGTTACATCTGGGGCGTTACAAGTTGGGAGCACCACTTGGAGTTTGAGTTCATCTACCTACATGGGTTAGCTTTGCAAGGAAGAGCACTTGTGTATCCTAAAATGACAATTATAAGATTCAATCATAGAATTTGTCAAAGGATATGTTTGAATGGTTTCGGCTTCCTTGTCTTCAACCACCATTGTGTAGAGACTTGGTGATGTAGAAATTGCTTAAGATGTGAGTGAGTTGCAATCTCATAGATTTAGATTCATTCAAGTACCTACACAGGTTAGATAACATGCAAGGTGCAAATATATCCAAGACATATGAATAGCATCATAAGAGAATTATCAAGGATTAGTCATAGGCTCATGCCTTGCATGTATCAAATGGAGTTCCTACTCCAAGTTTGAAGCATCAATGATGTTCAATTCACCTCTTAACCTGCAAAACACTTTCTCATCAAGTGGTTTAGTGAATATATCCTCTAATTGCTTATCGGTGCGAACATGCTTAAGGTTAATGTCCCCTTTGGCAACATGATCTCGAGTGAAATGATGACGAACTTCAATATGCTTAGTTCGAGAGTGTTGCACGGGATTGTGAGCAATCTTAATAGCACTTTCATTGTCACATAGCAATGGAACATGTTTCACATATATCCCCATAATATTTAAGAGTTTGGGTCATCCAAAGAAGTTGAGCACAACATGAACCAGCGGCAATGTATTCCGCTTCGGCGGTGGATAAGGATACCGAGTTTTGTTTCTTGGAAGACCAAGACACAAGAGATCTACCAAGAAATTGACAAGTACCCGAAGTGGACTTTCTATCAACCTTGTCACCGGCATAGTCCGAGTCGGAGTAGCCAACAAGATCAAAGGAAGACCTGTTAGGATACCAAATGCCAAAATTTGGTGTATGGATTAAGTATCTCACTATCCTTTTCACAGCCTTAAGATGACATTCTTTAGGAGCAGCTTGATATCGTGCACACATGCACACACTTAGCATAATATCGGGACGAGAGGCACATAGATATAACAATGAACCAATCATAGAGCGATAAACCTTTTGATCAACCGGTTGACCATCTTTGGTCAAATCAAGATGTCCACTAGTAGGCATGGGTGTAGTCATACATTTGCATTCTTGCATATTGAACTTCTTGAATAAGTCCTTGGTGTACTTCGTTTGAGAGACAAAGGTACCTTCCTTAGTTTGCTTGATTTGCAAACCGAGAAAGAATTTGAGTTCACTCATCATAGACATCTCAAACTTCTCCGACATTAGCTTTCCAAACTTTTCACTAAAATGAGGGTTAGTTGAACCAGATATGATATCATCAACATAAATTTGGCACACAAATAGTTATCCATTAACCCTTTTAGTAAAAAGAGTAGAATCAATTTTACCAATTTCAAAGCCTTTTTCAATAAGGAACTTGGTCAAGCATTTATACCATGCTCTAGGAGCTTGTTTAAGACCATAAAGGGCCTTGTGAAGTTTGTAAACATGATTAGGTTTCTTAGGATTGAAAAAGCCGGGAGGTTGCTTAACATAAACTTCCTCCTCAATTTCACCATTTAGGAAAGCACTTTTAATATCCATTTGGTACAAGGTGATATCATGATGATTAGCATAAGCAAGTAAGATGCGAACGGACTCAAGTCTAGCAACGGGAGCATATGTCTCACCATAGTCCATACCTTCGACTTGTGTGTAGCCTTGGGCGATGAGACATGCTTTGTTGCGAACCACTTGTCCATCTACATCTTGCTTGTTGCGAAACACCCATTTGGTACCGATGATGTTGTGGTTGTTGTCAGGCTTCTCGACCAATGTCCACACTTGATTTTTCTCAAAGTTGTGTAGCTCTTCATGCATAGCATTTATCCAATCCGGATCCTCCAATGCTTCTTCAACCTTCATAGGTTCAATGCTAGAGATGAATGAGTAATGTTCACAAAAGTTAGCTAAACGAGTTGTAGAGCGAGTGATTCTCCCGGTTTGGATATCATTGTAGATTTGCTCCACGGGGTGATCTTTAGCAATTCTTGCTCAAACTTGTGAAAGCTTTTGCTTGGGTCAGGGTGGAACATCCTCTTCATCTTGTTCTTCTTCTTGGCCTTCTTCATTGTTGACGTTGCCGTTCTCTTGTCGTGGTGGAGAGGGAGGTTGTTGGTGTTCATCTTGATGCACTTCCTCGTTTTCTTCATCTTGGCGTGTCCCACTTGTGGATGCTTCTGTATCAACTCTTGGTTCACCTTGTCGTGAGGTAGAAGCTTCCACTTGGACGGACGAGGTACTCTCCTTCACCTCCATTGGACGAATCTTGCCAATAGGCAAGTCTTGGATTGCTTCCGAAGGGTCTTTGTCTCCTACATCAATTGGCAATTGCTCTACTTGCGAGCCATTAGATTCATCAAACTTCACATCTACCGTCTCTTCAACCTTTCGGGTGAAATTGTTGTAGACACAGTAAGTGTGAGAGTTTGAGCCATAACTAAGTAGGAAACCTTCATGATATTTAGGAGCAAATTTAGAACGACGATGCTTATCAAGAATGTAGCACTTTGAGCCGAATACTCGAAAGTATCCAACTTGGGGTTTGTTATCGGTGAGGAGCTCATATGCCGTCTTGCCGAGTAGCTTGTGAAGATACAAGCGATTTGTTGCATGACAAGCTGTCTCAACCGCTTCCGCCCAAAAGTGTTTTGGCGTCTTGTACTCATCAAGCATCATTCTTGCCATCTCGATAAGAGTCCGGTTCTTCCTCTCAACAACTCCATTTTGTTGAGGTGTGTACGTAGCTGAGAACTCGTGTGAAATCCCTTCTTCGTCAAGAAAGGTATCCACATTTGCGTTCTTGAACTCCATTCCGTTGTCGCTCCGAACCTTCTTAATCTTCACGTCAAATTGATTTTGGGCCTTCCTAGCGAAGTTTTTGAAGATCTTTTGGACCTGCGATTTTTCATCAAGAAAGAACACCCACGTAAATCTTGAAAAATCATAAACTATGACTAGACCAAATGAGTTACCACCGAGACTCTTGTAGGCATTTGGACCAAAGAGATCCATGTGAAGTAGCTCGAGTGGTCTTCTTGTGGTCATGATGTTCTTCGCGCGGTGACTTCCTCCAACCTGTTTCCCTGCTTGACAAGCACTACAAAGTCTATCCTTGTCAAATATGACATCTTTTATTCCAAGGATATGATCACCTTTAATAAGCTTATCAAGATTTCGCATACCAACATGACCTAGTCTTCTATGCCACAACTAGCCTTTAGAAGATTTAGCAATTAAGCAAGTTCTAGGTTGAGCCTTTTTAGTGAAATCAACAATGTAAAGATCTCCTCTACGTATACCGGTAAAGACCATTTTATGATTGTCTCTACGAAACACTTGGCAATCTACTTCAGTGAATAAGACATTGAAACCGAAATCAGCAAGTCTAGAAACTGAAAGTAAATTGTATCCAAGGGATTCAACGAGCATGACATTTTGTATGGAGCTATCATGTGAGATGGCCACCTTACCAAGGCCAACCACCTTACCCTTTGAATTATCACCAAAGGTGACATATTTTCAAGGGTCGTCGTTGTCAGCAAGCTCATGGAACATATCTTTATCTCCGGTCATATGATCAGTACATCCACTATCAAGGACCCATTCCTTTCCTCCAGCCATGTAGCCGCGAAGATTTGCCATAAGACCAAAATGTCTCATTGCATCATCAAGATCATAGTCACTATCATCATCCTCATCATAGTATCCATGTTCAACATCATCTTGTGATTGATCAATTCCTAGAGAGGGTAATTCATTAGATAAATGATCATTGCAATGGTTACCTTTATGAATTCTAATAGCTTCGGATATGATACCACTAATGATTCCAACATTTCCTTTAGCACGCATGAGATTGGTAAGCTCAAATAGACAATCACCAAAGCTAGGATCACTAGAGTTCATCTTACTCAAGGCAATAGACGTATGGAGAATTTCGTCTAAATTATTCAAGGAATAATCTGGAAATAGTTCCTCAAGAAATTTCCATATAGTATAGGCACAATCAAGAGTAGGCAAACTAGCAATCAAATTTTTGGGCAATCCTCTTACGATAAGATTGATGGTTCTAAGATTGTGAATCATGTCAATATCTTCATCTAGGGTAGGGTGCAAAGGATCAACATGAGGTGCACAAGGGCTAGTAATGTACTTGTTCAAATGATATTCATTGAAAATCTCAAGCATCTCATATTTCCACTCATGAAAATATTCTCCATCAAGAATAGGCACTCTATGTCTAAGACTCCCCAAAGTAGACACATCCATCTTCCTCCAAAGGTGTTTAAACCAAGGCAATGGAGACCAATGCTCTGATACCAATTGAAAGGATCGAGAAGAGGTGTCTAGAGGGGGGTGATTAGACACTAAGTGCCAAAAGTAGCAGTTTTCAATATTCTTAAGTTTAAGTGGAGTTTAGGCACAAGTTTAACAAACACAATGCATATCAAGCAAGCATGCAATGAGTATATGAGCAGCGTAAAGTAAAGCATGCAACTTGCAAGAATGTAAAGGGAAGGGTTTGGGGTATTCAAACGCAATTGGAGACACAGATGTTTTTGTCGTGGTTCCGATAGGTGGTGCTATCGTATATCCACGTTGATGGAGACTTCAACCCACGGAGGGTAACGGTTGCGCGAGTCCACGGAGGGCTCCACCCATGAAGGGTCCACGGAGAAGCAACCTTGTCTATTCCATCATGGCCGTCGCCCACGAAGGACTTGCCTCACTAGCGGTAGATCTTCACGAAGTAGGCGATCTCCTTGCCCTTACAAACTCCTTGGTTCAACTCCACAATCTTGTCGGAGGCTCCCAAGTGACACCTAGCCAATCTAGGAGACACCACTCTCCAAGAAGTAACAAATGGTGTGTTGATGATGAACTCCTTGCTCTTGTGCTTCAAATGATGGTCTCCCCAACACTCAACTCTCTCTCACAGGATTTGGATTTGGTGGAAAGAAGATTTGAGTGGAAAGCAACTTGGGGAAGGCTAGAATTCAAGATTCATATGGTTGGAATGGAATATCTTGGCCTCAACACATGAGTAGATGGTTCTCTCTCAGAAAATGTGTATTGGAAGTGTAGGTTCGTTCTGATGGCTCTCTCCATGAATGAAGAGTGGGTGGAGGGGTATATATAGCCTCCACACAAAAACTAACTGTTACACACAATCTGCCAAACTCGGTGGGACCGAATGGTTAAACTCGGTCGGACTGATTCAGCAAACTTAGTGACCGTTAGGATTTTCGGTGGGACTGAGATGCAACTCGGTAGGACCGATATGGTTAGGGTCAGGGCATAACGTAATCTCGGTGTGACCGATTACACAAACTCGGTGGGACCGATTTTGGTAATAAGCTAACCAGAGAGTTGGTCAGGCAAACTCGGTGAGACCGATTACACAAACTCGGTGGGACCGATTTTAGTAATAAGCTAACCAGAAAGTTTGCATTGTAATCTCGGTAGTACCGATTGCTCAAACTTGGTGAGACCGATTTTGGCAATGAACATACACGGAGAGATTACAATCCCATCTCGGTGAGACCGAGATCCCTATCGGTAAGACCGATTTGCTAGGGTTTGTGGCAGTGGCTATGACATCTGAAACTCGGTGGCGCCGGATAGAAAGAATCAGTGGGGCCGAGTTTGACTTTTGGTTTAGGTCATATGTGGATGTGGGAAGGTACTTGAGGGCTTTGGAGCATATCACTAAGTACTTTGAGCAAGCAAGCCATTAAGCAACATCTCATCCCCTCTTGATAGTATTGGCTATTCCTATATACTCAATGTGATCTTGGATCACTAAAATAGAAAATGTAGAGTCTTGATCTTGAAGCTTGAGTCAATCCTTTGTCCTTAGCATCTTGAAGGGGTTCCACATCCTCTAGTCCATGCCACTCCATTGTTGAACTTATCTGAAACATACTAGGTAAAGGTGTTAGTCCAACAAGAGATATGTTGACATTAATTACCAAAACCACCCAGGGAGCACTTGTACTTTCATGACGTCGTCATGACATCAGCATGACGTCAGCAGTCAATAGACGTTGACTGGGTCAAACTGACGTGTGGGTCCCAGCTGTCACACACTGTTTATTCTGATTAGGGTTTAACTAATCTAATTACTGTTTAATCAAGCAAACTAATTAATTAGATCAACTAAGCAGAGTTAATTAACTTAATTAATTCACTAATTAATTAATTTATTATTTTATTATTTTCATTTCTATTTATTATTATTATTTTTCTTTTTAAAAAATGTTCTGGGGCTAGGCCCGACATGTCATTGGCCCTAGGGGCCTTAGTGGGTTCGGGCGCGGGCACATCCCGAGCGGGCGCACGCCCAGGGGCAGGCGGACCCGGCAGGGCACCGGAACAGAGGAGGTCGGTGGCCACGGCGTCACCCAGGCGGCAGAAGCGGCGACAGGACGACGACGGCGCGCGGGCGCTGGGCAGTAGCAGCCGTAGGAAGTGGTGGCGCGGCGAGATGACGAGGTGGGGCGCAAGGCGGGGGGTCGCCGTGGTTGGGTGGTCGGACGCGGGTGCGCGGTCGGGGCCGGACCGGGCGGCTGCGCGGTGGCGCGGGCAGAGCCGCGCTGGAGCAGCAGCGAGCAGGGGGGAGAGGCGCACAAGGTGCGGTGCAGGCGGGCGCAAGCTGCGGCGTGGCCGTGACGCAAGCAGGGCGATAGCGTGGGCGGACGGCGACGGCTAGCAGGCGAGGTCCACGAGCAGCAGCGAGCCAGGGCACGCGCGCGCGTGAGCGAGGCCCGGCGTGGCAGAGTGCGCGCGCGAGTGTGGTGACCATGGGAGGGAGTAGAGAGGGAGCACGGGGAGGTGCTCACGTTCATCGTGAAAAGGGGGGCGGCAAGGCTTGATGGGTCCGTTGGGGAGGAGGACGGGGACAACGTACGGCGCAGGGGAAGACGAGGAGGCAGTCCGACGAGGTGGCGGTCTAGCGAGGCGGCCTCCGGCGACGGTGTCGAGCGGCGAGGGCGGAGTCGGGTCCCGATGCCTCGATCCGATCTGGATCAGGGGGAGAGGGAGAGGCGAGTGGGGGGAAGTGGGGTGACCGGGGGGTTAGGGTTTCGGGACGGGGAGGATAAGGTGAGTGGGGGGGCGGCCTAGGCCAGTGGGCTGGCCGGCTGGGCCGTCTGGCCCGGTTGGTCCAGCGTGGGGGGGAGGGGGTTGTTTCCTTTTCCTTTTTATTTATTTTACCTTTTATGTTTTAGTTTTGTTTCCTAATATTTTAGTTTTAGTAAAATATACACTCATCATCTAATTTAGTATTTCAACTTAGTCCTTAGTCACAAAAAGTCTAATCCTCAAATAAATCAGTTTGACATTTTATTAATTACAAAAGGTATTTAAGTAGTTGTTTTTGTTGTTCTTTTATTCATCTTATAGTATTTAAACATTTTATAAAGGTGTGGTTTCTCCGCCATAATTACCTATGCAATATATGGTTCACTCCAAACATTTTAGTTTTAACATTTGAAAACTTTTATTGTTTTCTTGATTTTGGATTTGAATTTGAGTCGGTTTCGAACTAACGCGAGATTAGCAATAGTAATCTAAGTGACCTGGCATCATTAGCAGAGAATTAATGTAGCTTAATTATCCGGGGGTCACATATCGAGAGAGCCACTCGTCGGGAGAGAGTCCGATCGCGTCTGCACGTAGATCCAGGGCCTGGATGGCGGTCAATAGGGCCTTCTTGCGTTCCCGAAGGTCACGCCCCAGGTTGGCACCCCAAGCAATCATGAACTGCCGGCCGCGCTTGGCACAGAATTGCCACGAGTCGATGGCCGAGGGGTGCGGGGATGGGGGTGCGCACGAGCCTCCACCCAGCGAGCGCCAATAGTCGCCACGAAGCCCATTTGGGACAGCCAGAATGTCTCAAACCGGAATCGCGGGGGGGGGGATCAGCGGCCCCTCGTCGGCGGAGGACAGGAGGAGGGGAACATGATCAGAGCCGGTGCGGGTGATGGCCCGAAGGGAAGCTAGGGGGCAGCGGAGGTCTCATTTCGGGTAGACTAGGACCCTGTCTAGGACGGACTGGGTCGGGGATGACTGACGATTGGTCCAGGTAAACCTGGCGCCAATCCTATCTAACTCGCGGAGGGCAATGTCTGCAATGCAATCGTTAAACATTCACTACTAGGGAAAAACTTATACACAGAACTTTAGCAGTAGCGCGTGTTAAAAAAGCACGCTGGTGCTAAGTAGCAGTAGCGCGCTGATGTAAACGACGCTACAGATACAGTTATAGCAGTAGCGCGCCTGAAGATAAAACTGCTACTACTAAAATTCCCACAGATTAGCTGATAGGCTACACATAGTAGTAGCGATCTAGGTCAAACCGCGCTACCGCTACCTGCTTTGTAGCAGCGCGTTTACGCTGAAAGGCGCTACTGCTAAAGGAAATAATATTAAATGGAAAGCAAATTAGAAAAGTAAATGAAAATGAAAGAAATAGAAAAAGGTGAAAGGAAAAAAATAAAATGTAAAATAAATAAATGAAAAAGGGGGGAAAGAGAAAGGAGTAGCAGTAGTGCGTATCGAGGAATGCGCTATAGCTAGCTTAGCAGTAGTGCACTTCCTGGAACGTGCTACTGCTACTTCTGACCAAACCGCGTGGTTCATTCTTCCCCACATCCACTTCTCCCCCAAATCCAACTCCTCCGATGTCGCCGCCGCCATTGCCCGTCGGCCGCCGCGCGCTCTCCCGTCGCTCTCCGCACACCCTCGACACCGCCCCCGACCCCGACCTCGACGCCGCCCCGGACCCCGACCTCGACGCTGCCCTCCGTCGCGCGCCCGAGCCCCGACCCCGACCTCGACGCCGCCTGCCCCTCCCTCGCCGCAGGCACCCGAGGTGAGCACGCCTGCTCCTCCCCCTCCCCTACCTCTGCCTAGGGTTCTTCAAATTTTAGTTACATCAAATTAGTTAGGGTTCATCTATGGGTGAAAACGGATCGGATGCGGATGTTATGGGATACGGATGCGGCTCAGATGTTTTTTTAGATTATGTTTTCTTAGATGATGAATAAACATTATTGTAATGCATAATAAAACGGGTAAAATTTGACCACTTATTTCACTTTTAAGTTGGATAATTGGAATATCCGCTACCACTTTCCACCCCTAGGTTCATCAAATTAGATGGTAATTAGGGCAGTAGTTTCTAGGTACTAATTAGTTAGTAAGAACTAGGTACTAATTAGTTACTAGTTTATTTTTATTTATAGTAAGTTATTTTTAGTAAGAACTAGTTGAATTAATAGAACTAGTTGAACATGTCACATTTATTGTTATTTTTTTAGTTAAAGCAATTTTTCCCGCATCGACGTCGACGATGCCTATCCCGCATCCTCGTCGTCGACTCGGCGGAGGACACTTGCTTGACCAGATGGGCCATGTCCGGGACTGGGCTCCGCCGGGCTGGTACTAGGAGGCGCTACCTACCGGGGGCACAGCTTGGTGAGGAGCCAGCCCATCGTTGACCCGAACCTTCTTTGGTGACGGTCGCGTGGGCCAGTGACGGTGCAGAGGCTTGAGGACCCCGCGGAGGTGCTACGTCACCGTGTCAGCGAGGAGGACGCGCACGTCCCTCTCTACTTGTTTGCGTTGGAGCACAGGTTTTCCAATACCTGGCATGTTCTCCAGGGATCTCACTGGAGCTATGATCCTGTGATGGTTCCTTCTCTTTGGGTGTCCACCGCCCGCGCCGATACCCGTCGTGCGCTAGGGTTTTAGTTGTATTAGTGATGTTATATGTATGATACTATTTGAGATGTATTAGTGATAATATTCAACGATGTACGGACGCATGAGATGATTTACTTTTTCTTATTGAATGCATGCTAATTTGAATACTTATTTATTTTACGATTTGGTTTTGCTTATTGAATGCTCATGTCAATATGAGTCCTATAAGATATTTTGAAATGTATATCTTGTGATGCTCAAATAGGATATGTGCTTGCCCAAGTGGCCGGTCATGTTTGCAGGTTACACCTCCGAGTGGCCTATGTTTTGCCGGAGTGTTAATTCATTTCTGTTCCGGCAAATTTCAGGTGCTCAATATGTCCTATTTTAGCAAAGGTCATGCCGGATTTTTCCGTGAATTTTCGCATGACTTGTGCCAGAATATGTAGGAAATATCAAGTGCCTCGGATTTGTGTGCTAAGTATCCTGGTAGTTGTCTTCGATCGATTTTCAATTAATGTTTCAACTATGAACATAGGAAATGTCTTACGATGAAAAGGATTTCGGTATTTGCAAATACTGCGAAGACGAGCGCGGCCTGTGCGACGGAATCTTCCTAGATGATGATAGGCGCTTAAGCATCAAGCTGGACGAGAACTTCGAAGTGTATACAGTAAGTCACAACGACAAGTCTTTTTTCGTAATTAAGCATGACATCTGCTTCATTTGCTTCAACTTATAATTTAATTTTTTTTACTATTCTACTAGCGTATCCCCTGCCATGCAAGAGTTTTTGTCTTGGATAAGATAGGTTTCAGTAAAACTACTATGGAGGTAAAGAGAGTTTACTTGAAGACCGAGCATGGTTGTATTTTCCACGCAAAATTATACAACGCAGACACCTACACCTATTTTGGATGCAAAACTTGGCAAGCACTATGCAAGACTTATGCATTTGAGCCTGATATGGTTATCACCTTTAATATTCGTCCGGAAGATGATATTGAAGGTAATATCGACATCTGGGTCGATGTGCAGACGCATCCAGTTATACCATTATGTGAGTTTATCAACCATATTTATGTCTTTGATATTGTTTATTCAAAAATAGTTGACAACTAATTTCTATTGACAGCTTATTTCCGTTCAAGCAAACATGTCCAGCGCTTGATAGACAGGACATATTACTGTCTCGGGGCTGAACTAAACTGCAAGGAGATTAGGGATGTCACCCGCCGGGTTTGGGTACGTGTGGAGTTACCCCATACCCTTACCCATCCCCCTTGAACTTACCCATCACCTGTATCCATACCCGTCAACGGGTATAATTTTTCCCCATACCCATCATCCGACAGGGTAGATGGGTACCCACGGGTAAAAATACCCACGTGTGCACACATCAACTTGAGCAACTAATGGTCGTAAACGACAACATATCATCATAGTTTATATATCATAACGTCTCTACACATCATTTATATAAAAAAATCCTATTCACCAGGGATGTTATATGCATCATGTTTATGCAAAAATCAATGCTTATATATATGCACAAACGCATCTCATCTATTATACAAAGAAACTACAAGATCAATGGTTATATTCATAAAATCATACACAAAATCGGAACTCACCAAGCCAGAATAGCTTTGCTCTTGTTCTTGTGCTTGGTGGTGGCAGAAGATCGACTAAGCGGGCTAGGGCGAGCTGGCCGGCTTGACGTTGTTATGTTGTGATGGTGCTGCACCTTGGATGCTGAAGCAGGAGGTGGAGGAACTTTACGCCGGCTGGGTACTTGGCCCTTTCCTGGCGGACGGAGACAGATGTCACCATCTAACGACGGGGTTAGGCTTGGGACTAAAGTAGTCGTGCCATGCTCCTGGCCATGGTGGTCGCCATCTTATGTCTCAGTCCGCTTGAGCATGAGCTGCATCTTCTTCTCCCGATTACCGTCCTCGCGCAAGCTATAGTCCTCCTCCCCAAGGTCCATGGCGACTGAGTGGTTAGAGGCGCTGGCGACGGCTAGGCAGCGAGCAGCTGGAGGCCTTGGCGGCAGTGACTAGCAATGGCTGAGGACTAGGGATGGCGAGGAGACTAGATGAGAAGGATATCCGTCTCGATCTCTCCAATTATGGGACGTGATCACGTATTCAATCACGTTACTCACGGCGAGAAATACTGATATATGGGATTCCTTCCATCATTCCATGTACGTGCCTACGTGGGCTACTCTTGTACTAGATTGTAGCTCGTGTGGCTACCGGAATAGTGAAGGCCAACTTAATAGATTTGATGTGTTAAAAAAACTTAACAAATTTGCTGATGTGCTAAAAAATAGATTTTATGTGGGTATATAGGTACACGGGTATGGGTTATGCTATCCCATACCCGTACCAACTCTACCTGATGGGTTTAATACTTTCTTATTTATATACCCGTGGGTAATCTTCTGTCACATACCCTTACCCTAATAGGGTTTTTACCCGCGGGGTACGCGGGTAATGGGTACCCATTGCCATCCCTAGAGGAGATAAGTCATTATGTTTCATGGCTTGAGGATCTTCATACTGTCAAGACAAATTATTTTTCTGGACTTAAAAATCTTAGTACTCAAAACGTGCGACCAATAGTGTTCATACTGAACTACGGTCACATCTATTTAGGAAAGATGGTAAGATTTTTACTATTTGTCCTCAGTGCATCTTTTGCATACATTATTTTTAAGCTAAACTTCATTGCTAAGTATGTTACTATACGATGTTCTTCAACAGGGACTCCCAATGAATGTTGTGCCTCATTGAATCGAGACTAAAGGTCGCATGAGAATTGTTAACTTACGGCCAAGATATCCTACAATGCACTTTAGTGCATTCAGGATTTCTAATAGCAAGGAATGCTAAATAGTGAAAGACTGGAGCAAAATTGTGAACGATCACAGAGAAGTACTAGGGGGCAGCAATCAGAAGCGCAGCCCATGATTAGGAGACAGGTTCATCTGCATGCTCCAACTTGATGAAGCAGGAGTGCTACACATGTTTTATGTTATTTTACCTAAGAGAGAGCAGCAGGAGTGATTAGCTAGCTAGAAATGAGTTTGAAGATGATGATGTGCTACACTATGACTATGATGATTAAATAGCTAGTGTTGGTGGTAATGACTATGATGATTATTATTAGCTAGTGTTGGTGGTGATTAGATAGCTACCGCAGCTAGTGTTGGTGGTGATTAGCTAGCTAGAGTGAGTTTGAAGATGATGATGTGCTACACTATGACTATGATGATTAAATAACTACTGTTGATGGTAATGACTATGATGATGATTAAATAGCTTGTGCTGGCGGATTAGATTCAAGTGGAGGCAACATGTGGTGCACATCGAAAGTACTACTAGTCCAAACTAGATCAAGTTTGGATTAGTAGTATACTTTTGACATGCACCACATATTGCCTCCACTTGAACCTAATCCACCTTCATTTGACACACTGTTATGGACATAATGATATGAACCTCATAATTGGTATCGTACCAAAATTTGTATAACGGCGTATAAATACACTCAAAATAAAAAAAATAAAAAAATACTAGTAGTGATGGATAGTAAACACGCTGCTACTAGCTAGATTAGCAGCAGCGCGGGAGAGAACACACGTTGCGGCTATGTGTCTGAGCAGTAGCGCGTGCTGCACGCGCTACTGCTAAGTAATAGCTGTAGCGCCTTATTAGTAGCGCGGTGTCCCGCGCTACTAGTGGGCATTAAACCCGTGCTACTACTAGGGTTTTCCCTAGTAGTGATTTGCATCCGCTCAAAGTTTACATTTGCATTGCTCTTGTCCTCCGCGGATCTGAGGAGGTTAAAATCGCCTCCAACCACCACGGGAAGAGAAGCGGCCGAGATATTCCGGTGGAGCTCCTCGAGGAAGACGGTAGACCTACTATGGTACGCCGGCCGTAGACGATGATGACCTCCCATTTAAAGTTAAGCGCCCGTTCGTAAACTTCCATGCTAACAAAGAACTGACCCTGATCCATGCTACCCACCTCGAAGGTGGCATCCTTCACGCCTAAAAGGGTGCCACCCGAATGGCCGGTGCTCCCATTAGAAGGGAGCCAATGCCAAGCAAAGAGGTGGGAGCTGAGACGGTCGAGCTTCGGAAGAGAGAATTCTGTACGCATGGTTTCTTGGATGGCGACAATATCAATGTGTTCATCACGCATGTACTCAATGAGTTGGCGGCGGCGGCCATCATGGTCGAAGCCGTGGATGTTCCAGAAGAGGGCACGCATAAAGGAGCCATTAGGGGGCTGCTTGACCCTAGGACACGAGATGCACTTTGGGCGCGGAGGGCGGCGGTACAAGAGCGCGTGCAGCCGCGGAGGTCGGCCGTAGCGAGCGGGAGAAGGCCACCGGTCCGCCTAGACTGCGCCGAGGTGGCTTCCACCGCGGAGGGCGGGGGAGCGGGGGGAGAGAGAAAAGCCACGCGGGCTTCCGCTAGTCTACCATCGAGGATCTCGCGGGCCCTGATGGCCTCAATCTGGACTAAGGGGGGAGCAGCCTCCCCCATGAAGATGATCGCGGAGTCAGTCGCAACCTTCGCAAGGTGACGAAGCGGAACCGACTCGAGAGTAGAAAACGAGCAAGTAGAAGCAGAAGGGGGCATCAGGGGTACCTGGCTCCAGGTTCCGAGTGAAGGAAATATGCCCTAGAGGCAATAATAAAGTTATTATTTATTTCCTTATATCATGATAAATGTTTATTATTCATGCTAGAATTGTATTAACCGGAAACATAATACATGTGTGAATACATAGACAAACATAGTGTCACTAGAATGCCTCTACTTGACTAGCTTGTTGATCAAAGATGGTTATGTTTCCTGACCATAGACATGTGTTGTCATTTGATTAACGGGGTCACATCATTAGGAGAATGATGTGATTGACATGACCCATTCCGTTAGCTTAGCACTCGATCGTTTAGTATGATGTTATTGCTTTCTTCATGACTTATACATGTTCCTATGACTATGAGATTATGCAACTCCCGTTTACCAGAGGAACACTTTGTGTGCTATCAAACGTCACAACGTAACTGGGTGATTATAAAGGAGCTCTACAGGTGTCTCCGAAGGTATATGTTGGGTTGGCATATTTCGAGATTAGGATTTGTCACTCCGATTGTCGGAGAGGTATCTCCGGGCCCTCTCGGTAATGCACATCACTTAAGCCTTGCAAGCATTGCAACTAATGAGTTAGTTGCGGGATGATGTATTACGGAACGAGTAAAGAGACTTGCCGGTAACGAGATTGAACTAGGTAGTGAGATATCGACGATCGAATCTCGGGCAAGTAACTTACGGATGACAAAGGGAACAAACGTATGTTGTTATGCGGTCTGACCGATAAAGATCTTCGTAGAATATGTAGGAGCCAATATGAGCATCCAGGTTCCGCTATTGGTTATTGACCGGAGACGTGTCTCGGTCATGTCTACATTGTTCTCGAACCCGTAGGGTCCGCACGCTTAAAGTTACGATGACAGTTTCATTATGAGTTTATATGTTTTGATGTACCGAAGGTAGTTCGGAGTCCCGAATTTGATCACGGACTTGACGAGGAGTCTCGAAATGGTCGAGACATACAAATCAATATATTGGACGACTATATTTGGACACCGGAAAGGTTTCGGGTGAGATTGGGACAATACCGGATCACTGGGAGGTTATCGGAACCCCTGGGGAGGTATATGGGCCTTATTGGGCCTTAGTGGAAAGGAGGGGAAAGGAGCAAGGGAGGGGGCGCCCCCCAAGCCCAATCCGAATTGGGAGGGGGGCCGGCCCCCCTTTCCTTCCTCCCTCCTTCCTCTTCCTTCCCTCTCCTACTCCTAATAGGAAAAGGGGGAGTTCTACTCCCGGTGGGAGTTGGACTCCCCCCCTTGGGCACGCCACCCCCCTTGGCCGGCCCCCTCCTCCACTCCTTTATATACGGAGGAGGGGGCACCCCATAGACACACAAGTTGATCCTCGTGATCGTTCCTTAGCCGTGTGCGGTGCCCCCCTCCACCATATTCCACCTCGGTCATATCGTAGCGGTGCTTAGGCGAAGCCCTGCGATGGTAGAACATCAAGATCGTCACCACGCCATCATGCTGACGGAACTCCTCCCCGACGCTTTGCTGGATCGGAGCCCGGGGATCATCATCGAGCTGAACGTGTGCTAGAACTCGGAGGTACCGTAGTTTCGGTGCTTGATCGGTCGGACCGTGAAGACGTACGACTACATCAACCGCGTTGTTACAATGCTTCCGCTGTTGGTCTATGAGGGTACGTAGACAATACTCTCCCCTCTCGTTGCTATGCATCACCATGATCTTGCGTGTGCGTAGGAAATTTTTTGAAATTACTACGTTCCCCAACAGTGGTATCAGAGCCTGGTTTTATGTGTAGATGTCATATGCACGAGTAGAACACAAGTGAGTTGTGGGCGATATAAGTCATACTGCTTACCAGCATGTCATACTTTGGTTCGGCGGTATTGTTGGATGAAGCGGCCCGGACCGACATTACGCGTACGCTTACGCGAGACTGGTTCTACCGACGTGCTTTGCACACAGGTGGCTGGTGGGTGTCAGTTTCTCCAACTTTAGTTGAACCGAGTGTGGCTACGCCCGGTACTTGCGAAGGTTAAAACAACACCAACTTGACAAACTATCATTGTGGTTTTGATGCGTAGGTAAGAACGGTTCTTGCTAAGCCCGTGGCAGCCACGTAAAACTTGCAACAACAAAGTAGAGGACGTCTAACTTGTTTTTGCAGGGCATGTTGTGATGTGATATGGTCAAGACATGATGCTAAATTTTATTGTATGAGATGATCATGTTTTGTAATCGAGTTATCGGCAACTGGCAAGAGCCATATGGTTGTCGCTTTATTGTATGCAATGCAATCGCCCTGTAATGTTTTACTTTATCACTAAGCGGTAGCGATAGTCGTAGAAGCATAAGATTGGCGAGACGACAACGATGCTACGATGGAGATCAAGGTGTCGCACCGGTGACGATGGTGATCATGGAGGTGCTTCGGAGATGAAGATCACAAGCACAAGATGATGATGGCCATATCATATCACTTATATTGTTTGCATGTGATGTTTATCTTTTATGCATTTTATCTTGCTTTGATTGACGGTAGCATTATAAGATGATCCCTCACTAAATTATCATAGTAAAAGTGTTCTCCCTGAGTATGCACCGTTGCGAAAGTTCTTCGTGCTGAGACACCACGTGATGATCTGGTGTGATAGGCTCTACGTTCAAATACAACAGGTGCAAAACAGTTGCACACGCGGAATACTCAGGTTAAACTTGATGAGCCTAGCATATAACAGATATGGCCTCGGAACACGGAGACCGAAAGGTCGAGCGTGAATCATATAGTAGATATGGTCAACATATTGATGTTCACCGTTGAAACTACTCCATCTCACGTGATGATCGGACATGGTTTAGTTGATATGGATCACGTAATCACATAGAGGATTAGAGGGATGTCTATCTAAGTGGGAGTTCTTTAGTAATATGATTAATTGAACTTAAATTTATCATGAACAGATAGTATTTTGCTTGTCTATGTTTGATTGTAGATAGATGGCTCGTGTTGTTGTTCCGTTGAATTTTAATGCGTTCCTTGAGAAAGCAAAGTTGAAAGATGATGGTAGCAATTACACGGATTGGGTCCGTAACTTGAGGATTATCCTCATTGCTGCACAGAAGAATTACGTCCTGGAAGCACCGCTGGGTGCCAGGCCTGCTGCTGGAGCAACACCAGATGTTATGAACGTCTGGCAGAGCAAAGCTGATGACTACTCTATAGTTCAGTGTGCCATGCTTTATGGCTTAGAACCGGGCCTTCAACGACGTTTTGAACGTCATGGAGCATATGAGATGTTCCAGGAGTTGAAGGTGATATTTCAAGCAAATGCCCGGATTGAGAGACATGAAGTCTCCAATAAGTTCTACAACTGCAAGATGGAGGAGAACAGTTCTGTCAGTAAGCATATACTCAGAATGTCTGGGTATAACAATCACTTGATTCAACTGGGAGTTAATCTTCCGGATGATAGCGTCATTGACAGAAATCTCCAATCACTGCCACCAAGCTACAAGAGCTTTGTGATGAACTATAATATGCAAGGGATGGAAAAGACTATTCCCGAGCTCTTCGCGATGCTAAAAGCTGCGGAGGTAGAAATCAAAAAGGAGCATCAAGTGTTGATGGTCAATAAGACCACTAGTTTCAAGAAGAAGGGCAAAGGGAAGAAGAAGGGTAACTTCAAGAAGAACAACAAACAAGTTGCTGCTCAGGAGAAGAAACCCAAGTCTGGACCTAAGCCTGAAACTGAGTGCTTCTACTGCAAGCAGATCGGTCACTGGAAGCGGAACTGCCCCAAGTATTTGGCGGATAAGAAGGATGGCAAGGTGAACAAAGGTATATGTGATATACATGTTATTGATGTGTACCTTACTAATGCTCGCAGTAGCACCTGGGTATTTGATACTGGTTCTGTTGCTAATATTTGCAACTCGAAACAGGGACTACGGATTAAGCGAAGATTGGCTAAGGACGAGGTGACGATGCGCGTGGGAAATGGTTCCAAAGTCGATGTGATCGCGGTCGGCACGCTACCTCTACATCTACCTTCGGGATTAGTTTTAGACCTAAATAATTGTTATTTGGTGCCAGCGTTGAGCATGAACATTATATCTGGATCTTGTTTGATGCGAGACGGTTATTCATTTAAATCAGAGAATAATGGTTGTTCTATTTATATGAGTAATATCTTTTATGGTCATGCACCCTTGAAGAATGGTCTATTTTTGTTGAATCTCGATAGTAGTGATACACATATTCATAATTTTGAAGCCAAAAGATGCAGAGTTGATAATGATAGTGCAACTTATTTGTGGCACTGCCGTTTAGGTCATATCGGTGTAAAGCGCATGAAGAAACTCCATACTGATGGACTTTTGGAACCACTTGATTATGAATCACTTGGTACTTGCGAACCGTGCCTCATGGGCAAGATGACTAAAACATCGTTCTTCAGTACTATGGAGAGAGCAACAGATTTGTTGGAGATCATACATACAGATGTATGTGGTCCGATGAATGTTGAGGCTCGTGGCGGATATCGTTATTTTCTCACCTTCACAGACGATTTAAGCAGATGTGGGTATATCTACTTAATGAAACATAAGTCTGAAACATTTGAAAAGTTCAAAGAATTTCAGAGTGAAGTTGAAAATCATCGTAACAAGAAAATAAAGTTTCTACGATCCGATCGTGGAGGAGAATATTTGAGTTACGAGTTTCCTCTACATTTGAAACAATGCGGAATAGTTTCGCAACTCACGCCACCCGGAACACCACAGCCTAATGGTGTGTCCGAACGTCGTAATCGTACTTTACTAGATATGGTGCGATCTATGATGTCTCTTACTGATTTACCGCTATCATTTTGGGGTTATGCTTTAGAGACGGTTGCATTCACGTTAATTAGGGCACCATCAAAATCCGTTGAGACGACACCTTATGAACTGTGATTTGGCAAGAAACCAAAGTTGTCGTTTCTGAAAGTTTGGGGCTGCGATGCTTATGTGAAAAAGCTTCAACCTGATAAGCTCAAACCCAAATCGGAGAAATGTGTCTTCATAGGATACCCAAAAGAAACTGTTGGGTACACCTTCTATCACAGATCCAAATGCAAGACTTTTGTTGCTAAATTCGGGAACATTCTAGAGAAGGAGTTTCTCTCGAAAGAAGTGAGTGGGAGGAAAGTAGAACTTGATGAGGTAATTGTACCTGCTCCCTTATTGGAAAGTAGCTCATCACATAAATCTGTTCCTATGACACCTACACCAATTAGTAAGGAAGTTAATGATGATGATCATGAAACTTCAGATCAAGTTGTTACTGAACTTCGTAGATCAACCAGAGTAAGATCCGCACCAGAGTGATATGGTAATCCTGTTCTGGAAGTCATGCTACTAGATCATGACGAACCTACGAACTATGAAGAAGCGATGGGGAGCCCAGATTCCGCAAAATGGCTTGAAGCCATGAAATCTGAGATGGGATCTATGTATGAGAACAAAGTGTGGACTTTGGTTGACTTGCCCGATGATCGGCAAGCAATTGAGAATAAATGGATCTTTAAGAAGAAGACTGACGCTGACGGTAATGTTACTGTCTACAAAGCTCGACTTGTCGCAAAAGGTTTTTGACAAGTTCAAGGGATTGACTACGATGAGACCTTCTCACCCGTAGTGATGCTTAAGTCTGTCCGAATCATATTAGCAATTGCCGCATTTTATGATTATGAAATTTGGCAGATGGATGTCAAAACTGCATTCCTGAATGGTTTTCTAGAAGAAGAGTTGTATATGATGCAACCAGAAGGTTTTGTCGATCCAAAGGGAGCTAACAAAGTGTGCAAGCTCCAGCGATCCATTTATGGACTGGTGCAAGCCTCACGGAGTTGGAATAAACGCTTTGATAGTGTGATCAAAGCATTTGGTTTTGTACAGACTTTTGGAGAAGCCTGTATTTACAAGAAAGTGAGTGGGAGCTCTGTAGCATTTCTGATATTATATGTGGATGACATATTGCTGATCGGAAATGATATAAAATTTCTGGATAGCATAAAAGGATACTTGAATAAGAGTTTTTCAATGAAATACCTCGGTGAAGCTGCTTACATATTGGGCATTAAGATCTATAGAGATAGATCAAGACGCTTAATTGGACTTTCACAAAGCACATACCTTGACAAAGTTTTGAAGAAGTTCAAAATGGATCAAGCAAAGAAAGGGTTCTTGCCTGTGTTACAAGGTGTGAAGTTGAGTAAGACTCAATGCCCGACCACTGCCGAAGATAGAGAGAAGATGAAAGAAGTTCCCTATGCTTCAGCCATAGGCTCTATCATGTATGCAATGCTGTGTACCAGACCTGATGTGTGCCTTGCTATAAGTTTAGCAGGGAGGTACCAAAGTAATCCAGGAGTGGATCACTGGACAGCGGTCAAGAACATCCTGAAATACCTGAAAAGGACTAAGGATATGTTTCTCGTTTATGCAGGTGACAAAGAGCTCATCGTAAATGGTTACGTTGATGAAAGCTTTGACACTGATCCGGACGATTCTAAATCACAGACCGGATACGTGTTTACATTGAACGGTGGAGCTGTCAGTTGGTGCAGTTCTAAACAAAGCGTCGTGGCGGGATCTACATGTGAAGCTGAGTACATAGCTGCTTCGGAAGCAGCAAACGAAGGAGTCTGGATGAAGGAGTTCATATCCGATCTAGGTGTCATACCTAGTGCATCGGGTCCAATGAAAATCTTTTGTGACAATACTGGTGCAATTGCCTTGGCAAAGGAATCCAGATTTCACAAGAGAACCAAGCACATCAAGAGACGCTTCAATTCCATTCGGGATTTAGTCCAAGTGGGAGACATAGAAATTTGCAAGATACATACGGATCTGAATGTAGCAGACCCGTTGACTAAGCCTCTTCCACGAGCTAAACATGATCAGCACCAAGACTCCATGGGTGTTAGAATCATTACTTTGTGATCTAGATTATTGACTCTAGTGCAAGTGGGAGACTGAAGGAAATATGCCCTAGAGGCAATAATAAAGTTATTATTTATTTCCTTATATCATGATAAATGTTTATTATTCATCCTAGAATTGTATTAACCGGAAACATAATACATGTGTGAATACATAGACAAACATAGTGTCACTAGTATGCCTCTACTTGACTAGCTTGTTGATCAAAGATGGTTATGTTTCCTGACCATAGACATGTGTTGTCATTTGATTAATGGGATCACATCATTAGGAGAATGATGTGATTGACATGACCCATTCTGTTAGCTTAGCACTCGATCGTTTAGTATGATGCTATTGCTTTCTTCATGACTTATACATGTTCCTATGACTATGAGATTATGCAACTCCCGTTTATCAGAGGAACACTTTGTGTGCTACCAAACGTCACAACGTAACTAGGTGATTATAAAGGAGCTCTACAGGTGTCTCCGATGGTATATGTTGGGTTGGCATATTTCGAGATTAGGATTTGTCACTCCGATTGTCGGAGAGGTATCTCCGGGCCCTCTCAGTAATGCACATCACTTAAGCCTTGCAAGCATTGCAACTAATGAGTTAGTTGCGGGATGATGTATTACGGAACGAGTAAAGAGACTTGCCGGTAACGAGATTGAACTAGGTATTGAGATACCGACAATCGAATCTCGGGCAAGTAACATACCGACGACAAAGGGAACAAACGTATGTTTTTATGCGGTCTGACCGATAAAGATCTTCGTAGAATATGTAGGAGCCAATATGAGCATCCAGGTTCTGCTATTGGTTATTGACCGGAGACGTGTCTCGATCATGTCTACATTGTTCTCGAACCCGTAGGGTCCGCACGCTTAGAGTTACGATGACAGTTTCATTATGAGTTTATATGTTTTGATGTATCGAAGGTAGTTCGGAGTCCCGGATTTGATCACGGACTTGACGAGGAGTCTTGAAATGGTCGAGACATAAAAATCGATATATTGGACGACTATATTTGGACACCGGAAAGGTTTCGGGTGAGATTGGGACAATACCGGATCACTGGGAGGTTATCGGAACCCCCCGGGAGGTATATGGGCCTTATTGGGCCTTAGTCGAAAGGAGGGGAAAGGAGCAAGGGAGGGGGCGCACCCCCCCCCCAAGCCCAATCCGAATTGGGAGGGGGCCGGCCCCCCTTTCCTTCCTCCCTCCTTCCTCTTCCTTCCCTCTCCCTCTCCTATTCCGATAAAGATCTTCCTTCCGGCCCCCCTTGGGCGCGCCACCCCCCTTGGCCGGCCCCCTCCTCCACTCCTTTATATACGGAGGAGGGGGGCACCCCATAGACACACAAGTTGATCCTCGTGATCATTCCTTAGCCGTGTGCGGTGCCCCCCTCCACCATATTCCACCTCGGTCATATCGTAGCGGTGCTTAGGCGAAGCCCTGCGACGGTAGAACATCAAGATCGTCACCACGCCGTCGTGCTGACGGAACTCCTCCGCGACGCTTTGCTGGATCGGAGCCCGGGGATCGTCATCGAGCTGAACGTGTGCTAGAACTCGGAGGTACCATAGTTTCGGTGCTTGATCGGTCGGACCGTGAAGACATACGACTACATCAACCGCAGTGTTACAACGCTTCTGCTGTCGGTCTATGAGGGTACGTAGACAATACTCTCCCCTCTCGTTGCTATGCATCACCATGATCTTGCGTGTGCGTAGGAATTTTTTTGAAATTACTACGTTCCCCAACACCGAGCAGCAGCACGGAGCACCGCCCGAGCGGGGATGGGCAGAGCCATACTGCCCTCGGGGCGCGCCGCGTCGAGCCGAGCACTCCGGCGGGAGGCCGTCACCGAGTAGGAGGTAGACCTGCCACGGCGGGAGTAGGCCGTGGCCCGTGGAGGGGGAGGCTGGGAGGCCACGGGAGGGGGGGACACCCAGGTCTCCCCGTCCACGTCAGGTACCACCATGGGGGTGAGCCGGAGTGCTGGCGCAGCGCAGTCTAGGAGCGGTGGAGGCGGGGACGGAACCGTCGGTGACGAGGGTCGAAGCAAAATACTGAATGTATGAGTCTGCTTTAGTGTTATTAAGCATTTGGGGATAAAGAAAGAAGCAAAATACTGAATGTGTAAGTCTGCTTTAGTGTATTGATGATACTCCAAATGGCACTCATAGTGCTTCCTTTTAACAACGGAAACACTAACGCCCACATGTGTGGGCGTTTGCATCTCGCCCACACGCGTGGATCCGCGTCCGTTTATGGGTGCACAAATCTTGGCATGTTTGGGGTGCCACGTAGGACTGGGCTGGTGTGTGGGCATTCACCCGGTCGCCCACACGTCCATTTGAACACAATGAGGGATCGGTGTGTGGGCGCTTAGCAGTTCACCCACACGCTAGTTTTCACTCACGCATAAGGGCTGGTGTGTGGGCATTTGCCATCTCGCCCACACGCCCGTCTCCTCTCTCCACACCCAAGCTGCCAGTTGCCATGCGTTTTGCAGTGTACATGACAACTGCCCTAGCATGCTTGTAAGCAGATGGCAACTCTCTCTTTTTTTTACCCGAACATGTCAGTTGCCATGTGTTTTGCAGGGTACACGACAACTGCCCTAGTGTGCTTGTAAGCAGATGGCAACTCTCTCTTTTACCCGAACATGTTGTTTTGCCATGTCTCTTTGTAGCGCTACACGACAACTGCCTAGTGTTAGTAGGTGGTCACTCCTAAGGTTTTCAAATCATGGCAACTGTAGTAAACCAGGCCATACATGACAACTGCTTAGTGTTAGTAGGTGGCAACCTCTAAAGTTTTCAAATCATGACAACTATAGTAAACCAGACCGTACATGACAACAGCTTCAGTTGTCCAAAATGGCATCTGGCACTTGACCTGAGATGGCAACTGCAGTTGAGCAACCATGGCAACTGTAGTTGTCCGACATGGCAACTGTAGTTCAGCGACATGGCAACTGCAGTTAAACGGACATTGAAGAGGGTCCGGACCATGGCAACTGCGGGGACGCGTGGTGACTGTCATGCGGGGGCGTGCGGGACCGTGAGATAGGTGGCTGAGAGAGGTCGTGTGGGCGTTATGCATTTTACCCACACGTAGGCAAGTGAGAGGGACCGCAAGGAAAAAAAGAGGCATGTGGGCGCTAGTTGTTGTGCCCACACGTAGGCGTGTGGGCTGGTCCTTTTAAATACCACACAAAACGTGTGGGCAGACCCCTTAACGCCCACACGTGTGGCCAGGGGCGGACCTAGGATGAAAACTGAGAGGGGGCAAAGATGTGTAGTATATTTTTTATGGGAAGATCTGTAGATACTAATGGTTAGACCATTTACACAAACTAGCCACACAACTACACAAGCATACATATAGGGACTAGGAATAATAAGCAAAATCATGTATTTCCTTATAGTATAATTTCATCATACACATAATTATGACAACTTTATTGCAAGAGTAAAAGTAAACTAACCATTTAAGACACAATGACTTGACAAGTAGCAATTTGTTGTTCGCAATCTTCTTGTATAAAATTTCTAGCCAGCAACCTGTAAGAAAAAAAAGTACATGTTAAGGGAGAATGTAAACATTATGATAACTTAATTTAAACCCATCACTTCCTCCTGTTCATCGCAGAACATTTTTTTCATGGAAGCGTTTTACTATCACTTCATCGTAGTCGATATCCAAGATTGCTCTTCCACAAAGCAAATGTTACGTAAAGCATTCTTCAGAAACTTCACAGTGAGAAGAATCTCTCAACAGATGGATGAGGTTTTTCCAATATTCCTAGGTTTAAACTTAGATGCATGAGGCTCATACGGTTCCCATGTAAAGTGCATTGTCCTGATGTTGATTGAGATCAAAACATGTAATTCTCTTACTTTTAGATGGATCCCAAGGAATCTTGTTCAGATCAATTAACCGAGGCATGTGGCGAGTTTGTAGATTTTGCAACAAACATAGGAAAACCCTCCTTTAGCTCCCCTGCCAATGTCAAAAGGTTGAGACATTAAATAAAATATCATACATGAAGGCAGATAGTGCCTACAGATTTATTCCTCTCTCACATACTCAAACTTATTTTGTGCAAATTATTTCGTGAAGCTACAATCAGTTTACCTAGTTATCAATTGGTATATTGTACACAAGGTTGATATTTTAAATAAAACTCGCCCAATTCCTAACTCAGAAATAGAGAAGGAACAACAATTTGGAAATTAGAACTGAAACTAGAAAAGATGAACTTACCCTAGGGCTTATCTCGATTGATCAATAACACGCAGAAGAGCATCACAGATAAAATTGAGAGGGCCATAGATCGGGAAACCGGCCGGGCGTCCGTTGTGCACAATGCAGATCGAAGGCGTTTGCCGAAGATCGGAGATGAACTGGCGAGGGCGCATCGCGTTTTGCTTGGCCGCCAGGCGGCAGTTGCGCCTAGGACTCAGGTCTCCCTCCATCCGTGCTCTGTGCAAATACGATTGTATGGCACAGGCCAATGACTTCTCGTATGTGAAAGGCCATGTGCCTGGGTGGGCTCGGTTGTCTATAATGTATGGGCTTTGCAAAGTTTAACCAGGAAAAATAAACAAGTGGGGGCAAAGATGACGGGCTGAGAGGGGGCCAAGTTGTATAATAGAGGCCCTGTATAAGACAGGCCAAAAATCGAGTGGGGGCATCTGTACGTGCGTCCGCCCTTGCGTGTGGCAGTTATCGTCGTCCTTTAACAATGGAGAAAATAAACCCCTAAAAAAGAAACACAGGGGAAAAGAAACGGGGAGGGAAACGGGGAGACGACGCAGGACAAGAGAGACAGAGGATAGAAAAGTGACGACGCGGTTCTTCTTTGTGAGCTGTGAGGCCAACTCCACCGCGCGACCCCAAACGGACGTCCATTTTGTCCAGTTTTTGTCCCTTTGGGTAGGGATTTGGGGTCGTGTCCGGGCCTGTCCCGGGATGCGGTGGCCATGCGCCCAGCGCGCAGACGCATCCCGGCCGCATCCTGTCCGCGTATTATTTCTTTGAAAGTCCTTAAATTTATTTCATCATTCATTTTTGGTACATGAAAAATACATTGTCACATTTTGACTAGTAAAGTAAGGCCAAAGAAAATAAGGACAACAAGAATACATTTTAGAAGATACCCAACTTCCATAACTGCTCCCTTGAGTTGGGTTAGGGCCTTCTCGATGCACTTGTTGTTGATCTGTGGAGGAGGCTCGATGTTGCACCCTCCTTTCTTCTTCAAGCCAGAAGTCGATGTTGATTCCTCACACCTAGTCTCGTGTCTAGCCTCTAATCTAGCAACAAGTGCACTTGTCTAATCTACAGCCTCTATGCTAGCTAAAAGTGCACGAACATGTACTAAATTTCGCTCTATCAATATATCGATGTACTCTTCTTCCCAATACCAAAACTTGCATCCATTCTACACAACAAAATTTAAAGTTAGCACAACTAGTCAAATCTAGAGCACAAACCGAAGCTAAAAAAGCGCATACCCCATCGTTTAAGCACTTGATGAACACCCATCCGGGATGTTCTGACGTTGTAGACACGCGGCGCACGACCATCCTTGGGCAGTGGTCGCACTTAATGAGTGGCAACGGTGCGCCAGCGAGCTTTTGGGCAAGCACCGAGCCCGGCCGACCGCCATTCGTGTATCTGCCGGCGGACCACCGACGGTGCAGATCCAAGCGGCTAGAGGAGGAGCCACTGCCTGCATGTGGCCTTGCGGCCCTGCCAGGGCCTTCCGGCGAGGTGCCCGGCCAGTCCATGGCGCGGCCCGGCCTCCCACAGCCGGCCGAGCTCAAGACCGACCGGATCCGCCCCAAAACCGGCCGGCGGGTGTGCAAACCAGCTGGCCGTGGTTGGGTAGCTCGGCGGCGCTGAGGGGAAGGGGCTGAGCGAGCTCGCATCCGAACTGCACGGCTCCAATGGCAGCGGCGACGAGGGGAATAGTGGGGAAGAGTGGAGGGGTGCGGCGGGAGGGAGGGAGGGGGGCGGATAGAAAAAGGTCCGCCCTGTGCCACCGACGGGCGGGCTAGGGGAGGACAAGCGCAGACGACCCGCGCGTCCGCATGGTGTCCGTTTCACCCCAAAAGCGACACAAACTTGAACCGCGGATGGGTCGAAAGCGGACACAAAGCGGACAAAAGTCCGTTTGCGCCCGCGCGCTAGACCGTCTCGTTTGTCCCTTTTACCCCAAACGGACGGGGGCGGACAGGATAGGGTCGCGCGCCGATGGAGTTGGCCTGACCGTCCTCCAGAAGAAAACCCCCCTCCGCCCGCATGGCACCCCCGGGAACCTGACCGGCCGAGGAAGCCCCTGAATTCAGGTCTCTCTCTTCCTTCGCTTCTTCACTTCTTCGTCCTGTTGCCGCAGATCGCGCGCTTGACATCCTCACTTGTTCTTCTGGATGGAGTAGAGAGGGTTTTTCAAGCTTCCACTTTCTCATTTTTGACGAAACAGGGATTCAGGGTTTTGCGATGCAAGTTCATCTTGGCATTCTTTCGTGATCGATCGACGGGTAGCTTTTTAATCGGTCTGCTCGTGGAGTGGGATTTCTACTTCTAGTTCTCTTTTCTTTATTTTTTTCGCGGGTAATAATTTTCACGAGCTGGGCCGTGGTAATTATTTTGACCAAGATTGGCTCTGCCTCTCAAGATTCTGCATGTTCTTAACCCTCGTCGACAATGTGCCGCTCCCCGCGGAGCAGGAGTAATTTAGTAGCAGCGTGGGGGTATTCACTTCCATTTTCTGGCTTTTCCCCACTCTTTCTCCAAGCCCCAAAAACCCTCTTTTCTCCTCCTCAACTTCTTCCTTGAGCAATGCTTTCTATCGTATCGTGTGAGATCCGAGCATTTTCGTTGTGGTTTCTCTGCTCTGCTCCCGGATTCTGCTTTGCTTGTTGGTGTTGCTAGGTATCTCGTGGACCCAAGCACACCCATCTCCCCCTCTGTTTATTTTGCTCTTTGTTTTGTGTTCTTAGTTATTGTCGCTCTCTGCTTCTGCCCTATCTTGCTCCTGATCGTTCTTCGGTCTCTACTGTACTGAGTGTTGCGCGCCGTCGAGGCCCTCTGCCCTATCTTGATTCCTTCTCCTTCCGTTGCCTTCACTTTACCCTATCTGTTTTGTGTGGTATTTTGCATCATCTGCTTCTACCTTTACCTGAGATGTGGTATGATTTAATCTCACTTGCAGAGGAGAAGAGAAGAGGAAGGGGGCAGATCTATCATCTATGGGCAACTGCAAGAGTTCGTGTATGTAGCTCTCTTATAAACTGAAAGTTAGGTGCAATTTACAGCATTAATTCCTTGGCAAAAGTCAGGGTAAGAAGATGAAATCCTAGCTCTGAATTGAAGAGCACTTGCTCTCACCATCATGCTCATAAATTAGCAAGATGCCTAGCTAGTGTTGAGTATATCACTCTCCTTATCTAGAAACACAAAGCTGTTTGAGTGCTGGTCTTGATGTCTTATTGGTTAGAAGCAATACTACAATGCTAATGACATAGTACTATAAGCAAGTACCTGAATGATATCTTGTTGATTGGAAACACAGTGTCTTCTGCCTTATTCTACCCCTGATTGGTGACATGAATAAATATATGCATCCAAGATTTTGATTCGTTTATTAATCAGAAGATAAAAAAACTTGTATGCATGTATCCCATTCTTGTGGTGGTCGATATTGTAGTTTGTTTATTTGGATATGCAACATGCACATGAATTTTATCATAGCATGTTCTCTCTTTCTTTGTTTTGTAATTTTGAGTTATTGCATTTGTGCAAATATCAGCTCGTGCACTGCTAGGAAAATCCCATGTTGTTCCGGATGCTGAATGGAGGATGCAGGACTTTGGAAAGACCCATGTTCCAGATCTAGAACGGATGATTCATGACTTCTCATCGCTGCATGAGACGGGAGCTAAGGCAGCAACATCTGACACTTTTCACTGCTCTGGGTATAACTGGTATGCACCATAATTGCAAAAGAAACTCCGCAAAATTCAGGTATTAGATGTACTAGTATGTATATACACGTGCAATGCACAAGGAGTGATTTTGGTAAAGGAAATAAAAAAGGTCAAAGATTTGCTAATAGATTCGGGAAAAAAGAAATATAGTGATGTACGAATGCAGATATTAATTAAGTACGAATTAATATTCATTCCTCCTGCAAAAGAAAAGAATTAATATTCATACAAAAACTGTACATTCACATCTAAAACAACTATAGGTTCATGTAGATAAGTTGTATGTTGCTCTATTTTCTTTTTCTTCCCATTCTCCTCCCAAACCATCATGCCTGGGCTCAAGTCGTCATGCGCTCAAGCGGCACTGCGGCAAGCCGGCAATATAGCCCATGAGGCACCGCATATAGGCTTCTTTTTTATGGAAGGGCCACACGAATGTTCTAGAACACAGAAGAGGCAATAGCAGTCTACTGTTCATGGCGAATCCTACTGATCTTAGCCCTTGGATTTTGGGGACCAACGGTTATGATTGATGCTCCAGATCCAATTCAAAACCGGTACACTATATAGTAGTGGAGAAATTCCATCTGGTTTGTTTTAGTAGAAAAGGTAATTATATGTTATCCATATACACATTGATTTAGGATGCCATTTACTCATAATGATGTTTCGATGTAAACAAATTAGCAATCACAATCTCATAAACAAACAGTCAGACGCTAAAACTTGATATGGTGTAGGAAGTGAAGAAATTAGACTTTCCTACTTCAGTTATGATTCTAGACTGACTTTGACTTCTTGGCATGATTTCATTTACCAGGCAGCTGCAAGTGATTCCAATGCATAAAGAAACTGGTTCTGAAACGCCATACGTTGCTCTTCGTCTTATGACATCCCCAGAAAGGATGGTGCCAGGTCACACAATGCATGTGGTTTTTGAATTGTCAATATACAACCATTCAAAAGGAATGTACTGTGGATGCAAAGGTAGTCTCATGGATGTGTTTTTTCAAGCACATCCATCATATTACAGCTACATCCATACTCTATGTGTCATAAGTTTGAGGTATAAATACCATGATTCCATCATTACAAGTTAATATCTGTAAATATCGAAATATGATCAAATACAACGTTTTCACATTAACAAGTCGCTTTGTACTTGCTTTGCTGTCAAGTTTCCCTGTAGACCTTCAGGAATTTGAATGGTTCAGATGGCATAAACATGTTTCTCACTTGAGACATTACAAGTTTTTCTATAGACATTACAAGTTTCACACTTGAGACTATTATATGTTCAGATGGTATACACATGTTGCTCTTTAAATTTGATTATCATCATTTGGATGTAATTCACTACCTTGCTTTCTTAGCTCGGGTAAAGGTTGGTTAGATATTATTTGGTATATTTGCATCTTGCATACAAGTTCTTCATTCTCTAATATTCTAACCTTTACCGAACCGCAGCTAGCTACAACTTTCATTTCAAGAATAGCTACTCGAAGGAGCATTGCTCGATTCCTCTTCAGGAGCTACTGAAATCATCTGCTTTTCTAGTTGATGATAGTTGTGTCTTCGGTGTGGACATATTAAAAATTGATGTCTCTTCTCCTGAAAAGAAGGTTGTTGTGGTTCAGAAGAAGGCTACCACAGTTCAGAACCTCTTCGTCCAGAAGAAGGGGTTCGTCAAAGGGACATACACTTGGAACGTGAACAACTTCCTTGAACTGGACACGGATAACTTTGTCCGTTCTCCTACATTTGAAGTTGGCGGGCATAAATGGTATGCACCTGTTACATCACAAATGATTTATATAAATGGTATGCATGTGTTATCCAACATTTTAGCTTATACGCATCCTTTAACTTACCATACCTAGTCACTTTACAAACTTCTTTTTTAATGTTTTATGCCAACAGACATTAGCAATTGCCGGATCTTTTTGCAAGCAAGGTCCTTCAGATATTTTAACTAGACAGTTTAGCTTGATACAACCAAAGAACTGTACTTCTAGTATATTTACTAATATGCGTAGCGCATTCTAATTTACGGAAAAAGGCTTTTGTTGGAGTTGTGTCGAATATAGTGTACGAGTTAGGTTACAGTTGGACTTGTAGTTGTATTGTGTTTAGATAGGATATGGAGTCGTGTCCTAGTAGGACACTTGTATCCTATGCCTCTCATATATAGCGGGGCTAGACACACGATGTAACTTATGCCAACATAATAGCACCGGAACGGAGGGGAAGCCGGCGGCATGTGCCGGTGTCCAGGACGACCGGGTGCGGTATTGTAGCGGTGTCATGGGGAGGAGCACCCATAGTCAAGCCCCAGGGATGTAGCCATATTGGTGAACCTCGTTAACAAATCTCGGTGTCGTGCTCGTATGATTGCTTGGTCCTTGGTAGATCAACGGTGACCCCGAATTTATTCTAACAAGTGGTATCATGAGCTAGGTTGTCTGGAGGTAGTGGATTGTTGATCGAAGAGGTGGAGCAGAATTTGTCGAATCGGTCGGCGGTCGAGTCATGCGACTGGAAAAGATCGATGGAGGCGGCGGGAGTTCTATTCATGTGAGAAGCAATCGAGGCGTACATCTCGGCGAGATCGGATGTGCCGACGGTGGCGTAACAGGTCTGGAGTTCGGCTCGATCCCGCGACGTGCGAAGGCGCTACGCGCCAAGGGTTACGTTGGCCCCAGGCAGCGGCCCAGGTGCAGAGGTCCAAAAGTTGGCGGGGCCTCGGGGCCAGGCGCTAGAGGCAGACGCAGGCTCAAGGAGTGCAAGCTGCAGCCGTTCCTGAGATTTGTTTTGGACAAAAAAAAGGGGGACCAAGTCCCAGGAGGAGCCGTGTTCTCCTCGTCTCTGTGGAGGGTTAATATCAACTAGTAAGGGAGACAAAGGCACGAGACAGACAGATCCAATCGGCAGAAAAGGCCATCGCTGGTTGTGCTATCCATCGGAATTAGCAAGGCAAGGCAAAGCAAATTAGCTTAGCATCAGGAGTTGACCCAGGATTGGAGCTATACACGTGAAGAGATTTTTTGATCGGAAGTGCTAGTAGTACGTGGAGGACCGGAGGTTCAGTTGCGTACTTTGGGGCATCGCGTGCAAAGTTCGGATAATTTTTCGCAGGGTCAGTTGTACAAAGAACCATGGCGCCATCGGGTACCAGGTTTGAGGTGGAGAAGTTCACGGAACTAAAAACCTTGGGTTATGGCAGACAAGGGTGAAAGATTTGTTGGCGCAACATGGATGCTTGAAGGCGTTGCAGAAAGTCATGTCAGCTAGGATGGGATTATCATGTGATGGATGGAAATTCACAGAAGTTTGACGCATTGACCAATTCAGGGTGGTGTAGTATATTCGCCAAGGTGGAGTTTGTTGAAGTTGTGTCGAATATAGTATACGAGTTAGGTTACAGTTGGACTTGTAGTTGTATTGTGTTTAGATAGGATATGGAGTCGTGTCCTAGTAGGACACTTGTATCCTATGCCTCTCATATATAGCGGGGCTAGACACACGATGTAACTTATGCCAACATAATAGCACCGGAACGCAGGGGCAGCCGGCGGCATGTGCCGGTGTCCAGGGCGACCGGGTGCGGTATTGTAGCGGTGTCATGGGGAGGAGCACCCATAGTCAAGCCCCGGGATGTAGCCATATCGGTGAACCTCGTTAACAAATCTCGGTGTCGTGCTCGTGTGATTGCTTGGTCCTTGGTAGATCGACGGTGACCTCGAATTTATTCTAACAGCTTTCGCCCTGCTTTATATATGAAGCAACGATCATGCATACAACCAACCACCCAACACACGACACCGACGCACACAACACACACACCCAAGGCAAGATACAAGGGTGCCACACAACACCACATCACCCAAACGCCACCAAGCACACTAACGATAATAATAAGACTGCTTGGAGATGGCGGCGACCTTCACTATGAGCTAGCCATCATGAATAAATGACGCCGACCCACAATGTAGCAAAGACTAAGACGGTGCCTCCAAGAAGGGCACGACATCGGAGTGTCGCCACCATCCGATCCAGAAGATCAAGTTTTCACTCGGACTAAACTGGAGGAGACGGCACCAGCCGCGACGGAGCCTTCAGGATGGAAAATACGCCCGCGGATGCCGCCACCGTTGGCCGGCCAAAGAACCGCGCAGGTAATGCACCCCAGCGCTCATCCATCTCCACCAAACCACCACGCCAAACATCGACCATCAACAGCAATGCCACCCGTGTGGCCATGGCTGCCCGCACGCACCCGAGACGCGTGCTTCGCCCACGAACACCGCGCCTCCCGCCGCCAAGGCCGCCGTCCTGCAACAAGACAACCCCGAGACCAAACAAAGGCCCCGGTTTTGGCCCAACCAGCAGCCCCCAATCGACGGAGCCACCAGCAGACGCTCCACCCAAACATGGGCAGACCTGTGCCAACCCACCCGTGGCTGAGGAAAGGGGGAGAAGGAGGATCGGACACATCCGGACCGGCACACCCCTGTGCCGGTGACAGGTGACGCGACCGCATCGAGGCCACCCATCCCTCCTACCAAGCTCCCCACCGAACACACCCCGTGTCGCCCCACCATGGCAGCAGGCACAAATCCCCGCGAGGCCACCAGCAATCACGCGCCCATCGATGAGGGATAGCAAATCAACCCGCATCAGCAGCCAAGGGAGCTCACCGGAGATGCCTCCTCGCGCTGCCGCCCACCAGCCGCCGGATCAACTAAAGCGGACGAGCCCGCCGCCCACGACCACCACAACACCAGCGGCTCCACGCCCTGGCCAGGTCCAGCCGGAGCCCCACCACCCCACCGGAGCAGATGGACACTAGCTGCATCACCACCACCTTAACAGGCCCACCACCCACCCCTGTCAACGCCAACTGCCACACCATCTAGATCTGGGCAAAGAGGCCAGATACGCCGCCAGCTCGCCCCTGGGCTTCGGATCCCCACGAGCCGTGCCGGCTGGGGGAGGGGAGGCGGCGCAGATGGCCACCGGGACGCCGGGGGGGAGGGAGGGAGCCGGAGCAGGGTCGGCCAAACGCCCGACACCACCGAGCAGGGTGGAGGTGCTCCGCGACGCCCGCCACCTGCGCGCGGGAGGGAGCCGCCCCGCCAACGCCAACGCCACGCGGCCTTTGGCTAGCGACGCCCCCGGCAGTGGTGAGGGAGGGGGCCGAGGCGAGGGGTTGGGGGTGCGTCGCTAGGGTTCCTCCCGGGGGGCACCCGCGGGAGCGTCTCGGGAAGGGGGGGTAGAGTTTTGAGGTGCACATTCCAGTTTCAATAGAAACAGGTTTTTGTAATCATGCTGGACCAAAAATTCCGAAACAATGTAGTCAGGGGCGGAGCTACATGCAGGCAAAACTGTGCCTTGGCCCGCCCTATCCAAGAGAAAACTGTGAACAGTGGACGGAAAGCTAGGCTTTGAGAGCAATTATTTTGTGATTTTCTTCTGGCCCGCCCAACAAATTTTGGGTAGCTCCGCTAGTGAATGTAGTACTAAAATCTATGTTGACTAAAAGCTAGAAATTTCATTTTCATGTACATATTTGGTACAAGCCGTTCTTGTATGTGCCCACACCATCGATTATTTTCTGAGATTGTTTTTACGAACATTGTACAACAATATCTTCTGTAGTGATGTTTTGTTTAGAGTTTTTTTACAATTGTAATGACACCATGCCGTGTCCAAAGTTAACCTGACTACAGCCAAGCTCAGCCACAAATTTCTGATTTCAGTAACCAACCACATTCTTCAAATACATTTTCCCGGGTACCCAATTATATTTGAAGTGACACTTCCCATTTCAACAGGTACGTCGGCATGTATCCGCATGGTGACAAATACAGCACTGATTGCCTCAGCTTGTACTTATGCCTGGATGCCTCGGATGAGCTCCGTCTTGACTCCAAGAAGGTGTTTGTAATGACTCTATCCATCCTGGACCAAAAGAATGGGAAACACTTGACTGCAACTTCAGGTCCAGCTCACCTTAGCAAGTATCAGTGCCATTGATATATGTGATTTAACCTCATGATGATTACAGTTGATCATACTTTTGTCTTGATCACAGGTCTCTGGGTATGTAATAAAGGATGCGGATGGGGATGGCCTAACTTCTTTGGACTCAAGAAACTCAAGGAGCCGTCTGGAGGCTATGTTGTGGGATCGAGCTGCATTGTGAAGGCAGATCTTACCATCATTGGTTCATCCAATGATGGCTAGATCTTTTTACCTCATGGCCTGATGGAGAGATAATGCTCTTTAATCCTAGCTACTAATAACCAGACTTATATATGAGACAATGTTGTGGTAGCGGTACTAAGAACTTGTGGAATGGTTAGTAGTAGTAATGAGCCGGATTTGAGAAGTGAGACAATTTCACGCATATATATTTCTATGTATGTGTCGGACAGAAATATGTTACCGGAAGTACTTGTATATGCATGGATGATACAGCTATGTCAGTCTGCTTGCCTCGCTATATGCATGCTGGATTCAGCTGAGCACTTGGTTATATTTCGCTTGGTTTCTGCGGATCATGTCCCCAATTGATGAATCACGGTTCAATGTAAAGCACTTTGCGTCTATGGTTTATTTTGAGAAGGAAAAGAGGCTCTTTCCTTTGTCTGCCGTCCATTCGTTTTGATCCCATGGACCAGGTTTTAGTCAAGTCCTAGTTCTAGCTCCATGCACAATTGCAACCTGAACTCTGAATTCAGAAGTCATGAGGCACCAAACCACTAACCAAGCTAATATCTACTGTAATTCCCTAGTTGTAGCTTGTACTACTACTCAAACTCCCCTCTTCTGCATGTAACAATGATGAAAAGGTGAGCTGAAAGCCTTTTTGTAGAAAAAATTGGTGGTAGTTTCGAGCAATGTTACTTCATTTTCGGTCGATGTCACATGATTCACTTTGGTGAAACCAGGATGACGCTCTTCCTCAACAGCCATCTGCTTCAGTACAAGTCATGGAGCCCTCCGAGTTGGCGAGGTAGCAGCACAGAGGAGGAGGAGGAGGACCAGGCGTTAAACTTGGCCTAGTCCAAACTAATTTCTCCAGGGGTTTGTTGTGGATAATATAATATCCAAACTAATTTCTCCTTAGAGCTAGGAAGGAATCCGTTATTTTCTCAAAGAAAAAAACTAGAGAGGAAGGAATCCCCACGATCACATCCTCCATATAAATGCCCTCACCCTCTCTCGCCTCCATTCCTCCAGCGTCGGCCGTCCAAGCCAGGTCTTTCCAGCTTCGATCTGCCCCCGAAACTAAGTCAGGTCTTTCTCCTCCCTCGCTTCCTGCTCTGCTGTCCATGGGAAATCCATTCCATTATTCGCCCTTCTCCATCTTTTCACCTGCCTCGTTCTGGAAAGAACAAACGATTACCGGAGCAGAGGGTTTTAGGGTTTTTCTACACCAAGCGTTTTAGGGGTTTTCAGTTCAAATTACAAGTTCCTGTAAATTTACCTAATTATTTTCGACAAAGCTGAACCTATCAGTTTATGCTTATGGAGTGAGATTTTACTTCTTTATCTCTTATTTATTAATTAGTTCATCGGGGAAATTTTGTCCTCGGCAAATTGATTGATTTACGTCCAAGTGGTATGTCATTAAGGAATGGTGATTTATCTATGTGCGGCGTGGTTATTATTTCGTCAAGATTTGCACTACTCTACTTTTGGAGATTACTTACGTGTCTTCTAGGTCCTTTTCTGGTTGAAATTCAGATTGTGCATATTATAAACAGAACACAGATACCAAATACAGCGCTCATTTGCTAAACAAAATCAGGTAAAAGTACATGAATGGTAGCGCTTAATTCTTATGGTCCAACAGTTCTAGGTATGCTGCAGGGAATGAAGGTATTGTCATCGCTATCATCTTTAGTACTGTAACTAGCAACACGATTAGCTACGGATGATTGCTCTTCGACTGGGCTTGTTGTGCTGGTGGCTCTTGTACCCCCCAGAAGATGACGTCATGGCGGGTTATAACCTTTGCACAGACAGAAGACAGAAGGTTTTTTTCCTAAGGTATTTTAAGATTGACATGAACCGGTTCAAATCAATCTGGGGTCTAATATTGGGGATATAACTATTCGTGTAAGCCGCACAGGAGGGGCCGGGTTACGCAAAGAGGATTCATCATATGAAGCCCAAAGATCAAGCGTGAAGATGGCGGTTCAATAAAGGGGCTAAAGCCCACAGACGACTTAAGGCCCGTAGTGGTAAACCGCCGTAATGGCATGACTTGTATCATAAGGCAGAATTAACTAGTCACCGAGCCGAACACTATTTATGAGCCGGCCGGGACTCTGTAGGTCGCAGGGCGTCAACCCGTGTATATAAGGGGACGACCCGCTGGCGGCTTAGGGCAAGTAACATCCAATCGAGAACCGGGCATAGCGTATCTTGCTCCCTGGTCATCGAAACCCTAGCAATACCAACCCAACTAGACGTAGGCTTTACCTTCATCGTAAGGGGCCGAACTAGTATAAACTCCCTCGTGTCCCTTGTCCCGGTTAACCCCTTTAAGCTTCCTAGTTAGATGGCTCCATGACTAAGTCCTTTCATGAGGACATCTGTCGTGACAATTCCACGACACTACGGGTTCGAGAACTATGTAGACATGACCGAGACACTTCTCCGGTCAATAACCAATAGCGGAACCTGGATGCCCATATTGGCTCCTACATATTCTACGTAGATCTTTATCGGTCGAACCGTTATGACAACATACGTAATTCCCTTTGTCCATCGGTATATTACTTGCCTGAGATTCGATCGTCAGTATCTTCATACCTAGTTCAATCTCGTTACTAGCAAGTCTCTTTACTCATTTCGTAATACATCATCTCGCGACCAACTCCTTAGTCAATTGCTTGCAAGCTTATGATGTGTATTACCGAGAGGGCCCAGAGATACCTCTCCGATACTCGAAGTGAGATATCATAATCTCGATCTATGCCAACTCAACAAACACCTTCGGAGATACCTGTAGAGCATCTTTATGATCACCAAGTTACGTTGTAACATTTGATAGCACACATGGTATTCCTCCGGTATCCGGGAGCTGCATATTCTCAGAGTCGAAGGAATATGTATTTGACATGAAGAAAGCAATAGCAATAAAACTGAATGATTATTATGCTAAGCTAACAGATGGGTCTTGTCCATCACATCATTCTCCTAATTATGTGATCCCATTATCAAATGACAACTCATGTCCATGGTTAGGAAACCTTAACCATCTTTGATCAACAAGCTAGTCTAGTAGAGGCTTACTAGGGACACAGTATTTGTTTATGTATTCACACATGTATTTAAGTTTCCAATCAATGCAATTCTAGAATGAATAATAAACCTTTATCATGAATAAGGAAGTATAAAATTAAAACTTTATTATTGCCTCTAGGGCATATTTCCTTTAGTCTCCCACTTATACTAGAGTCAATAATCTAGATTACATTGTAATGAATCTAACACCCATGGAGTCTTGATGCTGATCATGTTTTGCTCGTGGAAGAGGCTTAGTCAATGGATCTGCTACATTCAGATCCGTATGTATCTTGCAAATTTCTATGTCTCCATCCTTGACTTGTTCACGAATGGAGTTGAAGCGTCTCTTGATGTGTTTGGTCCTCTTGTGAAACCTGGGTTCCTTCTCCAAGGCAATTGCTCCAGTGTTGTCACAAAATATTTTCATTGGACCCGATGCACTAGGTATTACACCTAGATCGGATATGAACTCCTTCATTTGCTTCTTCTGAAGCAGCTATGTACTCTGCTTCACACGTAAATCTCGCCACGACGCTCTGCTTGGAACTGCACCAACTAACAGCTCCACCATTCAATATAAATACGTATCCGGTTTGTGACTGAGAGTCATCCGGATCAGGGTCAAAGCTAGCATCGACGTAACCATTTACGATGAGCTCTTTGTCACCTCCATAAATGAGAAACATATCCTTTGTCCTTTTCAGGTACTTCAGGATGTTCTTGACCGCTGTCCTGTGATCCACTCCTGGATTACTTTGGTACCTCCCTGCCAGACTTATGGCAAGGCACACATCAGGTCTGGTACACAATATAGCATGCATGATAGAACCTATGGCTGAGGCATTGGGAATGACTTCATTTTCTCTCTATCTTCTGTAGTGCTTGGGCTTTGAGTCTGACTCAACTTCACACCTTGTAACACAGGCAAGAACCCTTTCTTTGACTGATCCATTTTGAACTTCTTCAAAACTTTATATCAAGGTATGTGCTTTGCGGAAGTCCTATTAAGCGTCTCGATCTATCTCTATAGATCTTGATGCCCAATATATAAGCAGCTTCACCGAGGTCTTTCATTGAAAAATTCTTATTCAAGTATCCTTTTATGCTATCCAGAAATTCTATATCATTTCCAATCAATAATATGTTATCTACATATAATACCAGAAATGCTACAGAGCTCCCACTCACTTTCTTGTAAATAGAGTCTTCACCGAAAGTGTGTATAAAACCATATGCTTTGATCACCTGATCAAAGCGTATATTCCAACTCCAAGATGCTTGCACCAGTCCATAGATGGATCGCTGGAGCTTGCACACTTTGTTAGCACCTTTAGGATCGACAAAACCTTCTGGTTGCATCACATACCACTCTTCTTTAAAAAATCCATTGAGGAATGCAGTTTTGACGTCCATTTGCCAGATTTCATAATCATAAAATGCGGCAATTGCTAACATGATTCGGACGGACTTAAGCATCGCTACGAGTGAGAAAGTCTCATCATAGTAAACCCCTTGAACTTGTCGAAACCTTTCGCGACAAGTCGAGCTTTGTAGACAGTAACATTACCATCAGCGTCAATCTTCTTCTTGAAGATCCATTTATTCTCTATGGCTTGCCGATCATCGGGCAAGTCCACCAAAGTCCACACTTTGTTCTCATACATGGATCCTATCTCAGATTTCATGGCATCAAGCCATATATCGGAATCTGGGCTCATCATAGCTTCTTCATAGTTCGTAGGTTCGCCATGGTATAATAACATAACTTCTAGGATAGGATTTCCGTACCACTCTGGTGCGGATCGTGCTCTAGTCGACCTACAAAGTTCAGTAGCAACTTGATCTGAAGTTTCATGATCATTATCATTAGCTTCCTATCTAGTTGGTGTAGGCATCACAGGAACGGTTTTCTCTGATGTGCTACTTTCCAATTCGAGAGGAGGTACAATTACCTCATCAAGTTCTACTTTCCTCCCACTCACTTCTTTCGAGAGAAACTCCTTCTCTAGAAAGGTTCCATTCTTGGCAACAAAGATCTTGCCTTTGGATCTGTGGTAGAAGGTGTACCTAATTGTTTCCTTAGGGTATCCTATGAAGACGCACTTCTCCGATTTGGGTTCGAGCTTATCAGGCTGAAGCCTTTTGACATAAGCGTCACAACCCCAAACTTTAAGAAACTACAGTTTAGGTTTCTTGCCAAACCACAGTTCATACGGTGTCGTCTCAGTGGATTTAGACGGTGCCCTATTTAACGTGGATGCGGCTGTCTCTACTGCATAACCCCAAAACAATAGTGGTAAATCGGTAAGAGACATCATAGACCACACCATATCTAATAAAGTACGGTTATGCCGTTCGGACACACCATTACGTTGTGGTGTTTCAGGTGGCGTGAGTTGTGAAACAAATCCACATTGTTTTAAATTAAGGCCAAACTCGTAACTCAAATATTCGCCTCTGCGATCAGATCGTAGAAACTTTATTTTCTTGTTACGATGATTCTCCACTTCACTATGAAATTCTTTGAACTTTTCAAATGTTCCAGACTTGTGTTTCATTAAGTAGATATACCCATATCTGCTTAATCATCTGTGAAGGTCAGAAAATAACGATACCCGCCGCGTGCCTCAATACTCATTGGACTCCATACATCGGTATGTATTATTTCCAATAAGTCATTAGCTCGCTCCATTGTTCCGGAAAACGGAGTTTTTGTCATCTTACCCATGAGGCATGGTTTGCAAGTATCAAATGATTCATAATCAAGTGATTCGAAAAGTCCATCTGTATGGAGTTTCTTCATGCGCTTTACACCAATATGACCTAAACGGCAGTGCCACAAATATGTTGCACTATCATTATCAACTTTGCATCTTTTGGCATCAATATTACGAATATGTCTATCACCACAATCGAGATTCAACAGGAATAGACCACTCTTCAAGGGTGCATGACCATAAAAGATATTACTCTTATAAATAGAACAACCATTATTCTCTGATTTAAATGAATAACCGTCTCGCACTAAACAAGATCCAGGTATAGTGTTCATGCTCAACGCTGGCACCAAATAACAATTATTCAGGTCTAAAACTAATCCCGAAGGTAGATGTAGAGGTCGCGTGCCGACGGCGAGCACATCGACCTTGGAACCATTCCCGACGCGCATCGTCACCTCGTCCTTAGCCAATCTTCGTTTCATCCATAGCTCCTGTTTCGTGTGACAAATATAAGCAACGAAACCAGTATCAAATACCCAGGCGCTACTACGAGCATTAGTAAGGTACACATCAATAACATGTATATCAAATATACATTTGTTCACTTTGCCATCCTTCTTATCTACCAAGTATTTGGGGCAGTTCCTCTTCCGGTGACCAATCCCTTTGCAGTAGAAGCACTCAGTTTCAGGCTTGGGTCCAGCTTTGGGCTTCTTCCCGAGAGTGGCATCTTGCTTGCCATTCTTCTTGAATTTCCCTTTCTTTCCCTTGCCCTTTTTCTTGAAACTAGTGGTCTTCTTAACTACCAACATGTGATGCTCCTTCTTGATTTCTACCTCTGTGGCTTTAAGCATTGCGAAGAGCTCAGGAATTGTTTTGTTCATCCCTTGCATATTATAGTTCATCACGAAGCCTTTGTAACTTGGTGGCAGTGATTGAAGAACTCTGTCAATGACACAATCAACTGGAAGATCAACTCTCAGCTGAGTCAAGTGATTATAATACCCAGACATTTTGAGTATGTGTTCACTGACAGAACTGTTCTTCTCCATCTTGCAGCTATAGAACTTGTTGGAGACTTTATATCTCTCAATCCGGGCATTTTCTTGAAATATTAACTTCAACTCTTGGAACATCTCATATACTCCATGACGTTCGAAACGTCTTTGAAGTCCCGGTTCTAAGCCTTAAAGCATGGCACACTGAACTATCGAGTAGTCATCAGATCGAGCTTGCCAGACGTTCCAAACATCAGCTTCTACTCCTGCAGCAGGCCTTTCACCTAGCGGTGCATCAAGGACATAATTCTTCTGTGCAGCAATGAGGATCATCCTCAAGTTACGGGCCCAGTCCGTATAGTTGCTACCATCATCTTTCAACTTAGCTTTCTCTACGAATGCATTAAAATTCAGGGGAACGATAGCTCGGGCCATTGATCTACAACATAGATATGCAAAAATATAAGACTAAGTTCATGATAAATTAAGTTCAGTTAATGAAACTACTTAAGAACTCCCACTTAAATAGACATCCCTCAAGTCATCTAAGTGATACCTGATACAAATCAACTATCCCATGTCCGATCATCACGTGAGATGGGGTAGTCATCAATGGTGAACATCTCTATGTTGATCATATCTACTATATGATTCATGTTCGACCTTTCGGTCTCCAGTGTTTCGAGGCCATGTCTGTACATGCTAGACTCGTCAAGTTTAACCCAAGTATTCTGCATGTGTAAAACTGTCTTATACCCGTTGTATGTGAACGTAGAGTCTATCACACCCGATCATCATGTGGTGTCTCGTAACGATGAACTGTAGCAATGGTGCATACTCAAGGAGAATACTTTTACCTTGAAATTCCGTCGTTCTAAGGAAAATAAGATGCATATAAGATAAACATCACATGCAATCAAAATATGTGACATGATATGACCATCATCATTTTGTGCTTTTGATCTCCATCTCCAAAGCATCGTCATGATCTCCATCGTCACCGGCTCGACACCTTGATCTCCATTTTTGCATCATGGTCGTCTCGCCAACTACTGCTTCTACAACTAGTGCTAACTCGTAGCGATAAAGTAAAGCAATTACATGGCGTTTGCATTTCATACAATAAAGATACAACCATAAGGCTCTTGTCGGTTGCCGATAAATTTACAAAACATGATCATCTCATACAACAACGTATTTCACATCATGTCTTGACCATATCACATCACAACAAGCCCTGCAAAAACAAGTTAGACGTCCTCTACTTTGTTGTTGCAAGTTTTACGTGGCTGCTACGGGCTTCTAGTAAGAACCGTTCTTACCTACGGCAAAAACCACAACGATGATTCATCAAGTTTGCTGTTTTAACCTTCTTCAAGGACCGGCCGCAGTCAAATTCGATTCTACTAAAGTAGGAGAAACAGACACCCGCCAGCCACCTTTATGCAAAACAGGTTGCATGTCTGTCGGTGGAACCGATCTCATGTACGTGGACATGTAAGGTTGGTCCGGGCCGCTTCATCCCACAATACCACCGAATCAAAATAAGACATTGGTGGTAAGCAGTATGACTATCACCGCCCACAACTCTTTGTGTTCTACTCGTGGATATCATCTACGCATAGACTTGGCTCATGATGCCACTATTGGGAGACGTTGCATGGAAAACAAAATAATTTCTATGCACACGCAAGATCTATCAAGGAGATGCATAGCAACGAGAGGGGGAGAGTGTGTCTACGTACCTTCATAGACCATAAGCGGAAGCGTTTTATAACGCGGTTGATGTAGTCGAACTTTTTTCGCGCTCCAATCGATCTAGTACCGAACGCACGACACCTCTGCGTTCTGCACACGTTCAGCTTGGTGACATACTCGGCCTTCTTGATCTAGTACTACGATGAGGTAGTAGATGAGTTCTGATAGCACGACGGTGTGATGACGGTGATGGTGATGTGATCACCGCAGGGCTTCGCCTAAGCACTACGAAAATATGACCAGGGGTGTAAACGGTGGAGGGGGGCGCCGCACACGGCTAAAAATTGATCTGGGGTGTACTAGGCACCCCCCTCCCACATATATATAGATGGGAGGGGGAGGGGAGGCAGCCTGGCGCACCACATAGGTGGCCGGCCGGCCCTAGGGCTCCTGCCCTGCCCCCCCCCCTTTCCTTGTATCAACAAGGGGGAAGGAAAGAGGGGGGAGAGGGAAGGAAGGGGGACTCCTACTCTGCACTTTTCATTCCCTCCCCTCTTTCCTTCTCCTCCTCATAGGGTCGACCACTATAGGGGCGCACCAGCCCCTTGTGGTGTTCCCTCTCTTGGCCCATAAGGCCCATAGCTTTGCCGGGGTGCCCGAAACTCCTTTCCGGTGACCCGATAAGTACCCGGTACCCTCCGAAACACTTCCGGTGTCTGAATACCATCATCCTATATATCAGTCTTTACCTCCCGACCATTTCGAGACTCCTCGTCATGTCCGTGATCTCATCCAAGACTCCGAACAACATTCGGTCACCAAATCACATAACTCATATAATACTATATCGTCAACGAATGTTAAGCGTGCGGACCCTACGGGTTCGAGAACCATGTAGACATGACCGAGACACCTCTCCAGTCAATAACCAATAGCGGAACCTGGATGCCTATATTGGATCCTACATATTGTACGAAGATATTTATCGGTCGAACCGTTATGACAACATATGTAATTCCCTTTGTCCATCGGTATGTTACTTGCCCGAGATTCGATCATCGGTATCTTCATACCTAGTTCAATCTCATTAGCGGCAAGTCTCTTTACTCGTTCCGTAATACATCACCTCGCGACCAACTCCTTAGTCATTTGCTTGCAAGCTTATGATGTGTATTTCTGAGAGGGCCCAGAGATACCTCTCCGATACTCGGAGTGACAAATCCTAATCTCGATCTATTCCAACGCAACAAACACCTTCAAAGATACCTTTAGAGCATCTTTATGATCACCCAGTTACGTTGTGACGTTTGCTAGCACACAAGGTATTCCTCTCGTGTCCGGGAGTTTTATAATCTCATAGTCGAAGGAAAATGTATTTGACATGAAGAAAGCAATAGCAATAAAACTAAACGATCATTATGGTAAGCTAACGGATGGGTTTTGTCCATCACATCATTCTCCTAATGATGTGATCCCGTTATCAAATGACAACTCATATCCATGGTTAGGAAACCTTAACTATCTTTGATCAACGAGCTAGTCTAGTAGAGGCTTACTAGGGACATGGTATTTGTTTATGTATTCACACATGTATATAAGTTTCCAATCAACACAATTCTAGCATGAATAATAAACCTTTATCATGAGTAAGGAAATATAAAATAACAACTTTATTATTGCCTCTAGGGCATATTTCGTTCATTATAGGCATCAAAATTATCTACAAGTTAGTTTCTATTGTATGCAACTTAGCAACTGTGGTAACCACATGTAAGCTATTACACTAATGCACGCAACAAATTAGAAGGCTATTAGGAGAATTCACTAATACACACTGTGCAATTTATCTAGCAGCAAAGTTGCCCCTCTTTTGCACTGAAGTTGTCTCATCTAGCATCAAAGTTGCTCTTTGAAAAAATCATCAACCCCCTATGAAACTTCTCATCTGTCCCCACTTATTCAACTAGTCAACACATGCGATCTGACTAGCCAACACCCGCGCGCAGCAACACTGGTGCGCAGACTCTCCTAGAAAAGAAAAGAACAAGGCTCTCATACCATCCACCCCACATAGTTTTGAAATTTGGAATTATGATAGACAACTTAGATCCCCCAAATACTTTTTGACATTGTAGGAAACTTAGGCCCCCCGATGGACAACTTCCATAGTATTTTAGGCAATTGGGGATGTAGGCAACTTAGAAGTCACAGTGAACAAGTTTGGAGAATATTAGACAAAATTAACTAGGGCGCAAAATGTGGTGAAGTTGCTTATTTGTAGCACTAAAGTTGCCTCTCGTGGAAGGAAAATTGCTTATGAAAAGTGATGTGATGTTACCTACCTATGTTTTAAAGTTGTTCATTGTTGCTAATTAGTTGTCTATCATTGCTAATTAGTTTTTTTTAATGGAGTGAAATTGCATACCTTATTTATTTTCTAACATCAATCATAATTCCGTCCACACATTGTGCTATGGACAACCATAACTATGGTAGACAACTTAGGAGAAAGGTTTTAATTGCTTTTGCAAATCGTGGATAGGCGTCTTCATAACACGAGTTGCCTCCTTTAGTGTTGAAAGTTGACTTCATGTATGCCAAATTTTCTCGCCGATGATGCTTAGTTGCCTATATACGATGAAAAGTTCTCTACCAAAGTTTCTAACTTATGTACGAAGTACTTGCTAGGTAAATTCACTAGTACACATGGTGAAAGACAAGTTGTTTCTATTTAACACTCAAATTGCCTCATCTAGCATCGAAGTTGCTTTTGATATAAAAAATTATCAAAACATATTCATATGGGATCTAATTTTGAAGATCTCGTCGTAAGAAACCTAACCATGAAAACGGATTGCAATTATGAGAATCCATTCAAAAGTTATAGCTTTTTATATTTTATGAAACGACATTTAATGCAAAAGAAACACGGATTAGCATGTACACACAGCCGTTGCCTAGTGTGAACGCAGCGCCTGTGTGAACATATTAATTGTTGTTTTATATGTCATGTGTCAATGCATGTCCCTGTCATGTGAACGATGGATTGTGGGTGTGCTCCTTTCGTCCGAATAGCGCAGCTGCGTTATTAAGCATTTGGGGAGAAAGAAAGAAGCAAAATACTAAATGCGTGAGTCTGCTTTAGTGTATTGATGATACTCCAAATGGCACTCATAGTGCTTCCGTCGATGGTTCCTTCTCCGGGCAGGATGGTAGCGCAGGAGTTGGTATGATCCTACGTCAAGAGGATGGATCGGTTATATTTTCTGCATACCGAGTTATTTTTCACTGCAATGAGGCACTTGAGGCGGAGATACATGCACTTATGCAAGGTATGGCCCTTGCTGCACAACATACGGATTGTCCAGTGATGGTACAAGCGGATTCCTTAGAGGTTCTCTCAATACTCGTAGGTGATAATTGGTCTCGTTCAGCTTATGGACACTTAGTTGCTAAAATCAAGACGACGATGATTGGTAGGGAGTTTATTCCTCAGAAAATCAGTGGAGCTTAAAACAGGGTAGCAGATTGTATGGCAAATTATACCCGAGCCGAGTCGTGTACTGCGGTGTGAATGAGCAGATGTCCTTCATGTTGTGAGGATCTATTGCCACTCGATCGTAACCCTTTGATTCATGAATAAAACTCCTTAGTTGCGCAAAAAAAACAATGGAGAAAATAAACCCGCAAAAAAGAAACCAAGGGGAAAAGAAACGGGAGGGAAACGGAGAGACGGACGCAGGACAGGAGAGACAGAGGATAGAAAAGTGACGACGCGGTTCTTCTTTGTGAGTTGTGACCGTCGTCCAGAAGAAAACCCCCCTCCGCCCGCATCGCACCCCCGGGACCCTGACGGACGCCGGCCGAGGAAGCCCCCGAATTCAGGTCTCTGTCTTCCTTCGCTTCTTCACTTCTTCGTCCCGTTGCCGCAGATCGCGCGCTTGGCATCCTCACTTGTTCTTCTGGATGGAGTGAGGGTTTTTCAGGCTTCCACTTTCTCATTTTTGACGAAACAGGGATTCAGGGTTTTGCGATGCAAGTTCATCTTGGCTTTCTTTCGTGATCGATCGACGGGTAGCTTTTCAATCGATCTGGTCGTGGAGTGGGATTTCTACTACTTCTTGTTCTCTTTTCTTTATTTTTTTCGCGGGTAATAATTGTCACGAGCCGAGCCGTGGTAATCATTTTGACCAAGATTGGCTCTGCCTCTCAAGATTCTGCATGTTCTTAACCCTCGTCGGCAATGTGCTGCTCCCCGCGGTGTAGGAGTATTTAGTAGCAGCGTGGGGGTATTCACTTCCCCTTTCTGGCTTTTCCCCACTCTTTCTCCAAGCCCTAAAAACCCTCTTTTCCCCTCCTCCTCTTCTTCTTACTCTGCTCTGCTCCCGGATTCTGCTTTGCTTGTTGGTGTTGCTAGGTATCTCGAGGACCCAAGCACATCCATTTCCCCCTCTGTTTATTTTGTTTTTGTTTTGTGTTCTTAGTTATTGTCCCTCTCTGCTTCTGCCTGATCTTTGCTCCTGAAGTCCTGATTGTTCTTCGGTCTCTACTCCACTGAGTGTTGCGCGTCTTCGAGGCTCGAGGCCCTCTGCCCTATCTTGATTCCTTCTCCTTCCGCTGCCTTCACTTTACACTATCTGTTTTGTGTGGTATTTTGCATCATCTGCTTGCTACCTTTACCTGACATGTGGTATGATTTAATCTCACTTGCAGAGGAGAAGAGAAGAGGAAGGGGCAGATCTATCATCTTCATCTATGGGCAACTGCAAGAGTTCCTGTATGTATCTCTCTTATAAACTAAAAGTTAGATGCAATTTACAGCATTAATTCCTTGGCAAAAGTAAGGTTAAGAAGGCAAAATCCTACCTCTGAATTGAAGAGCACTTGCTCTCACCATCATGCTCATAAATTAGCAAGATGCCTAGCTAGTCATGTGTTGAGTATATCACTCGCCTTATCTAGAAACACAAAGCTGTTCGAGAGCTGGTCTTGATGTCTTATTGGTTAGAACCAGTAGTACATGCTAATGGCATAGTACTATAAGAAAGTACCTGAATGATGTCTTGTTGATTGGAAACACAGTGTCTTCTGCCTTATTCTACGCCAAATTGCTGACATGAATAAATATATGCATTCAAGATTTTGATTCATTTAATCAGAAGATAAAAAACTTATATGCATGTTTCCCATTCTTGCGGTTGTCGATATTGTAGTCTGTTTATTTGGATCTGCAACATGCACATGAATTTTCTCATAGCATGTTCTCTCTTTCTTTCTTTTGTAATTTTGAGTTATTGCATTTGTACAAATATCAGCTCCTGCACTGCTAGGAAAAGCCCATGTTGCTCCGGATGCAGAATGGAGGATGCAGGACTTTGGAAAGACCCATGTTCCAGATCTAGAATGGAGGATTCATGACTTCTCATCGATGCTTGAAACGGGAGCTAAGTCAGCAACATCTGCCATTTTTCACTGCTCTGGGTATAACTGGTATGCACCATAATTGCAAAACAAATCTGCAAAATTCAGGTATTAGATGTACTAGTATGTATATACACGTGCAATGCACGTCTTAATATAACGGAGTGATTTTGGTAAAAGAAATAAAAAAGGTCAAAAGATTTACTAGTAGATTCGGGCAAAAAGAAATATAGTGATGTATGAATGCAGATATTAATTAAGTAGGAATTAATATTCGTTCCTCCTGCAAAAGAAAGAATTAATATTCATACAAAAACTGTACATTCACATCTAAAACAACTATAGGTTCATGTAGAAAAGTTGTAGTATGTTACTCTATTTTCTTTTTCTCCCCATTCTCCTCCCAAATCATGCCTGGGCTCAAGTCGTCATGCGCTCAAGCGGCACTGCGGCAAGCCGGCAATATGGCCCATGAGGCACCGCATATTTGCTTCTTTTTCTGGAAGGGCCACACGAATGTTCTAGAACACAGAAGAGGCAATAGCAGTATACTGTTCATGGCGAATCCTACTGAACTTAGCCCTTGGATTTTAGGGACCAACGGTTATGGTTGATGCTCTAGATCCAATTCAAAACTGGTACACTATATAGTAGTGGAGAAATGCCATCTGGTTTGTTTTAGTAAAGGTAATTATATGTTATCCATATACACATTGATTTAGGATGCCATTTACTCACAATGATGTTTCGATGTAATCAAATTAGCAATCACAATCTCATAAACAAACAGTCAGACGCTAAAACTTGATATGGTGCAGGAAGTGAAGAAATTCGACTTCATTCCTACTTCAGTTATGAATCCTAGACTGACTTTGGCTTCTTCGCATGATTTCATTTACCAGGCTGCTGCGAATGATTCCAATGCATAAAGAAACTGGTTCTGAAACGCCATATGTTGCTCTTCGTCTTATGACAACCCAAGAAAGGATGGTGCCAGGTCACACGGTGCATGTGGATTTTGAGTTGTCAATATACAACCATTCAAAAGGAATGTACTGTGGATGCAAAGGTAGTCTCATGGATGTGTTTTTTCAAGAACATCCATCATATTAAAGCTACTAATCCATACTCTATGTGTCATAAGTTTGAGATATATACCATGATTCCATCATTACAAGTCAATATCTGTAAATATCGAAATATGATCAAATACAACGTTTTCACATTAACAAGTCGCTTTGTATTTGCTTTGCTGTCAAGTTTCTCTGTAGACCTTCAGGAATTTGGATGGTTCAGATGGCATACACATGTTTCTCACTTGAGACATTACAAGTTTCTCTGTAGACATTACAAGTTTCACACTTGAGACTATTATGTTCAGATGGTATACACATGTTGCTCTTTAAATTTTATTATCATCATTTGGATGTAATTCACTACCTTGCTTTCTTAGCTAGGGTAAAGGTTGGTTAGATATTATTTGGTATATTTGCGTCTTGCATACAAGTTCTTCATTCTCTAATATACTAACCTTTACCGAACAGCAGCTAGCTACAACTTTCATTTCAAGAATAGCTACTCGAAGGAGCATTGCTTGATTCCTCTTCAGGAGCTACTGAAATCATCTGCTTTTCTAGTTGATGATAGTTGTGTCTTCGGTGTGGACATATTAAAAATTGATGTCTCTTCTCCTGAAAAGAAGGCTGTTGTGGTTCAGAAGAAGGCTACCACAGTTCAGAACCTCTTCGTCCAGAAGAAGGGGTTTGTCAAAGGGACATACACTTGGAACATCAACAACTTCCTGGAACTGGACATGGATAACTTTGTCCGTTCTCCTACATTTGAAGTTGGCGGGCATAAATGGTATGCACCTGTTACATCACAAATGATTTATATAAATTGTATGCATGTGTTATCCAACATTTTAGCTTATACGCATCCTTTAACTTACCACACCTAGTCACTTTCCAAACTTCTTTTTTAATGTTTTATGCCAACGGACATTAGCAACTGCCAGATCTTTTTGCAAGGCAAGGTCCTTCAGATATTCTAACTGGACAGTTTAGCTTGATACAACCAAACAACTGTACTTCTAGTATATTTACAGATATGCGTAAAGCATTCCAGTTTACCCAAAAAGGCTTTCGCCCCGCTTTATATATAAAGCAACCATCATGCATACAACCAACCACCCAACACACGACACCGACACACACAACACACACACCCAAGGCAAGATACAAGGGTGCCGCACAACACCACATCACCCAAACGCCACCAAGCACACTAAAGATAAACAATCAGAGCGCCTGGAGACGCCATCGACCTTAACTATGAGCTAGCCATTGTGAAGAAGTGAGGCCGACCCACAACGTAGCAAAGACTCCAAGACGGTGCCTCCAAGAAGGGCACAACATCGGAGTGTCGCCACCGTCCGATCCAAAAGATCAAGTTTTCATCCAGAGTAAACTGGAGGAGACGGGACCAGCTGCGACGGAGCCTTCGGGAAGGGAAAGACGCCCGCGGATGCCGCCGCCGTCGGCCGGCCAAAGAACCGTGCAGGTAATGCACCCCGGCGCTCATCCATCTCCACCAAACCACCACACCGTACATCGACCACCAATAGCAATGCCACCCGTGTGGCCATGGCTGCCCGCATGCACCCGAGACGCGCGCTCCGTCCATGAACACCGCGCCTCCCGCAGCCAGGCCGCCACCCTGCAAACAGACAACCCTGAGACCACACAAAGGCCCCGGTTTTGGCCCAACCGGCAGCCCCCGATCGACGGAGCCACTAGCAGACGCTCCACGCCGAACATCGGCAGACCTGCGCCAACCCACCCGCGGTCGAGGAAAGGGGGAGGAGGAGCAGACGCATCCGGACCGGCACGTCCCTGTGCCAGGGACAGGTGACATGACCGCATCGAGGCCACTCATCCCTCCTACCAAGCTCCCCACCGAACACACCCCGTGTCGCCCCACCATGGCAGCCGGCATAAATCCCCGTGAGGCCACCAGCAATCACGCCCCCACCAACGAGGGATACCAAATTGACCCGCAGTAGCAGACAAGGAAGCTCACCGGAGATGCCTACTCGCGCCGCCCGCCCACCAGCTGCGGGAGCAACCAAAGTGGACAAGCCCGCCGCCCACCACCACCACAACACCAGTGCCTCCACTCCCTGGGCAGGTCTAGCCGGAGCCCCACCACCCCACCGGAGCAGACGGACACCAGCTGCATCACCACCACCTTAACAGGGCCGTCAGCCACCCCTGCCACCACCAACCGCCACACCATCTAGATCTAGGCAAGAAGGCCAGATCCGCCGCGAGCTCGCCCCTGGGCTACGGATCCCCACGAGCCATGCCGGAGGGGGGATGGGAGGGGAGGAGGCGGCCACCAGAACGCCGGGAGGAGGGAGGGAGCCGGAGCAGGGCCGGCTCGACACCACCGAGCAAGGGGAGGTGCCCCGCGACGCCTGCCACCTGCGCGCGGGAGGCAGCCGCCCTGCCGCTGTCAACGCCACGCGGCCTTTGTCCGGCGATGCCCCGGCGACAGTGAGGGAGGGGGCCGAGGCGAGGGGTCGGGGGTGGCGGTGCTAGGGTTTCCTCCCGGGGGCACCCGCGGGAGCGCCTCGGGAGGGGGGCGGGGGGACTAGAGTTTTGAGGTGCGCATTCCAGTTTCAATGGAAACAGGTTTTTGTAATCATGCTGCACCGAAAATTCGGAAACAATGTAGTACTAAAATCTATGTTGAATTCAACTGCAAAAAAAACCTATGTTGAATAAAAGCTAGAAATGTATATATTTGGTACAACCCGTTCTTGTATGTGCCACATACCATCGATTATTTTCTGAGATTGTTTTTATGTAAAATTTTACTCCATTATCTTCTGTAGTGATGTTTTGTTCAGAGTTTTTGTACAATTGTAATGCCACCATGTCGTGTCCAAAGTACTGACTAAACCCAAGCTCAGCCCCAACTTTCTGATTTCAGTAACCAACCACATTCTTCAAATACATTTTCCCGGGTACCCAATTATATTTGAAGTGACACTTCCCATTTTCTTCAACAGGTACGTCGGCATGTATCCGCATGGTAACAAGTACAGCACTGATTGCCTCAGCTTGTACTTATGCCTGGGTTCCTCGGATGAGCTCCGTCTCGAGTCCAAGAAGGTGTTTGTAATGACTCTGTCCATCCTGGACCAAAAGAATGGGAAACACTTGACTGCAACTTCAGGTTCAGCTCACCTTAGCAAGTATCAGTGCTATTGATATGTGTGATTTAACCTCATGATGATTACAGTTGATCTCACTTTTGTCTTGATCACAGGTCTCTGGGTATGTAATAACGGATGCAGATGGGGATGGGCTGACTTCTTTGGACTCAAGAAACTCAAGGACCCGTCGGGAGGCTATGTTGTTGGATCGAGCTGCATTGTGAAGGCAGATCTTACCATCATTGGTTCATCCAATGATGGCTAGATGTTTTTACCTCATGGCCTGATGGAGAGATAGTGATCTTTAATCCTAGCTACTAATAACCAGACTTATATATGAGACAATGTTGTGGTAGCAGTACTAAGAACTTGTGGAATGATTAGTAGTAGCAATGAGCCGGATTTGAGAAGTGAGACGATTTCACGCATATATATTTCTACGTATGTGTCGGACAGAAATATGTTACCGGAAGTACTTGTATATGCATGGATGATACAGCTATGTCAGTCTGCTTGCCTCGCTATATGCATGCTGGATTCAGCTGAGCACTTGGTTATCTTTTGCTTGGTTTCTGCGGATCATGTCCCCAATTGATGAATCACGGTTCAATGTAAAGCACTTTGCGTCTATGTATTATTTTGAGAAGGAAAAGAGGCTCTTTCCTTTGTCTGCCGTCCATTCGTTTTGATCCCATGGACCAGGTTTTAGTCAAGTCCTAGTCCCCAAACCGAGCAAACTGCGGCTTGCCAAGTGCTCCATGTACATGTCAAAAAAAAAAGGTGTTCCATGTACAATTGCAACCTGAATTCTGAATTCAGAATTCATGAGGCACCAGACCACTAACCAAGCTAATATCTGCATTTCCCTAGTTGTAGCTTGTACTACTACTCAAACTCCCCTTTTCTTTTCTTTTTTTAGAAAAGGAGGACGACCCCCGGCCTCTGCATCTGGACGATGCGTGCAGCCACTTTATTAATTATTCACACAAGACCTTACAAAGTCATACAACAGTAAGACTAAAGCCACCGTCTAGGCAACATCTATCACTACTCCTATCCAGTTGGTGAAGGGATGCTGATAGTCTGGGCCTAATACCAAACAAACCTCGCAGCCAAACCTAACATCGAAGACCTGAGGTCCCAACCAGGACGCCTGCCGGGTATGGGCACCCACCAGTCCGGCGCACTCCTCAACCAGGATGCCTGCCGGGTATGAGGCCGCCGCAGCCACCTGCCACCTCCATCTTCAGTGTTGTACTACTGCATCAACCTTGCCAGGCCTGCCGTCGACGCCACCACGACGCCAGACAACGCCACCATCCTGCGCGTGTCCATCCACGCGCGCCCATCGCCGAAACTCCGCAGCGCAATGCCGCTGTGATCCGCCGTCGGCCTTGCGGTAGATGTAACACCGCTCCTCCACTTGCCATCTCCATCCATCACTTTCTCCAAAACGATGCTCCAGGAGGGAAAGTGATACAGAGAACGTCATCATCGTCCGATCCGGGAGACCCAGATCTAGGGTTTCCCCCGGAGCATCCCGAGCCTGATGACGCAAAATGCAACGACGATGCCTCGACAAGGAAACGACATCAAAGACGCCGCCATCGTCCGCCACGACCGTAGTCGGCGCGATTTTCATCGGCACTTGCGCCACCGGGCATGCGCCGTCGGCGTCGTCGGTCCCTTCAACCGGAGCAAACTCCAAAACGATGCTTTGAAGGGACTACGACGCAAAAGCACCGCCATCGCTCGATCCCAAGGAGATCTAGGGTTTCCCCCGGAGTTGCCCGTGCCGTCAAGGACCAAACAAGGATGGAATCCGTAGATCCGCCAAGCTGCCGACGTGCCGCACCCGCCATCACGCCGACCGCGACCCGGAGGCGAAACCCATGCCTGGGCCCTGATCCGGCCGCGCCGCCACCGATTTGGTCGCGCCGCCGCTGTCCTTGACGACCGCGACGCCCCAGACCTTGAAGCCGCCTGCCGTGGAGGTATGGAATCGCTCGAGCGCCGCCACCCCCCGCCGTGACGTCCCGCCGAACACCATGCTCCAACCGGGGGGCGCCGGCCGCGCCAGCCCCTCACGAGCGGGAGGGCCCCGAGTCCCCGCCGCCGCCGGCGACGGCAAGGCTTCGCCCTGCCGCGCCCTCGGGCGGCGGCGAGGGAGGAGGAGGAGGAGAAGGGGAGGCCAGGCGATGGGATCTGGGAGCCTCCCGGCCGCCACACGGGGGCGACTCGGGAGGAGGCAGGAGCGTATCATGAGGAGGCAGACGAAAACCAGGATGACAAGGTGGGCTTAAAGCCTTTTCATAGAAAAAATTGGTGGTAGTTTCGAGCAATGTACCGGTCGATGTCACATGATTCTCTTTGGTGAAACCAGGATGACGCTCTTCCTCAACAGCCATCTGCTTCAGTAGAAGTTGTTGGGGAACGTTGCAGAAAATAAAAAAAATTCTACGGTTTCACCAAGATCTATCTATGAGTTCATCTAGCAACGAGTGGTCGGAGTGCATCTACATACCTTTGTAGATCGCGAGCGGAAGCGTTCAAGAGAACGGGGTTGAGGGAGTCGTACTCATCGTGATCCAAATCACCGGAGATCCTAGCGCCGAACGGACGGCACCTCCACGTTCAACACACGTACGGAGCGGATGACGTCTCCCGCGCCTTGATCCAGCAAGGAGGAGGGAGAGGTTGAGGAAGATGGCTCCAGCAGCAGCACGACGGCGTGGTGGTGGTGGAGAGGCAGTACTCCGGCAGGGCTTCGCCAAGCTCTACGGAGGAGGAGGAGGAGGAGGCGTTGGAGTGGGAGAGGGAGGCGCCAGGGGCATGGGTGCGGCTGCCCTCCCTCCCCCCCTCTATATATAGGGTCCCCAGGGGGGCGCCGACCCTAGGAGATGGGATCTCCTAGGGGGGGCGGCGGCCAAGGGGGTGGAGTGCCCCCCAAGGCAAGTGGAGGCGCCCCCTCCCCTAGGGTTCCCAACCCTAGGCGCAGGGGGAAGCCCAAGGGGGGGCGCACCAGCCCACTAGGGGCTGGTTCCCCTCCCACTTTAGCCCATGTGTCCCTCCGGGATAGGTGGCCCCACACGGTGGACCCCCGGGACCCTTCCGGTGGTCCTGGTACAATACCGGTGACCCCCGAAACTTTCCCGATGGCCGAAACTCGACTTCCCATATATAATTCTTTACCTTCGGAGCATTCCGGAACTCCTCGTGACGTACGGGATCTCATCCGGGACTCCGAACAACTTTCGGGTTACTGCATACTCATATCTCTACAACCCTAGCGTCACCGAACCTTAAGTGTGTAGACCCTACGGGTTCGAGAGACACGTAGACATGACCGAGATGGCTCTCCGGCCAATAACCAACAGCGGGATCTGGATACCCATGTTGGCTCCCACATGCTCCTCGATGATCTCATCGGATGAACCATGATATCGAGGATTCAAGCAACCCCGTATACAATTCCCTTTGTCAATCGGTATGTTACTTGCCCGAGATTCGATCGTCGGTATCCCAATACCTCGTTCAATCTCGTAACCGGCAAGTCACTTTACTCGTACCATAATGCATGATCCCGTGATCAAACACTTTGATCACATTGAGCTCATTATGATGATGCATTACCGAGTGGGCCCAGTGATACCTCTCCGTCGTACGGAGTGACAAATCCCAGTCTCGATCCGTGTCAGCCCAATAGACACTTTCGGAGATACCCGTAGTATACCTTTATAGTCACCCAGTTACGTTGTGATGTTTGGTACACCCAAAGCACTCCTACGGTATCCGAGAGTTACACGATCTCATGGTCTAAGGAAAAGATACTTGACATTGGAAAAGCTCTAGCAAACGAATTATACGATCTTGTGCTATGCTTAGGATTGGGTCTTGTCCATCACATCATTCTCCTAATGATGTGATCTCGTTATCAATGACATCCAATGTCCATAGTCAGGAAACCATGACTATCTGTTGATCAACGAGCTAGTCAACTAGAGGCTTACTAGGGACATGTTGGTGTCTATGTATTCACACATGTATTACGATTTCCGGATAACACAATTATAGCATGAATAAAAGACAATTATCATGAACAAGGAAATATAATAATAATCCTTTTATTATTGCCTCTAGGGCATATTTCCAACAGTCTCCCACTTGCACTAGAGTCAATAATCTAGTTACATTGTGATGAATTGAACACCCATAGAGTTCTGGTGTTGATCATGTTTTGCTCGCGGAAGAGGTTTAGTCAATGGATCTGCAACATTCAGATCCGTATGCACTTCGCAAATTTCTATGTCTCCATCTTGAACATTTTCACGAATGGAGTTGAAGCGACGCTTGATGTGCCTGGTCTTCTTGTGAAACCTGGGCTCCTTGGCAAGTGCAATAGCTCCAGTGTTGTCACAGAAGAGTTTGATCGGCCCCGGCGCATTGGGTATGACTCCTAGGTCGGTGATGAACTCCTTCACCCAAATTGCTTCATGCGCTGCCTCCGAGGCTGCCATGTACTCCGCTTCACATGTAGATCCCGCCACGACGCTCTGCTTGCAGCTGCACCAGCTTACTGCTCCACCATTCAACATATACACGTATCCGGTTTGTGACTTAGAGTCATCCAGATCTGTGTCGAAGCTAGCATCGACGTAACCCTTTACGACGAGCTCTTCGTCACCTCCATAAACGAGAAACATGTCCTTAGTCCTTTTCAGGTACTTCAGGATATTCTTGACCGTTGTCCAGTGTTCCTTGCCGGGATTACTTTGGTACCTTCCTACCAAACTTACGGCAAGGTTTACATCAGGTCTGGTACACAGCATGGCATACATAATAGACCCTATGGCTGAGGCATAGGGGATGACACTCATCTCTTCTATATCTTCTGCCGTGGTCGGACATTGAGCTGAGCTCAATTTCACACCTTGCAACACAGGCAAGAACCCCTTCTTAGACTGATCCATATTGAACTTCTTCAATATCTTATCAAGGTATGTGCTTTGTGAATGACCTATGAGGCGTCTTGATCTATCTCTATAGATCTTGATGCCTAATATATAAGCAGCTTCTCTAAGGTCCTTCATTGAAAAACTCTTATTCAAGTAGGCCTTAATGTTGTCCAAAAGTTCTATATCATTTCCCATCAAATGTATGTCATCTACATATAATATGGGAAATGCTACAGAGCTCCCACTCACTTTCTTGTAAACGCAGGCTTCTCCATAAGTCTGCATAAACCCAAACGCTTTGATCATCTCATCAAAGCGAATGTTCCAACTCCGAGATGCTTGCACCAGCCCATAAATGGATCGCTGGAGCTTGCACACCTTGTTAGCATTCTTAGGGTCGACAAAACCTTCCGGCTGCATCATATACAGTTCTTCCTTAAGATAACCGTTAAGGAATGCCGTTTCGACGTCCATTTGCCATATCTGATAATCATAGTATGCGGCAATTGCTAACATGATTCGGACGGACTTCAGCTTCGCTACGGGAGAGAAAGTCTCATCATAGTCAACCCCTTGAACTTGCCGATAACCCTTAGCGACAAGTCGAGCTTTATAGATGGTAACATTACCATCCGCGTCCGTCTTCTTCTTAAAGATCCATCTGTTTTCTATCGGTCGTCGATCATCGGGCAAGTCTGTCAAAGTCCATACTTTGTTTTCATACATGGATCCTATCTCGGATTGCATGGCTTCAAGCCATTTGTTGGAATCTGGGCCCGCCATCACTTCTTCATGTTCGAAGGTTCACCGTTGTCTAACAACATGATTTCCAGGATAGGGTTGCCATACCACTCTGGTGTGGAACGTTTCCTCGTGGACCTTCGAAGTTCAGTAGCAACTTGATTCGAAGTACCTTGATCATCATCATTAATTTCCTCTTCAGTGGATGTAGGCACCACAGGAACATTTTCCTGAGGTGCACTACTTTCCGGTTCAAGAGGTAGTACTTCATCGAGTTCTACTTTCCTCCCACTTACTCCTTTCGAGAGAAACTCTTTTTCCAGAAAGGATCTGTTCTTGGCAACAAAGATCTTGCCTTCGGATCTAAGGTAGAAGGTATACCCAATGGTTTCCTTAGGGTATCCTATGAAGACGCATTTTTCCGACTTGGGTTCGAGCTTTTCAGGTTGAAGTTTCTTGACATAAGCATCGCATCCCCAAACTTTTAGAAACGACAGATTAGGTTTCTTCCCAAACCATAATTCATACGGTGTCGTCTCAACGGATTTAGACGGTGCCCTGTTTAAAGTGAATGTAGCTGTCTCTAGAGCGTATCCCCAAAATGATAACGGTAAATCAGTAAGAGACATCATAGATCGCACCATATCCAATAGAGTGCGATTACGACGTTCGGACACACCGTTACGTTGAGGTGTTCCAGGCGGCGTGAGTTGTGAAACGATTCCACATTTCCTTAAGTGTGTGCCAAATTCGTGACTTAAATATTCTCCCCCACGATCTGATCGTAAGAACTTTATTTTTCGGTCACATTGATTCTCTACCTCATTCTAAAATTCCTTGAACTTTTCAAAGGTCTCAGACTTGTGTTTCATCAAGTAGACATACCCATATCTACTCAAGTCATCAGTGAGAGTGAGAACATAACGATATCCTCCGCGAGCCTCAACGCTCATTGGACCGCACACATCAGTATGTATGATTTCCAATAAGTTGGTTGCTTGCTCCATTGTTCCGGAGAACGGAGTCTTGGTCATTTTTCCCATGAGGCATGGTTCGCATGTGTCAAATGATTCATAATCGAGAGACTCTAAAAGTCCATCAGCATGGAGCTTCTTCATGCGCTTGACACCAATGTGACCAAGGCGGCAGTGCCACAAGTATGTGGGACTATCGTTATCAACTTTACATCTTTTGGTATTCACACTATGAATATGTGTAGCATCACGTTCGAGATTCATTAAGAATAAACCATTGACCATCGGAGCATGACCATAAAACATATCTCTCATATAAATAGAACAACCATTATTCTCGGATTTAAATGAGTAGCCATCTCGTATTAAACGAGATCCAGATACAATGTTCATGCTCAAAGCTGGCACTAAATAACAATTATTGAGCTTTAAAACTAATCCTGTAGGTAAATGTAGAGGTAGCGTGCCGACGGCGATCACATCGACCTTGGAACCATTCCCGACGCACATCGTCACCTCGTCCTTCGCCAGTCTCCGCTTATTCCGCAGCTCCTGCTTTGAGTTACAAATATGAGCAACGACACCGGTATCAAATACCCAGGAGCTACTACGAGTACTGGTAAGGTACACATCAATTACATGTATATCACATATATCATTAGTGTTGCCGGCCTTCTTGTCCGCTAAGTATTTGGGGCAGTTCCGCTTCAAGTGACCCTTCCCTTTGCAATAAAAGCACTCAGTCTCAGGCTTGGGTCCATTCTTTGACTTCTTCCTGGCAACTGGCTTACCGGGCGCGGCAACATCCTTGCCGTCCTTCTTGAAGTTCTTCTTACCCTTGCCTTTCTTGAACTTGGTGGTTTTATTGACCATCAACACTTGATGTTCCTTTTTGATTTCTACCTCCGCTGATTTCAGCATTGAAAATACTTCAGGAATGGTCTTTTCCATCCCCTGCATATTGTAGTTCATCACAAAGCTCTTGTAGCTAGGTGGGAGCGACTGAAGGATTCTGTCAATGACCGCCTCGTCTGGGAGGTTAATGTCCAGCTGGGACAAGCGGTTGTGCAACCCAGACATCTTGAGTATGTGCTCACTGACAGAACTATTTTCCTCCATCTTACAACTGTAGAACTTGTCGGAGACTTCATATCTCTCGACCCAGGCATGAGCTTGGAAAACCATTTTCAGCTCTTCGAACATCTCATATGCTCTGTGTTGCTCAAAACGCTTTTGGAGCCCCGGTTCTAAGCTATAAAGCATGCCGCACTGAACGAGGGAGTAATCATCAGCACGCTGCTGCCAAGCGTTCATAACGTCTTGGTTCTCTAGGATGGGTGCTTCACCTAGCGGTGCTTCTAGGACATATTGTTTCCTGGCAGCTATGAGGATGATCCTCAGGTTCCGGACCCAATCCGTATAGTTGCTGCCATCATCTTTCAGCTTGGTTTTCTCTAGGAACGCGTTGAAGTTCATGTTGACATGAGCGTTGGCCATTTGATCTACAAGACATTTATGCAAAGATTTTAGACTAAGTTCATGATAATTAAGTTCATCTAATCAAATTATTTAACGAACTCCCACTCAGATTGGACATCCCTCTAGTCATCTAAGTGAAACATGATCCGACTCGACTAGGCCGTGTCCATTCATCATGTGAGACGGACTAGTCATCATCGGTGAACATCTCCATGTTGATCGTATCTTTCATACGACTCATGTTCGACCTTTCGGTCTCTTGTGTTGTGTTACACCCGTTGTATGTGAACGTTGGAATCTATCACACACGATCATCACGTGGTGCTTCGAAACAACGAACTGTCGCAACGGCGCACAGTTAGGGGGAACACTTTCTTGAAATTATTATGAGGGATCATCTTATTTACTACCGTCGTTCTAAGTAAACAAGATGCAAAAACATGATAAACATCACATGCAATCAAATAATAGTGACATGATATGGCCAATATCATATAGCTCCTTTGATCTCCATCTTGGGGCTCCATGATCATCTTGTCACCGGCATGACACCATGATCTCCATCATCATGATCTCCATCATCGTGTCTCCATGAAGTTGCTCGCCAACTATTACTTCTACTACCATGGCTAACACGTTTAGCAATAAAGTAAAGTAATTTACATAGCGTTTCTCAATGACACGCAGGTCATACAAAAAATAAAGACAACTCCTATGGATCCTGCCGGTTGTCATACTCATCGACATGCAAGTCGTAATTCCTATTACAAGAACATGATCTCATACATCACATATATATCATTCATCATTCATCACAACTTTGGCCATATCACATCACAAAACACTTGCTGCAAAAACAAGTTAGACGTCCTCTAATTGTTGTTGCAAGTTTTACGTGGCTGCAATAGGGTTCTAGCAAGAACGTTTTCTTACCTACGTAAAAGCCACAACGTGATTTATCAACTTCTATTTACCCTTCATAAGGACCCTTTTCGTCGAATCCGCTCCAGCTAAAGTGGGAGAGACAGACACCCGCTAGCCACCTTATGCAAGTAGTGCATGTCAGTCGGTAGAACCTGTCTCACGTTAGCATACGTGTAAGGTCGGTCCGGGCCGCTTCATCCCACAATACCGCTGAAGCAAAATAAGACTAGTAGCAGCAAGAAAGTTGACAACATCTACGCCCACAACAAATTGTGTTCTACTCGTGCAAAGAGAACTACGCATAGACCTAGCTCTGATACCACTGTTGGGGAACGTTGCAAAAAAAATTACGGTTTCACCAAGATCTATCTATGAGTTCATCTAGCAACGAGTGATCGGAGTGCATCTACATACCTTTGTAGATCGCGAGCGGAAGCGTTCAAGAGAACGAGGTTGAGGGAGTCGTACTCGTCGTGATCCAAATCATCGGAGATCCTAGCGCCGAATGGACGGCACCTCCGCGCTCAACACACGTACGGAGCGGATGACTTCTCCCGCGCCTTGATCCAGCAAGGAGGAGGGAGAGGTTGAGGAAGATGGCTCCAGCAGCAGCACGACGGCGTGGTGGTGGTGGAGAGGCAGTACTCCGGCAGGGCTTCGCCAAGCTCTACGGAGGAGGAGGAGGCGTTGGAGTGGGAGAGGGAGGCGCCAGGGGCATGGGTGCGGCTGCCCTCTCCCCCTCTATATATAGGGTCCCCAGGGGGGCGCCGGCCCTAGGAGATGGGATCTCCTAGGGGGGGCGGCGGCCAAGGGGGTGGAGTGCCCCCCAAGGCAAGTGGAGGCGCCCCTTCCCCTAGGGTTCCCAACCCTAGGCGCAGGGGGAAGCCCAAGGGGGGCGCACCAGCCCACTAGGGGCTAGTTCCCCTCCCACTTCAGCCCATGGGGCCCTTCGGGATATGTGGCCCCACCCGATGGTCCCGGTACAATACCGGTGACCCCCGAAACTTTCCCGATGGCCAAAACTTGACTTCCCATATATAATTCTTTACCTCCGGAGCATTCCGAAACTCCTTGTGACGTCCGGGATATCATCCGGGACTCTGAACGACTTTCGGGTTACTGCATACTCATATCTCTACAACCCTAGCGTCACCGAACCTTAAGTGTGTAGACCCTACGGGTTCGGGAGACACGTAGACATGACCGAGATGGCTCTCCGGCCAATAACCAACAGCGGGACCTGGATACCCATGTTGGCTCCCACATGCTCCTCGATGATCTCATCGGATGAACCAAGATGTCGAGGATTCAAGCAACCCCGTATACAATTCCCTTTGTCAATCGGTATGTTACTTGCCCGAGATTCGATCGTCGGTATCCCAATACCTCGTTCAATCTCGTTACCGGCAAGTCACTTTACTCGTACTGTAATGCATGATCCCGTGATCAAACACTTTGATCACATTGAGCTCATTATGATGATGCATTACCGAGTGGGCCCAGTGATACCTCTCCGTCGTACGGAGTGACAAATCCCAGTCTCGATCCGTGTCAACCCAACAGACACTTTCGGAGACACCCATAGTATACCTTTATAGTCACCCAGTTACGTTGTGACGTTTGGTACACCCAAAGCACTCCTATGGTATCCGGGAGTTACACAATCTCATGGTCTAAGGAAAAGATACTTGACATTGGAAAAGCTCTAGCAAACGAACTATACGATCTTGTGCTATGCTTAGGATTGGGTCTTGTCCATCACATCATTCTCATAATGATGTGATCTCGTTATCAATGAAATCCAATGTCCATAGTCAGGAGCTAGTCAACTAGAGGCTTACTAGGGACATGTTGGTGTCTATGTATTCACACATGTATTACGATTTCCGGATAACACAATTATAGCATGAATAAAAGACAATTATCATGAACAAGGAAATATAATAATAATCCTTTTATTATTGCCTCTAGGGCATATTTCCAACACAAGTCATGGAGCCCTCCGAGTTGGCGAGGTAGCAGCACGGAGGAGGAGGAGGAGGAGGACCAGGCGTTTAACTTGGCCTAGTCCAAACTAATTTCTCCAGGGGGTTTGTTGTGGATAATATAATATCCAAACTAATTTCTCCTTAGAGCTAGGAAGGAATCCGTTATTTTCTCAAAGAAAAAAAAAATAGAGAGGAAGGAATCCCCACGATCACATCCTCCACATAAATGCCCTCACCCCCTCTCGCCTCCATTCCTCCAGCGTCGGCCGTCCAAGCCAGGTCTTTCCAGCTTCGATCTGCCCCCGAAACTAAGCCAGGTCTTTCTCCTCCCTCGCTTCCTGCTCTGCTGTCCATGGGAAATCCAGTCCTTTATTCGCCCTTCTCCATCTTTTCACCTGCCTCGTTCTGGAAAGAACAAACGATTACCGGAGCAGAGGGTTTTAGGGTTTTTCTACACCAAGCGTTTTAGGGGTTTTCAGTTCAAATTACAAGTTCCTATAAATTTACCTAATTATTTTCGACAAAGCTGAACCTATCGGTTTATGCTTATGGAGTGCGATTTTACTTCTTGATCTCTTATTTATTAATTAGTTCATTGGGGAAATTTTGTCCTCGGCAAATTGATTGATTTACGTCCAAGTGGTATGTCATTAAGGAATGGTGATTTATCTATGTGCGGCGTGGTTATTATTTCGTCAAGATTTGCACTACTCTACTTTTGGAGATTACTTACGTGTCTTCTTGGTCCTTTTCTGGTTGAAATTCAGATTGTGCATATTATAAACAGAACACAGATACCAAATACAGCGCTCATTTGCTAAACAAAATCAGGTAAAAGTACATGAATGGTAGCGCTTAATTCTTATGGTCCAACAGTTCTAGGTATGCTGCAGGGAATGAAGCTATTGTCATCGCTATCATCTTTAGTACTGTAACTAGCAACACGATTAGCTACGGATGATTGCTCTTCGACTGGGCTTGTTGTGTTGGTGGCTCTTGTACCCCCCCAGAAGATGACGTCATGGCGGGTTATAACCTTTGCACAGACAGAAGACAGAAGGTTTTGTTCCTAAGGTATTTTAAGATTGACATGAACCGGTTCAAATCAATCTGGGGCCTAATGTTGGGGATATAACTATTTGTGTAAGCCACCCAGGAGGGGCCGGGTTACGCAAAGAGGATTCATCATATGAAGCCCAAAGATCAAGCGTGAAGATGGCGGTTCAATAAAGGGGCTAAAGCCCACAGACGACTTAAGGCCCGTAGTGGTAAACCGCCGTAATGGCATGACTTGTATCATAAGGTAGAATTAACTAGTCACCGAGCCGAACACTGTTTATGAGCCGGCCGGGACTCTGTAGGTCGCAGGGCGTCAACCCGTGTATATAAGGGGACGACCCGCTGGCGGCTTAGGGCAAGTAACATCCAATCGAGAATCGGGCATAGCGTATCTTGCTCCCTGTTCATCGAAACCCTAGCAATACCAACCCAACTAGACGTAGGCTTTACCTTCATTGTAAGGGGCCGAACTAGTATAAACTCTCTCGTGTCCCTTGTCCCAATTAACCCCTTTAAGCTTCCTAGTTAGATGGCTCCACGACTAAGTCCTTTCATGAGGACATCTGTCGTGACAATTCCACGACACTACGGGTTCGAGAACTATGTAGACATGACCGAGACACCTCTCCGGTCAATAACCAATAGCGGAACCTGGATGCCCATATTGGCTCCTACATATTCTACGTAGATCTTTATCGGTCGAACCGTTATGACAACATACGTAATTCCCTTTGTCCATCGGTATATTACTTGCCTGAGATTCGATCGTCAGTATCTTCATACCTAGTTCAATCTCGTTACTAGCAAGTCTCTTTACTCATTTCGTAATACATCACCTCGCGACCAACTCCTTAGTCAATTGCATGCAAGCTTATGATGTGTATTACCGAGAGGGCCCAGAGATACCTCTCCGATACTCGAAGTGAGAAATCATAATCTCGATCTATGCCAACTCAACAAACACCTTCGGAGATACCTGTAGAGCATCTTTATGATCACCAAGTTACGTTGTAACATTTGATAGCACACAAGGTATTCCTCCGGTATCCGGGAGCTGCATAATCTCAGAGTCGAAGGAATATGTATTTGACATGAAGAAAGCAATAGCAATAAAACTGAATGATTATTATGCTAAGCTAACGGATGGGTCTTGTCCATCACATCATTCTCCTAATTATGTGATCCCGTTATCAAATGAAAACTCATGTCCATGGTTAGGAAACCTTAACCATCTTTGATCAACAAGCTAGTCTAGTAGAGGCTTACTAGGGACACTGTATTTGTTTATGTATTCACACATGTATTTAAGTTTCCAATCAATGCAATTCTAGAATGAATAATAAACCTTTATCATGAATAAGGAAGTATAAAATAACAACTTTATTATTGCCTCTAGGGCATATTTCCTTTAGTCTCTCACTTGTACTAGAGTCCATAATCTAGATTATATTGTAATGAGTCTAACACCCATGGAGTCTTGGTGCTGATCATGTTTTGCTCGTGGAAGAGGCTTAGTCAATGGATCTGCTACATTCAGATCCGTATGTATCTTGCAAATTTCTACGTCTCCATCGACTAAGTCATTTCATGAGGACATCTGTCGTGACAATTCCATGACACTACGGGTTCGAGACCTATGTAGACATGACCGAGACACCTCTCCGGTCAATAACCAATAGCGGAACCTGGATGCCCATATTGGCTCCTACATATTCTACGTAGATCTTTATCGGTCGAACCGTTATGACAACATACGTAATTCCCTTTGTCCATCGGTATATTACTTGCCTGAGATTCGATCGTCAGTATCTTCATACCTAGTTCAATCTCGTTACTAGCAAGTCTCTTTACTCATTTCATAATACATCACCTCGCGACCAACTCCTTAGTCAATTGCTTGCAAGCTTATGATGTGTATTACCGAGAGGGCCCAGAGATACCTCTCCGATACTCGAAGTGAGAAATCAAAATCTCGATCTATGCCAACTCAACAAACACCTTCGGAGATACCTGTAGAGCATCTTTATGATCACCAAGTTACGTTGTAACATTTGATAGCACACAAGGTATTCCTCCGGTATCCGGGAGCTGCATAATCTCAGAGTCGAAGGAATATGTATTTGACATGAAGAAAGCAATAGCAATAAAACTGAATGATTATTATGCTAAGCTAACGGATGGGTCTTGTCCATCACATCATTCTCCTAATTATGTGATCCCGTTATCAAATGACAACTCATGTCCATGGTTAGGAAACCTTAACCATCTTTGATCAACAAGCTAGTCTAGTAGAGGCTTACTAGGGACACGGTATTTGTTTATGTATTCACACATGTATTTAAGTTTCCAATCAATGCAATTCTAGAATGAATAATAAACCTTTATCATGAATAGGAAGTATAAAATAACAACTTTATTATTGCCTCTAGGGCATATTTCCTTTAGTCTCTCACTTGTACTAGAGTCAATAATCTAGATTACATTGTAATGAATCTAACACCCATGGAGTCTTGGTGCTGATCATGTTTTGCTCATGGAAGAGGCTTAGTCAATAGATCTGCTACATTTAGATCCGTATGTATCTTGCAAATTTCTATGTCTCCATCCTTGACTTGTTCATGAATGGAGTTGAAGCGTCTCTTGATGTGTTTGGTCCTCTTGTGAAACCGGATTCCTTCGCCAAGGCAATTGCTCCAGTGTTGTCACAAAATATTTTCATTGGACCCGATGCACTAGGTATTACACCTAGATCGGATATGAACTCCTTCATTTGCTTCTTCTGAAGCAGCTATGTACTCTGCTTCACACGTAAATCTCGCCACGACGCTCTGCTTGAAACTGCACCAACTAACAGCTCCACCATTTAATATAAATACGTATCCGGTTTGTGACTGAGAGTCATCCGGATCAAGGTCAAAGCTAGCATCGACGTAACCATTTACGATGAGCTCTTTGTCACCTCCATAAATGAGAAACATATCCTTTGTCCTTTTCAGGTACTTCAGGATGTTCTTGACCGCTGTCCAGTGATCCACTCCTGGATTACTTTGGTACCTCCCTGCCAGACTTATGGCAAGGCACACATCAGGTCTGGTACACAACATAGCATGCATGATAGAACCTATGGCTGAGGCATTGGGAATGACTTCATTTTCTCTCTATCTTCTGTAGTGGTCGGGCTTTGAGTCTGACTCAACTTCACACCTTGTAACACAGGCAAGAACCCTTTCTTTGACTGATCCATTTTGAACTTCTTCAAAACTTTATATCAAGGTATGTGCTTTGTGGAAGTCCTATTAAGCGTCTCGATCTATCTCTATAGATCTTGATGCCCAATATATAAGTAGCTTCACGGAGGTCTTTCATTGAAAAATTCTTATTCAAGTATCCTTTTATGCTATCCAGAAATTCTATATCATTTCCAATCAATAATATGTTATCTACATATAATATCAGAAATGCTACAGAGCTCCCACTCACTTTCTTGTAAATAGAGTCTTCACCGAAAGTCTGTATAAAACCATATGCTTTGATCACCTCATCAAAGCGTATATTCCAACTCCGAGATGCTTGCACTAGTCCATAGATGGATCGCTGGAGCTTGCACACTTTGTTGGCACCTTTAGGATCGACAAAACCTTCTGGTTGCATCACATACCACTCTTCTTTAAGAAATCCATTGAGGAATGCAGTTTTGACGTCCACTTGCCAGATTTCATAATCATAAAATGCGGTAATTGCTAACATGATTCGGACGGACTTAAGCATCGCTACGAGTGAGAAAGTCTCGTCATAGTAAACCCCTTGAACTTGTCGAAAACCTTTCGCGACAAGTCGAGCTTTGTAGACAGTAACATTACCATCAGCGTCAGTCTTCTTCTTGAAGATCCATTTATTCTTTATGGCTTGCCGATCATCGGGCAAGTCCACCAAAGTCCACACTTTGTTCTCATACATGGATCCTATCTCAGATTTCATGGCATCAAGCCATATATCAGAATCTGGGCTCATCATAGCTTCTTCATAGTTCGTAGGTTCACCATGGTATAATAACATAACTTCTAGGATAGGATTTCTGTACCACTCTGGTGCGGATCGTGCTCTAGTCGACCTACAAAGTTCAGTAGCAACTTGATCTGAAGTTTCATGATCATTATCATTAGCTTCCTATCTAGTTGGTGTAGGCATCACAGGAACAGTTTTCTCTGATGTGCTACTTTCCAATTCGAGAGGAGGTACAATTACCTCATCAAGTTCTACTTTCCTCCCACTCACTTCTTTCGAGAGAAACTCCTTCTCTAGAAAGGTTCCATTCTTGGCAACAAAGATCTTGCATTTGGATCTGTGGTAGAAGGTGTACCTAATTGTTTCCTTAGGGTATCCTATGAAGACGCACTTCTCCGATTTGGGTTTGAGCTTATCAGGCTGAAGCCTTTTGACATAAGTGTCGCAACCCCAAACTTTAAGAAACTACAGCTTAGGTTTATTGCCAAACCACAGTTCATACGGTGTCGTCTCAATGGATTTAGACGGTGCCCTATTTAACGTGAATGCGGCTGTCTCTACTGCATAACCCCAAAACAATAGTGGTAAATCGGTAAGAGACATCATAGACCGCACCATATCTAATAAAGTATGGTTATGACGTTCAGACACACCATTACGTTGTGGTGTTCCAGGTGGCGTGAGTTGTGAAACAAATCCACATTGTTTTAAATGAAGGCCAAACTCGTAACTCAAATATTCGCCTCCGCGATCAGATCGTAGAAACTTTATTTTCTTGTTACGATGATTCTCCACTTCACTATGAAATTCTTTGAACTTTTCAAATGTTCCAGACTTGTGTTTCATTAAGTAGATATACCCATATCTGCTTAATCATCTGTGAAGGTCAGAAAATAACGATACCCGCCGCGTGCCTCAATACTCATTGGACTCCATACATCGGTATGTATTATTTCCAATAAGTCATTAGCTCGCTCCATTGTTCCGGAAAACGGAGTTTTTGTCATCTTGCCCATGAGGCATGGTTTTTAAGTATCAAATGATTCATAATCAAGTGATTCGGAAAGTCCATCTGTATGGAGTTTCTTCATGCGCTTTACACCAATATGACCTAAACGGCAGTGCCACAAATATGTTGCACTATCATTATCAACTTTGCATCTTTTGGCATCAATATTACGAATATGTCTATCACCACAATCGAGATTCAACAGGAATAGACCACTCTTCAAGGGTGCATGACCATAAAAGATATTACTCATATAAATAGAACAACCATTATTCTCTAATTTAAATGAATAACCGTCTTGCACTAAACAAGATCCAGGTATAGTGTTCATGCTCAACGCTGGCACCAAATAACAATTATTCAGGTCTAAAACTAATCCCGAAGGTAGATGTAGAGGTAGCGTGCCGACGGCGAGCACATCGACCTTGGAACCATTCCCGACGCGCATCGTCACCTCGTCCTTAGCCAATCTTCGTTTCATCCATAGCTCCTGTTTCGTGTGACAAATATAAGCAACGAAACCAATATCAAATACCCAGGCGCTACTACGAGCATTAGTAAGGTACACATCAATAACATGTATATCAAATATACCTTTGTTCACTTTGCCATCCTTCTTATCTGCCAAGTATTTGGGGCAGTTCCGCTTCCAGTGACCAATCCCTTTGTAGTAGAAGCACTCAGTTTCAGGCTTGGGTCCAGCTTGCTTTCCATTCTTCTTGAACTTCCCTTTCTTTCCCTTGCCCTTTTTCTTGAAACTAGTGGTCTTGTTAACCACCAACATGTGATGCTCCTTCTTGATTTCTACCTCTGCGGCTTGAAGCATTGCGAAGAGCTCAGGAATTGTTTTGTTCATCCCTTGCATATTATAGTTCATCACGAAGCCTTTGTAGCTTGGTGGCAGTGATTGAAGAACTCTGTCAATGACACAATCAACTGGAAGATCAACTCCCAGCTATGTCAAGTGATTATAATACCCAGACATTTTGAGTATGTGTTCACTGACAGAACTGTTCTTCTCCATCTTGCAGCTATGGAACTTGTTGGAGACTTTATATCTCTCAACCCGGGAATTTTCTTGAAATATTAACTTCAACTCTTGGAACATCTCATATACTCCATGACGTTCGAAACGTCTTTGAAGTCCCGGTTCTAAGCCTTAAAGCATGGCACACTGAACTATCGAGTAGTCCTCAGATCGAGCTTGCCAGACGTTCCAAACATCAGCTTCTACTCCTGCAGCAGGCCTTTCACCTAGCGGTGCATCAAGGACGTAATTCTTCTGTGCAGCAATGAGGATCTCCATCTCCAAAGAATCGTCATGATCTCCATCGTCACCGGCTCGACACCTTGATCTCCATCGTTGCATCGTGGTCGTCTCGCCAACTATTGCTTCTACAACTAGTGCTAACTCGTAGCGATAAAGTAAAGCAATTACATGGCGTTTGCATTTCATACAATAAAGAGGCAACCATAAGGCTCTTGCCGGTTGCCGATAAAATTACAAAACATGATCATTCATACAACAACGTATTTCACATCATGTCTTGACCATATCACATCACAACAAGCCCTGCAAAAACAAGTTAGACGTCCTCTACTTTGTTGTTGCAAGTTTTACGTGGCTGCTACGGGCTTCTAGCAAGAACCGTTCTTACCTACGGCAAAAACCACAACGATGATTCATCAAGTTTAATGTTTTAACCTTCTTCAAGGACCGGTCGCAGTCAAATTCGATTCAACTAAAGTCGGAGAAACAGACACCCGCCAGCCACCTTTATGCAAAACAGGTTGCATGTCTGTCGGTGGAACCGATCTCATGTACGTGGACATGTAAGGTTGGTCCAGGCCGCTTCATCCCACAATACCACCGAATCAAAATAAGACGTTGGTGGTAAGCAGTATGACTATCACCGCCCACAACTCTTTGTGTTCTACTCGTGGATATCATCTACGCATAGACTTGGCTCATGATGCCACTATTGGGAAACGTTGCATGGAAAACAAAATAATTTCTATGCACACGCAAGATCTATCAAGGAGATGCATAGCAACGAGAGGGGGAGAGTGTGTCTACGTACCTTCATAGACCGTAAGCGGAAGCATTTTACAACGCGGTTGATGTAGTCGAACTTTTTTCGCGCTCCAATCGATCTAGTACCGAACGCACATCACCTCTGCGTTCTGCACACGTTCAGCTTGGTGACATCCTCGGCCTTCTTGATCCAGTAATACGATGAGGTAGTAGATGAGTTCTGATAGCACGACGGTGTGATGACGATGATGGTGATGTGATCACCGCAGGGCTTCGCCTAAGCACTACGAAAATATGACCGGGGTGTAAACGGTGGAGGGGGGCGCCGCACACGGCTAGAAATTGATCTGGGGTGTACTAGGCACCCCCTCCCACATATATATGGGTGGGAGGGGAGGGGAGGCAGCCTGGCGCTCCACATAGGTGGTCGGCCGGCCCTAGGGCTCCTGCCCTGCCCCCCTTTCCTTGTATGAACAAGGGGGAAGGAAAGAGGGGGGAGAGGGAAGGAAGGGGGAGTCCTACTCTGCACTTTCCATTCCCTCCCCTTTTTCCTTCTCCTCCTCATAGGGCCGGCCACTATAGGGGCGCACCAGCCCCTTGTGGGCTGGTGTGTTCCCTCTCTTGGCCCATAAGGCCCATAGCTTTGCCGGGGTGCCCGAAACTCCTTTTCGGTGACCCGATAAGTACCCGGTACCCTCCGAAACACTTTCGGTGTCCGAATACCATCATCCTATATATCAATCTTTACCTCCCGACCATTTCGAGACTCCTCGTCATGTCCGTGATCTCATCTGGGACACCAAACAACATTCCGTCACCAAATCACATAACTCATATAATACTATATCGTCAACGAACGTTAAGCGTGCGGACCCTACGGGTTCGAGAACCATGTAGACATGACCGAGACACCTCTCCAGTCAATAACCAATAGCGGAACCTGGATGCCTATATTGGATCCTACATATTGTACGAAGATATTTATCGATCGAACCGTTATGACAACTTATGTAATTCCCTTTGTCCATCGGTATGTTACTTGCCCGAGATTCGATCATCGGTATCTTCATACCTAGTTCAATCTCATTAGCGGCAAGTCTCTTTACTCGTTCCGTAATACATCACCTCGCGACCAACTCCTTAGTCATTTGCTTGCAAGCTTATGATGTGTATTTCTGAGAGGGCCCAGAGATACCTCTCCGATACTCGGAGTGACAAATCCTAATCTCGATCTATTCCAACTCAATATACACCTTCAAAGATACCTTTAAAGCATCTTTATGATTACCCAGTTACGTTGTGACGTTTGCTAGCACACAAGGTGTCGTGGATTTGTCACGGCAGATGTCCTTAGTGTCAGGACTTAGTCGCGAGGCCAACGCATCCATGTGGTAGCTTGAGAGGGGTTGAGTGGGACGAGAGACGCAGGGCGGATCAACACGCAAGACAAGGGTTTAGACAGCTTCGGGCCCCGGGAAACATCATCCGGTAAAAACCCTACATGTTGTTTGAGGCTAGGTCTTATTATCATCCCGAGGGAGACGCCATAAACCGGCTCTTGTGTCTAGCCCTAGAGATTATTGATTGCTTGTAGCTTGTAGCTTCTAACTTCTAACCTGTCCCTCTTTGGGAAGCCCTGCCCCTCCTTATATATGTTGAAGGGGCGGTTTACATGTGGAGTCCTATTAGGATTAGGACTAGTCTATCTCTAATACAAACCGGATACAAGTCCTGGTCTTAACTCTTTGTAAGATAAATATTCCTTTCCTCTTGAACCGGCCCTCAATAGTTGAACCGGCCTTCCTGAACCGCCAGACGGGCCACCTGGTCTTGTCGCTCTTCTGTCGTCCGTCGGGTTACCAGTGAGTTACAACGTCCCGACGGGTTACTGGTAAACCGCCAGGTCTGGGCAGGTCACCAGACGAATATCGCCAAGTCCGGCCGGTTTAACTTGCGGCCGGTTTACACCGCGGGGTATATCCCCGACATTAGCCCCCAAGTTTAGCTTGGATTTATCCATGGTAAACTTATGCTGCAAATAAACATAAGAACAAATTTGATAGGTTGTACTCCAGGTTAAGAATTCTTGTAAACCAGCACCTGATCATCCTTAAGTCCTTGTCATTTCCTCCTTCTAGAAAATCCAGGTCAATAAGCCAGCGTCATACTCAATTTGCTGACATTGGTTTCTCACAGAAAAATATTGTGAAGAAATAATCCACTTGAGTCGGCTTCCAAAACGCCGGTTTAAGAAATATTGGTCTTGAAATATTCATCTGATATTCAGCCGGTTTGAAGATGATCCCGGTCTTGAAAACTTGCCGGTTTAACATTATCAAATGGCCGGGTTATAAAAACTGATGACCCCGGATTATGATTGTTGCAGACACCGGTTCATGATTGTTGCCAACATCGGTTTATGATTATTGATGACACCGGGTTGCAGCCACAGGGTCATAATGATTGGTGACGTCGGGTCAATCTAATTTGCTCAACAGAGAATTTGAAAATGTTTCTTCGATAATAATATAATACCTGTAGCCCCCAAGTACCGGGTTGTCATGCTTGCAGCAACCTGGGACTTGTAATTGACTGATGCCCATAAAACTTCAACCAATGTAGCCCCCAAGGGCCGGGTCATTGTGTAATAATCAGCAGGGACTTTGTAAATATAATCTTGTAAACTTTGAACAGCAATGTGTAGCTCCCAAGGGCCGGCTCAGTAAGATAATATTGAGCTGGGACTTTGATATATACTTCTATGAAAATAACATCATATGATGTAACCCCTCATCATGGGGCTTGAATCCACGTCCACAAGGTTAAGAGCCTTGTGCTTTACCAACTGAGCAGTAGACCCTTCAATATAATAGATAAAAAAGCTTTGTACCTTGAGTAGTTGACAGGAGCAATTGGTAGCCCCCAAGGGCCAGCTCATTATGATGTGATGAGTTGGGTCTTCAATAAGATGAGCAAAAATGACCTTGCATTAGCCCCCAAGTGTCATGGTGCATGCTTGCAGCAACATGAGACTTGCATTTTTGAATATCAACTTGGAACAATGTAGCCCCCAAGTGCCGGGTAGTAAGCCTGCAGCGACTCGGGACTATTCCTTCAATTGTAGAATAAATCGTATCCATTGATAATATGATAGCCATTGCGCTAAAGCGACTTTGAAAACCTTAATTATAATACTGGTTATTGATAACCATAATAAAAATCCAGCCATGATGGCTATTCAAGATAATATAATCTGGTATGAAAAACCTTATTCATCCAATATCATAATGAAAATTCAGCCAAGTTTGGCTATTTGAATAATATAATCTAATAATTTATAAGCGCAAGATTCCAATGGCGCAATCCAAATATATACTGGCGACTTATAGTCCAAAGCTAGACCGGTTTAATAAATACCGGATAATTTCTCATCATATATTGGCAACTTACCGTCTTAAAGCCAGGCCGGTTCAATAAACACCGGTGATTTATAATCATGCTTTATTCAACCTGTTTCTGCATACAACAAGTTTAAAGTGTCCTGGCGGTTTACCGCTGGACGGGTCATAATGCCCAACATATAACCCAGGTTTATAACCAAGGCTGCGCTTAAGAATAATCAAATATGAAATATATCATACCTGTGATATAATCGGTTTACCAACTTTTTGTAGTAAGAGTGATAACCCCAATCTTGAGTAATGATAACTCCTTCCATATTGTGCCGGTTTATGATAAAACCGTACCGGGTTGTGATAAACACCGGTTTAACAATATATAATACTGGTGACCTGTAGTCAAACCAGACCGGGCTGATAATCTCCGGATTATAACTTGATCATGTACTCACAACTTGTAGTTGAAAGCCGAGCCGGGTTGATAAACACCGGTTTACTCCATAATAGGATGGTAACAGAAAATTAAACTGGGCAGATAATCTCCGGATTAAAAATGGACCGTGTTCCGCCAATTTAGCTGCTTGAACCGGTACAAAATACTGTCGGTTTAAAAAACGCAAATAAAATAGCAACTTCTCAAGAAAGGCTATTAAAGCAAAAGCAATGGCAACAATTTTTTGCAAAAGAAGAGCTCTACTGAGCTTGGTCAGATGGAATTACCATGGTCAGACGCAACCAAGCCCCCCGAAGGCGTAGCAATGGTGCCAGTCAGCCAGGACCCCAAAATGACTCGTGGCGTTACGCCGGCCAAGTGGCATTGCATTGGTTCGGATTCGACCAAGCCCCCAAGTGACTCAGTGGCCTAGGGCCGATCAAGTGGCATTGCATTGGTTCGGACACGACCAAGCCCCCAAATGACTTATTGGCTGTTTAAAAGCCGATCAGAAGGCATTACCATCATCAAGACATGACCGAGCTCCCATAAGGTGTAACTACGGTTCAAGTCGATTAGGTCCCCAACTGACTTAGTGGCAAATATGCCAGCCAGAAGGCATTACCGTCGTCAAGACATGACCAAGCTCCCAGGAGGTGTACCTACGGTTCAAGTCGACTAGGTCCCCAACTGACTTTGTAAGGACAGCTATGTTCTCTTTGGTTCGAATACGACCTATGTTTGAACAGGAAGCCCCATGTTTGAACCGCGCATCATGGCAGCAGGTCCTCTTCAGTAATTTTTAACTTTTGCAAGAGATAAATTCTTTTTGAACCGGGATTTTGAACCGGATATTGAAAGCTTCAAAGCTGTGGGAGACATCTTTCCCTTGAACCGGATTTTAAACCGGAATCTTCATTTTCAGCCGGAAATTTTCTGACGGCCTTTAAGCTCGAACTTGTGAGAAGTTAATTCCTTTTTGAACCGGACATTGTTAAACCGGATCTGAGCACTTCAGAACTTTGTGGGAGAATAGATTTCTCTTGAACCGGATTGTAAACCGGATATTTGAGAGCTTTAGTGATACTGACTTCCCTTCAGCCAGGTTTCAAACCGGAATCCTTTCTGATGATCCGAGACTTCTTCATTGAGTCGGGATTTTGTAACTGTCATATACTTTCCAAGCCGGAAATTTTCTGACGGCTTTTAAATTTTCATCAACATAACAGTAGCCTCCGGGATCGGGTTATCTTTTCCTCCATCGTCCTCGGGTTCTTAAACCGGCTAAAACTCGTCATATCATCGTAGCCCCCAAGTCTCAAGGTGACTCGAGGAGTTGGCTTGAGATTCTCCATATTTGACCGTGATATAAACCGGCATACCTTGTATATCATTGGTGTTGATAACACGATGTGAATACACAGAAGGTTGAGGTGACTGCGGCGGGTTGTAAATGATCCCGTATGAACCGTGTCAGCAACTCGGCCAATGGTTCCTTCCAACTGGTGATTTGAAGTTAACCAAACTGTAGCGGCGGTGACTTGTGCGCCTGCCCATTGATCCATTCAGTGCAGACGGCGGTTGATGATAATTTGCCTCCAATTTGAAAGAAAACCGGGCTACCCAAGCTGTGACTTGTTCATACTCAATAAATGGCTCGCGCAGACAGGTGCGGCCCGATATGTTGATGTAGACCGGACTGCGGGGGATGGCAGCCTGTGCATGCGCTATTGGGTAATTCGCATGGTCCTGACGAGTTGACGCGGACTGGATCGCGATATAAACCGGCACGAGTTATCCAATAGCTCAGTGATATAATAATCCCCTTTTTGCAACAGACAATTTGTCTTGATATGTTTAGCCGGAAAATATCCACCGCGGAGTTGACGATCACCACAGTGAAACTGAAATCAATCATGGCAAGTTAGCCATGCGAACAGACAGATGAACCGGTCGCGGCATTGTAAACCGGTGCGGAGCAAGTAGTCCTCCGCGCCGCAAACCAGCGCGGTCGCGGGAGACGGCCACGGTGTTGTAAAGAGCAGTCCTGGTAATTGCGGGCGCGGTCCCGGTAAGCTGATGTAAACCGGACCACAGGGACGGCGACTTGCGCATGCTCATTCATCGGGTGGTATGACACGGACGAAACGCCGATGCAGAATATTGCTAGCGCGTGCTCCGTGCCCGTAACATAGCGCCTCATTTGTAATGAACAATTGTCCTGCATAAACAGTATTGCAGACCAAGGCAAAGATAAACTGCTCTTTGATATGTGCTAATAAAATATATCTTAGATGGATATCACCTGATGTGTTTAGGCCGGAAATAACCCGCCATGAAGTTGATGATAACTGTATGAAGCTGAAATTAACCACGGGTGAACCAGCCTCATTGTGGTAAACCGGTGCGGACGGGTGAGTCGGCCGTGATGTTTGTAAACCGGCGCGGACAATGAACCATCCGCATGGGTTGGACGGATGTAAACCGAACAGCGGGGGCGGCGATTTGCATGTGTATCTGTCGAGCAGCATGGCCCGAAAGAACGCCACTGCAAAACTATACTGGCACGCGCTCCATGTCCGCGGTATAACAATACCTTTGTCATAAGTAATTATCCTGCATAAAAATATTTACAGTGCAAAGTAATTGTTCTTTTGACAAAAACAATAAGTATTAATAAGAGAAATTTAGATTGATATCACCTGATTCGTTCAGGCAACGGATGATCCGTTAAACGCGACAGAGGCGGCTCCTACAGTAGAGGCGGCTCAACGTGGCCTCGACGGCTCAATCACAGCAGAAACGGCTCAACGTGGGCGATTCATCGCGGCGAATCCGGGTCATGGATGTAGACTCCCGGTCGTGATTGTCTTCCTTTCCCGGTTGTGCCTCCAGTCCAATCCAGAATTCTGCTCGTCCGTAAGTCACCATACGCGCATTCGCAGAGGCGAACTGGATGACTCTGCACTCATACGCGCACGCGGGGCAGCAGCAGAAGCGGTGCTTCAAGGCGCAGGGAGGCCAGCTAGAGCTCTCAACAGCTGGATGTGTGCGGCAGCTCAGCGTTGCGGTGGCCCCACGCAGAGTAGTATGCTGATTGATCTTTTTTCTTCCTTTTTACCTGCTACTTACGGCCAGCACACCTCACGTGATGAGCCATGGCCACTCGGATTTGGCTTCCAAGTAGTGTACTAGTAAGTAGCAATTGACTCCTTGCCTTTTTCGTTAGATCCCTATTTGAGTCAGAGTAGTATTCATCATGGATGAGCTGTTACACCCGTCCGAGTCTATCTTGGTTTTGATGATTCAACTCCTTTTTCTGTGGTAGTACTTTCCTTAACACGTCTAGAAATCCATTAAAAAAGCTGCAGCAACTTTCCGGCCATATGTGACCTTGATCGATTTGTCCACTTGAGCGCTGCAGTGTGGCTTCCTGGAATAAATAGTAGCTTCGATTGACGGCCCCTGGACTTGCAGTGCCGTAGTCAAAAATTCCTTATCCATCACTTGCGTCCTGCTGAATCGCCCAGGCTAACTCGGACCCAGCGGAATCACCACGGTGCGTGAGGCAGTCGCACAAGTAACCCTAAAATAGTCTCAATCTCAAGCCCATCGCAGCAAAACGCTTCGTCAATCTTGACCAATGAACTCATAGCTGATATGATTTTTTTTTCACGGCGGCTATTGTTGAACCGGAAAATTGCGAACCTCTAGAACCCTAGAAAAGATCCCTCCAAGAACTCAACACCATCCTGCGCGGGCCCCACGGTGGGCGCCAAGTGTCGTGGATCTGTCACGGCAGATGTCCTTAGTGTCAGGACTTAGTCGCGAGGCCAATGCATCCATGTGGTAGCTTGAGAGGGGTTGAGTGGGACGAGAGACGCAGGGCGGATCAACACGCAAGACAAGGGTTTAGACAGCTTCGGGCCCCGCGAAACATCATCCGGTAAAAACCCTACATGCTGTTTGAGGCTAGGTCTTATTATCATCCCGAGGGAGACGCCATAAACCGGCTCTTGTGTCTAGCCCTAGAGATTATTGATTGCTTGTAGCTTGTAGCTTCTAACTTCTAACCTGTCCCTCTTTGGGAAGCCCTGCCCCTCCTTATATATGTTGAAGGGGCGGTTTACATGTGGAGTCCTATTAGGATTAGGACTAGTCTATCTCTAATACAAACCGGATACAAGTCCTGGTCTTAACTCTTTGTAAGATAAATATTCCTTTCCTCTTGAACCGGCCCTCAATAGTTGAACCGGCCTTCCTGAACCGCCAGACGGGCCACCTGGTCTTGTCGCTCTTCTGTCGTCCGTCGGGTTACCAGTGAGTTACAACGTCCCGACGGGTTACTGGTAAACCGCCAGGTCTGGGCAGGTCACCAGACGAATATCGCCAAGTCCGGCCGGTTTAACTTGCGGCCGGTTTACACCGCGGGGTATATCCCCGACACAAGGTATTCCTCTCGTATCCGGGAGTTTTATAATCTCATAGTCGAAGGAAAATGTATTTGACATGAAGAAAGCAATAGCAATAAAACTAAACGATCATTATGCTAAGCTAACGGATGGGTTTTGTCCATCACATCATTCTCCTAATGATGTGATCCCGTTATCAAATGACAACTCATATCCATGGTTAGGAAACCTTAACTATCTTTGATCAACGAGCTAGTCTAGTAGAGGTTTACTAGGGACATGGTATTTGTTTATGTATTCACACATGTATATAAGTTTCCAATCAACACAATTCTAGCATGAATAATAAACCTTTATCATGAGTAAGGAAATATAAAATAACAACTTTATTATTGCCTCTAGGGCATATTTCGTTCATTATAGGCATCAAAATTATCTACAAGTTAGTTTCTATTGTATGCAACTTAGCAACCGTGGTAACCACATGTAAGCTATTACACTAATGCACGCAACAAATTAGAATGCTATTAGGAGAATTCACTAATACACACAGTGCAATTTATCTAGCAGCAAAGTTGCCCCTCTTTTGCACTGAAGTTGTCTCATCTAGCATCAAAGTTGCTCTTTAAAAAAATCATCAACCCCCTATGAAACTTCTCATCTGTCCCCACTTATTCAACTAGTCAACACATGCGATCTGACTAGCCAACACCCGCGCGCAGCAACACTGGTGCGCAGACTCTCCTAGAAAAGAAAAGAACAAGGCTCTCATACCATCCACCCCACATAGTTTTGAAATTTGGAATTATGATAGACAACTTAGATCCCCCAAATACTTTTTGACATTGTAGGAAACTTAGGCCCCCTGATGGACAACTTCCGTAGTATTTTAGGCAATTGGGGATGTAGGCAACTTAGAAGTCACAGTGAACAAGTTTGGAGAATATTAGACAAAATTAACTAGGGCGCAAAATGTGGTGAAGTTGCTTATTTGTAGCACTAAAGTTGCCTCTCGTGGAAGGAAAGTTGCTTATGAAAAGTGATGTGATGTTACCTACCTATGTTTTAAAGTTGTTCATTGTTGCTAATTAGTTGTCTATCATTGCTAATTAGTTGCTTTTAATGGAGTGAAATTGCATACCTTATTTATTTTCTAACATCAATCATAATTCCGTCCACACATTGTGCTATGGACAACCATAACTATGGTAGACAACTTAGGAGAAAGGTTTTAATTGCTTTTGCAAATCGTGGATAGGCGTCTTCATAACACGAGTTGCCTCCTTTAGTGTTGAAAGTTGACTTCATGTATGCCAAATTTTCTCGCCGATGATGCTTAGTTGCCTATATACGATGAAAAGTTCTCTACCAAAGTTTCTAACTTATGTACGAAGTACTTGCTAGGTAAATTCACTAGTACACATGGTGAAAGACAAGTTGTTTCTATTTAACACTCAAATTGCCTCATCTAGCATCGAAGTTGCTTTTGATATAAAAAATTATCAAAACATATTCATATGGGATCTAATTTTGAAGATCTCGTCGTAAGAAACCTAACCATGAAAACGGATTGCAATTATGAGAATCCATTCAAAAGTTATAGCTTTTTATATTTTATGAAACGACATTTAATGCAAAAGAAACACGGATTAGCATGTACACACAGCCGTTGCCTAGTGTGAACGCAGCGCCTGTGTGAACATATTAATTGTTGTTTTATATGTCATGTGTCAATGCATGTCCCTGTCATGTGAACGATGGATTGTGGGTGTGCTCCTTTCGTCCGAATAGCGCAGCTGCGTTATTAAGCATTTGGGGAGAAAGAAAGAAGCAAAATACTGAATGCGTGAGTCTGCTTTAGTGTATTGATGATACTCCAAATGGCACTCATAGTGCTTCCGTCGATGGTTCCTTCTCCGGGCAGGATGGTAGCGCAGGAGTTGGTATGATCCTACGTCAGGAGGATGGATCGGTTATATTTTCTGCATACCGAGTTATTTTTCACTGCAATGAGGCACTTGAGGCGGAGATACATGCACTTATGCAAGGTATGGCCCTTGCTGCACAACATACGGATTGTCCAGTGATGGTACAAGCGGATTCCTTAGAGGTTCTCTCAATACTCGTAGGTGATAATTGGTCTCGTTCAGCTTATGGACACTTAGTTGCTAAAATCAAGACGACGATGATTGGTAGGGAGTTTATTCCTCAGAAAATCAGTGGAGCTTAAAATAGGGTAGCAGATTGTATGGCAAATTATACCCGAGCCGAGTCGTGTACTGCGGTGTGAATGAGCAGATGTCCTTCATGTTGTGAGGATCTATTGCCACTCGATCGTAACCCTTTGATTCATGAATAAAACTCCTTAGTTGCGCAAAAAAAACAATGGAGAAAATAAACCCGCAAAAAAGAAACCAAGGGGAAAAGAAACGGGAGGGAAACGGAGAGACGGACGCAGGACAGGAGAGACAGAGGATAGAAAAGTGACGACGCGGTTCTTCTTTGTGAGCTGTGACCGTCGTCCAGAAGAAAACCCCCCTCCGCCCGCATCGCACCCCCGGGACCCTGACGGACGCCGGCCGAGGAAGCCCCCGAATTCAGGTCTCTCTCTTCCTTCGCTTCTTCACTTCTTCGTCCTGTTGCCGCAGATCGCGCGCTTGGCATCCTCACTTGTTCTTCTGGATGGAGTGAGGGTTTTTCAGGCTTCCACTTTCTCATTTTTGACGAAACAGGGATTCAGGGTTTTGCGATGCAAGTTCATCTTGGCTTTCTTTCGTGATCGATCGACGGGTAGCTTTTCAATCGATCTGGTCGTGGAGTGGGATTTCTACTACTTCTTGTTCTCTTTTCTTTATTTTTTTCGCGGGTAATAATTGTCACGAGCCGAGCCGTGGTAATCATTTTGACCAAGATTGGCTCTGCCTCTCAAGATTATGCATGTTCTTAACCCTCGTCGGCAATGTGCTGCTCCCCGCGGTGTAGGAGTATTTAGTAGCAGCGTGGGGGTATTCACTTCCCCTTTCTGGCTTTTCCCCACTCTTTCTCCAAGCCCCAAAAACCCTCTTTTCCCCTCCTCCTCTTCTTCTTCCTCTGCTCTGCTCCCGGTTTCTGCTTTGCTTGTTGGTGTTGCTAGGTATCTCGAGGACCCAAGCACATCCATTTCCCCCTCTGTTTATTTTGTTTTTGTTTTGTGTTCTTAGTTATTGTCGCTCTCTGCTTCTGCCTGATCTTTGCTCCTGATTGTTCTTCGGTCTCTACTCCACTGAGTGTTGCGCGTCTTCGAGGCTCGAGGCCCTCTGCCCTATCTTGATTCCTTCTCCTTCCGCTGCCTTCACTTTACACTATCTGTTTTGTGTGGTATTTTGCATCATCTGCTTGCTACCTTTACCTGACATGTGGTATGATTTAATCTCACTTGCAGAGGAGAAGAGAAGAGGAAGGGGCAGATCTATCATCTTCATCTATGGGCAACTGCAAGAGTTCCTGTATGTATCTCTCTTATAAACTAAAAGTTAGATGCACTTTACAGCATTAATTCCTTGGCAAAAGTAAGGTTAAGAAGGCAAAATCCTACCTCTGAATTGAAGAGCACTTGCTCTCACCATCATGCTCATAAATTAGCAAGATGCCTAGCTAGTCATGTGTTGAGTATATCACTCGCCTTATCTAGAAACACAAAGCTGTTCGAGAGCTGGTCTTGATGTCTTATTGGTTAGAACCAGTAGTACATGCTAATGGCATAGTACTATAAGAAAGTACCTGAATGATGTCTTGTTGATTGGAAACACAGTGTCTTCTGCCTTATTCTACGCCAAATTGCTGACATGAATAAATATATGCATTCAAGATTTTGATTCATTTAATCAGAAGATAAAAAACTTATATGCATGTTTCCCATTCTTGCGGTTGTCGATATTGTAGTCTGTTTATTTGGATCTGCAACATGCACATGAATTTTCTCATAGCATGTTCTCTCTTTCTTTCTTTTGTAATTTTGAGTTATTGCATTTGTACAAATATCAGCTCCTGCACTGCTAGGAAAAGCCCATGTTGCTCCGGATGCAGAATGGAGGATGCAGGACTTTGGAAAGACCCATGTTCCAGATCTAGAATGGAGGATTCATGACTTCTCATCGATGCTTGAAACGGGAGCTAAGTCAGCAACATCTGCCATTTTTCACTGCTCTGGGTATAACTGGTATGCACCATAATTGCAAAACAAATCTGCAAAATTCAGGTATTAGATGTACTAGTATGTATATACACGTGCAATGCACGTCTTAATATAACGGAGTGATTTTGGTAAAAGAAATAAAAAAGGTCAAAAGATTTACTAGTAGATTCGGGCAAAAAGAAATATAGTGATGTATGAATGCAGATATTAATTAAGTAGGAATTAATATTCGTTCCTCCTGCAAAAGAAAGAATTAATATTCATACAAAAACTGTACATTCACATCTAAAACAACTATAGGTTCATGTAGAAAAGTTGTAGTATGTTACTCTATTTTCTTTTTCTCCCCATTCTCCTCCCAAATCATGCCTGGGCTCAAGTCGTCATGCGCTCAAGCGGCACTGCGGCAAGCCGGCAATATGGCCCATGAGGCACCGCATATTTGCTTCTTTTTCTGGAAGGGCCACACGAATGTTCTAGAACACAGAAGAGGCAATAGCAGTATACTGTTCATGGCGAATCCTACTGAACTTAGCCCTTGGATTTTAGGGACCAACGGTTATGGTTGATGCTCTAGATCCAATTCAAAACTGGTACACTATATAGTAGTGGAGAAATGCCATCTGGTTTGTTTTAGTAAAGGTAATTATATGTTATCCATATACACATTGATTTAGGATGCCATTTACTCACAATGATGTTTCGATGTAATCAAATTAGCAATCACAATCTCATAAACAAACAGTCAGACGCTAAAACTTGATATGGTGCAGGAAGTGAAGAAATTCGACTTCATTCCTACTTCAGTTATGAATCCTAGACTGACTTTGGCTTCTTCGCATGATTTCATTTACCAGGCTGCTGCGAATGATTCCAATGCATAAAGAAACTGGTTCTGAAACGCCATATGTTGCTCTTCGTCTTATGACAACCCAAGAAAGGATGGTGCCAGGTCACACGGTGCATGTGGATTTTGAGTTGTCAATATACAACCATTCAAAAGGAATGTACTGTGGATGCAAAGGTAGTCTCATGGATGTGTTTTTTCAAGAACATCCATCATATTAAAGCTACTAATCCATACTCTATGTGTCATAAGTTTGAGATATATACCATGATTCCATCATTACAAGTCAATATCTGTAAATATCGAAATATGATCAAATACAACGTTTTCACATTAACAAGTCGCTTTGTATTTGCTTTGCTGTCAAGTTTCTCTGTAGACCTTCAGGAATTTGGATGGTTCAGATGGCATACACATGTTTCTCACTTGAGACATTACAAGTTTCTCTGTAGACATTACAAGTTTCACACTTGAGACTATTATGTTCAGATGGTATACACATGTTGCTCTTTAAATTTTATTATCATCATTTGGATGTAATTCACTACCTTGCTTTCTTAGCTAGGGTAAAGGTTGGTTAGATATTATTTGGTATATTTGCGTCTTGCATACAAGTTCTTCATTCTCTAATATACTAACCTTTACCGAACAGCAGCTAGCTACAACTTTCATTTCAAGAATAGCTACTCGAAGGAGCATTGCTTGATTCCTCTTCAGGAGCTACTGAAATCATCTGCTTTTCTAGTTGATGATAGTTGTGTCTTCGGTGTGGACATATTAAAAATTGATGTCTCTTCTCCTGAAAAGAAGGCTGTTGTGGTTCAGAAGAAGGCTACCACAGTTCAGAACCTCTTCGTCCAGAAGAAGGGGTTTGTCAAAGGGACATACACTTGGAACATCAACAACTTCCTGGAACTGGACATGGATAACTTTGTCCGTTCTCCTACATTTGAAGTTGGCGGGCATAAATGGTATGCACCTGTTACATCACAAATGATTTATATAAATTGTATGCATGTGTTATCCAACATTTTAGCTTATACGCATCCTTTAACTTACCACACCTAGTCACTTTCCAAACTTCTTTTTTAATGTTTTATGCCAACGGACATTAGCAACTGCCAGATCTTTTTGCAAGGCAAGGTCCTTCAGATATTCTAACTGGACAGTTTAGCTTGATACAACCAAACAACTGTACTTCTAGTATATTTACAGATATGCGTAAAGCATTCCAGTTTACCCAAAAAGGCTTTCGCCCCGCTTTATATATAAAGCAACCATCATGCATACAACCAACCACCCAACACACGACACCGACACACACAACACACACACCCAAGGCAAGATACAAGGGTGCCGCACAACACCACATCACCCAAACGCCACCAAGCACACTAAAGATAAACAATAAGAGCGCTTGGAGACGCCATCGACCTTAACTATGAGCTAGCCATTGTGAAGAAGTGAGGCCGACCCACAACGTAGCAAAGACTCCAAGACGGTGCCTCCAAGAAGGGCACAACATCGGAGTGTCGCCACCGTCCGATCCAAAAGATCAAGTTTTCATCCAGAGTAAACTGGAGGAGACGGGACCAGCTGCGACGGAGCCTTCGGGAAGGGAAAGACGCCCACGGATGCCGCCGCCGTCGGCCGGCCAAAGAACCGTGCAGGTAATGCACCCCGGCGCTCATCCATCTCCACCAAACCACCACACCGTACATCGACCACCAATAGCAATGCCACCCGTGTGGCCAAGGCTGCCAGCATGCACCCGAGACGCGCGCTCCGTCCATGAACACCGCGCCTCCCGCAGCCAGGCCGCCGCCCTGCAACCAGACAACCCTGAGACCACACAAAGGCCCCGGTTTTGGCCCAACCGGCAGCCCCCGATCGACGGAGCCACCAGCAGACGCTCGGCGCCGAACATCGGCAGACCTGCGCCAACCCACCCGCGGTCGAGGAAAGGGGGAGGAGGAGCGGACGCATCCGGACCGGCACGTCCTTGTGCCAGGGACAGGTGACATGACCGCATCGAGGCCACTCATCCCTCCTACCAAGCTCCCCACCGAACACACCCCGTGTCGCCCCATCATGGCAGCCGGCACAAAACCCCGTGAGGCCACCAGCAATCACGCACCCACCAACGAGGGATACCAAATCGACCCGCAGTAGCAGACAAGGGAGCTCACCGGAGATGCCTACTCGCGCCGCCCGCCCACCAGCTGCGGGAGCAACCAAAGTGGACAAGCCCGCCGCCCACCACCACCACAACACCAGTGCCTCCACTCCCTGGGCAGGTCTAGCCGGAGCCCCACCACCCCACCGGAGCAGACGGACGCCAGCTGCATCACCACCACCTTAACAGGGCCGTCAACCACCCCTGCCACTACCAACCGCCACACCATCTAGATCTAGGCAAGAAGGCCAGATCCGCCGCCAGCTCGCCCCTGGGCTTCGGATCCCCACGAGCCGTGCCGGAGGGGGGATGGCAGGGGAGGAGGCGGCCACCAGGACGCCGGGAGGAGGTAGGGAGCCGGAGCAGGGCCGGCTCGACACCACCGAGCAGGGGGAGGCGCCCCGCGACGCCCGCCACCTGCGCGCGGGAGGCAGCCGCCCTGCCGCTGTCAACGCCACGCGGACTTTGTCCGGCGACGCCCCGGCGATGGTGAAGGAGGGGGCCGAGGCGAGGGGTCGGGGGTGGCGGTGCTAGGGTTTCCTCCCGGGGGCGCCCGCGGGAGCGCCTCGGGAGGGGGGGCGGGGGGACTAGAGTTTTGAGGTGCGCATTCCAGTTTCAATAGAAACAGGTTTTTGTAATCATGCTGCACCGAAAATTCGGAAACAATGTAGTACTAAAATCTATGTTGAATTCAACTGCAAGAAAAAATCTATGTTGAATAAAAGCTAGAAATGTATATATTTGGTACAACCCGTTCTTGTATGTGCCACATACCATCGATTATTTTCTGAGATTGTTTTTATGTAACATTTTACTCCATTATCTTCTGTAGTGATGTTTTGTTCAGAGTTTTTGTACAATTGTAATGCCACCATGTCGTGTCCAAAGTACTGACTAAACCCAAGCTCAGCCCCAACTTTCTGATTTCAGTAACCAACCACATTCTTCAAATACATTTTCCCGGGTACCCAATTATATTTGAAGTGACACTTCCCATTTTCTTCAACAGGTACGTCGGCATGTATCCGCATGGTAACAAGTACAGCACTGATTTTGCCTCAGCTTGTACTTATACCTGGGTGCCTCGGATGAGCTCCGTCTCGAGTCCAAGATGGTGTTTGTAATGACTCTGTCCATCCTGGACCAAAAGAATGGGAAACACTTGACTGCAACTTCAGGTTCATCTCACCTTAGCAAGTATCAGTGCTATTGATATGTGTGATTTAACCTCATGATGATTACAGTTGATCTCACTTTTGTCTTGATCACAGGTCTCTTGGTATGTAATAACGGATGCGGATGGGGATGGGCTGACTTCTTTGGACTCAAGAAACTCAAGGACCCGTCGGGAGGCTATGTTGTGGGATCGAGCTGCATTGTGAAGGCAGATCTTACCATCATTGGTTCATCCAATGATGGCTAATGTTTTTACCTCATGGCCTGATGGAGAGATAATGCTATTTAATCCTAGCTACTAATAACCAGACTTATATATGAGACAATGTTATGGTAGCAGTACTAAGAACTTGTGGAATGATTAGTAGTAGCAATGAGCCGGATTTGAGAAGTGAGACGATTTCACGCATATATATTTCTACGTATGTGTCGGACAGAAATATGTTACCGGAAGTACTTGTATATGCATGGATGATACAGCTATGTCAGTCTGCTTGCCTCGCTATATGCATGCTGGATTCAGCTGAGCACTTGGTTATCTTTCGCTTGGTTTCTGGGGATCATGTCCCCAATTGATGAATCACGGTTCAATGTAAAGCACTTTGCGTCTATGGTTTATTTTGAGAAGGAAAAGAGGCTCTTTCCTTTGTCTGCCGTCCATTCGTTTTGATCCCATGGACCAGGTTTTAGTCAAGTCCTAGTCCCCAAACCGAGCAAACTGCGGCTTGCCAAGTGCTCCATGTACATGTAAAAAAAAAAGGTGTTCCATGTACAATTTTTTTGGGGAAAACGCAAAGGGACCTTGCGTTTCTTTTCATTGAAAAGGTAGGGCGACAATTACAGTCGTCCTAGGACGAATAGAAGGTGAGCAGGTACAGAGCTCAGTGCACATCCCATGAAGGGGGGAGGACTACTCTAAGGCCTGGAGCTCCGGCCTTAGCCCAGGAGCCGGCTTCCTCCTTGATCCAGTTGACGAGCGTGTCGAGGGAGGGCGTCGCATTGTCGAAGACGCAGCTTTTTCTATGTTTTCATAGTAGCCATGGAACTAGGAGCGCTACGGATTGCAGTGCCTTGCGTTGTGCTTGCGGCGTGTCGTCCTTGGCGTGTTGCCACCAATCCATGAGGGTGGGCTCCTGGTTGGGGATCGGCGCTGGTATGCGAAGCCAGGCGAGGGTCTCGTGCCATGCCTGCCTGGAGAAGGGGCAGTCAAGCATGAGGTGCCTGATCGTTTCCGGCGCCTAATCGCACAGGAGGCAGCGTGGATGGTGGAGCCCAAGCCAATGGAAAAACTTGATCTGAGGTGGAGCCCAAGCCTTACAAATCAGCTTTCAATTGCAACCTGAACTCTGAATTCAGAATTCATGAGGCACCAGACCACTAACCAAGCTAATATCTGCATTTCCCTAGTTGTAGCTTGTACTACTACTCAAACTCCCCTCTTCTTCTTTTTTAGAAAAGGAGGAGGATCCCCGGCCTCTGCATCTGGACGATGCATGCAGCCACTTTATTAATTATTCACACAAGACCTTACAAAGTCATACAACAGTAAGACTAAAGCCATCGTCTAGGCAACATCTGTCGCTACTCCTATCCAGTTGGTGAAGAGATGCTGATAGTCTGGGCCTAATACCAAACAAACCTCGCAGCCAAACCTAATATTGAAAACCTGAGGTCCTAACCAGGACGCCTGCCGGGTATGGGCACCCACCAGTCCGGCACACTCTTCAACCAGGACGCCTGCCGGGTATGAGGCCGCCGCAGCCACCTGCCACCAATCCATCTTCAGTGGTGTACTGCTGCATCAACCTTGTCAGGCCTGCCGTCGACACCACCACGACGCCAGACAACGCCACCATCCTGCGCGTGTCCATCCATGCGCGCCCATCGCCGAAACTCCGCAGCGCCATGCCGCTGTGATCCGCCGTCGGCCTTGCGGTAGATGTAACACCGCTCCTCCACTTGCCATCTCCATCCATCACTTGCTCCAAAATGACGCCCTCAGGAGGGAAAGCGATACAGAGAACGCCATCATCGTCCGATCCGGGAGACCCAGATCTAGTGTTTCCCCCGAAGCATCCCGAGCTTGATGACGCAAACTGTAACGATGATGCCTCGACAAGGAAACGACATCAAAGACGCCGCCATCGTCCGCCATCGATTCGGTCGCGCCGCCGCCGTCCCTGACGACCGCGACGCCCCAGACCTTGAAGCCGCCTGCCGTGGAGGTATGGAATCGCCGGAGCGCCGCCATCCCCCGCCGTGACGTCCGGCCAAACACCACGCTCCAACCCAGGGGCGCCAGCCCCTCACGAGCGGGAGGGCCCCGAGTCCCCGCCGCCGCCAGCGACGGCAAGGCTTGGCCCTGCCGCGCCCTCGGGCGACGGCGAGGGAAGAGGAGGAGGAGGAGGAGAAGGGGAGGCCGGGCGATGGGATCTGGGAGCCTCCCGGCCGCCACACGGGGGCGACTCGGGAGGAGGCAGGAGCGTATCGTGAGGAGGCAGACGAAAACCATGATGAAAAGGTGGGCTTAAAGCCTTTTCGTAGAGAAAATTGGTGGTAGTTTCGAGCAATGTACTTCATTTTCGATCGATGTCACATGATTCTCTTTGGTGAAACCAGGATGGCGCTCTTCCTCAACGGCCATCTGCTTCAGTACAAGTCATGGAGCCCTCCGAGTTGGCGAGGTAGCAGCACGGAGGAGGAGGAGGAGGACCAGGCGTTTAACTTGGCCTAGTCCAAACTAATTTCTCCAGGGGTTTGTTGTGGATAATATAATATCCAAACTAATTTCTCCTTAGAGCTAGGAAGGAATCCGTTATTTTCTCAAAGAAAAAAAATAGAGAGGAAGGAATCCCCATGATCACATCCTCCATATAAATGCCCTCACCCTCTCTCGCCTCCATTCCTCCAGCGTCGGCCGTCCAAGCCAGGTCTTTCCAGCTTCGATCTGCCCCCGAAATTAAGCCAGGTCTTTCTCCTCCCTCGCTTCCTGCTCTGCTGTCCATGGGAAATCCAGTCCTTTATTCGCCCTTCTCCATCTTTTCACCTGCCTCGCTCTGGAAAGAACAAACGATTACCGGAGCAGAGGGTTTTAGGGTTTTTCTACACCAAGGGTTTTAGGGGTTTTCAGTTCAAATTACAAGTTCCTGTAAATTTACCTAATTATTTTCGACAAAGCTGAACCTATCGGTTTATGCTTATGGAGTGCGATTTTACTTCTTGATCTCTTATTTATTAATTAGTTCATCGGGGAAATTTTATCCTCGGCAAATTGATTGATTTACGTCCAAGTGCAGTGGCGGAGCGTGAACCAGATGTAAGGAGGGGCCAAAACGAGTGAATGACATAGAAAAGGCTAGGGTGATCAGACATGCCGGAGGATTAGTAGAGCGATTAGTACAAATATAAGCATACTGTGTAAATTTTTCTCAAGCAAGGGGTGGCCAAGGCCCGGTATTGTCCCCACTACGCTCCGCCACTGTCCAAGTGGTATGTCATTAAGGAATGGTGATTTATCTATGTGCGGCGTGGTTATTATTTCGTCAAGATTTGCACTACTCTACTTTTGGAGATTACTTACGTGCCCTGTGGTGCTTCCAGAGGAGGAGAACAGAGGAAGGCTATGGGCAACACCGGGAGTACATGTATGTCTTCTTGGTCCTTTTCTGGTTGAAATTCAGATTGTGCATATTATAAACAGAACACAGATACCAAATAGAGCGCTCATTTGCTAAACAAAATCAGGTAAAAATTACATGAATCGTAGCACTTAATTCTTATGGTCCTACAGTTCTAGGTATGCTGCAGAGAATGAAGTTATTGTCATCGCTATCATCTTTAGTACTGTAACTAGCAAGACGATTAGGTACCGGTGCGGTGATTGCTCTTCGACTGGGCTTGTTGCGGTGGTGGCTCTTGTGCCCCTGTGGTGCTCATGCAACAATCATCGATCGTGATCATGGTCGTCTGATCTGTGCTTTGGCTGCCACCGTGAACGCCCATGGCTGATGACCAAATGCACACTTTTTTTGTGACTCAAAAAGAAGGCATGCTAGATTTCTAGAGAACACATGCATACTTGCTGATTACAAGAAGCATTACTTCGGGCTATATATGTACATGTAGGAAGTACTATGACATGTTCCATTCTACGCTTTTTTGGTCCAAGTGAATCTGTTAAGATTACATGCCTTCACGTATGTACACTGTTTGCATTTTCTGCTCAATGAAAAGATGTTCTGCTGCTTCCATACTGCCTATGGTAGATATTGCAGCCTGTTCTTCTGCAAATGCAAAAGCACATTAATTTTCTGAATGGTGCATACGTTCTTTTCCTTTCCCTGGATTGGTATGTAATTTTGAGTTGCTGCCTTTGTGGAAATTTCAGCTCCTGCAAGCTTAGGAAAGGCTCATGTTCCACATTTACAATGGAAGGTTCATGACTTCTCAGCCCTACTTGAGACAGGAGCCAAGTCAGCAAAATCTGCTCATTTTCACTGCTCCGGGTATAAATGGTATGTATCTTAACTGCTGAAGGATTTTTTACACAATTACTCCCTCCATTCCTAAATATAAGTCTTTTTAGATATATTTCAATAAGAATTACATACGGATGTATATAGACATATTTTAGAGTGTAGATTCACTCATTTTGCCCTGTATATAGTCCGCATTGAAATCTCTAAAAAGACTTATATTTAGGAACGGAGGGAGTACTATGTGTTACATGCAAATATGATGCTTCTCAGTCTAGCATTATTACTAAACCTTTCATTTTGTTTTTAGTAGACAGAATCGCTATCTGTATATCCATATGCAATACTAATTTAGGACCCAAAAAACACTAATTTAGGCTGTGAATTGCTCTGACTAATCATGCTTCTGTGAAGAAGTCAAATTGTCAATCATAATAATTCCATTAACAAACATTTTGGTAGGATGCATGAAGTGAAGAAATCAGATTTCATTCTTACTTCAGTTATGACTACTTCTAGACTGATCATGCTTTTACTTTTTTTTTTGTCCATCAATTCATTTACCAGGTTCCTGAAAGTGACACCACCAATGCATAATAAACCTGGCGCTGAAACTCCATATGTTGGTCTTTCTCTTAAGCTAGGCCGGACAACCCTGAAGCTGGGTGACACGGTAAATGCCGTGTTTGAGTTATCAGTATACAATCATGCAAAGAAGATATACTGTGGACGCAAAGGTATTTTTTAATTGCTTCTTTGTGCACGTCCAATCTATTACAGTTGGGATTCCCTTCCCTAGTCCTTTGTGACTATGCTACATAAGTTTGAGCTATAATTCTATATTGGGATTTACATTGAACATGATACCTACATGGGATTCACTATATTGCTGCCATGTTTGCATATATGCGTAAAGGGTGTGAACGGAGGTTATACATTGTTTGGGGTATGTGCAGCTTGCATGCAAGTTTTCACTCACTAATCTTGTAATCTTCAACTGAATGCAGCTAGCCACAATTTTGATTTGAACAATACATGCTCGAAGGATGAATGTTTGATTCCTCTTCAGAAGCTACTAAAATCATCTGCTTTTCTAGTTGATGATAGCTGTGTCTTTGGTGTTAAGATATTGAAAATTAAAGTATGTTCTCCTGAAAAGAAGGCTGTTATGGTTCTGAAGAAGGCTACCACACTTCAGAACCTTTTTATCCAGAAGAAAGGGCTCATCAAAGGGACCTACACCTGGACCATGGACAACTACCATGAATTGGACTTGAAGCGCTATGTTTGTTCTCCTACATTTGAAGTTGGTGGACATAAATGGTACTCATGTCTTCCATCAGTTACATATAAATGGTTTTTATTAATAATTTGCATGCAACATTAGTCCATTTATCTTAAATGCACCATGCCAAATTACATTACTAATTTTGTAGTGGCCGGAAGTACTTCTCCAGTGCTCTATGCCAACATACATTAGGGACATCCAGATGTCTGTGCAACACAAGTTCCATCATCACTTAAGATATTCCAGCTGAATATCTTAGCCCAATTTCTACGAAAGGAACCAAGCAACTCTTGTTCTAGTATATTTAGAGACACCCAGAAACACACTCCGATGCATCACCTAACGTGTTACTGAATATTCAGCCTGCAAACCCGATGAGTATATTTTGATGCCACTCTACATGTCTGTGAACAGGCATGTTGGCATGTATCCACATGGTTGCAGACACGTCACCGGTAACATCTCCTTGTTCTTATACCTGGAGTCCTCGGATAAGCTCTGTGACAAGTCCGGGAAGGTAGTTGAATTGACTCTATCCATCCTAGACCAAAAGAACGGGAAACACTCCACCATCACTTCAGGTTCAGCTCTCCTTAGCAACTATCAGTGACGACTATAATTTGCTACCTCCTGATTTCAGTTGATCTTACTTTTCTGGTGATCGCAGGTCTCTCGGTGTTTGCATGTGATAGCAGCTGGGGATGGCCCAAGTTCCTTACAGTCGATAAATTCAAGGATCCGTCTCGAGGCTATGTCCTAGGATCGAGATGCGTCGTCAAGGCAGATTTCACTATTGTTGGCTCCTCCAATGATGGCTAGATCTTTAGCTCATGGCCCTTGCATCCTACTACTTGCTAGTATTGTGTCATACACTTGTTAAGTTTTTGCCATATTGTTTTGGTAGCAGTGCTAACACGACCATCATATGGTGCTAACGACAAACTTAGCACTGAAAGTTGAGAACATGTTAGTTTTATTTCGGGCAGTGTGATGTTAGGGCATGTACAATGGTTGATAAGATAGTCTTATCTTAAGTCTTGCATGTAATTTAGAGAAGACAAAAAAATATGTCTACAATGGGTCATATCTTAGCCTTATCTTAAATAACTAGTTATTCCTAAAAATATGATGAGACAAATTGTGCTAAGAGATCATCTCTTGTCTTCTCTTAAATAAGAGAAGACAAGCCTTTTCTTATGATTTCTCTCTCCTCCACCTCATCATTTATCCTACGTGTCATTGCTAAGATAGAACCATTGTACATGCCCTTAGAAACTACTTCAATACGGATGATGCAATTATTTCGGTTGGCTTATTATCTCGCTAGTACAATTTAAGTTTCTACCATCTCTCCTCACTTTGCCCTGGTCGGCCAAATAGATTTTGGTGTTGGTGCTGTTATTGGAAGAGACATAGGCTTGCTTATTTGCAAGATAAGTTCAGAGATTGACACTTGTTGTTACATGAACGAGGAATTTAATCATAACTTGTTAGGTACCAGGTCGATCTATAGCTAGCTCTCGATACAATTCTGAATTCGAATTACAAATCAGCCTTGCTGTTCTTGAGGAGGAAGGAAGAAGGAGGATGGGGAAAGAGGTAGAAGCCGCTGTGCCGTTCCTGATACAGCCTGGATGCCGATCCTCTCGTCGTCTGCGGGTTAAGTAGCGAGCCGCCAGGCGAGCGGGCTCAACGGGCCCATTCTGGCACGACGAATTTCCTGTTGGGCTGCGCTATCCTCTTGGGCCGGCTGTGGGCTCACCTTGGAGTGAAGCCTTCGATCTCTTGGGCTGGTCGTGCGCTGACATCCCCCCCCTCCTTGAGAGCTGGATTGCCCCCAAGCCAGTAGTGCTGGAAAGCGCTCGCGTATGGACTTGGCGTCTTCCCAGGTGGCGTCGAGGATGGACGGGTCGGACCAGCGCACGAGTACTTGCTCGCGCCGGCCTTGGGGGGTGTTGCGCCAGCGGGTGTCGATGATCTCCACCGGCGACAGCGGTTCCTCCGGTGGAACGGGCAGCTTATCTTCCACCTTGGTGTTGTTGGAGATCGCTCGCCGCAGTTGAGAGACGTGGAAGACCGGGTGGACCTTGGCGCCGGCGGGAAGCTCCAATTCGTACGCGACGGGGTTGATGACGCGGATGATCTTGAAAGGTCCGAAGTAGCGGAAGGAGAGCTTGTGGTTGGTGCGACGCGCCACCGTCGTTTGTACGTAGGGTTGGAGCTTGACGAAGACGGCGTCCCCGACGACGAAGGAACGGTCCATGCGCTTCTTGTCAGCCTGAGCCTTCATGATGTTGCGCGCTCGATGAAGGTGCTTGGCCAGCACCTGCTGCATGTGCTTGTGCTCCTCGAGCCAGTCCTTGAGAGAGGGAATGGCACAAGTGGAGGCCGCCTCGATGCCCCAATGGCGTGGTTCATGCCCATACAATGCAACAAAGGGTGAGGTGCCCAAGGAAGAGTGGAAGGAAGAATTGTACCAGAATTCTGCAAGGGCGAGGTACTGATGCCATTTGCTTGGGCAGGCGTGCGTGAAACACCGTAAGTATATCTCCAGGCATTGGTTGACACATTCTGACTGCCCGTCAGTCTGGGGATGGTACGACGTGCTCATGTTGAGTTCGGATCCGATGATCTTGAACAATTCTTGCCAGAACTTACTGGTGAAAACCGGGTCTCTGTCCGATATGATCGCTTCCGGGAGTCCATGGAGCTTGTAGATGTTCTCCAGGTAGGCGTGTGCAACCTTGGCCGCTGTGAACGGGTGGCTCAGAGAGAGGAAGTGGATGTAGTGGGTGAACTTGTCGACAACGACGAGGATGCAGTTGTACTTTCCTGATGGAGGAAGGCCGTCGATGAAATCCATGGTGACCACCTTCCAGGCGCGGTCGGGCACCGGCAGAGGCTCGAGCAGTCCGGGGTAGCGAACGCGCTCTGGTTTTGCTTGCTGGCAAACGGAGCAGGACTGGACGTACTGACGAGTGTGTTCCTTCATCTTGGGCCAAGCGAAGAGGCGACGCAGGCGGCGATAGGTGACAGGCACGCCGGAGTGGCCGCCCATGGTGCTGTCATGGAATGCGCGGAGCATCCGTTGCTGCAGGGCGGGGGAGCCGCCCAGCCAAAGCCTGTTGCGGAAATAGAGTAGACCATCACGCGTAGAGAAACGCCCCTTTGGGTCTGGTCGCTTGGACAGGTCCTGCAAAATCTTCTGAACTTGTGGGTTTGCGCTGTAGCTTGCCACGATGTCGTCCAGCCAAGCTGGGGTGCAGACAGACACTGCGGCAACGAGCTCGTCAGGGGTGCGGCGCGAGAGCGCATTAGCAGCAGTGTTCGACGATCCGGAGCGGTAGCAGATCCTGTAGCGCATCCCGAGCAACTTGGTGAATGCCTTCTGTTGCCATGGGGTGGACATATGTTGGTCATCGAGGTGCACGAGGCTTCTCTGATCTGTGCGGATGATGAATTCGTCGTTGTGCAGGTAAGGACGCCATTGCTCCACGGCCATGAGGATGGCCATGCATTCTTTTTCGTAAGTGGAGAGACCACGGTTCTTGGGACCGAGCGGCTTGCTCATGTAGGCGATCGGGTGTCCATCTTGCTGGAGAACAGCGCCTACGCCATAAGCGCATGCATCGGTGTCGATTACAAACTGCTTACTAAAATCTGGAAGTTGCAGCACGGGTGTTGTTGTGAGCTTCAGTTTCAGAGTGTCGAACGCCTGCTGCGTGTCACTTGTCCAGACGAACTGGTGATTCTTCTTGAGCAGGGTGAACAGAGGTCTTGCAATGATTCCGAAATGCTGCACAAACTTCCGATAATATCCGGCAAGGCCGAGGAAGCTGCGCACATCTTTGGCGCACTGAGGAACAGGCCACTGCTGGATCGTCTGTACTTTGCTGGGGTCTGTAGAGACGCCTCGTTCGTCGATCACATGCCCCAAGTAAGCGATCTGGCGCTGAGCAAAGGAGCACTTGGATTGCTTGACTTGCCAGCGGTCGTCTCTGAGCAGCTGGAGCACGCGCGCGATGTGTTGGATGTGCTCAGAAAAGGTTTTGCTGAAGATGAGGATGTCGTCGAAGAATGAAATGACACATTTGCGCATGACTGGACGCAGGGTGGTGTGCATGCCCCCGTTGAATGTGGCCGGGCCTCCCGCTACTCCGAAAGGCATGACACGGTATTCCCAGTGCCCGGAGTGTGTTTGGAAGGCCGTTTTGTACTCTTCACCTTCTGCCATTCATATCTGATGAAATCCAGCACGCAGGTCGAGCTTCGAGAACCATTTTGCACCGGCTAGTTCATCGAGGAGCTCGTCAATGATTGGTACTGGAAACTTGGCGACCACGGTCATGGAGTTGAGACGGCGGTAGTCAACGCATAAGCGCTATGTGCCATCTTTTTTCTTGACTAACAGGGCTGGGGATGAGAATGGGCTAGAGCTTTTCTGAATAATCCCTGCGTCGAGCATTTCTTGAACCTGACGCTCAATTTCTGTCTTCATTTCAGGTTTGTATCTGTAAGGTCTGGAATTGACAGGCTGCACGCCAGCCATCAGGGGAATGCGATGATCGCAATCGCGGCGAGGTGGCAGAGTCCGCGGGTCCTCAAAGACATCTGCGAACTGTTCCAGTAGACGCAGAATCTCGACAGGTATCGGTGCCTCTGTAGTACTGGTGCTGTCAAGAGAACTGAGATGCACAATGTGCGCCACTGATCCTTGCTTGCAAGCTTTAAGGAGCTCTGGTGCTGAAATCACATAGCATTGGGTTTGATCTGAAGCTGTGGCAGAGAGCGTCAGTTGGCCAGTTGGAGTTGTAACAGTTAAGAATTGCTCGATCCAGTCGATGTTCATAGGACTGTGTTGCCTTAACCAATCCATCCTGAGGATTGCATCGTACGAGCCCAGTTTGAGGATCTTGAAATCAGTCTTGAATTCGTGCCCCTGGGCCGTCCACTGACACGCCGGAATGTAGGTGGTGCGGGGGATGGTGTTGCCGTTGGCGACATGCACGCGGCATGGGCGCGGGAGTGGTTGGGCTCCGGCGAGCTTAGCTGCCAGAGTACTGTCGACAAATGACGTAGAACTGCCTGAATCGACAAGTAGCAGGATCTCGTGCCCTTGGAGCCAGGCGTGCAGCTGTAGTACTCCTGGGGTCTGACGATCCATCTTCGGCCTGACGGGACAGAGTGCAGAGGTTCTCCTCGTCAGAAATCGGCGACGCTGGGGGCGATTCTGACTGAATATCGTCTTGGGGAAACATGGCGAGCAGCTCTTCCACGATATGCATTTGCACCGTGGGCGGGCATGTGTGATCCTAGCCCCACCGTTCCCCGCACTTGAAGCAAAGCCCCTTCGCACGACGGAAGGCGCGGAGGGCGGCGACCTTGCTGGTTTCAGGTGTTGCTCGTGCCGCGTCAGTACCACGGCGATCTTCAGAGACCGATGTTGGTGTAGCAGGTCGACTGAAGAAGGGCGGTGGCGTCGAACGGCTCGTGTGGTTGTGGACGCGCGAGGAGTTGACGAGGCGCCCGAACGAGTGCTCGCCGTCGGCCACTTCCTCCTGAAGTAGAGCCAGCGAGCATGCCGTGTCCAGGTCCGGTGGTCGTTGAACGAGCACCACCGCTCGAATATCCGGCCGTAGTCCCTCCACAAAACGAGTCAGGAAAAAATACGGGTGAGTGGACTCTGAGTAAGAAATCAGATGATTCATCAGAGTTTCAAAACGCTCGATGAAATCTGCAATTGTGGTAGTTTGTTTGACAGCGTAAAACTGTCGGATGAGCATTTGATGTTTGTCACGCCCGAATCGGGTACAGAGAAGGGAAATGAAGGATTCCCAGTCCAGCCCGGCCAATTTCTTCTGCACTGATTGCAGCCAGATGCCAGCAAGGCCAGAGAAACTCAAGATGGCCATGGGGACGCGGTAGGCATCGTGGACAGTGAACATCTGAAAGTACTGTTCGCAGAGTGTTTTCCACAGCTGTGGGTTATCACTAGTGAACACCGGAAAATTCATGGACGGTGGTTGACCCAAATTGGTCAGGATGGATGCGGATAGGGGAGGAACAGGGGCCGGGACGATCGGAAGGGAAGGCGTACCCGTGACTGGAGGTGCCGTCAGTGACTCCTGGGTCACTGACGATCCCCCTCCGGTGGTGTCGACGTCGCCGCGGCCATCGGGCCCGTGGAGATCTACTCGCGCTTGGAGCAGAGGAGGTGGGTGATGCGGAATCGCCGCTCCACTCGGCATCGGTGGTGTAGGCGCGGTCGCGCGCAACGCCGCGACCGTGGACTCCAGCTTCGCGAAGCGGGCCTCGAGATCTGGCTTCCAGTGAAGGAGATCGTCGATCTGCGTGGATTGCGTCTGCAGCTGCTTGAGGACGTGGGCGGAGTCGGCCTTGGCGTCCTGATGGAGCTTGTCGAGGTACTCCTTGAGCGCGGGATCCATGGCGGCGACGAACGCTTGCCGCGCTTGGGTTCGCCGGCGGGTGTCCAGGTTGAGACGCGGCGGAGGGAGTGGTGGTGGTCTCTGATACCAGGATGTTAGGTACCAGGTCGATCTATAGCTAGCTCTCGATACAATTCTGAATTCGAATTACAAATCAGCCTTGTTGTTCTTGAGGAGGAAGGAAGAAGGAGGATGGGGAAAGAGGTAGAAGCCACCGTGCCGTTCCTGATCCAGCCTGGATGCCGATCCTCTCGTCGTCTGCGGGTTAAGTAGCGAGCCGCCAGGCGAGCGGGCTCAACGGGCCCATTCTGGCCCGACGAATTTCCTGTTGGGCTGCGCTATCCTCTTGGGCCGGCTGTGGGCTCGCCTTGGAGTGAAGCCTTCGATCTCTTGATCTCTTGGGTGGCTTATTATCTCGCTAGTACAATTTAAGTTTCTACCATCTCTCCTCACTTTGCCCTGGTCGGCCAAATAGATTTTGGTGTTCGTGCTGTTATTGGAAGAGACATACGCTTGCTTATTTGCAAGATAAGTTCAGAGATTGACACTTGCTGTTACATGAACGAGGAATTTAATCATAACTCGCCATGGTTGTTGCATGGACATGGTAACAAACCAGATGCAAAGCGACAGTAAACAATTGCGTCGACGCTTTCTATTTTTCCTTTTCAGATGAGATGCATTGACGGTTTGAGGCACACCTGAATTTCTCAATTTTTTTCTCTGGACCTCTGAACTGCATTAGTAAAATTCACAAGACATTCAAGCACGAGTTGGTAATTACAAAGTTTGTCATGCCCTTTATAGCTAGTGATGGCCAAAAGTAGTACTAAGATCAACGATCAAATATTTCACATCCATAGCATGCCATAAGGAAAATTGATGAATATTACATCTGAAACAAAAGAAACCATCCTAGCTCATTGTATTTCAGATACAGATTTACATAGGTATCTCCCCTAATGTTGTACTTTGCCTTATGCCGATCTAGCAATGCTGGCCTCTGCCAGGGAGGTAAACTCTGCCGCCATGCTCTGCGGTGTGCATTCTTCCCTTGCATTTCTTCAAGCGTTAAACTTGGCATGAGAATTCTTCGGCGATCCTTCATCTCTTCCCTAATCTGGGTGCTAACTTGCCATCATGCTCTATCACGCTCATGTCTGGCTTTCCTTTGCTCTTGTGTAAGGCTAGCATCGCGAGCAGAATCATAGGAACATTTTCTTCGACTCCATGGGATAATAAATACTCCCTCCATTCCCCAATAAAAGGTACTAGAGGGGTTGGCACACTCTGCTGCGCCCATTCATCATGCCAATGATTAAGCTTGTATCAAAATGGCCTTTTGCACTATAGTATTATTTGGCATTCAGTGGTTCATCATAAATTCAAAAATATGTAATACAGTGGTAACATGTCAGCATATGGAGATGGGAATTTATTTGATTTTTCTGCATCTATTAGTAATGAGTATGGGCTATATTTTCCGGAGCGCACTTTCAGTGCACGGCGGCATTGGCGCACTTTATCCACGCCGTGCACTGCATGCATCGTGATGGGAGGAACAAGCGACAGGCTGTAATATAGGAACAATATGTGGAGCATATACTACATGCAGGTGGTACTAATTACTCACGTTACGGTCCAGTATAGTGTGTCCGGCGCCCCGTTTGCGCTATCACTTGTACCAAGCATGATGGCATCCTATGCGAAACTCGGCTCAGGTCCGCTTTGCATGAGGTAGATGATATGGCCCAATAAGTACCTGGCCAACATTTTGCATGCGTGGTGTTTTAGCCCGGACCCTTGCATTTCGCACCACTTAATATAGCCAGCCCGAGTGTGGCACATAAAAGCAAAAACGTAAACCGGAAGCTCTCGGGGTTTCGGCTGGATCTATTGCATCCTCGACAGAAATATGGAGTTCATCGACATGGAAGGGCAGCTAAGGTAGAAAGTTTGAAGCTCTGTTCTTGCAAAACTTCTGGATAGATATGCGAGAGGTAAGAGTTGCGTTGGCTAGTGTGTTCCTAGCAGGCTCTTCGAGTCTATCAGTAAATGGGCTGTTTACATCTTGCAGGGGTGCCTATCCGTCGGAGTTGCTGCGGCTAGCCATCACGCTGCCACTGGACAATCTGGCGATGCGAAACTAAATCTTAGTGAGCAGGGGAGGCAGAGGGCAAAGACTAATAACTTGAAAAGGAAAACCATTCATTCGAAAAGATTGCAGTGCTAAACGATCTAGGGTAAAATCATAGTGGGTTGTGCTTTTGATCTGTAGATTTTCCATACCTGAGAAGCGGGCGGGGGTTTGAAGCAGCTCTGCTTTTAGAGATGCTTTCAAGGATGGATTGCGTCCAGACAGTGGCTATGTGTCGCGAAACTTGGGGTGGGGGCGGATCCATGGATAGTTTGTTCTTCAGCACGGGCGTGAGCTTATTTTGGTAGGTGAGGGACGAGGAGGGCGAGAAGAACAGTAAATGAGCTGCACACTGTGGTGGTGCGATAAGCAGAATTGACTGGTCAAAACAAATGGTTACATCGATGAAGGTACTAGCTAATGACAATGGAATTCGCTTCAGTGCTGGGTAATAATGCAAACTAAAAAATTCCTCCTATGAAAATGCAAGCTTTCCCTAATCCGGATTAGCACGTTATGCATGTACAGGGGTGTAAGGGCATATTTATCCCTTAAGTAGTTTTGGTGATTGATGACAATACGTTTGCGGACTAATCGTGTGCACTAAGTGTTTCAGGTGATCTAATATAAGGGCACCTTGCGATTGTTAACCCTCGAGGTCTTCACTTTGGACGGATTATTTTCCTTCGTTTCTTTTCGGTGGAATTGAGTCGTAGGGATAACCGTACTATCAAGAGGGGATCCGTTTCGGAAGAATATGGGTGGAATCATCACGTACACATTTTCCTTGCACCCACGCTGTCTTCCTGCCTGTTGGAGTTTCCGTGTTGTGCAAAACAAGGGGTGCCTTGTGCTAAGCGGTAGTACCGCGGCCAAGGCGGTAGTACCGCTGGTACTACCGCCCCTGCTGTGGTCTCGACTTTTTCGTGTTGGGTTTTCGTAAAAGACCACGCAGGGGGGCGGTAGTAGGGACGGTAGTAGGGCGCGGTAGTACCGCCCCTACTTCCGCTCCACTGCCGCCCAGGTCGCTGCCCTTCCCTGTTTTTCCAGCGGCTGTAGGAAGCGGCAGTACCGCCTATTGACGGTAGTACCGCTCTCAAGGCGGTAGTACTGCCCTAGTGCGTGTACTCTTCCCTCAACCATGGGTGCCCTATGCCTGCCTTCCACAGCGGAAGTACCGCTGTGGCAGCGGTACTACCGCTCCAGCAACGGTAGTACCGCCCAGATGCGGGCTGCGGGCTGCATAATGGTTGGATGTGTCCCCCCACTATATAAAGGGGTCTTCTTCTCCAAGAAGACTCACCTCTTCCATCCCCAAACTCCATTGTTGCTCCAAGATCCATTTTTGCCCGATCTCTCTCCCTAGCCAATCAAACTTGTTGATCTTCTACGGATTGGTTGAGAAGGCCCAGATCTACACTTCCACCAAGAGAAATTTGATTCTCCCCACTAATCCCTTGCGGATCTTGTTACTCTTGGGTGTTTGAGCACCCTAGACGGTTGAGGTCACCTCGGAGCCATAGTCCATTGTGGTGAAGCTCTGTGGTGTCGTTGGGAGCCTCCAATTAAGTTGTGGAGATTGCCCCAACCTTGTTTGTAAAGGTTCGGTCGCCGCCTCCAAGGGCACCAATAGTGGAATCACGACATCTCGCATTGTGTGAGGGCGTGAGGAGAATACGGTGGCCCTAGTGGCTTCTTGGGGAGCATTGTGCCTCCACACCGCTCCAACGGAGACGTACTTCCCCTCAAAAGGAAGGAACTTCGGTAACACATCCTCGTCTTCACCGGCTCCACTCTTGGTTATTTCGTACCTTTACTTGTGCAAGCTTATATTGTGTTGCATATCTTTCTTGCTTGTGTGCTTGTTGTTGTTGCATCATATAGGTTGCTCACCTAGTTGCATATCTAGACAACCTACTTTGATGCAAAGTTTAATTTGAGAAAGAAAAGGCAAAAAATTGTTAGTTGCCTATTCACCCCCCTGCTACCTCTTGAGCACTGCGTTGGTTTTCCCTTGAAGAGGAAAGGGTGATGTAGTAAAGTAGCGTAAGTATTTCCCTCAGTTTTTGAAAACCAAAGTATCAATCCGGTAGGAGACCACGCTCAAGTCCTTGCACCTACACAAACAAATAAAAACCTCGCAACCAACGCAATAAAGGGGTTGTCAATCCCTTCACGGTCACTTACGAAAGTGAGATTTGATAGATATGATAAGATAATATTTTTGATATTTTTATAATAAAGATGCAAAGTAAAATAAAAGACAATAAAAATAGCTAAGTGTTGGAAGATTAATATGATGGAAGATAGACCCGGGGGCCATAGGTTTCACTAGTGGCTTCTCTCAAGATAGCATAAGTATTACGGTGGGTGAACAAATTACTGTTGAGCAATTGATAGAATTGAGCATAGATATGAGAATATCTAGGTATGATCATGTATATAGGCATCACGTCCGCGACAAGTAGACCGAAACAATTCTGCATCTACTACTATTACTCCACACATGGACCGCTATCCAGCATGCATCTAGAGTATTAAGTTCATAAGAACAAAGTAATGCTTTAAGTAAGATGACATGATGTAGAGGGATAAACCCATGCAATATGATATAAACCCCATCTTTTTATCCTCGATGGCAACAATACAATACGTGCCTTGCTGCCCCTGCTGTCACTGGGAAAGGACACCTCAAGATTGAACCCAAAGCTAAGCACTTCTCCCATTGTAAGAAAGATCAATCTAGTAGGCCAAACCAAACTGATAATTCGAAGAGACTTGCAAAGATAACCAATCATACATATAAGAATTCAGAGGAGATTCAAATATTGTTCATAGATAAACTTGATCATAAACCCACAATTCATCGGTCTCAACAAACACACCGCAAAAGAAGATTACATCGAATAGATCTCCACGAGAATCGTGGAGAACTTTGTATTGAGATCCAAAGAGAGAGAAGAAGCCATCTAGATAATAACTATGGACCCGAAGGTCTGAGGTAAACTACTCACACATCATCGGAGAGGCTATGGTGTTGATGTAGAAGCCCTCCGCGATCAATGCCCCCTCCGGCGGGACGCCGGAAAAGGCCCGAAGATGGGATCTCACGGGTACAGAAGGTTGCGGCGGTGGAATTAGGTTTTCGTGGATGCCTCTGATGGTTTGGGGGTACGTAGGTATATATAGGAGGAAGAAGTACGTCGATGGAGCAACATGGGCCCCACGAGGGTGGAGGGCGCGCCCAGGGGGGTAGGCGCGGCCCCTACCTCGTGCTCTCCTTTATGATTGCTTGACGTGGACTCCAAGCCCTCTGGATCACGTTTGTTCCGAAAATCACGTTCCCGAAGGTTTCATTACGTTTGGACTCAGTTTGATATTCTTTTTCTGCGGAACTTTGAAATAGGCAAAAAAACAGCAATTTGGGCTGGGCCTCCGGTTAATAGGTTAGTCCCAAAAATAATATAGAAGTGTATAACAAAGCCCATTAATCATCCAAAACAGAATATAATATAGCATGGAGCAATCAAAAATTATAGATACGTTGGAGACGTATCACCCCCCTCTAGTCAACTATATCGATCCTTTCAATTGGTATCAGAGCCTCGTCTCTTTATTAAGGACTTTGTCATCTGAAGAGTGTGGTTGACACCGTAGACGGTGTGTAGGAGCACTCCGGTGCGAATCCGGTCTCGTCTATGGGCGATGGGGGAACCTCGGTCCCTCGTGAGGAATTCAATGTGGCTTTGGACACATTGAAAACCTCCATGACGACCGAGGTTGAAAGCATGTTTAATAAATTCATTGAAGGGCTTAAACTATCCACCGCACTGTTGAAAGTGGGTGATCCCACTAACAAGGTGACGGATGCTAACTCCGACAAGGGGGAAGCTACTAGTGAAAAAGCTCCTTCTTCTAGTGGTAAGAATGGCATCGACATCTTTGCCCATGTGGAACCTCCACTTGTTTATGGAGGACCGATTCCTTCTACTCATTTGAATCATGCCGGTCCTCCCCCTAAGATTGTGAAAAATGAGGACTTTGATTCTTGGGTTTATCGCTTTAAGCGTCATTTAAATCATGTGAATACTAATCTTTGGAGAATCATTGAAGAAGGTTTCTATCCACATGACCCAAGCAACTTCACCCCTAGAGAAGCTGCAGATAATCAATTCAATGAGAATGCTCTCTTCATCATCCAAGATGCAATTCCACCCGAAGATCTCCCTCATGTTCGGCCCTTCGCCTTGGCCAAATATGCATGGCATTGTGTTGTTTCCCTCTACTGGGGTAGCGCAAGTATTCAACGCTCCAACTATGAAGTGGTGCAAGATGAAGCCGATGAGTTTGCAATGAAAGAAGATGAAGAACCTCGTGAGCTTTATCGGAGAGTAACCAAACTCACGGTCTCACTCCGAGATCATGGGAGCAAGGACATGGATGACAATTGGATCAAGCGCAAATTCCTGCAATGATGCCTTACCACATGGCCATGTCCTCCATCATTCGTCAAAGGCCGGACTTCCACACTTTGTCCTCAAGTGAAGTGTTGGATGAGTTTGTGGCTATGAGCATCCTGGACAAGACCATCGACAATGCAGTGCTACATTCTCAAAGAGCAAAGAAGCCCAACCTTGCATTAAAGGCCAAGGTTAGTGTGGAAGAAGAAGAAGAAGAGGAAGAAGAGGAGAGCAACCCCGAAGATACAAAGTATGATTATCATGAGCACATGGCTCTTGCTTCACGGCAATTTTGGAGTAAGAAGAACTCAAGGCCCAACTTCAACAAGAACAACTCAAGTGGAAAAAAGGTCAAGCAACGCATGAGGACTTGTTATAATTGTGGCAATGTGAGCCATTTTGTTGCGGAATGTCCTTATGAGAAGAGAGAAGACAATGGCGGCAAGCTCATTCGAAAGGACAAGGCCAAGTCTTTCCCTAACAAGAGCAACTTCACCAAGAGGACTCCTCCCAAGGGGTTGGTTGCACAAGAAGAGTACAATGAGGATGATGATGATGATGATGATGAAGGCGGTGACTCGGTTGCTACGGCCTTCGTGGCCATTGCAACAACTCCTCGGGTATCCCTCTTCGACTCACCCAATGAGAACATCATCACCAAGTGCCTCATGGCTAAAGCAACCAACAAGGTAACCCCCAACATCAAAACTACCATCATTACTAATCCTTCCTTGACGGATTGCATTGATGAAAATGTGGGGCCTAATGAGGAAGAAAATGAGTTTGATGCCTTTATGAGTAAGCTCAAGGGTAAGTCCAACAAGCACTTTGTTGCTCTCTTGGAACAACTTGGTGAAGCCAATGAAACCATCGAGGCTCGCGAAGAAACCATCTCTAAGATGGAGGGGCATAGTCGTGATTATGCCGATGAGATATTGGATCTCTCTAATGCTCTTGAGGAAGAGCGTGGTCTTCGTTTGGCTCTTGAGGAGTCACACAACGATGATCATGCTAAATTAAAGAAAGATCTTGATCATGCTTGTGTCTTGTCTCGTGTGCTAAATTCCGAGAAGGCCAAACTTGAAGTTGATCTTGCTAGACTCAAGGAAGAGTTTGATATACTTGACAAGGCCCATAAAGCCTTGAAAGGTATTCATGCTAGTCTTAAAGAGTCTCATGATCAACTCCAAGTGAAGCTAACTAAGGAGAAAGCCACCTTTCCTCATATGGTTTTGATTGATAATGTGTAACGCCCCAAGACCGACGCTCCAGATGCCTTCCATGTTTTCGTTGTTGCCATGTGTTTTATTTGTTTGTTGCATTTCATCATGGCATCATCGGCATTGCATCGGCACTCGTTGCCGCCATTGTTTTTAAAACTTACATCCGCTCGTAGTTGCCGCGTCCCCCTTACTTTTGTTGACCGTTCCGAGACCAACCTCGTTCTTCGTTTTCCCTCTTGCCTAAACCGGAGTCTCTCTCTGCAGTGCTCAAACCTCTCGCGCGTGTCTGAAACTTACCCGAACCCAACCTGGCCAGTCGTCACCGTTGGGTCCGGATCATCCCCAAACATCTATAAAACATCTTCGTTTTCTTATTTAAGCTACCTAACCTATTTTTCTCAGACGTTCGATTACGATCGTAGGGATGAGATATCCACTAACCTAAATTCATCTGATATAAATATCAGTCCAACCCTAGCCTAACCCTATTCCCCTCCTCGCGTCGCCACCCACTCACCATCTCCATCGGGATCCTCCCAGATCCACCTCTCCGCCCGGCCGACCCGACCACCTCCCTCGTTTTCAGCACCGAGCCAATGACCTTCTCCTCTCGATCCATGGCTGCGTCCTCCCTGCCTTCTTCGCCAACCACCTCACAGCCTCGCGCCCGAGCACCAGCAAGCCACCGGAGCACCACCACCAGTGACCTCAACCACGAGGGCGTCGCCCTCATCCACCACGCCTGGAGCCCGAGATCCTTCTCCCGCGTTCGTGCCCTGCCTCCCCTAGCCACCTCACCTCCCTGTCCCCGAGCACCTCGTCCCCGCCTCCGGCCACGCCACCGACCGTCTCCGGCAAACCCAGCAGATGAGTCGCCACCCGTCTCCTCTTTCTCTCCCCTGTTTCCCTCTCCTTTCTTCTCTAATCTCTCTCCCTTCCTCGATTGTTTTCTTATCTGCCAGGAAACGAACGGAGCTCGCCCCTGTTGCCATGGCCGCCAGCGACCGGAGCCGCCATGTGTGTCCTTCCCATCCCTGCCGCCGGATCGGGCCGGCTCCTCTCGCCCCGACTGCCCGTGTTCGCCTCCCGCCGCAGAGCCTCGTCTCTGTTTTGATCAGGCGAACGAAGCTGTCGCCGCCCGCTTCGTCAGTTTCAGGACGCGGGCGCTGCTTGCCTTGACCGCGCCCCTGCTTCCTCGACCTCCTGACCCCTCACGCCCGAGCAGCACGGGAGACGAGCACCCCGCAGCAGCGCTCGACCCCGCGCTCGTCTTCTCGCTCGGACGGCCACCTCGCCAGCATCCCAGGGCCCGAGCTCCGCCGCGCCATTGCCCGAAGCCGCCGCCCTTCGCCAAGTTCCGCTGCTGCCGAGCCTCTGCATCGAGCCGCTGCGTCCCTCTGCTTCGTTAGAACACGAGCGCCTCGCCCGCGTTGATCCCATCCTCCACCGCGCTGGCCAGTTGCGTGGGCTGCCAGGCGCGCTAGGCCCAGCTCCCATGCCGGCCCAGCCGCTCCTTTGACTAGCGTGCCTCTTCCACCGACCAGGCCTTGGCCCATGATGAGCGCCCAGTCCAGCAGTTTCGGCCCGTTATGTTTTTTTCCTGTGCCAGCGATTTTAGATAATTATCCAGAGAGCTGTAGTTTTACAAAAAAAACTCAAACATCATGCATGTAATAACTCATTAACAGTGCATCATATGTAAAAACTTTATATATGAAAAATGCTTAGAATTTTATCTAGTTTTATAATATCCAACTTTCATCCATGTTTAAAATGTTTAACTTGCTGTTTGTTTAATTTTGCTTAAATAATATGCTAAAATGATTTATTTCATAACTAATTAACCGTAGCTCCGAATTTAATAAACTTTATATGTAAATGGGGTGGAAAAATGCCTAGTTTAACATGGCGCACTTTATTTTGCTGTTTAAAAACATTAAAATATGCTTTAGGACAGAACAGTACCAAATCTAAGATATGCACATGAGGATTTTCCGGAATTGTTGTTTGTTGTTCCGACCTCATTTAAACTTGCCTAAATAGGTAGTTCTATTATGCCTCACCGCTTGCCATGTTTAACAACATTTAATATTGTTGGGTACATAACCAAAAGAGAACTAAATAATTGATGTGGTGTCTCGTCAATATGCAACTCGTTGCATATTGAGCTCCACTTAATTTGTAGTGTTGTTTGTTGCACTTTGCCATGCCATGCATATTTAAACCGGACATGCATCATACTTGGTTGTGCATCATGCCATGTTTATGTGATGGTTATTTACTATGTTGTTTGCTTCTTTCCGGTGTTTCCTCTTCGGGTTAGTTCCGATAACGTCATGTTTGTGAGGATTTGTTCGACTTTGTCCGTTTGTCTCCTTCATGGACTCGTTCTTCTTCCTTGCGGGATCTCAGGCAAGATGACCATACCCTCGAAATCACTTCTATCTTTGCTCGCTAGTTGCTCGCTCTTTTGCTATGCCTATGCTGCGATACCTACCACTTGCTTATCATGCCTCCCATATTGTTAAACCAAGCCTCTAACCCACCTTGTCCTAGCAAACCGTTGTTTGGCTATGTTACCGCTTTGCTCAGCCCCTCTTATAGCGTTCTTAGTTGCAGGTGAAGATGAAGTTTGTTCCTTGTTGGAACATGGAGATGTTGTTCCATGTTGGAACATGGATATGTTGGGATATCACAATATCTCTTATTTAATTAATGCATCTATATACTTGGTAAAGGGTGGAAGGCTCGGCCTTATGCCTGGTGTTTTGTTCCACTCTTGCCACCCTAATTTCCGTCATACCAGTGTTATGTTCCTTGATTTTGCGTTCCTTACACGGTTGGGTGATTTATGGGACCCCCTTGATAGTTCGCCTTGAATAAGACTCCTCCAGCAAGGCCCAACCTTGGTTTTACCATTTGCCACCTAAGCCTTTCCCTCGGGTTTTCCCGAGCCCGAGGGTCATCTTTATTTTACCCCCCCCCCCGGGCTAGTGCTCCTCTGAGTGCTGGTTCGAACCGAGTAGACTGCGGGGCCACCTCGGGGAAACTTGAGGCTTGGTTTTACTCGTAGGATGTCTCATCCGGATGTGCCCTGAGAACGAGATATGTGCAGCTCCTATCGGGATTTGTCGGCACAATCGGGCGGCTTTGCTGGTCTTGTTTTACCATTGTCGAAATGTCTTGTAGCCGGGATTCCGAGACTGATCGGGTCTTCCCGGTAGAAGGAATATCCTTCGTTGACCGTGAGAGCTTATAATGGGCTAAGTTGGGACACCCCTACAGGGTATTATCTTTCGAAAGTCGTGCCCGCGGTTATGAGGCAGATGGGAATTTGTTCATGTCCGGTTGTAGAAAACCCAAAGTTGATCTTAATTAAAATACACCAACCGCGTGTGTAACCGTGATGGTCTCTTCTCGGCGGAGTCCGGGAAGTGAACATGGTGTTGGAGTTATGTTTGACGTAGGTTGCTCTAGGATCACTTCTTGATCACTTCTAGCTTCACGGCCGTGCTTTGCTTCTCTTCTCGCTCTCTTTTGCGTTGTTAGCCACCATATATGCTAGTCGCTTGCTGCAGCTCCACCTCACCACTTTGTCCTACCTTTAAGCTTAAATAGTCTTGATCTCGCGGGTGTGAGATTGCTGAGTCCCCGTGACTCACAGATACTTCCAATACCAGTTTGCAGGTGCTGATGAAACCGTGCAGGTGACGCACCCAAGCTCAAGGAGGAGCTTGATGAAGATCTTGTTCATTGTGTTGTTTCTTTTCAGTTGATCAGTAGTGGAGCCCAGTTGGGACGATCGGGGATCTGTGTAGCATTTGGGGTAGTATTCTTTTATTTTGGTTCCGCAGTCGGACCTTGATTGTATCTGTTTGATGTAATGCTTTACTCATGTATTGCGTGAAGTGGCGATTGTAAGCCAACTATGTATCTCTTTCCCTTATGTATTACATGGGTTGTTTGAAGATTACCTCACTTGCGACATTGCTTTCAATGCGGTTATGCCTCTAAGTCGTGCTTCGACACGTGGGAGATATAGCCGCATCGAGGGCGTTACACAATGCAAATGCTACTAACCCATGTTGTGAGCATGTGCATCTTATTGAGGAGAATGCCAAGTTGAAGATGCAACTTGAGAAAGGCCTTGTGTCATGCATACAAGGTGAGAAGAACCTCAATGACCTTTTGAGCAATCAAAAGGAAGTTGTGGCCAAGGAAGGGATTGGGTTCGCACCCATGCCCAAGAACAAGAAGAAGAATGACAAGACCAAATGACCTCCCCCTCTCAAGCAAACCTTTGTGAAGGAGGGAGAGGGTGCTTCCAAGGAGAAGAAGAATAATGTGAAGGGTGGTGGTGCCAAGAAAAGCAATGCCACCCCTTCCAACAAAGCCGACGACTTTAACCCTTCTTATGTGTTGTGTCGTCCTAGTGATGGGCATGTTTATGCCAAATTTGTTGGTTCTCCTTATGAGCACATTGAATGGTCTATTTGGGTTCCTAAGACCCTTGTCACTAACATCAAAGGACCCATTACAAAATGGGTACCAAAATCCAAGCATTGATCTCTTGTAGGTGTTTGCTTCCGGTGGGGGATCATGGTTGCTCGATAGTGGAGCTACAAATCATATGGCCGGAAGCAAGGACTTGGTGGTGGACGTGCACAAGATCCCATCTATGCCCACCAATGTCGAGTGGGGTGATGCCTCGTCGTCCAAGGTATTGGGACTCGGCAAGGTTGTCATTTCTCATGATCTCACGATCGAGAAGGTCATGCTTGTTGAGTCCCTTGCATACAATTTCCTTTCCGTTCGTCAACTTGCACTCATGGGCTTTGCCACCTTCTTTGATATTGATACCATGACCCTCTTGTGGAGCAAGACTCTTAAAGTAGCCTTTGTTGGGCATGTCGAGAATGGTCTCTATGTTATTAACTTTTCGGAGCGACCCACTAAGACCGCGACATGCCTAATGGCTAAAGTTGACGCGGGATGGCTTTGGCATCGCCGTCTAGCCCATGTCAATATGAGATCTTTGCAAAGTCTTCTCAAGGGGGACCATGTCCGTGGACTAAGGAATGTTAGTTTTGCTAAAGATCGTGCTTGCAGTGCTTGTATCGATGGAAAGCTACATGAAAAGGCTCACCCTCCCACGACAATCATTTACTCAAAGAGGCCTTTGGAGCTCCTTCATATGGATCTCTTTGGGCCTCCATCCTTTGATAGTCTTGGGGGTATAAAGTATTGCTTGGTGATTGTGGATGACTATTCAAGATACACTTGGGTGTATTTCTTCAAGAGGAAGAGCGAGACCCAACAAACCGTCATTGACTTTGCAAATGGAGCCCAACGTCAACACAATGCAAAGATCTTGACAATAAGAAGTGACAACGGCACCGAGTTCAAGAACTACACCTTGGATGAGTTTCTTAGTTATGAGGGTATCAAGCATCAATGTTCCGCACCGTACACCCCTCAACAAAATGGTGTTGCGGAGAGGAAGAACCGGACGTTGATGGATGCGGCAAGGACCATGATGGCGGAGTTCAAGTCTCCATACAACTTTTGGGCCGAAGCCATCAACACCGCGTGTCATGCATCAAATCGTCTCTATCTCCGCAAAGGCTTGAACAAGACTCCATATGAGATACTCACCGGTAACAAGCCCAACCTCAAGTTCTTTCGGGTGTTCAGGTGTAAGTGTTTCATTCTCAAGAAAGGTGTTCGTTTGTCTAAATTTGAGGCTAGAGATTATGAGAGCATATTTGTTGGTTATGCTACAAACTCTCAATAAGTCCACGGGGCTTATTGAGGAGACGTCTAACATGGAGTTTGATGAGAATAACGGCTCCCATGTGGAGCAAAGTGGCACTTGTGATGTAGGTGATGAAATTCCTCCTCAAGCTATAAGAAGAATGGGTGTTGGTTTTATCCTACCCATTGAGGAACCCCTTGTGGCCTAAGGGGAAGGATAATTGTCGGTGTCAAAACCGGCGGATCTTGGGTAGGGGGTCCCGAACTGTGCGTCTAAGCGGATGGTAACAGGAGGCAGGGGACACGATGTTTTACCCAGGTTCGGGCCCTCTTGATGGAGGTAAAACCCTACGTCCTGCTTGATTAATATTGATGATATGGGTAGTACAAGAGTAGATCTACCACGAGATCAAGGAGGCTAAACCCTAGAAGCTAGCCTATGGTATGATTGTTGTTCTGTCCTACGGACTAAAACCCTCCGGTTTATATAGACACCGGAGAGGGTTAGGGTTACACAGAGTCGGTTACAATGGTAGGAGATCTACATATCCGTATTGCCAAGCTTGCCTTCCACGCCAAGGAAAGTCCCTTCCGGACATGGTACGAAGTCTTCAATCTTGTATCTTCATAGTCCAGGAGTCCGGCTGAAGGTATAGTCCGGCTATCCGGACACCCCCTAATCCAGGACTCCCTCAGTAGCCCCTGAACCAGGCTTCAATGACGACGAGTCCGGCGCGCGGATTGTCTTCGGCATTGCAAGGCGGGTTCCTCCTCCAAGTACTTCATAGAAGATTTTGAACACAAAGGATAGTGTCCGGCTCTGCAAAATAAGTTTCCACATATTGCCATAGAGAGAATAATATTTACACAAATCTAATCTGCTGACGTATTCCGTAGCGTGACATCACACTACGGCCAAGCCTTTATTCGAATCGTTTTTACTCCCCCACCTCAGCGCGTTTCGCGAGGCGGTTTCCTTGGCACGTCTTGTCAAAGCAGAGATCGTGTCCCCTTTACTTACAGGATTCTCATCAATACGGACGTGGGTAACCCAACCGCGCCATTGATTACGGTGCTTGGGAGATAAGCGAGTTTTATCAGGCCAGTGGGGACGCATAGCCGCATCCGCCCATAAGGGGATAAGGATCCACCTTTTTACCTATTCCTTCTTCCTCCTTTGCTTATCCATCTTCCGTGCACTCGAGCTCTAGCGCCCAAGCCCGCATTCCCCACCTCGACCTTCTTCAGTCATGTCCGGAGCGGGAGGCAAGTGGATGGTCTCCTCCATCATGGAGGGACACATCAAAAAACTGAGGAAGGCCGGATACTTGTCTAACGACATCGCACACCGGCTTCCAGAAGAGGGGCAGCTCCTCCCCACCCCAAGGCCCCATGAGAGGGTAGTGTTCCTTCCCCACTTCCTCCGCGGACTGGGCTTTCCTCTTCACCCATTCGTCCGGGGACTCATGTTCTACTACGGCCTGGATTCCCATGATCTGGCCCCGAACTTCATCCTCAACATCTTGGTGTTTATCATCGGGTGCGAGGCTTTCCTCTGCATCTGCCCCCATTTCGGCCTATGGCTCAAGACTTTCAATGTCAAGCCGAAGGTGGTGCGCGGCAACCAGGCGGAGTGCGGAGGCGCCATGGCGGGCAAGATGCCCAATGTTCTATGGCTCGAGGGCTCCTTTGTGGAGACCCTGAAGGGGTGGCAATCGGGGTGGTTTTACATCACCGAGCCGCGCGACCCTGAGTGGGTCGCAGCCCCCGAGTTCCGGTCCGGGCCCCCTACGCGGCTCACATCCTGGAAAGAGACGGGCCTGTCGTGGGGCAGCAAAGAAGAGGTGACTGGACTGCAAAAATGCATCCAAACCCTGGTGAACAAGCAGCTCAAGCTTGTCAACGTAGTCCAGGTTATGCTCATCTGCCGGATCCTCCCGTGTCAACAACGGGCCTTCAATCTATGGGAGTTCGACTCGGTGTAGCACCGAACTCTGAACAGGCTCTTCGACACAACGTACGAAGATGCCTGGAAGGTGCTTTTCAAGGGCGCCGAGGCTCCCACATCCGCTTCCGAGGATCGCGGATTCAGCACGCAGCATCATGCTAGTGCGGTAAGCCATTTGTACCTTTTACAGGGTATTAGTTTTTCATAGTGTGACTCTATGCGGGATCTAAGCTCCTTTACCTTTGACAGGATTGGCAGGCGAAGTCCAGACAGATCGACTGTCCGGCTCCTTTGCCCGAAGACCCAGCCGATGCTCGCTTGGCAAAGCTGCTGGTTCCGGCAACCTATGTGGCGCCGGAGAAGAAGGCCAAGAAGAAAGCCACAGGGACTCAAAAGAGTGCCCGGCGTCTGGAGGTGTCGGATTCATCATCCGACGACTCCAATACGCACTCCTCCCATGAAAACAAGGAGGAGGAAGAAGAAACCTCTCCCCCCCCCAGCGGAGGGAGGAAAGAAGAGGAAGGCCGCCCCGACCGGGGAGGCCGAAGGGTCCAAGAAGGGGAAGACCCTTCCTTCGGACTACTCCACCAACGCCTACGACGGCGAAGAGGAGTGGCCGCACAGGGCCAAGCGCCCAGCGAGATCGTAAGTGTTCGGACACCAGAGTAACTCATAGTGTTCCTTTATTGCATAGCTTTCCCTTATGTCGAATATATCTATGCAGTCCGCCCAAGGCCGGGCTCGACGAGTCGTCGAGCGGCTCCCTGGATTCGTCGGACATGAATTCACTTCCGCCCGCTACCTCCCTCCGCCCTACGGACGATGCCGAGGTGGCGTCCCAACAGGTTCCAAGCCAGGAGAGGGTGGTCCTGGAGGAGCCGCAAGGCGACCTCCCGGACTCCAGGAGTAAAGGGGATAGATCCCCCCAGGGCTCCAAGTCCGGCCCTAGGCCGGACACTGCTCCGGAACCCTCAAAGGTTCCAGAGTCCAGCGGGCGACCTCCTTCCAAGAGGAGCAAGCCCACCGAGCCGGTGACCTCCGTCCAACCGGAGGCGCCGGACAATTTGTTGGAGGTGCTTAAGGGCGCCTCGATCGACGAAGGGCACCGCACCATTATGAGTGCGGTGGTCCAGAAGGTTCAGTCCGCCAAGAGCGGACTGACTGAAGCTTGCGCCAGCCTTTTAACAGGCTTTGAGGTAAGTAAAGAATGTGTAAAAATATTACCGCATAGACAATAGCCCCTGATGCTCTGTTTGGCGTTCGGGAAGAAAAGCCGAATAGAGGACCAAAATAAAATTCGCAAGAGTCTAACAAAAAGGAGTCAATATGCGTATGCAGGCTTATCTGCTGGCGTCCGCCGCACTGACTGTGGAAGTGGACACACTAAAGCAGAACCTCGAGTAGTCCGAGCAAGAGCTCGGGCTTGCCAAGAAGCAGCTCGAGGACAAGGAAGGTAAGAAATATCTTTTTAAAATATATATATAAAAAAGTGCAATTGCAAAAAATGATAGGATTGTCGTGGCTATTGTAGGGGCCACGTCTGAGGTGGCAACCCTTAAGCAAGTGATGTCCGAGGCCGAGAAGAGGGCGGCCACGGAGCGCACCGAGCGGAAAAAGTATGGGCCCAGGTTGGCGAGGTGCGGCAAGAGCTTCAGGCTCTCATGAAAAAACATGAGAGTTTGGAGCTTGACTCAAAGACGCGAGCGTCCGAGCTCGCGGTGGCTATTGAAAATGCCAAGTCTGCCAAGGCCGAATCCCAGAAGGCCCTCCAGGAGTTAGATGCGGTGAAAAATATAGCGGCGGGTAAGGCATTCTTTATGCAAAGCAAACATATAAAAGTGAGTTACTTGTTACTTACCCGAATCCGGAGCTCTCCAGGAGCATTCGCAGATCTTCCCCGTAGCGTGTCCGATGCCACCGCATTCTACCGAGCCGAGGAGGGCAGCTCGACGGAGAAGGTGTTCTGGTCTCAGTATGCTGAGGCCGGACAACTTGTGCCCCTGAGCGACCAGCTGAAGCAGCTGGTCGAGATCCACAAGGTGGCCGAATAGGCCATGAAGGGCCTCATAGTTCGGCTGTGGCCTGGAGAGGCTCTGCCTGGGAGCTACTTCGGGCTGGTGCGGCGGCTGGTGGAGGCCTGTCCAAGGCTCGAAGTCATCAAGCGCTCCATCTGCATCGAAAGTGCCCGTAGGGCCCTTGCCCGCGCTAAGGTGCACTGGGGCAAGCTGGATGCTGAGAAGCTTGTGAAGGACGGGCCACCGCCGGGGAAAGAGCATCGCAAGCCCGAGAATTACTATAAGGACGTTCTCGAGGGTGCCCGCCTTATGGCAGATGAATGTTCCAGGGATGTAATTTTTCAGTAAAACTCGCTCGTTTTGTCCTATGCGTTGAAAACTTGTTCATATGCGCTAAGCAATGCTTTTTGAATTTAAAATATTACCTTCTATGCGGCCGTTTATCAAATTTGAGAGATGGCGAGTCGACGGCTTTTGCCCCCGTGCCGCTAGTGCTGGGTTGTTCGGGATAAACCTGAGCGCTCTTTTTCCCATGTTTGGGTCCTTCGAGGGAGGCGCTCAGCACAACGAACAAGGCAATCGGACTATAATGCTTGAACACTCTCACTTAGCCATAGAATTCTATAATTTTAAATTTTGGTGAAGCCCCTAGTATTCGGAAGAACGAGTTCGGGGCGCTATCCACGCCTTGGCCGGACAGAGCCGACTCCTCGCTCTAAGCGGCATAAGTCTTTAGGGACTCGAAAAACCTCTCGAACAACGACCAACTCTCGCTTCATCATGACAGTCAGTTTTAGCTTTCTCTACTGAGGTGCTTAGCCCAGCTCAATTGGGGCACAATCGCAGTAGTTCTCCTAGTGCTACCTTAGCCGATATAGCGGAACGTAAGGCACCAAAACATAGGAGCCGGGCAAACCCAACTATTGACCCAAGACATGATTCAGAGCCGATGCATATAATGCTACAAGTTCGGGGTGCCGCACTTGTTAAAATG